>CM064072.1:6097466-7531199 GCA_032594955.1 Panicum miliaceum
AGGAAATGAAGTAAAGGGTAAGCAAGCGGTGAAAGGAAATCGGCCGATTCTAACATATCGGCCGATTCTAATGGTAAGGTTGTTACCTCTTTGAAGCGAATCTCTCTTGCCTGCGCCGGTGGAAGTGTTTCCCTTGTCTCATGGACTGGTGCATTTGGTTTGTCGGAAGAAGAGGATTCGATGGTTATTAGCGCTCCGCTTGGACCAGCTTCCTGAAAAAGATATAAAGGAAGATTCCCGTGAAAATGCTATGGGAAATTGAAATAAGATAAGTAACGGAAATTTGCCATGCCTCTGTGGGTCTCCCGGCCGATGCCTATTGTGGAGTTATAATCGGCATACCCAAATCGGCCTGCATCAAAATTGGCTAAGTTTTCTGAGTATTAAAGATCCAAGGTAAGAGATCGTTTACCTCCGCGGCAGGAGCTGCTGGAGTCTCGGTTCCCACTTGAGACGTGGCCGATTGTTGCGGAGACTGCGGTGGGATAACTTGTGCAGCCTGACAGAAGAATAGAGTTGATGTCAGTAGAAGACTTGGATAATATATGAGGTAAGTAAGATTACCTGAACAGCTTCTACTAATAGTGACGCTGCAGCAGCCCCGACTTCAGCAGTGACTTGGGGATCGGCCATCTCGACAACCGGCAGAGGTGAAGGACCTGGAGTCTCGGCTGGTGTCACTACCGCTTGGTCGGCCGATCCGATGCGGGAAGTCTCGGCCGATACCACTGCCGTCTGGCTGGCCGATCCAATGCGGGGGACTTCAGCCGATGCTATTGCCGGCTGATCGGCCGATCCAATACGAGCTCGCACCTGGCGGCTCGTTATCTTTAATGTTGGCCTTTTTGGTGCTCGCCTTGATCGGCCGGTGGAGATATCTCTGACAGTTGGAGCATGGAAGCCGATAAGTGGATACGGTGTGTATTGGTGATGGCTATCAATCGGCCGGCCGCTTCGGCTCCGCATCGGGGGAACATGGCTTTCAGACTGAAGAGATGAACATGAGTTAACAACAGGATGATAATGTGGAAAGAAATAACATTGGAATCGGCTGAAGAAAAAGAACATACCGTTGCATTTGGATCAATGTTCTCTGGGTCCAGAATGTTGCAGTAAGACGATGGGGATTTACAGAAAAGGTGCTGCTTCCATTCTGCCCACCATAATTTGAACTGCTGGGTGGCGAAAGAGGCAATTGACCAACTGTTCAGGCCAATGGTACTGGAATCGGGTATCAGATTGCACAGCCGGCTGTAATCAAGGCTTGAGGTCAGTCCATCTCTGAATTTTGCCTGACCGGCGAAGTAAACCCGAATCGACAGTTGGCCAAAACCCAGTTGCCTTGCCGCAGCCGATGGATTATAGAATTCGTAGGTGGGTGAATCCTTTCCTGAGAAGAAATTAGCCGGCAGAATTCCCAGCTTGATCAAGACGTCCATTAACTCTCTCTCGAAGGTGTGAGTGGAGAAATCGTAGCATACGGGCAATTCGAAAATCGGCTCTGCTGCCTGATATGGGTGCCAGCTGATCATCTCTTCACTAAGGCCATTGTAGAAGCACCTGAAGTATTCGGCTGTACGGGTGGCAGTGAATTGGCAGCCGGGAAAGGCCGATACCGCTTCTCCAAAAGATCTGCAGCGGCGACGGACCGATGGGTTCTCCTCTGACTCGATATTGGGAAAGGTCTTTGTCTCTATCTGCTGCTGAGAGACCTTGCTCATGTGTAAATTGAGCCAGAGGGTGATAAACCACCAAGGGCCACCTGGATTCCCTATCGGCTCCCCCTTCGACAGCTTGATGCCGATTTGGTGCATCAGATGGTACGCCGATCCCAGCAAATGTTTTCCAAGGGGGATGGCCGATCCTTGTGAAAGAGCCTCTGCCAAAGCTTGAGTGTTTGAAGAAGGGCCGACTGCTCTGCCACAGAAGAAATGCTTCTCCAGCCACATCATCAAGAAGGCAGTGTGTTCCCTCTGCGAGACTGTTCCGGTCTTCATGTTTTTACTAATGTATCCTTTCCACCGGCCGATTCCTTTGGTCTCCAGCCGATGAGATGGCTTGAACAGGTAATTGAAAGGGGTATCGGCGGAGGAAACATCGAGGCCGGTCAGCAGCAGAATATCGGCCAAGGTCGGGGTCATGGGTCCGTGTCCAAAAAGGAACGCGTTAAGTGCATCGGACCAAAAATAAGAGGCTGCCATGACCAGAGGTTCGTTCCTTTCCACCTGAGACAAGGATAAGTCTATGCACTGGCCGATTTTCAGTTCTTCCCACTGAACTTTCCAAGATCCGGCTACCCTCTGGTACCATTCTCTCCATCCGGGTGTTTCATTTGGCCAGGATCTGAAAGTGCCTACCCAGTGATCTAAATCCATAGAGGACTGCTTAAAAGGGATCCTATGGGTTTCTAAACTGATCAGGTCCGTTGGATCGGGATTCCCCATAGGGCCCAAACAGATGAGGTTAGGGGATTCTGAGAGAGGAATAGTGATTCGGTGCCTAACTGCCTAAAAAAGGGGATAAGGGAAGAAACTGAGAAAGGGTCCGGAAAGTACTGAAGACCGGAAATTTCGAGCATTTACCTCTGGGATGGAGGCCATCGTCGCCGATGACACCGCTGGGGAGGCCGCCGATTGGGCCGCCGCCATCAAAGGAGTAGCCGATGGAGCCTCTGTAGATGGAGTGGTCGCCGATGGAGACGCCATTGGGGGTTGGAGCAGGCCGCGGATGAAATCGCCGGAAAGGGGGGAGCGCTTGGAGATCGAGAGAGCTTGGAGGAAGACGAACAGTGGTGCGATGGAAAGGAATGCTAGATTCGTGGGAAAGGATAGGCGGAGAAAGCCAGTACTTAAGAAAAATCAGGGAAGCGAGGGCAAAGATGGTATTTTTACCGCGCCGTCTACATGAGTTCCAGAGGAGCGGTCGTTTCACGTGCTCGGTTCGAGGAAATTGCAATCATTGTGCCGCGGAACGGAAGGAGATTTTACTGCGCCCGTTTCGGAGGAAGGGATTAAAGAAAGAGTTTCGAAGAAAAAGTTATATTTTACTCCAAAACTGGGGGGCATGTGTTGACGCCAGATTTTGACACGTGTTGAATCGGCGTCAGGAGGAGAAGATTGGCCGATGCGACAGATCTGAAGGCTACAGAAAGGAATCGGCCCGATTGAGGTAACAGTTGGAAATCGGCCGATTGGTGATACAGCCTACGCCAGCAGGATGGGACTATTTCAGAGGGTCCTGGTCAAAAGTTGGTCAAAGGGGGCACGCCAAGTCAGTCGGGGAACAATTGAAAGAAATCCTGATTGGATTAGGGAGCGGCGGCGGAAGATTCTGCGGGAGTCCGTTTCCTTTTTAAAATTCGTATAGATATAGTAATTTAAATAAGGTTGTAAGAAGTCGTGATCGACCAGGAGTCCTAGCTTTAGGGTATAAATAGGAGTTGTCAGGGTCTTGAGAAGGATATCAACACATCAATCAACAATAATACTTCTACTTTTCCGGCAATTTACTTTCAAGTCGGCGACTTTGCCAATATTTTCTTCTTCCACGAGTTCGTACGGATTGGCAGGGCTGCATCAACTTGATCTCCGGCCAATTGGTAGGTTCCGCTTACCGAGTAATATCCGAGCTTTAACTACGGGCGCATCGCTGTGGTTTCGTTTGGATTTATTCACCAGTTATCGGTATTTACTAGAATTGCAAGTTTTACCTGTTGTTCTAGTATTATCAGCAGTTATCCAGCTTGAGATCAGAGTAATCGGCTTCATCATTGCTCTTCTTCGATTTATCATCATACAGCCGATTAGATCTATTTCAAGCGTTGCCCCTGTAGTAATCGTTTAGATCGCTCGAGCAGTTTTCTTTACGATTACCACACGATTATCGGCTGATCCATAGCCGATCATCCCTACAGCAAATCGGCCGATTCACCGCCGACGCGCTCCTCAGGACGGATCAGAATTCCAGCCGATCGACGCGCCTGGAATTTAATACTTTATTTCCTTGTCAATCAACAGGTCAGATTGACTGGCACGCCGCGCGAACCGCACCAGGGCGATAACCCGAACAGGAGCTAAGCAGATTCTCCCGGGTCGTGTGTCCGACGCTGAAGACCATCGGCCGATTCCTATCCGGCTGATTTTAGCGCCAACAGGTATTACTGGCCAACGATTCTTGAGGACTGTTTCAAATATTATAAAGGATGCCAAGACTGTCAGAGGTTTGGCAATGTACAGCGCGCGCCAGCATCGGCTATGAATCCAGTGATCAAGCCGTGGCCATTCAGAGGTTGGGGGATAGATCTCATCGGACAGATTCACCCTCCATCGAGTAAAGGGCATAAGTTCATATTGGTAGCCACAGATTATTTTACTAAGTGGGTGGAGGCAGTTCCTTTAAGGAACGTGACATCGGCCGATATGATTGAGTTCGTTAAGAACCATATTGTCTATCGATTCGGTATTCCTCAGACTATCACAACTGATCAGGGAACAACGTTCACCTCTGGAGAATTCCGAAAGTTCTCCGCTGATATGGGGATTAAATTATTAAATTCTTCTCCATACTATGCTCAAGCCAATGGCCAGGCAGAATCGTCCAATAAGGGGATAATCAAGTTGATCAAGAGGAAGATAGAGGAACAACCCAAAAAGTGGCACACATCTTTGGCTGAATCTCTATGGGCTTATAGGATGGCTTGTCACGGAGCCACTAAGATATCTCCTTATCAGCTGGTTTATGGTCACGAGGCAGTCCTGCCTTGGGAATTAAGGACGGGGTCAAGGCGTATATCGCTTCAAGATCAGTTGACGGCCGATGACTATTCCTTCCTCATGAAGGATGAGCTCGATGACTCGGCAGGTCAGCGGCTGAGGGCCCTGATTAGCATAGAAGAAAACAAGAAAAGGGTGGCCAGATGGTATGACAAAAAGGTCAAAGTTAAACAATTCTCCCAGGGAGATTTGGTATGGAAGTTGGTGCTGCCGATAGGGTCTAAGGATCCCAAATTCGGTAAATGGTCACCCACTTGGGAAGGGCCGTACAGAATCGGCCGATGTGCCCCCTGGAAATGCATATATTCTGGAAACTTTTGAAGGGGAAGAATTCCCAAGAGCTTTAAATGGACGATATCTGAAGAGGTACTATCCAAGCATTTGGGTAGATGCATAATTTGCAGTAAGATATATCAAGACAACATGGCCGATCCCTATCGGCGTTTATCCACACAGCCGATGTGGGAATAACATCGCCTTAAGAAAGAAACATTATGATTTGGTTCGACCAGCTCATTATTCGATGAAAACAACAGAGTACATGGCCGACATGGTACGAGTCGCCCTTAGAATAAAAATACCGATATATCTATTGGTTACGCTTGCTCTGGATTTCTCTCTCGATCCGGCCCAGTTCCATCAGAAGGCGGATCGTATTCTCTTTCAGATTCTCCACAGTGGCTCCAGTCTCAGCTTGATGGCATAGTTCTATCAGGAGGCGGGTCTTCTTCTCCTCCAGATTCTCCATGGTGGCTTCAGTCTCGACTTGATGAGGGAGTGGAGGACTCTTTTCAGATGGCAATCGCTTGCGGACCAGGCAGTGAGCGTCTATAAGGTCCCAATACTTCTGGAAAATAGAAGGAACATGATCTTTAAGTTCTTCAGAATGAGCTCTTATCAGATCTCTGTCTGCCTGCGACAGTGGTTCGTCTGAATGCATAACTTCGATCGCTCGTTCCAGACTGGGGCTGAGATGTTTTGACTAAACAGAGATGAAAAGCTACCTAGCATCAGAGCGATTGAGATGTCTAGGGGAGAAGCAGAGGAGAGTTCGTACCTGATTGACACAGGAAGAAGACGAAGAAGACATCTTGATGTTCAGCTTGGGAAGATAAAAGATCCAGATTATTGGAGGGGGAGAAGATGGGTAATGCATATGCCTCTGGAAACGGTGTGGGATCTACTTATAAAAAGAAGGGAGTAAGAAGATAGTGGGACACATCCTATCGGAGTAAAAGCATTCATAAATGCAAATCTGCCAAAGGAAGTGGTCCAGGATCAAATTGGCGCAATAACATTAAAGGAGCATTAAATATTTACAGCATTCTTTGCAGCCCGAGGAAAGCATCTATGGCCGCGATAGCTCGTTGCCTGATCTGATCGGCCGAATTTAGTACTCTTTGGTCGTCGTCGGCCGATCCGGGAACTGCTGATATATGGCGACGAAGCCTTATCGCTTCACAGGCCAAGTTCTGCCTTTCTTGCTTCAGCCCAGCGATGACGGATGGGAGCTCTTGAAGTCTCTTTTCTTCGGCAGCTATGTCTTTGGTTACATGCTCCATCTCTTTGGCTAGCTCTGCTCTCCTCCGTTTGAGATGATCTATCATGCCGACGATATCCGGGCGAGAGCTCTCGAGGAAGTTGATCCGTTGATGTACCTCTTGGGCTCAGTGCTTGTACGAGTCGGCTTCTTCCCGGGTCTTTGCTAGCTGGGCACGATCGACCATATGGCGTAGGGCCCTGGAAACTGGGGTTTGCATATATTCTATATATGCAACAGGTTCCAAGCTTTCTGTTGTTTCTTCTGGGATTCGACCCTTGATGTCACTAAAAAGTCGCCGAATCGGCGAAGCATCTTCTACTAATCGGCCGATATCATTTTGGAGGAGAATCTGCATGCTCTCGAGCTTGGCGCAGACATCATCAGAAATAGAGTTCAACGGAATTTGGTGTGAAGCAATTTCTTCATCATCAGGCAAAGAGACGGCGAAGGAGAAAACACTGTTATTCGGGGTGTCTTGTTCCTGCGGGAGAATAAAGAAAAGGATTAGTAAGCAGTAAAAGGGAATCGGCCGATTCCTGTGATAAGTTTATTACCTCTTTGAAGCGGATCTCTCTTGCTTGTGCCGATGGGAGCGCCTCCCTCGTCTCAGGGACCGGTACAATCGGCTCGTCAGAGGAAGAGGACTCGACAACTATTAATGCTCTGCTTGGACCAGCTTCCTGAAAAGGTATGGAAAAACAGACCCTATGAGTATACTATGGGTAATTGAAATAAGATGATATGAGATATTTGCCATGCCTCTGTTGGTCTTCCGGACGATGTTTGTTGTGGGGCTACAGTCGACGTACCCAAATCGGCCTGCATCAGGATCAGTTAAGTCCTCTGAATGTCGAGAAATTGAGTTAAGAGATTATCTACCTCGATGAGAAGAGTTGCTGGAGTTTTGGCTTCCGCTTGGGATGTGGCCGATTGCTGTGGGGATTGCACTGGAGCAGCTTGTGCAGCCTGACAGAAAGAAAAAGTTAAGTGTTAGTGGAGCACTTAAAGATATGTGAAATAAGCAAGATTACCTGAACAGCTTCCATTAGCAGTGATGCCGCAGCTGCTCCGACTTCCGCGGTGACTTGAGGATCGGCCATCTTGGTAGTCGGCAAGGATAGAGGAATCAGAGTTTCAGCCGATACTACCACCGATTGATCAGTCGGTCCGATGCGGGCACGCACTCGACGGCTTGTTGTCTTCAAGGTTGGCCTTTTCGGTGTTCGTTTCAATTGGCCAGTAGCGATGTCCTTGATGGTTGGAGCGTGAAAGCCGATGAGCGGATATGGTGTATATGGATGATTGTTCTCTATCGGCCTGCCGCTTCGGCTCCGCATCGGAGGGACTTGGCTTTCAGACTAAGAAGATAAATACAAGTTAATGGTAAGATGGTAGTATGGAAAGAGACAGCATTGAAATCGGCTGGAGAAAGGACATACCGCTGCACTTGGGTCGATGTTTTCTGGGTCCAGAATATTGCAATATGTTGATGGGGATTTGCAGAATATTGCAATATGTTGATGGGAATATTGCAATATTCCATTCTGCCCACCATAGTTTAAATTGCTGAACGGCAAAAGACGCCACTGTCCAGTTGTTCAGATCAATGGTGCTAGAATCTGGCACTAAGTTGCGCAGCCGATTGTAGTCAAGACTCTTGGTCAGTTCATCTCTGAATTTTGCTTGACCGGCAAAATAGACCCGAATCGGCAGTTGACCAAAGCCCAGTTGCCTCACTGCAGCCGATGGATTATAGAACTCATATGTGGGAGAGTCCTTTCCAGAGAAGAAGTTGGCTGGCAAAATCCCTGGCTTAATCAGGGTATCCATAAGTTCCCTATCAAAAGTATGAGTAGACGAGTCGTAGCAGACGGGAAGTTCGAAAATCGGTTCTACTATCCGATATGGATACCAACTGACAGTCTCTTCACTGAAGCCGTTGTAGAAGCATCTGAAGTATTCGGCTGTTCGGGCAGCAGTGAATTGACAGCCAGGGATGGCCGATGCCGCTTCTCCAAAAGATCTGCAACGTCGTCGGACGGTTGGGTTTTCCTCTGACTCAATGTTGGGGAAAGTTTTGGTCTCTATTCGTTGCTGAGAAACCTTGCTCATATATAGGTTGAGCCAAAGAGTGATGAACCACCAGGGACCGCCAGGGTTCCCAATCGGCTCCCCTTTTGACAGCCTAGTGCCGATTTGGTGCATCATATGGTAGGCCGATCTCAGCAGATGCTTTCCAAGGGGAATGGCCGATCCTAGTGATAGAGCTTCTGCCAAAGCTTGGGTGTTAGAAGAAGGGCCAACTGCTCTGCCACAGAAAAAATGTTTCTCCAGCCACATCATCAGGAACGCAGTATGCTCTCTCTCTGAAACTGTCCCAGTCCTCATATTTTTGCTGATGTACCCCTTCCATCCGCCGATTCCTTTGGTTTCTAGCCGATGTGATGGCTTAATCAGATAATCAAAGGGGGTATCAGAGGAGGAGATGTCAAGGCCGGTCAACAACAGGACATCGGCCAAAGTTGGAGTCATGGGTCCATGTCCAAAAAGGAACGCATTGAGTGCGTCGGACCAGAAATAAGAAGCTGCTATGACCAAGGGCTCATTTTTCCCCATCTGGGACAGAGAGAGGTCTATGCATTGGCCGATTTTTAGTTCATCCCACTGAACTTTCCTAGACCGGGCTACTCTTTGGTACCATTCTCTCCAGCCAGGGGTCTCATTCAGCCAGGACCTAAAAGCACCTGCCCACTAATCTAAATCCATAGGCGATTGCTTGAACGGGACTCTGTGGGTCTCTAGGTTGATCAGGTCAGTTGGATCGGGATTCCCCATGGGGCCTAAGCAGATAAGATTGGGGGATTCTGAAGAGGAATGGTAATCTGGTGCCTAAATGCCTAAAAAAGGGGGAAAAAGAGAAAAAAATTGATAATGGATCCAGAAAATGCTGGAGCAGTAGAAAAGCAAAAGGGAAAAATTTCAAGTGATTACCTCCGGGATGAAGATCATCGTCGCCGATGGGGCTGCCAGTTGAGCCGCCGATTGGGCCGCCGCGGCTGAGGGGGTTGCCGACAGAGCCTCCGTGGTTGGAGAGGTTGCTGATGGTGACGCCATTGGGAAGTTGAAGCAGGTCGCAAGCGAGATTGCCGGAGGGAGCAGTTGGAGATCGAGAGAGCTCGGGAAGAAGATGAACAGTGGTTCGCTGGAGGAAAATACTAGGCTCGTGGGAAAAGTAGGCGAAGAATGCCAGTACTTAAGGATAATCCGAGAGAGAAAGGGTAAAGGCGGGATTTTTGCCGTGCCGTCTACACGAATTCCAGGGAAGCAGTCGTTTCGCGCGCTCGGTCCGAGGAAATTGCAATCATTATGCGGAAGACCGCGAGATAGAAGGAGATTTTTACTACGCCCGTTTCGGAGAAAAAGATTAAAGAAAAGAGTTTCGAAGTAAAAATTATGTTTTACTCCGAAACTGGGGGGCATGTGTTGACGCCAGATTTTGAAACGTGTTGAATCGGCGTCAGGAGGAGAGGTTGGCCGATACGGCAGATCTAAAGGCTACAGTAAAGAATCGGCCGATTGAGGTAACAGTTGGAAATCGGTCGATTGGTGATATAGCTTGCGCCGACAGATTGGGGCCACAACAGAGGATCCCGGTCAAAAGTGGCCTGATGTTGGTCAATAGAGCGATGCAAATTCGGTCAAGAAGCAATTGGAAAAGTCCTGATTGGATTAGAGATGGCGGCGGAAGATTCTGCGGGAGTCTGTTTCCTTTTTAAAGATATTATAGATATAGTAGTTTTCCTGTTTTAAATAAGGTTGTAACAAGTCATAATCGACCAGGAGTCCTAGTTTTAGGGTATAAATAGGAGTCGTTAGGGCTTTGCAAAGTATCAACACATCAATCAACAAAAATACTTCTACTTTTCCAGCACTTTACTTTCAAGTCGGCGACTTCGCCAATACTTTTTCTTCTTTCACGAGTTCGTACGGATTGGCAGGGCTGCATCAACTTGATCTCCGGCCAATTGGTAGGTTCCGCTTATCGAGTAACATCCGAGCTTTAACTACGGGCGCATCGCTGTGGTTTCGTTTGGATTTATTCACCAGTTATCGATATTTACTGGAATTATAGGTTTTACCTGTTGTTCTAGTATTATCATCAGTTATCTAGCTTGAAATTGGAGTTATCGGCTTTATCATCGCTTTTCCTCAATTTATCATACAACCGATTAGATCTATTTCAAGTGTTGCATCTGTAATAATTGTTTACGTCGCTCCAGTAGTCTTCTTTGCAATTATTACGCGATTATCGGCTGATACATAGCCGATCATCTTCATAGCAAATCGGCCGATTCGCCGACACGCTCTTAGGGACAGATCGGAACCCCAGCCGATCAGAGTGCCCTGAATTTAATACTCTTATTTCCTTGTCAATCAACAGGTCAGATTGACTGGCACGCCACGCGAACCGCACCAGGGCAAATAACCCGAACAAGAGCTAAGCAGATTCTCCCGGGTCGTGTGTCCGACGCTGAAGACTATCGGCCGATTCCTGGCCGATTTTAGCGCCAACAGGAGGCCACAGCCATCATCACGCACGCCCGCCATCACCGGCCCCCGAGGAGGACAGCGACAAGATCGGAGGAAACTGCCCGACGGAGCCGAAAGCTAAAGCCGGCTGTGGCGCCCGAGGAGCCCGAATCTTCCCCTTGGACTCCGCGCCTCCCCTCTCTCTCTCTCTCTCTCTCTCTCTCTCTCTCTCTCTCTCTATCCCCTCGCACGTCTCGCATGTAACCTGGTCGCCCCCCTGGAACTATAAAGGGCAGGCCAGGACCTAAGAGACGGGGGGGAAGAATTTTAGACTCCCATACACTCACACTCACAAGGGCTTCATCTTCCCCGCGAAGAAGAACACGCCCCCACCATTAGAGCTCCAGTGCACACCTTTGAGACTTGGGACCGGTTCCCTCTCTCGCTCCTCTGTAACCCCTACTACAGAACCCGCGTGGGCAACACGAGCAGCTCCCCATACTGGACGTAGGGCTTCCTCTTGCCCGAACCAGTCTAAATCCCATGTCACCCGCGCAACCATCCGAAGCCGTACGCACATAAAATAAATTTACTAGTCTAAGTCTTGATCACCAATCTTGGCAATGACAGTTGGCGCGCCAGGTAGGGGACCTTTGCGCGTACATCACTGGCTTCAGATGGCCAGCCACGACGTCAGTTTTGCCCCGGGCTCCCTGGTCCGCTTTGGGAGCCTGGACTTCCTCGCCACCGGGGAGGGGATCGACCTAATCCCTCTCCTCGCCTCACCCACTCACCTCATCACCTCTGGCTCCGCCGCCAGGGTGGTGGCGAGTGGCCGGACGCGCGCCGGAGGGCCTCCTTCGGCGGGATTGCTCTTCGGGCTGCACAGCGCCGCGACAGCCTACGGTCGTTCCCTGGCGCGGTCCGTGGCCATGCCACCTGCAAGCAACGAGCTCGCGGGCGCGACGGGGGTGATCTCCGATGCCGGCTCCAGCAGCAGGAGCAACCACCCCTCGCGTGAGTGCTTCATGGCCGACGCGCACTCCGAGGGATCCAACGGTGATGGCGCCGGGAGGAGGCAACGAACTCCCCCACCACGCACCGCGGCCACGACAGGAGCCCTTGCCCGGTCCCTGGTGCGACCGCGACAGCCAGAGGCGCGCGTGGCGCCCCACCAGGAGGTCGAGCGCCCCCGCAACGAGGGTGGGGCGCGACAGCGAGCGCGCGACGTCCAGCAGCGTATCTGCGCTGACGAGGATTGCCCCCAGCTCTTCGCCCGCGCCAGCCAAAACATCGCCGCAGCGGCGGCCCTGCTTCGACCCGACTCCCCGAGCCGGAGACGCCCGAAGAATGCCAGGCGCATCGAGAGGTGCGCAACCTGCTCGAGTGCGCCGCTGTTCAGCAGGCGGAGAGCTTCGCGTCCCGGCAACGCGGGCAAAACACCAGCGGGACGGCCCCCACCACACCCTCCGAAAGGCGGGGGGAGTCTGTCCACCAGCCTCCTCCCCGGGCGAACCAGGCCGCGCCCGCTCGACGGACGTCGCCACCCGCAGGAAGCAGGGCCCCATCCATCCACCGGCGCGTTGGTCCCACCCGCGACGCCCGTGACACCCTGGACGCGTGGAGGCGCTCCCGCGCAGACAAGGAGGAGGGGGTGGACCGCGGCTACCACGTCCACCGTGGCGGCCGCTATGACAGCGAGGAGGACCGCAGCCCCAGCCCCGACCCGGCGGGGCCCCGGGCCTTCTCCACGCGCATCCTGAGCGCGCCATTCCCGCCGCGCTTCAGGCAGCCAACCAACGTGGCCAAGTACTCCGGGAAAACGAACCCCGGGCTATGGCTCAGCGACTACCGGCTTGCATGCCAAGCCGGTGGGGCGGACGATGACCTGTTCATCATCCGCAACCTCCCACTTTTTCTAGCTGACTCAGCGCGAGCCTGGCTAGAACATATCCCCTCAGGACGGATCCGCAGTTGGAACGACTTGAGGGAGATATTTGTGGGAAACTTCCAGGGCACGTACATGTGCCCTGGCAATTCCTGGGACCTCCGGAGCTGCCGCCAGGAGTCGGGTGAATCCCTCCGGGACTACATCCGACGCTTCTCTAGGAAGCGCACCGAGCTCTCCAACGTCGCAGACGCTGACGTCATAGGGGCATTCCTGGCAGGAACTTCCTGCCGACCCCTTGTCCACGAGCTTGGGCGCCGAGGCCCGTGGACCACGGAGGACATCCTCAACATCGTCACCAGCTTCACCTCGGGCGAGGAGGCCGTCGGGGCAATCTTCGACCGCTCCAAGGGCGAGGCGAAGCGGAAGGAGGACGCCGACGAGGGCACCTCCAACCGTCCACAGAAGAAGAAAAACAAGCAGCGGCGCGAGGCACCCCTCGTGGCGGCTGCTGAGCGCAAGCGGGGTCAGCCGCCCCCGGAGGGCACCCCCGGCTTTTTCGACAAGCTGCTCGAGGGACCATGCCCGAACCACGAGTTCCCCGCGAAGCACGCCTACAAGGACTGCAACCTCATAAAGAGGTACTTTGCAGGCAACCCGGTGAAGGGCGACCGTAGGCGGAAACCCGACGAGGAAAGGAAGGACGATGGAGGGAAGGAAGACGGCTTCCCCAAGGTGGACGGCTGCTTCGTGATCTTCGGCGGGCCAGCGGCTTATGATTCCAGATGCCGCCGGAAGCTGGAATGCCGCGAGGTCTACGCGGCGGAGCCTGCGACGCCGACCTTCCTCGACTGGTCGGGATCCGCCATCACTTTCGACCGGTCCGACCACCCAGGGTGTGTCCTCCAACCAGGGCGCTACCCCCTCGTTGTCGACCCTATCATCGGCACGACGCGCCTCACCAAGGTGCTCATGGACGGAGGCAGCGGCCTCAACATCCTCTACGCCGAGACCCTCGACGCCATGGGGATCGACCGCTCCCGCCTCCGACCCAGCAAGGTGCCGTTCCACGGCATCGTGCCGGGGAAGCAGGCGATGCCCCTCGGGCAGATCGACCTCACCAAGGCGTGACACCCGCAGATCCAGAAGCTCATCTACGCCATCCTCATCACAAAGAGGAAGTTGCGCCATTACTTCACCTCCCACCCGGTGACGGTCGTTTCGTCGTTCCCCCTCGGCGAGGTGGTCCGGAACCAGGACACCACGGGACGGATCGCGAAGTGGGCGCTCGAGCTCATAGACCAGGGCATCACCTATGCCCCCCGCACCGCCATCAAATCCCAGGTACTCGCCAATTTCGTAACGAAGTGGACAGAAATCAGACGCCATCGGCGCCGGAGAAGCAGGAGTACTGGACGATGCACTTCGATGGGTCGCTGATGAAGGCTCGCGCTGGAGCCGGCCTAGTCTTCATCTCCCCTCACGGCGTCCGCATGAGGTACATGATCCGCCTCCATTTTCCTGCGTCTAATAATGTCGCCGAGTATGAGGCTCTCCTCAACGGGCTCCGCATCGCCATCGAGCTAGGCATCCGACGGCTGGACGTCCGAGGCGACTCCCAGCTAGTCGTCGAGCAGGTGATGAAGGAGTGGAGTTGCCACGACCCCAAGATGGTAGCTTACTGCAACGAGGTCCGCAAACTCGAGGACAAATTCGACGGGCTAGAGCTAAATCACATCGCAAGACGTTTTAACGAGGCAGCCGACGAACTGGCAAAGGCGGCATCCGGCCGAAAGCCCGTTCCCGACGGCATCTTCATCAGCGATCAGTTCGAGCCCTCAGTCCGCTGCAAGAACCAGGAAAGGTCAGCGACGCGCCACCTGTCCCGGGCCCGGGTGCCGGCCCAGGCGAAGTAGCCCATGCTCCGTCTGGACCGGGCTTGGAGGCCGACCCCTCCTACCCCGAGGTCATGGAGATTGACACAAATCCAGCTGCAGGGCCCGACTCCCCGCTTGACTGGAAAGCCCCGTACCTTGACTACCTCATCCGCGAGACGCTCCCGACGAACAAGACGGAGGCACGAAGGATTGCGCGCCGCGCCAAATCATTCGTCGTCATCAACCAGGAGCTCTACAAGCGGAGTCACACTGGCATCCTCCAACGCTGCATTCCGATCGAGCAAGGAAGGGTGCTGATTCAGGACATCCACGCAGGGGCCTGCGGCCACCACGCCGCGCCAAGAACCCTCGTCGGGAACGCCTTCCGGCAGGGCTTCTACTGGCCAACGGCGGTCGCCGATGCCACCCACGTGGTCCGCACCTGCGAAGGGTGCCAATTTTTCGCGCGCCAAACTTACATGCCCGCGCAGGCGCTCCAGACTATCCCCATCACATGGCCCTTTGCGGTCTAGGGACTGGACCTCGTCGGGCCCTTCAAGAAAGCGCCCGGGGGCTTCACCCACTTGCTTGTCGCCATCGACAAGTTCTCTAAATGGATCGAGGCACGGCCCGTCGCGCAGATCACGTCTAAACAGGCGGCGCGGTTCTTCACCGACATCATCCATCGCTTTGGAGTCCCCAACTCCATCATCACGGACAACGGCACGCAGTTTACCGGGAAAAAGTTCCTCCGGTTCTGCGACGACCACCACATTTGAGTGGACTGGTCGGCCGTGGCGCACCCCCGCACGAATGGATAGGTTGAACGAGCCAACGGTATGATACTCCAGGGTCTCAAGCCACGGATCTTTGACCGCCTCAAAAAGTTCGGCGGCCGGTGGGTCGCGGAGCTCCCCACGGTCCTATGGAGTCTAAGGACGACCCCCAGCAGGGCAACTGGCTTCACCCCGTTCTTCATGGTATACGGGTCTGAGGCAATCCTCCCCACCGACCTAGAGTACGGATCGCCGAGGGTCAAGGCGTATGACGAGCAAGGGAACCAGGCGTCACTCGAAGACGCACAAGACCAACTCGATGAAGCACGCGATGTGGCCCTACTACACAGCCAAATACCAGCAGGCCTTACGACGACACCACAGTCGCAAGGTGCAAGGCCGAGCCTTTAACGTCGGCGACCTGGTGCTCCGCCTCGTCCAGGACAACAGAGGTCGGCACAAGCTGACCCCTCCGTGGGAAGGTCCTTTTGTCATCGCCCAAGTGCTGCGGCCAGGCACGTACAAGCTGGCGACCCCCGATGGGCAGATCTTCAGGAACGCTTGGAACATAGAACAGCTAAGACGCTTCTACCCTTAAATTCTGTTTCCAAGTTTAAACACACGCATTTCTGTAATTTTCTAGTCCACGGAGAAAAGCAATTTTGAGTCGACCTTTTTTTAGTCTCGTCACGAGCTCAGGGATATCTGACCCTAACCCTACCTCAGGGTCGCATATCCCTCGGGGGCTATCAGAGGCTCTGACCCAAGTCACCCGAGGTCTTCTCAAAACAACTTTTCTCCGAGCCGACCCCCCTTCCTAAACTTTTGGGCGTGAAAAGGGGAGTGCGCAAACGACGCCCAGGCAAGACTGATCGGACTGCGAGAAAGCCTACGCCCCAGCGGCTACGGTACTATCGCCCGTCAGCGCTTACTGACGCGTCCGACCCGTACTCTAAACTTTCCAGACCCAAAAGGACAAGGAAGGGGATCGAAAATGAACTTTGATAAATTACAGAGATGGCCCCTGCGGCCATTGCAAAAAACAAGTTCAAAATCAACTAACATATTTACATGACGGGGCATCTGAACCCGACCCAGCTAGCCCGATCAGGGGTTCTCCGGCGGGACGGCCTCATCCTCCAGCTGCTTCGCCAAGGCCTCCGCTGGGTCGAGCAATGACGCATCGATCTCGTCCAGCTCAGCCTCGGAGTACCCGGGGGCGTACCCTTCGCCCATCAAGGCAAAGTTGAGACCGATATAATGGGACCCAAAGACGCCGAAAGCCCGCTTCACGCCGACGTGAAGCGCCTCCCGGGCGATCTCGCGGGTCCGCTGGTACACCCCAAGGGCACAAGCCGCCAGCGAGCTCATCCCATCACCCTGGACCATGCCGAGGCCATCGCAGACGACACGGACCGCGTCCCGCAGGCTGTCGTGCTCAACGCGCTCTGCATCGAGGGCCCCCTTCAGCTGGTCAACTTCACCCGCAAGACCTGTCCAAAAAAACCCGCCGGATCAGAAACCTCCCCAACACCACAAAAGAGGAAAGATAAGAGGAGCCTTACCCTCGGACTAAGCCTTCAGCGCAGTCGCGGCGGTCTGAAGCTGACCAACCTCCGTCCCGAGGTCGGCCACCATCTTCTCGGCCTCGACCCTTCGGGCCGCCTCGAGATCCCGGTCTTGCCAAGCCTGCTGTTGCTCGTGGCGGATGCGCTCGACGGTCTTCTGAAGGGCTTCATGCTCCTTCTTCACCCGAACGAGCTCCACGGCATCAAGATGGGCCTTCTCGACAACGGCCTGGAAGTCCACGCGGTCACGGCGGGCCTGCTCGACGGCGGCCTGGAGTTCATCCTGCGCCGCTTGCTCGCGCCTTCGCAAGTCATCGATGACCTGCTAGGCGGCGGCAACCTGCGCGGCCAGCTCCTTGGTCGGCTGCTCTTCCGCGGAGAGGTGCTCCTGCCCGAGCCGAGGCCAGCTCCTTAATGGAATGAGGCTTATTGTTCATATGGACATTTTGCATGATGGTGTATATGGTTTATCATACTCTATGGCATTTGCACTGCATCTCATTCGTTGCATTCAATGGCATATGGAGTTATGTCGCCGCTTCTAGCCGCGACCGTACCGGTACAGCATTGTTTATGGACGCAGCTTTATACCTTGTTAGGTATGAAGGCAGGAGACATGGCATTTGCAGTATATCATTACTTTCTATGGCATTTGCATTGCATTCAATGGCATATGGAGTTATGTCACTGCTTCTAGCTGCGACCGTACTGGCACAGCATCGTTTATCGATGCGGCTTCATACCTTGTTGGGTATGAAGGCAGGAGACATGGCATTTGCATTGCATATGCATTACGATTTTGGATTATGGCATATTTATTTTGGATTCAGGTTTTGGGAGAAACACCGAGAAGCGATGCTTCTCCAAGGCTTGGTGGTGATCGGTATTTATCTTGCATATAAAGTATTTATTTGTTTTTTATATCTCATGGATTATCATCGATTTACCTTTAATTGGGAGATTAAATTGATGCTTAATTAAACTTCTAGTTTAAATAGCTTGTTAAAGCAATTTACTTGCTGAGATGTCACATCTCACACCCGCTTTTATCTTTCCAGGTACTTGAGTGGCTTTTCTTGAAGGGTGGGAAAGTATAGTAGCAGCACACGTCACACTTCTATGTCAATATCAATATTAAAAACTTATGTTGCAATCATAATCTTAATAGAAGTTGGTGCTTCTTCTTGTCGTTTTCCTTAAATTTGCAATGTGGTTCATGTTGACTGGTTTAGAAATTTCTTTTGGTGGTTTCATCTATTTCTTAATGTGTTATATCATGCTAGTGTGCTTATATTTATCTCTATATGTTGTTGCTTCCGCGATGCACCTTTTTGCAGGGGAGATGCTGCCAAAATTTCTATTAGTTATATACATTTTTGTCCTTTGGGTGGCATCTTGGTTATATTTGGTTTTGGGGTGTTACAGTAGCCAAGTAACCTCTGCCGTCACAAGAGCCATAGCCCACAACTCAGCCTCTGCACTCGAACAGGAAACTGCTACCTGCTACTTAGTCTTCCAAGCAATGAGAGAACCACCAAGAAAAACACAATAAGCAGAAAGAGTTCGACGATCAGAGGGATCACTAGCCCAAGTAGCATCAGAATATGCACGGAGCTGTAAAGAGCTGGAGCGAGGAAAGAACAAGCGATGAGATATAGTCCCACGAAGATAACGCAAAACACGAAGAAGCTGACTATAGTACATCTGAGTGGGAGCCGAAACAAACTGACTCAAGATATGCACAGAATACGAGATGTCAGGACAAGTGACGCCAAGATAAACAAGTCTCCCAACAATGTGGTGATAACGAGTGGGATCTGCAAGCGGCTCCCCATCAGTGGCACGAAGATGAACATTAAGTTCCATGGGAGTCTATGATATGGTGGTCAGTAAGAGAAGTGTTGGTATTTCTTCACGTTCACAGAAGAATCCGCAAGCATACGGAAATACCATTGTAGGACTTTACCCGAAGAGTATTCAGGGTATCTTATTATCTTAGGGAACGGAAGTGTAACGGTGTTCTAACTAGTTTCCTTTGGAGAAAAGGAGATAGAATGGCCTGGGTGGTGTGATTGGTCTAAGGGAAAGGATCAAGGAAAGATAAACTTAGGCTACTATTTGTTTACTTCAGGCATCGGTCTGACCCTGGTCTACCAAGGACCTCCAGCTATTAGCTCTACTCCGAACCCGAACGTGGGGGACTTCAGTGACCACGGCAATTCCACCGTAGCAGATGAATAGGGCTGTCACCACCTGCCGTCTACCTCTCAACACCGTGGGGCTCGCAGCAAACAAAGGTAATCTAAGGCCTAAACATCATGTTTATGCAATCGACTACTACTCTAGCGTTGCACAGGGTTATCCCATCTCTAACAGGGGCCCTCTATTAGAGTATCCGCTACAAGAACGGACGATGAACCCGCAAACAAATAACAACATAAGGATAACTTTACCAAGAGCTTACCAGTAGACAAACCCGGATACTTACTAAAATGGATCGTATCTGTTGAGGTACAAAGTCGGAGAGAGGCCGACAAGTCCAGCTTTTCTCCACACTTCTTTCTCACACACTTCCTATCCTAATGATACAAGTGGAAAGAGTTTGTCTACTTTTTCTTCTCCAAAATGTGTTGTTTTTCGAAAGGGGGGAAGGCCTCCTTTTATAACCTCCAAGGGCGGTTCCCGCCATCTCTTCGTATGGAAACCTTAGCCACCACCTCCAAAGAGACAAGAATGATCTTCCCGCCAAAGATTGGACAGCCGGGAAGACGTCCAGGTTCGGCCATCTCTTCGTGTTTTCTTCTTATTTCAGACTTGTGTTCCTAAAATGGCTAGATAGACAATACAACTTTGGAATTAGGTTAGTGATACAAATATTTGAGTAAGAGGTATGGTTTTCATTTATTTGTGAGTATAGTTGACGGTCGGATTTCGCATTTAAGGACCGTCAACAACACCCCCACACTTAGCCCTTTGCTCGTCCTCGAGTAAAGGTTCGAGGACTAAGGTGGATGCAACTCCTTTTGGTGAAACCTGCATACAAGTTATTCTAAGCTTCTTCCAATCCTTGTGAATCCTTTGAGTGGCTACCACGCTTTCTTGGATAATTGAAGAATGGAACGATGCAGACTTTAGGTTCTAGCTCTTTCTGCTTAGAAACTTGGGTTTTTGATTTTTGAAAAAGAATAGTCTTGCTCCTCAAATTACTCTTTTTATTTTGAATCCTCACCAAGGCAAAATTGTTGCCTTCTTTTCTCCTATCATCTAATCAGGCTTGTGTGGAGCTCAGGGTAGGAGAAAAGAGGCATGCTTGCTTTGCTCATGTTGCTAAGTCAAAGATGAGATCCAAGAAGAAACAAATCATATAATCTGATCAAAATGTGCGAGTGTGTGGTCTTTGTATATGAACTCCTTTTTGTATGACTCTGTCCTTTGCTTTTTTTTTTGATATTTGGCATGTGGGTTTTGTTTCTCTCTCTCTCTCTTTTCTTGGACTTGCATATGTCCAACCCACGCTTTTGAGCATGCTTCTTTATTCTCTCTCTTTTTTTTATCTTTTTCTCTCTTTTTTTTCGTATTGCCCACATCTTTTTGCTGAGGCAATTGGAGAGAGAGTCACCCTTGGTGGAGAATTATTTGAATGACGGATGAATCGATGGCATGTTTTTGCGCAACTTCCAATGTGAAAGTTGGCATGTATATGTGAAGTGTACGTGATTTTGATCATGAGAGCGTGAAAGGTTTCTAACATGGGTCACAGAATTTGACAAAGCTCAAAGCAAAGACAAGCTGCATAAATGGTTTTTCATGAAGGTTGTACATTGGCTTTAGTAGAAATTTTAATTTGAGGAGGCAAGCTATTTGTATTTTTGATTTTGTAAAAAGAAAATCCCAAGTACTTTGCAAGGAAGAGCAAGGTTCCATTCATCTTGATCATGTCACGTTAATCAATCACTTAGCAAGCATGGGTTCCCTATGAAAATGTTGGTCCACAAAAACTAGAGGGAATGCGAGGAATAAAAGGTATGCAACTTTAATCATGGAAGCGCGTGGAGTGAAAAGCCCTTTTTATTTTTGTTTTAGAAATTTTAGAGTTGAATTTTTATTTAATCAGGGAGGTGTGCAAGTTTGAAGTGCAAACTAGCGAGTTGAAGGAAGCTTGGGGCATGATGGGCTTTACATTGGTTCGACCGAACCATGGGTTCGGTTGACCCATAGATGGGCCTCCAGACCATGGGCTACAGTGTGTTGCTCTCCACTGGTCTGTGCAATGTGTTTGGGGGAGGTCCTCCCCACACTTATTTCTATACCTGTTTCATTCAAAGACAAGAGACACAAGTGGAGACAAACAAGGACTCTACCGGTTGTAAACACCGGGGAGTATAAACTTTTATTGAAATTTTGTTAAAATTATTTATTCATTTTTATTCTTTTTATCATGGCAAATTTGGCATGATGGGTAACCTAGCAGGGTGGAAACATGGGGAGAGGATGCATGAGGTTTCGGGATACTTACATAACAGATCTTCCAAAGTTCAGAACAAAATGCAGAAGTTGAGGGTGCAACGAAGCTTTACATTCGTTCTGCTTGGTTCCTTGCATCTTTCTCCCTGTGGGGCCAAGGTGCGCTTGTGGAAGTGTTGAAGTTTTATTGTGTTTTGCTCCTTTGGATTTTTTTTCTTATTCCCTGCAAAAGGTTAGTGCACAACAAATACTCGAGGGATGCTTTAAAGAATTTTGAAAAGATTTTATTATTGCCTTGAGATTAGTTGTTCACATCCATGCTCAAGGAAAAACAAATTCAAAGATTTAATAGCATGGATCCCAAAATGCTTGCCATTATTTTTTTATTATTTATTTTTTTGAGTGATTCTTTTATTTCAAAAGGTTTTTTTATTATTGTTCACCAAATTTTTATCTCTCTAGCACACCTCACCCAAGGCTGAGATACAACTGCATGAACATAAACAAATGGGTATTTTGCAGTATACTCATTGTGATCCTTGAAATGTGATTTGTGCCTCCCTTGAATGCCGTACAATTTTTTTTGGTTGAAGTGTGCCCCGGGGCTTGATTTATCTCTAGTATGAATTTAGCTTGAGGACTTACCCATCTTATTTGAAATCTTTCTGCAGGGGTTAGTCCACAAAAGAAATACATCCAAAGTCTACGAAAGTATTAACTCGTTGGTCCATTAATCAAACTCGACACCATATCTTATTGATTAAAGAAGGTTGTTTTAACCTAAACACCATGCTTAATTTAAAAAGCCTATAGAAGCATTCAGCTGAAAGACATCCAAACCACGAAGACAAACAAGGGAAGCATAAACTTAGAAGATCAAGGTATATTCATATGGAGATAAAAGTGAGTGAAGGATTGGTGAAAATTGAGTTCCCTTGGCACGTACCTGAGTGTATTTACCGGCAGCGTATATGGACAGCAATTTTCGAGTTGCTACAGCGGTGGCATGGTCACATATGGTTGCCGATGGCTCCTCCTTTTTTATGTGGACTGCAATGGAGGATGGTACTTTGACCACGTTAACACAGGCAAGCAACAAGGCTAGGTCATACACATGTCTAGTGTGTAGGAACCATGGGCCTTGGATGCATGATCCATTGGCACAATGCTTTTAGGATTAGAGGCGCAAAGCACGCTCCTTTCATTCATGCGAGCAAGTGTCAATCGGAGTGGAGCAGCAAAGGCTTAGAAAGGAAGAGGAGCATTTCTCTTGCTTTTATGCGGCTGCTAGAGCGGAGCTATGCAAAGCTGGGGGGTGAAATGAGGATTATAGCAAGGCTTTGCAAGCATAAGCGAGAGCAAGGCTGGGTGGAGCCAGCGGCGAGATGATATCTACTAAGGTGCAATGCTATGGCTTAGAGGCACGCTCATAATGCCTTCGATCTATGTGGAGCACGCTGGCTCACTCTCACTCTCTTCTTCTTCCTCTTTTTTTTATTTTTCATTTTCTCTCTCTTTTTTTCTTTTTGTCTCTTCTCTTTTTTTTTCTCCCCTTTTTTCCATATCTCACCTTTTTTTCTTCCCTTTTCTCTTCTCTTTTCTTTAGCAAGATAGAACCAACACCGTCCTTGGCACGGATGGGTCTTGCTACGAGGTGCTCACCAATCTCCCCCACACTTGGACTTTTATATCTCACGACACCAAAAATTAAGTGTGTGATGTCGATGTCTCCTTCAGAGTGTGTTCCATCACCAAGGAGTGCCATGTAGTTGGTGCAGCTCTCATTTTCTTGGGCATCGCATGCCTTTCGTTCTTTTTAATCTCCACCTGAAATGGTTAGCGACCAAAAATACCCGAAGGTGCATACTATCCTAGAAACATGTTCTTGCTTTTATCGAAATAAGAGAAACTAGTTCTCGACTAGTACTACGTGTAGTTTACTAAAGGGGCCTCGCTCGCATACTTCCAGTACTACTCCGTTTACTAGTTTCCGACTAGTCTTACGTGTAGTTTACTGAAGGGGCCTCGCTCCCACACTTCCAGTACTACTCCGTTTACTAGTTCTCGACTAGTACTACGTGCAGTTTACTGAAGGGGCCTTGCTCCCACACTTCCAGTACTACTCCGTTTACTAGTTCTCGACTAGTACTACATGTAGTTTACTGAAGGGGTCTCGCTCCCATACTTCCAGTACTCTTTATTGGAAAGGGAAATGAAAGTCCGGGCCATCTCCCGGCAGTGCTTTGTTTATGGTCCCAAGCTTGACCATTGGGATTCATCCAGCAGCTATCAGTGGTGATGTAGTTCCCAGCTTCACCACCATTTGTTGATTTATCATCGTCGTTCAAGCTGCATGGTTAGTGCTGCAGTGCATCCACAAAATTTATAATGCTTACGATAAACAAAAGCATCCACAATCATCCTTCTAAACATTTCGTAAACATGGATTGAGAGGCGGTTGTGATCCTCGTGAAAGCACGTGGTACCAGGAGAGACGGACTCTGGAGATCCCATATGCGAGCACAAATCTTGAGGAAAAATGAAAGAGAACCTTTCATGCTCGTTGGTGGAATTCTTTTCCTCGGACTCCAGAGTCGTCGCATCAGGAATGTTCATGAGATAGGGTTCTCCTTAAGAGATACATCATGGAAGATCAGGTTATTTCTCGACCGCTATCGAGAACAACATTCCAAGGGCCAGAGGGACACAGCTCGGTCGAGGGCGATGAAGGTTGCTCAGCTTCACAAAGGTGTAGTTCTTCCGAGTCGTCTTCTTTGCAGATGAAGAATTCTATGCCTTTAAAAAGAATAGGCTCGGGTGACACGAATAGAGTAACACACATCACCTTTCGAGCAGGTTTTGCTCAGAAAGAGGATTCGCCTTAGGATTTTCTAAGCACGAGCTAGTGGTCGCAAAAGCGGATTTCCTAAGCTTTTTACCAAGGCTACCTTGAGACGAATCTTCTAGGTGGAGTCTTTCCAAAGGGTAGTCTAAGAGAAGATCAAAATCAAGGACGGGATTGGTGTGGAAGTCTAGGTGGACCTCAATTTTGTCTATCTTGATCGGCACTGCCCTTGCGATCCCCCGGCATTCAAAGATAAGTCCCAAAGGACATTTGAAGAGTCTATTGCTCGGGATTAGAGGCATGCTTCCTATGAACGTGTTCATGAGGAACTCGGACATGATGCAAGCCTCGGCAGTGGCATCATGAAGGGCTTCTACGGTAGTTCCTCCTACAGAACAACAGATGGTCGTGGAAGATGAGCTAATTCAGATTGATTCGGAAGAGCGTCTCATTTCCTCCGACCATTCCTCCTTCACGTCCTTCTTGAGAAAAGCTTTGTTGAGAGAAGAAGGGAGGTGCCGTAGGTCTCCTCTCACAGAGGTAATTCGAGGTGTTTATAAGGTTTTCATAAAGATCATCCTCGAATGGGAAAGAAAACTTTGAAGGTTGAATTTCTTCTTCCTTCGGCGTTCGTGGTTCGGGAGAGATTTTAACAGCTAAGGATGAGATGTGAAAGGGCTCAAAGTCAGTTGTTGAAGGATACTTGTAGCTCGACTCATGCTCCTAGAGGGGTTCGGTTTCTAAGACAGGGGAAGTGTTCTCTAGGATGCGATCAAGGATATCCTTTCCTTCCGTCGGTAGTTTTATGTGCGAATGAACCTCCGACGGTTATGTCGAGATATAGGGCAGACTCCTTGTCAAGACCTAGATAAAAATGTAGTAACAACACATGGTTGGGTAAAGACAAGTCTGGGCGGAGTGTACTAAATCAGAGAACCTAGCCCAGGCTGCACCTATCGACTCCTTCTCATACTGCTGAAAGCAGAGAATCTCCTTTCATAGGGAGGTGATACAAGATATGGGGAAGAACGCAAAACAAAACTTGTCTCGTAGTCTTTCCCAATCCCCATTCAGACTTCCTACGGTATGAGCATACCATTGCTTCGCCCTCTCCGTGAGAGAGAAGGGAAACAATTTCCACTTTACGGTTTCCTATGTCAAGCCTGGGATTACCAAGCACGAACACAGTTGCTCGAGCTCTCGCAGGTGGTGGTAATGATTTTCATTATCGTCCCCTAAAAAGGATTGCTCCCAAACCATGGCTATAAAGCCAGGATCGAGTTCATAGCTGGATGTGGTGATTGGTTTTGAGGAAGGTGGTGGCTCAAAGAACTCGCCCTTCGGAGCAGAAAGTTTTTTGATAGAGATAGGTTCCATGGTAACAAAGGAAGGGGATAAAAGAAAGAGATAGATAACAGAAAAGGATAAACGGAAGAAAAAGGTAAAAGAAAGGGTACACGGGCAAACTAGGCTCGAAAACAACAACAACAACCATTCCCCAGCAACGGCACTAGAAATGCTTGTTGGTATTTCTTAACATTCATGGAAGAATCCGCAAGCGCGTGGAGATACTATTGTGTCACTTCACCCGAAGAGTATCCAGGGTATCTTATTTTCTTAGAAAACGGAGGTGTAACGGTCTTCTAACTAGTTTACCTTGGAGAAAAGGAGATAGAATAGCCTGTGTGGTGTGATTGGTCTAAGGGAAAGGATCAAGGAAAGATAAACTTAGGCTGCTATTTGTTTACATCAGGCACTGGTCTGACCCTGGTCTGCCAAGGACCTCCGGCTAAGCTCTACTCCGAACCCGAACGTGGAGGACTTCACTAACCACGGCAATTCCGCTATAGCGGACGAACAGGGCTGTCACCACCAGCCGTCTATCCCTAAACACCGTGGGGCTCGCTGCAAACAAAGGTAATCTAAGGTCTAAACACCACGTTTATGCCTTTGACTACTACTCTATCATTGCGCAGGGTTATCCCATCTCTATCAGAGGTCCTCTACTAGAGTATCCGCTAAAAGAACGGACGATGAACCCGCAAACGAATAACAATGTAAGGATAACTTTACCAAGAGCTTACCAGTAGACGAACCCGAATACTTACTAAAATGAATCGTATCTGTCGAGGTACAAAATCGAAGAGAGGCCGACAAGTCTGGCTCTTCTCCACACTTTTTCCTCACACACTCTCTATCCTAATGATACAAGTGGAAAGAGTCCCTCTACTTCTTCTTCTCCAAAATGTGCTGTTTTTGGAATGAGGAGGGAAGGCCTTCTTTTACAGCCTCCAAGGGCGGTTCCCGCTATCTCTTCGTATGGAAACCTTAGCCACTGCCTACAAAGATATAAGAATGATCTTCCCGCTAAAGATTGGGCACCCAGGAAGTCGTCCAGGTTCGGCCGAACCCAGATGGCACTCCCCCGGGTCTGCCTTCCTCTGGACAGCGGACAGGTGGGCCCTAGTGTTGACCCTCGATGATTTGTGGGCCCTTCAATCCTGTGTAGCGTAGCACACGGTCTTATGTGCATTTATGCTGCGTCTTCTTCTTATTTTCTTCTTATTTCAGACTTGCGTTCCTGAAATAGCTAGATAGACAATACAATTAAGGAACTAGGTTAGTGATACAAATATATGAGTAAGAGGTCTGGTTTTCCTTTATTTGTGAGTATAGTTGACGGTCGGATTTCGCATTTAAGAACCGTCAACCAGAAGTACAATCAAGAAGATCCTTAATGTACTTTTCTTGGGATAGATAGAAGCCATGAGGTGTGGAAGAAACCTCAATCCCAAGAAAGTAACGAAGAGGACCTAGATCAGACATAAGAAAGTCCTTACTAAGACGTGCCTTCACAAGGCAATATACTGAGAGTCATCTCCAATGATGATCATGTCATCATCATAAAGAAGAAGAAGTGTCCGACCATAAAAAAAGTGTGAACAAAGAGCGCAGGATCATGAGTACTGGCAGAAAAGCCAGCAGCAGTGACCACATAAGCAAAACATTGGAACCAAGCACGAGGAGCTTGCTTGAGGCCATAAAGCAAGCGGCAAAGACGACATACCATACCCGTAGGGACCAAATACCCAGGTGGTGGTTGCATATACACTTCCTCACGGAGTTCACCATTAAGAAAGGCATTCTTCACATCAAGCTGAGATATAGACCACTCACGAATAGATGCCACAGCAAGAAGAGTGCGAACAATGGTCATATGAGCCACACGTGCAAATGTCTCATCATAATCCCAACCATGCTCCTGCTAAAAACCACGCACTACAAGACGAGCTTTGTAGCGCTCAAGCGAACCATCAAAGTGGGTCTTAACCTTGTAAACCCACTTACAAGTGATAGGACGGACATGTGCAAGAATAGGTACAAGATCCCATGTGCCAGTGCACTCAAGAGCAGCAATCTCCTCTACTCTAGCATGCTTCCTTTCCTGATGATGAATGGCATCATGGTAAGAAGTCGGCTCAGAAAGAACAATACCAGCAAAACCAAGCCTATCTGGAGGTCGAATCGACTGTCGATCACGAAGAGCATATCGTGGAGAACACGCATCAGAAGTTGTCTCATCAAGAGGAGAAGGTGCATCGGAAGAAGATGGCTCATCAAAAGGAGAAGGCGCATCAGAAGATGGCTCCACAACCCGCTGAGCACGTGTGTAGACACGTGTGGCAAGCGGTTTACTATCATAAGCATTACCCATAGGAACCTGTGGAATAGCCTCCAGAAAAGAAGGGACCACAGGTGAAGGGGCCATAGAAGAAGGCTCCACAGGTGAAGGGACTACAGGCAACTCAACAGGAGCCTCAGAAGAAGGCACTAGGTGTGGAGAAAACATAGGGGCACTAGGAGTATCAGGAAATAGCAGGAAAGAAAGTGGCTCAATTACAGATGCATGAGAAGCATCAGGAGAAGTACGAGGATAGAAAGGACAAGACTCATCAAAAGTAACATCTCGTGAAATCCTCATCCAACGGTCAACAGTATCCCAACAACGATATCCCTTATGCTCAGCACTATATCCCAGGAAAATGCACTCAACAGATTGAGCGGTCAGCTTAGTGCGCTCACGAGGTGCAAGAAGCACATAGCACACACATCCAAAGAGGCGAAGGCTAGAATAGTCAGCCAGCTTGCCACAAAGACGCCCATACGGAATCCCACCTTGAAGAAAGGATGAGGGCTGAATATTAATCAGATAAGTGGCAGTAGAGACAGCTTCAGCCCAAAAATGTGGTGGAATAGAAGAAGCAATCATAAGAGCAGGAGCAGTCTCAAGCAAATGACGATGCTTACACTCAGCGACACCATTCTGAGCATGAGCACCAGGACAAAAGAATTGGGCAAGAGTACCTTGCTCAGAAAGAAATTGACGAACAGCTCCATATAGATACTCCCTTGCACAATCAGCACGAAAGACCCTAATAGAAGTATCAAACTAAGTACGGATCATGGTGGCAAAGTTTTTATAGATAGACAAAGCCTCACTATGACTTTTCATAAAATAAATCCATGTGTGACGAGAAAAATCATCTATAAAAATGATATAATAGCGATGGCCTCCTTTCGAAACAAAGGGAGCCGGACCCCATACATCAAAATGGACAAGATCAAAAGGATGTTTTGACACCGACTCACTGGAATAATAAGGAAGTCGGAGCTGTTTTCCTAGTCGACAACCCTAACACTGATCTAGAGATACATCACTAGAGACTGACCCTAAAAGACCATGATGAACTAGCGTAGATAGGCGCGAGCCATAGAGATGCCCCAAACGATGATGCCACTGAGCAAAAGATGATGTGGATGACATAGACGCGGCAGAAACCACAAGATTGGCAGAAGCAGCGGAAGGAAGACGAAGCCAGTCAAGTTCCCAAAGATGATGAGAATCACGTCGACGAGGGCCGGTACCAACCAGAAGACCCGTGATGCGATACTGTATACAACAAGAGTCAGAAGTCAGAATCGAGGATCACACGACAACTATGATCAGTGAGCTGGCCAGCTGAGATAAGCTGCATGGTTAGTTTGGGAACATAAGAAACAACAGGAACATGAAAAGAGGGAGACAAAAGAGTTCCCTGCCCTGCAACAGAGAGAGAAGATCCATATGTAGTTTGAACAGTGATAGGAATAGGTGTTGGACTAATGGAAGAAAGACTGGTTCGATCAGGAGTCATATAGAAAGAAGCACCAGAATCTAGAATCCATGGAAAAGTACCTGAGGAAGAAGACTGAGAAGCAGTAGCAGCACCTGACTGTGCAAAGGCCTGAGGTGTAGAAGCAGCTAGGCGACAAAACAACATGAGCATCTCA
This sequence comes from Panicum miliaceum, assembly GCA_032594955.1. Lineage (NCBI taxonomy): Eukaryota > Viridiplantae > Streptophyta > Magnoliopsida > Poales > Poaceae > Panicum > Panicum miliaceum. Next base: position 6,127,061 of record CM064072.1, read on the forward strand.
TGCGTCTCGGAACTCCGCTGAGAGCCTCTTGTATCAGAACCACCAGCACCACCTGTATCCTGTGAAGGACGACCACTACCACCTCGGCAAGATTGAGCCTTCTTCTTCTTGTAGCAATATGCCTCCATATGAGTCTTCTTGCCACAATAGTCACAATAAAGACGACCAGCCCCTCCTCCCTCAAAAGAAGGCGCTACTGAAGGAGGCGCCACATGTGGAGGGGCAAGAGCCTTAACGAAGAAGATCGAGCAGCCAATATGGAAGAAGAAGAAGAAGACTGCAATAGGCCAGCATTATGAAGACGCAGCTCCTCATTATGAACAGCAGCAAGAGCCTCCATCAGAGAAACACAGGGCTCGCGAAAAACCAGATGAGCTTGAAGCTGCTCAAACTCATCACGAAGACAGGTCAAGAAGTCATGAGTGCGCCTAGTCTCCAGAGCAACCTGCTGAGCCTTACACGAGTCACAAGTGCTGGGTGATAATGGAGGACCAATGGAATCAATCTGACGCCACACTACAGACATTTGAGCATAGAAATCCTCAACTGTAGAATCACCCTAGCGCAATAGCTGTTCTTGACGTAGAGCGGCAATATAGGTAGACTGATCGGTGGGCTCATAACGCTCACGAAGAAAAGCCCACATCTGATATGCATGGTCAAAATTAACAATATCTGCAAGAAAGATGCTCCTCCATACTAGCAGCAAGAACAGCACCAGCATGAGCATCCTTATCCAACCATATTTTGTATGCAGCAAACTGAGACGCATATGACTCCATACTAGCATTATACTCATCAAGCAGCGTCGTCTTCACATCAGCAGCAGCTTTATCACGAATAGTAGGCCTGACAGGAGACAGGGGCAACAGGAGGAGGTGGGCAGGGTATATCACCGGTAAGAAACTCCCAGAGACGAAGACCACGCATGTGCCAGCGTAAACAAGAACTCAGTCGCGATAGTTGGTGCCATTGAAAAGCACCAGATATTGTGTAATATGCACACCGTCGGATGACGGAATGGAAGGAGACGCCATCCCAAACAGCATCAGTCGACGGTGAGAGCGCAAAGGAAAAGCGGCGGGCGACGGCGAGAGCGCAAGCAGAAAGCGGCAGCGGCAGCGGCAGCAGCAGTTTTTTTTTTTTTACCTTGCGTGCTACTAGCACCTGGCAGCTGCACGTGTCCTGCAGGACGAGAAGAACACTAGCAGAAGCAACGAACCAGGAACTGCAGAGCAGCAGCAAGTTTTTTTTTTTTGGTGCCTTACCTTCCCACGATAAGGCAGGCACCGGGCTAGCGAAACAGAAGAGGGAGCCTCTGGTTCGACAAGCCAACAGAGAATCCAACAGGCGGACAGCAGCGAAAGGAATCGACGGGCGCTGCGCGGGACTCGAATTGATCTGATTCCGGCACGGAATCAATTCAGCGACGAATCAAATTGGGCAATCAGCTCCACGGGCGAGCCGGCGGCGACGCGAACCCCACTGACAAGCCTCCTCTGTTAGAACTAACCTTGACATGGCTGTGTGCGTGCGTTGTGTGCGTTGTGTATGTGTTTCTGTGGCGTGCGTCGCCAGACCGAGAGCGTGCCGCAGTAGAGCTGCAGCTATGGCGCGTCGGTGAGTAGTGGAGTGCCGGGTCAAGCACACACGCGCAGGGACGCTGCGGTGGGTGCGGTCGGTGTCAGTCGAGGGGGTGGCGTGCGTGTCGCTGGCCGTTGGGCGTGCCCGCGTCGTCCGGGCGAGCGCGTCGCTCGGAGCGGCGTCGTGCGCGAGCTGCAGGTCATGGCGAGAAGGCCGGGCGTGGAGGCTAGCTCCGGGGCGCGCCTGGGCCTTTTTTAGCCCCGTTCCCCTCTGTAACCTTGCTCCGTTCCATTCCAGTGAATAAGAAGCCAAGATAAAGGCGAGTTCGTCGCCGCGGCGTTCGTCGCCGGAAAACCCCATTGTTCATCTTCTTCCTCGCGTTCCCGTCGTGAGAGAGAGAGTGAGAGCGAGCTAGGGCTGGCAAACATCCTCAAGATGAAGAGGACGACAGAAGATACAGCAGGGAGCGATGAGCCGCAGGTTGCCGACGGCGACGAGGTGATGATGACAGAACAAGGCAGCAGCAGCAAAAACAAGTCGCCAGCCGCAAAATTGGATGGAGCTGTGCTGCCAAGATCAAATTGATGGTGGCAAATCTATCCAATCGATGGAAAAAACAACTATGGTGGCTGGGCAGCACGCAAGTGCAACGTGCTTTGCTTTTGGAACAGGAACAGCTAGGGGAGATCAAGATAAAACCTAACCCTAGTTTGGCTCATTACCATATTATGAATAGCACTTGTATTCAATACGAGGACTCTGCCCGAATATATACATGTACAGGTATTAGTAAATATGCACAAAATTTTTTATACAATGGGAAAACTGTAAAAAGATACATATACATCTAACACTAATGACATATCACTAGTCATAAAAACTGTGTATGAATATGAAAAAGATAAATGGAATATTATTTTTATTTTCTCAAGCAATACTTTGAAAGGAATCGTGGGCCGAAATCAGCTCCCTTGTCCCTGCCTCTCCCTCTTTCTGAAGCAGGCACGCAGCAGCACCAGTGTGCAGCACGCCAGCACTGCAGGCTGCAGCAAGGCATTTAGTACCGCCTCGCTTTTGGAATCACTAGAACGTTTGGCGCGCAAAGCGCGCCCCATCAAAGATAATACAAAAGTGGTTGGCGAATGAGCATGGTATATAAGCATTCTAATTATTAACTTTTTTGCTAATATAAACATTTGCCACTCATCAAAATTAACATATGAATATGTGTATCTCTGAATTTGTCCGGCTATGTTTCTCTCTTTATCATTGCATCTTCTGCAAACAAACACACAATCATGAGAATCATCACCATTTCGATAGCAGTTGTATTATGCTGGGCATCTCAAACTCACATCAGGCCAACACATATTCATTCAGATCTCCCACAAACAGGAATACAACTCATATGTGGGCACAACCGTTTGAAACAAGCAAATACAGAATTAGAAAGGTAGAAAAAAACATTCAGATAACGGATATAAGAAAAGAAGTCAATGTAAAGAACAACATCTTTTGGAAGAGAGGAGTTTATGTTTGCATCCACAGCCATTCTTATAAAAAAAAAGTTCTTTCACAATATTAACATGGCATCTTGTTAGATATCTGAACATATGAAACTGTAAGGATGTATAGTTTCTTAAATTAGTCAACCCTTCAATAAAGTCACACCATCCCCATGACACAAATGAAAATTCATCATTGTAGTCAGTAAATCAGAGCACACTAATCATCTAAGATTGATCTACAGTGAATGGGAAAACTACATATCTATCATTTGCACCAGATCTATTTGAGAAGTTCAACTTCTGATTAGCTATTTTGACATATAAATAGTCAGTCAGAACAGAGTCTTTTCATAAGCTGTCAAGGAAGTGTTTTCTTACTTCTCCACCATATTGCCTTTTCATTCCTGGGAGGTGGCATCAGTCCACAAAGCAAGTTTGGATTGATATTGCTAAACATTCTTAAAAAAATGTCTTCCAATTGTTAAAACATAGCCATTGTGACATGGAATGCCAAGCCATATGGCCAAAAGTTATATGACAAAATTTATGCCCTGAATTCTGACTTTCCTATGATGTTAGATAGGGAGAATAAACATTTAGACAGACCTTATCCTTACGGTGGCTCTGCATGACTCTGTTCCTCAACCAGCCAATTGTGCAATTAGACGCATATAATGACCAATATTCCTCAGCTGTGAGTCAGCCAATGGCATCTGCTGCGGCGCAGGGTGACTGGAGGACATGTCCCACTGAAATCAGAACACATAGGTAAGTAATCACTACAGTCTAGTACTCCTCCATCTAGCATAGCAGCAAACCCCCACTAAATAAGGCCCCGCATATGAAAACATATTGTTAAGAAAAGATGAAACATTCAGTCCTACAATGCTCTGGCTTATATTATTTATGTCGATGGCTGAAAGGATAGGTAAATAAACTGAAACATCGCAGCCGAATTGTTTGCCCAGGATCTTTTACCAACCATACCAAATAAAAATACAGGTTTGAAACTAAAGGAGCAAACGAAATTATTGGAATCGAATTCATCATTCGCAGTGCCCGAGAAATATAGAGCTGTGCTCGCCCTTCAAACTTCTTCCACAATGACTGACAGCATCATTTTTCAGAATCAGATAACTCTATCCACTCTATTCGCACATTGACGTCTGGCTTGAGTAATTAATAGAAACGTCCTGAGATTTGTGGTAGAAGAAAGAACTCTGATGTACCTCTGCCACTGCTGCAGCAGGATTTGTTTTCGTGGGGAAGGCTGGAGCCTGGAGGCCATGGTACTTGGCGGTGGCGGAAGAGGAGAGCAGGCGCAGGCGGGTTTGGTCGGCATCAGCGCAACCTGGCCTACCGGCATCGCAGCCGGCAAGCCGGGGTCCGCGGAGGCCGGTGAGCTCCGCCCGATCGGCGCACTGCCGATCTTGCGCGGCTTCCTCGCACCGCTACGTCCGCCGAAGGCCGTCAAGCTTTCGCAGCTCCCGTCGAACGCTGCCAGCATCAGACACCATTGGCGGGATCCGATTGTGGACAAGAAAATGCTTCTAGATAAGGGAAAAGAGAAAGGGAGCAGAGAGACAGAGAGATAATGGCTGAGAAAACAACACGGTTTCTTCTTCCATACTCCCTAGGCTCAGCAAGTCAGCATGTCTCGGTTCCCACTCCCAGCGGCCTGTTCAGTACCGCCACGCACTCATCTGGCGAAGCCCACGCCCATTACATGCGGGGCCACGCAAGAAAAAGGACCACCTGTCTGTAGTAGACGCGTGGCGGGCCTCACGCTTGCGCTCTCTCCACCACGTCCGCTAGCATGTGTCTTGGTAGGCTCGGTCCAAGCGGAACAATAGCGTCAAGATAAATACCTGGCCAGCGACAGAGACAGAATGCACCATGATCCGGGTGCACGGGATGTTCCAAGGGCAGCAGTACTTTCGATTGGAGCGCCTCTCTAGTGTAGAGAGCTTTTGTATCGAAACGCGAGGACATCCGCGGGTGCGGAATCGCGGACGTGCAAGGAAAGGGTAGGACTCTTTAATTTCCCCGATGACTCGGTCCGCTGGTAGCCTATAAAAGAAGTGGAGAGGTTGCCATAGCCAGATTACGTCCATGGGTCTAGAATGCGGGCTTGCGGCCTAACGGGCTGTTGGGCTGAATGCCTGATCTCCGAAAATTATACCAAAATTTATATTTGGAGACCCTAAATACAGGGTATTTTCCCGGTAAAATATGGTAGTAGTTGGGAAATCTGCTCACCCAATTTCCACCACGTATTCGATTGGTTGGAAAAAGTCTACATACCCTCGAACTACTCGGGTCGGAGCACTTAGCCCTCCAACAACAAAACCAGATATTTAATGGTATGTTCTCGAATCCCGTGCACTTAACCCCCTTTAGTGGTTTTGCTAAGTGGTTTCGCCACACTGGACGTTAATGTGGTCTCCTGACTCGTGGGACCGGCTTGTAAGCAACACAGGACGGCTGATGGCGGGAACTCAGTCATCTTTCCCACCTAGTAGAGTGCACTGGGCTATATCCTGCAGTGCCGACGGCGGGAGGCAGCAGGCGCGATAGAAGGGAGCGAGGGAGGGAGGGAGGGAGAGAGAGGAAGAAGACCAGAGGGGAGAGCGTGGGCCTGAGGAAGAGGTTGCGGCCATGGCGTCGTCAAGCTCATGCTCGTCTCGACTGTCTGCATCATCAGGGAGAGGAAGAGGAGGTGGGGAAATGGAGAGGTTGAGTTCGTCGGTGCCGTACCGAGTAGGTCCCTATGACTACTCACCGACGGTGAAGTGCCACTGCAATAGGAAGCCGCCATGCTGGACTTCATGGAGCGACGACAACCCGGGCCGGAGGTACTACATTTGTAAGCCCTTCGTTGCTTTTTCCCTTTGGATTTGGTCTGGCCTGCGATTGATTTGCTATTTGGCTGTGCAATTTGAGTTTAGAAGCCCGGAGATTGCGGCTATTATGTATGGATTGATCGTGAGGCCACCCAATATGAGCAGTTGTTGTGTGTGATCTTCGTGATGCTGTTTGGCAGCTAAGGAGGGAGAAAGCGTGATGCTGTTTGGCAGCTAAGGAGGGAGAAAGCACAGAAGGAGCAGCAGGTTGAGAGGGTTCAGGAGCAAAATGCAGAGCTCAGGCAGGTGATCCAGCAACTAGAAGAGGAGAAGGATGAAATGAAGAAGAAGATGGAGAAGATGGAGGAAAAGGAGCAAGTTGAGCAGAAAGAGAAGAGGAAGATGAAAGCAGGGCTCAGTAGATTGGTTTAATAGGTGCATTGTAGTTTTTGTTGTTTTAGGGTTGTTGTTTGTCCTCAAGTACTCAACAATGTGACATGTTCTATTAGTGCCTGAACTTTTGATGTAAATGTTGGCTCAACTTGAAGCCTATTTCAATGTGAAATGAACTGGTTTGGCATTGCATATCCAATGGAAAATGAAAAATATGGTAGTTAAAAATATTGCAGATCTTTGCATTACCATTCCCATAAGTTCTGAACTGAATCCGTCCAAATATTTACAGCAAAAGACAGTCATCACATAAGACAGTAAAGCTTTTACTTGAGTAGCTGTCATCACCAGCACTAAATATTTACATCAAAAGATAACATTAGCCTGAGTGGCTATTTTCACCAGCACTGACATCAGTTCACAAAAACAGATTGTATCACAAAAGATGTATCCTAATCTAGACATGTTCAGTACTTGTCACCAAACAACAGGTAGGAAAGGCCTCCTCTACTCCTCCTTGGGATGCTCTTCCTGGTCTGCTGAACTGGTCCTTGAGAAGATGTTGCAGGTGCTGGTCTTGGGGCTTGAAAAGTTGATGCATTAGCTGGCCTTGTTGCTTGAGCAGGAGCTGGCCTTGTTGCATGAGCAGGAGCTGCCCTTGGGGCTTGAGAAGCGGTTGCTCTTGCTGAAGGAGCTGGCCTTGTTGCTTGAGCAGGAGTTGCTCTTGCTGCTTTGGCAGGAACTGCCCTTGGGGCTTGAGAAGATGATGCTCATGGGGCTTTCTGTGCTCTTGGTGGTGCCTACAAGATCAGGCCATGTTTATGAGGCAATGAAATGTTGAAACAGAAAATAAGAGGAAGCAAACATGAAATGTTCTTACACTTGATCCTTTAGTAGCTGTTGCAGCCTCACACTGCATCCTATTTCTAGCAGCATCCCTTTTGATGTGTGCATTCTTCCTTTTGCCTACTTCCATGTTGCAGGGGCACCTTTCTAGCACAAGCTACATTTTATTTGCACTCCAACCTTGGTTAACTTTGTTCCAGAAGGCTTCTCACCTATCTCCCTAGCTCTCTTAGTCTTCTTTCTCCCAGGCATCCTTACATAAGGAGGAGGATGTGGCCTTGGCATGTCAAAAACTGGCCAACTCTCTTGTCCTTCAACAGGTTGCAGGCAGAACTGGTAGGTCTTCCTGTATCATGTGATTGAGAAACATGGATGAATGAAGTCATCCAAATTCTGTGACATCATGTAGATTGCACTTATTGCATGGCAGCATGGTAGTCTAGATAATTGCCGGTATCTGCAGCTACAAGTCCTTAGAGACAAATTGATAGTAAACTCCATCTTCTCCTTCTCTTTCACTTCAAACCCATCTTCTCCATACCATAGAACATAGCACTTGGTAGATCTTTCTATGTTGAGCTTCAGCTTTTTGGAGACATTTGGACATATTGTGCCAGTCCATTTTTCTATCTTGCTTCTGTTCTCGTGAATCCTAACCATCACTTTGCACCTTATGATCTCATTCATAGAAATGACAGGTAGGAACCTAGAATCCATGATAGAGTTGTTGAAAGATTGACACATGTTGTTATCCACTGAGTCACAGTTAGATCCTAGCTTGACAAAAGCCCTGCACCAATGCTCAGGATCTGTTCTTAGCATGTCCTTAGCCCCATCAGGAATCTCTTGAGCTAGCTTTGCTTTGTTGTAGTTGAAATGACCTGACATGATGATTTAGCACACCTCCAGAATTTCCTTTGCAACTTCTGACCTCCACCCTCAAAACTCCACCCGACCACCCCAAGCCACCGCCTGCCAAGTGCCCAGGAGCAGGCAGCGCTACGCCGCCGCCCCATCTCCTCTACAGCCCACCTCTGCGCTATGCGGCGGCGCTCCTATCTTGCGTGCCCGCAGCTCCGCCAAGCACCAGCAGTCAGTTGCGTCGTCCCGGTCCCAATCCCCATCTCCATCCCGGCGCTCACCAAAGAGAGACACTGCACGGCTACAGCGGCCAAATCCTGACAAGGAGATGAGCAGCCGCCTGACGAGCTAACTTCCTGACAACAACCAACCGCACTGCCACTGCAGCCTCAAATCTTAGATTAGTCTTAGTACTTGCCTACTTGTTGCCTGTTATTGGTAGTCTGAAATAGCTGCTTGTGGATTGTGATACTAGATAGATTGTACCAAATGATTTTCAACCGTTTTACTTCCTATTTTCTTCTCAATTTAACATGGACTCATCTTGTAAATTGTAATAGTTGTTTTTTTCTTTGTTTCTTTTGCAAATTTGGCTTATGTTTGATTTACAATTCACTGGATTGGATATTTTTATGTGCTTCTGTATTGCACCTGTCGGGCCATCGGGTCGGCCCATGGCCATCATGTCGAACACCAGGCGAGCTCGGGCCAAGAATTTCAGTTCGATGCTTGGGTCGGGCCGGGTTCGAGCCGATGAAAAAACACCAATTTTTTTTTGACCCTACCCGATAAATGATCAGGTCTACTTTCAAAAGACCCTTTTGTTGGTCAGGTATGAGAATCCACCCTTCACCTCCATTACTGATTTCCAAGTCCTTCTACAACAAGCCTAGAAACCAATACCAGGGGTCATCAGTCTCATGTTTCACATACGCCCATGCAATTGGGTACATCTGGTTGTTTGCATCCCTTCCAATGGAACATAGCAACTCACCATTGGTTGCACCCTTGAAAAAACAACCATCCAGCCCAACTACCCTTTTGCATCCAGCAAGAAATCCCTTTACAAGTATCAAAACACACATAGAACCTCTGAAATACTTGCTTCAGTACTATCTCTGGATTGAGAACCACCACCAATGTGGTGCTAGGGTTGCTTCTAAGTAATTCTGCCTGATAATCATAGATCCTTGAGTACTCTCCTTTGGTAGAGTCCAAAGCTTCTTGTAACACCAAAGCTTTGGCTCTCTTGCACTTGGCAATAGACACATCACACATAAAATCATTCAGCACAACCTGCCTGATCAGTTCCACCTTCCAAGTGGGATTGTCCATGATCCGATCCTTGTATCTTTCAGCAATCCTCCTAGAAGTCAGCAACTTGTTATCCCTCTTAGGTGGGCAGCAATGGTCATCCACAAATATCACTACTTTGAACCATTCAAATCTGCTGGTTTTAGAACCATAAATCAACCATTTGCACCCTTTCCAGGAGCATACAGCTCTAACCTTGTTCTTCTCAACCTTTGGAAATAAAATGTTTCTGTGCGTTGTCAAGCCATACTTAATGAGAGCTTTCTTGATGTGCCTGCTTGACCTGAAAGTCATATCAAGAGCAAATACAGGCACATGAGCTTTGCTGTCATACCTATTCTCAGTGCTCTTCCACCTCACAGTTTCACCACCACTATCTTCTCCATATGTATAATCATCACTTGAGTTCAAATATTCACTGTCAGCATCTTCTAAGTCCTCATGTTCAGCCCCTGATCCTACTTTCTTAGCTCCTATGTACATCCTAATTTGCTTGGCAAACTACCTCGGTTGTTCCATTTCTTCATCATCTCCAGAGTTGTTTAGATCTTTAGCTTGGTAGTCAGCATCTGAATCATCACCACCATCTAAATCATCTTTAGGTTGGTCTTGAGCTTCTTCCATTGCTGCTTTGCCCTTGTCTTTAGCTGGTAAATTAGGTGACTTGTAAAATTACCTGAATGATAGTAAATCTTTGTCCACATGCTTCTTTGGGGTTGTCACCACATCAACAGGCATAGATGCAGGAACATCAACATCCATTTCTTCTGCTTGACCATCAACACCTTCAAATTCCTCATCAGCTTCGTCATCTGCCTCAAACATTACCAATTCCCAAACACTTTCTTCCTTTTCTTTTGGCTCCTCTTCCACAACCACCTCCTCAATATATACATCATCCACTACACCATCAGTAATGTGCTTAGCAATTTTGCAACAAGCATTGTCATCATACAACAATACCAGACCATCATCCATATCCATTTTTGGAAACAGCCAATGCAATTGAACTCCACCCTCCACAAACATGTAATCAGCAAGGTGCCCTTCAATCTCAGGTAAAGAAATCTTGTTCATTTCAATGTATGACATCCCAGTTGTCCCACCAAAATACTAGAGGTGCCCTCCAACAATCAAGATCCCCCACCCCCCCACCCCAATAGTGAAATCCGATCGCCAGTTTTGTTAAAGGATCCATGCTGCCAAAAAAAAGGAGATCAATCACCTACCAAAGGGCAAACTACCCTAAAGGTATCTCTAAAATTTAAGCTACAAGTAGGCCAACAGTTCAAAAAAATGGCACGGACCCACCTATTTAAACCTAGAAAATGAAATCACACGGATTACCTCCTCCTAACCCTACAATCAGCGAAAAAGCATCCAAGACGGATAGACTCAAGAGAAAGGTGCTAACTTCCCAATCAATTTCACCACAAATCGATGCTCTAATCCGTGCGACTACAAAACCCCAACTAAACCCCACTGACAGACCCATGCCCTAGTTCGAATCATCGAAATCAAAGGGAGTAGACTGCGGGAATCGATTTTGAACCACTAACCTTAACTCTTTGTGCAGCACGATCACCAGGATTTTGTCCCGATCATCACCTCACTGTCCACGTCACCGGAGGGAAGGGGCAGAGCTAGCGAGAGGGTGGGGAAGAACAAAGGAAGGTGAAGGGGTAGAAAGGGTTCCACCTCTCCTTTAATCCGCCATCCTGTGTCGCTTACAAGCTGTTCCCACGAGTCAGAGGCAACATTAGCGTCCAGCGTGGCAAAACCGCTTAGCAAAACAACTAAAGGGGGTTAAGTGCATGGGATTCGAGAGAACAGACCATCCAATATCCGGTTTTGTTGTGTGTGTGGGAGGGGGGGGGGGGCAGTTAAGTGCTCCAACTCCAATAGTTTGGGGAGGTATGTAGACTTCTGCCTCGCTTGGTTTTCCTGAACTTTTACCCATTTTCAAATTTTACCGTAGGTATGGTATTCAGTTGGTTTATATGGCATATGGACATATGGTGTCTGATCGGTGCGACCGTTCTTGCTTTCATCCCTAGAACAACTTTGACAAGCAGGCTCTTAGCAAGCTTTTCCTCTGTGGCACAAGCATGGCCAGCCACGAGGCTTAGGGTATTTTAGCACTTGGAGCTATAATTTTGTTGAGGAAGGATTGGCTCCAGGCTTTGTTTCTAGTTTTATTCCACACAGAATATTTATGAAAATATTTAAAAATAATATTTATTATGAAAAATGGATATTATATGGAGATGAAACAATGTAAGACAATAACAAAGTATATGTTTTTCATTCATAAAAAGTTGAATATCAAGGCAAAGAGAAATCCCCAACAAAGTGCGAAAGAGAGAGCGGAGAAAGAAGAGGTGGTAACGGATCATAGCCCTAATGCTCTCTTCACAATTTATAACTTGGATCTTATTTATTTTTAGCTTAAAATTATATAAGATTAGAGCTCGACCCTTTTAGTGTCCAGCCGGGCCCTTAGATTATCTGGGCTAAAATTTGAGGCCCTTTACCACCCCTACTCAACCTATCATATTGTGCTACCAAAGATCTATCGCCACTTGTTGTCTTTCTCTATCTCCAAAACTGTCTCGGCTCTCGCATACCCTAGAAATTGTGTTCGATTGAATAAAGAGGAAATAGCTATTCACAGCAATTTCTCCGTCTCCCACGCCCCCTTACATTCTACACCACTCCTACTTAGGGATGGCCACAGATCCAAACCCACTGGATTTTGCCGTCCCAAATCCAAACCCATGAAAAATATCTGAATCCATTAAAAAATCATACCTGTGACGGGTTTAGAATTTTGCCCAAACCCAAACCCATCGGGTTACCCGTGGGTCTACACTTTACCATACTAGTTTTTATCATGATCAACAAGTTTAATATAGTAAGCATCAAATTTATAGCGTATAGAAATACATGATGAGTAAGAAGTCCATTGTTTATTAAAAATTACTAAAAGAAATAAAAATATAAATAATAAGTTCTATATTCAAATGATCATAACACTATACAAAGTCACAAATCCATCATATGTATATACAAACACTACAACTGCAAAGCAACAACACCCCTACTCACTACCCAAAACATTCAGGGTTCACCAAAATAAGAAGTGAAGGGAAGGGATGTTAAGTTTACTATAAATTCACAAAATAAAATGACAATCGCACTAGGTTGGATCGGGTTTAAAAAACCCATGGGTTTACAGGTTCGGTTATTGTAGGAACAAACCGTGCTCATAAACCTAATGGTAGGACTTTGTGCCCATTGATAAACCCACGGTTCTAAAAGTTAACCCAAACCCGTGCTCTAATGGAGTAAAAACCCATCAGATTTCGGATTTTGGGTACCCATTGCCATCCGTACTCCTACTATGGGATAGATCATTGGGCATCGGCTAGCGTGGCATTTATTCCTACCTGTTTTTTGATAATCCAAGTATGTTTTTTCCCAAATAAGTAGTTATAGACACAATATATCTATCGTACTAAGGTTGCATACTAATTATGCATTTAATTTAACTTAGGAAAAAGGAAAAAAGAAAACACACGAGCTTACTAAATGGGCCAAGTACTCTCTGCTGGTGGCACGCGCGTGCTTCTTCCCCCGGTGGGCTGCTCACGATGGGCCTTGCTGCTTAGTAGTCCGTGGGCCGTTGGAAACGTGGAAAGAGAGATCCACCGTCCACCTTTCGGCGCCCGTGTCCGTAGTTCCGAAATCCGAACCACTGCGCCGCGCCGCCGCCACCTCCCGCGCGAGAAATTTCTTCTCTTTCCTCCACGGTATCAAATCCTACCTAAAATCTCAAATAACCAATCCTTAGCTACCACTGGTGAGTTTCTGCGTCCTGATTGATTTCTCATTTGTTTTCGTTTCCTCGCATCTTTTCTATTTCTAATTTCCTGCCAATGTTGAGCTTCTTGCCCGTGTTTTCTTGGGGAGCAGCTCGCCGGACCGGAGGGAGGCGGCGCGGCGATGGAGCACGGGTCGGTGACGGACTCGACCGCGTCGACCTTCTCCATCATGGAGGAGGACCACACCCTCGCTAACTCCGCCAGATTCGTCCTCAACCAGGAGTAAGTGAAGCCAGCTGTCCTGTTCCCCCTTCATCATTATCCAGTCTCCAGAGAATCCGTACCTATCCCGCTTGTGATCTGTGGAACGCTGCGGTTGTGCTGCCATAGTCCGATTGAGGCAACAGAGCGTGCTTGGAGGAAGCAGTTCCGGGAACAGTGGATAGAAGGACGGCCAGTAGGTTGTGTTTCATGGCCTGTGTATGTTTGTAACACCGGTCTCAGTGTGAGCCGGGTACAAGATTCCACTAGCTGACCATGCCTTTTATCCTTCCTGAGGGCCATGATCAGCGATTGCCTGTCTTTTGGACTTCGATATGACTTCACGTTTTCATGCTAGCATAAGGCACTAGAACGGTTACCTGATTTTAGCAAATTAATTGCTACATTATTTCTACTTCTGTTCTACTAGTTTGGGAGGGAGAACTTCTGTTGCTGCCAGGATTTTATTTTATGTCTCTGGTGTTTGGATTCACAAATCAGGTTGGCCTGTCTTCGTGGATCATGAATATGAAACTTCGTTGGAAGGGAGAGCTTCAGTTGCCGCAGAATTTGACGTTTCCAGTTTTGGGATTGAGAAACTATGTTGACTTGTCTTTGTGACTTTGTGGGTCATGACTATGAACCTTGTCATTGGTTAGAAGTATGTAGCTCAGGCAAACAACTGTTACCAGATGATAACAGTTTGTGGTTAAGGGAAGTTTTTGGTGCAGCCCCTTGATCCGTATAACAGAGGATGCTCAGAGGATAGTCACCTTTAACTGTACTTTGATTTGTTCTATAACAAATTACACACCCTAACTCCCTGAGTTTAGAACTGGACATCTCAAGCACAAAGTCAGGTACACTGTACACATGAAGCTTTGTTTTTCTTTCATGCATTGCCTGAGTCCCAAACAAGACACTATTAAAGCTATACCTTTTGTTTTCATAGATATGTTAAGTCCCAAGCCACACTTTAAGCTTTACCCCTTTTTTATGAGAACTAAGCTTTACCTGTTTGTCTCCATACATACACTAAGTCTCAAGGCAATCTTTACAGGCGAATTGTTCAAATTGCATGTTTACCAAATATATAGGACAAGCAAAATGTTCAAGTCAACTCCAAAGAAGCATACATACAAGATGTTGCCATCATCGTCGTGCTTAAACCATTTTTTCAATAGAGTTTATTATTAAGAAGTGTGGCGGAAAGCATTCAGTGAACCTTGCACAAAAATTTGATATGTGTAGAGAAACACCGCACACCCTAATCAGGGGGGGTGACCTTCATTATATAGCCTGATAGGCTAGAGTTACAAACAGGTTACAACTGCACAAGGCCTATGGGCTGTATACCCAATATGGGCCGACTATTATATTCTAACACCCTCCCTCAGTCTAAGCGGGAGTGTCACGAACACAAAGACTGGACCTAAAGTCAGTGAACAACTGTACAGGTAATGCTTTGGTCATAATGTCCGCGAACTGATGAGACGATGGAACATGGAGCACCTGAACCTGTCCCAAAGCAACCTTCTCACGGACGAAGTGAATATCTATCTCAATATGCTTCGTGCGACGATGATGGACTGGATTGGCGGTCATGTAGACAGCACTGACATTGTCGCAGTAGACGATTGTCGCCGAAGAGAGGGGTGCGTAGAGCTCCTGAAGTAACTGACGAAACCAACAAGTCTCAGCCACAGCGTGCGCAACCGCACGATACTCAGCCTCCGCACTCGAACGAGGGACCGTAGTCTGTCGTTTGGAGGACCAAGAGACTAAGTTGTCGCCGAGGAAGACACAGTAGCCTGAAGTGGAGCGCCGAGAGTCTGGACAACCAGCCCAATCAGCATCGGAGTAGGCAGTCAAGCTGGTGATGCTGCCGGCGCCGATGTGAAGCCCAGTGGACAGAGTGCCCTTGACATATCGCAGGACACGCTTGAGCAACGCAAGGTGAGGCTCTCGCGGGTCATGCATGAAGAGGCAAATCTGCTGAACTGCATAGGCGAGGTCCAGACGAGTCAACGTGAGATACTGTAGTGCACCGGCGAGGCTGCGGTACTGAGTGGCGTCCGCCACCGGAGTGCCGTCCATAGCAGAGAGCTTGGCATGAGTGTCAACAGGAGTCGCCGTAGAGTGACACTCAGCCATGCCGGCGCGCTGGAGCAGGTCCACAGCATACTGGCGCTGAGAGAGGAAGAGGCCGTCGGCAGAACGCGTGACTGAGATCCCGAGGAAGTGATGAAGATCCCCGAGATCAGTCATAGCGAACTCGGAGTGAAGGAGCTCGGTGATGCGACGAAGGAGCAGGGTCGATGAAGCTGTCAGGATGATGTCGTCGACGTAGAGCAGCAAGTAGGCAATGTCAGCACCCGCTTTGTAAACAAAGAGGGATGTATCGGAGGTCGAGGCAGTGAAGCCGGACCGCTGGACAAAGCCGGAGAACCGCTGATGCCACGCCCTGGGTGCCTGCTTGAGTCCGTACAAGGACTTTTGCAGGAGACAGACGTGGTCGGGAGCCGCCGGGTCGACGAAGCCGGGCGGCTGCTGGCAGTAGACCGTCTCGTTCAGATGGCCGTGAAGAAAGGCGTTCTTCACATCCAGCTGATGTATCGGCCATGAGCGAGAGGCGGCGATGCTGAGGACGACTCGGATGGTGGCCGGTTTGACAACCGGGCTGAACGTCTCGTCGTAGTCGATGCCGTACCGCTGTGAGAACCCGCGAACGACCCATCGGGCTTTATGACGAGCCAGAGAGCCGTCAGCACGATACTTGTGCTTGAAGACCCACTTGCCGGTGATGATGTTGGCACGAGGCGGTCGAGGAACAAGACGCCAGGTGCCATTGTCCACGAGCGCCTTGTATTCTTCAGCCATGGCCGCGCGCCAATTCGGATCGGCGAGCGCGGCGCGAGAGTTGCCCGGCAACGGAGAAGCAGGACTGGAGGCTGCCGCAGTGAAGCCGTACCGCTGCATGGGCGGCGGTAGGGAACCCGTCTGGGAACGAGTGGCCCGCGCAGGGGGCTCTGGAGGCCGGGGCACCGCCGCCTGCGGTGCTGGGGCCGGGGTTACCACAGCCTGAGGTACCTCCGGCGTCGGCTGTGGAGTCGGTGCCGGATGCTGACGACGGCTGTAGTGGATTCCATACCGCTGCCGGACAGGGGCAGGGGGGACAGCACCTGCTGGCGGAGGAGGTGCGGGAGCCGTGGCCTGCCGAGGCGCCTGGGGCAGCCAGTGGGCAGCGCCGTGCCACAGGATGGCAGGATCGAGCCCAACGGGGTCGCCGGCATCGTCCGAGGCAGGCGCAACCGAGGCCCGCGAGTTCCGAACATCGGAGGTAGGCGGGGCGGGCGCGGGTAGTATCTCCTGTAACAGAAAATCAAGAGAATCCGGTCGGGGCTTGGAAGCCGCAAACGGAAAGTGAGTCTCATCAAAAACAACGTGGCGAGAGATGATGATCTTGCGAGTGGAAAGATCAAGGCACCGGTAGCCCTTCTGGGAAGGAGGGTAGCCGAGGAAGACACACGCTGCGGAGCGAGGAGACAATTTATGGGGAGTCGTGGCACTAAGGTTCGGATAGCACAGGCAACCAAAGACTCTAAGAATGGAGTAGTCTGGCATTTTGCGGTGAATGAGATGATAGGGAATACCATTGCGTATGGATGAGGAGGGCCGCCGGTTGATCAAAAACACAGCGGTGGAGAGAGCTTCGACCCAATAGGATGGAGGCATGGCGGTATGAAACAGAAGCGTGCGAACAGTATTGTTCAATGTGCGAAGCATCCGCTCAGCTTTGCCGTTCTGGGCGGATGTGTAGGGGCACGAGGTGCGAAGCAGGATGCCGCGGCTAGCCAGGAAGGTAGCGGAGGCATTGTTGATGAACTCGGTGCCATTATCTGCCTGAAAACAGCGGACAGGAAAGCTGAACTGTGTGTGAGCATAAGCAACAAACTGAACAATATGTTCATGAACTCCGGATTTATGGCGAAGAGGAAACATCCAACAAAAGTGAGTATAATCATCAACTAGCACGAGATAAAATTTATAACCAGAAACGCTCGAAATTGGAGAGGTCCAGACATCACAGTGAACGAGTTCAAAGGGTGCGGATGTACTAGAGACCGAACTAGCAAAGGGCAGCCTAGCGTGTTTGCCTAGCTGACAGGCATGACAAAGGCGGCGGGCTGCTTTATTGCAGTGGATAGCTGATAGCTTATTTAGGTTGGTGATGACGGCAGGTGCAGGATGACCAAGGCGGGAGTGCCGCAGCTCTGGGGAAACGACGGCGACATGGCAGCGAGGTGGTATGCGATGTGGAATGGTGTAGAGGTCCCCGTTGCTATTGCACCGAAGGAGGACCGTCTTGGTCTGCAGATCCTTAACAGAAAAACCAGAGGCGTCAAACTCAATGGAACAGTTATAGTCGCGAGTAAACTGTCGAATGGATAACAGGTTACGAGTGAGCTGGGGAGCGACAAGAACATTATCGAGATGAAAGGAACGATCAGCTAATTGAATGAGAGAAGTGCCACGACTAAGAATAGGAATTGATTGACCGTTGCCAACCGTAATGGAGGATGGTGGCGACGGGAGATGAGAAAGTAAAATACCGTCGTTGGGAGACATGTGAGATGTCGCTCCGCTGTCCATGACCCAGGGTGCAGACCCACCCTGAACCGCCATCTGGTTGAGAGCGGCGATTAGGCTGGTCGGATCCCAGCTGGCTGGAGGCCCGGAAGCCGGTGGACCGCCGGCAGTGGAGAACTGAGGCGGCGCGAAGGCGGTGTGTGCTTGAGGGGGAGGCACGGGTGGCGCACCCCACGGCTGCTGCTGCGGAGGTGGCCACTGGACGGCCCAAGGGTTGTAGTACGCCCAAGGGCCGGCCGGCAGGGAGGCCTGACGCCCGCCGCCTTGCCTGCCGAAGCCACCGCCGTGCTGTTGGTTGCGCCCGCCACCGCTGCTGCCATTGCTGCTGATGCCGCCGCGCCCACCCTTGCCCTTGCCGCCCTTGCCCCTGCCACCGCCCCCATGAGTGGTGGGTGCAGAGGAGGTGGACCGGTGGGACGGTGAGGTGCAGGGGGGGTGGTGGAGGCGGCAAGAGCTGAAGCCGAGGCCTCGTTGCTCTCGATGCCAAGGCGGAGCTCCTTGACGCGGAGCATGTTGGTGCAGACCTGAAGTCAGGAAGCGGCGAGGAGTTGGCAATGATGTCGACGGTGGTGGCGAAGCGGGAGTTGAGGCTGCGCAGAAGATTGAGCACGAGCTGCGCGGGGGAGACGGTGTGGCCGACTTCCCGAAGTGCATCAGCGGTGCGCTTCATCCGCTGGGCGTAGGCATCAATGGAGAGGTCGCCCTGGGACAGGTTGTGAAACTCCTGCTCGAGGACGACGGCGCGGGACTCCTTGTTCGCCTGGAATAAGGCCTCGATAGAGACATACAGAGCACGCGCATCTTGATCGGGCTCCATAGCGAGGTCGAGAACGGCGTCGTCGACGGAGCCGTACATCCAGCCGCGGATGCAGGCGTCAGGCTGCGACCACAGGGGGTCGGCCGGGCGCGCGGCCTTCGTGCCATCAATGTGGCCGAGCAGCCCGTACTTGCCGCAGAGGGCGGTGAAGAACGCCTTCCACTTGGAGTAGTTCGGGCGCTCGAGGCTGAGCGCAAGAGGGACGTGCTGCTTCACGTTGACGGAGGCGTAGGCGGCGAAGAGAGGAGCAGCGAGGGAGTCCCCCATGGTGCCGGACGACTGGGGGCCGAGGGCGCCGGTCGTGGTGGAGGAAGTCGACGACGACGTCATGGGCGCGGCGTTAGGGCGGCGGCGCGATCCGCGTGGCGGCCTGGGCGGCGTAGGGCAGGGCGGCGGCGCGATCCACGCGGCGGCCTGCGGCGGCGCAGGGCAGAGGCGGCGGCGCGGGGGGCGCGCGCGGCCTGGGGGCGGCGCAGGGCAGGGCGGCGGCGCGATCCGCGGGCGGCGCAGGGCAGAGGCGGCGGCGCGGGGGGCGCGCGCGGCCTGGGGGAGGCGGCGTGAGGGCGCGCGCGGCCTAGGCTGGCGGCGGCGCGAGTGCGCGCGCGGCCGGGGCTGGTGCGGTGGCGCACGTCCTCGCGGAGGACGCACGGGCAGGGGAGGCGCGAGGGCGGAAGGGAAGGAGATGAGGCCTAGGATTTGAATCTAAACTCGTGATACCATGTAGAGAAACACCGCACACCCTAATCAGGGGGGGTGACCTTCATTATATAGCCTGATAGGCTAGAGTTACAAACAGGTTACAACTGCACAAGGCCTATGGGCTGTACACCCAATATGGGCCGACTATTATATTCTAACAATATGGATACCAGAAATTTTGTACATTTTGTACTTCAAGGCTACTAATTCTTTATATCTGACATTTTTTCTGTCTTCACAGCCCAAGGGTAGCATTTTGTGGATATAGCATCCCTCATCCTGCTGACAAGAAAAATCAACATTAGAGTTCAGACGACAGGTACCATGAAGTGGCATATTATGCTGACATTCTGGTGTTTCCTTTGGTCATTGTCAAACATACTAAAGGATGAAGCTGTTGTATCGATATGTTCTTCACTTAATGCTTATTTATTGAATTTGCTAGAATCATATTCATTGTCATGCTATTTTCTACAATTATGTCTAGTACCTTACATAGATGGTTTTTTACTTTTTCTAATACATTAGTGTGGTGGTGGTGGCCATGATGCACTGAATCATTTGTCATATAGGATATCAAGATGTGTTGGGAACTTGTTGAATATTTCATCCCAGAAACTACAGATCTAATATGTTATTTGTTTCAGGGATTGGTTTTTTGCTAAAACTAACTGCTAATGTAATATTGATGCTTCACTTTGCATTCTGATCAGATGATACCGTGATTCCATCTCATTGCCATTAACTGATTGTCCAACAGCTCTATTGCTGCTCTAGTTCCTGAAGCGGGTGCTCACACTCCTGACTCATGTTTGTTCTATTGGCAGGAGATCCAGCAAAGGATGTACTGAAAGATGCTTTGCAGGATCTGATGGTTATGTGCCAGCATGTCAGAGGGACTTTCGACAATGCAATGGCTAACCACAGAGCAAAGAAACCTGCAGAACAAATGGACGTTGATCAGAAATAGAAACGCTGAAGCTTCTGAGCACCCCTCGTGGTGGAGACAAACGCGATATTTGTATGCTTTATGCCAATTTTGCTAAAATCTTAGTATTTGGATAAGCACTGTTACTGCAAACATCTTGGCTTACAAAAGTCACTGCTTTGGAAAGAGTCGGAGCTCATCGTCAGATTGAGGTGTCTGTTGTAATTGCTGTATGCACTGGCTTCCTTTTGTGTAACACAAACTCTTGCAGTTTATCGCAAACTACTTTCACCAGTATTTATTATGACTGTTTAAACTATATGTATTATGTAAGTTCAGTTTCCAAACGGGTACTCGATGCACACATTTCTGTTGCTGAGTCATAAGGATGCTCCAATATCAAACTCTTCAACACTGTACTTGCAGTTTTCTCGAATGGAGTAAAAGCACCATCTACCATGATGGGCTTTGCCATACACAGTTATGGTCATCTACAGGCTAAATTTTACATACTACTCCCTACTCCCTCCGTACCAAATTGTAGGTCGTTTTAGCAATTCTAGGTACATAATTAGTTAATGTATATCTAAATTTTACATACCCTCAGTACCAAATTACTTCCTTCTCCGTACCATCCGTACCAAATTGTAGGTTATTTTAGCAAATCTAGGTACATAGTTAGTTAATGTATATCTAGTGTATAGTAAAAACTATGTATGTAGGTTTGCCAATCGACCTATAATTTAAACCGAGGGAGTACCAAACAAAGAAAAATTTAGGTTTGTGCAGCTGACTCAATTATGGTTTTGATTATTGCATCTGCTTTAGTTTTAAAAATTTAAAACCATACCGACAGGGGCACATGAATAGAAAACATACAGCCTTGTCATGAATAGTACGAGACAAGGAACAGCACAATGTTCCCTTGAGGAGAGTAAATGAAAAAAATAACTAAAAAGAAAATTGAAAAGGTTGACAAATATTGACAGAATTTTCATAGGAGACTTGCAGCATCAAGGACAACCTGAACTCTGAAAAACGCTAATACTTCATTTGTACTAGCTTATTGAGTACTGATAAATAATAACACAGCATACAGTTATCAGGGATGTGGCACATTTTCAAAGCACAACTTATCTGATGCTGACTAGTGCTCCACATTCCACTGATAAGGCAGAACTAATCCAAACATGGCTACAATGTATGAAAAAAGCTCAGGAAACAAGAGGATAGTAACAGATTAGAACCCTAGCATGCGAAATGGTACAATGATGCACGAAAAGCATCTAGCTAAAAAGAAAACCCTAAACACCGCCGACTGGTCGAGCATCAACAATGGACGCAAGCTGAGGATGACCGCCAGGTGCATATCCCGAAAGAATAAAGATCAGATCCATAGCTATTAGCCTTTTCCGGTGTTATTCACGCAATCCAAGTGCACTTCTCCTTTCTTGATGGAGATGACAACCACACAGTGGTGGCGATTGATATAGAACCCACAAGAACGGAAGGATGAAAAGAATTAAGTACGAAGAGACCCAGAGAGAGCATCCCGGCCTGAGTTGGGGTCTTTGTGTTTCAGAGACAAGTTGGCAAACTGGGCATCAAGGTCTCTGCTGTTACTGCGAACAAGAGCAGGAGCCTGTTGTTGTTGCTGCTGCTGCTGCTGATATAGTGATCTGAGACGACCAATTTCCTGCTCAAACATCTCCTGTTGAACTGAAAAATTGAGAAAGAATGTTCAGAAAATTTATTTTTTTTCTTATCAGAATAAATTTGTTGCTCGCATTCAGTATCATCAAAGCAATGCACTGCTCAAATGAAAATCAATGAAATGAAGATGCTTAGTTTCAGATTAGGTTAATTAGTTATTTTGGAGAAATATAGGTCCTCGTATTTTTGTTTTGTTAGCCAGTTAATTTCTAAGATGCCATTTACTATTTGACTGTAAAGCGGATACAACGAGTCAACAACATATTGAAGGCCTTATGAAACACAACCACTGACATGTTGATTATGTATTTGACTGGCCGCATGATGGACGGCTATAAAGCAATATGCATGGATAATCGGATATATGAAACAGTTGCTCATTTCGGAAAGCAATATGCATGGATATATGAAACAATTACTCATTTTGGCTTTAAAGTATACATTGACCTATGACCTTAAGTTCAGCATGTATATTGGGCTATTCAGTGGTCACGCAGAAGTTGTATGTATACTTGCATACGAATTTTAGCTGTCACTGCGGTGTGGGTGTGCGTGGTAAGAGTTCTTGTCCCTTTTTCTTCTTAATACAAAGATATGCAACTCTCCTGGGTGTTTGAGGAAAAAAATAGCTGCTATTGGTTCTACCATGCTTCTCCATATACAATTCCTTGAACATCTTGGTAAAGGTTGGAAACTGGATTAGCCAAGTTTAGATTGGCTAGGTAGTAGGTAGTTCAGTTTTCTAGCTTTTAGATACAGGTTCCTTGGGTCTTCGAATTAATCAAAGAAAAGAGTGGTATGTCAACTGAATTTAATACAAGTTAGAAACCAAAATTTTCTCAGAACAGCTCCGCCGAGGGTTCAGCCATAGATGCATAGACATCATACATCTTACTGGAAAAACTATTCAATGCTAAGGCCTCACTTTGGAGTTGGGACAGATGTCTGCATGTCATTGCTTTTTTTTCTTTTGGATGCTTTAGTTGATAAGACATAGTTCCCTAAAAAAAAGTATCCTCTTTGTAGATGCTTAATAAGAATTGATGTTACATGTCCTCTTAATCATCATAGGATGCAACATGGGAATAAACCAGAAAAAAAAAACAAATGGAACCACTATCCAGTTAACTGAAGAATTTTATTTGACATGTCTCAAGCTAACATGTATATCTTGTCACATTATTAATATCTCAGCAAAACTTACAGCGTTTAATTAGTTGCTCCTGTGTTAGACTCTCCAGTCTTTGCTTCAAAGCTTTATTTTCCAGGTCTAGCATAATATTCTGCTGGGTAAGAAACTCCATTTCAGCAGACACTTCTACCCCTTCTGACTGCATAATCAAACATAGATTTCTTTATGTGGCATATAATACCAAATTTTATAAGACAAATGAAATTCATTCATGCAGTAAGCTCACCTGTAATGCCCGAACTCTACCCTCCAGCTCTGCAATATACTGAAGCTTCCGGACACGGGACCTCTGAGCATATTGCCTGCAATCAATAGAAAGTACACTTTAATGCATAAAAAACACACAATCATTGTAATCTCTATTCTCCACAAATAGGACTGAATGAACTGGATGATGTCCTAATTTAAATATTAAATTGTATGATTCCAGATTTAAATTGACAAGTCTATATTACGATATCTTTGCTTTCAGCCAGTGTAAATAAAATTTGCAGCCCATTTTTGCTAGCATTATAGCGTGTGCACGGGTAAATTCTAGAATACTGTGCATTGCCATGCATGTACGGAAACCACAGATCACAGCGTGTGCACATCGCAATCTGTAGGCCTGCTCAATACCACTTGTTCATTAAGTTACAACACATATGTGGTCATCAAAACATATGAAATGAATATGCAGTTATGTGCCCACAGTAATTCAATGCCCTGTGCCATACAGAACAAATTTCAACAAAAACACTGCTACCATCCTCATGATGAAGTCTATTCTCAAGGTCAAGAAAAAACACCAAATAACATAACTGTGCTATTCTTAGTGTGTGCTTAATGTTATGGTGAAAAGCCTAGTTCTTTTCAGATTATCATAGCGATATTATGACCATTATAGCAGTATCATGCAAGTGCGAAACCATAAAATTCACGTTGAGCAGTAATCAAACTCACTGTTTAGCCCGCTTGTTGTCCGCCTCTGACTGTGCATGCTTAGGCGGCACACCCTCCTTCACCCCAACCTTTTGATCATGACCAGCATCAACAGGAGTTCTCTTGTCCATGCCATGGTTATGATCCCTCAACGTGTTCGGTGGCCCATGATGCCCCCCAACCTTGTCTTTTGTTGGCATCGGCAGGCCGCCGCCATGCCGGAAACCAGCCAGATTCGGCATTCCTTGCTCCCATGGCCGGCCATGTGCCCTCCCAAACGAACCTGGCTTGGCATAGTACTCCTGAACACCACCCCATGGCGCAGGCTGCCCACCTCCTCCCCCCATCCCCTCGAAGCCATTGGCATAAGCACCGGCGCCAGCAGCAGCTCCGTCGAACAGTGCGAAAGAGTCGCTTGACGACCTGCGGTGGCCGGCCCGGCCGTGCTGCCGCGCCGCTGGCGTCTCCGGCTCGTTGAGCAGGTCGTCGAGCCACGACGGCGGCTGCTCCTCGATGAAGCTCTCGGACGACGTGCGCTGGTGGTGCCCGTGGCCGTGCCGGGGGTGGGCGGCGGCGCCCTGCGGCCGGGCGATCGGGCCGCGGTCGGCGTACGGCGACGGCGCCCCTGCCGCCGCCGTCGGGAACGGGCTGCGCGGCGGCAGCAGCGCCTGCTTCTGGAGCTTCGCGTTCGCCATCATCGTGCGCTCCGACCGACCAAACTGCGAAGGAAACACAGGGCACAGCTCATATCTCAAACTCCACGCCAAGATTCGAGCAAATTCGACGGCGAACCACCGAGAGCTTGCTTCCAATCCAGGAAGGCGGATTGGAGGAGAGGTTCAGCAGCAAACTACCTACAGATCTCAGCAAACACGCGTGCAAAAACAGTCAAGTAGTCGGCTCAAATTCGCGTCAAAGATTCGATTTTTCCTAGCACAAGCATCAAATCGCAGAAAGAAAACGGTCAAGATCCACCAGAGAACGAGCTGGAACACGCAAGCTGGACGAAGAAGAGCAGCACAAGAAGCAAATCGAAACTGAACCGCAAGACAAACTGGAGCGGATCAAGAACAGGACCGGACCTGGCCGAAATTCAGCGAGAGAAACAACCAAAAACCCATGAAAAGCACTTACCAAATCGGCGGCTGCTCGTCCAATCACCCTCTCCTCGAACTGGACCTGATACTGATGTCAAGCAATTCGGATTTTTCGGCGGAGTGTTCAATAGAGGAGAGGAAGGGGAGGGGAAGGGGAGGGGGGAGGGGGAGAAGGATGGAGAGAAATCGTAGTGGTGGGGTGGAGAAGAAAATCAATATATTGCGCTTCTTTCTTCGGGGTGATCGTGTTTGGGGAAATGTCGGGGCATCATTAATTTACGGCAAATATAGTCCGTCGGATTCGACGATCGGACGATGGATGATGCTGATACGGATATTCTGTGGTGCGGGGATGCTGGTGGTCCTACTAGCGGCGAGATAAAAGCTATGGTTACCCAGGGGCGCTCACATGTGGAGCTGCACGCCTGCTCCAGCTTAAGGATCGTTGGCAATGGCACCTACCAAGAAGTGAATGCTAGACCTCTTAGCATCATTTAAAAGGTAAATGTAAAATCCATTTATGAAAACAACTTTTGTAGGTCGATTGGATAAGGTACTAGTTTGAATCTTTGGGTACAAAAGTTATCGCAATAGTTATTTGTTGAGGAAAATTATTGCAAAAGTTCCTAACATATTTTTTAGCAAACAACTAACCATTTCATGAAATTCCAACAGTAAGTATAGCTAGCATGGGGATGAGGCAAGTTATATTTTATTAAAAATCCTAGCTTAAGTAGTTAGGCAAAAAAAATTTATGGTTTAAGTGAGCAAATTTGAATATTAAATGAATTTTATGCTCTTTCAAACTGCAAGCATGTACCAACATATTACTTGTATGATTCACGAACGTACGTGTAAAGAATCAACAAGTTCAATGTGTTACCATAAATTGTAATTTGTGAGGATGCAAAGCCAATGGCCACTTTTCACTGACAATGGATGCTATTTTCTAACTTCATGATGTTTACGAATAAAGCTCAGCATCATAAATCCACTTGGAAGTTGGCACGGATGGCTAGAGTGAAAACCCATGAGCCGTTTTGTTTTTATTTTTATCTTTTTTTTCCGAACTGGCAGAGCCGTTGTTGGTACATGTAACGAAGCAAATAAATGTGTCCTTGTTTATGCAGCCCATAATGGGTAGTGGGGCAGCGTGAGTGAGCAACCAGAAAACAGCCAGTGCCAACAGCAAGACAGCTCAGGGATCCAGCTGCGACCACAACATGATTCGGTGGTGCCCTGCTGTTTTTTAATTCCGTGACATGATAATATCTTTATTTATTCTGCCTGATCTTGTTTTCTCTCCCCTTGTTCCCTTTGGCCCTTTTTCTATATCCTAGAGATCATCCCATTGGCCTCATTGCGAGAAAGCCCGAAAAGCAGCTCATGTTGGCTGCATAAGGGAGAACACGCACACTAGAAAAAAGGATGGCAGCATGATTGGTGATGTGCAAGGAATTTTGCAATTTATTTATGCTTGCAATAATTTTAACAAACAGACACACACTAAGGGTTAATTTTATCGGGAAAATAGCCAACAAGGCAGGAAAATTTGCTCGCTGCAGTCCACTTGTACTTATATAAATGTGTGTTTCATTTGAGCCATGTAAAATGTCTCGAGATGTGCGGAGGTTACAATGATTAAATCCTACTCCCTCCGTTCCACCTCCGTTCCAAAATGTAGGTCGTTTGAGAATTTTTAGATTCATAGTATTTGCTATGTATCTAAATATAATATATATCTAAGTGCATAGCAAAATCTATGAACCTATAAAAGTCAAAACGACCTACAATTTGGAACAGAGGGAGTATGATAGTATTGTATTTTAGGTGGCCATGCATATAAAAAGAGCAATTCTCTTGTAGTATAGTGGTTTCATGATAGTATCTTAAATAAATCTCTACCAATTTCTAGAGAGTTTGGCGGATCATTTCTTTCATCCTTTGACTTTTTGTCCGTTATGTGCCATTGAAAGATAGACCTGGTGAGTCATTGTAGACAAGAATCAAAAGTGGAGGTCCGAAACCCACGTAGAATTAGCGCTTGGCGAGTAAAACCGAGAAAGAGAAAGACCGAAGTCCTCAACCAACACGTACTAGTTTATTACAATAAACTCTTTTAAGCATTATAATAAAAAATACCATTACAAGATATGTCTAGTGTATAATATATCACAATTTTTACAAAATTACTTTTAGCATTATAGTATGCTAATCAGTATATTTATATAGCTTCGTCCACAGCAAGTCACATACATATTTGCTAATAAATTACACAACAAAATGTCGCAACTATAGAAGAAAAAAACGTAAAGCTTACAATATTTTATTTGGTATTCAATACTTTATACATACTCATTTGTTCTCCTGCCAATAATTGTTTCATTAGTTGCACCTCAAATACCATTAATATATATACTCGGGTGGCTGAGGCTAATCAAACCCACTCTTTCTATTGTGCTTGCTCATGGTCCCAACTAATCAAGGAGGCAATCACTGTAGTGTTTCAGTGTAATGATGATGGAAACTTAAAAGAAAGCCCGCATATTTGTTTTCCTAATGTAAGCATTCCTATACTTTCCTGCAGTTTTGTTAAATGGCAAAATTGTATTTGTAGCCTTGCTGCTTTCTCAAAGGGAAATATTATCGTTGACTATCAAAATTGACACATTGGAACTTCCAAATGAAATCAGAATGTTCGACTGAATGTAAGTCCCGTTAAACATCAAACATTCCGTTCATTGGACCTTTCAGTGAGAAGCAGAACTTCCTGCTACTAAAATGTTTTTGTCCAAACAAAGAACCCAAGTCTGGCCAGGCATCAGACATTCTGGTAGCATCTGAACTTCTGATCCAATTTGAACTAGGTCTTTCAAAAGGGGACAAGTCGGTTTGAGAACAAGTTTTGATGGATGATTCAGACTTGAATCGGGATGTTAGTTTTGGTTTGTCAAAACATGTCCATCCTGTTTGCTGGTAATACTTGTTTACCAAAGAAATCTTCTAGCTAAAACCATCTAAGGACAATGGCCAACAACACCTATTGGTCATACATGCTTCTCAGACGATAAATTTTATCTGCTATACATTATGTCTAAGGACGATATCCGCCATACATGCTTATACATCTTGCAACATGCTATGCTAGGATAATATTTCTTCAAGTAACACTTATTAATTGCTCTAGAAATTTCTCCTTCTGTAAAGTTTCTATCACATAAGAATTTCTCGAGATGATACTTACAACTTTATCCGACCTCTTCTTGTAGCACAAGGGGTCCGTGTGTTCGACATATGTGACATGTTGTTGTGCAAATAATTATGTTTACACTCTAACAATAGTAACAATATGTTAGAAGCATATTGAATACTTTTTTAAATAAAGTGTTGATGCAGACACACAATAGACGTAGGCACACTCACCCCGATAAACACATGCGCATACACCCTACACCTATGTATGGGTATTTATTTCCGAGAGATTGGCGATAGATCTTGAGATGACCTAAGTAACTACATGGCCATGCATCACTGCCGACGGACAAGATACCTACCATCGAAAGAATAGCATCATTTAATCCTGGAATAAATCCAAGACAATGTGACTATGTGAGCCCACACGCTAAGTTTAGGACTCAAATTCGGGGGTGCAAGATAGATCACAAGGAACATTACTAAGTGAGCTACGTGTAGTTCATAGGAAACTGAGTGGTCTAGTGGTTCCATTTTCATAGGTACTTTTGGAACATAATGTTTGGGACCACTTCAATTGTGTATGAAGAGGGAGGGTGTATATACATAATTCATAGTCTTACGTCCAGACAGTATGAAGAAGATGAGGACAAGCTATCCGGTTGGATGTCACCATTGGAGTATGTTGGCTCATCAGTGTCACAGCAATGTTACAATCTAGCTCAGGTCCTAGCACTACTAAAAAATGATCTGTAGCAACGTCCTGTTTTTTTTTCAAGGGCGGGTCAAAATGCAACCCGTTCCTACAAATGGAGCGGGGGTAATGTAGTAGCTGACCCGTCCCTAAAATTCCATTTTTAGGGGCGGGTGGTGCCTTCATCCGCCCCTGAAAATGGGGCTCATTTTCAGGGGCGGGTGATGGCGCCATCCGCCTCTGGAAATTCCATCTTTAGGGGCGGGTGACATCACCACCCGCCTCTGAAAATGCCCATAAAAATCTAAGTGCCACCATTCTTCCTCCTCCTGACAGAACAGTATTTTCTCAGGGGAGGTGGTGTCCGAAAATCCAAAAAAAGGCAAAAGGGGAGAGAAGGTTTTAAACTTGATTTCCTTCGAGTTGGGGGCTCTAGGAGGTAAGTTGATGCTAATCCAATATATTTTCTAAGCTTTTTTGGATAGTTTAAAGTCTCAAATAGAGCTCTCTTACCTCTAGCTAGATCTAGATCTACATGGTGTGGATTTACCATTTGGGGTTCCATTTACCTCAAACTTTTGGATGAATTTAGGATATTTTAGTAGGAGAACAAGATTATGTAGTCATTTGAGTCCAATCTTTATGTTTTAGCCTCATTCCTAAGTAAACAAATTCATAGATCTATATAGGAGAGAGAAGAAGCAACTTTATTTCTTTCTATATTTACACACATGCATGATAGCTTTTTTCAATAAAATTTAGTATTTCAATAATAGGTTGTTTTTTACATGTTAAATTGAAATTTTTGAATATCTACATAAAAGTATATATTTATGGTCATTTTGGGCTCTATTTGCCTCAAACTTTTGGATGAATTTATGTTATTTTAGTAGAACAACAAATTTATGGAATCATTTGGACCCAATCTTTATATTTTAGCCTCATTTATAAGTAACCAATTTCCTAGGTCCTTGGAGGAGATAGAAGAAGATTTGAGTTTTTTTTCTATATTTACACATATGCATATATACGCGTATATAAAGCTAGGTATATATTTTAAAAATTATTGAAGAGCTTTTTTTAATTCATTTAAATTATTTATTGATGTTCAGAGATGGATAGGATATGGATGTACAAAGCATGCAGGACTGATGCCTATTCCCGTGGAGAACTTGATAAATTCATTCAAGCTGCGGAAAACCACACAAAAATGAGAAGACACAGAGGATACCTTGCCCGTGCAAAATATGTAAGAATATGAGAGTATTCTGCAACACAACTACAATCAGATCGCATGTGTTGGTGGGTGGTTTTTTTAAGAATTACATGATCCGGACGTATCATGGCGAGAGAGCACCCCCTCCGACGGAGAATACCCTCGATGAAATGATAGAAGATATCGAGTTTGATAGATTGTTTGATACTTATGATGAATTTTGTGTGGATGTCGGCGATGATGATGGTGATGGTGTCGGCGAGGGGCCCATCGATTGTGGTAGTGATGATGAACTTGATGACAATGATTTCCTTAGCCAGTTGTTGCGCCACACCAAAGCAGAGCTATTGGTAGGTACTGCAAACGGGTTAGCAAACTTCAAGATTGTGAAAAAATCAGCAGAGGAAAATATATACGAGCGATCGAAGGGATGTCTGAAACACTGAACCGTGCTTCGTTTCATACTTGACGTGTTGACTCTAAAGGCTAAGCACAGTTGGTCAGATAGTGGTTTCAATGATCTCCTGCGTATGTTGGCTTGGTTTCTTCCAAAGCCAAATAAAGTGCCCGCCAACACCTATCGAGCAAAGAAGCTTGTCAGCCCATTTATGATGGGTGTGGAAAGAATCCATGCATGCCCCAATCATTATATTTTGTATCATGGGGATACTTTCAAAGACTTGGACAAATGCCCTGTTTGTTTTGCAAGTCGATACAAAAACAATTCTGGTTATTGTGGTGGCGACATTCAAGGTTCAAGTAATGGGAATAAAAGGAAGATGAAGAGTGCAAGGAATAGTGTTGCCTCTATTGAGTCAGCACATACTACTTTAGGCATTTCTGAGAAGCAGAGCAGAATTCCTGCGATGGTTATGTGGTACCTCCCAGTTGCCGATCGCTTGAGGCATTTTTTCTCCAACCCAAAGGATGTTGAACTGATACGGTGGTAGGATTCGGATAAGCGCAAGAAGGGCGACGGAAAGATCCGACATCCAACTGATGCTCGCCAATGGAAGAAGTTCGATGAGCAGTATTATCTGGAATTTGGAAAGGACCCGAGGAATGTTTAGTTTGGGTTGAGTACAGATGGAATGAATCCATTTGGTGATAGAACTAGTACTCACAGCACATGGCCAGTGATCTTGACAATGTACAACCTTCTTACATGGTTGTGCTAGAAGAGAAAGTATCTTTTTCTATCGATCTTATACAAGGCCCCAAGCATCCTGGCATCGATATTGATGTTTTCCTTGAGCCTCTGATGCAAGAGATGGAAACTCTATGGAAGGAGGGTATCTATATCTTTGATGGTTTTACACGCCAGACCTTTAATCTAAAAGGCATTATCTTCGTCACCATCCATGATTACCAGGCTCTGTTTGTCCTTTCGTACAGATCAAAGGTAGGACAGGATGCACGGTCTGCATGGATGACACTGTATCATCTTTCCCGGAAGGTTCTAGGAAGGTAGTTTACCTTGGGTACAAGCACTTCTTGGTGGAAGGATATCGGTACCGAAGTAAGAAGTTCTACAACTTGTTTGATGGCAAGCCTGAGTTACATTCTGCTCCAGTAAAACGAGACGAGCACTATATTTTCGAAATGGTCAGGACCATCCAGGTCATGTATGGGAAGATGATGAAAGATGGGAAGAAGAGAAATAGAGATAAGCCAAGGGTACCGTTCAAGAAACGGTCCATCTTCTACAATTACTTGCCGTATTGAACGGATCTTGAGATCCGCCATGCAATCGATGGTATGCACCTCAAGAAGAATGTGCTTGGTAATACAATTGGGCTCCTTTTGGAGACATCAGCAAAGACAAAGGATACCTTGAAGTCACGTCAAGACCTGGTAGCCATGAAGATAAGAGAAGATCTTCACCCTATCGATAAAGGGAATGAAAGATATGAACTTCCCTCGGCTAGCTACAATTTGACACAAGATGAGAAGAAGGCAATGTTCGAGAGCTTACGGGGGATCAGAGTCCCAAGTTGTTTCTCATCCAATATAAGAAAACTAGTCTCGATGAAAGACCTCTCGCTATGCGGCTATAACTACCACGATTGTCATGTGTTTCTGACGGTGCTCCTCTTTATTGCAATCAGAGCGATCAAGCTAGTATACGTGAAGATAATAATCACTTGGTTGTGTTACTTCTTCAACAAGATTTTTGAAAAGGCGATCGATGAAGATGAATTGCAGGATCTCTAAGAATTTGTTGGGAAGACTATGGCGCGGCTCGGGATGTGCTTCCCTCCTGGATTTTTTATATAACGGAGCACCTAATGATTCACATGGTTGACCAGATACGTGCACTTGGTCCACTTTACTTACACAAAATATGGACGTATGAGTGTTGATGTCCATTCTAAACCGGTACATTCAGAATCGTGCATACCCTGAGGGGTCCATGATAGACAGATATAGTACCGAGGAAATCATCGAGTGTTCCCTAGGTTACCTAAAGGATAAAGTAGGCATTGGTTTGCCTATTCCACGCTTTTTGGGGAGGTTGGAAGGGGTTGGCACAGTTGGGAGGAAATCCTTCATCGACAAGGATTTCAAAGGTATGCAACAAGCACATTATAGCATCTTGCAGCATCTCACGATAATGACACCTTTAGTCGATCAGCACTTGAATATGATTTGTGCAGAAAGTAATGGTCGCTCGGATGATTGGAGAATGAGAGAGCACAAGCGTCGGTTGACTGCATGGTTGAAGGACCTGGATCTACCAGATGGGGAGACCGTGGAACAACAAACGATCAAAAGATTGGCAGCTGGCCCATCTAGCAAGGTCACATCATGGCAAGGGTATGATATTAATGGATATCTATTTTATACTGCCGTAAAGGAGAAGAAGGCCGTGTCTCAGAACAGTGGTGTTCGCATTGAGGTCTTAGACGAGAGAACATGCCAAAGTACCACATACTATGGCGTATGGGAAGTGCACTATGGTTCCAATATACAAATTCCGGTGTTTCGGTGTTGTTGGGTCAAACACCCAAGAGATGTTGAGGTGGACGGCTATGGGCTCACAATCGTTGACCTCAACAATGTTGGTTACAAAGATTATCCATGGGTACTTACTTCACAGGTCGCACAGGTAATGTATGTAGCTAACCCCGCAAAGAAGGCAAAGCAAAGGTACGATGATATGAACCTCTTCACAGACCTACCATAGAAGATGAGAATTATTGAAGCAGTCATAAGAAAAGACGACAAGCCATGGGCACGCAAGGACGGAGAATCGAGAATCGTTACCGCTTAAATATGCAGCTAGTACATTATTTTTGGATTAATGTAATCTCTCTTAATGTCTCGTGCATCAATGTATTCATTCTGAGACTTATTAATGACACTTGGACTCAATTTTTATGTTCTAGCCTCATTACTTATTGATGAAATTTCACATATAGGAGAGAAACGTATATTTGATTTTTTTTCTATTTTGTTTTAGTTATGGTTTATTTTTGTACTTAGGTATAACACACACTAGCTAGCGCACACACACTCTAAAAGTGTGCATATTTAGCCCATACATTGTGGTTTCCACACTTTTAACCTAAATATGCACTGAAATATGCTTTTCATATTTTTTTTAAATTCTATAGTTTAAAATAATCTTAGTGTACAAGTTTCATATTTTTTATATGTTTTTCTATAGTCTACAGCATAAACAAAATTTCAGAAAAAAAACAAAATTATTTGTATGGGCAGGTGGGGGCGTCACCCGCCCCTACAAATCGATTTCTAGGGGCGGGTGATGCTCCCACCCGCCCTAGAAATCGCTTTGTAGGGGCGGTTGGCATCCATACCCGCCCCTACAAATTATTTTCAAATTTAATCTGTAAAATAGATTAAAGCATAAAAAATAGCAAAACACATAAAAAAAGATTAAATTTGTACCCTAAGTTTTTTTTGACCCATAGAACAAGATAAAAAAATGCAAAAGAATATTTTAGTACATTTAATACATAAGGGTGTGTAAAACTCAAAGTATGGGTTGAGTTGTATTATGGTTAGCCCATACATTATGGTTTCCAAACTTTTAACCTAAATATGCACTGAAATATGGTTTTCATATTTTTTTTAAAATTCTACGGGTTAAAATAACCTTAGTGTACAAATTTCACTTTTTTGGATGTGTTTTGCTACCTAAACAAAATTTCTTAAAAAAAGAAAATTATTTGTAGGGTCGGGTGGCATCCTTACCCGCCCCTACAAATGATTTTAAGGGGCGGGTGGGAGCGTCACCCGCCCCTACAAATGATCCTCCTACATAACCGAGAGGACGTCCGGGACTTAGCAAAATTTCGGCAGTGCGCGTAAGATGCCATCAGGCTCCCAAAATTTTGAAGTCCCGGCGTCCTCTTTGCGCCGCCTCCTCCCCACGCTGCCGCCTCCCCGCGCCGCTGTCTCCTCGCGTCACGCCCCTCCCCTCCTCCTCGCGCTGCCTCCTCTCTACGCCGTCGCGCCGCCTCCTCGCGCCAGATCTGCGCTGCCGCCCCTTCTCGCGCCGTAGGCACCTCCTCACGCCAGCCTCCTCCCTGCCACCGGCCTTCCTCGAGTCGTGGGCCCTCCTCGCGGCCGGCCTCGTCGCGCCGCCAACCCTCCACGCGTCGGACCTCCCTCGCGTCGCCGGCCCTTCACGCGTCAGCCCTTCCCGCGCCGCCAGCCCTCCCCGCGCCCTCCTCCACTAGACCGAGAGAGATAGGTGTTCTTGGTTTTCATTTTCTTTTTCTTTTTTTCCATCTGAAATGTGAATGCATATGAGGAACAGTGAAATATGAATATTCATGTATACGAGGAATAGTGAAATGTGAATGTGAATATATGTGTAATTAGTGAATATTCATGTATATAAGGAATAATGATTGAAATTCTAATTGAATATATGATGAATTTGAGTATAATTAATTGAATATATGATGAATATGAGTGTAACTAGTGAAAATATAATTAGTAAAATTCAATTTGAATGTGTTATTTTTTGTACTATCAATTTGAATGTCAATGTAATTTGAATGTGAAAATGATTGTATCTTTTTCAAAGGTCTAGTTCTTGATTTATTTGAGGAATATTAGTGTAATTAGTGAATAGTTAGTGTATACTTGTACTCTAAAAGTGTAATAGTAATCCTCGATTCGATTATAGCAAGGACTTTGCGATGTCCCCATTCTTTCTCTCTCCCTCTCTCTTTCGCGAGAGACAAATACATAGACACATACATAGAGAGACACATAGAGAGACATATAGAGAGAGTAATAATGTGGACATTGTAGAGTCCTTATAAAAAAGAATGAGGTCTGTCTATTGTTAGTTCTTTTCTTTTTTATCTCAATGTGAAAATTTGAAAATACCATAGTTTTTTCAAATATTTTCAGATAGTGTATATTTCAAGCATTTTTTTGATCTTGACTAAATTATTGTGATACTCTAATGATTCTTTTCAAAATTTGTATTCAAATATGATTCTATTGAGATTTTGTATTCAAATGTGTTTCTATTGAAATATGTAGAACTCGTAAATGGATCAACCGTCGTCATCATCCCCGCACAGGGAGGATGCAGTACCGGAAATCAATGAAGTCGAGCAAATTGCATCCCACATATCGTGGTTCGACATGGCCGACGTCCGTGTGCAATCTGGGGACGATGATGCCGATGACCTAGAAAACGAAGGACCTAGGATTGGACACGGGGGTTGGGTGGACGGTCAATGGCACGATCCGATAGATCCACATTCCATCGCTCCAAGAGAACGCCGTTCAAGGTCGGAGTTTGATCCGGATTACATTTCGAATCCAGTTCGGGTAATGACTACACACAATTAATTACCACCTAGCTTTTAGTATATGTTTCTCATAGACTACGCGTAATGACTAGCCGAAATCCTATGATCTGTGTAGGTGGCTCCAACAGGAAGGAGTAAACGTCGACGCCGACCCCCAAGCCCCATAGAAGAAGAACTTGAAGGCAACGATAACTTCGGTCCGGAACCTCAAACTACGACCTTTGGCAGCCAAAGCAAAAGGAAACGGGGTCAACGAGGAAGAAAACGATACCCCGAAGGCCAATGGACGGTCAATACAATTAACGTAGCAGGCGAGCCCATAGAGCCCTCTGAGGTGTATGCAAAGTTTCAGAATGCAATCGGTTCTATAATTAGAAAAGGATGGTTTTGGATCCAACGATACCTGATTGGTTAACGGTTTCTGAGGGGAAGAAAGAAGCGATGTGGGCACTATTGAGCAAAACATTTATTTTGCCACGAGGAACTCAGGAAAGAGTTAAGCATTATGCTAAGAAGATGTTGGGTGTAACTTTCCACCGGTGGAAGAGTGATCTGAATACCAAGTATGTCGAGAAGGGCCGAGAGCCATTTGCAGCACACGGGCACAATGGGAGGAGTTTGTTCGGCAAAAGACCTCTGAGGAAGCTCTAGCTCTAAGCTAGAGGAATAGAGAACTAGCATGGAGCAACATACATAAAGTTCATCTCGGGCATGGTGGATACCAAAGGCAGCTCGAGAAGTGGCGGCATGAAAGAGAGACGGCAATAGCCGCCGGGCAACCTGACCCTTTTGAAGGCCTTGACGAACATGCCTAGATGTGGCTTTAAGCAAGGAAGCCTAAGATAGTGGATGGCAAGCCGCAGTTTGACCAACCCAAGACCGAAGAAGTAGCAAAAAAATGTACGAACTTAATGAGCTCCAGAAGCAAGGAAAGTTCAAAACCAAGAGGGACAAGGATGTGCTCAGTACAGCCATTAGGTCCAAAGTGCATGGAAGCCGCGTCAGAGGCTTGTCCTCTAAGTTTACCATCAAGGATGGGTTCCAGCAGGACCGGGATAGCTATAGGAAGCATGACCGCTACAAGGAACAATTGCAAGAAGCGGCAGAGGAAGCTCTAAAAATTAAGTTTAGGCAATATTTGTGGGCAACAGTTGCAGAGGAGCAGCAGTCCGAGCTATTATTGATTAACCCGTCACAAGAGGTGGGGCAACAACAGATGGTGACAATGCCCCCTTCGGTATTGGCCCAAGCGAATACGGCATGTGCTCAAAGCAGTGTCGCATCTACCACAACACAGCCATATCCGGTAGATTGCATATCCTTTACTACTCCTTGCTTGTTGCTTTATCGGATCGGCAGAGCTGGGAAGACAAAGGAAGCTGCCAAGGCCCAGGTGTATCCAGGTGGGGGTTTGTTTGAGGGAACACCGATCCCGCCCCTATATGCAAACAAATGATGCCATTGTTTTAGGTAAAAGGTGTGGATATCTTGATCCTACAGCTATTCGCGAGACCAGGCACGCTGGATCAAGTAAGTGGGCGGACAATGATGACATGCTAGCTGGGTGTAAAATGCCCGAGGAGAAGAACGAGAAACGAATATCATATCACAAAGATGCCATGAAGAGGGTTGCGGTCTACATAGGGGTTACGATGGTAAACTGGCAAGATGTGGCCGATATCATATATGCACCATACCACATCGGGTAAGTCTAATTTCAATCTTTTGTCACAATATATACTTGGTTTGATTCATGGCTAAAAATCATATATAATATTTTGCAGGGGTCACTGGATTGCTTTTCTGATACAGGCAAAGCTTGGAAGAGTCCTCGTACTGGACTCCTTGGATTCGCCAAAGACTAGATACAATGAGTTCTTATTCGTCTTCAAAATGTTAGCGAATTTCTTGTTTTCGATACGTACGTCATGCTAATTTTTCCATAAAAGTAAATATTTATAATCTAACTTCTCATTTCTTTCTTTTTTAAACAGAGCTTACGGGCACTACATTAAAAATGGAGGTGTTCATGAGCAATGACTCTACGCACAAACTTCCTGCTCCACAAGCAACCTGCAAATTCCGTGTATTGCGGGTATTACATGTGCGAGCATATGAGGGTGCAAGGGAGATACACAACAGATCTGAATGTGCAAGGGACTATTCTTTATTAGGGATAGATGTATATGTGTACATTATTTTTGCGTCTATCTAACATTTGCTTAATCTTTCCGTGGATTCATTAATTGCATATTCATCCAACAAGGAACATGGGGGCACTCCATGAGAAACAACTCCTAGAAATAGTAGCCGATTTATGTCGTTTCATTATGCATGAAGTGATCCACCCAGAAGGCACATTTTTTCAAAAGGACCACGAATTAGCAACGGACCCTAAATACATTAGTCTTCGTGACTGGGCGAACCAGCAGCACCGTGCCGCCTCAAGTAGGGTTGGAAAATATAAGAAAAACATGTATTCAAGCAGCACTTTTAATGATGTACTATAATGATGCACTGTAATTATATATATATATATGCTTTATTACTTTACCTTTTAAATTTGTATTTGCAATTATTTATATTCATGAAACACATTCCATATCAATCATTCGACCGTGCACTAGCTTGATAGGTCAAAATTGGTGAGATAAAATTTTAAAAGGTAGTAAGAAACAGATTTGAAAAATTTAAATTCAAATCAGTGAAATTTTATGCGGGAAACCGACTTTCAGGGGTGGGTCATGCCCTAACCCTCCCCTAAAAACACCATTTCCATGGGCGGGTCATGGGGTGACCCGCCCCTGAAAATTGATTTCCAGGACGGGTTAGGGCTGCGAGAAATAGGGACGGATAACGCACCCGCCCCTACAAATGTTGTTTTACCCGCCCCTAAAATTTTTTTGTGTAGTAGTGTAGGCTATTGTGTATTTGTGTCTTAGTGACTCACTTAAGCGTATCCTCTGAATTTTCAAGATTGATGCCAGTGGTGGAGGACCTTCATGATGGCTAGGTGTGGCCAGTGCCATATATACCTTGTTTTTTCACAAATGCACTAAATATTTATATCCATCTACCTTATTTTGTTATGTTCCGCTGGATAATTTATGCTCAAATTTGTTACCGGCCACACCTCAAATTGCTACTGATTGATGCCATAGTCCTCTAACAAATCTACAGAGATTTTGCATAGGATGTGTCATCTGTTCAATTGCTGGTTGCTCGGCTCACTCTTTACACGTGGAAAGGGCAGTGGATTAGGTTAGGTCCCACTTCTGATTTCAAGTCATCAAGTGTCAGCTCAGATTGAGCAGCAAGCCCCTATCTAAGCCTTAGTGTTTGCTTTCCATTCTTAAGATAGACAGATTCCACGGTGGGCCACAACAGAAATCACAGTGATTCTGCAATATTATTCAAGCATATGTTTTTTTACACAGCAAGGAATAAGCAAATGTAGAGCTTAT
The DNA here is from genome assembly GCA_032594955.1 of Panicum miliaceum. Taxonomy (NCBI): domain Eukaryota; kingdom Viridiplantae; phylum Streptophyta; class Magnoliopsida; order Poales; family Poaceae; genus Panicum; species Panicum miliaceum. The sequence continues at coordinate 6,166,879 of CM064072.1, forward strand.
TATTTACATAAAATGTAAAAAATGAGTTCTTCAAACCGTTGTTGGGTTAAAAAAAGAATAAGAAACAGTAAATAGAACATATTAAATATCACAAATATTTATTGGATCACACACAAATATACCATGCATTTGAGGGGGGCGGGGTATTTTGTCATGAATTTAGCTATTTTGGTTTGCGCATAACTTGCATACTTTATCCATGTACAACGAACATTATTTACGGATGTCACTAAGGCGCGTTAGCTCATTTTATCACAGAAAATGTCCAGCTAGTTAAAAGTGGAATGTATAACCATTTTATTCGGATTCGACTTCGGTGAAAATAAGGTTCCAAATGAGAACATGCCTTCGATGCTAGCTTGAAATAAATGGCAATTTAGTAGTTGAATAAGACAATTTAAACAAATTTACATGCTCCATCCAATATAGGGAAATTATTGATTCTTAGCCATATTACTTCATATCCTGCCTAGATAGAGAAACAGAGTCCAACAACATTCCATGGTGGAACAGGTCCACGTACGAGCAGCAATGCATGTAGCATAGTGCATGATGAGAGGATGGATAACCCATATTGCAACCATTGTGGTTGTGGAACGCCCTTTTCAGGACGGTTGGTTTGGAGCACTCAAGTTTGGCGCCAGGTCTTTATTCCAACACGATTGCGATGCCGTTTTCAGCCCACATCACAGCCAGCTCTTTGTTTCTTGGACTCGCATGCCCTCTCCTTGGGAACTTCACACAAGTGCACTAGCTAGTTCTGTTCTAGTTGCTGTCCGTTGCACAGCATCAATCGCGCATGCTCACCTCCTTTACTGGGAGCTCCATTTTTTTCTGTTCTCTACAGAAAGATGTTTATGAAGAGTTGTGTGGATTGTTCTCCGTCCTATATTTACCTATGGGTCTATTCGCCGATTTCGCATTTAAGTGATATTGCAACTAGGAAAAAAATGTGGACCGTATAATTTAGGAGAGGTATTCTTCATCAAAAAGCAATACCTGCTGCTTAATTCCTAAATTTATCCCAGCCATATATACAAGCTTTTGGCGTTAAATTGTTCATGACTAATTGAAAGAAATATATAGCAATACCCCCCACATTTGAGACTTGTTTTTTTGAGATTACATTTGAGACTTGTTTTTTTGAGGTTACATTTGAGACTTGTTGCATAAATTAAAACTGACCTCTTGTTATGAATTAATTAGTAGAATTACTTGGTCCCGCTGTACAATTCGGAATATGAGTGTTTATTACATTTCTTCACAGAAAGAAAAATAATCATTGAGTCAATGCATTATTATTCCAGTAATACATAGTAACAATGCTCAATTTACTCTCAAGAAAAAAAAAGGCGCGGTACTGCTTCTGTCTTGTGGTCCTGCGGCTGGAATTGCCCACAAGGCTGCTGTCAGTCGGCAAGTAGCGGACAACGACGTAACGGCTTGATTGTGATAGTGCATCTCCGTTAAAAAAGTTAAACATTCGTCAAATGATTAAACATTTCGGTAGTCGTCTTTAATCGGATGTTATCCAAAATGTCAAGATATATATTGGTACCAAAGTTTGCAGCCAGTAGTATAACCAGTTACCATGTCACTTGGAGCTTTATTGGTCGATACAAGTGGCTGTAGTGTGATGAACTAATGTAGACTATACTTGTTTTAATGAAAGGAAAGGACAAAATCACAAAATCAAAGTGGCTGACACATGACAATGACACTGTGTATATTGTTCAATAATGATGCTAATTAACCTAACAATGGGATGTAATATCACTGTATCATTCCACTTCTCTTATATGATGAACGACGTTACGTTGTGGCCGAAATCTCCAAGCTCCATTCTGAACAATGTCAATGACTTTTTTTATATTTAACTTGCGTGTAAGGCTCCGTTTTCAAATCCTCGGCCAGGCCATATTACACTTTCCTAAACCATATAATCTTGAATTTCTACAGGACATGGTGCGATGGCTTTATCCGTTTGAGGATTGAGAGTGACAACGACACAATATTTCATCACCATGCAATTGGTTGTGGATAACATGTTCTTTTCTTGTCTAATGTTGTTAATGAGTTGAGCGAGTGCTAAGCTCGAGGTCAGAACCTTCTGTGGTTGAGCTGGATTTTTCTACCTGATCTCGGTTGAAGGCTGTGGTGTAATTTGCGGTTGATCCTTATGAAGGTTGACTTCGTAAGGCTCCCGACCTATATAAATATATATTTCGGTAATTTGTGTTTATTACACAATACTATAGTAGCCGCACTTAACTTTTTCTATATATATGTAATTCACGTTTCACGAAAAGATTGCCCCCGTTACCTAATTTCGTGAGGGAAAAAAACAAAGGTCATCTAATTCACATGGTTTTCGTTCTGTTATTTTCTTGTTGAACTAGGTTCGTGCCCATGCGTTGCTACGGGCAAAATAAAATAGCAACCCCAAGCAATGATATTATGTAAAAAGCAATCATATTATGTAAAAGAGTCTAACATGTTCATCTTGATCAATCTAAGTGACAAAATCTGAAAGATATGTGGGAAAACATCGGTTCACAAATCATCAGATGAATATAAACAAATTATACAGTTTCCATCCATTGGATTTGGATATCCAATAGAATTTAATTTGGCATCACATTAGAATTAAGCAATCATGCATCAATTACCAGGATCACACCATAATCAAGCCATCATCCATCAAATTGCAAAAATTAACACATAATGAAACTCATTTTGAGTTTCGGTGCAAATTAGCAAAATTAGCAACAACAAACCCACCTCCGGCAGCGTCACTGGCTGTCAAACCTTATGAGCCCATAGCACCAAGCTTGATTTCTTTAGTTAAAGTTGTCCACCTCCTGCATGAATTCATCCTTGGTTCTGCTGCATGATGTGATGATCTTAAAAAAATACGTCGAAGTAATATCAGAGGATGATGCTCTTTTAAATGGTCATATTTCTCTTATAGGGATATGCTAGACTATTAAGTATTGTAAGTTACTAAATGGATAGTTAATCGAGAGGGTTAAAGATTGCAAACACTCCCAGTCCCGATGAAACTGCAGCAGGGCAAATCCTTGCTTGCGCAAAAAAAAAAAGCTACCGCTCTACTGCTAACCACCTCTGAGGGTTTTCATGAAGAAACCTGCCAAGAAGACAAATTTGTTTTCTTTAACAAGGGAAAGGACTAAGGATGGTGATGGAAATAGAACGGACCCTGAAGATTTGCTGCTTGTAAATTCTTAACTCAAAAACTCAAGGGAAAGTTCAGAGACTAAGAACAAAAGAAGTATAGAATTTATGGATGAGCACGTACAGGATCAGAGGGAACGATATCCTGCCTAACTAAAATGAGCTTGCATGAACATCCTATTCAATCATTAGCTGAGAATCAGGATATGCAGTAAGTATTTCTTTGTAATTAAGGCTTCTACACTCATAGCAAGAAAAAGGAGATAATAGAAAAAAATAATCTGCTCAAGAAAAGAACTCAGAACATAAACAAACCAGATCTTGCTTTAGAGTCTACATATATCTTGCATGGGTAAAACCAGAAGACTCGCAAAGATCTCTCAAGACCACGGATTGCCTTCTTTCAAAAAACAAAAAAAAAAGAGTTCTTGTACAAAGTGCCATCAATAAAATGTGTACCAAGCTGTATTTTCCTATCAAACTTAGTAAGAGTTCTTGTATTTAAACATGACTTCAATTCTCTTCTAACTGGATATTTAGCAAAGAATCGTATTATTTGATTTAGTGAAATTTATGTTATTGTAAAGGGACTGTGAAGAAACTACAAGTCTCCATGTGAAATACAAAATGGTAGAGCATAATCTACACCAATAACCTGACTCTGAAATATGGAAAAGTAGAGACTAATAACAGGATTTGTGTTGAGGCCAATACCAAACATTACTCTAGCTAAAAAACTAATGTCATGATATTGCTGATTTCTAATATGAGCAACAAGGAGCTGAATTGAATAGGAAAAATTTCAACCCCGAACTGTACAACAACAATATCATGGCTGGGCTCGGTTTGAAAAATCTAATAGATATAGGGGGTTTCGGCAAGTCTGCCAAGACACAACGAAAATCACGATAATTACAGATTTCTCCAGGGGTAATGTGCAATAACTTGGGCTTCTAAGGCCATGGAGGCCAGCGGCACTGTGCAGCCAAATTGTCGGCGATGTAGGGTATGGGAGGGTTCGAGGAGTGGGGGGATAGAGAGAGGAGGTCAAGGGGGTTCCGTTTTACCGCTTACCCGTGGCGGGGAGTACCGGAATCGGCCGGATTTGAGGCCGCAAGGAGGAGGAGGTAGTAGGCTCGAACAGAGGCGCGAGACCTCCTAGCAGGACGGAGAGGACAGTGAGGGTGGACTGGGAGGCAGCAGAAACAGCAGGATGGCGAGGGCGGACTAGGAGGCGGCATGGCGTGATCCTGGCGCGGCAGGGCAGACGGGACGGTGCGTCGCACAAAGTATGAAGGTAGAGCTGATGGCGGCGGTAGTTTCGGCAGCGGGGTTTGCTGTTGGACCGAGACTTGCAATCTGGGATCACTGGATGGGCGGGCAGCGGAAGGCAGGAAATTCAAGGCGGCAGGACCATGTGGATTTTTCGGCAGGACGACGGTTATTGGATGGGACAACGTACGAGCGAAAAACTTTCGCCATTTGAGTTTTTTTAGTTGAAGAGATTTAAAGGGGGTGAGCAGCAAACACAGATTGTATGGGGTGGATTCTGGGAGGCCAACATGATAGAGCCTAGGAACGATAGGAGTCACACAGTAGACAAATGAAAGGAAAGCCTTTTTGCCTTGGGGAGTTGGGCTGCTTCCTTTGCCATGGAGCGCACGTTTTTCTTTTGGGCTACTCATCGGCCCAAAATGTCAATTTTTCATTACCCTCTAGGGGAGTATTTTGTAAAGTGGGCTGCACTAGAAAATTTACTTTAAAAATTATGGATATATCTGTGGATCCTAAGCTCAGCTAGCTCATCCCAAAATAGCCTAAATAACATGCCATTCCCCGATCTAGTTTGCTGCTCATTTCATATCTAAATATATGAGGTTGTCCTAAACATGATATACTACTTAAAATTAGAGAGAGTATTATTTTAGTATTTCCCATTTTGCTATATTTAGCACTAGGCCACATGATCGAAAACCAACACGCAAGATTGATTGCTGGGACCGTCTCTCTCTCTCCCCACCCCTCCCTCCCACGTTCTCTTGCAGAATATTGGAACTAGTCCATCCTCCTTAACGCACCCGAAGCAAATCTAGCTGCACTACACAGTGGGGAGTCAATGGACTCCATGGAGGATCACCAGGTGCCAAATCAAGATTGTTGCATGGAAATGTGCGATAGGGATTGAGCCTCCGGGAGTCGACCTTGGGCACACCAACACGTCAGCTCCGCAGAGACCATCAACCCATGCCGAACTAATGCCGCTAGAGTTGTTTCACCCTGTGTCACAATTGCATTCGGTTATGAATGCCGCACGAACTCGAAGAGAATCGATAAATTGTTGCTAAAACAAGGTGCATTGAAGGTCACGTTATGGTCTGGAGAGGAAAAAGTAGGGACGCTCGTAGTTCGTTAACTCGTTTGGCTCGTGGCTCAGTTTGACCCTTGTCTTTATTTAACAATAGGAGCATTGGCTCTCGGCTCGTTTATCGATGTTGTAGAACTCCACCTTTTGTGCTTTTCTCTCATAATATTTCTGTATGAAATGATGTAATAGATAATATAGAGGAAGAGAGTGAAAAAAAAAGAGTTGCATAAGAGTCATACGATGGAGCTAGAATTTTGTGAACCCCATACGCTATATCCAATAGAATCTGCTCGAAATGAGAGCCATAGAGAAAAAAAAGTCTCACATGTGTGCTTACTAACACTCTCTTCCACATCACGTGCTAGTAGTCGCCGCACGGGGGCTCTCACTCGTAACTGAAATTTACTAACACCCTCTTCCGCATCACGTGCCAATAGTTGCCACGGGGACTCTCACTCGTAACTGAAATTACTGGTAAAATACTTTTGTACTACTTAATTAGGCTGCATGGAAGTTTCAAATACCATATCACGGAATTCAAATTGATCTATTGAATTCCAACCTCGGATAATCTAGCTAGATTCTCAATGTTGATTTTTTTCAGATGTTCTCTCGTATTGCGGCAGAGCTCCCAACCGACGGGCATTTTACAATCAGATCCCTTTAATAAGCTTTGCCATCACTCACTATTAACTGACAAATTTCATAAATAATAGGACCTAAATTAGAAAGTTTGACGCCAAACGCGCGGCTGTCGCCAGAGACACGGTGCCTTTCCGCTGGGGAAAACCCTTCCCTCTGTTGCTTCCGTCACCATCCCCTCCGGGTCTGGCCCGCTGGCGCCGCCGGATCCGCGCCACGTGGCGGGTGCACGCGCGCACGTGGTGCGCCAAGTCCACCTCGAACGCCTCATAAATCCCCGCCCACCCCCGACCGCCAGCCCCCAACTGCTGTTCCCCTCCAGCCCGATTCGGCTCGGACCCCTCGCAGCTTCTGCCCCGTCCGTCGCATGGCGCCTCCCCCAAACCCTAACCCATAGATCCCTCCCCGCGACCCAACCCCCAGGCTCTGCTCCGGTCGCCCGCCGCCTCGCGGGGCACGGCGCCACCGGCCTGCTCCGCCCGCCCTAGCGCCGGGAGAAAGGCCCGCCGCGCGAGGTAGGGGGTCCGTTCCAGCCCGCTCTGTTTCTTTCCTCCCCCCCGCTCGGGAGGGGATTGCGCTCGCGCGGCGAGGCGCGGCGCGCGCTGGTTCCCTCCGCGGCGCCCTTGGCTCCGTGAGAGCACGGGGCACGGGGGGAATTTGGGCGCGGGCTCGCGAACCCTAGGTTGTTCCGTCGTGCTGGTAGGTGCTCGGCGCGGAGGCTCGGCGCGGTTCCGCGCTCCATGGCTTAGGGTTTACCCGGCGGCTGCCCTTGGGCTAATTCTTGGAATGCCTCTTGTTCTATTTGCTTGCAATGGGCTGGGACGCCTCCAACATTCATTATGTGCCGGATATCCAGTTAGGAGTTGCTCAGCATTCGCTGTCTTTTGAGTGCCTGCCGCTGTATTTCTTTCCAACAGCTAGATGCGTATAAAATGCTTTCTTTGTCCACATACGAGTTGTCTGAGTACATCTTCTTGCTGTCAGGTGCAAGTCCAAGAAAACTGATCACGGAATATATGAAGTAGCGGCCGTTGGATGACCTTCTCTATGGATTTGAACGCATCGCCATTGCCTGAAGATGATGAGCAGCAGCCATACGAAGAGGCGGTTGAGGTTGAGTATGCTCAGGAGGAGCACGTCGAGTCTGCTGTCGCGACAATGCGCAGGGTACGGAACTGTCTTTATTGATGTTGGTTTTCGTTCCACGTGCCATGCACTTGGCACCACTGATTGCTGATTAATTACGATACATGTTGTTTGGTATGCATGTGTACAGTTGCTTGGTTGGCATTATTAGCTGGATAAAATGGCCTCTACAAAGAGAGGAAGCTGTTAAATATACCTTACTATGAAGACACAGTAGTCTTTGTAGTGAAGTATACACTAGATTTGTAGCTAGATCCAATGATTATATATGAAGGGCGATTTACTTTGACCGCCTTTATTTTATACAGGTTTGCTATGTGCTCTTTATGCATGTGTCATGTTGTTATTGAAAGTAGCGAGTCTACCCAGTAGGGGGTAAACTGCCTAAACAGTTTATTTTAGTCTTCTTTTCATATTTAGCATGCAACATTGTTATAATTGATCTGTTACCTATACCCTTTATTTGATTCTGCTATTCTTGACAGGAGCGTGAAGAGAGACGCAGGAGACTAAAGAGAGAGAAGCAGGATGATGGATCGAGGCTACATTCCCAGCAGATTAGGAATGATTATGTTCCTCAACCAAAAAGACCTAGTCGCATAAAAGAGGCACCTCAGGGTATGAACTATCGAGCAATTTCTGAATAGTTTGGGTTGTTGATACAGTTGATTGTCTGTTCCGCCTTCTGTTCCCTCTGTTTATTTGTTATTCTTTTGTTCCACTATCCTTTTTTTATGTGTTGATTTGGTATGTATTATCTTGGTGCAATTTCAGGCTGGTTGGACTGTCCTGCATTTGGAGAGCCAATAGATAAAATCATACCATCCAAGGTTCCTCTTGATGAAACGTTCAATGAGTCGGTGCCTCCTGGGAAACGATACTCCTCGAAGCAACTAGTTAACAAACAAAGAAAAGCTGGTCGCGATGTAAGTATTGCTTGCTTGTTTGTTCTTGCGGATCATACTCTGGTCCCTCCTACTGTACTGATTATTATGTGAAGGTAGTTCATTAGTCCTGTGTTTGGTTAACTTCTGATGTATACTGTAATTTCGTTGGTTGACCTCAACCCCTAGAAATGAATTTCTTTTTTTGATTGTAACCCTAGTGTTCTAGAAAGCGGTAGGTGATAGCTGGCACCTAGTGCATAATTGGTGGGCTAGATGGTGAGTAAATGCTAGATAGGAGGGTGATTTTAGTTGTCTGGTGCTGCAAAGGCATGGTAGGGACTAAGGAGGTCACCTTTTTTAGAGCAGTGTGCGCTTGTTTTTGGTCTTCTCTTGCTAGCAGTCCACATCATATCCTTCTTTCACTTCCTTTTCTTTGACCTATATTGATATCACCCCTTCATAGATACACCATATTTACTTGCTCTATGCTCTGAGATCCTTCCTTGTAGTGCCATGGTCTCCTTTGGTGCCCCTAAACAACAAAAGAAGGCAAGATGGTGGAGTCATCTGGACTAGCATAACAAAAGAACAATTTACTTCTCTGTGATGTGCACACCAGTGTTTGTTCCAGATGATCTAGAACCAATGTTCTTAAGGCATTGCCTAATTGTTGCCTAGGAAACAGGATGGTCACAGGGGTTAAGGCGTTCCTGACACAGCCAAAAGAGGGGAGGAGGAAGGGGGAGGGACCATGGAGGGGAACCTACTGGCAAGTGTGCCAGCTCATGCCTCCCTTTGTTCAACTGTAAGGGTTGGTGGTAGAAGCTCCATCTGGATAGGAGTATGGGGAGGGGGGTATTCAGGAGTGTCGGAGCCGTGGAGGTGCTTTGGGGGTGGTGTGCTTTGTCACACTTGCGGTGGTGTTGGGAACCAATGAGGCATCATGCAGTGGATGGCATCGGGAGCTAGGGCATATTAGGGTTCAGGGAGGGGTGCTAAATGGTCTTCTGGCTTGGGTTGTGTTAAACTTGACTAGTGGGCTAATTACTTGTGGTTCTGACCCGATGCTCCTACTTCTACTTTTATTGTGTGCAATATATTTGTGTGGGGTGTCCGCCTTGGCCTGCCTTATCACTTCACCTTAAGCGCCCAGGTGATAAGAAGGGGTTAGGTCACTACATCACCTAGCCTTAAGCACCATTGTTTTGATCTATGGAACTAATGGCTCGATTTCGAAGTTGGATATGCCATTTGACCACTTCTCTTAGAGACAATCCATCCTACCTGACATTCTTAGATCTAACTCAAATTAATGGAACTGCTGAGATTTGAAGTTAGTTCTGACATTCCCCTTTGTCAAAACACCCCTTTATAATCTTATATAAATATAACGACATGTATTCCATATGCACACCGGCTAATAGATAACAACCTATGGCAGGTGACCTAGGTAGTGTTTGTTGGACTTCTCTATACAGTTATAGTAGCAGTTTAGTCTTTTTTTGTTACGCTAATTCTTATGTGTACACATTCCCAGTTAGTGATGTCAAGGTGACAGAACATGCATTCTGTATTAACTTTTACTTTTCCTTTTTCAGATAGGCCTTGTGATTGATTTGACAAATACCACTCGGTATTATTCACCAGCAGAATGGACAAAGCAAGGTACCAAGCATGTCAAGGTGAGAGCACTTAGCTTAAATATTCTCTTGTTTCTTGAAGACCTTTTTCTTATCTTAACTAACACTAACATGTTTTCATTTTAGATTCCATGCAAGGGAAGAGATGCTGTACCTGATAATGAATCTGTTAACGTGTTTGTCTATGAGGTAACACCAGTCTATGGATACATCTCTCACCAAAAGCAGTATCTTTACTCTGGATGTTGTATACATATATGCCCCCCCTCTCTCCTGGGTGGGGGTAGGGAGGCTTAGTTGTCGCAATTATTTGTATCACATTCTTTGGCACCATAATTTATGCTCCAAGCTGGTTCAGTTATTGTACCTTATTTAGTAGTCTTTTGTTTATGGCATTGTGGACAAATAATCAAGTCGTGTGTGTCATGAACGCATCCCACTTTTCCATGTTCTGCTCCATGCTCATCATGTTACTAACATGAAGGGGGTGTGCACCCTTTTTGCATTTTTGTATTGTTGGATCCTCTGTGCCTTAATGATTTGGACACTGCATATCAGTTACCACATTTATTTTTCCCTAAAACATGCTTGGGGTGTAAATGGACTAGATAGTCTCCCAATTGTCGCCAATATCTATGGTTAGTCCCCCTTTTTTCTGCTTAAAACATATTGATAAATAGTTACGGTGTTTGAAAGAACTTCCTGTAAGCCATCTCTGTTAACAAATTTTGCTGTCCTTTCAGGCGATGATGTTCCTTGATCGACAGAAGCAATCAAAGAATCCTAAATATATCCTGGTTCACTGTACCCATGGTCATAATCGTACAGGTTTCATGATTATTCATTACCTTATGCGCACACATGTCTCTTGTGTTGCTGAGGTAGGCAAACTAGACCCTGAATGTTATTTCACTTGATTTAATTCTTCAGCATTTCGTGACCACTTTGTTTTACTAGGCAATAAGTATATTTGCTCAAAGGCGACCACCTGGCATATACAAGAGGGACTACATTGAAGCGCTATATAAGTTTTACCATGAGGTCCCTGAGAATATGATGATAGCATGCCCTCCAACACCAGAATGGAAGAGACCTGATGATCTTGATTTAAATGGCGAAGCTAAGCAGGACGACGATGATGATAATGGTGATCTTGAACCACCAAATGTATGTGTTCTCTTCTCCAAAGTTTCTAAAGAACTTTCAGTTCTATTTTCAGGTTTATGAAATTCCTATAGAGTTAACTATTTCTTGTGTCCTTGATATACTTATTGTAATGTTTCATTGCTAAGCAACACCTTTTGCATTATTTTGGACTTATATTTCTTACTATCTTGGCACCTGGTATGTTGCAGAGTGAATCCGAGGTTAAAGTCATCACTAATGATGATGTGTTAGGGGATGCTGTACCATATGACCAACAAGAAGCTTTGCGTGTCCTATGTTATCGGTTGCTTGAAATGCCCCTTGTAAGTATTATCCTTTGTACTTCTACCTAATGTGTATTAATTCCTAGCTATTCATAATGATAATGTTATACAAGAATAATGATAACATGAATGACGACCATAACCTCTTTCCAATACCTCCAATTCCATTTCTTGTCTTAGATTCCATCTTCGGTAGCTAATTTTATCTCTGGATACATATAAGTTGGCATTGAGCAAATCTATGAATGTGTACAGTTTGTTCAATGTCATGCATTGCAAGCCTTCAATGCAACAATAGCTCATTTCACATGCAGAATATGGCAGTGTGACATGCTGGCAAGATACACGTTAGCTTCGTACTAAATTAAAAGGCAGGATATTAATGATGTTTCAACATGATCTGTCTGGAATAATGACAAGTTAAGCTCATTTATGTAGTTACAGTATTACAGTATTTTGGAAACTCTGGGAACTTAGTATTTGGTGTTTTTTTTATTTAAACTTGTTTCAGTGCTTAGATATATCATGCTCGCTATCAATTTCTATGCACTATTTAAGTTACTGCATGTTTTGTAACTTAAATTTCTGGAAGTTTATGCATGTCCAAACAAGTAGTGTTTTTTCTTATTTTTGTTACTTAGGGTGCTTGGATCTTCTTTATTTGATTATAGGTAAGAGGGCACACACAATTTCCAGGATCACATCCAGTCTCTCTTAACAGGTGAGTAACATTAACCAGTAACTCAAATTTCTCTTACACATTTTTTGTGCATTCTGATATTCTTTATTCCTGATGTAAATACAAAATCTTTTAAGGTACCATTAGAGTATGCAAATTAACAAAAAGTCCTAAGTTTAAAGGCAGATACATTGACTAAGCTTAAAGTATTGCATGGTGCAGGTGTTTTTGGGATTCTCTCTCACACACTTGTTCTAAGTTCCTGTAATCAATTGCTGTTTGATGTCATGATTCAGGCTGTGGCTATTGAGCTTTGAAACAAGATCCATTTGAAATTGATGTTTTATTTGTCTAGTATCACTTACAATTTCGAGACTTTTTGAGTTTTGCTAGTTTGAATGGCAGACTAACATAGTATCATAATTGAGTCTCCATTTCAAATCAAATCATTTTGATTTTGGACCAGACAAAAGCGTAATCAGCTCAATCCTGTACTGAGCTCATGAGCCCAATAAAGTTCCTTTCTGCCAGCCTAATAATCAGTCCTTTTATCATTGACAATATTTGTTACAGAATTCTCTACTCTGAGCATTAAAAGCGTTGTTATTTCCTTATGGACACTAACTTAAGTACATATACCCAATATGTTTCCTTTTTGATCTAATGCTCCTTTTGCTATGTTCAGTGAGAATCTACAACTACTTAGACAGCGATACTACTATGCTACATGGAAAGCTGACGGAACACGCTATATGATGCTTATAATGAGAGATGGCTGTTTCTTGATTGATCGGAATTTCTGCTTTAGAAGAGTCCAGATGCGCTTTCCCCATAAGAGCCTCGAAGTAAGGCGCCCATTGTGCTGGGAAAACAATAATTGAACATGACTTTGCAAACATCTAACCTTATGTATTTGTTATAAAGGGTCTGCATGATATGACCTTGGTTGATGGAGAAATGATTATAGACACGGTACCAGAGTCAGGATTGAAGAGAAGGTACTTGGCATATGATCTGATGGCACTTGACGCTGTGTCCAAAACCAAGGTAAATATTGTGTGAATATCGTAACAATGTTTTCTAGTCGTTCGACTAATCGCGATTAGTCGCGATTAGTCGGGCTTATCGCTCCCTTGCTACCGATAAGGGTCAGCAACTAGGTCTGAGCGACTAGAAACCTAGTCATCTGGTTAGTCGTCGACTAACCGTGATTAGTCGTCTGATTAGGCTTGAAAACGATCAGATTTGAGATAATGGGCTGGCAATTAGGCCCATTAGATTTTGGGTATATATTTCACAGCTGCAGTGCTTCTGAGCCACCTCATCCCAAAACGCCCGCCGTCCGTCAAAAATACGCGCATCCAGCCACCCAGGAGCACGCCGCTGCTGAGGAAACGCCCAGGAGCTCCACGTCTCCCCGCTGCCAGGAGATACCCGCTGCCCAGGAGCTTCTCGCCAAAATTTATGGTGTTGATGCTTGCTATATACTATGTATTGTATAGTATACATATCATATCGGTCCTAGATGTACAGGACGACTATACAGACGACTAGGTTCGACTAGGCTCGACTAATCGGCCTAATCGACAACTAATCTCGACTAATCACCTTATCGGTGCCATGGTGTCTAGGTTCGATTAGATGACTGTAAAACATTGATCATATATAAAGTTTTGTTGTTTTTGACTTGCTTCTTTATCTATCAAACTATGGTACCATCCTTCTTGAATTATTTCTTGGAAGCTGCCTGCTATGTCCACCATCCATGTTTTGCACTGATCTTCACCATAATCATCTGTGCGTAGTCACTTTTTTCCTCTATCGGCAGATGGGACCACAATGCTCATGTTACCACACGATTCATGAACTGTTCAAGTGTGTAAATTATATTTTTGCACTGTAACCCCATATGTGAGCTCGTATTGTACAGTAATAAACACAATCATTATTTTCTTATTGGGAACTTTAACTTTGGAAATTTGTGTATGCAGTTGCCGTTTTCTGAAAGGTGGAGAATGCTGGAAGATGAAATAATACGGCCACGTTATCATGAGAAAAAGCAGTTTGAGAGTGGTGCTAAGAGCAATCCTTTGTACAAATACGACATGGAACTATTTTCGGTATCAGATTCTAAGACTCTTTGAGTTATAGTGTTCCATTTTCATGAGTCCTATGAAGCAAATTTTCATTTTTTGATTATGTGATGCTACCAGGTTAGGAGGAAGGATTTTTGGCTGCTCTCCACAGTTATGAAGTTGCTTAAGGAGTTTATTCCAAAACTTTGCCATGATGCTGATGGCCTAATATTTCAGGTAAGGTTTGTCCTCTGTTTGTTTACTAAGACTAAGAAGATGCTAAGTTTATCAGCTCTGTGGCCTTTACTCATTTATCAAGTTTTTTCCCATAAAGGCTGGTGCAATCTTGTGGTCTTTTAAACAAGATGCATCTGTTCAACTTTGTGCGGACATGATACCTCTATTCGACTTTCTGTTTGTCTATTTTAGTTGTTCACACCTAGAGAGTTGAAGAGATTCATCTGTGGTCTTTTAAATAAGATACATCTGTTCAACTTTCTGTTACTTCTTTGTTCCTTAAAAGTGGTTTCGATTGGAGTTCTTTCATGTTTTGTGTCACTCATGGAGTAGATTCATATTTGCTAGTCCTATATATAGCTAGAACACTTTGTTAACTAAATAACTATTTATTTTGTGGTTTGTTAACACTCATTTTCAGAAATTTGGAGTACATTTTGCTTTTCATTGGCTGATATGCTTCAATTGTTCTTGCAGGGCTGGGATGATCCATATGTAACTCGTACTCATGAAGGTCTTCTAAAGTGGAAATACCCTTCGATGAATTCAGTTGATTTTTTGTTTGAGGTTCTTATGACCCTTTTTTGAACTGTTTTGTTTAAAATGATTGTAGTCACAATGAAGATATTTTTTTTTGATATTGGGCTTTGTTTTGTCATATCTAACTGTTGCAGCTTACAAACGATAATCGTCAGCTGGTTTTCCTTTATGAGAGAGGAAAAAAGAAACTTATGGATGGTGCTCGGATAGCGTTTCCAGGTAACATGCACTTCAATTTTCATGATGACTTTGTGTTGTCAGCTTAAGTTGCAGTAGTTGTTTTCAACAAACCTAAAAAAATATTTTAGGAATGTGATCCTCAAACCATTTCTTTTTCCTTTTCTTGCTCATAAATTTCCTTTTTATATTTCATTGAAAATATTATATTTTATTTGTTGTATATCTACTGCTAATGATGTGAAACTTGTGCAGACGAAATAGATCCACCCTCTGTTGCTGGGAGGATTGTTGAGTGTTCTTGGAATAAGGAAGAGCAGTGTTGGGCCTGCATGCGTATTCGATCAGATAAATCGACTCCAAACGATATCAACACATACCGAAAGGCATGTTCTCATATACTTTAGTACATCCTTTGCTGATTTATTTCTTTAAGATACTGCTGCATGCGTATTCCAGAATATGCAAAAGGTCGAACTCATCCTATCAGAGTTAAAACTGGATCTGTGTTGTTCTGTTGGTACTTGAGCATCATGTTTTGCCCTTGGGTGCATTTGGATGAGAAAGCAGAACTATTGCACTGTTCAAATAATTTATTCGTGATAACCCACAGGTGATGAGGAGCATCACAGATAACATCACTGAGGAGAAGCTTCTTGAAGAGATTGATGAGATCAGGCGCCTCCCGATGTATGCTGATAGGATAGCGCAGGCTCATGCGAAGATGGCACAACATCGGAGGAGATGAAGAACGCCAGATTAGAGTGCTAGTCTCTTTGCGATAGTGCTGGAGTGCTCTCCTACCATCTCTGGCCAGCGGCTGGTTCCGGTAGCTGTGTAATTAGTAGAGGTTTGAGTAGGGCCCCTATGATGATGGCTGGCTGGGTCTGGCCAGCCAACTAATTCTTTGCACCTCCGCATTTGTGCCTCCCAACCCACCTGTATAGGCGTCGCAGCAGAGTAGTTGCATCATTGCATGTAAATCGTGTATTCTATGTTCTCCTATATTCTCTCCTATTGTTTTTATTTTTCATGGGTGTAGAATAGCGTTTAACAAGAGGGAGTGTTCTAGGTATATTGGTGTATGCTTTGCCTCCTCTCTCGGTGTTGCCTTGCTAGAATAAATGTAGGGTGTACTGGGTTGCCATCTCTTGCTGCGTTGATATCATGTGGTTCATGCGCATTATAGGGCTCAGAATTGTGCACTCTGATGTCTTTCTTGCGCACCCTATCCTATATTCTTTTTGGTTCATCCAAATAAAATAGTTTTAGCGAAAATGATTGTGACACGTAACGCGATGGTCTTGTCCACAATTTAAATCACATGATTGGCAGTTTGTCTCTTGTCCTACCATGTTTATGTTTGAACTCTAGAGAAGCCGTTTCTTTGATCTGATTGCAGCCGCTTGCCACCAGCGCACCATCTTTAGAGCTAAGTTCTGACAAACATCTCGTTGGATGGATTTTCCTGCGAAGGCGCAATGGAAAAGTTGGGCCATTTTTTGGCACTTCATTTACACCGCCAGTTTGTGTATTGTTGTTAAATGTTGCATAACTTTGAATGATATCGTAATAAAATGCAGATCCGTCTTATTGGATGACGGGGTTTCAGTAACATTCCTGTCATCCGGGTACGCCTGATTTACACAATAAATACAAATCATTTGATGTTCTCGTAAATGACATTTCTTGCTGTTGCATCACAAATTTGTCTTTAAAGGTAATTTGAACTTTAAAGTTTGGATGAACGTAGAACACCAGTTGCAATTCAATTTCTTTTTATAGCTCTCAAGTAGGGTTAAGGAATTCGCACTGCATCCTAAACTGCCTCATTTTCATCTAAGCTGCACCGATAGAAGGGATTGAAAACAATGACATGTCGCATATAACAGGGCCGTCCTTTGGTTGGACTATGAAATTAAGCTCTTTATGAAATTTATTATTCCCTGATGTAATGTATCCTCTTCATGACTGAGTAACTAGGTGCTGCTGCATCCTTGAGGTATTTTATTTTTTTAATATCATTTAATCTAGTCATTAAAGAAGGATTGACGAACTTTAAAAAACAACATACAATTGCCAAAGCAAATTGCGGAAACATGTATGATGAAAATAGAAAAAGTATCTAGTTTTTGCCTTGCGGTTTAGCAAATCAGAAATAGTCAACTACAAAGTAAAAATTACATATTTTGTCAAAAATTATGATGGAAATTTGATACTTTTGCCATTTCCAACATATGATTTGGTGAAAATATATCTTCACCATTTATATTATTCTTGATATTTCGTGAATCCTAGGATAGTTTTGTAAATACTGGATTATAATGATATTAAAAAAAGCATGTCCTTGAATGAAGTATATCGTATGCTGGCAGTTCTTCCCTCATGTTGTGCCCATCTGGGGCCTCTGATGTATTATCTATTCTATCTTTGATGGATGAGCAGAACTCCTGTGATTTGTTTAAGCAACAAGAAAGATCAAGTCTTATGAGAAAGGAAGGATTCCTCAAGAAAGTCTTTATTACTTCCAATGCGCATGGACACATCCCTGTTACAACATGAGCCTCACCAGAGCAATTTTATTGTATGAGTACATGAGGTGCTCCACACATTTGTCATACAAAAAATGTGCCTTGCTAAATAGCATTATTTCGCAGACTGAATGAAACCTTTGATGTTGAAAGCTCCATCAGAATCAGTTTTTGTGATCACACCCTGCAAATAAATCGAAAAACCCTCATCAGCCCACAGCATATCAACCAATGTTCTCCGCAAGATGTGGAGCCAATAGCAGCACTGCTGGACACAGAAACATTTCAGAAGTGGGAGAAGCATACCTTCTCTGTTATGATTGCAGTAATCAGGTTTGCTGGAGTAACATCGAAAGCTGGGTTCCAGACTGATATACCGGATGCAGCGACTTGCTTTCCAAGACCACCTTCAGAGTTCAGCAACTCCTTGGGCGACCTTTCCTCTATGACAATTTCTTCCCCAGATTGGAGGGCGAGATCGATGGAAGTTACTGGCGCTGCCACATAGAACTGGACACCATGATGCTTTGCAGAAATGGCAAGGTTGTATGTGCCAATCTTGTTGGCCGTGTCACCTTGAAATTTTATAAAGGAAACACAGTCAACAGTAGGAATATTTAGTTTTACATTGATCTGACAAATGATGTGGATATTTACCATTTGCTGCTATACGATCAGCGCCAACAATGACTGCCTGAACACGCCCTTGTTTCATCAGTGCAGCAGCAGCAGAATCTGCTATCAGTGTTGAAGGTATTTTCTCATGAACCAACTCGAAGGCTGTAAGCCTGGATCCCTGGAAATTGACAGCAAATCAGCTTATAGAGACAGCATTGAAAATATTTATCTTAATATAGATGTTGAAAAGGTTGTAAGCAGTTATCACTATTGGCATATATGTAATCTAACTAGAATAATTAGTGGTCTAATCATTTGAGTTATTGCCAGAGATGTAAATAGCTCAAGACATTTTGCACATCACAGGTCAAACATTGATATGCTAAGTCAGAAGTTTAATGGCAATGTAAATAAAGGAATAGCTACCTGGTTAAATGGACGAGTTTCAGTGCAAAATGCTTTCTCTAAAACTCCACCAGAATGAAGAGCACGAATAACCCCAAGGGCAGTTCCATAACCAGCAGTTGCAAGACTGGATTAGGGAGAAAGCAAAATAAAGTAAAGTTGCATAAGGAATTTGAGCATCACATGTAGAAAGAAGAAAAAGAATCATCTTGAGTTATCATTTACCTGCCCGTATTACAATGGGTCAGAACAGAGATATTTTTTGAATTTCCAAGCTGCCTTTGAAGAAACTCGGATCCATGTGAGCCAATAGCTTTATTATCTGCCACATCATCAATAAGCATGGTCTCTGCAGCCTCAATGTAGACCTAATTGAGTCATGTGAAACAGTGCATATTCTAAGTAATTGTATTCTATAAATAATACTCGTTTCAACATAATATAAATACACAGTATAGCAAAAATCTCAGCAAACATCAGGAAACCCAAAATTATATTCAAGCTAGATAATTATAAGCTTTTGCTTTTGACACTATGGTTCCATGTGAAAGCTTGAGAGAAACTTTGAAGTGCCACACCTTCAAGAAATGTTTGTCCATACTACTATTTTCTCACTTCACATTTGTTCCATCTCTTAACATCACTTCATCAGGTTGGTTACTTCTCTTTATATTAAAGAAATACAAGTTGCAGGAAAGATTAGCTATACAGTATTATCGTTCACCGCATAAACATACTGTATTCATAATGAATTATTTCTGCATTTTTCTTAACTATTCACAAGCAGAAGGATGTACAAAAACTTGCTATCAATGTTGGTACCTGAAAGATAGCCTTGGCATCTTTCACATTTTCAGCTGTCTTTGACACCAAAGTCTGAAGTTTTGTTGCAGCATCAGATAGGTTCACTGCAGTCGGGCGGCTGATACAGAAATAAATAATAAAATCAGATTAATAATGCATGACTAGAAGTATACATATGTTTAAAATGGATGAACATAAGGACAAAACTTGTCGTACGCAAGTAGGAAAGGAATTAGTTGAACTATGCTTACCTGGATACAAGGTATTCCAGTTTCTTAGAAACAAAAGAAGCTGCTTCTGCAGGAGTACCAGTGAAATCTAAACCAGAAACTTCCACGGCTAATGCTAGCGCTGCTGCTATTGCTATTGCCGGAGCACCACGGACAACCATGTCTCTGATTGCATTCCTGCATAATATTGTGTAGTTTAAGGCTAATAGTATAATAGAAGAATCATTTTTACTAAAGAAAAAAAAATATTGACAGGAGCTGGCATCTATATTCTTATCCAGTGGTATGCATGTGTCAATGAGGCTGTAGGCTAATCAGGAGAGATTACAACAAAATTACTGGAAGTACCTTCTAATTTCATCAATGTCAGTTCACAAGACAAGGATGATCACAGATTCAGTATGATAGTCTTCTGCAGCTCTACTGATGAAATTACCGTAAAGTACTATAAAAGGAACACTTGCAGACATACAAAAGATGGGCGAAAAAAATTATCCTGTGGAATTGACTATAACAATGACAAAGGCTAAGTTCTACTTAGTACTAATTCATTTTTTGAACGTGATACTTAGTACTAATTCACCTTTAGACTTCCAGCAACTGCTAAAGTTCAAGGCTGCTCGAGATAAAACATTTACAGATATGACACAGGCTGCAGAAGATAAATACACGCATTGCATATCGTACCCACTGATATTTTGTAAACACACAACTTGTCTAAGGATAGATGAATAGCAATTATACTCAGATAGGTCTCATTATGTGAATGAATATGGGTTCATCATCATTTCCTATCGAATCATATAATCCCTCCTGTACTATGAGACCACATCAAGTGTGCCTCCACAACAATTTCCCCATCTACTTTGTCAGGTCACCTAAAGTTCACTTCTCAACTAGTCAAAAGAGTTGAAAAACCTCAATTTCAAAAGGAAGGCTAAGCTCGGCGCTTTAGTAGCATCCTCCGATTTTAAAAAAGGAAACTTTTGCTGTCGACCACTGAAAGTCTCTCATGCTTCTGCAGACTGCAGGACACCACTGCGCTTTTCAGGTTCAGTAAAATAACAGCATAAAGTTCGTGCGCGGAGTTTTCTTTTTCAAGGAAAGAAGAAACCCCGAACCCGAAACCACCGTCCTCCCTCGTCACCGTCAGATGCGAGGCGGGGAAGGACAGAGCCAGGGATGAACCAAGAACGTGGCGCTGGATACTAGCAACCGGCAAAAACTCGTCTGCTAAAGCAACCAAGAACGAGGAGACGGAGCGACCAAGAGAGAATTTCCATCTCACCAGCCATCGGCGGAGTCCTTGACGTCGATGTAGTCCACCTCTAGCGGCAGCTTCCTCTGCGTCGGATCAAAACCAGCCCAGAATGAATCAAACCCAGCCGAGAACCCGTCCCCCGGTTCCCACGAAAAAGGGAAGGGGAAGGAGAGGAATCGAAGGAGCAGCCGGACCTGATCAAGGAGGCGGAGCGACCCGCGGGCGTAGACGATGGCCTGCAGCGCGTCGGATCCCACCATTCCGGCGAAGGGGGCGAGGAGGAAGGCCGGCGTCCCTGAACTGGGGAAGAAGAGAAGATTCGGAGGACCTTTTTCTCAGGTGAAGGGGGAGCAGAGGAGGCGAGGCGAGGCGAGGCGGCGCGTTGAGTGAGCTGAGCCCCCGTGAACTCTGCCTTGTTCGTTTGCGCACATCGGGACTGGAGCTCAGCCCGGTGCCCAGGCTAAAAGAGGGAAAGGAATCTCTCCCTCTCCGCGCTCTTTCGCACCGAGGCCCTTCGCACCACGTCCAATTCGCGCGTCGGCCCGCGCGGGGCCATGGTCGAACGGAACCGTCGCCGGCCGGACTAGGCCGACGCAGCCGTCGTAGTAGGTGGCCGCGCGGCGCGGCGCCGCGCCTGACATGGCGGCACGAAGCATGGTGGATTTGGATTCTTGTTAACGTTAATCTCGGATTGGGAAAAAAAATTCTTTGGAAAAAAAATCAGCGGGAGTCGGCGGCACGAGTCATGCCGTTGCCACGCCGTGCGTCGTGCGAGATGGAGATGCCAATTCGTCTGGAAACTCTTGCAATATGTTGAGGGTCCAGAGGGCCAATGTGCGAAACGCGCACAAGATCCAAGGACGGATGAGCCGTGGATGCCCGGCAAATCTATTTCTCGCGCGTGGGTGGGAGACGCGAAGGGGATGCCCCGTCCCTGCAGGTGGGCCCGCGAGCATTGTTTATCTTCCTCCTTGAGCTCGCGATGGAGGAGAGGGAAGAGGGAGGGGATGGAGCGGCCGCCAGCGAGGGGTGAGGTGGGCGGAGCGGCCGCCGGCGACAGGGTGGTGGTCGAGGCGGCGGAGCATAGGGTTCCGGGATTGCTGGGGTTGGGACGGCTCCATGGCCACCAGCCTTAGAGGAGGAGGTCGGCGGCGGCGGCGGCGGCCCGACGGTGGTGGCGGTTCGGCCGGCGGAGGGCCAGGCGGCACGGGAGCATCCTCGTCTCCACATAGCTGGCAGGTGCTCTCTCTCCATCTTCCGTGCAGTTTTGTTTGCTTGCGTAGCCAGGCCATTGTGTGCTAGCTTCCAAGCAAAAACTTTCACCTTTGGTGGGATTGGCGAGGACCACAATTTCTTCCAGACCGGACGATCTCCAGATGTGTAGGAGCTCGAGCTTGTTCTCCTTTCAGCTTCTTTTCCGTCCATACCCAGTATGTAAGCACTTCTGACTGAGAAGCATCCTGTTTTTTCATAGTGCCATGCCACTATATCCTCATTACCCCTCCTAGGTAATTTGATCTTGAGGATTTCTTCAACATCATTACTGTAAAAGAATTTATTCAGGACCTCTATGTTCCATTCTCGGGAATCATCATGAATCAATTGGGAGACCCATTTAAGTCTACATGGACGCTTGCTGCCGATTGGACGTAAAGACCACATCCTGGGGACCCACTGGTGTCTCCATATCTTAATTTTTGTACCATCCGCAACTCGCCATATGATACCCCTCTTTAACAGGTCGAAGCCATTGCATAATCGCTTTCCATGTTGGGGAAGTTTGTGAAGGAAACGCAGTGTCCAGAAGATCCCCATTTGGAAAGTACCTAGCTTTCATCAGTTTTGCACACAAACTCTCTGGATACTCAATGAGCCGCCATGCTTGCTTTGCCAGTAGGGCCTGATTGAATACCTGGAAATCCCGGAACCCCAACCCTCCTCTTGACTTGCATCGGGTGAACTTTTCCAAGCAATCCAATGTGTTCTTCTATTATCATCATCCTCCCCCCACCAGTACCTGCGAACACCACGCGCTAGCTCTTCGCAGAAGGATGCTGAGAGGTGAAAGATGCTCATCGTATATGTCGGGATAGCCTGGGCTATAGCCTTGATAAGTAATTCTTTTGCAGCTGCAGAGAGGTGTTTTTCTGACCACATCGCCATTCGTTTGCCCATACGTTCCCTCAGAGGTTGGAAACTTCCTTCTTCTGTCTTCCATCTGGGGTCGGTAGGCCTAGATACTTTGCTTCAAACTCGATCCTCTCAACCCCCAAGACAGCTCTAATATCATCTTTTCTCTGGGTCTCCAGTGATTCTCGACACAAGAGGGAACATTTTGCCGGACTCAGGAGTTGCCCCGTTCCCCTTTCAAATCGAGTGATGAGGTTTCTGACATTCGTAGCTTGTTCTGTATTTGCTTTAAAGAACAAGAGAGCATCATCAGCGAACAACAGGTGTGAATTCCTGGAAATTCTGAGTTCCTCGATAACATTGTCCTGCATATCTTTTTGTATAGCAGAGGAGAGAGCATCAGTGACAAAAAGGAACAAATAAGGCGAGAGAGGATCACCTTGGCGTCATCCACGGGATGGTTGGAAGGATTCTAGAGGAACCCCATTGAGGCACACTGAGTAGCGAACGGTGGTCACACGCGACATCACCCACTGTACCCATTCACTCTGAAAGCCCAGCCTCACTAAAACCTTTTCCAAGAAAGACCAATCCACCCGATCATACGCTTTTGATAGATCAAGTTTATACGCACAAAAATTATTCCTTTCCGTTGCACCCTGCTGAATTGCATGCAACACTCAAAGGCAATAATGGCATTATCTGTAATCATGCGCCCAGGGACAAAGGCACTTTGCTGAGGCGAAATCAGCTCATTTAAAAGCGGTCTTAATCTGTTCACCAAGCACTTGGACACAATCTTGTCTAGCACGTTGCATAAGCTGATAGGTCTGAATTCTGACAAACGTTCTGGATGAGGCACTTTAGGGATAAGAACTATGGCAGTATCATTGACTCCATCCGGCATCACCCCTGATCGGAAAAATTGCTAGACAGCAAGCGTAATCTCCTCCTTCATCGTGCCCCAATTTCTTTGGAAGAATCGTGCCGGGAACCGTCCGGGCCTGGTGCTTTCAATGGGCCGATCTGAAACAGTGCGTCCCCATTCTCCTCCTCCGTGAACTCCTTGCAAAGCATCTCGTTCATATCCTGTGTAACACACTGTTCAAACAGGGGCATAAGTAATTCAGGATCAACTGCGACGTCTTTGGTAAAGAGGTTCCGGAAAAACTCCCTAGTTAGATCACTCATATCTTCCCCATCATCACACCATTGACCACTGTCCATCTTGAGTTTCTTGATTCTATTCTTTCTCGATCTCCACTGAGCCTTTTGGTGAATTTTTTTGTGTTTCTATCACCTTCTTTGAGCCAGGAAACCCTCGACCGTTGCAGTCACATCATCTCCTCTCTATATAATATTTCATTCATTCGGTCCATGGTGATTTTTATTTCCCCCGAGCTTGACTGGTCGCCATTGCTCTGTAAATCCTCCAATCTCTGTAATTCCTCCAATCTTTTCCTCAGCTGTTCAAATTCCTTTCAAACTGAACCGAACTTGTCACGACTCCATTGCTGCAGCGAGGACATAACTTCCTTTTAGCGCCTTTGACACAGCTCCAAGGCATGGTTTCGCACCTGCAGCCTCCCAAGCAGCATCAATTTCCACACCTAGAGATTCCTCCCTCTCCCACATGATCTCATACCGCATGATCCTGCTCTTCTTTGCCTCAGTGTTTTCCTGGTGCATTTGCAAGAGAATGGACAATGATCAGAGCATGGGGATACAAGATGTTGCACCGCAGCAGCACCAAACAGATTCGACCACGAGGGGGCAGCCACCACTCTATCTAGTCGCACCTTAACATTTCTGCGCCCTCCTCTCTTATTATCATACGTCCATGGTATCCCGGAGAAACCCAAATCATGCAGGTCACAGTCCTCCAGCACGTTCCGGAAATCCTCCATGCATAAGAGCAGTCAAATCTCAAACTGTCCGGGAGTTCCCCCACCCCCTGGCAGTTCCAAGCGATAGCATTCATTGCTCCTGGTGGGGCTCGTCATGAGCTCCCACCAGGTTACCAGTCATAGCTGGGATTAAGTCTTGCGTCTTGCTGCATTTTGAGAGTGAATCCTCCGCCGTGTGCTCCATAATTTCCCCCTCCTCTATCTCCTTCTCATCAGATCCGGGGTTAAAATGCACACCCAAAGAAGCTGATACAGTCTGGTCCACCACCAGACCTTCCTTGGCAATCACCTTAATTGAATCCTCCACACAATTCTTCCCACTCTTTAATTTCTTGCTGCTGGTGGCAGGCATTATTTTCACATTCACTTTTCGATCACCCACTGATCCCAGATAGCTTCCAGCACCCTTGCCATTCACCTGCCCATCCCTCTGGCCAGAAACTTTCCTTGATGCACCTGATAGAATCTGCGGTTCCAAAGAAGATCCATTGCTAGGGCATGACAGTGATACAAATTCCTTACTCGATGGGCCTTTGGCCTTAAGTATCGTAGCTAAATCTTGCAGTTGTTCCTCCATGTTCATTTTCGCCACATCGGCAGCCAAATCATGTGTCACATCTCTTGACTACCCTTCCCCTCCACCAATTTATGCACCTCAGTCTCCGCAGCATCGCCATCATCCTCCCTCCCCTGCTGGAAAGGATAAGTAGCAGGGATAGGAACTGGTTTCAGATCCTGTCTAAAGCCCCTACCGTTTCCACTTGCCGCACTTGTTGGAGATAACACTTTATCCTTTCCAACTCGTCTTTGCAAGGTGCCAACAACACACCTCTCATCCCCTTCCAGGTGGTTCGACTCCTTTAGAACCACCTTGGGTTCTTGCAGATACGCTTTCTTCTCTACCATTGGGCAATTCAGCAAACACCTTGAGGGCAGAGTGGATTGGTATTTTTCATGGAGAGGTGTTTCCGGTGGAATTTGAAGGCTGCCCTTGTCCCTTTCAAAGGATCCTCCATCGACCTTGTAACTGGCCTCTTCATGCCACAAATTATAGTCTCTAATTACCTGTAGTTTCTTTTCCTCGGGTAGCACCTGAGGCTTCCTCCCTTTCTTCATGAACTTCTTCAATGCCAACAGTAAATTGAGTTGATGACGAAATTGCAGGGCCTTCGTTGGGCAGAAATTGAGTTGTGGATCCCTCCCTTTCGTCACCATCTTCTTTAAGCTCAATAAAATAATGAGTTGATGATGGAATTTCAGGGCCTTCCTCTGGCGGGATATGAGATGTTGATCCCTCCCCCTTCATGAACTTCTTCACTATCAAAAAGATATAAAATTGGAGAGCTTGCACGACCTGGATCTGGCGGATTCTTCTAGACATCATCCAGAAATTTTACTAACTTGGTTTTCAAAAAACCCAGACGTAATCTCAGGATGCGTAGACGGGTGTCTAGGTTCTTCGAGTTTATGGTGGCTACTGTGGCTCTGGATTGGAATTCAAAATGATTTTGCGATTTCCTTTGGTTGTGGGTGATGCTATTGGCTACAGAAAAGGGTTTGCACAAGTTTCGGGTTTCAGGGATCGGGTTGCATCGATTTGTGGGTGGGTTTCCTAGTTCATCGCTGAGGAGCCTCAGGCAAGGAACGGTCACGGTGGTCATCTCAACAGTCGCTAGTCGCTGATACTGCAGTCAGTTATAACTCAAAATTAGTTTACTTTGGGAGGTTTTTCTACTTTGCACTCCAATTCAATAAATCAACTGGCAACACATATATTGGTTTGCCCAAAAGTCATAATCAAATTTTTAACGAGAGCAAATAGAGGGAAAGCTTGTAAAATTTTGCAAAGAGAAAAACTAAAGCAAACAACTTGGTTGCCATCTCTTTGTTCGTCTACTCTACTCTGACAATATATGTTATTAAAAAGTTTGCCTTACACAAGATTAGCAACGCTATCCTCATCATCTGTGGACCCACCTGCCAGGGATCGACATCCCTGATAGTATGCAACTCGCGGCCCACCTGGCAGCCTCACACAGTCACACTAACAGTAACAATCCCAGAAAAATCGAACTGAATCGCCACAGAACTACGCCATTCGCCGGGCCCACCATGAGAAGCCTGCCGGACCCACCTGTCAGTAGCATGGCTTTCCAACCACTCGCCTACTAATCCTCCATTTCCACATCGCCCTCATAAACCCCTAAACCCCCAGAACCTTCTCCTTCTCCTCCCCCGCCGCCGACAAAACCCTAGCCCCCCCGCCATGGCCCTCGCGCTGCGCCTCCGGCGGGCCCTCGCCGCCGCCTCCACCGCGGCGCCCCTCCTCCGCCCGTCCGCCTCCCTCGCCCGGCCCCTCCCCCTCGCGCCGCCCTCCGCCTCCCCGGCGGCGCCGCTCCCGCGGGCGCCGTGGCGGCTCCTCCCCGGCGGCGCCGCCGGGTTCCGGTCGACGGCTGCGGCGGAAGCGCGGGGCGGGGCGGACTACGGGGCGGACGACAGCAAGATCTCCCCCGACGAGATCCTCTTCGAGGGCTGCGACTACAACCACTGGCTCATCACCATGGAGTTCCCGGACCCCAAGCCCTCCCGCGAGGAGATGATCGAGACCTACCTCCAGACCCTCGCCAAGGTCGTCGGGAGGTATGACGCCAAGCATATTCTCTTTCCATTTCGAATTCGCGACGAAATGCGTGATTTTGTTACGGATTGGGCTTGGTGTCGCTGTGAATTGGTCCTCAATTTCTTGTGGATGGTGAAATGCGATTCTGAATTGTGCAATTGCTCCATGTTGTGCTATGGCTTGTGTGTGTCATGGGGGATGAGTTGGGTGTTTGATCTAAAGTGCTGCTTGCCTTGGCATCCCTGCAGTGCTGAAGGGAACTGGTAGTCTTTTTTATTTTGTTAATGGCTTTATACCAGCTTTTAGTAGCTCCAGTTGAGAAATAAGAGACGTGTCATAATGCGTCAGTTGAGAAACATCGAAACTATGGGGCAACTTTTTAACCCCACATTAACACAAACTATGGGGCACCATTTACTTCTGGCATGATAGGGTCTTGCTTGCATTGGAGTTAAACGGAGAAGGGTGTATTGAGCATGGGTGATTTGAGGGATAATATGCAAGCAAGTTTGCAATGAACATACGCATTAGAAGTGGTCACATGAACATATTAGTTTGTGTTAATGTGGGGTTAAAAAGTTGCCCCATAGTTTCAAAACCATCCAACTCCTTTCCTGTTTCTGACTTTATTACTTCAAACATTTCCAGGGGTAGTTTGGGGCATTAATTAGTGTCGGTCCACATGAGAGTTTATGTTGAAACTTGAAAATAGTATATCAGGGCCCTCCTGAAACTAATGTCTATGTCTGAACTGTTGTATTGCTCTGTCTTTCTTCTTAAGGAACTGTTTGCTTTCTGTTTTAACTTAGAATAGTTATCGTTGATACGGGAAAGGGATGGATATTCAATTTGTAGGATTAGTAATCATGACCTCGTTTTTTTTGTAATATAAATTTCAGTTGATAAATGATGTACTGTCATCCACTCTCAAACAATAGCATAAGATGTCCAGCCTTTATTCTCTAGTTACTGTAGCATTATGCTGTTCATATTACTCTGCATTTTACTAGCCGGAATCTTTGTGCCAGTGATCAATGTTTGTTAACTGTGTCCTCCATGCAATACTTATAATCTTGTATAATATTTATACCTGATGATTTAAATCTTAAATTGTCAAGTTATTGTTCTTTTGATTGCATTAGTGTACATATTTGGTGGCATACCTCTTAACTACTCAAGTCTCTGACTTGTTGCTGTTATAGTTAACAATCTTTGTTATGAGATAAACAACTAATTCAATCAATCGCAATAGATAATATAATTTGCCTCATTTGCTGAGCTCTGAATTTTTTGTAGTTATGAGGAGGCTAAGAAGAGGATGTATGCTTTTAGTACAACAACCTATATTGGTTTTCAGGCTGTAATGACTGAGGAAATGTCAGAAAAATTCCGCGGTGAGTTAAAGTATCCAATTCAATTTTTATTTTTCTTGCAACCGATATGATTATGACTTCTATAGTATTCACCTGTTTGTTTTGGTATTTTGGTCAGGTTTGCCTGGAGTTGTTTTCATTTTGCCTGATTCATACCTATATCCAGAGACAAAGGAGTACGGAGGTCTGTTCTATACTCATTTTTTCTTTAATTTACCAGTTATTAACTTGGAACACCTGGTTTTTTCTTGTACCTTGTTAGTGAATAAGTGATATGTACATTTCCTTGAGTTTGTAATTGTGCCATGATTTAATGCTTTTACTTATCTAGCACATGATACTTGGTAGAATAGAAACTCATTCTGAAATGCATTGATTTCACCAGGAGACAAATATGACAATGGTGTGATCACTCCAAGACCACCGCCTGTTCATTATAGCAAACCCTCAAGGACTGATAGGAATCGTAACTACCGAGGAAACACCCAGGATGGCCCTCCACAGCAAGGAAATTACCAGAACAGCCGGCCTCCGCAAGGAGGTTATCAGAATAGCCCGCCACAGCAAGGAAACTTCCAGACATACCGCTCTCAGCAAGATGGAAGAAGCTATTCCCCACAGCAGAATTATGCACAAGGTGTACAGGATGCTAGAGGTTTTGGGGGGAATGATTATGCAGACCGTTCAGGTTACAGTGGACCACCTGGTGGCTTCCAAGGTCAAGCACCTCGGAATCCAGCTGGTCAAGGTCAAGGTTACAGCAACCCCCAAGAGCGGAGGAACTTCTCGCAAGGGCAGGGAGGAGGTTTCAGGCCTGGAAGCCCTTCACCACCTGGATCTTATGGCCAACCATCAACACCTGGATCTTATGGCCAACCATCACCACCTGGATCTTATGGCCAGCCATCACCACCTGGATCTTATGGCCAACCATCACCACCTGGAAACTATGGCCAGGGACCTCCATCAGCATATCCTGGAGGTAGCAGAGTTCCTGGTGTGAATCCCAGTTATGATGGGGACAGCAGACAGGGGACAGGACCGGCATATGGTGGAGATAACTGGCAAAGAGGTTCTGGTCAATATCCTAGCCCAGGTGAAGGACAAGGAAACTGGCAGGTATGAGAACATTTGACATACAAATTTCACTTTATTAGTGGTATTACTATTTGCATTAAAGTAAAGCTGTTTCGATTGAATTCATAAAGTGACACCTTGTACGTAGTGTTTGGCCAGTTTTAGATTGAATTCATAAAGTGACTTTGAGTAGGTTCAGATTTCTTACTACAGCTTTTCTGCATGTTAAATGATTGTTTAGATTTATGAACTAATTTTCCGTCAATACCCATGCCCTTCTATTTGTTGAAATTCCTTTTTTTAGGGCGCTGTGATAGAATTGTGGGAATACATCAAACCAATTTTAACAAAATGTAGCTAGAACTGATTCTGCAGCATCCTTTCTTCAGAGGAATATGCCTTTGAACTTAGATTTATTGTTTTTTCTAGAAAATAGTTCCACCCACTTTTATAAAATGCAGAAAAAAACCCATTTGTGATTTGTCTGTCGGCCATGCATTGGGGTTACTAGCTTACCAGATTGCGCAACACTTACTCAAGCTAAGTTAGTACACACACTTAAGTTGTCTATATTGTGTGACATAAGAAGCAACCAGGCACAAATTAGTGTTCCTCTAACGCATTTTTATAGTTGCTGAACCATATCTTCTACTAACGATAGCCTGTCTGTATCAGGCGCATGGAGAAGCATTCGGTGACCAATAGTGTTTGAACTTATGCCATGTATTGCTGATTACTGACACTTATTCTCTTTGCTGTTGTGCAGGGTAGGCAGTAAGAGCTTAAGCGTTCCACTGAAGACAAACGTGAGACTTGAGATGTAGAAATCCCCACCTGTAAAATAAACGACTGTGGTGCATTACACTCTTTTCTCTTGCATTCAAACTCTTAATTTACTGGCATGTGTTGTTACCAAAGTTATGGATTCAAACTTATTTTTGTTCGTTGGTCCGGAAGTTGGTATTTTTAAACAACGAAGAATGTGGAACGTTCTTTTGTCTCTATATCCTCCAACTGCTCTGCTTTTATCGATTCTTTCCCCAAGAAAGTCTTTTGGTGAATATTGCTTGTGGTGGTGCCTGTAACTAATGAACTCACATCATACACTTATACATGTTAGTTGGGAGTGGAATTGCTCATTTTGTGTGGCTCTCGGTTGCACAACAAATTTACAGCAAGAGGTCTAACATTTTTCGATGCTATGGGATTTTCTTTTCTGATATGCATTCATGCCTATACTGATACGCTCGTCCTTTTGCCTATATTTGCAAAAGGTTCTGCATTCCTTGTCCTATCATGCGCTGCTTGCTTCCACCTGTTTTCGAAGGGAATGTTGCCAGAATTTTTTTTCCTTGACTAGTTCGATGCTCGTTGACATTTGCTGAAGATTTGCACCTACCTTTGAAGCAATGATACCTTTCAGATGCTTTGGTCGACCTTAGCATTGGGCATCTTGGTCCGTTCAGATGCAAGTTGTGCACGAGCATGAGATTTCAAAAGATTTTGGGTGAAGTCAACTACGGGAGGGAAATCCACATGATTCTTCAGGAAAGTTGAAATCCAGCTTTTAGGCTATGGCAACCTCCAGCATAATTCAAAATGCCCGAATCCAGAATTTGCCCCTTTGAACGGAATAAAGTTTGTCATAAAGGGCAGCAAATACATGGGCGGATCATGTTGCAGCTACTGGTTTTGCTTACAAAGTTATTATGTACTTGGTACATCTGTAAGGTAAATTTATGGGACTCTTGTGAAAATCATGTCATAGCTTAGCTGCTATCACAAAATATGCATCTATTTAACATTTTTTTAATGAAGGAAGCTTTATTAGCAATAAAGTTTCGGCTTCTGCAACAAGTTGAAAAAAGAACAAAATCAGGGCAAGCACTATAAGCAACACCTGAGTAAACTTAGGATATAGCTTAAAACCACTTGTCAACATTCTCTCTGAAGGTCTAGAATTTACGCGCACCTCCATCCCTACCATTGGTTTTCAACTCAACGCAAATGGCACCATACCTTTATTGCCATTTGAATGGAGCAAGAGGTCACAGTTTCCATCCAAAGAAATGTGGCAAGCATCATGAGCATACATGTACATTATCAAGGTCAAACACTACAACAGTGATTCTTTTGTAGCAGTAATACAAACATGCTCTTTTAGGAGTCTCACGATTTTCACAAAAAGTGGTGATTTAGCCAACTATACCATGGCATAGCCTTGAACCAAAGAGATGATTAGGCAATGCATGACATATACCTTTGGTTCTCCCTAAAACCACATCATTTATTCCTTTCAAGGCCTATATGGAAAACAAAGATGATCTCTACATCTTCTTTTTTTCGAGAACATGTAGGAGAGCAGTGTATCTTTGTATTAGAAAGAGGAATTCTCGAAAGGGTTACAATGTGAGCTATCCGTAGGCGCTCATGGCGAACCAACACAATATAAGGTTTACAACAAACATGATCTCTAAGCCCACAATAAGCACTCTACAATGATGTCAAGGCCTTGCACTTGATTCTTAATTAAGAATTTTTACATGCGGCGAATACACTGGGTAGCTGGCATCATTATTGGCAATGGAAACCACACTACTTTTTTTTCCTTGGATCAAATCGTAGCAAGATATGGTGATGCAAGCTGTGATATGTCCGTTTTGCTCCCTTTTAAGACCGCATATTGTCCTTTTGAGGAATGCCTATATAGATAGCGCGGACTTGGATCTCTATCCAATACATAGAAATTCCAAGATAGTCTTGTTGAAGGTCTGAAATTCTTGTGGACCTCTATCCCAACCATCAATTTTCGACTCGCCATGAATGACACCGTATATTTGTTGCCATCTGAATAATGGAACGAACAACAAGATATGGCAGATGCCATTCACCGAAATGTGGCAATCATCACCTGGCCCCTTTCCTTGTCCACACTATAAATACCTCGTGTATGCAACCAGGGATGACACAGAGACACCAAGCTCAATAGAACCAGCCATGGCTGAAGGCCTCAACAGAGCAGTTGGAGAAGAAGAGGGCGGCCTCACATGGGGATGGAGAGCCCCTTTTGGTAGCCAAGAATGACTTGCCTATGCGTGCCTTCTGTTGGCATATATCCATCAGCCATGGGGACGGCAAAGTGTTTCTTGAGAAATTCTTGTGTGATGGGTAATGCGATGTGGCTGCATCGGCCGGTCTTCTTGGCTAGCCAGAGGGCTCTCATCCACCATGCCAGGCCTCCCTCTTCAAAATTCCCCAGATTTTTGCTCTCTGCATGTGGAATTTGGTGATGTATCCTGAACCCACTCTTTGTATCCTTACATGTTTTTCATTTCTGGAAATGATTTCCAAATCTTTGTAGTCATGGGTTTTTTTCTTGTTTCTTATATGAAGTTTGGGTTTAGACCATTCTGTGGTGCTGATTGGAGAGCATTCATGGTTTTAAATCACACAAGACAGAGAAGGGACGCATATGCATGCTATATTACCAATCGAAATATTTGATTTGATCTCACTTTTTTTGAGCAAACAATATGAAGCTTAGCAGCCAGCCTAGCATAATACTACTAATAATCTACTATGCTGAGTTGCAAAACCAAGCATGTGACTACCACTAAACTCATAGAAAATATAGAATGGCCTTTGCATGTCTACTGATGTTGCTGCTTCTCTGTAGGTGATCGTCATGTTTGTCAGTTATGCAGTGGCAGTCACCAGATCCAAGAAAACTCCTGCCAACATTCACGGCCACGGGGGCACGAGGAGTTGGTGTCTGCTTGTGTGCAGCTAGCGTATAAGACCCTGATCGTCACACGTGTAGTCCACTGCACGCGCGGCTAGTTCCAACGTGTGCTTTCCCGTTTGCATGTTGCATTCAGGATTTCGTCGTCACATGTACAACGGCATGTTTTTCTTTACCCCTCTAGAAATCTTGTCATGACGAAGGAGCCATTGCTAGGATATGAAAATTGTTATGAAAATTGTTTTACTGTAAATATTGGCGTAATACGATATGCACAAGTACACTGTGCATCAGATATCGATCTTATCACAAAACATTTTGAGTATCAGTGCTTCATTAGGCCAGAGAGTGTGGGCCGCGATGAAATTTGTTTATCTTCAATTAGTACAATTAGTTTTCCATAAAAAAAGTAAATTTTGTGTCCAATTAAGGAATTTTTCAAATTTTAGTGAGCTCCTAAATCTCCCAGGTGTAATTATATAGGTGAGAAAAACGCAGTTGTAATAGGAAAAGCTTCCATATTGCTCGTAATAAATTGTGGCAAAATGTTAGTCCATTATTATTTATTAGCAACAATGATATTACTCAACAAAGAATCATATATAAAGATATTCAGCATGGCTATTTCCAAATGTATAATACCTTTTTGTTCATTCGTTCATACAGCTGTTTCCCTACGCAGATAATGTGTACCCTGTTTGAGATCGTTGTCTTTTAGTCACGGCATTAGACCAGTCCTGTTATTCAGAAACTTATTGCAAATATTAAGTAGAACTCATTCTTAAAGCACCTTTAATAATAAAACAAGTTACGAAAAGAAAAAATAAATCTCTATAGTTTTTTATTAAGATGAATGGTCAAGGGCCATGTCCAAAAGTCATCTGTGCAAGGAACAGAGGAAGTATTTCTTTCGTCACAAAAAGGGGGAGTATTTCTTTCCTAAGAGAATAAGATATATATTTCTTGTGTTAATTTATATATCTTTAGATATCCATAAGTATGAGGAAAAAATAATTTTCACACCTATCCTTCTACAGTTTAATTCATGTTTTCTGAATGCTGAAAAAGTACAACAAAAATTAGGATGCACAACTAACTTTAGAGTTGAATATTCGAGGTTAATGGTAAAATTCACTTTGAGTGCCGGTCCAAACATGGCCTGATTCAGCTCGTCCAATTCCTCCACTGTCCTCCTCTCTCTCTCCCCCTTCTTTCTCTCGTTCCTCTTCACCCCTCTCCCAGTTGCCCCTCTCTCCTCGCTGCCCCTTCCCTTTCCCGCCGATGGACGAGAAGCCGGCGCATGCGCGGCGGAGGCTGGTGGCCGATGCGCGAGCAGCGGGGAATGAGCTGGGGGCGTGGCAGAGGACAGCTGCCGACGAGCGCGTGGCGGAGGCCGGCGGCTGGCATGGGGGACGCCCGGCGTGAAGGCGGCGGAGGCTGGTGGCTGGTGGCCGATGGCCGTGCTCGACGGGTAGTTGGGCTGCCGTGCTTGATGGGCTAGTCGGTCCGGCCCAGCCCGGCCCGATCAAGCCATCATCGTGTTGTGCCTTAGCTGCCGGCTTAGCCTGTGGATCGTCACGACAGGACATGGTTAATTTTCCAGGTGTTGTCGGGCCGCGTCCAAACCAGGCCCATGCCGTGTGGGGCCGTGCAACCCATTTGACCATGTATATTGTAGAGAAAATTCCTTATTTGACACTGGAAAAATGAGTCATTCCTTTCTTGGTCCTGAAATTTTCTTCGTTCCCTATTTGACACTCGCTTCAACTTTCGTTCCCTATTTGACACTATCGTCTGTTCTGTTACTTATCCCGTTAGTAATTGTGGGTTCCGCTGTCAGATAATAACATTTGGGTCAAAATTACCCAACGCAGCACGGGAGAGACCTGGGCACGGAAGGAGGACCACCACCACCACCACCACCTGCGCGCGCTGGCACCGCGGGCGGTCACGGACTCGCTCCGCGTGGCCGCGCCGCGCTCCGCCACCGCCGCTGAGCGCGCCGCGCGCTTCGAGGACTGCGTGCGGAGCCTCAAGGCCGAGAAGGCCAAGATGGAGGTCTTCCACCGGGAGCTCCCCATCAGCGTCCACCTCGTCGCCGACGGTACGTAGCCGCGCGGGCTCGTCAACCGCGAGGAGGGGGGGAAATCGCAGCTTTGGCTCAGCCTGCTCTGTTCTTGCGTGCAGTGATTGAGTGGCTCAAGGAGGAGCTCGCGCAGCACCGCCGCCCGGCCCCGGCCCCGGCCCCCGTGCCGGAGCTCTTCGCGCCAGTGGCGGCCGCTCCGGCGGCGGCGAAGCGGAAGGCGGCGCCGGAGGGGGGAGCCGTCAAGGCGGAGGCCGACGCCAACGACAAGCGGAGCTGGATGAGCTCCGCGCAGCTCTGGAGCTGCGGGAGCCACGACGCCAGCAGCACGGCCACCACCAATGGCGCCGCCGCCGCCAAGCCCTCGCGCAAGGTAGGGGAACGGAACAGACACGGAGCCTCGGCGTGCTGCGTGCGCTGCCTTGGGTAATTTGGACCCAAACATTATTATCTGACAGCGGGGCCCACGATTACTAACGGGATAAGTAACAGAACAGACGGTAGTGTCAAATAGGGAACGAAAGTTAAAGCGAGTGTCAAATAGGGAACGAAGAAAATTTCAGGACCAAGAAAGAAATGATTCATTTTCCCAGTGTCAAATAAAGAATTTTCTCTATACCGTATATGGAGACGGAAAATCCCATTTGAAGAAGGCATCTGATGGTAAGGTTTCCCGTTTGGGCAGTCGTGACGTGGCGAGCATTGACTTTTACTCGACTCCTGTTTGTCGTGGCCAACGCTATTACGTGCGTTCTCCTTCGCTCGACACCACACCACACACACATGGGAGCCACCGCGCATTTGTCTTTGTTTCGAGCAAAGGGTGAATGTTTAATTAAACGACCAGAGCGTGACTGCACAAATAATTTTTCATTTAGGTGAGATAAAGATATGTTTCAATGATTAACAAAAATATTTTTGATGATGGGATTGGATTGGTAATTTGCTGGAGAATCTCCGTTTAAAAAAAATATTTTCTTAATATTAGGGAGAGTTACGAGTAATCTGCTGGGATGCTCTAAACCTACGTAGAAAATTCTTTTAAATTATGGTATCTCAGGACGTAACCAATTTGATTGGAAAATAAATCCTTTCCTCCTAAATAATAGGTCTTGTCGATTTTTTTCATGAAGCTGAGTCTTACAAAAGATAATATAGCTACGAAGAATTGGCACCAAAGAAAAAAGTGTTGTCTTTTCTAGTAACAATAAAACCATCCCATAATTGCTATTGCATTGTAATTTGGCTAAGTTTGTTTGGAGGATTGTACAAACTACCTTTGGCTTACAAGTTACAACCTCGTGGCAGTGTAAAAGAACATGTTTGCAGGAGGTAAATTCATAAAATCCAGCTGAACAAAAATGATCTACAAATCGGTAAAAATTATGGGACACCGTTATTATAACATGAGGTAAGTAGATGAATAAAATTCAAAGGAAAATATCATGATCTGAAACCTAAAAGAAAAAATGCCCCGTTTCCAGATAAAGAAAGAAGAAAAATGTGCTGCAACGAACCTTGTCAGGCACGTCGCTTGAAACACCTTCGAGGTTTCAGCTGCGCCGCTGTCGGCAGCCTCCACCATCTAGGTCCATCCGCGCTGGTGGCACTGATGATCCAGTGGCGCGCCATCGGCCTCGAGGTAGGGGTGCTAAATGTAGGACCGGGCTTTAAAAGGATCAGATTCTTATCTTATATAATTTTAAGCAAAAAAATTATATAAGAATCAAGTTGGATTGTGAAGAGTTGGATTGTGAAGAGAGCACTAGAGTCATGATCCGTTACTACCTGAATACCAACAAAGGCAGAGAGATTTTTGAAAAGGAGCCAGGCCGGCCCTTGCAAACAGTTTATAATCTCCTCGCTCCTGAAGTCCTGATGATCCTCCATCGACCCAATAAAATCCCTATATTATCTGCAGCCTGCTATGCGTTTGGTACTGTGTGTCTAGCTACGAGTCAATAAATTTCTGCAACAAACAAATAAAAAACGTCAAATACTTCCGCAAGCGCGAATCTAGTTTCCATGAATGAAAAACATTACACATGCGGGAAATGTTTTGATTGTTTCATGAAAAATGCTAGTGAAAAATTCGGAAGTCCTCAGGATACTATTTCTTTGCATTTTTGCTGGCAGGCAATCACTAGTTGTTTTCTTCGTTTTACACTTGTCGAGCATAACAATTAGTTCGAAAAGATGCCATTTGTAAAGGAAGAGCAGAAAAAAATAGAAAAATGGCAACGCAATATATATGAAAAAATAGGCATATCTGCATGGGACAAAATCGTGTAATGTATGAAAAACGAAGTAAATTCTGTACTAAAGAACTTTTACAAAAACGCCTGGTACCTTTACTTCGATGTGAGCAAGCATCGCCTTGTTCTCCTCAGTTTCACACCACCTCACTAGTTCATTGCAGTGATAAATTTTTAGCTTTTTGAGCATGGTTAGCTTTTGTATGCTCTCTGGTAAAGACGTGATGCCGTTGCAATCGATGATGGCGAGTTCGTTGAGAGAGATGAGGCACCCGACGGTCCCTGTCAAATCATTCAGGTTCGAACAGTACGAGATTTCCAATTGTTGCAGAGAGATGAGGTCTGGCGCCCATTGAGGAAGTGCTGTCATGCTTTCAATATGTTTCAAACATAATGACTGTAACAAACTGAGATGCCCCATGGAACCCTGCAATGCCTGCACCTCGTATCTCTTTATTGTCAACTCCTTAAGTGATGCAAGCTGACCCAACCAATTTGGCAGTTCTGGTTCTGGCTGGCCCCGGCTCTCCAGAGTTAGCGACTGGAGGGAGGAGAGTGCTTGCATGATCTCTGGCGAGCTGCTCAGATTACTGCACCAGTTTATCTCTAATTTAGTGAGGGCAGGGAGGTGGTGAAGCAGCCTCCACTTATGCATAGGTACCTCGCAGAAATTTATACGCAGAGTAGTTACCGGAGCAGAGGAGGGGGAGGAAACAGCGGTCTGTGATGCCCTCTCCTCCCATGAAGATATTACACCATCACATGCTCCCCATATGTCCCATCGCTCCTCAGCTCTATGTGGACATGGTTTCTGCCTCAATTTGGGGCAATCACTTATTGTCAATTTGCGAAGGTTGGGGAACATAAACTTGCTCACACCATCCCCGCCATGAGAGTACGTTGTGTACCACACCTCAAGGCTTTTCATTCTACTTAGGGAAAAATCCTTCAGTCGAGGAAATGATGGCCTTCTGGTGCCGTACAAGTCCCCATCAATTTTTGAAATGCCACTCATTCGATTAAATTCCAACTCTTCCAGATTAGGTAATTGGCCAAGTGGTGGCAGTGCGTTGCACTTGGGCAGATTGGATAAGGAGATCCGACCTAGATTAGGGAGATGATCGGCAATACCAATAAACCACTCAGGAAATCTTACACTACTGTAACCATCTATATATAACTCCTCTAAAGTTATTGGGGGGACTAGCTCTCCCAACACTTCCATGTCCTCGACCAATCTCTCAGAATCTGTCGTCCAGTTGAGTTTCATTTCCTTCATTCTTCCTTTTTCCATTAAGTTTATACTCCGTGCCTCTTGCACAGACTTCACGTTTTCAAGTCTGCTTATCACCAGGTCAGTACGATTTACATCTTGAAGGAGAGCAAGATTGCTGCTGGAGTTGTGATAATCAGCTTGGACCAGAAAGTGTGGTAATGTAATTAAATTTTTGTTGAGTGCTGGCACCTTCAACAGTTCTAAATCCTCCAGATGCAAAAACTTCAGACTATCCATTTCATGCAGAGTTGCCGGTAGACTCCGCAGATTGTGGCAGTACGAGAGATCCAGTCTATGTAACTTTCTTAGGCTACAAATACAGTCAGGAACTCTCGTAAGCTCTCTATTATCGGACAAATCCAGATGCTCTAGGTTTGGAAGGTTACTTATACACTCAAGAAAAATGGGAAGTGCTTCATCAGCTCCTGAGACGGTTGAGCAGCTTGATAAATCCAAATAACGGAGCTCGGTGAGATTTCTCATGGCTTCTGATACCCATGTGAGATGCGAGTTAACTAAGAGTGAACATTTTGACAAATTCAAACATTGGAGTTTGGTAAGGCTGCATAAGGCTTGTATTATACCATGATCTTCGATGAAGAATGTAGAACCTGATAAGTTTAAATACTTCAGATCGGTGAGTCTCCTCAAAGCTTCTGGTAATTGTCTCTTTGTGGTACTCAAGGTCCCGTAGTGCGATAAATTCAGATATTCAAGGTTGGTGAGGCTCTCCAAGGACTCTGATACACCTGTAACATCAGAACAACCTGACATATCTAGATGCACCAACTTTGTTAGCATGCCAAATGACACCGGCAGTTTTTCTAATCTGGAACAACCTGACAAATCAAGATACATCAAACCCGTCAATTCTCCAATTGATTCTGGCAGTGCCAAGATCTGATAAGATCCACGAAGGCTGAGGTAAATTAATTTTTTCAGCTTTGTGATACAATTGGGAATGGCCCGATGTTTGACCCTTGGAGCATTAATATATCTCAAATGCTTTAAATTACCAATAGAATCTGGCAACTTCTGTACAGAGCACTCATTTAAATCCAAGACGCAAAGGTACTTAGCCGACAAAAATGACGCACCATGGAGCACATTTTGGTCTGAACCATGAAAACGCAGTGCTCTTACCGCGGTAGGATATTGTGTAAATGACTTCAATGATTTGGTACAATCATTGAGTAACGCAAATTGGAATCTGCTTCCCCCAGTATTGCATTGTTTGCTAGCATCTAGAATTTCGTAAAGCATGATTGTTCTTGCTAAGTCATGAACCAGATCGTGCATAGTGAACACTGTAGCAGCCACGTCGTCCTCTCTATCACCCTGCAACATAAAGAACATGCATGCCAGCATCAGCTCTTAGGCAACACAGAGTGCACAGCTTTTTTTAAAAATAGAGTGGACACAGGTACTACTCCTGGAGACGGAACCAAAGCAAGAAAATCACAACAAGAACCAAATACCAAAGGGCACTCCGGATATTTAAACGAACACATAGATATTTAAACGAACACATATAACCAACAATTGTTCAATTGTTCAAGTGGAGTTCTTCATTCAACATCAATTGGCACAGAACGACACTAAACCCCTCATGCGCCGCCGCCCTCCATCTCTGCTTCCCCGCCTCACCGCTGCTCGAGCGGCCGCCGGAAGCCCATGCGGCCACAAGGAAGGTGCAGCTGCAGGGCTCTCTCTCACCCAGACATAAGTATAACTGCGTTACCGTCCCGCCGGTACAATTTTTTTACCGTCAATGTTGGTCACATCAAGATACGTGCAGGGCTCAGGGAAACCGTTTTATATTAGTCGAGTGCCTCGCGCGGTGCCTGACTACTGATGCGCGGCGGCACATGCCTGGCTCGGCCAACGGGGGTGTGGGTGCGGCAACTTGTGCCTCTTGACACGCTGCAGCGGTGTGGCTGTGTCGGTCGACTCAAGGCTGGTCGGTGGCGTTGCGGCGGTGTGCATCCTCCGCGACTGCGGCGGCCGGCCCTGTCGTGGCGCCTCGGTGGCTTGGGCCAACTGGTTAACCCACGCGCCGCCGGGCAGATTTGCCCGGCTGCTGTGCATGGCGGTCCGCGGTCCCCTTCATGTGTGCAATACGGGGATGCTCGTAGTGTGCGTCATGGGCTCGTGGCGTCTGGTGGCAGTTGGGACGTCCACGTGCATCCCCTGATGAGGGGTCTAGCGGCTTCTGGGGCACGACAATGGCAGGTTTGCGGCCGAGGCATGTGTGTGGATTGGGGCCTTGGCAGAAGCCTTGCCTATTCCTAGGACCAATGACGGCGACCTACCCAGACCATATTGTCAGGAGACAGTGGTGTGTGCACGTCATGTCTCTTGTTGGAGGGAGGCGTCGCATTGATTGAGTTGGATGGTGCGGAGGTATCATTTTTGTAGTTGTTTTTTCCATTGGTTGTTTTGCACTGTCTGAGCTTCATCTTCTTTTTAATATAATCTGCAACTCTTTGTTTCAAAGTTTATTGTTCAGGTAAATCAACCAAGTTAAATATTTTAATTACTAATTTCTCATTGATCTGTAGTCAAGCCAAATAAATAACAAAATGGTTTTTTTAACATGGGAATATAAAAGAGAAATATCGAGGTGCTTTTGTATTCATGTCTTTCCAAAACCCTACCTGTGTGTGTCATGGGGTGTATAAGCAGGGCCCTCCTATATAGTTTTGGCAAGCTAGCTAAGGGTTACTATTTTAGAGTCCAGTAGTGTCATCTAGTGCAACCATTGCAGGCATCAATGTTCCTCCGTGGATGCCATTCAACATTTTCTTACACTAGATCCAACAATATGTGAACCCTTTCTCAGCATTTCTAATAGGCTAATTCAACATTGCTCGGGGGTAGATATTTATTCATGGCTTGCTCCCCTCACCTCACCTGGATTTCTCTATGTCTGATGCATGCTTTGGCATTTTCTTACAACTGACTCAACATGGTCCGAATCATGATTCAACATTTTGAAAAGGCTAATTCAACATTATACGGGGTTAGGTATTTATTTACGGTTGGCTTGGGGGATGAGATATATTTATTTATGGTTGGATTCCCACCTTATTTTAGCCATCCATCTAGTGTAGCACGGATCTCAAATACTGGAAGTTTCATAAGTAAAAAACTTCGGGAAGCTATATAGGTTTCCCCTACAAGCATGCTTCATGACCATGTAGATTTAGTCCCGAGCCCACATAAGAGTAGCCCTAATAAACCATGTCCCTTAGGGTCTTGACCACCACTTGCTTTTTCTAAAAAACAAAAGTCTGAACTGCAAGTGAGTCATGACTTGGCAAAAATCGCAAAATGTAAGTCTTATTTCAACTGATTGAATTATGAGTAAGAATTATTCAAATGTAGTATTGGTATGCAGAAATAACACACCGTGGGTGACGCTGAATGTTGAAAGAAAGATAGTCCCAGGAGCCGCGCAATATACTTCTCGCAGAGCTGCAAATTGGAGAGTATTTTGGTTGGCTTGATGAAATCCAAAGAAATCCATTGATAAATTACATCATATTTAACTATCTTGTGGCCTTTTGGAAAGATTGCACAGTAGGTAAAGCATTTCTTCAAGCTTAAATCCATTTGACTATAACTTAACTTCAAAGATGCAAGAACATGATTTGGCAAAGATGCATCGGTTGAAACAGGTTCATTCCAGATATCATTGTCTTTCACGTTCATCCATTGATCAAAATTCATGGACCTCAAAGTAAAGCCAAGAGATTGAGCTGCTAAAGCCACACCACCACACTTCTGGGCGATCTCCCTTCCAATATTCGTCAACTGTTTTTTGTCGTCTCTAGCTTCAAAAGCACTTCTTTGTTTTATTATATCCCAGCACATGTCATTTGTCAAGGGTAATATCTTGTATGGTTCAAGGTTAGTACAGATTCTTCCGGCAACACGTTCACTGCGTGTTGTTACTAAAATAATTATGTTGCTATCAGCATGATATAGCATATCCTTCAACTCCCGCAGGTGGAATTGATCATCCTCCCACAGGTCATCTAAAACAATCAGAATCTTCTTACCAGAAAGTAGTTTCGTGAGGCAACTATGTACTATGTTTCTTTCATTAGCCCGGCTTTCTTTTCCAGATATTTGTGAAATTGTAGACTCACAAATTTTATTCAAGTCAAATCTCCGGGACACATCAACCCATACATGAGTATAACATTTGAAATTTGGATCATTGTAAATTAACCTTGCCAAAGTTGTCTTGCCAATGCCTCCAATACCATATATAGGAAGGATGATGATCTTTTCAGACATACCCGCAAGTAAAGAACCAATTATTTTCCTTTTCTCCTCTGCCCTCCCAACAATGAGTTCTTCTACTACATCTGACGATGTTTGTCGTGCATCAACAAATTCCGGCTCACTGCAACTAGGGCCTATCAAATTAATATTCTGGTGTTGACCTTTGACATCCTTTGATTTGTTTCTCATATCTATATTCTTGTTATAATGCATTGTCATTCCAGAAACATTTTTTATACATCCTTTCTGGGGAAGCTGCAATATTTCAGTTGGTTTGTGAACAAACTGCAAACTCAATTAATAATGCCGTTTAAGACATTGATACAATATTCAAGATGATATTTCAAGTAACAATTTGTTCAAAACGTGTAGGTCCAATAAAAATATATATTATGATTTTTTTCTTGATGTTTCAATTAATATCAGTATGGTGTAGTCATTCTCAGTAATTATTTCTATATTAACATGAATCATAAAATGAATATAATTTTGATTAGAGGAAGTGGTGTTTAAATATAATGCAAAATTTAGTTTTCCATTTGCTCACACAAATATTAAGCTATATGCCAATTTGTTTATTTGACTTGACAGAAACCACAATTTAGCATAAACAGTGCAATGTGATGTTTTTTTTCTTAAGATG
The DNA here is from genome assembly GCA_032594955.1 of Panicum miliaceum. Classification (NCBI taxonomy): domain Eukaryota; kingdom Viridiplantae; phylum Streptophyta; class Magnoliopsida; order Poales; family Poaceae; genus Panicum; species Panicum miliaceum. Next base: position 6,211,140 of record CM064072.1, read on the forward strand.
CAGGGCAGTCTGCATGTGTTCAGGCATTGTTGATAGCTGAAATAACAGCTCCTCTGCATATTACACAATAAATTGGTGATGTCAAGCCACATAACTTTAGTATCAAAAAAATTAATCATAAGTTCTTGCTTCATGTGCCTATACATTATCCAGTTTTGATATGAAGATGTGACTAATATAGCTTTCAATTCCAGAGAGAACATTACATGTGTAGTCATAGACTTGAACTTTCTCTATCAATCAATATGTTTCACATCGTCACTATCAGTTTTAGATGATTGGAAAACTGCTGTATATTATTGTGTTCCTGACTCCTGGAGAGATCCATACTGTTGAGTGTTGAGAAACAATTGCTAATTTACTAGAAAAAAAATAACTAAGTGAACTGATGACATGATTTCGCTTTTATTGAAATTAGTTCCTGACCTAGATATCCATTATATGCCTTCTCAAGTGATATTAATTATTACCTCGCCAATGGCAGTTTCAATCTCATTCAGCTTCTCAGTGATCTTCCCTATGTTGGGCCTTTTTTTGCTGTCTTCCTCCACACATAACCATGCTAATTGAATGCATGTCTTTACTTGGTGGCAATATGCTTCAACCAAGGAACCACTACTGTATGTCGCCTGCAACCTGTTCCTCCAGTTCCTTTGGACCTGATAAATTGAACTGTCAAGCTAGGCTGATATATACTGTTCCAATGTAAATATGAGATAGTATTAGATTAAAAAAGGGCCCTGTTAATAAGAAATATCATTTCTTACTTGATCAACAAACTCGTCCAAAGACATATATAGACATTTGGGGTAGCCCTTGGGTCCTGACACAATCCTTATCATTACGACACCCAAGCTAAATATGTCAAATTTTCCTGATATTTCACCACTGTCGATGTATTCTCGTGGCTGATACCCTCTGCATTGCATCATATTCAACCAATTTGTAATGCGCATGACTTAATTTGTACGCTTAGAAAAACAATATGTTCAGTTGAGACATTTAGCTTACTGTGTTCCATACGGATTTTGTGTGATTCGCGTTGGTTCTTTATGAATGATCCTGGACAAACCAAAATCTGCAATCTTTGGCACCATGTCCTTATCTAGCAATATGTTGTCAGGTTTTAGGTCCAAGTGGTAAATAGGTTCTTCCAGCTCATGAATATACTTTAGACCCTCACAAGTCCCCTTGATTATTTTGAACCGTGTGTGCCATTCAAGTCCAGAAAACTCATCTGCAGCAGCGGTAAACAAAAAAGATTCTTAATCAAATGCAAATATACAAGTATTCTTACAACACATACTGATAATAGGGCAGGAGCGTACCAGAAAGAAGTCGTTGAAGGCTGCCATTGTGCATATATTCCAAGCATAGCGCTCCTTGTGTCTCATCAACAAACACCTTACTTCCATCTTTCATGATAAATGGTTTTTGCTCTGTTTCAAAACAATAGCCCAGAACCTGTACAATGTTCGGATGATTAAGTTTCCTGAGGTTATAGAGCTCATTTTTTAACTGATGCTTAAAGTCTAGACTGGAATTGAGAAGCCTCTTCACAGCAACATCATCTCCGTTTCTAGTCACTCCCTGCCAAATATATATCATCAGTACTTAGTACAAGTTGATCCTGTTTCTACTAATATTTATTGGTTTACTGTATGCAATAAGCCAATAACACCATATATTGTTTCAAAGCACTCCCGTTGTGCTGGCCAGACTTGTTGAGAATATATTTGTCCATAAAGATAAAGCAAGATGACCGAGCCTTACCTTGTAAACAACTCCAAATGCTCCTTGACCAAGTTTCCTCTCCTTGGAGAAACCATCCGTGATTTCTCGCAAGATTTGAAATGGTATCTCATCCTCTGAATCCATATTTATGTGCCGTCGTGTCCTCTAATTTTTGCTACTACAAAGATCCCTGGGTGAGAAGATGGAAACATGAACTTAGAACTTAGAGATGCAAGATCTAGGATGGAACCTGACAAGGGAGGCGCAGGCAAGGCACGGCCGAAGATCCGAAGAACTGCTGCGCTGCGGTCGAGGGGATCCTTGATGAGCCAGATAGATCGAGCTCAGCTCACTAGTTAGAGGAGAGATTGAAGTAGACGCGCGGACATGCGCGCGAGGCAGCAGCAGAGGCGCGCTGGTAGTGGTAGGTAAGAAGTCAACTGGGTAGGAGTGGACGAAGTGCAAGTGAACGCGAAGACACACTAACTTGTGCTGCACGCGCATTCAGGGTCACGTGCTCGCCACTGGCTGGACCAACCCAAAGAGAGGTTGGGGTAGGGCCTGCATCTGACGCCGATGCACATGGACGGGCTTATCCAATAATTAACGTGAATTAAATAATTTAGGCTGTGTTGAGGTCAAAATTTTGCATGTATAATTTTGGTAAGTAAAATCAGAGCCGATGAAGATTTGGAGAAGACCGATGCCCGTATTGCTCAAGGCAAAGGGGGCTAGTCAAGATCGTCAGGAGCAGCGGTCAAAGATGACATGGCGTGAGTCAAGGGCACACTAGGAATCAGTCAAAGAGTCGTGCAGAAGGAGTTTGAATCGGACCGAAAGATGACGTCATTAGAAGATTTTGCGGGAGTCTAGTTTTCTTCTGATTTATCTTGTAGATATGATAGTTTTTTACTTTAAAGTTAAGTTTGTAACTGGTCGTGATTGACTTGGAGTTTTAGCACTAAGGCTATATATAACAGGGTTTTGTAAAGAATAATCATCAATTCAATACAACACCTTTTTCCGGCACTTTGCCAAAACCCTAGGAGCAGGAGTAGAGTACTTTTCGTCAAATTCTTCAACAAGTAGGGCTGCATCGGATCAATCTCTGGCTTGTTGGTATGTTCGAGTTTATCACATTATCTAGACTTTTAGCTTTTGGCGTATCGCTGTAGTTTCGTCTAGTTCAATCTACCAAGTTATCGACTTCTATCGAGTTCTTGTAAGACTGTATGTTTGATCTCTTGCTAGTTCTTAATAGAATTCACAATTTATCCGGTGGTAATTATCAAGTTATCGGCTTTATCTAACCTTTTCTGCAGAGCATCTATAGCCGATCTCTTCGTTGGTTATTGTCACACCCGATTTTAAGAATAAACCAGATGCATCTCATATGTGCGCCAGGATCAAGTTCGCACACATATGTTAGACAGTACAAGTGTATATTCGAAACAGTGCCATAGTGAAAGAGAGTATTAAATTACTTTGTTACATGACCGAAAGTCTTATTCTTAAGCAAACAAATAAACGTCTTTAACTAGCAACGGACCTTCAACTTCACAGGCAGATGACTGGGAGACATACGCCTAGAACTCCTCGAAGTCTTCAGGGAACTCTGGACAATTATCTTATTCTGAGCAGCATTGGTTTTAATAAAACAAGCCTGAGTACACTTATGGTTGGTACTCAGTAAGTGGATTAAATTATATGACATGTAAGGCCAATTTTAAGAAATAGCTGACATGGTTTGACTACGATAAGCACTATTAATTGGTCAAGTTTTATTTAGCAAGCATTAACTAAGTGTAAATATATACCATAAACCCTTAACTAAGTAAAAGAGATAAGTACCAATAACATAAATAAAGAACATCAATTTAGATCATCTTCAAGTTCAATTATCATGTGAGGGTTTAAGCCGCTCTTAACCGTGAGCACGACTGATATATCAGTTTTCACTCTCCAGAGGTCGTACACTTTACCCACAACTCGTGTTTTCCTTGATGCCCAGGTTTGCAAGGCCCTAAAACACTTCCGAGGTGAGTGGCAAGGATTCACTACGAGGCCTTTATAAAGATTCCCTAACTTGCAATGGTCCGCTAAGGTTTAAGGCCGCAGTGGTCATAACCCTCGCTAATGAGGAAGACACCTTAACTAGGATCATATGTAAGCCTCAAGAGGACCGAGCTATACCCCATCACCGCACTCCCCTCTTGCCCTTTTGGTAAGACCATTACAAGCTAAAGTTTCTAATTAATTAGCCAAGACCAGGGCCATGTAATATTGTGGTTGCATTGTTTTCCTGGGTGGTTCTCCATGTTCCAATTAATGCAATGATCTTATAGTTATCACCATAAAGGTATTCTAGAACATGAAGTAAAAATAAGTGTAGCATTGTTTCCAAGTTAACCAACCATAGTCTAAGTAGATGAGCCACTAGCATAGCTACAATTTGAAGTAAACAACCAAGGTTCAATCAAGGAAGTACAATAGAAGCTAGGCATATCCTTAGTTTGGGATCCATCATGTTATAGACACATGCATGCATATAAAGTAAATGTGTGTATATTGAAAATTATTGGGATCGGAATATAATCAAGGACCACTTGCCTTCCTCAAAGCACTGCTGCTGCTCAGGAGCATCTTCAAAGCCTTGCTCTTGCGGATTCTCGAACCGCGCACCGTCTATCACACCACACAAGTTCATACAAGCAAACAAGTACAACAAATAAGAAACAGTACACCAAACAACGTAAACAGAATGAAATAAGGTTATAAAGCTACTGTACACATCGCAAGGATCGCGTGAGCGCAAGAATCGATGAAAACGGAGTTAAAACGAAGAAGTTATGGCTAAAACATGGTTTCAGGGGCTTATTTGTAAAAGATTTGAAACTAAAAGGGCTCCGAACGAAGAAACAGAGGACTAAAATATAAATAAACCTAAAATCTTGGGTTTAGATTGCAAAACCGATGAGTTTTGGACGGCGGGTTTAATTTTAGAAAAAGGCAGGGGCTAAAACAAAAGAAAAAGGACTGTTTTGCAGATACTTTTGAACTAGCATGGACTGCGGGTTGATTTCGTAAAAATAGAGGGTCTGTTTTGCAAAGTTGCCTAGGGTTTGACCGATACGATTTCTGTTGACCTTGGTTAGATTGGATCTGATCCATCGAGATCCAACGGCGGGCGGCGGCCGAGGCGGCAAAGGCGGTGGCGCAGGGGCGCCGGCGGCGGGTTTCACGGCGGCGGCTCACCGGACTTCAGCGATTTCAGTGCTCCTGGGCTTGGTTCGGCTCCGGAGCAGGCTGGGAGAGAGAGGGGGCGACGGGGAACGCGTTGGTGGGGTCGATGCGGGCGCGGGGGGCCGGGAAAGTGGTGCGCCATGGCGAGGCGGCTCGGCTGTGCATTGGCGAGCAATCAGACACGCGAGGAAACAAGAAAGAGAGAGAGAGAGAAGAGGGCCGGCGAGTCGCTCACCGCATAGAGAAGCTCCAGCGGCGGCTTGTCATCGAGGAGAGACGGCTGGGCGGCGGGACCACGGTGCGGCTATGAGCTCGACGAAGGGGAGCGGCGCGAGCTCGGGCTAGGGTTTGCGAGGGCAAAGGCGGTGGCTGCGGGTTGATGAGGGGTTAAGGGCACGGGGCCGGCGCTATATATGAGGCGGCCGAGGGGGCCTCGGCGTGCAAGCCCAAGCGCTCTGTGAGGTGTGCCACGACCGGACTCGGGCTCGAGTCCGAGCCTGGCGCGAGGTGGGAGAGGGGTCTGACGAGCGGACCCCACTTGGCGATGAGAGAGAGAGAGAGAGAAGGGGGAGGTAGGGCAGGCCGGGAGAAGGAGGTGGCTAGGCCGGCCTGGGCCAAGTGGGTTGGGCCGCGCGGGGAAAGGGAGGGAGATGGGAAAAAAAGAAAGGGAGAAAGAGAGAGAGAGCTGGGCTGGGCCAAAAAGGAAGGAAGAGAGAGGGATTGGGCTGCTCGGATTGGAAAATAAAAGAGGGAAAAGAGAGAGGAAAAAGAGAGAGGATTTTTGAAATAAGGAGATACAAGCAAATTCATTTGAATTTAAATTTGAAATTTAAATTCAACTGAAAGACAAACAATAAACAATGCAGTGCAGCATGAGAATGCAGAAGACCTACTTTTCTTATATTTCTTTCTATGGCTAAGTAAATTATTTATAGTTCACTGTAAAATTTCTAGAATCAAAATAAATTGAATAAAAACCTTATAGATTCTGCAAAAATCTAGCAATATTTATTTAGTTTCTTAAATTGAAAATTAAGGTGTTACAAACCTACCCCCTTAAAAGGAATTTAAAAGGAATCTCGTCTTCGAGCTTCGGCTCGGCTAGCAAAGAGCTGGGGAAATTCTGCGTGTAACTCATCCTCTCATTCCCAAGCAGCCTTATCCTCTGCATGGTGACTCCACTGAACCTTACACATACGAATCCTCTTACTCCGGGTGATCCTCTCCAATGTGTCAAGAATTTTGACCGGGTACTCAGTGTAGGTCGAGTCATCCTGCACATTCAACTCCTCGAGTGCTAACTGCTCCTCAGGTACTCTCAAGCATTTCTTCAATTGCGATATGTGGAACACGTTGTGCACATCTGACAGTCACACAGGTAGCTCTAGCTGGTAAGCTACCTCGCCCTTCCGTTCCAAGATCTTGAATGGACCAATGTAACGAGGTGACAACTTCCCTTTGACTTTGAATTTGCGCAAACCTGTGATAGGTGACACTTTCAGATACACAAACTCTCCTTCTTCGAAAGTCAACTATCGTCGTCGAGTATCTGCATAACTCTTCTGCCTCGACTGTGCTACTTTTAGATTCTCGTGGACAACCTGCACCTGTCGTTCGGCCTCTTTAATGATCTTAGGCCCGAACAACTGGTTTTCTCCTGTCTCACCCCAATACAACGGAGTCCTGCACTTCTTGCCATACAATGCCTCAAACAGTGCCATCTTTAAACTGGCCTGATAACTGTTGTTTGTAAGAGTACTCTGCAAACAGCAAGCTCTTATCCCAACTGCCTCCGTGCTTCACGGCACAGGCCCTAAGCACATCCTCTAACACCTGATTTGTCCTTTTTGTCTGCACATCTGTCTGCCGATGATAAGCGGAGCTGAAATTCAACTTCGTGTCCATTGACTCATGCAACTTCTGCCAAAATCGAGACGTGAACTGAGTACCTCTGTCCGACACTATCTTCTTAGGTACCCCAAACAAACACACAATCTTGGAGATATACAACTCTGCCAATCGTGCTCCTGTGTAAGTAGTCTTCACCGGAATGAAGTGAGCTACCTTGGTCAATCGATCCACTATGACCCATATCGAATCATAACCATCCCGTGTACGTGGCAATCCCACAATAAAATCCATACCAATTTCTTCGAATTTCCATTCTAGCACTTTCAATGGCTGTAACAAACCGGCTGGTCTCTGATATTCTGCCTTGACTCTCTGACACATATCACACAATGCCACATGAGCTGCAACATCACGCTTCATGCCATACCACCAATATCTCTCCTTCAAGTCCAGGTACATCTTGGTACTGCCATGATGGATTGAATAAGCTGAATCATGAGCTTCCTGCAAAATTTTCTTACAAAGGTGATCCACATCTAGTACGCATATCCTCTTCCGGAACCATACAGTTCCTTGTTCATCCTCGGTGAAGTCAGGTGCCTTGCCTGCTTCGATCATCTCCTTTACCTCCTGGATCTTAGCATCTTCAAGCTGACCCTTCCGTATTCCCGTTCGAGAGTCGGCTCTACTTCTATAGTGATCCCTTTAGTATGAGCAATGAACCCAAGGTTGAGTTGCTCAAACTTCTTATACAATTCCCGAGGCATCTGACTAGCCATTGTTGCATTCACATAACTCTTGCGACTCAAGGCATGGGCAACAACGTTGGCCTTCCCTGGATGATAGTGTATATCTAGGTCACAGTCCTTGATGAGCTCTAACCATCTCCGTTGTCTCAGGTTGAGGTCATTCTGAGTGAAAATATACTTCAAACTCTTGTGGTCGGTGTATATATGACATCTGTGACCCAAAAAATAGTGTCTCCATATCTTCAAAGCATGCACCACTACTGCTAACTCTAGATCATGAGTGGGGTAATTCTGCTCGTGCTTCCTCAACTAGCAAGACGCATATGCAATTACATGTCCCTCTTGCATCAATACACAACCAAGACCTTGTTTAGAAGCTTCACAATAGATGTTGAATCTCTTGTGAATATCAGGCTTAACCAATACTGGTGCAGTAGTCAACCTTTTCCTCAACTCATCAAAACTATCCTGACATGCCTCTGGTCATACAAACTCCTTTCATTTCTCTAGTAGTGAAGTAAGGGGTTTCACTATCTTGGAGAAGCCTTCTATTCCTGTAATATCGCGCGAGTCCTAGGAAACTCCGAATCTCTGAAACTATCTGTGGTGGCCCCCACTTCAACACATCCCTGACTTTCGCTGGATCAACTGCAATACCTCCATCTGTGATGACATGACCAAGAAACGGGACCTCATTCAGCCAAAATTCACACTTGCTGAGCTTGGCATACAACTGATTCTCCCTGAGTTTCTGCAGAACATGCCTCAAATGTTCCTCATGTTCCTCCTCATTTCTAGAGTACACCAGAATATCATCAATAAACACCAGTATGAACTTGTCAAGATATTCCATAAATACCTTGTTCATCAGGTACATGAAGTAGGCTGGAGCATTTGTCAACCCAAAAGACATCACTGTGTACTCATATAGCCCATATCTGGTAGTGAAAGCTGTCTTGGCAATATCTGAAGGTCGTATTCTTAGCTGATGATACCTTGATCTCAAATCAATCTTCGAGAAAACTCTGGCTCCCTTCAACTGGTCAAACAGATCTTCAATGCGAGGCAACAAATACTTATTCTTGATAGTAACCTCATTCAACGCTCTATAGTCAACACACATCCTCTATGTACCATCCTTCTTGTCAACGAATATCATAGGTGCTCCTCTAGGTGAAGAGTTAGGACGGATGAGCCATTTATCTAGCAGTTCCTTTAACTTTTTCTTAAGTTCCTCTAATTCTCCAACTGACATTCTATATGGCCTCTTAGCAATAGGCGTAGTACCAGGTAAAAGATCTATGAGGAATTCAATGTCGCGTTCAGGTGGCATACCTGGCAAATCATCGGGGAAGATGTCCGGGTACTCGCACACCACTCTGATGTCCTCAATCAAATCTGCCTTTAGCCGGTTCACTGCACAGTCTGCTGCGGATGGAAGTGTTGCAACGAACTCAAACCGATCACCTTCTAAACTAGTGAGAAGCACTAATCTCTTCGCACAGTGAATGATTGCATCATACTTTGTCAACCATCCCATTCCGAGAATGATGTCAATACCACTGGACTCCAAGAATATTGGATTTGCACAGAATTCTCTACCCGTAATCAGTATTTTCACCCCAAGACACTGATACATAGCCCTCATATTTCTCCCAGGTGAGTTTACTAGCATGGAACTAGGCATGGTGCATAGAGGAATAGAGTACTTAGCAACGTACTCGGCAGAAATAAAGGAATGCGATGCTCCAGAATCAAATAAAATTGATGCAGGGGCTGATGTAACACCCAAAATATAGGAGTTAAAACTTTTAAAAGTATTTTCATAAAAATCATAAATTAAAATTGTGCATGCATCTTTATTTCTTTTCTTCTTCTATTCTTTCTTCCAGCCAGCTCAATTCTTTTCCTCTACTTCTTTTCTTTTTCCGCGGCTCACTCAGTGGCCGATTCCCTCACCCGACCCTTGCTTTCACCGACGTCTAGGCCCCACCTGTCGGCGCCTTCTTCTTTTCCTTACCCAGAGTCCGGATCGCTCCCGCGCCGTCATTCGCGCCCCTTCTTTCTTTCTTCTTACCCCGAGTCCTGATCGACTCCGCTGCACCGCCTTCCTACTCCCGGCCGATCCGCCCCTATAAAATCCCGCTGAAACCCCGCTTTGCAACCAGAGCCAAGCTCAAATCCTTTCCTCTACACAACATTGTCGCACGCCGCTGGAAGTTGCACCTCGGAGGAACGCCGCCATCGCGTGTCGCCGATTCTCCGTCGACTCGCCGATCTGCAGTTTCTCCGCCGTCTTCAACTCTCGCCAGAGCTCCACGGGTTGGTGAGTATCAAGCCGTACCAGATTCCCCTCTCTCTCTTGCTCCGCCGCCAACCAGATTTCTCGCCGGACCCTGTTTCCGCCCGCCGCCGTGGCCGCCAGTTTACAGCCGCCGCACAGCCAACCCGTGATCACCCTCACCTTCACCGTACCGCCCACTCACTCCCCGGCATAAACCCAGCTTGAATCGAGCCCCGGAACACCGGATTCGGTGAAGCTCCGGCCGTCCGCCGCCGTACTCGCTCGCCGCCGACGCCCAGTAAAACTCCGCTTCGCCCGACCCTTTTCGTCGCGTCGAGCCGACCCTTCCTCTGCCGCTCGATCTAGATCTAACGGCCAGAAGCGATCTTCACTTTACCCGGCCGATTTACCCGACCTTTTCCTTACTCGGCTGATTTACCCGACCGACACACACCTCGCCGATTCGTCCGACCCGCCGCACGATTCTGATCTAACGGATTAGATTCACCCGACCCTAGCCGTTCCCAGAACTTTTGCAGAAAGATCCTTAGGTTTTCCAGGAATCAACCCGCAGTCCAGATCAGTAGAAAATAATTAGAGTTGAGCCCTTTCTTTTTCTATCCCGACCCCTAACTTTTCTAGATTTAGTACCCGCCGACCAGAATCTCTAGTTTTGCACCCCGACCCTCTGTATAAGGTTTAATTATGTTTTGGCCCCTGAATGCTTCAGATTTAGCCTCGGGAAGACTTAAAACTCTAGCAGTTAGGTCCCCAGATCACTGTTTTAGCCATATCATCATCGTTTCAATTCCGATTTCAGCGATTCTTGAGCCCACATGATCCTTGCATCATGAACTACAACTTTAGCATCTTTTCACTTTCTGTTTGTACTGTTTGTTGTATTGTTTCTCATTTGTTTGTGTATGCTTGTTTGTGTGATCGCGTAGACAACGTGACGTTCGAGCCAAATCAAGAGCAAGCTTACGAGGAAGAGAATGAGCAGTTGCTTGAAGAAGGCAAGTGGATTTTCCCCCTCTGCATATTCTATTTGATCCCAACAACAGCATGAAAATTCACTTTACTTTACTGTGGCTTGCATAAACTTGATGGGTTACCTATGCTAAGGACATACCTAGTCTTTTACCCCCAACCTTGAAACACCTGGGTTTACTATACATGTTGGGTAGTTACGCTTAGTCGCAAACTTTGGGATTGGTATTGGTTTACTCTTTGAACGACGTTGGTCACATTTCATACTGTTGTTATCGCATAAGTTCAAGATCAACTTTGTTTAATGGGAACATGGAGAACCACCCAAGTGAACAGTGCAACCACAAAGTCATATGGCTCTGACCTTAGCCGATTAATTAGATGTGTAGTTTGCTGGTGGCCTTACCGAAAGGGCAAGGAGGGGGTCGGTGATAGGGGTCATAGCCCGGTCCTCTTGGGGTAGCTGCCTTGGCTAAGGAGCTGACCATTAGGGAGGTTTATGGACCACGCCGCTACTGAAACTCTAGCGGGCTGCTTTGCTCTCGACATGTCTTTGTAAAGGCTTCGTAGTGTACCCTCGCCACTCACCTCGGAAGTGTTTAAGGGCCTTGCAAACCCGGGCGACTCAGGGAAACACGATTTGTGGGTAAAGTGTACAACCTCTGCAGAGTGTAAAACTGTTATAACAGCCGTACTCACGGTTAAGAGTGGCTTGGACCCTCACATGATAATGAAACTTGAAGATTAATTAAACTCAGGTTCATGTTTAATACTTATGGTTGATGGTACCGTTATGTTTTTACTAAAGTGGGATGGTATAAACTTAAACCTAGTTAATAGATGCTTGTTAATAAATATTTGACCTACTAATTTGACCTACTAAAAGCAACCGCTGCTGCAAACCCTAGCCTATCCTTGATGGCCTTGCATTTTCACCCCAGTTGCTGAGTACCAGCCATAAGAGTACTCACCCTTGCCCCCTACTGTTCAGAAGAGAACCTTGAAGAGGAGATCTTCGACGACTTCGAGGAGTTCTAGGTCCTGCGTTCACCAGTCATCGCCTGTGAAAGACGGAGTTGTTGGAGACTTCGTATAGGGTATAACGGTTTATCATTTAAAGACAATTGTCTCTTTTATACGGAGTGTAATATTGTTAAATACTTTATTTAGTTACTTTTGAGCATTGTCTTTGATATATTACACTTTCCGTCTACCATATGTGTGTGAACATGATCCTGGCGCACATATGAGACGCATCTGGTTCTTTCTAGAATCGGGTGTGACAGAAGTGGTATTAGAGCCAGGTTGACTGTAGGACGCTAGCCTAGATAGAAATGGTCGAAATTAAGGATTTATCTTCTAGAAAGCCATATCAGCATCAAAAATTCCTGTTATATTTCCACATAAAAACCTATGTTTACATAAACCTTCTACCATTTTCCTTTTTAAAGAAAAAATATCCTGAATTTTACTCCCGCTCTGCCAGATGGTCAGAATTTACCAAACTGCTCGCAAGCGCACCGGAGGTTGCCAAGTTCGCATTGCCCCAGCTGAACCAACTTCTCCTACCCCAATTCCAGCCCCTGTTGAAGAATCTACGGAGGAAGAACCCGAGGAAGTCTATTATTTCGTGGATGGTGAAGATGGTCGCATCATGGCAATTGATGAAGAAGGAAACCAGTTCACACCACCGGCATCACCAGTCATTGAGAGATCGCCACCACCCCCAGTTGTCCCTACTCCAGCCCCCTCCCCAGCACCGGACGTTGAAGCCCGAGTAACTTCGAAGATATTAGAAGAGACGATGACGAGGACAACAACAACGATGAAGACAACAACTATCAGAGTGATGAAACTACAGGGATGAGGCAACTTTGCTGTGTTCGCACTTCGGATAGAGAACCCGGCCACTTGTCTCTGGTACTACAAGGTGTTCTCCAAGAGTTGGGCAACCGCGTGAGACCTCACTACCACACGCATCACTACACCGACCCTGCGCTCGGCGACTACTATCTCTCTCGCGTCCACATCAGGATGGAAAGTGCCAGAGGCCTGAGAACTCTCACAGCACACGACTCCACCACACCCCACGCTACTTACGACGCCGCCGTCAGCAGTGCCGCCAGGAGAGCTCTATGGTCCATCTGCCATACCTACCGTCAGGAGCTTCAGAACACGGAGTATCGCCACCTTCCCCGCCGCCTCAGTGGAACTGAAGGGACTATGATTACTCTGGGTGAAAATAACGAAGACCGTCTCAACACTCTTGCTCGAGTCACCGCCGCTCTCAACACTGAGCTGGAAAGTGCCATCACTGAGCTGGACGATACTTAGGACATGCTACTGGAGGCCTATGAAAAGATCCGCATACTGGAAGCTCGACTTGAGGGAAGAGCGCCGCCATCCCCACAGATGGATGAACCCCGCTTCCCCGCATTGTCACCACCCCGCAAGAAGCTTCGTCGCGGCAAACCCGGCTCCATAACTCGCCCCGAGGAATAGGCACTTAGGCTCTTAGGCTAGTATCTCTTAAAGTTCTCGTTAAAATCATTTGAGAGGACGACGATGTAATGATGATTGCTTGAGAACAAATGTTTGCTTTGAGTGCTATAAGAATTGCTTGATATAACATATACATTAATATTAGTTGGAGTCTTATAAATCCATATTTTGTTAAAATATTATTTCCTATCTACCTAATAACTAGTACACCTATCTTATCCTGGGTTTAATTCCCTAACGGTCAGATGGTGAACACCAGGACAGGTGGAGGACAGAATATCCCTAGCTCTAGGCGTGCTCGCGTAGTCAATCAACAGAGTCAGTTGCCACCCCCGCCCAATCCAACAATGGAGCAATTCTTGGCCGCACAGATGCAGGTGTTGCAGAACCTCACAGCCACCATCCAGAACATACAAGCTCAGCAGAATCAGCAAGCACCACAGCAAAACCCGCCACCAAGAGACAAACACAGAGAATTCATGAGCCACCACCCTCCTACCTTTTCTCACTCTATGGACCCCTTGGACGCTGATGATTGGTTGAAGGTCATCACTAAGAAGCTGGACATCACGCAATGCAGTGACCGTGAAAGGGTCCTGTATGCTGCAGGACGTCTGGAAGGTGCAGCCGCTGATTGGTGGGATGCTTTCACTGCTGCCCACGCCAATGCCAACACTATCACCTGGGAGGAGTTCAGAACCAACTTCCGCAGCCACCATATCCCAGCAGGACTAATGAAGCTCAAGCAGAAGGAGTTCCTGAACCTGAAGCAAGGTAGCATGACTGTCAGTGAGTACCGGGACAAATTCACTCAGTTGTCTCGTTACGCGCCCCATGAGGTGGATAGTGACGCAAAGAGGCAGGAGCGCTTCTTGGAAGGTCTAATAGGGCCGCTCAACTACCAGCTGCATAGTCACACTTTCCCAAACTTCCAGACTCTACTAGACAAAGCCATTGGTCTGGAGAGCAAGCGCAAGGAGCTTGGGGAACATAAGCGAAAACTTCGGTCCCAGGGACAATCCAGCAGCAACACCCGACCCCGCTACAACACACCCCAGGGATTTCAGTCGCGCTTCAGAGGACAAGGTGGAGGATAGCAGCAGAGTCAACAGAATCAACGAACTCCACAGCAGCCTCAACGCTACAACCAGCAGACTCAGCGCAACTCCAACCCACAACCGTACCATCCAGGCTATGCCACAGGTGCACCAGTGCGGACCAACAATCCAGTCACCCCGGTCCAACCTAACGGATGTTTCAAATGTGGAGAACTGGGTCATTACGCTAATAACTGCCCAAAGCGTAACGTGCAAACTCCTCAGAATCAAAGGAACAATGGACAGAGGCAGACTCCCCAGCAGCAGCAGCCGTGCAACAGCAACCAGACACCACTGGGCAACAAAGGACAACAGAACTGCGTACGCGGAAAGGTGAATCATGTGGCTGCAGAAACCGCTGATGAGGCTCCCGACGTTGTGCTCGGTACGTTCCTTGTTAATTCTGAGCCTGCATCAGTTTTATTTGATTCTGGAGCATCACATTCATTCATTACTGAGCAATTTGCTGCAAAACATAATTTACCAACGAGTCCTATGAAACAAATATTACTAGTAAGCTCCCCGGGCAAGGAATTGAAAGCCAGCCACTTATGCCCAAGGGTCAGCATGAATATTATGGGGATAGAATTCCTAGCCAATCTAATAGTCCTAAAGACTAATGGCATCGATGTGATCTTCGGAATGGATTGGTTATCAGGATGTGATGGTGTTATTCAGTGTCGCAAGAGGTCAGTGCTCTTAACCAGCCCTCAAGGAAATAAAATAGAGTTTGTGGCATCAGCTCCACCCAGTAGAGTTGGGACAATGAACCAAATGAAGGGAATGCCTCTGGAAGATATCCGAGTTATCAGTGAATACCCCGACGTTTTTCCGGAAGATTTACCAGGTATGCCACCTGTTCGTGATATTGAGTTCAGTATTGATCTTTTACCTGGTACTGCACCTATCTCTAAAAGACCCTATAGAATGGATGTTAAGGATCTAAGTGAACTAAAGAAACAAATAGAAGAAATGTTAGCTAAGGGATTTATCCGTCCTAGCTCATCCCCGTGGGGAGCACCCGTGATCTTTGTCGATAAGAAAGATGGCAGCAGAAGGATGTGTGTAGACTACAGGTCGCTGAACGATGTGACAATCAAGAATAAGTATCCACTGCCCAGGATTGAAGATTTGTTTGATCAGATGAGAGGTGCCAAGGTTTTCTCCAAGATTGATCTGAGATCAGGATATCATCAGCTAAGGATCCGACCGGAGGATATACCCAAGACAGCCTTCACCACTAGATATGGTCTGTACGAGTTTACTGTGATGTCGTTTGGATTGACCAACGCACCAGCATACTTCATGTACCTGATGAACAAGGTTTTCATGGAATACCTTGACAAGTTTGTGGTTGTGTTCATTGATGACATCTTGGTGTATTCGCAGAACGAGGAAGAACATGAAGAGCACTTGAGGATAGTGTTACAGAAACTCTGAGAGAATCAGTTATATGCCAAGCTGAGTAAATGTGATTTTTGGTTGAGAGAAGTTTCTTTCCTTGGACATGTTATCACAGATGGAGGAATTGCAGTAGACCCAAGTAAAGTTCAAGATGTTCTGAATTGGAATCCACCGAAGACTGTGCCTGAAATCAGAAGTTTTCTCGGACTTGCAGGCTACTACCGCAGATTTATGAAAGGCTTGTCAAAGATCGTGAAACCTATGACTTCTTTGTTGGAAAAAGGGAAAGAATTTAAGTGGGATGCTACATGCCAGGAGTGTTTTGAAGAGCTGAAGACAAGATTGACCACGACCCCTGTGTTGATAATGCCAGATATCCACAAAGGGTTTGACGTGTATTGCGACGCTTCACGGATGGGTCTTGGCTGTGTGTTAATGCAAGAAGGTAAAGTTGTGGCCTATGCTTCAAGACAGCTGAGAAAGCATGAGCAGAACTATCCTACCTATGACTTGGAATTGGCTGCCGTCGTGCACGCATTGAAGATTTGGAGGCACTACATGATCGGAAACAAGTGTCAGATCTTCACGGACCATAAGAGTCTGAAGTACATCTTCTCGCAACAGGATCTTAACCTAAGACAGCGCAGATGGCTAGAACTAATCAAAGACTATGATTTGGATATTTAGTACCATCCAGGCAAGGCCAATGTCGTGGCAGACGCCCTAAGCCGGAAAGGACAAGCTAATATGATGATCGCTCGATTGATGCCTCAAGAATTATGTTGGGAGATGGCACGTTTGAACTTGGGAATTGTCACACAAGCGGAAGCCATAACCATGGAGATGGAACCTACATTAGAGCAAGAAATCAGAAAAGGACAGTTGACAGATGCTAAGATCAAAGAGATCAAGATTCAAATTGGTTTAGGCAAAACTAAGGACTTCACCGAAGATGAACATGGAACTGTTTGGTTCAGGAAGAGGATCTGTGTACCTGAAATTGATCACCTTCGTGAACTTATTTTGAAGGAAGCACATGATTCCGCTTATTCCATTCATCCTGCAAGTACCAAAATGTATCAAGACTTGAAAGAAAGGTACTGGTGGTATGGTTTGAAAAGAGACGTAGCAACTCACGTAGCTCTGTGTGATGTATGCCAGAGAGTGAAAGCAGAACACCAGAGACCGGCAGGTTTACTCCAGCCATTGAAAGTACCTGAATGGAAATGGGAAGAGATTGGTATGGATTTCATTGTAGGGTTACCTCGTACTCGTGATGGTTACGACTCGATATGGGTTATTGTGGACAGATTGACAAAAGTCGCACATTTCATCCCGGTCAAAACGACATACACTGGAACCAAGTTAGCAGAACTATACATGTCACGAATTGTGTGTCTGCATGGTGTTCCAAAGAAGATAGTGTCTGATCGAGGTACCTAGTTCACGTCACGTTTCTGGCAGAAATTACATGAATCCATGGATACAAAGCTCAATTTCAGGTCTGCATACCATCCGCAAACAGACGGTCAGACTGAGCGAACGAATCAAGTATTGGAAGACATGTTGAGAGCATGTGCCCTAAAGCATGGAGGTAGTTGGGATAAAAGTTTGCCATATACAGAATTCTCCTACAACAACTGTTATCAGGCAAGTCTCAAGATGGCCCCATTTGAAGCATTATATGGAAGAAAATGCAGGACACCCCTGTATTGGAATCAGACAGGAGAAAGTCAAGTTTTTGGACCAGAGATTCTTCAAGAAGCGGATAGACAAGTCCAGATAATCTGGGATAATCTCAAGACTGCCCAGTCACGACAGAAAAGTTATGCTGGTACACGAAGGAGGGAATTGACATTTGAAGTTGGAGATTTTGTGTATTTGAAGGTATCACCCATCAGAGGTTTACGTAGATTCAAAGTGAAAGGAAAGTTGTCACCACATTATATGGGTCCTTTTCAGATCCTGGAAAGGAAAGGTGAAGTGGCATATCAATTGAAGTTACCAGCAAGATTGTCTGATGTCCATGATGTGTTTCATGTATCACAGTTAAAGAAATGTTTGAGAGTGCCAGAGGAGCAATTACCGTTGGAAGAACTTGATGTGCAAGAAGATTTAACTTATGCAGAGCATCCGGTTAGAATCTTGGAAACATCTCAGAGGGTTACCCGGAACAGGGTGATCAAAATGTGCAGAGTACAGTGGAGTCACCACTCAGAGGATGAGGCTACTTGGGAAAGAGAAGATGAACTGATTGCAGAATTCCCTCAGCTGTTCCCTAGTCCTTCCCAATCTCGAGGGCGAGATTCTCTTTAAGGGGGGTAGGTTTTGTAACACCCAAAATATAGGAGTTAAAACTTTTAAAAGTATTTTCATAAAAATCATAAATTAAAATTGTGCATGCATCTTTATTTCTTTTCTTCTTCTATTCTTTCTTCCAGCCAGCTCAATTCTTTTCCTCTACTTCTTTTCTTTTTCCGCGGCTCACTCAGTGGCTGATTCCCTCACCCGACCCTTGCTTTCACCGACGTCTAGGCCCCACCTGTCGGCGCCTTCTTCTTCTTTCTTCTTTCCTTACCCAGAGTCCGGACCGCTCCCGCGCCGTCGTTCGCGCCCCTTCTTTCTTTCTTCTTACCCCGAGTCTTGATTGACTCCGCAGCACCGCCTTCCTACTCCCGGCCGATCCGCCCCTATAAAATCCCGCTGAAACCCCGCTTTGCAACCAGAGCCAAGCTCAAATCCTTTCCTCTAAACAACATTGTCGCACGCCGCTGGAAGTTGCACCTCGGAGGAATGCCGCCGTCCCGTGTCGCCGATTCTCCGTCGACTCGTCGATCTGCAGTTTCTCCGCCGTCTTCAACTCTCGCCAGAGCTCCACGAGTTGGTGAGTATCAAGCCGTACCAGATTCCCCTCTCTCTCTTGCTCCGCCGCCAACCAGATTTCTCGCCGGACCCTGTTTCCGCCCGCCGCCGTGGCCGCCAGTTTACAGCCGCCGCACAGCCAACCCGTGATCACCCTCACCTTCACCGTACCGCCCACTCACTCCCCGGCATAAACCCAGCTTGAATCGAGCCCCGGAACACCGGATTCGGTGAAGCTCCGGCCGTCCGCCGCCGTACTCGCTCGCCGCCGACGCCCAGTAAAACTCCGCTTCGCCCGACCCTTTTCGTCCCGTCGAGCCGACCCTTCCTCTGCCGCTCGATCTAGATCTAACGGCCAGAAGCGATCTTCACTTTACCCGGCCGATTTACCCGACCTTTTCCTTACTCGGCTGATTTACCCGACCGACACACACCTCGCCGATTCGTCCGACCCGCCGCACGATTCTGATCTAACGGATTAGATTCACCCGACCCTAGCCGTTCCCAGAACTTTTGCAGAAAGATCCTTAGGTTTTCCAGGAATCAACCCGCAGTCCAGATCAGTAGAAAATAATTAGAGTTGAGCCCTTTCTTTTTCTATCCCGACCCCTAACTTTTCTAGATTTAGTACCCGCCGACCAGAATCTCTAGTTTTGCACCCCGACCCTCTGTATAAGGTTTAATTATGTTTTGGCCGCTGAATGCTTCAGATTTAGCCTCGGGAAGACTTAAAACTCTAGCAGTTAGGTCCACAGATCACTGTTTTAGCCATATCATCATCGTTTCAATTCCGATTTCAGCGATTCTTGAGCCCACATGATCCTTGCATCATGAACTACAACTTTAGCATCTTTTCACTTTCTGTTTGTACTGTTTGTTGTATTGTTTCTCATTTGTTTGTGTATGCTTGTTTGTGTGATCGCGTAGACAACGTGACGTTCGAGCCAAATCAAGAGCAAGCTTACGAGGAAGAGAATGAGCAGTTGCTTGAAGAAGGCAAGTGGATTTTCCCCCTCTGCATATTCTATTTGATCCCAACAACAGCATGAAAATTCACTTTACTTTACTGTGGCTTGCATAAACTTGATGGGTTACCTATGCTAAGGACATACCTAGTCTTTTACCCCCAACCTTGAAACACCTGGGTTTACTATACATGTTGGGTAGTTACGCTTAGTCGCAAACTTTGGGATTGGTATTGGTTTACTCTTTGAACGACGTTGGTCACATTTCATACTGTTGTTATCGCATAAGTTCAAGATCAACTTTGTTTAATGGGAACATGGAGAACCACCCAAGTGAACAGTGCAACCACAAAGTCATATGGCTCTGACCTTAGCCGATTAATTAGATGTGTAGTTTGCTGGTGGCCTTACCGAAAGGGCAAGGAGGGGGTCGGTGATAGGGGTCATAGCCCGGTCCTCTTGGGGTAGCTGCCTTGGCTAAGGAGCTGACCATTAGGGAGGTTTATGGACCACGCCGCTACTGAAACTCTAGCGGGCTGCTTTGCTCTCGACATGTCTTTGTAAAGGCTTCGTAGTGTACCCTCGCCACTCACCTCGGAAGTGTTTAAGGGCCTTGCAAACCCGGGCGACTCAGGGAAACACGATTTGTGGGTAAAGTGTACAACCTCTGCAGAGTGTAAAACTGTTATAACAGCCGTACTCACGGTTAAGAGTGGCTTGGACCCTCACATGATAATGAAACTTGAAGATTAATTAAACTGTGGTTCATGGTTAATACTTATGGTTGATGGTACCGTTATGTTTTTACTAAAGTGGGATGGTATAAACTTAAACCTAGTTAATAGATGCTTGTTAATAAATATTTGACCTACTAAAAGCACCGCTGCTGCAAACCCTAGCCTATCCTTGATGGCCTTGCATTTTCACCCCAGTTGCTGAGTACCAGCCATAAGAGTACTCACCCTTGCCCCCTGCTGTTCAGAAGAGAACCTTGAAGAGGAGATCTTCGACGACTTCGAGGAGTTCTAGGTCCTGCGTTCACCAGTCATCGCCTGTGGAAGACGGAGTTGTTGGAGACTTCGTATAGGGTATAACGGTTTATCGTTTAAAGACAATTGTGTCTCTTTTATATGGAGTGTAATATTGTTAAATACTTTATTTAGTTACTTTTGAGCATTGTCTTTGATATATTACACTTTCCGTCTACCATATGTGTGTGAACATGATCCTGGCGCACATATGAGACGCATCTGGTTCTTTCTAGAATCGGGTGTGACAGCTGAGTTGACTAGGAACATACCAAACACAACATCCTGAGCCTCCTGAGCGGTCTTCGCGGCCACATGGTTCGCACGCCCGTGGACATAGTTCTGTTGGCCCTTGTTGTTCTGCGGTGTCTGGTTATTGTTTCTGGGCTGCTGCCGCTGTGGAGTCTGCCCCTATCCACTATTGTTGAACTGATCTAGAGTGTTCTGGGCATTTCCCTTGGGGCAACGGTTGGCGTAGTGACCAGTCTCACCACACCTAAAGCATGTGTTATCACCAGTGGGAACAGGAGTGTTGTTTCTCACAGATGTTCCAGTGGCAGTGTTCTTGCGATTCTGCGGGAAATTGGGACGCTGCACTGACTGACTAGCACGCTGAGTCATGCTGATGCTGCTGGATCAGATGATTGGGGTGCTAGTATTGATTCTGCCCGAAGTTGACATTCTGTCCTCTAGTGCGGAAAGGTGTCCCTTGGGGGGGGGGGGAGTGGGGATGTGAGTTGTTGCTGAACTGCCTCGGTGACTCAAATTTCCTCTTCTGCTCGCCCATCTCCTTGCGAGCATGCTCCACCATGATAGCGTTGTCCACCATCTTCTGGAAGTTCTGAAAGGTGTGCACCATCAGCTGATACTTGATAGGACCAATCAGCTCATCTCTAAAGTGATCCTACTTCTCTTCATCATCTACCACGTCTGCGGGTGCGTAGCGGGGTGACTAATGAACTTGTCCCGATACTCACTCACAAACATCGCTCCCTGCTTCAGTGCAAGGAACTCCTGCTTCTTGAGCTTCATCAAACCCTTGGGTATGTGTTGCTCTCTGAACTTGTTCTTGAATTCCTACTAGTTGATGGTATTTGGGGTGTCATGAGTTGCGGTGTAAGCATCCCACCAATCTGCAGCGGTTCCTTCCAGTCTTCCTGAAGCATACAAGACCTTATCCCTGTCAGTACTATGGACGATGTTCAACATCTTCTCCACGGTCTTGATCCAGTGAGGCAAGCATGAAAAATAAGGGTGAGATGATAGTGATATAATCAAGAAATTAGCAATTTTCAGAAGCAAGCAAGCAAAAGCTAGGTTACTAAGCAAGATAAGCCTTTGATTTCGACCAATACTAACTAGGCTAACATCCTATAGTCAATACTGCTCTGATACCACTTTGGTCACACCCGGTTTTAAGAAGAAACCAGATGCATCTCATATGTGCGCCAGGATCAAGTTCCCACACATATGATAGACGATACAAGTGTATATCCGAAACAATGCCATAATGAAAGAGAGTATTAAAGAACTTTGTTACATGACCGAAAGTCTTGTTCTTAAGCAAATAAATGAACGTCTTTAACTAGCAGCGGACCTTCAACTTCACAGGCAGATGACTGGGAGACATACGCCTAGAACTCCTCGAAGTCTTCAGGGAACTCTGGACAATTATCTTATTCTGAGCAGCATTGGTTTTAATAAAACAAGCCTGAGTACACTTATGGTTGGTACTCAGTAAGTGGATTAAATTATATGACATGTAAGGCCAATTTTAAGAAATAGCTGACATGGTTTGACTACGATAAGCACTAATAATTGGTCAAGTTTTATTTAGCAAGCATTAACTAAGTGTAAATATATACCATAAACCCATAACTAAGTAAAAGAGATAAGTACCAATAACATAAATAAAGAACATCAATTTAGATCATCTTCAAGTTCAATTATCATGTGAGGGTTTAAGCCGCTCTTAACCGTGAGCACGGCTGATATATCAGTTTTCACTCTCCAGAGGTCGTACACTTTACCCACAACTCGTGTTTTCCTTGATACCCAGGTTTGCAAGGCCCTAAAACACTTCCGAGGTGAGTGGCAAGGATTCACTACGAGGCCTTTCCAAAGATTCCCTAACTTGCAATGGTCCGCTAAGGTTTAAGGCCGCAGTGGTCATAACCCTCGCTAATGAGGAAGACACCTTAACTAGGATCATATGTAAGCCTCAAGAGGACCAAGCTATACCCCATCACCGCACTCCTCTCTTGCCCTTTTGGTAAGACCATTTCAAGCTAATGTTTTTAATTAATTAGCCAAGACCAGAGCCATGTAATATTGTGGTTGCATTGTTTTCCTGGGTGGTTCTCCATGTTCCAATTAATGCAATGATCTTATAGTTATCACCATAAAGGTATTCTAGAACATGAAGTAAAAATAAGTGTAGCATTGTTTCCAAGTTAACCAACCATAGTCTAAGTAGATGAGCCACTAGCATAGCTACAATTTGAAGTAAACAACCAAGGTTCAATCAAGGAAGTACAATAGAAGCTAGGCATATCCTTAGTTTGGGATCCATCATGTTATAGACACATGCATGCATATAAAGTAAATGTGTGTATATTGAAAATTATTGGGACCGGAATATAATCAAGGACCACTTGCCTTCCTCAAAGCACTGCTGCTGCTCAGGAGCATCTTCAAAGCCTTGCTCTTGCGGATTCTCGAACCGCGCACCGTCTATCACACCACACAAGTTCATACAAGCAAACAAGTACAACAAATAAGAAACAGTACACCAAACAATGTAAACAGAATGAAATAAGGTTATAAAGCTACTGTACACATCGCAAGGATCGCGTGAGCGCAAGAATCGATGAAAAGGAAGTTAAAACGGAGAAGTTATGGCTAAAACATGGTTTCAGGGGCTTATTTGTAAAAGATTTGAAACTAAAAGGGCTCCGAACGAAGAAATAGAGGACTAAAATATAAATAAACCTAAAATCTTGGGTTTAGATTGCAAAACCGATGGGTTTTGGACGGCGGGTTTAATTTTAGAAAAAGGCAGGGGCTAAAACAAAAGAAAAAGGACTGTTTTGCAGATACTTTTGAACTAGCATGGACTGCGGGTTGATTTCGTAAAAATAGAGGGTCTGTTTTGCAAAGTTGCCTAGGGTTTGACCGATACGATTTCTGTTGACCTTGGTTAGATTGGATCTGATCCATCGAGATCCAACGGCGGGCGGCGGCCGAGGCGGCAAAGGCGGTGGCGCAGGGGCACCGGCGGCGGGTTTCACGGCGGCGGCTCACCGGACTTCATCGATTTCGGTGCTCCTGGGCTTGGTTCGGCTCCGGAGCAGGCTGGAAGAGAGAGGGGGCGATGGGGAACGCGTTGGTGGGGTCGATGCGGGCGCGGGGGGCCGGGAAAGTGGTGCGCCATGGCGAGGCGGCTCGGCTGTGCATCGGCGAGCAATCGGACACAATAGGAAACAAGAAAGAGAGAGGGAGAGAAGAGGGCCGGCGAGTCGCTCACCGCATAGAGAAGCTCCAGCGGCGGCTTGTCATCGAGGAGAGACGGCTGGGCGGCGGGACCACGGTGCGGCTATGAGCTCGACGAAGGGGGGCGGCGCGAGCTCGGGCTAGGGTTTGCGAGGGCAAAGGCGGTGGCTGCGGGTTGATGAGGGGTTAAGGGCACGGGGCCGGCGCTATATATGGGGCGGCCGAGGGGGCCTCGGCGTGCAAGCCCAAGCGCTCTGGGAGGTGTGCCACGACCGGACTCGGGCTCGAGTCCGAGCCTGGCGCGAGATGGGAGAGGGGTCTGACGGGCGGACCCCACCTGGCAATGAGAGAGAGAGAGAGAGAAGGGGGAGGTAGGGCAGGCCGGGAGAAGGGGGTGGCTAGGCCGGCCTGGGCCAAGTGGGTTGGGCCGCGCGAGGAAAGGGAGGGAGATGGGAAAAAAAGAAAGGGAGAGAGAGAGAGAGAGCTAGGCTGGGCCAAAAAGGAAGGAAGAGAGAGGGATTGGGCTGCTCGGATTGGAAAATAAAAGAGGGAAAAGAGAGAGGATAAAGAGAAAGGATTTTTGAAATAAGGAGATACAAGCAAATTCATTTGAATTTAAATTTGAAATTTAAATTCAACTGAAAGACAAACAATAAACAATGCAGTGCGGCATGAGAATGCAGAAGACCTACTTTTCTTATATTTCTTTCTATGGCTAAGTAAATTATTTATAATTCACTGTAAATTATCAAGGACGACTTGCCTTCCTCAAAGCATTGCTATTCAGGGGCGTCTTCAAGGCCTTGCCCTTGCGGATCCTTGAATTGCGCACCGTCTATCGCACCACACAAGTTCATACAAGCAAACAAGTACAACAAATAAGAATTAATACACCAAACAATGTAAACAGAATGAAACAAGGTTACAAAGCTACCGTACACGTTGCAAGGATCGTGCGAGCGCAAGAATTGATGAAAACGGAGTTAAAACAGAGAAGTCATGGCTCAAACATGGTTTCAGGAGCTTATTTGTAAATGATTTGAAACTAAAAGGGCTCTAAACGAAGAAACAAAGGACTAAAACATAAATAAACCTAAAATCTAGGGTTTAGATTGCAAAACCGATGGGTTTTGGATGGCGGGTTTAATTTTAGAAAAAGACAGGGGCTAAAACAAAAGAAAAAGGACTGTTTTGCAAATACTTTTGAACTAGCATGGACTGCGGGTTGATTTCGTAAAAATAGAGGGTCTATTTTGCAAAGTTGCCTAGGGTTTTGCCTAGGGTTGCAAACTTTGGTTAGATTGGATTTGATCCATCGGATCGAGATGCAACGGCCGGCGGTGGCCGAGCAAGCACGGGTGGTGGCGCAGGTGCGCCAGCGGCGGGTTTCACGGCGGTGGCTCGCTAGACCTCACCGATTTCGGTGCTCCAGGGCTTGGTTCGACTCGGGAACAGGCTGGGAGAGAGAAGGGGCGACAGGGAACGCGTTGGTGGGGTTGTTGCGGGCGCGTGGGGGCGGGAAGGTGGTGCGCCACCGCGAGGCGGCTCGGTCGTGCGCCGGCGAGCAATCGGACGAGCGAGGAAACAAGAAAGAGAGAGAGAAGAGGGCCGGCGAGTCGGTCACCGTGTAGAGAAGCTCCAGTGGCGGCTTGTCGTTGAGGAGAGACGGCGGGGCGACGGGTCCACGACGTGTCTGTGAGCTCGACGAAGGGCGGCAGCACGAGCTCGGGCTAGGCTTTGCGAGGGCAAAGGCGGTAACTGAGGGTTGATGAGGGGTCAAGGGCACGGGGGCGGCGCTATTTATGGGCGGCCGAGGGGACCTCGGCGTGTGGGCCCAGGCGCGTGGGGAGGCATGCCACGGCCAGATGCGGGCTCGAGTCCGAGCCTGGCGCGAGGTCAGAGAGGGGTTCGACGGGTGGACCCCACCTGGTGGTGAGAGAGAGAGAAGGGGGAGGCAGGGCCGGCGTGGGCCGAGCAGGTTGCGTCGCGCGGGGAAAGGGAGGGAGAGGGATTGGGCTGCTTAGCTTGGGAAGGAAAAGAGGGAAAAGAGAGAGAGGAAAAATAGAAAGGATTTTTTAGATAAGGAGATATAAGCAAATTCATTTGAATTTAAATTTCAACTGAAAGACACAATAAAACAATGCAGTGCGGCATGAGAATGCAGTGCGGCATGAGAATGCACAAGACCTATTTTTCTTACATTTCTTTTTATGGCTAAGTAAATTATTAATAATTCACGGTAAATGTTCTAGAATCAAAATAAATTGAATAAAAAATTTATGGATCCTGCAAAAATCTAGCAAAATTTATTTAGGTTTCTAAATTGAAAATTAGGATGTTACAGTTATTGCTATTACTATTAAGTTATCTCTAAGTGTGAACATCGTTACTATAGTCAGATTGGCTGATACATTTGCACCGACGTTGTCGCTCCAAGTTATCTCGGTTAGGTCCGATCCTTGGGTGATGATGTTGGGTCAAACTCTACCAGTCCGATGTGCCCGCCAGTCAATGACGCCATGATTGGGGTAGCTTAAAGGTTTCCGTCGACCTAATGGCCGAACGAGAGCTTAATGCTAAGAATAGATTCCGGCGTGGTTTAATGCCTTGGTTATTTATGCTTGATCTATCGCCCTGCTGTTAGCGTTGTCTAGGTTAAGTCCGATCCGACTAATGGTGATGATAAATTTAGTTTAATTAAGCATGTGTATTTAATCATAAGGTTTTTATTTCTTAATCCTGTTCAGTCACGGAATCCGCTCTATAGCTGATGTATGGATTCAAGTATCAGATGTCCTGGCCAATGCGTTTCTCGGAACTATTCGGAACTATAGCTGATACGTTCCCTGTTGTCCCTTGTCAATTGTAGGTCAAATTGACTGGCACCCCCTGAACCCGATTTGCAGAACCTGCACTAGAGATAAGCAGAGCTCCCAGGCCTTAGCGTGTCGTGATCCGCAAGATTCACCATCCGATTTTTGCGGCAACACGGTTTTTGGCATGCCCGGTGGGACACGACAACAACAACTTCACCATGCCAGAGAACCACCCAGCGGAAAACGTCATCGAGGTCTCCTTCGAGGATCTCCATGAGGAGCAAAAGAAGCTGGTCGAGGCTAACAAAGATGCATTCACCAAGCTCTATTTGGAGTCATTCAGCAAGACCAGGGGCAACGTGATTCAGAAGAGCCGACTGCCGACGCCATCTATCATGGTGACTTCGATAGATTCATCAGCTAGGACTTCTAGTGTAGCGAGCTTTTAAGATGCGGTTAACACCGCCTTACACCATGCGCTGATCAACCAATCTGGAGTTCTGGTCAACACGCTGACTAATTTGATCCAACAAGTGGTCGATGGGCACCCGAGTCATCAAAAGGGTCCCGCGTACTTCAAGGTGCGCCTATCGGCTGAGGATAAAGGAAAGAACCCAGTGGACGGGGTGGCGCTTCCCAGGAGCCGGCGAGGTGGCCACCGTACTGTTGATGCAAAAATCAAGCGGTGAACCCCTGCGTTGACAACACACGAAAGCCTCGGAGATTTACTTTACTCCGGCGCAGGTCCTGTATTTCGACTCGCGAGGTGTGCACGGGTGTGCCAGTCAATTTGGCCTGCAATTGCCTAGGGAAACGTAAAATACATGAGCCGATAGGCGGCGAAGCCTTCGTGCTCATAGATAGGCATTCTTTGAATAAAGACCACATGCAAATAGATATTGTATGTAATTATGTAGTGTAAAGGACTAAAGCAATTGTGGCACGTGCTATCGCTATGTTAGCCGACACGCTAATGAAACATGATAAGTAAATAATCAGCCATGAGGCCGATTCCAGCATCCTGATGAGCGTGAGCGGATCATCTGCTGTCCAAACTAGATCCACATAATTAATGATAATAAAGCATGAAAGCTATCAGCTAGAAAGGTGATAGAAAATGTAGCGCCGTTGAGGTCTTGCTCCACTATGACTAAGGCCATAAGCTGATGAAGCTTAAACCAACGTTACCACCAGTATTTTTAGATGAAACTACAGCGATGCGCCCGGTAGCTGCAATCCAAGAGGTTAATCTAAACTTCATAAGCCGATGGATCTATCGACAATAGAACTTGATCCCAATAGTACTTGAGAGGTAGCCGAGATTAAGATGCAACAGGCCATTAAATGATCTATCGTCTATTTCAATAGTATAAAAGCTAATTAAAGCAAACTAAATAGCGAGATGATGGATTCAAGGAATATCAGACGATGCAATCTTAATCAAGGCTAGGACAATTGTGATTCTACCACATCTAACAAGAGATCAAGTTGATGCAGCCTTAGAAGATAGGATAAAATCGATAACTAGGTAGTTTAGATGAAATCACAGCGATGCGCCCGTGATTAAAGCCTAGAGCATCTAATGGACGAAGACCACGACGAACTGGAGGTCAAGGCGATGCAGTCCTGTTCACTGAAGAAGACGCCCAGTAGCTACATTACTACTACTCCTAGGGTTTGGCGTTGAGCCATGAAGAAAACAGAATTGATGTATTGATCGAGAGATAAAAATTACAATGACCATCACCTTTTATATTTATTGGGGCAGCTTGGACCTCACGTGGACTCGTACAAAACTTGCCTAATAAATATTAAACAAAACTTGCCTAACTTATTAAGATACATGGACTCTAATTTCTCTTGTGTAGAGACCTTGCTAATAAAGCTTCCTCCAATCCATCCGTAAGAAGACCGATCCATATGTGTGATTGATCCGGACTATTCCTACATGACGCATGCAAGGCAAATAAACGTCAACGCCGTATCCTTCCTTCTTTACTTTAATCACCCTTGCTCATACGTGTATGCTTTTTCCTTGCATTCTTTATTCTAATCACCTTGCTTGACCAATCTTTTTCCTTACCTTCTTTATTCTAATCACCTTGCTTGACCAATCCGATGAAGCCAATTTCTGTATTAGAACTCCTGGACTCCATGTTTGATAGCTTCTGCACGTTGGATCAAAATCAATAACGGGGATTTGGATTTCTCTTGAACGAGCAGTCAATCGGCTAGCAAAAATATCTCTGAACAGGCCATTGTTTGAACCTCCGCTGAAAGATACTCGTAATCCCCAGAAACATGCCAATCAGCATCTTTATGGACGCTAACAACTAGCTATCTCTCACTCTGGATCTTATGGGATTTTGCTGGTCAAAATCTGGTGTCAACAAAGGCCCCCAAGTTCGGAGTATGAAATCTTCATGCTTCGAACTTTGTAAGTCTAACGCCTCAATGTTTTAGCCGACAATCTGCTTGACCGCTCCATGGACTCGATATCCTAACTTTTCTGTTGCTGCTTCTTCTTAAGTCTTTAAGTCGATGTGAATAATCAAGTCAACTTTACTTCATCCTGCTCAAACAGCTTGGGATTTTTTGAAGGATTTTTAAATAAAAATAAATCTTTTCTCCTCAAATGATTCTATCAGATCACTTAATGTGTATAGTTCCTTACCAAGGTATTGGTTTGCCTCTTCTCTCCCTATTTCTAATAAGGCTTTTCTGTGAAGCTTAGGGTAGGGGTTGAAGAGGAAGCATACTTGCATTGCACATTTTGCAAAATCAAAAACCGGATCCAACAGAGAAAACAAGTCATACAATCAGATCAAGATGTGCATGTGCATGACATTTTTGAATGGAACTCCTTTTTGCATGACCCTTTCTTTTATTTCTTTTTTCGGGTACAGGCTACCGTTCTTCTTTCATTCTCTTTTTAATCACTCTTTCTTTCTACTTTCGAACATGCATATTTTCTTTTGTTTTCTTCCGTTTGCGTAGCTCATACCCTCTTGCATAATGAATATAAAGAATCATGCTAAAGAGATGGAGTATTTTTGTACGGATGGAAGGCATAGTTTTGTACAACTTCCAGTGTACGGATGACCTTGATCATGAAAGCATGAAATGAATCTCACAAGGTGTCACACTCTAAAATATTTAATTTTAGGATGTGAATGTCTTTTAGAATGTGTTCATCCATCTTTAGGGTTTTTGAGAATTTTTCAGATTTTTCTGGCAATTATTCTCTTTTTCCGTAGAGCTAAATCCATTTATTGGAAAGTTCTAAAAATCTTTTTCTCAAATTCTAAGTATTTTATTTGGATTCCTCGTGTCCCAAATTATCTCCGGAGTTTTCCTCGGAATTTTTGGGATTCTTCGGAATTTATTTTAAGCCTAAAAATATATTTTGGAAAATGAATTATTTTTCTTTTCATCTCGAGCTGGATTCAACTTGTTTCTTGTCCAATCCTCCTTAAATCCTAGAATCGTGCCATGTGCAAGCTTGAGCTTGACCACAGCCATAATCTCATCATCTATCACGTTTTATCGATAAAAAGTTAATCAAAATCTTCCATTTGATGTACCGAATCAAACCCCTTGTTTTCCCCTTTGTCGTTCCTTCCTGAAGTTTGTCGAAGCTAGCTAACAGCCTCTCACCGCCGATCGACTTCCTTCGCCAAGTTGGTGTTATCAAGAAGTTCTCCCATGAGATGATGAAATCCCCAAGGCTTTTTCCCACTTCTTTCTTTCTTTCTCATTCTGATGCTCTCAAATTTCTCGTCGTAGTCGAACCGAACCGTTGCTTCAACATCTGTCCTTTTTCCTTTGCCTCTACATCATCCTAAGATGCCCCATCGAGTTTCTCATTCTGTAATCTCTCTCCCCGATCAAATCACACTCGAAGCGGAATTGTAACTCAATTTCGGTTTTTTTCGACGATACTTCGTAGTCGTCAACGTCAACTTTGGTGACCAACACCATAGCTTTAAAATCTTAGACTCATTCCAATCTCTCTCAGCAGCCCAACCTTTTTGCCTCTCTCTTTACCTTTCTCTCCAAGACCCGAATTCTATTCATCGGCCTGAACCAATGTCGGCCCTGCTGAGCGCTCCTCTCCGGCTCTCTACAATGACATGATCCCGCTTGTCATTCCTCGTCCTCTTCCTTTCGTTTTCACCATGACAGCCATACCATGCTATGCTCAGTTCACCCATGCGTGCGCGCTAGGACTCGTTGATTGAGTTCGGATAGGCCACGCATGCCCGACCTCCCGTACGCCCGTACCAACCTGCAGGCTAAGATAGCTTTTCACCCTGTGCCATTTTGGACTTCATCCGAGACCGTACGACTCATTCTGCTATCCTCAGTGTGTGCACCGTGCAAGCCCGGCCATCCGTACTTTGCAGCCCACCACTCGACCCCTCGTTCTCTTTCCAGTCCATTCTCCTGATTGGCCTGTTCACCTAGCTGGCTCATTCGTTTCCAACTGAAACCGATCGTTCACTCTCAGCCGGCCCAGTCCGCCCTCATTGTTTTGCCCTACAGGCAGGCCTTTATGCCTAACGGGCCGAGCACCCAAGCCGGGTCCAACCTGACTACCCATGCTACAGCCTAGGCCAAGTCCGGGCAGGCTGCAGAACACCGCCGTCAGCCTGTTGGCGTGGGTGCTTTGCACGACACAACAACCGTGCCCCTATAAATCCTACGCGTAACCGTACCCTCGCATCCCGTTTGCTCGCGCTCCCACCTCCGCCGCCCGTCAACGCACGTCCTCCAGCCGCGAGCTTCGCGTCGCCTACATCCACGCATGCCTCCTCAACCACGCACCACCCTGCCACGTCTTGCCTCGCGCCGTCCCTGCGCAGCCAGCGCCGCCGTCGCCCTCCACCACGACCCCGTGCTCCCCGCGTCCCATGCCTCTTGCGCAGCGCCACCACCAGGAGCCGAGTAGAGGCCGCCGTCGCCCCGTTCTGCCTCGCATTTTCCTCTTGCGCGGCCTCCCCCCATCGCCCCCTGCAGTGCAGACGCGCCCTGCCTCTCCACCGGGCGCCCAGGCGTCCCCGTCCCCCTGCCGCTCGCGACGCCATTTGCTTGCGCTGCCCCTGTGCCGCGCGTCACTCTGCTGCTGCACCCGCACCTCAACCAGCGCCGCCGCCCAGTTCTGTTCGTGAGGAAAAAGACAGCCGCCGCAACTTCACTAGCGAAATCCCGTCGCCATGGTGCATCCCCGCCTCCGGTAAGACACAAAACGGAATGCCCTCGATGTCCTCTTTCTTTTCCCCCGCTTCCTAAAGCCTATCGTGCCCTAAATCACCGGGATTTCGTGCTACAGTACCCGCAGGTCCTCCATAGATGCTATTCCGAGCTTTTTGCAGATTAGCCCCTAGCAAAATCTGTAGATATTGTGTGTTTTTCTGTTTCATGCAAATACTGCAGAAAACCCCCTTGTAATTATCGTGTGTTTTTCTGTTTCTTGCAAATATTGCAGAAAACCTCCTAGATCTATTGCATCCTTTCAACCTAGCCCCACCAGTGGTCTTTTACAGATCTAACCCTAAACTCTGATCTATTTGCAAGCATTGTTTCTGTGTGTTGCCAATCTTCCCTTCTAGCCCCTAAAATGTATAGTTAATCGCGTATAGGTCCTTGCAACCATGTTTCGCGTGTAGTTGCTGATTTTAGATCCGTTTTGACCCGTTCCTTTTCCGTTAGTCTTCTAAAACCCTAAGCTATCGTTTTGTAGCATTGTTGTATTGTAGTTTCTATTTTTAAAATTAAATATACATTTAATTTGATTAATGTCTCCTCATCTAGTTTTTACATTTAAAATCCAATTAAGTCTATACTCCGGTTTTCATAACTAATGTAACTTGATTAATATCAAGTCAAATGTGTTCTAATTTAATTTATTTAGTTCAACAAGAATTATAAAGTTCGATGTTTAGATGCTCTCACTAGTTTATTTTCTAATTAATTGTTTAATTAGTGTAATTTATACATAGACAATTATATATAAATTTTGATTAAGTTGTACCTCGTCTTTATAAACGCAAATATAATATGAGTTAATTATAATCAGGGATATTCTCTTTTGAATATCTTTTACATTAGTTTTCTAAATTAAAATAAATGAAGCTTATAGTTTCTTTGTTCTCTTTTATAACCTAAATCTTTCGATAGCTATTTCTTTTCGACCGTAGCTCCGTTTTCCGTGTTTTTTGCGCTCTCGTGACCGTAGCAACGAGCCCTCTCCTTTAGTACACTTTTTTTAAGCTTTCTTCTTGTTTGGTGTATTTGTTCTTAGTTGTTCTTTTTTGTTTGTTTGCTTGTATGCTTGGGCCCGATGCTTGTGTGACGTTAGAAGGAGCGCGATCCAAGAGCTTTGAAGATTAAGAGCTTCAAGAACAAGAGTTGAAGACTCTGAGCAGCTATTTTCTAGAAGAAAAGGCAAGTGTTCCTTGATCATATTTTTGTCCTAATAATCGCAATAAATATAACTTTATTTTATGCATGCATGTGTCTGAACCTGATGGATCCTAATTAAGGATATGCCTAGTCTTTATGATCATTCCTTGTCTACCTGGGTTTTATCTTTCTTGTTGGGTAGTGTTGATGCCAGATTTTGAAACGTGTTGAATCGGTGTTAGGAGAGGAAGAGATTGGCCGATGCGGCATAGGTTTAAAGGTTATAGTTGGGAATCGGCCGATTGACGTTACAGTTAGGAATCGGCCGATTGACACTGCAGTGTTTCGTGTGATTGGCGAATGGAGTTGGTAGGGGTTGGCCGATTGAAAGGCTAGAGCGTTTGGGCCAATATGGGCTTGCGCCAACAGATAGGGGATGAAGCCAATGGAATCCCAACAGAGGATCCCAGTCAAAAATGACCTGACGTTGGTCAAAGAATGACGCCGACTCGGTCGAGGAGCAGTGGAAGGAGTCCGGATTGGACTAGGAGATGGCGGCAGAAGATTCTGCGGGAGCCCGTTTCCTTTAGGAAAATCTTATAGATATAGTAGTTTTTATTTAAATCAAGTTTGTATCGGATCGTAATAGATCAGGAGTCTCAGTCCTAGGGTATAAATAGGAGCAGTCAGGGCTTTGTAAGATATACACATCAATCAACACAAACAATCTACTTTTTCATCGTACTTTACGTTCAAGTCGGCGACTTTGCCAATACTTCTTTTTCTTTCACGAGTTCGTATGGATTGGCAGGGCTGCATCGACACGATCTCCGGTCAATTGGTAGGTTGCGTTTATCGAATAACATCTAAGCTTTAACTTCGGGCGCATCGCCGTTGTTTCATTTAGATTTATTCACCAGTTATCGATATTTACTAGAATTATATGTTTTACCTATTGTTCTAGTTTTATCACCAGTTATCCAGCTTGAGATCGAACTGTCGGCTTCATCATTATTTCTCCTTGTTTACCATCGTATAGCCGATTAGATCTATTTCGAGTGTTGCATCTGTAACAATTGTTTAAGTTACTCCAGTAGTTTATTGGCAATCGTTACATGATTATCGGAACTTTAGCCGATCGGAACCCCGGAATTTAATACGTTTATTTCCTTGTCAATCAACAGGTCAGATTGACTGGCACGCCGCGCGAACCGCACCATGGCAATCACTCGAACAGGAGTTAAGCAGATTCTCCCGGGTCGTGTGTCCGACGCTGAAGGTCATCGGCCGATTCCCGGCCGATTTTTAGCGCCAACACACTTTTGGCACGCCTGGTGGGACCACCTCAACATTCAACATGTCAAAGACCACCGAAATCTCTAAGAGCAACATCATTGAGGTTATGGAGGCAGATCTCAAGGACGACAAGAAAGAAGAACTGGCAAGACATCTGGAGGACTACAAGAAGGTATATCTGCAATCTTTCAGTCGTACCAGAAGCGGGGAGACCGTCAAGAAAGCTCCTCTTCCAATTCCTCGTCAGATCACCATCGCTGAGGACTCGGGCAAGATGTCCGATACGATCCAACAGTCCGTTTATCAGGCTTTCATCGACCAATCCTCAGTAATGACCAACACAGTATACAATGCCGTCATCAGTTCTTTGCTCAGTGGAGTAGCTTAGGTATATCAGGGGCCAGCATACGCCCCACCTATTGTAGCTCCAGCTAGAAGCTTACCAGGCACGTCTCACTCGGCTCCTCATCCGATATCGACGCAACACGAAGGATACAACACTTCATTGCCTTCAATGCCTCCAGGATATAACGGTGCACCATGCTTTTGATCACAAGCGCCGCTTCAGCCTGTCTAGATTGCTTCCGTGCAATCACTGCCCTCAAACTCAGTACCTTGGGGGGCAAAAGCAACGACGCTTTTCCGGATCAATCAACTAGTCATGGGAGCTCTCCGATCCAGGCACCGTTCCATTAGGCTATCCGACCGACGGTCCCTCAGTATCAAC
The DNA here is from genome assembly GCA_032594955.1 of Panicum miliaceum. NCBI lineage: Eukaryota > Viridiplantae > Streptophyta > Magnoliopsida > Poales > Poaceae > Panicum > Panicum miliaceum. Next base: position 6,246,585 of record CM064072.1, read on the forward strand.
CGGCCATGTTAGAAATCGGCAGGGGGGCAGATGCCGCAGAAACACTCAGAAGCGCGGCGCCGATGATGCTGTACGATGCGGCGGCAGATTCGCTACGCCACCAGCTGTCAACTGCTCAGCCGGCCACGATGCAGCAGAATCCACCACATGCTTTGATCCATCACCGGACCGTCCCGCCACCGATCCACCAACATGTGCCGATGCCCTGACCAGTTGTTCATCAGCAGCAAGTGGATTGGACAGCAAGGATAGCGGAGGTAATTCAAGACCAATTCAGGTTAAAACCGAAAGTACAAACCTATACGTACAAAACGCCATACCCACCCGCCTACGATCTACTGCCGTTTCCCCATCGGTACAAAGTTCCTGACTTCATTAAATTTTCGGGGCTGGACGACACCTCAACTGTGGAGCACATAAGTAGATTCATCTTCCAGTGCGGGAAGGCCGCCACACAAGATGCTCTGCGGGTGCGTCTGTTCTCGTCATCTCTATCTGGGTCGGCCTTCCAGTGGTTCACTACCCTACCACCCAACTCCATCGTTACTTGGGCCGATCTGGAAAAGCAATTCCATAAGTACTTCTACGCGGGAGTCCACGAGATGAAGCTTTCAGATCTGACCAGCCTCAGGCAAAGGAGCGACGAACCGGTAACTAATTACGTACAGAGGTTCAGAGAGGTCAGAAACAAATGCTATACCCTAGCCTTGACCGACGCTCAGTTGACCGACATCGCCTTCCATGGTCTCCTGCCACATATCAAGGAGAGTTACGCCTCACAAGAGTTTGAAAGTTTAAGTCAGATCGTTCACCGATTGGCCGGTCAAGAAGTACGTCCATTTGATCAGCGGAGGAATTTCCAGAAAAAAGTGGCATATTTAGAAGGGTCTGAATCTGATAAAGAAGAGGAAATCGGCCTAGCAGAATGGGTCAAAGGGAAGAAGCCGATATCGTGCCCTTTCGGGAAGAAAGAACCAGAGGCGTTCGGCTTTGACACGTCAAAGGCCGATAAAATCTTTGACTTACTTCTCCAAGAGGGGCACATCAAGCTCTCACCCTACCACACCATTCCCTCGGCCGATCAGCTCGAAAAGATGAGATATTGCAAGTGGCACAATGCCACGTCTCACGACACAAATGAGTGCAAAATCTTCCGTCAGCAGATACAGTCGGCCATTGAGCAAGGCAGACTTAAATTTGAAGTCCCGGCGAAGCCAGCAAAGCCGATGAAAATTGATCAGCATCCTTTCCTTGCTAACATGGTTGACACGGGAAAAAACTCACTTCAAACCAAGGTGATAACGTCGGAATCGGCTAAGAGAAGCGGCGTTGTGGACCCCAGGAAGCAGGTTACGGAGGACGATGTCAAAGGGAAAAGACAAGTTGAAGACGAGGGCGAAGGATCAGAACGATCGCGTAGACCCGTCACTTCCCAATTCTTACTCAGCAAATATCAGCGGCAGCAGGAAAGATCGAGACACAGCGAAGAGATGATACGCCGACACGAAGATCATTGGCGATGTCCGTTCTTCATCCATTGCTGGGAAAATGACCTCAGATTGCCATCAACTGATAATTGCCCTGAGTGCAGGGGATCAAATCATAACGATCGCCCGCTCAAAAGATCGCGCTCCAGAGACAGAGGATCAGAGCCGATCGGCAGAAACTGGCGCGAACAAGAGGGTCGGCGCCTTTCAGTGCATGATCGGCTGGGGGCAGAGTTGACCGGTATGAACGGTTGAGGGGCAGGATCAACCAGCAGAAGTGACTGGGGGGCAAAACCAGCGTACACAATCGGCTAGAAGAAATGGCCGATGCTAGGGTGTCAGATGAGAACTCCCTAGGAAGGGAACCGGACCGGGAGCATGCCAAACCACCGGCCAAACCAGTGAACCCCAGATGGTGCCCTGATGGACTGTCCAAATCTCAAAAATGAAGGATCCAACGTCTGCGCCAATGGGAACAACAAGAGGAAGAGCAGAGGCAGGTGGTGGATAAGAAAAATGACAGGTCTCGAGTCTGGCGCCCCAAAAGAAACAACAACGAGGTGGGCGACAATCAAGAATCGGCAGCTGATGTCAACATGGTGTTCATCTTGCCGATGGAGTTCATGGCACCAGCCGATCGAGACAACGCGACAAGGATGGAGGAGCAGATGGCGCAATTGGTTTTGGAGCCAATGACAGCCACTTTTGAGAAACCGGAAGACGAAAAACGGCAACATCTCAAGGCTCTATTCCTCAAAGGACACGTTAACGAACGACCTGTTACCAGGCTACTAGTGGATGGAGGCGCTGCAGTCAATATCATGCCATATGTCATGTTCCGTAAGTTAGGCAAAAGCGATGAAGATCTGACCAGGACAGACATGATGCTCAAAGACTTTGAAGGCAACGTGTCTCCCGCCCATCGGCAGTAAGACCCTTCCCACTACCTTCTTTATTATTAATGGCAAGGGGTCCTACAACATGTTGCTCGGTCGCGATTGGATACACGCGAATTGCTGCATCCCGTCTACAATGCACCAATGCCTCATACAGTGGGTCGGCGATAGTATTGAGATAGTCACCGCCGATTCCGCCTACAGTGTTGTGGCGGCCGATATACAACAGTGGAGCTGCGAACACGTCAAGTGTATATCCGGTAGGATTTGGGACACTGATTTCCTGAAAGTGTCCGATTTTGGCCTACAGCCGATTCAAGCAGTCAGCTCTGAAGATTAAGATTAGATGGATGAGTTCATCCGAGAAGACGGGAAGCTTGGGCATGGATTTACGTCGGCTGATTCATTGTAGATGGTGCATTAAGGAGATGGTAGCAAGCCAAGGCCGACGTATATTAGTGCTAGCTTGGATCTCAACTACAAATGTAGATTGATAAGTTTATTAAAAGAATTCAAAGATTGCTTTGCTTGGGAATACCATGAGATGCCTGGTCTAGACCGGTCCATATTTGAACTAGGATATCGGCCATATCAGCAGCCTGCACGATGATGCAACCCTAAAATTCTACCTGATATAAAGGCCGAGATCACAAGATTGATTGAAGCAAGATTTATTCGGCAGTGCCGTTATGCCGAATGGATTTCTAATATTGTACCCGTATACAAGAAAAATGGAAAGTTGCGGGTATGCATCGACTTCAGGAACCTAAATCAGGCTACACCAATGGACGGGTATCCGATGCCGACAGCCGATGTTTTGATAGATGCTGCCACAGGACATAAAGTCATCAGTTTCATGGATGGTAATGCTGGGTACAATCAAATATTAATGGCCGAAGAAGATATTTTGAAAACAGCTTTCAGGTGTCTGGGCCACCTCGGTTTATTCGAGTGGGTGGTAATGACCTTTGGATTGAAGAACGCCGGCGGTACATACCAACGGGCTATGAATTATATCTTTCACAAGCTTATTGGTGCATTGGTGGAAATCTACATCGACGATGTTGTAGTCAAGTCAAAAGTTCATCAGGAACATCTGGCCGATTTACAAGAGGTGTTGGAGTGCACAAGGAAGCATGGGTTGAAAATGAACCCGAACAAGTGTGCATTCGGTGTGTCGGCCGGGCAATTCTTAGGATTCATGGTCCATGAGCGCGGGATAGAAGTCAATCGGAAGACCATAGCTGCCATCAATAAGGTTGTGGCCCCGCAGAATAAAACTGAGCTGCAGTCCCTAATCGGCAAGGTCAACTTTACCAGAAGATTCATATCCAACTTGTCCGGGCGTATTCAAGCTTTCACTCCTTTGTTGAAATTGAAACCCGATCAAGAATTCGTGTGGGGAGAAGAACAACGCAAAGCGTTAGAAGATATCAAGCAATATCTAATTTCACCACCTGTATTAGTCCCGCCACAGGCTGACAAGCCATTCAAACTATACTTATCGGCCGACGAGCGGGCTATCGGATCGGCGCTGGCACAGGAGTTCGAAGGGAAAGAACGGGTGGTATATTATGTCAGCAGAAGACTCCTGGACGCCGAAATGAGATATTCCCCGGTGGAACGGCTGTGCCTGTGTCTATATTTCTCATGTAGCAAGCTCAGGCACTATTTGTTATCGGCAGAGTGCATAGTCGTATGCAAGGATGATGTGGTAAAATATATGCTATCACTGCCAATTTTGAAAGGACGGATTGGAAAGTGGATCCTGGCTCTGTCAGAGTTTGACCTAAGGTATGAATTGGCCAAGGTTGTCAAGGGTCAAGTCATGGCCGATTTCGTGGCTCAGCATTGTGGACCGGAAATTGCTGTCGTTGAACCAGTTCCATGGACTCTATACTTCAATGGTTCCTTGTGTGGAGCCGGATCGGGAATCGGCATCGTTATTGTATCGCCTCGGGGGGCAAGCTATGATTTCTCTCTACCGATAGAGGCATCCACGACCAACAACCAGGCGGAATACCGAGCCGTCCTAAAAGGTATCCAATTGTTAAGGGAAGTCAAAGCTGATGTAGTTGAAATTTTTGGAGATTCCGTGCTCATTGTAGATCAATTAACGGGGAGATCTGAATGCAAAGATGATATCTTAAGGATTTACTATGAAGATTGCCTCCAGCTGTTAAAGGAATTCAAGTCTGCGGTTATTGAGCACATTCCCAGAAATTACAATGAAGAGGCCAATAGACTTGCCCAACACGCATTCGGGTACCGGCCGATTCAAGGGGCCATGATTCTGGAACTTGCGGCCGACGATTGGCGAAAGGAGATTGCCGATTACTTGAAAGATCCGTCCCAGAAAGTGGATCAGCGAGTGCGTTTTCAGGCTATGAAATATGTATTGCTCGAAGATGATTTGTTTTACCGGACAATTGATGGGGTTCTTCTCAAATTCCTGGGAACGGAAGAAGCAAAGGTCTTGACGGGAGAAATCCACGAAGGCGTGTGCGGAGCTCATCAATCGGCTCACAAGATGAAGTGGATGATCAGAAACAATGGGTATTATTGGCCGACGATTCTTAAAGATTGTTTTAAATATTATAAAGGTTGTCAAAACTGTCAGAAGTTTGGCAATGTGCAGCGTGCGCCAGCCTAGGCTATGAATTCGATAATCAAATCATGGTCGGTTAGAGGTTGGGGAATAGATCTCATCGGACAGATTTACCCTCCATCAAGCAAAGGGCACAAGTTTATATTAGTAGCCACTGATTATTTTACCAAATGGGTGGAAGCAGTTCCGTTGAAGACCGTGACATCGGCCGATATGATCCATTTCGTGAAGAACCACATTGTTTATCGGTTCGGCATCCCTCAAACTATCACAACTGATCAAGGAACGGTGTTCACCTCAGGGGAGTTCGAAGAATTCGCCGCCGATATGGGGATTAAATTGTTGAATTCTTCTTTGTACTATGCTCAAGCCAACGGCCAGGCCGAATCATCCTATAAGGGGATAATCAAGTTGATCAAGAGGAAGATAGAGGAACAACCCAAGAAGTGGCACATGTCTTTAACTGAATCTCTATGGGCTTATAGGATGGCTTGCCATGGGGCCACTAAGATATCTCCTTATCAGTTGGTATATGGTCACGAGGCAGTATTGCCTTGGGAATTAAGGACGGGGTCAAGACGCACATCGCTTCAAGATCAGTTGACGGCCGATGACTATTCCCTCCTCATGAAGGGAGAGCTCGACGATTTGGCGGGTCAGCGATTGAGGGCCTGATTAGCAGCAAAGAAAATAAGAAAAGGGTGGCCAGGTGGTACGATAAGAAGGTCAAAGTTAAACAATTCTCCCAAGGAGATTTGGTATGGAAGTTGGTGCCGCCGATAGGGTCTAAGGATCCCAAATTCGGTAAATGGTCGCCCACTTGGGAGGGGCCGTATAAAATCGGCCGATGTGCTCCAGGAAATGCATATATACTAGAAACTATCGAAGGGGAAGAATTCACAAGAGCCTTAAACGGGAGATATCTGAAGAGGTACTATCCAAGTATATGGGTGGGTGCATAACTTACGATAGGGTACATCAAGACAACGTGGCCAACTCCTGTTGGCTCCTGTCTACATAGCTGATGTGAAGATGACATCGCCTTAAGGATGAAATGTTCGATTTAGTCTGACTGATTCATTATTCGGTAAGGACGGTAGGGTACATGGCCGACACGGTACAAGTCGCCCTTAGAACAAAAGTACCAACATATTTATTGACCATGTTTTTTCTTAACCTCCCTCTCAATCCGGCCTAATTTTATCAAGTGGCAGATGCTCTTTTCCTCCAGATCCTACATGGCAACTTCAGCCTCGACTTGACGAGGGAATGGGTGGCTCCTGTCGAGAGGTGGTTGGGATGTCCCTGCCGCAGCATCTTCAAGGGCGATTGAGCGAGGGAGTGGATGACTCTTCTCAGTTGGCGGCCGCCTGGAGCAGTTAGCGTCTACATAGTCCCAGACCTTCTGGACATCAGCAGGGACATGACCTTTGAGTTCTTCGAAATGAGCTTTGATCAGATCTATGTCCGCCTGCGACAATGGTTCGTCTGAATGCATGACTTCAATCGCTCGTTCCAGACTGGGACTAAGGCGTTTCGGCTAAAAGGAGAGCAAACAACCACCCAGCAGAATGGTTGAAATGTCAAGAGAGGAAATGGAGGAGGATTTCACACCTGGTTGACGGAGAAAGAAGAAGATGAAGAGGATATCTTGACGTCTAGTCTGGGAGGACGGAGATCAAATTGTTAGAGAGGAAGAAGATGGGTAATACGGACGCCTTTGGAAATGATACGGGATCTCATACTTATAGAAGGAAGGTGAAGGGATGGTAGGATGCGTCCCATCAGAATAAAAGGGTAAACAAATGAAGAGCTGCCAAAAAGGACGGTCCAAGTTTGAATCTGCGCGTCAACGGCAAGAAGACATTAAATGTTTACAGAATTTTTACAGTTCACCCAAGGAGGGCATCAATAGCCGCAATCGCTCATTGCCTAACTTGATCGGCCGAGTCTACAATTCTTTGGTCGTCATCGGCCGATCCAGGGATTTCTGGCATATGACGATGGATTTTTATTGCTTCACGGGCTAGGTTCTGCCTTTCCTGCTTCAGCTCGGCGATGACAGATGGGAGGTCTTGGAGTCTTTTTTCTTCCGCAGCTATGGCCTTGGTCACCTGCTCCATCTCTTTGGCTAGCTCTGCTTTTCGTCGTTTAAGGCAGTCTATGGCACCGACAATATCTGGACGAGAGTTCTCAAGAAAGCTGATTCGCCGATGCACCTCTTGAGCTTGATGTTTGTAGGAGTCTTCCTCCTCGCGGGCTTTCGCTAGTTTGGCCCGATCGGCCATATGGCGCAAGGCCCTTAACACTGAAGTCTGCATTGACTCTATATATGCAGCAGGATCCAGAGCCTCTGTCGCTTCCTCTGGAATTCGAGCTCTGATTTCACTAAGAAGTTGCCGAATCGGCGAGGCATCTCCCACTAATCGGCCGATGTCGTCTTGGAGGAGGGTCCGTATGCTCTCGAGCTTGGCACGGACGTCATCAGGGATTGAGCTCAGTGTGACTTGGCATGAAGCAATCTCTTCATCGTCAGAAAGGGCAACCGCAAAAGAAAAAAGACTGTTGTTGGGAGTGTCCTGCTCCTGCGAGAGAATAAAAGAGAAAATAAGAATTAGCCGACAGTAAGGGGAAATCGGCTGATTTGGGTGACAAGTTCCTTACCTCTTTGAAACGGATTTCTTTTGCTTGCGTCGGCGGAAGTGCCACCCTCATCTCGGGAACTGGCGTGATTGGCTCGTCAGAAGAAGAAGATTCGACGACTATCAGTGCTCTGCTCGGGCCAGTCTCCTGGAAAGGTATGGGAAACGGATTTTATAAGCATAGTGCAAATGATTAAGTCTGATGATATATGATGCCTGCCGTACCTCCGTGAGTCCTTCGGCCGATGTTTGTTGGAAAGGTACAATCGGTGCACCCAGAGTAGCCTGCATCAAAAATCGGTTAGTTTTTGGTTGAGTATCAAGAAATTGAATCAAGAGACTCTATACCTCGGAGAGAGGAATTGCTGGTGTTTCGGTTTTCGCCTGGGATGTAGCCGATTGCTGCGGAGACTGCACTGGGGCGATTTGCGCAGCCTGGTAGAAAGAAGAAGTTAATATCGATAGAATACTTAGAAGTATGTGAAGTGTGCGAAATTACCTGAACAACTTCTACTAGCAATGATGCAGCAGCTGCTCCAACTTCTATAGCAGTCTGGAGATTGACTTCCTCAATAATCGGCAAAGTTGGTGCAGTTGAAGGTTCAGCCGATGCCGCCGCTGATTGATCAGCCGGTTCTATACGGCACGCACTCGGCGGCTCGTCTTCTTTAAAGAGGGTCTCTTCGGTGTTTGCTTCAATCGGCCGCTGGTGATGTCTTTGATAGTTGGGGCGTGGTAGCCGATGAGTGGGAATGGTGTGTATGGGCGGCTACTCTCTATCGGCCTACCACTTCGGCTCCGTGTCGGAGGAAGTTGATTTTCGGACTGAAAAGGAAAATAAGAGTTAGCGGCAAATTTGTAGCATAAAAAGGGATAACATCGAAATCGGCCGGGAGAAGGGCAGTACCGCTGCATTTGAGTCGATGTTGTCAGGATCCAGATTATTGCAATATGTTGAAGGAGATGCACAGAAGAGATGCTGCTTCCATTTTGCCCACCATAACTTGAATTGTTGGACAGCAAAAGGAGCTACTATCCAATTGTTTAGATCAATAGTACTGGAATCCGACATTAAATTGCACAGCCGACTATAATCAAGGCCCTTAGTGAGCTCATCCCGGAATTTTGCGCTACTGGCAAAATAAATTTGAATTGGAAGCTGACCAAAGCCGAACTACCGTGCTGCAACTGATGGGTTGTAAAACTCATAAGTTGGGGAATCTTTCCCGGAGAAGAAGTTTGCCGGTAAAATCCCTGGTTTGATCAAGACATCCATGAGATCATTATCAAAGGAGTTGGACGATTTGGACGATGAGTCATAGCCGTAAGGAAGCTCAAAAAGGGGCTCTGTCCTCTGGTACGGATACCAACTAGTGGTTTCATCACTAAAGCCGTTGTAAAAACATCTGAAATACTCGGCTGTTCGGGTGGCGGTGAACTGGCAACCAGGAAAAACTGATGCTGCTTCGCCGAAAGAGGTGCACCGTCGTCGTACGGTGGGGTTCTCCTCTGACTCGATGTTGGGAAAAGTTTTGGTCTCTATCTGCTGCTGGGAGACCTTGCTCATGTACAAGTTAAGCCAGAGGGTGATGAACCACCAGGCGCCACCAGGGTTACCAATCGGCTCTCCCTTTGATAATATAACGCCGATCTGGTGCATCATGTGGTAGGCCGATCCTAGCAGATGCTTCCCAAGGGGGATGGTGGATCCTATTGACAGGGCTTCGGCCAGAGCTTGTGTATTGGAAGAAGGACCAACCGCTCTGCCGCAGAAAAGGTGCTTCTCTAGCCACATCATCAAGAACGCTGTATGTTCTCTCTCCGAAATCGTCCCGGTCCTCATGTTTCTGTTGATATACCCTTTCCACCCGCCGATTCCTTTCGTCTCTAGCCGATGGGTTGGTTTGATCAGATAATCAAAGGGTGTATCAGGGGAGGAAATGTCAAGACCGGTCAGCATCAGTACATCGGCCGGAGTTGGGGTCATGGGTCCGTGCCTGAAGAGAAACGCGTTAAGCGCGTCAGACCAGAAATAGGAGGCTGCTATTACCAGGGGTTCATTCTTCTCCATCTGGAACAAAGAGAGATTGATGCACTGGCCGATTTTTAATTCATCCCATTGAACTCTCTTAGAGTTAGCTAATCTTTGGTACCACTCTTTCTAGCCGGGGGTTTCATTCGGCCAAGATCTGAAAGCGCCTGACCACTGACCCAAATCCATAAGTGATTGCTTGAAAGGGATTCTATGGGTTTCTAAGTTAATCAGATCGGTCGGGTCTGGATTCCCCATGGGGCCTAAGCAGATGAGACCAGGAGCTTCGGAAAGGGGAATAGTGATTTGGTGTCTAACTGCCTAAAAAAGGTGAAAAGGGATGAGCCAAGAATAGATCTAAAAGGTACATGGGCAATAAAAAGTAAAAGGGGAAAGTTTCGGGTGTTTACCTCCGGGATGAAGCTCATCGTCGCCAATGGAGTTGCTGATGGAACCGCCGTCGCCATTGGAATTGCTGATGAAACCGCCATCACCGATGGAGTCACTGATGGAACCGCCGTCGCCGATGGAGTTGCTGACGGAGCCTCCGTGGTTGGTGGAGTTGCCGATGGTGCCGCCATTGGAGGAATGAAGCGGAGTGTAGATGAAAGGGGGATCACCGGAGAGTACGGTTGGAAACCAAGAGGGAGCTAGGAGAAAATAGAAAGTGATTCGCTGGAGAGGAAATTACTAAGCTCGTGGAGAAGAAGCGGCGGAGAACGACAGTACTTAAAGACAGTTCGAGAGAGAAAGGGTAAAGGCGGGATTTTTGCCGCGCAGTCTACACGAATTCTAGGGGAACAGTTATCTCAAGCGCCCAGATCGAAAAGATTGCAACCATCATGTAGAAGACCGCGAGACGGAAGGAGATTTTTGCCGTGTTTGTTTTGGAGGAGAGATTAAAAAAGAGTTTCGAAGTAAAAGTCATGTTTTACTCCGAAACGGGGGGGCATGTGTTGACGCCAGATTTTGACACGTGTTGAATCGGCGTCAGGAGAGGAAGAAATTGGCCGATGCGGCAGGTTTAAAGGTTATAGTTGGGAATCGGCCGATTGACGCTACAGTTAGGAATCGGCCGATTGGCGCTGCAGTGTTTCGTACGATTGGTGAATGGAGTTGGTAGGGGTCGGCCGATTGAAAGGCTAGAGCGTTTGGGCCAATATGGGCTTGAGCCAACAGATAGGGGATGAAGCCAATGGAATCCCAACAGAGGATCGCAGTCAAAAATGACCTGACGTTGGTCAAAGAATGACGCCGACTCGGTCGAGGAGCCGTGGAAGGAGTCCGGATTGGACTAGGAGATGGCGGCAGAAGATTCTGCGGGGGCCCGTTTCCTTTAGGAAAATCTTATAGATATAGTAGTTTTTATTTAAATCAAGTTTGTATCGGATCGTAATAGATCAGGAGTCTCAGTCCTAGGGTATAAATAGGAGCAGTCAGGGCTTTGTAAGATATACACATCAATCAACACAAACAATCTACTTTTTTATCATACTTTACTTTCAAGTTGGCGACTTCGCCAATACTTCTTTTTCTTTCACGAGTTCGTACGGATTGGCAGGGCTGCATCGACACGATCTCCGGCCAATTGGTAGGTTCCGTTTATCGAATAACATCTAAGCTTTAACTTCGGGCGCATCGCCGTTGTTTCGTTTAGATTTATTCACCAGTTATCGATATTTACTAGAATTATATATTTTACCTATTATTCTAGTTTTATCACCAGTTATGCAGCTTGAGATCGAACTGTCGGCTTCATCATTATTTCTCCTTGTTTACAATCGTATAGCCGATTAGATCTATTTTGAGTGTTGCATCTTTAACAATTGTTTAAGTTACTCCAGTAGTTTCTTGGCAATCGTTACGTGATTATCGGTTGGTCCATAGCCGGTCATCGTCATAGCAAATCGGCCGATTCGCTGATACGCTTTTCAGGACAGATCGGAACTTTAGCCGATCGGAACCCCGAAATTTAATACGTTTATTTCCTTGTCAATCAACAGGTCAGATTGACTGGCACGCCGCGCGAACCGCACCAGGGCAATCACCCGAACAGGAGTTAAGCAGATTCTCCCGGGTCGTGTGTCCGACGCTGAAGGTCATCGGCCGATTCCCGGCTGATTTTTAGCGCCAACAGGTAGCTACTGCTTAGTTGCTATAACTGTTTTATCCATGTTCATGCTCTTTGTGTTTTTAATCACAAGATCATATGCTTTAATTGGAATATGGAGAACCACCCAGGAAAACAGTGCAACCACAATACTATATGGCTCTGGTCTTGGCTGATTAATTAGAAACACTAGCTTATGACAATCTTACCGAAAGGGCAAGAGGGGTTGCATCGTCGAGGTATAGCTCGGTCCTCTTGAGGGTATGATATGGTGCTGGTTAAGGCATCTGCCTTATTAGGGAGAGTTATGACCGCTTTGGCTTGAAACCTTAGCGGATTGTTATGAGTTAGGGAATCTTTGTAAAGGCCTCGTAGTGAATCCCTTGCCACTCACCCTGGAAGTGTTTAAAAGGCTAGCTACCTCGGGCAAATCGGGAGACACGAATTGTGGGTAAAGTGTACAACCTCTGCAGAGTGAAAACTGATATATCAGCCGTGCTCACGGTTAAGAGCGGCTTGGACCCTCACATGATTAACGAACTTGAAGATGAATTAAATCGTGAACCATGTTCATAGTTTTGGATATGCTTCTGTGTATCTCTTCTGTTTCTTTAATGTGGATTTTGGTATAAACTTATACCTTAGTAATCAGGTGCTAATAAAACTTGACAAACTAAAATTGCTTATCGCAGTAAGCCAGTCCGCCTTTTCTTGCTTTTGGCCTTCATATCATATAATTCCCAACACTTGTTGAGTACCAACTATAAGTGTACTCACACTTGTTATAATTGCTTCTCAGAAGAGAAAGTTGATATGAAGTCTTTTGAAGATGATGCTGAGTTCTAGGCCTACGCAAGGCCTACGCAACCCCCGGTCGATTGCCTGTGAAGTTTGGAGTCTTCGTTTCCAGGATAAGCTGTATAACTCTAATAATCTTTTAATCGTTTATTTCTCTTTTCATGATACTGTTACTGATTATTCGCTGATGAAGTCACTATATGTATGGAACTTGATCCTGACATACATATAGTTATGCATTCGGTTTTGTCCTTAAAACCGGGTGTGACACAAGGGTCACAAACAATTTGACAAAGCTCAATACAAGAACAAATAACATATGTATAAGGTTTTTCAAAGGTATCGACATATGGCCTTAGTAGGAATTTATCTTATTATTGAGGAGCTAAGTTATTTTTATTTTTGAAAGACAAAATTCCCAAGTATTTTTGCTGTAAGAAATAAACTTTATTTCTTCATACCACATCTCCTGATAGATCAGCCGATGCCTCCATTATGATAGCCATGAGAAACTTCTGGCATCGTTGATCACACCCGTCATCTCTAGCATCCTCGTGTCGTCGGTGGCGACACTGATAATATACGGCACCTCTGGTAGCCTCATGTTGGCGGCGGCCAGGCCATGATAAGTTCACGGCACTACTACTCCACGATCGATGCGGACGAAGCGATCGGCGGAGTCACAGAAGGACCACATCCTTCAGGGCTTTGCTTGCTAGTCTTCTGGTCATCTTAAGGTATAATCCACATGCATGTACGTACGTGCATGGCCTTGTGAATATTCTTGCATGCATGCTGGAGGACGTAGTTCTTCTTGCTTGTATATCAATGAGTCCGCTGGCCTTCTAACTGTGCATATGAGCGCCTCTAGCCCTCGGCGTGTGTAGGTCGCATGATGTCACGGCACCATCGTGCTGCGCTGCATCGTTGGCCACGCCATCTTCTTGCCTCCGGCATCCTCGTGGTGCCGACCTGGTCTCATCATTTCAGCACCGCTCTCGCGTCCCGACGGCCTTGTGGCGTTGTCGGCACTAATAACGTCTTGCCGTTCCAGCGTGACCCAACAGCCCGGCAGCGGCATCATCGAACCACTTCCGACAGGCGACAACCCTGTGGTGATGGCGCCGGCATCAACCTTGTCGTCAGTAACGCCATCTTGTCATCTTCATGGTGTTACCTTAACTCGCAGCAACTTGCGGCGGTGTAGCCGCCGGGCGTGGGTGCCGTGCTTCCATATCTCGGGTGCAAGACTTCATGCTTCTTTAGTAGCCGATTTGATTGCAGGCTAGACTCTTCCATCGGCTATCCTTTTTAATTTATTCCATCGGCTATCTATCACACAAAAGCAACAGTAGCCGATTAAAGAATTCAAGAGTTGTTATTTCGGCTGTCCTTGCATCTGCTATACTTTTCAATCATCTGATCAGCTCAATTATTTCTGCAAGCCAACGCCTGAACTTGGACTTCTCCTTTCTCTCCAGGCCCTTCCAGTCTTCCTTTAGTATTTCATCGGCTACCCATGCAATGGAAGAGCATTCGTGGTGTATTATAGACGTGCAGTATCATCTGGTTGGCTCCTGGTTTGTATGTAGCTCATGCATGCGCGCTTGTAGTAGAAGAATACACCCATGAGTGTATGGCTGGAGCTCCCGAACAGCTGTGCGTCGCCCAGCAACATAGGCTTCATGCTGATACCAAACTGTGTCATCCTCGCCGCTTGTGCCGTCGTCACTCCACCTTCGGCAGCTCCATCTTGTGATTTAGCCCGACATCCTCGCGGCGTCATTTTCTTCATCGGCAGCGTGCCGTCTTGCAATTCCTTGGAAGCATCACAGCGTCGTCGTGTCCAATTAGTGCTTCCTTGGGCTTGTGGAGGTGCATGCATTTATATGTATGTGTGCAGGACACACACAAACACTCTGCTAGCTTGCATTGCTTCTTTCTTATTCTTGCCGTCAGCTATGATGAAGTCGGCGTTCCCGTCAAGATATCCATATTTTATTGAAGAAGTTAATTCCTCCACCGGATCCGATGCACTTTGAGCGGAACTGCCGAGAGACCACTGCACTGGATCGACAGCTCTCCTCAGCATCGGCGTATCCGTAAAGTTGCCAGCGACGCCGTCCCCGTTGTCGTCATGCCTGGAGCAGTGCGCCGACTTGGTCGTCGATCAACTCGGCAATTTGAGTCATCTCGTGGTCCGTGATGTCCAGCTCCGCCACCATCTCCGTGACTACGCTCAGCGCCATGTCCGCATTGACGTCGAAGGGGAAGTCCGGGTCCTCCACCAGCAGTGAAGTGGCCGTGCATCACGATGTAGTTATCGGCGAGGCCCAAGAGCAAAGCGTCAGAGAAGAAGAACATGTCTGTGACGATGACGGCGAACCGACGGTCGATTCAATCAGACGCATCCACCACGTGAACGAGCCGACGAGCGAATAGAAGTTGGGGATGCCCATAGAGATCTCTAGCTGTACGTTCGTGACCATCATGCTCTTCTTAATATACAGCGCTGTCCTGTATTAGCGCCAATGACCACACGATCAGCTACCCTCCACTCTCAGGAACACCGAGGACAAACACTAATGGCCGATATATTGGTTGTATCCTATCGGCTCAACCAGCACTAGTTAGCCCAAAAATAGATCGGCTATCCCTCCAACGGCTGTACTTGCGTATGTGAGAACAATAACATTTGAATATCCTCTGTATGCTCCTGTACGTGTTTTAGCCAAAGGAAGTAAACTGTGCGCACACATGCTGCTCTTATCCATCTTTGTTTAATTTCTGAAGCAATCGGCTAAATTATCAGCATTTTCGTGGGCCCTCATGGTAAAAGCCAGCACCAGCCCCAAGGTGAAATACTTCAAGATTCAGCCGACGACTTGAAGTTGCACATCTCGTTACATCTCCCTAAGTTTTCCTTCATCGTCAGTGGAATTGCCCCAGGCAGAAATATCATCTGAGTTGATTAATCCCACTCTTAAAGATGTAGCCGATTTAGCCATCCAAGATATATCAAAGGAGCAATCTCAAATAATATAAGCAACTGACTCCTCGCGTTAAGTCCATGCTCCTTTTTCACTAGCCCCATCGGCTGTTCCCTCTTATCTTTTTTTTTTATAGTGACTCCATCGGCGACCTCTCAGCCTGGGCCATCGGCTCCATGCAAACCATTTCTTCTAGAGCCAATGATTAATCAGCTGATGCATGCAAATTATAGTCTTCACGTGACTGGACAGCCGATGCTTATAATCTTCTCAGCCGATGCATACAGTCTTCCCTAATATTTTAATAGCCGCTAAACTTCCGATACGATCACTGCCTTCATCGATAGTTGATGCCCTGGGGCTTGGAATGCATTGTCCCCAAAATCTTTTTCCACCACATTAGTCGTCTTGACGAAACCTTTGGTTGCCAAGCTTCTGATACGCAATATATGGTATAGGGTTTACTGCAGCTCTTCATCGGCTTCCCATCATACGATCGTTTATTTTTTCTTCAACATATCGAGGGATCCGCTGCAACAAACAGTGAAACATCCGGCCAACCCGCACGTACGTGCACCTTGGCGACAGCGTGCCGCTGCACAGAGAGCTGATATGCAAACTAGCCCTGCTCTGTCTCATTGCCGACACACTCTGCCACCTGCTCATCATCAGCCTTCACGTTCGCAATGGCATGATATGTTGCATAGCCGATCGAGTGATAAAAGAATTCATTGAGGGTCCTCATTTTGTCTCCTCTAGCCGATAGCATTCAAACTCATCGGCTTGATGTACTGGCTCCTTGGCTTGATCACTGCATTAATCTTCAGAAGAAAGATTCCATGGTTCTCGGTGGAATGCAGCCCAGGTGTATGCATGAGAAGATAATGACCGAAACATATAGTCCGTCGGCTCTTACAACATCATTTGATCTTCCCTGTTCAATAGCCAATTGAACCCATTACTGAAATACTTCTGGCCTCGGCAACTAGGTCTTCTGGTTCAGCCCATGCCGAGTCGTGCTGAATGATTTCCATCTGAAAAATATCGAATAGATTGCTCAACACGTAGTATCTGGTCTTCAAGTGAACATGTCAAAATCACTGGGGTCATGTTCCTGGAAGCTTGATATTAAATTATGTCAGTCTCTTCCCAAAAGATATATCGATCGGGTCTCACTTGAGCCGATGACTCGAACTTCTGACTATTCATCCTTGCTGATTGGCTATGCACCTGCCGATTTTTTTTTTCTTTCACCAATGGAAATCAGCATGCACTGAGGTAGTCAGGGATTCAAAAGCCGATATAGAGTCTATTGGCTGCCTAATGGCTGATAGATCTCAACACTTCCATTGGTGTTGACAGCAGAGCACCTCTCCTGAGAACCATTTATATTTAATAATGCACCAAGTGGCCAGTAAAATATTTCTTTTCTGATCGAGTCAAAACCAAGAACAAGGTCACCAGTTCTTTCTGATCGGCTATCAACGACTCAACTCTTTCATCCTGAGCAACTCTGCAACAAATACTCAATGATCGGCCCTGCTCAGCCTCTTTTGCCTCCTCCATCGGTCACAGCCATTAGTAAAAGAACGTGCAGCTTCATCGGCCGCTCCATCATTAGTTGTAGGACCATATCTATCGGCTACCCATATACTTATAACAGAAGAGTGCAGAAGAGTATATAGCCGATGAAAGCCTCCAGATGAACAAGATCGGCAGCAAGAAAAATAACAAGACAATTGACGCAGCTGATCAATGATATTTCTTTCCGTCCCACCGAGCGTGCCAAAAATATGTTGACGCAAAAATTGAGCGGTGAACCCCTGCGTTGACAACACACGAAAGGCCTAGGAGATTTGCTTTACTCCGGTGCAAGTCCTGTATTTTGACTCGCAAGGTGTGCGCGGCCGTGCCAGTCAATTTGACCTGCAATTGACAAGAAAAACGTAAAATACATAAGCTGATAGGCGAAGAATTATTCATGCTCATAGATAGGCGTTCTTCGAATAAACACCACATGCAAATAGATATTGTATGTAATTATGTAGTGTAAAGGACTAAAGCAATCGTGGCACATGCTATCGGCTATGTCAGCCGACAGGCTAATAAAATATGATAAGTAAATAATCAGCCATGAGGCCGATTCTAGCATCCTGATGAGCCTGAACGGCTCATCGGCTGTCCAAACAGATCCACACAATTGATGATAATAAAGTATGAAAGCTATCAGCTAGAAAGCTGATAGAAAATGGAGCGCCATTGAGCTCTCGCTCCACTATGACTAATGCCATAAGCCCATGAAGCTTAAACCAACGTTAGCACCAGTAGATTCATATTGTCCTTGGTCATTTACAATGATGGTGCAATTGTTTGGACACTCCCTTATAACATGACCACGACCTGCATACTTGAAACACTGAATTCCACTACGTTTCACTGTAGAAGCTATTGAAGTAGATGATGTTATTGGAGGTTTGCTCTTCTCACTTTGAGTAGCCAATTCTTTCCCACTGGAAGCACCATGAGCACTAGAGCGTAACCCACCACTTGAGTTAGTGATTGCACCTCGATTTGCATTAGCTCTTGGTGTAAATTTAATTCCACTTGGGGTACGCGTGGTACAGAATGAGCTTCCTCTATTTCTCTTCATGTCTTGCTGCAATTGACACTCAGCTTTGCTTGCTTGATGTACCAACTCAATAAGATTCCGGTACGGCTAAAATTCAAATATTGCGATGTAAACCAGACATGACTCTTGCAATTGATTGCTCTTTACCTTCAAATACATTGGTTCTCATCATTGCCTTCTCCATCTCTTTGTAATACTCATCTTCAGATTCAGCATAGTCATTACCTCCATGTCCAAAACCTCTTCCTCTTCCACGACCACCTCCATTTCCACGCCTTGGACCAGCAGGTCTCCTAGCATGGGCAGCAGCTCGCTCTCGAGGTTCTCGCTGTTCTATTGCAAGTCGGGCAGCAACTTCTTCATCAGTTTCATCTATTTCATCTTCATGGATGCCTGCGTTTTTAGGAGCACGATGAAGGTTTTGTAGCTGAGTCATAATGGCTTGGAGTTCTTGTGACAATCTATCTTGTTTCTCCTCCATGCTTTGCCTCATCTCATTGAATTGTGCCATTGTAACACAATCCTCAACATCTGGTAATCCGGAAATCTTCCTGTATGGTTAGTGAGAAGAAAACAACAATTATATGTGGAATGGAAATTATGTGGATCTCACAACCTCACCTTCTCTTACCAACCAAAGCTCTTATGTTCCCCTATAGGTCAAAGAAGTAATCCGTGTAGTGGTAAAGAGTACTGATAATTGAGCGAATACAAGACTAGCAAACCGTACACGATGGTTTTTATGTGGAGCTTGGTAAGGGATGACACACAAGGGGCAATCTGAATTCTAGTTGTTGTAAAGCTAACTAGCAATCCAAACTAGAGAACAATGCCTAGTGCGGATCACAAGATATGAATGATGGAGTGTTACTGGAAGTATGGGAGCGAGGCCCCTTCAGTAACATAGAGTACTAGTCGGGAACTAGTAAACGGAGCGCTACTAGAAGTATGGGAGCGAGGGCCATTCAGTAACATAGAGTACTAGTCGGGAACTAGTAAACTGAGCGTTACTGAAAGTACGGGAGCGAGGCCCCTTCAGTAACATAGAGTACTAGTCGGGAATTAGTAAACTGAGCGTTACTGGAAGTATTTGATAGATAATCAGATAGATGCTTTATTTGGCTAATTAACGGGTTTCACTAGTCATTGCCAAATGAGGCGACCACTTTTGGCAGTCGCATGGCTCGGCTGTGACAGGGTTCCCTGAGCTTAGCCTTGGAGAAATTGAATCATTTTCTTCTTTCCCGAGCCCATCCCTGCTGGCCCTATCCTTAGCCCCCGAGCATTGGTAAGAAAGGCTCGTGACATGAGGAATAGGTGACAAGAGATCAACTGAAAAAAGGTTGCACTAATTAGGTTGGACATTCATTGGGCACGTCTGAGAGTAGTATAGCGAGGAAGTCATGATTAACCTGAATAATAAACATAGATGGCAACCCTGACTAAGTGGTAAAAAGGGGTGTTTTTAGGTTCACGGAACCCCTTGTTTTGAGATGTAGTCCCAAAACAATGGTTGAACAAACGAAACACCTAAAAGACCCTCAGAAAACCTCCTTGAATCGGGTACTTAATTTATGAATAAATCTTTATTCGGCTAGTCCCATCGCCTTTCTTCATAGTATTTATTGAGTGGCAGAGCTCCCAGGATATGATAGTTGGTGGGGCTGTAGGCCTCCACCTCATCGCCCTCCTACTGCCTAGTGATGATGACGTTGCGGGCGTCGCGGCCGGTGTTGATGATAGCGCGGAGGTCGCTTGTGGAGCAGTCGTAGAGGTTGCCAGGGTGATGTTGGTGTTGTTCTGGTACGCGCTGCCTGCGCGCGACACGCTTGGCGTTCCTGAGCTTATGCCGCTCTTTTTGCCTGCGCGCGGCACGCATGGCGTTCCTGAGCTTATGCCGCTCTTTTTTTACGTCATCTTCATCTTTGATCTTCGTCGTTCCCATAGTGTCAAGAGCATGTACAAGTAGATCATGATGGGCGAATGCCCCTGCTGCGTCTGGGTCTGGACCGGGTGTGTCGGAGATGTAGTCATTGTCATTGATGTAGTAGTCATCCAATTGAACGTACTTCGATCCTTCACTGTCTTTGTCGACGTGAACCATGATCTAGTGCGAAGTGTTTGGTACTCGCAGCCCAACCTTCTTCATTGTCGGAAGAAGCAAGAGGTCTGCCTTCTTGGAACAGGAGTTCATCAGAGTCGATATGGATCGTGGTGAGCTTGATTCGAGAAATTTGGAGGGCTTTCTGCCCTTCCAATGCTCGGGCCTGCCCGACCGAGTTGATCCTCTTGCCAGACTCTGTCGGTGTAACAACCCTGATAAATTCCATTTCTAAAGCAATGTCATTAGCCCAACCCTATGCTTAACCAACTAATAAAAGGGTGAAAAGAATTAGAACAAGTTAAGTTGAAATTCAAATTGAATTTGGGCACATTTGAATACCTTTGAATTTTTAAATTAACTTTCAAACCATAAGCCAAATGAGATGTTGCCTGAAACCAAACTTGTAGAACTTTTTATTCTGAACAACTTTCATGTTCAAAAGATTTTGAAATTCAAATTAGAAAGAGGAGAAAACACCCTGTTTGCACCCAGCCCCCTGGAACTTTTCAAATTCTCGCAAAAGGTCCTTCGCTCTCTCTCTCTCTCCCCTCCCCGCCCGACAGCACGGCCAGGTGGCCGGCGACGCCTGACCGGCGCGAGCCGCCAGGCCAGTGGCTGCCGTGCCTCGCCCCAAGAACCGGCTTTGCCCCCCCCCCCCCACCGTCGCGCCGCCCAGTCCGCGCTCGCGCGTGCGCCACGCCGTGCCGTGCCCCCTGCTCGCCGTCCGCCGCGCCCAACCGCCGCATCGCGCCGTGCCGTCCCGACCCCCGCGCTCCGCCCGTCGCTGCGCCTGCCTTCCGCCTGAGCCTCTGCTGCAGCTGTCCCAATCCCCGTGCCGCGCTATCGCCACCTCGCCACGCAAAATTTCCGGCGCCCAGACGCACGCCTCCGCCCGCCGCATGCCGCGCCGGTGTCCTTCTGCCGCCCACCGTGGCCAGTGGCACGCCCTGGCCGTGTCTCCGCCCCCGCGCGTCGCCCCGCACCCCCACCCCCCTCCTGCCCCTATAAAAGCCGCGCCCAGGCAGCCCGCGCGAGCCACCAGCAGCCAGAGCACCTCGCCGCCGCCATTGCCGCCACCGAGCTCCACCCGCTCGTGGACAGCCATCCACGGCCGCCCCCTGCCCAAATTGAAGTGTCAGCCACCACTACATCACCCCACCGAAGCTCGCCGACCCGCCCAACACCGCCCAGGACCGCCGGAGCGCCGCCGCCCGTGCTGTCACCGCCGCCGCCGCCCCTGCTCACCGCAGACAGCTCAACCCCGACCACCTCCGCCCAAGCCAAGCACCCGAGCAGCTTCCCCACGCGCCACTGAAGCTCGCGGACCAGACCAGACCACCCCAAGCCCGCTGGAGCACCGCCGTCGACGCGTGCCGCCGCCGCCGCCCCTGCTCCAACGCCGGCGAGCTACTCCCGGCCGCCCCCACCCGAACAAGACCCCCACGAGGTAGCTCTCGCACCCCTGATCCTTTCCCGACCCTCACCCCTTGCCGCCGGCGAGCCCCTCGCCGGAATTTTGGCCCGCCACCGTACCCGAGCCGCCCGAGGACCCAATTGCAGTAATTGAAATCTTTAGAAGGGTCTGCACGTAAGATTCAAGGACCCAGTTGTAAAAGAAAGTTTCAAATCTAGATTCAAATTCAGTGAACTTGTAAAATTCGTATAAAATCGTAGAAAACTCAGAAAAATGCAAACCAAGTTGTTCTGGAATCCTTAGAATAAACTCTACAACTTTTGTTACAAAACGTTTCTCAGATTCTCAATATATTTTGCTCTACATTAAATGGAAGTTTTAATGGACTTCTTTTGTACCCATTGTTGTAGATCAATGCTGACCCTAAATTTTGGGCAGTGAGTTAGTTGCTTGATGTTTAGGACTGTGTAAAAAGATCAGGCCCAAATTCCACCTCTATCTACACTGTTTATTAAACTTAATTTCATGCCATAAGTGGATAAATATTTTTATCCCAGCAGTTAGGTTATGAATCACCTAATGAAACTTTTTCTATATTGGTGTAATGGTACCTAGATGCCAGAGACAAATTGGGAGACTTTTTATCTCACAGGAACCTATTTATTTGATTTATGAGCTAATAATATACATTAAATTAAGAAAATAGTATCTTAGCTTGGAAAATTCTCATATTTTTACTAGAAGATACTCCGTGGTCGCGGATGCCGTGCAAAAAGTTTCGTGGACAACAACACTGTGTAATGTCCTGTAAAAAATAAATCCTTGAATAACCTAGGAGTGTAATGTCATTTTTACCATGCTCTGAAAACTGCATAATAAATCCTACAAAAATTACAGTAGCTCCTGCTTGATTAAATGAAAGCCCTATAAAAATCTTAGACTCAGTTGTTGCACCATTTGTTCTGTACAAAAAGAACAAGGATCTAGCAGCAACCATGTAATATATTTTTCATAATTAATCTGCTGCATGAAATTGTCAGTAAGCATATCTTTCCGTGATGTGCCTAGATCCAAGGTTTCATGACCAGAAACTACCCACTGTAGTAGTTACACTTAAATCATGTTTCCATGAGGAAAATAAGTTCCCATGAACACCCACCCCACCTTGCTTAACGAAGTTACTTATTGTACCTTTCTACTCTATTAACGATTGCCCACGAATGATAAAGTAACTCACTTCACAACAAACTCATGTTTTACAAACTGCAACTTTATCGTGAAGGAAATCATGTCGTTTACCATTACCACTACTTAAACTTGTGCATTCATGTAGAAACGACTACTCTCGCCGACGGAACTTACGAGCTGGTGCCCGAGTCCGAGAGTGAGCAGCGAGAAGTCCAGGCGAATTTAACTGAAGCAGTTGAAGACCCGGGTCAACGTTCAGACGATCCCCGGACTAACTTTGCACAAGAAGGCAAGCCCCGGAGCATAACCCATTTCCTTTCCTAAATTATGCAACTCACTACTCTTTTGCTTGTGCATTAAGTTTATAGGAGTTGAATGAAAACTTAGTTGCATGATGTTACGAACCCATGCTTGAAAACTAGATGTAAGGTTCGCTAGAATGCTGTGCTAATAGGACTCCGATAAAAGCCGAGTGATTCCCTGTCACTCGCGAGAAAATAGGAGTTGAATGTTTACTACACGCTGCAATCATAAGGACAACGGACGGGCTATGGTACGATGTTTACGATTGAGGCCCGTCTGTTTAGCAAAAAATGCTAAGGCCGCAGTGTGTGGTAGTGGTGGTTAAGTCTTTGAACGTACTAACCACATGCCGAGAATATGGTAATCAGTAAGCTTAAGTACCTGATTGGCCCGGCAAGTGGACGACAACCTACCCTTTGAACTTCGGTCCCACTATATGGCGAGTGCACGAGTGGCCACGACCCGGCGGCGAACCGTGGCGTGGGACTCTTGTACTCTCGGAGGGTAGCTCCGATCCACAACCCGGAAAGAAAGGGGAAAAGTTGCACGTGTGACTCTGTGAGTAACCACGTGACGTGTGTTTAGGTTTCCCTTGCAAGGTTAAGAAATTCGATTCGAATCGTTCGTTTCTCACGGCTATTGAGACTGCTTAATCACTTTTACCCACAGAGTAAGAAGAGGAACAATGATGATGAATAAACTTGTTGGATGAAATTTAATGCTTCACCATGAATGATATTGGATAGCTGCTTATCTAGAATGGTTAATGAAACTAGAATCTTGAGCTAAAAGTTGAAAGTAAGGACCCACTCGTAGATGCTTTTTCGGCAAAACAAACCCCTGAGCCAAAAAGCCTTGCATGTCTAGAGTCGGTGGAGTAGATTCCACTACCCGGGTAAGTCTTGCTGAGTATTAGTATACTCAGCCTTGCTTGTGGCTTGTTTTCAGGTGAGACCTTCGAAGATATGATTGCTAGCTTGACTTGGCCCTGCACTCTTCCCCCTGGTTGGTCGGTGGAATGGGATACGCCCCCGTCCAATGAGGATAATGCCGAGTGATGTCTCGTACGGGCTTCACCGAGACATCCTGTATCGTCGAGTAGCTTTCGTTGTTTTATTTTTCGCTGCAACTTAAACTCTGAAAAACTTCTTAGTTATGATCACTGAAGTACTTGGTTTCTAAACTCAAACTTGGTTTGTAATATTCACCTATGATCATTTTTGTAACATTTGCTGGAATGTGGTATTCTCTGGGCTCATCATCGCATGAGCATTCGTATGTATGGCATTCGATCCGCTTTACCGTGGTTGTATCGGGAGGTTACCCGACAGACCCATGGATTACTCCGTTTGAAGTGTAAGGTTAACCAAGATTGCCCTAATGGTGATGGTTAATACACTTGAGCCGGATTAATTCAGGTGGTTCTGCCACAGCTGGTATCAGAGCCGTAGCTGGTGCCACAGCTGGTAACAGCTGGCCCCAGAGCCGAAATGCATACGCCAGAGAATGCGACAAGCCTTAAAAACTTATTTTCATAAAACTTGACTAGAAGGATGTGTTGCGAACTACGTTGGTGCGCTAAGGATGGTGCCTAGTTCGTAAAGCCCTAAGGGATTATGGGAAAGTTACTAGGTGGCTATCTAACTTATGAAATATTATCCACTGACTTCCAGCACATTACTTTCTGTCAAAACTTACTTTCATGCACAACCGACCTTAAATTCTATAACGACGCACTCATCGCTAAGGTAAGAAGGTAAGGATCCTCAGCCAACTGAGAGAGCTTGGCCTTCCTGTCGGTGATGCGAACCGAACGCTGCCCTCAAGCAGTGGCTTACTTGAGGTGCTGCCAATATGCCAACTGTTAGTTGAATATATTGGGAGTAGAAGGTTTGGCGCAGGGTATGGCGATCGCTGTTCATACCCCCGTCTCATGACGGTACCCCCGTGAATACGTTATCTCGATAGCGTATGTTAACGTCGTCTGTAGGGCGGAAATTGTACAGATATCGTTTCTATAAGTAAACGGTAATGAATACGGACGCTTTCATGAGTTCTGGCATGAAAGGTTCATGAGATATATATGCTCTATCAATCTTCTGCAGGTACACTAACCGCGATTACGATAAGTTAAAGAACAGTTAGAAAACCTCGACTAGCTATTATAGTGAGAGGCGTATCATGTATGCCACCGAAACTATCTTCGTAAGACCAAAAGTATTTGGCAATTATTTTATTTTGTGAGGATGAATAGGACGTGCATGCATCATGACCATATATATCTGAAATTGAAAATGCGTTGTATGAGAGTGGTAAGGTTCTTGCGTATCCAAGCGTGATTCTGCATAAGGACTATCCAGCGAATCTGTCATAAATTTGCCATGACCGAAAAGAGAGATTTATTGATCAAAGAAAATGACCTTTTTCTGGTAAAGTTCATGTTGAAAGAATTGTGCCAAATTTTGTGTTCTATCTCCTGTTCAAAAATCAAAAATTCTGAACTTATGGATAGTAAGAAATAACAGAAACCATGGAATGTCAGATTTCTGTCCAGAATAAGCACTTCTGCCCCTTTAATTTTTAGGTCCCCTTCCTACGGTTTTCTGCAAAAGAGTACACACAAAACTTGTTCCAAATTTAACCAGGTAGCTGCTGTTAAAATTTGGTAAATTTTGGCCGGGTAGATTTTCCCTGGTGCACGAAATATTGGCCCACTGTTCACTGAAATTCTGGGTAGACAGTAAGGTGAAACCTGAGAAGAAAGACCATCTTAGAGACCTATCTAGCTCTGGAGTTGACTAGCAAAGTTGTTCACAAATACCTTAGGAGTGTTCTGGTGAAATTTGAGAATTTTTGGATAAAAACTGTGGAAGTTATGGTTATTTTTGCACCCTATACAGAATCTGCCCCTGTGTTTTTCACACTTTTTCTTGGTCTCACTCCATTTGATCTTTTGTTCAGATGGCCGAGCCTGTTGCTATGATGGTGGATGAGGATGGACGCGTTCACTCGCAGTGTCTCCACTGGGAGGGCTTTCCCTCTATTTTGTGGGATGTTCTGCGCACCGCGGGCTATCTAATTCCCCCACGTTACGCAAGACTGGAGTTTGCAGAGAATGGAGTTACCCAGTACCGTGTCAACGTGACCATCTTTTCGCACCCGCTACACCCGGAGTGGCCCGCCTTGGAGATTGAGGCTGTTGGTCGCCGTTTGGCCGATACTTGGGAGCTTGCAGCCATGAGGGCGCTCACCACTTTTTGTGCGCAGCGTCCCGAGGTTGTCACACTCGCCCCCATTGGTTTGTTTCCTGCTGCCCAGGACAACGACCCCTTTTGGCTCAACAGGGTGCAGCACGCACAGTACTTGGTAGACTTTCACGCCCAGGAGACCGTCGATACCTCCATGCGGTGCATGAATGCACTCTACCGACTTCTGACTCTCCAGAGTCAGGCGCTTGAGCAGCTCACTGATCTTGCACAGGCCTACCACATGATGGCAGATACCAGGGATGAGCAGATTAAGGAGCTCAGTAAGGATCTTGAGGACAGAGATGCTCAGATTGGCCAACTTGAGGGCCAAATTCAGGAGCAGAACACTCTCATGGGTGAGAGAGATGCCACGATAGCACACTTGGAGGAGCAGCTCCATGATCTGAGCCTTGAGTTGGAGGATGCTAATGAGCACATTCAGTGGCACCATGATCAGAATGAGCATCCCCATGAGGAGGACATGGAGGAAGATGAGGAGGAGCCACAGGAGATTGATGGTATTTCAGGAATGGACTTCGAGGGTGAGGTACCACAGGAACCTCAGATGGGAGCTCACTCTCCTACTCACAGCGAGTCGTCCGTCAACGACCTGGATGACTTCTAGATGATGACCTAGAAGGACTTTTGCACATACTCCTCGATAGGGTAGCCTAACTTTTGGCAAGTGTTGTAATAGGCTAACTAGGAGTTGAGTAACTCTTTTGTGATGGGTACACCTGAACCATGTGGATACCCTCAGCATGTAAGGAACAGCGATAAACTTGGGTGATTTCGTTGTAAGTTGGTAAACGATGAAATCCACAATCGCTGAAACTTGTCGGAAATTTTATCCATGCCTCCTTACATTTCTGAGCTGTGAGTTGAATACCAAACCTGTCAGGAATCTTGTGATCATGGTTCTCACAAAATTTCAACCTCATTGGATCTTGCTAAGTTAAGTTATAGGCCAGATACTATGACTCGTTCTGCTGAAAAACAGCTGAGACAGTAAGGCAAAGGACGAGCCTTTCGACCATCTTAACTATAGATCTAGCACCTGAGTTAAATACCAAAGTGGTGCATCCCTAAGTTCTCTAACTACTGCCAAAATATGAGATGTTTTGGATACACCCACAGCAAGCTATGATTTTTCTCGTAGCAAACAGAAATTCTATCCATTCTTCTAGCTGTGATTTCGGAAGTCTATGACTACACCAATCATTTATGAATCAAGGAAGTAATATGGATCGCGTAGCTAATGGTAACCTTTCACGTTTCAGATGGTTGGATCAACACGTGGCAACCCTGAGGGTTTTGGTGCCGGTGGAAGCAGACCGCGACAATCGCCACCACCCCCGCCCAGTTTGGTGGAAGTGATGGCCGCTCAAACCGAGCTGCTGTGTCAGCTGGTGCAAGGACAGCAACACCACCAGCGGGGTGGGCAAAACGTCCACCACCCCCAAGCTGCAGGATATACGGATTTTCTGGGGACCCAGCCGCCCTTGTTCCATAAGACGGAGGAACCCCTGGACGCAGACGCATGGATTCGCACCATCGAATCCAAGTTCACACTACTTGCGGCCCCATGCTCAGAGGCCAACAAAGTTCGTTTTGCCGCGCAACAGCTTCGCGGTACCGCTCGTCTGTGGTGGGACCACTATTTTGCGATGCTCCCGGCTGATCATGTGGTCGACTGGGACGAATTCAAGGCCGCATTCCGGGCACATCATATCCCCGAGGGTCTCATGGAGAGGAAGTTGAACGAGTTCCTGGCACTTACCCAGGGCACCCGCACCGTGCTGCAATACGCCCAGGCGTTCAACAATCTATGCCAGTATGCTGGCTATCACGCTGATACGGATGCTAAGAAGCATGACCATTTCCGCAGAGGACTGAGCACCAAGCTCAAGGAGCGTCTGAACCTAGCCAGGGCTGACACCTACAACGAATTGGTCAATATGGCCATTACCCAGGAAGACTGTATCATGGCACACCGGGCAGAGAAGAAGAGAAAGGCACCCACTGGACCTTCAAGTGCTCAGCCACCAAGGTATCGCATCGTGCAAAATGCCGCACCCACAGCTCCACCTAGGGCCCCTCAGCCAGGAAGATGGATTGCCAGACCCCCACAGCAGCCAGGCATGGTACGACCCCCGATGCCTCCACAGAATGGTCCTAGGCCCACTCTTCAACAGTCTCTTCAACCTAGCCCCGCGAATCGTTGTTTCAAATGCGGGAGTTCCAACCACTTTGCACGAGCATGCCCTCAGTCTGGGCCGCCCAACCAAGGTCAGGGATTCAACCCGAACAACAAGAACAAGGGCAAGAGACAAACCCTGCAGGTCAAGCAAGGACGGATTAACTTCACCACGCTTGCAGAGCTTCCTGAAGGAGCCCCAGTAATGTCGGGTACATTCTCTATCCATAACAAGCCTGCAGTTATATTGTTTGATTCTGGCGCATCGCATAGTTTCATAAGTACAAAATTCGGTGCAAAAGTAGGCTTGGATGTTTGTCACACAAAAGGGTCATATATGATATCAAACCAAATGGTCAAACAAGTACCAGTCAAGTTGGGTAGTAAAACCATCGATGCAGACCTTGTTCTTTTACCCCTTGACGGCATAGATCTTATTTTGGGTATGAATTGGATGGTTTGCACAAAGTCACACTGAACCCCTCATCCCGAGCTATGGAAATAAATTCACCTAGTCACGGAGCCACCACCCTTTACCTACCATTCCTGGATTGCACGAATTCCTGTGCTTACGCGATGGAAGGACTTAAGCTAGAGGATATTCCTGTAGTAAACGAGTATGCCGACATTTTTTCGGATGACTTACCAGGAATGCCACCGGATAGGGATATTGAGTTCATCATTGAACTACAACCAGGCACTGCACCTATATCCAAAAGACCATATAGGATGCCCCCTAAAGAATTGGCAGAGCTGAAAATTCAACTCCAAGAACTGCTGGACAAAGGTTTCATTCGCCCTAGCGCGTCACCTTGGGGATGTCCAGCCCTATTCGTAAAGAAGAAGGATGACAGTTTGAGGTTATGCGTTGACTACCGGCCTCTCAACACAGTAACCATTAAGAATAAATACCCACTTCCCCGTATCGATGTACTCTTTGATCAATTAGCTGGAGCCAGAGTCTTCTCAAAAATTGACCTTCGTTCGGGATATCATCAGATCAAGATTCGCCCGTGCGATATTCCTAAGACTGCCTTCTCCACACGATATGGACTATATGAATTCTTGGTCATGTCCTTTGGACTCACCAATGCCCCTGCCTACTTCATGTATCTCATGAATTCGGTATTCTTGCCCGAGCTTGACAAATTCGTCGTAGTGTTCATCGACGACATCCTTATCTATTCCAAGGATGAGGAAGAGCATGCCAAGCACCTTCGCATTGTTCTTAAGCGACTCAGAGACCATCAGCTCTATGCTAAGTTTTCTAAGTGTGAATTCTGGTTGGATACTGTAAAGTTCTTGGGTCACACGATCTCCAGCGAAGGCATAACCGTTGACCCCAGCAAGGTACAAGAGGTGATGGATTGGAAACCCCCTACCTCTGTTCATCAGATTCGTAGTTTTCTCGGCTTAGCCGGTTACTACCGTCGCTTCATCCCGGATTTCTCTCGAATTGCTAAGCCATGACAGAACTGTTAAAGAAGGAAGTAAAGTTTGTATGGAATGAGAAATGTGAAGAAGCCTTCCACACTCTCAGAGAGCATCTGACTACTGCACCTGTGTTAGCTCAACTCGCTAATACCAAGTCATTCGATGTGTATTGTGACGCATCAGGTACTGGTGTAGGATGTGTGCTTATGCAAGAGAATCGAGTGATTGCATATGCCTCACGAGCCCTTCGGCCCCACGAGCAGAATTATCCCACTCATGATCTTGAGCTTGCAGCTGTCATTCACGCTCTAAAAATATGGAGGCACTATCTCATGGGTACACGGTGCAATATCTACACGGATCATAAGAGTCTCAAGTATATCTTCACACAAGCCGATCTGAATATGAGACAACGAAGATGGTTAGAATTAATCAAGGATTATGACCTTGAAGTGCACTATCACCCCGGCAAGGCTAATGTAGTCGCGGATGCACTAAGCCGCAAGTCCCATTGCAATTGCTTATCCATGGAATCCTACCATGAGACATTGTGTGCAGAAATGAGGAAGCTTAACATGGAAATGGTTTCCCAAGGCACTCTAAATCACATCTCAGTTGAGCCCACTCTTCACGACCAAATCGTCATGGCACAACTACATGATGAAGGAATTAAGATCATCAAACAAAAACTCTCTCTAGGTGAGGAGAAGTATAAATGTTTCCGCTAGGACCATAAGGGAGTTCTATGGTTCGAAAGTCGTATAGTCGTTCCGAAGAATCATGAACTCCGCAAGCAAGTTCTCGATGAGGCACACCTTTCCAAATTCTCTATCCACCCCGGTAGTAGCAAAATGTATCAAGACCTAAGGCAAAACTTCTGGTGGACTAGAATGAAAAGAGAAATTGGTACGTATGTCTCAGAATGTGACACGTGCCAGAGAGTAAAGGCTAGCCACTTGAAAGTAGCCGGTACACTTCAACCGTTACCTATACCATCCTAGAAATGGGAAGACATAAGTATGGACTTCATCGTTGGACTACCAAACACTTCCCAGAAACATGATTCCATATGGGTTATCGTTGATAGACTCACAAAGACAGCACATTTCCTTCCGGTACACACCACCTATTCTACCAAGAAATATGCCGAGATTTACCTCGATCGTATTGTTTGCCTACATGGAATACCTAAGACAATTATTTCTGATCGTGGTACTCAGTTTGTAGCATGCTTTTGGGAACAGCTGCAAACGTCTCTTGGTACTAAACTGATTCGCAGCTCAGCATACCATCCTCAGACTGACGGACAAACGGAAAGAGTAAACCAAATTCTTGAAGACATGCTGAGAGCTTGCGTCATTCACTATGACAAGAACTGGGACAAATGTCTACCCCTAGCAGAGTTCTCGTACAACAATAGCTATCAAACGAGTTTGAAAATGGCACCATTTGAGGCCCTGTACGGACGAAGGTGTCGAACTCCTTTGAGCTGGTCACAAACCGGAGAACGTAAAATAATTGGACCCGACCTAGTAATCGAGGCAGAGGAGAAGGTAAAAGTAATACAAGCAACTCTTAAAGCCGCACAAGCCCGGCAAAAGAGCTATTCTGACAAAAGGAGAAAGCCCCTAAAATTCGAAGTTGGCGATCATGTCTATCTTCGAGTTTCACCAACCAAGGGAGTGCAAAGATTCGGAATCAAAGGCAAACTAGCTCCCCGTTATGTTGGTCCTTACGAAATCCTTGAGAGCTGCGGACCCGTAGCCTACAAATTACGACTGCCCCCTCAGCTCACGGCCACCCATGATGTCTTCCACGTATCTCAACTCAAGAAGTGTATTCGAGTCCCTACCGAGATTGTGGAACAACAAGAGATATTGTTAGAACCCGACCTCTCGTATGTCGAACACCCGGTTAAAATTTTGGATCAAAAAGAAAGAGGGACCAGGAGGAAAGTGACTAAAATGTATAAAGTTCAATGGAATCATCACACTGAAGAAGAAGCCACCTAGGAAACCGAGAGCTACCTAAACCAAAATTTCCCTGGTTTTCTTATCTCAACCACTGGTATGTGCACCCTGTCCACACTAAGATTTACCGAATCTCGGGGCGAGATTCTTGTTAAGGGGGGAAGGCTGTAACAACCCTGATAAATTCCATTTCTAAAGCAATGTCATTAGCCCAACCCTATGCTTAACCAACTAATAAAAGGGTGAAAAGAATTAGAACAAGTTAAGTTGAAATTCAAATTGAATTTGGGCACATTTGAATACCTTTGAATTTTTAAATTAACTTTCAAACCATAAGCCAAATGAGATGTTGCCTGAAACCAAACTTGTAGAAATTTTTATTCTGAACAACTTTCATGTTCAAAAGTTTTTGAAATTCAAATTAGAAAGAGGAGAAAACACCCTATTTGCACCCAGCCCCCTGAAACTTTTCAAATTCTTGCAAAAAGGTCCTTCGCTCTCTCTCTCTCTCCCCTCCCCGCCCGACAGCACGGCCAGGTGGCCGGTGATGCCTGACCGGCGCGAGCCGCCAGGCCAGTGGCCGCCGTGCCTCGCCCCCAGAACCGGCTTTGCCCCCCCCCCCCCCACCGCCGCGCCGCCCAGTCCGCGCTCGCGCGTGCGCCACGCGGTGCCGTGCCCCCTGCTCGCCGTCCGCCGCGCCCAACCGCCGCATCGCGCCGTGCCGTCCCAACCCCCGCGCTCCGCCCGTCGCTACGCCTGCCTTCCGCCTGAGCCGCTGCTGCAGCTGCCCCAATCCCCATGCCGCGCTATCGCCACCTCGCCACGCAAAATTTCCGGCGCCCAGACGCAAGCCTCCGCCCGCTGCACGCCGCGCCGGTGTCCTGCTGCCGCCCACCGTGGCCAGTGGCACGCCCTGGCCGTGTCTCCGCCCCCGTGCGTCGCCCCGCACCCCACCCCCCTCCTGCCCTTATAAAAGCCACGCCCAGGCAGCCCGCGCGAGCCACCAGCATCCAGAGCACCTCGCCGCCGCCATTGCCGCCGCCGAGCTCCACCCGCTCGTGGACAGCCATCCACGGCCGCCCCCTGCCCAAATTGAAGTGTCAGCCACCACTACATCACCCCACCGCCGGAGCGCCGCCGCCCGCGCTGTCACCGCCGCCGCCGCCCCTGCTCACCGCGGACAGCTCAACCCCGACCTCCTCCGCCCAAGCCAAGCACCCGAGCAGCTTCCCCACGCGCCACTGAAGCTCGCGGACCAGACCAGACCGCCCCAAGCCCGCCGGAGCACCACCGTCGACGCGTGCCGCCGGCGCCGCCACCCCTGCTCCAACGCCGGCGAGCTACTCCCGGCCGTCCCCCACCCGAACAAGACCCCCACGAGGTAGCCCTCGCACCCCTGATCCTTCCCCGACCCTCACCCCTCGCCGCCGGCGAGCCCCTCGCCGGAATTTTGGCCGGCCACCGTACCCGAGCCGCCCGAGGACCCAATTGCAGTAATTGAAATCTTTAGAAGGGTCTGCACGTAAGATTCAAGGACCCAGTTGTAAAAGAAAGTTTCAAATCTAGATTCAAATTCAGTGAACTTTTAAAATTCGTATAAAATCTTAGAAAATTCAGAAAAATGCAAACTAAACTGTTCTAGAATCCTTAGAAGAAACTCTACAACTTTTGTTACAAAAAGTTTCTCAGATTCTCAATATATTTTGCTCTACATTAAATGGAAGTTTTAATGGACTTCTTTTGTACCCATTGTTGTAGATCAATGCTGACCCTAAATTTTGGGCAGTGAGTTAGTTGACTGATGTTTAGGACTATGTAAAAAGATCAGGCCCAAATTCCACCTCTATCTACACTGTTTATCAAACTTAATTTCATGCCATAAGTGGCTAAATATTTTTATCCCAGCAGTTAGGTTATGAATCACCTAATAAAACTTTTTCTATACTGGTGTAATGGTACCTAGATGTCAGAGACAAATTGGAAGACTTTTTATCTCACAGGAACCTATTTATTTGATTTATGAGCTAATAACATACATTAAATTAAGAAAATAGTATCTTAGCTTGGAAAATTCTCATATGTTTACTAGAAGATACTTAGTGGTAGTGGATGCTGTGTAAAAAGTTTCGTGGACAAAAACCCTGTGTAGGATCCTGTAAAAAATAAATCCTTGAATAACCTAGGAGTGTAATGTCATTTTTACCATGCTCTGAAAACTGCATAATAAATCCTACAAAAATTACAGTAGCTCCTGCTTGATTAAATGAAAGCCCTGTAAAAATCTTAGACTCAGTTGTTGCACCATTTGTTCTGTACAAAAAGAACAAGGATCTAGCAGCAACCATGTAATATATTTTTCATAATTAATCTGCTGCATGAAATTGTCAGTAAGCATATCTTTCCGTGATGTGCCTAGATCCAAGGTTTCATGACCAGAAACTACCCACTGTAGTAGTTACACTTAAATCATGTTTCCATGAGGAAAATAAGTTCCCATGAACACCCACCCCACCTTGCTTAACGAAGTTACTTATTGTACCTTTCTACTCTATTAACGATTGCCCACGAATGATAAAGTAACTCACTTCACAACAAACTCATGTTTTACAAACTGCAACTTTATCGTGAAGGAAATCATGTCGTTTACCATTACCACTACTTAAACTTGTGCATTCATGTAGAAACGACTACTCTCGCCGACGGAACTTACGAGCTGGTGCCCGAGTCCGAGAGTGAGCAGCGAGAAGCCCAGACGAATTTAACTGAAGCAGTTGAAGACCCGGGTCAACGTTCAGACGATCCCCGGACTAACTTTGCACAAGAAGGCAAGCCCCGGAGCATAACCCATTTCCTTTCCTAAATTATGCAACTCACTACTCTTTTGCTTGTGCATTAAATTTATAGGAGTTGAATGAAAACTTAGTTGCATGATGTTAGGAACCCATGCTTGAAAACTAGATGTAAGGTTCGCTAGAATGCTGTGCTAATAGGACTCCGGTAAAAGCCGAGTGATTTCCTGTCACTCGCGAGAAAATAGGAGTTGAATGTTTACTACACGCTGCAATCATAAGGACAACGGACGGGCTATGGTACGATGTTTACGATTGAGGCCCGTCTGTTTAGCGAAAAATGCTAAGGCCGCAGTGTGTGGTAGTGGTGGTTAAGTCTTTGAATGTACTAACCACATGCCGAGAATATGGTAATCGGTAAGCTTAAGTACCTGATTGGCCCGGCAAGTGGACGAAAACCTACCCTTTGAACTTCGGTCCCACTATATGGCGAGTGCACGAGTGGCCACGACCCGGCGGCGAACCGTGGCGTGGGACTCTTGTACTCTCGGAGGGTAGCTCCGATCCACAACCCGGAAAGAAAGGGGAAAAGTTGCACGTGTGACTCTGTGAGTAACCACGTGACGTGTGTTTAGGTTTCCCTTGCAAGGTTAAGAAATTCGATTCGAATCGTCCGTTTCTCACGGCTATTGAGACTGCTTAATCACTTTTACCCACAGAGTAAGAAGAGGAACAATGATGATGAATAAACTTGTTGGATGAAATTTAATGCTTCACCATGAATAATATTGGATAGCTGCTTATCTAGAATGGTTAATGAAACTAGAATCTTGAGCTAAAAGTTGAAAGTAAGGACCCACTCGTAGATGCTTTTTCGGCAAAACAAACCCCTGAGCCAAAAAGCCTTGCATGTATAGAGTCGGTGGAGTAGATTCCACTACCCGGGTAAGTCTTGCTGAGTATTAGTATACTCAGCCTTGCTTGTGGCTTGTTTTCAGGTGAGACCTTCGAAGATATGATTGCTAGCTTGACTTGGCCCTGCACTCTTCCCCCTGGTTGGTCGGTGGAATGGGATACGCCCCCGTCCAATGGGGATAATGCCGAGTGATGTCTCATACGGGCTTCACCGAGACATCCTGTATCGTCGAGTAGCTTTCGTTGTTTTATTTTCCGCTGCAAATTAAACTCTGAAGAACTTCTTAGTTATGATCACTGAAGTACTTGGTTTCTAAACTCAAACTTGGTTTGTAATATTCACCTATGATCATTTTTGTAACATTTGCTGGAATGTGGTATTCTCTGGGCTCATCATCGCATGAGCATTCGTATGTATGGCATTCGATCCGCTTTACCGTGGTTGTATCGGGAGGTTACCCGACAGACCCATGGATTACTCCGTTTGAAGTGTAAGGTTAACCAAGATTGCCCTAATGGTGATGGTTAATACACTTGAGCCGGATTAATTCAGGTGGTTCTGCCACAGTCGGCTGCCTATTATAGGTGTTGCATAAGTAGTCAAATCCGAATGGTGGTCGTAAAAGGTAGCCCCCCGAGTTGCAGTAGGTGATCAAAGTCCTCTTCCAATGCGGAAAGGGTCTTGGGTAGGATCATTTCATATCGAATTGGACTTGGTCTCGGGGTTTTGAGTTTCCTGATGAAGTTGTTGAAATCGCGATCGAATGCCTTCAGCTCGCTGAGGTTGATGCGCTTAAGGGTGGTTTTTGCTAGATTGATGCACTCTACGATACCTTGGTCGACTCGGTCGATGCCGGAGAAGATGTCGCCAGTGGCGACAGGAGAATGGTGAGGAGTCTCTGGGCGGTTCCGTGTCGAGGACGCCGGGTCAGGCTAATGGAGAGCAGCTTCCGCGAGCTTGATGCATTTGAAGATGCCGTCGTCCACCTGATCTATCCTGGCAATTAGATCATCAGGACTGATCGATGGGCGAGGGTTTACCTTGATATGACTTGCGTAGCTTCCAATTAGATCGGAAAGTTTGATCCCAGTGAGATCATTGGCAAGATTGTCGGTGTCGTGGCTGGATGTCAGAGCAGATGCCTCCGGCTTCTTGGGTTTGGCCAGGTGGTTGTTGAAACCACCTAAGCCAGTGGTGATGCAGACCCAAGAGCCAAAGGTGAACGTGGTGCCCTCGTCGGGCACGGTGCTGGTAAAGTTGAAAAATGCCATCGAGTTCTTCGGTGGATGCTCGATGAACACCCCTACCTGGCGCGCCAGCTGTCGGTGTTTAACCTCCAAGCCCTCCAAGGGATATCCCCGAGGTGGTAGATTTTAGGTGGGGTGTCGCCGAGATCAAGAACTCGAAGATGCAAGGAACACAAGATTTAGACAGGTTCGGGCCACCAAGAGCGTGATACCCTATGTTCTGTGTGGTGGTTTGCATTGCCTTAGGTGTTGTGATGTTTTGAAGGGAGTCCCTACCCGCCCTTATATAGTCTTGGGGGATTGGGTTACATGGAAATCCTAGCCCGATACTAGCTTATGAGTCCTACCCGAGTACTACTCGGGTAGTTTCCTTCTGTTCTGACTAGTCCTACTCCTGTACGGGTAGTTACAATTGATGTAGGGTGTGGTCCATGTCCCATCCCTTATCCTAGAGTTTGTAGGCCATGTGCGCAGTCCCGTGGCTCCGGGTCTGACAACCATGTTGACAAGCCCAATCTTCAGCTCAAAGCCTTCATTGCATTGGTCATTGTTCAGTCCAGTAGGGATATGTCTGCTGGATGGAGCTGAGAACTGATGGAGTGTATTCTAAGCCATGGGTGATGAAGCTGGTGTTGTCGAACTTTCGCCTAAGGTAAGCCTTTTCTAAGGTGGGACCGTTCTCTGTTGGACAATCCGCTTGATTCTTTCTGGATTCGGGTCGAAGTTATACAGTAGATTGAGACCGGTCATACACTGCTCTTCATATATCACAAAGACAATGAGAGAAATGGTAAGCCCGCTAGGATTAGCGGCGATAAATCAGTAAACTTTATCAAACTATTCAACGATATGCTTAGCACCAATTGCTTCCCCAGCAACGGTGCCAGAAATGCTTGTTGGCGTTTCTTATGCCCAATATAATATGTATTTCGCAAGCACACAGAATCCACCGCTGTAGCACTTCACCTTGGAGTATCCCAGGGTATCATAAATTTCCATGGGGAAGCACTATGGTCTAGAGAATATCGAAGAAGCGAATGATAAACTTTACTGGAGATATCAACCGACTAACTTAATGGTGGTAATCCAGATATGATAAGATAGGATAAATGGCCAAGCGATGACCGTTTGACACAGGAGACTCTAAACCTTAGAGTGGTAAGCAGCTGGGAGGACAACGAGCGTGAAAGACTCCTAAAACACTTCTAAACTATTGAGCCAACCTCACTAGACTAAACCCTACTACTAACTTGATATCGGAAACCTAGAGCTTACTTCAGCGGCCAGAGAGAGGAAGGACTGCAGAAAGGGGTGAGGGCGGAGTCCAACGGCTAACAACAACTACTGCTATGAAAACACTCGAACGTGGTGGATTATGAGGGACGGACAGGGTTGTCACCACCTGCCGACTGCCACACTGTTCCGTAGGGTGGAACAGACTTCCTAGCTAACACTAAGCGAGGCACCACATCTGAACTCGGTGTTAGGATTTCTCTTGAGGCCTTCAAGAGAAATCCCCTTCAACCTAGGGAACTGACTTGAGCCCCCCTAGTCCAGGCGAGAAAACCCGCAAGGTAAGATCCTGATAAACAAGAGAGATATCAAAGCCTAAGCTAGAGGAAAGAACTTCCGCACACAAGTTGGATAACTTGGAGAGATAAATAAATGCGGAAAGTAAAGCTGGCTCGACACGATAAAGAAGATAAACTATATTGATAAATGTCAAAGGGAAAGATACAAGAGCTATACCAGACTTCCGATGATGACTCCGGAATCCCGAGACAAGCTTGACTCAAATCTAACTCCCAGACTACTAAACCTAACTCTATAAAGTGAAAGAGAGAAGAGAACTCCTTGGTGTGTGTGCTACAAGTGGGATGTGCTGGTCTATTTATACTACTTCAAGGTCGGCTATTGCAGTGTAGCTTGTAATGTGAGCTGGTATGGCGGTTGAAGTAACTTCCACACGAAGTTGAGCACGTGGCACTGCAGTGGGAGGCCAGCCGCCCTCTCCCAGGCCGGCCAGCCTGGGATTTATGCCCCTTGGCACCGCCTTCCTCTGGACGCATCTGATTTCCTTCTAGTGTCGGTGCCAGTTGGCATTTGAGGTGTTTGCCCGAATCTTGAATGCAAGTGGGCCCTCCAATCCATGGGTGAAGCCTTTCGGGTCTTTGGCATGGCTCAGGATCAAGGTAAGTGTGTTTCCTTACCTCTGGATCAGTGACGTGGCAATCCAAGGGAGTGCTAGGCTGGCTGGCCTAGGTGAGGCCGGTCGGCCTGGGATTTTTCCCATTTTGCCTCAACTTTTGTACACTTGTTCCTGCATTCATAGCTCATCCAAAACTTGTGGAACTTGATTAGTTCAAATAAAATATGTATTCCCTAGAAGTTGGCGGACAAAGTGTGTTTTAATGGCATTCGACACGCATCAACATGAATATACACGGTGCCCGCACGTTGTTGGAGTTTCACCAGAAGGGTCAAATTTAAGCAAATTTTAGCCCCAATTTCGAATCAAGTGCATGGAGAGAGGAGAGAGGAGGGATTAAAGGCATATCTTGGAGGTTATTGACATGTATTAGGACTCAAAGGGGGGCTTACAGACTGCCATTGGTGAGTTCTGGAGCTTAGATCTAGATATGACCTTATAATATGGGTGGAGAGGAGGGGATGATGGCTTGGGAAAGGTGGAGGAGGTCATAGATGGATGCAATAACATGTGTACCGTGGTAGGGGATATTATGTTCTCCGTAGCGTGGGTGGTCTGATATGATGGCGCCAGGTATTGTGGCGAAAAATCTCGTGATGACGTTAGACTTAGGTCAACCTAGAGTGGTTCTCAGTGAGGGGTTGAAAGATATTCATGGACAGCGATATCGGGACGACCTTTGTGGGTGCTTTTGTAGCCACACGACTTCTCATGGATGAAGTTCATGGACCTAAAAATGCACTTTCAGAGTTTATGGACCTAAGTGACTCAAATTACAAGTTTATGGATCCAAAAACGCACTTTCAGAGTTTATGGGCCTATGTTTTCAAAGTTTATGGACCTCAGTGAAACAAATTACAAGTTATGGACCTAAAAAATGCACTTTAGGAATTCGTGGATCTAAATGACACACCCTTACAAGTTGGTGGACCTTTGGTGCATTTTACTCTATTTTTTTCCATTTGTTGTTTTACCTGGTCCATGCTTCATCTTCTTTTTAAAATAATTAGCAGCTCTCCATTTCAAAAATTCATTGTTCACGTAAATCAACTAAGTTAAATATTTTAATTCCTAAATTTCTTGTTAATATGTAATCTTTTCAAAAATCCATTTCAAAAATTCATTGTTCACATATTTCATTAAGAGGAAGAGAATTTTGCGACGCAACTTCGAGAGAGTCCCCGAAGTGCAGAGTTACAAACATACCATGCAGACAGTGGCAACACAAGCTTATAATACAGAGATAGCGACCACCTCAGCCCTAAACACAACAAAGAAGAGGTAAACTCCACCACCGCCACACAAACGGCAAGACTAAACCAGCCCTATGCAAACCCTAGCGGCAACCACCCTTCAAACTAAGAATAGCGAAATGTCAAAACACCAAGAATGACGCCAAAGGCACCAGCTGCACGGATAGAACTTCAAGATGATGCCTTCTGGAACAACATGACGTAGAGCGCCATCGCCGCCTGCCTGATAACCTGACACGTTTTCACCTGAAGAATAGGATCAGGGTCGAACAATGCCTCCAGCGAGGATAACAACACCTGAAGGTGTCTCCGTTGTTAG
Source organism: Panicum miliaceum (assembly GCA_032594955.1). Classification (NCBI taxonomy): domain Eukaryota; kingdom Viridiplantae; phylum Streptophyta; class Magnoliopsida; order Poales; family Poaceae; genus Panicum; species Panicum miliaceum. The sequence goes on from CM064072.1 coordinate 6,287,368, forward strand.
GACCAACCAAAGCCGTGCAAGGCTTTCGCCAAAGACCTAAAGACCCATCACCATGTAGGAAATGTCATCGACGAGCAACAAGCACAAATCGACAAATCAGGCAAGCTGAACCAGAGCAGGGTAGAAGCAAAGGTGCGCAGTGGCGCAGCACCAAGCACCTCACCCTCACAAGCAGGGGAGAATAGTGCACGCTACATTACGAGAGTAGCAGCAAAGCAACGATGACGGAGGAGCTCATTCTGCAACTAGAATAGCAGACAACAAGAGCGATTATGGCGGTGGCATCGGAGTCTGAACGACGACCCCTGGCTATGCCGTGGAGGGGGCCGGAGGCCGCAAGCCCAACGCGGATCAAGTTAGAGGTAGAGTAGCCGCAACCACCAAGGCGGCGATGGCGCCTCATCGGGCGACGATGAAACGACAGCGAGGGGGAGGGGGGCACGACACAAAGAGTGCAAATCCAGGCCGGACGTGGCGACCCCGCGCCCAGACGGGAGCGGATACCCGGAGGCCAGCAACCAGAGGGCGGCGCACCCGAGGCCAAGCCATGATGCGGGTGAGAGAGCGGCACCTCGGCCAAGGAAGGGCGCCTCCGTTTGGAGATCCGGGCTAGGGGAGCCCAGATCCGGTGAAGGGGCAGGGAGATCGGGCCTCCGGCGGTCGGCGGCAACCATGAATAACGGCGGGTTTGGTTTAGAGTTGAGGAACGGAGGGGAAGGAGGAAGGGGATGGGGGAGAGGGTGAGCTGGGCCGACTTCAGCACAGCCGCGGGCTGCCACCGCGACAATCACCAGGGGCGGCCTGAGAGTGGGCGCAGCGGAGATGCAGAGTCACCCCGAGTCGCCTAAGGGGGAGAGACTGGGGAGGGGAAACGGAGGGAGTCCCCTCCAATTCAAAATGTGCTCAATTAATAAATAACAAAATAATTTTTTAACACGTGAATGCATAAGGACAAATTGCGGGGTGCGCTTTTGTATTAATGTGTTTGTGAGAACCCTGCCTTTGAGTGCGTGGCGTGGCGTGTACAGGTGAGGTGTGTTGGGAATGGTTGGCTCGGACATAGTGTTAGCCTTCAAACTCGTGGTCTTCTTCTTTGATGGTGCCATCGTAGGTTGTTGATTGAGCTGAGAACACGGTGGGCGCCTCTGTTGGGGACCGAAGTTTTTTATCCCCAAATAGAAAACATAGAGAGAACTTGCTCAACAATCTAACCTTATATGCACTCACAAAATCTTAAAAAATCATCCTGGTTACAATAAAAGGATGGGGTATTTATACTCCCCTACCTCTGTTACATGATTCCCAGAATGCCCCTACCTGTCCGGCATATTCAAGGGATATGCCGGCCTAAAGGACATTTTCGGGATTTGCAGTCTACAAGTTGTCTACTCCTACCAGATCATGCTTCTCATGTGACATCGAAGGTAACCTCCGATCGCTATGCCGCTTTCTTTTTACCCCAAATCATGAACTATTGTCTATCACCACCGAAGGTTTTCATTCTTGAGATTGGCCTCCCTCTTCGTGACCGAGGACCTTTGTTCGGAGGTCGGAGGTTTCCACCTTCTTGTTCAGTCATACCTGGAACCTGTGAAGACCTTCGATCTCCTAGTCTTTGTTTCCTGCAAAAATGACTTAAATTGGGATAAAAGGAAGATCAGAGGTTACTCCTCTGATCTTTTGCGTTGGCTCGCCTCGCCCAGGACCTCCGGTCGTAACCTTCGGAGGAGGCGATCCCCAACAGTAGCCCCTCGCGGGCGAGGGCCGACTCCGACGGGTCGAACCCTCAAAAAGCGATCGTCTGACAACTTCCGGAAAGCATCTCCTGAAATGTCGGAGTCTGGCGCGAGGCGAGGGTTGCACGGTTTTTGATTGATAACGTGTCTTCCCTTTATTGGTTGTCGCTCAGTATACTCCTCGTTTTGACCGCCGGCCGTTACTGTTACTTTTACCCTCCTATATAAGCGAAGGAGGGGGGGTGTCATTTTCACGTGTTCGGTTGTTTGTAACCTTTGCTTCTTGTTTTTCCAAGACACACGTGAAGTTTTTATTGTTGCACCAACTTGCGTTGATCTTTCCTTTGTAAGTTTTTCTTCCAAGCTTCTCTGTTATTGCGTTGCCTGGACATGGCGCGTACCTATCAAACAGCTAGGCTTATCGAAGGTATTGTCGTTTGCTATAGAGCTTTCTTTTGTTTTTCTTTTTCAGATATGGTGATTATTAAGCGTTGCAGGGTTGCAGAGAATCCCGAAGCTAATTCGCCAGCTGAGGGAGAGACACCTCAGCACTCGGGGGATAATTTATCAGTCGTTGAGGTGGAGGTCATGGATTTGATGGCGCATGGGAAGCGCAAGACACTCTTCTTTGGGGTTTCGCTGGTCCTGCAGTATCTTATTAACTTCTACATCTTGAAGGGTTACTTCAAGGGAGGAGAGTGTAGACCTCCGGGTGATGAAGAGACACCTATACCCAATGATGATGAAGTGGTGGTTTTCAGGGATTTCTTCGTTGCTGGGATGCGATTTCCGTTTGATCCAGTTTTACCAGATCTTTTGCTTCCATTCAATGTGAAGCTGCATCATTTGACTCCAAACGCTGTTGTTCAGCTTCCGAAGTTCTTTTGGGTTGTTCGCACCTTCAGGGGGGCGCTCTCAGCAGATGCTCTTTGCCGGTTGTATGAGCTGCATCCGTAGGGTTGGAAGGTGTTCTTCAAAGGTGATGACAAGCCATACGAAGCTCAGAGCGTTTGTTGCACCTTTGTTCCTCAAAGAAATAACAAGAAAACCGGATTGAAGAGGTTAGAGCTTTCTCATGCCCAGAAGAATAAGTGGGATGACGATTGGACTTAGTATTGGTTCTATGCAAATATTGGTTTCCCAAATCCTGAAAATCGTAAGGAGATTCCATATCCTTTGACAGACATATCATCATTCGAGCATACCCATCAACCTAGTTTCAACAAACACTTTCCAGAATTCAAGGCGTGTGTTAATGCTTTTGAAGTGGCCAGTCAGGTGTGCGGAGGCCGTGACCTTCTGGAGGAGTACTTGGCCACTGAGCTTTGGCCATTGTCTTCGGGTTGGTTTTCGGTGCGCACCCACCTTGTGAAGTTTTATTATTTGGAGTATGAGATTGTTTGCCTGATTTTTAATTTGAGGAAACCAGCTGGAAAGAGCAACGAATTGATTGTTGTTGAGCTTGAGTTGGCCGTGTCGGAGCTTCTAGGGCCATGGAACAAGCAGTATGAATCTTTTATTGCTATTTGTTATCTTCGTAACCGTGTTAATCAATGCTTACAAGAGATGGGTGTTGGCTATGAAGCTCGGCCCGTACCTTCGAGTCCCTAGAAGTGATTGCGAGCTCATGTAAACGTTGGCTCTGATGTTCCAGTCACAAAGAAATTGAAAGGCAAGGCTGCTGCGGAGGTCACTAGTACCTCCGCTCAGGGCCCTCAGAGTGAGCCCGCCACAAATCTGTCTGCCAAGCAATCTGCAAGTCAGGTGGAGGCTCGGAAGAAAAAAGCTACTTGGAATGACAATCATCCGCAAGAGATCCCAGCTTGCGACCTTGGTATGCCCTCTTTTATGAGGGATTTGAAAAAGACTAAGGGTAAAGGTCCTTGGGTTCTCGAGGGTAGGAGGTGGTCCATGTGTTATAACTTGAACCAATTTGGTACTATGCACGCAGGTTCTGGTGGCGTGCGCGCGATGATTGCTGAGGCTGTGGTCTCACTGCACCGACAAAAGGTTTAATGTTGGAGGATAGTTAGCTTGGATGATGATGACGAGTTTTCAGACCAAGGTGACCTGTTGATGTTGTGGATGTTGACCAAGGTGATGAGTTTGGTGGTTGAGGAGCCTGTTAATGTTGTGGATGTTGCGACTGAGAGGGAGGTGGAAGTTGAAGCGGCTGTGGAGGGCCTACCGGGAGGGTGGACAAGCAAAGTCGAATCCGTGGGACTTCTATGAGCTAGGCTTCTGATGCACATAACATTGATCCTTCGGGTAAGTGTTTTATTTTTGTTGTACGGGCCTTGGTTGAGAACTTAGGGTCTTTTGCTTTTGTAGCCGTGGCGAAGGTGATGCTTGAGCTTGGGAAGGTGATACATCCGGGCAATATGGCTTCGGCTGAACCTGGTTGTTCTAAAAATGTTCCATCCGCGATTGGCGCTGTGGTTGAAGGTTAAGATTGTTTAGCTTTGTTCCTTTGATGTAACCATTTTTTTGCATTTTATATAAGGCTTTTGTCGTGATGCATTAAGAGCTTGAAGAGGACGTTGCGAGCAAGGGGCTCCGAGAGCTGGGATAGTTTGCTGCTGTCCTGTCACGCAAGGTATAGTACCTTCGTGCCCTCGGGGTGGAGGAGGCTTTAAACTGATCAGTTAAGGCCTGACTTGGTTTTTCCCTATGTCTTTAGATTGCTGCCATCAACCGTCTTATCTTCCAAAGGATTGACCAGGAGGAGAGTGTACGTGGTGAACAGGCACGTAACTCTTTGGCTGTCATAGATAAAAACAAGAAGCTTCGAAAAGAGAACGAAACTTTGGAAGGTTTGAAGTTGTTGCGTGAGGAGCAAGTTAAGTGTCTAGAAGCGAAGGTCAAAGATCAAGATGCCTTGGTTAAAAGGATGGATAAGTCTGTTGAAGATAATGAGAAGGTTCTGAAAAACCTTCGCATTTCTATTGAGAAAGATGCTAACAAAATCTCCGAGCTCACAAAGTGCGTCGAGCAACTTGAAGTCAAAGCTGAAAACAAGGATGAGATAATTATGCATCTTCGTGCGGAAATCCCGAAGAGTGATAAGACGATTGAATAGATGGTGAAATGCAGTGAGCTAATTTTCAAGGAGTACAAGGCGGCTCTTGCGGTTTTTACTGCTGAGCCCCTTCCACTGCCTGCGCAAGACGAAGGTGAAGAGGGTGCTTTGGCTCTTCTTGATTGGCTGCTAAATGAGTTCGAAGGTTTGCAAGATATTTTAGTAACTGCATCTGACAACGCAACCACACTTTCTTGCGAGAGCGTGCTAGCTCTTCTGAGTCGCGAAGGTTGCGAGGATTTTACGAAATTGGGCTCCAAGGACTTCGCTTATCCCTCATACGAGGAATTAATCCAAGATTTGTTTAGTGTGCAATCCGTGAAGAATGCCTTCTTTCGAAAGTTTTGGAAGGTGTCTGGTAGGGAGGCTGTTTGGGCAATTGCTGCTGCCCAACTGGTGGCGGTAAGCCTTTTGGTTTTCAAGATTTGCCTTTGATTCAAGTGTGTTGGACTGTAGAGTTGACTTGCTTTTTTTGTGCAGGAAAGCAAGGCAGACTATGCTGGAGCAAGAGAGGGAACTTCAAAGGATGCTGCTAGGGGTTCTTCGGGAGGCGGTGCTAATGATGACATAGTGGAAATTGAAGACCCGAAGGTTTAGAGTGAGGGAAATAGCGATGGGAAAAACTTTGGGGTTTTATTTTGCAAACATCTGATGTAAATATTCCTACTCTTACTCATGGTTGCGGGGCCCATACTCGACGTGCCTCCGGTGAACATAGGTTGTGATGGGGTCATCGTGCCCGGATTTGGTTGGGAGAGATACAGTTTCGCTCATCCCAGAGCTAGCGTTAGTGACTTTTGTTATGCACGTGCAACTGATCTGTCGGATGGAAAATGACTGATACAATTCTGCATTTACTTAGTTGTCGAATGATTTGTGAATGTTTGAGTTCTACTATTTTGTGAAAACTGATGTGTATGCTCAGATAATGTATGTGGTTTCCGTGCAACCGTTCGCTTCGAGTCATAAAGACTCTGTTTGTTTTGTTTAAAACCGTCTCCCCCCTCCCTAGTCTTTGTGACTTGGAGGTTCCGTTATGTGCTGATGTCTTCTTCAGGGCTGAGACTTGGTAGCTGCTTTGGGTAGTAAGAAACATCTTCCCTTCCCCAAATCATGGTTGCACGAGAGTTGTATGTTGATAATTTTTGATGCGATAAAGGATAGAAAACTTGGTGTTCTGTTAGGAGAAAATGTCTCTCCCTCCCTAGCCTTTGTTGCGTGAAAAAGCTTTTGCCGAAGGTACTTTGATTTTGAAGTCTTTTAGGTTCAACAGTCTATTGGCCTTTGGATGCTCGTTGCATCTTCTATTTTGAGTCGAGGATGTTTTGGCTTTGATACCCTAAGGTTCGACAGTCCCTTGACGTTCGAGTGCTTTATTGCACTTTATTTTTGAGCCGAAGGTGTTTTGGCTTCGATATCCTTAGGTTCGACAGCCCCTTGCCATTTGAGTGCTTATTGCACTTTAACTTTTTAGCCAAAGGTGTTTGGGCTTCGATACCCTTACGTTCGACAGCCCCTTGGCGTTCGTGCTTATTACTTTTAACTTTTTAGCCGAAGGTGTATTTTCTTTGATACCCTTAGGTTCAACAATCCCTTAGCGTTCGAGTGCTTTATTGCACATTATTTTTGAGCCAAAGGTATTTTGGCTTGATACCCTTAGGTTCGACGGCCCCATGGCATTTGAGTGCTTATTGCACTTTAACTTTTTAGCCGAAGGTGTTTTGGCTTCCACACCCTTAGGTTCGACAGCCCCCTGGCGTTCGAGTGCTTATTGCGCTTTAACTTTTTAGCCGTAGGTGTTTTGGGGAAAGTAACTGTTTATTCATTTGGAGAGTTATTACAAAGGATCCGCCTCGTTAAAAAACTCACCTTTGATGTGGAGTACTCTTTGTGAGGAAAAGAGTACGGTCCTTGAAAAGAGAAAAGATACAAAAAGGTAAACTATCGAGACTAGGTCTGCTTATAGTTTCGCAGCCTAGTCTCATTACAGGAGATCCTACATGTAGTATTTCTTTAGGCTGTCAGCGTTCCAAGAATGTTGTAGCTCGTGACCTTCGTTGTCCGCCAGGTAGAAGGATCCAGGCCGATTGCTTCTCACCACAAGGAATGGTCCGTCCCATTTTGACTGTAGCTTTCCAATGGTGTCAGAGTTTGGCTTTCATTTTAGGACCCTGTCGCCCATTGAAATCTCTTTTTCGACCACCTTCTTGTCTCTCCACTTCCTTGTTTCTTGCTGGTATTTGCTAAGGTTTTTTGTTGCTTGTAAGATGTTGAGCTCAATCAGATCAACTTCGTTCGGAGGTTGTGTTTCTTTATCTTCTGACTTAGCTCGTAAGCTTTGGTTCTTGAGCTCTTCTGGGCTCATGGCATCTAATCCGTAAACGAGTCCGAATGGAGTGAACCTAGTTGCTCTTGATTCGGAGGTGTTGTGGGATCAGACGACCTTCGGGATTTCGTCTACCCATTTGCCCTTCTTTTGGTTGAACAAACATTTTTTGATGCTAGCGAATATTAGGCCATTTGCTTTTTCCACTGCTCCACTAGACTGCAGATGGTAGACTGAGGCAAACATAACTTTCATGCTGACACTGAGGCAAAATTGCTTGAAAAGGTCGAAGTCGTATTGCTTTCCATTATCAACAGTCAGCTCCTTGGGTACCCCGAACCTGCAAATGATGTTTTGCTAGAAGGATTTTCTGACTGCTTCCGAAGTTATGTTCACTAATGGCTTGGTCTCAACCCACTTGGTGAAGTATTCGACCGCCACAATGGCGTATTTGTAATTCTCTTGAGCTGCCGGCAGAGGGCCTACGAGATCCATGCCCCATCTTTGGAGTGGCCATGCTTGTGGTATGAGCTGCGAAGGTTGTGAGGGCCTATTGGATTATGAGCCCATCATTTGGCAAGCTTCGCAGATTCTGACAATCTTCTCTGCATCCTTGAATGCTGAGGGCCAAAAGAATCCTTGCCTAAATGCTTTCGCTACTAGGGGTCTTATCCCAATGTGAGAACCATAGAGTACCGAGTGTATTTCATTTAGTAGCTCCCTGCCTTGTTTGACGGTTATGCATTTGAGCCATGGTGTCGTGATGCCAGATTTTTTATAGTTTACCCTCAGAAAAACTGTAGCACCTAGCCCTTTGAGACATTCTTTTTTCATCTATCTCGTCTATTGTCTCGAAATGTCCCCGAAGGTATGCCATTATCGGAGATCTCCAATCTTCGCTGAAGATGGCGTTGTTTTTCCTTCTCTTGCTTCACTGAAGATTTGGTTATTTCTCATAGAAGACATCTGGAAGCACGGGTTGCCTCCTAGCTGCTGCCTTCGCCAGTTTGTCCACTTCATCATTTTGTGATCTTGGAATATGGACAATGGAGAAGACTTTGAAGTATTTCTCCATTGCCCTAACAGCCTATAAGTAGTTTATCATTTCGGGCTCCCTGCCCTCAGATTCTTTTTCAACCTGATTGGCTATGACCTTCGAGTCTGATTTGACTATGAAGTTTGGGTGGCCGAGAGCTTTCATTTTGCGAAGGCCAAGGAGTAGAGCTTCATACTCGGTGGTGTTGTTTGTACTTGGATCTAGCTTGGTGAAGTTTAGGCGAGCTTGTTGATGCTCATTACAGCTTGATTCGATTGTCAAATCCTGCATAAAAGAGGAACAATATCATATGCCAACACTAGAATAGGATGAATTATCTAACACATTCCACAAGTGCCGGTGTAAATATGTATGCAAGTGCATTTGAGCTAAAAAATCTAGGAAAAGAGCAAGCATGATCCAAGGCTAAGGAGCTACGACCAATCAGAATGCACCATTCAGGGACCAGAGGGCCCACCTGCCAGCCTCCTGCACGATGCTGAGGTCGGTTGGTGCCTTACTTGGTTCGGCCGAACCAGGTGGGTTGGCCGAACCAGCCAGGCCACTACCAACTTACCTCTTCCACGTGTTGGCTCCTCATTGGCTCCCAATGGCGGTTCAAGGTGCAACCAACTGTTTTCCCAGCTGTAGACCCCTGGTGCCACACCTATAAATATGAGTGGAGGGGGTAGGAATAGACACACACTTCACACTTGCAACTTTTGCCTTCTCCTCTCCCATTCCGAGCTCTAGGCTCTCTCAAGAGGTGTAGCGCTGCCTAGGCGGTGTTAGAAGATAGGAGGAGAGTGAGGGGAAGTAGGGGAAGTGCCGGGGTAGTCGGCACTCTCCTCCAGCTTGTACCTCGACGGATGCTTATTAATCAAAGTAAGTGTTCGTGACTTCCTTAGTGCTTTTGTTTCATAGTTAAGTAGTAGTTCTAGCACTTTAGTTGTTTACCGGATCGATAGTTCACTAGCTTAGTGGGTGCTCTAGTCTAAGACTCCTGATAGGGACGGATGTTCTTGACCGAGGCTAGAGTTTGTAGGCGACGGCGTAGACATGGCATCTAGGTTAGACTTTACCTATTGGCTATGGTATATCCCACGGTTTGATGAGGTAGGTGACTCCTGGTGACAGCCCTGTTTACTCAGTGTAACCCTCCCCATTCGGGTATATCCCAGTGCCGTATTACTATGGCATCTTGCTTTTATCTAGGCAAAGCCAGTAGCCCAAAGTAAACAACTAAGATAGTTCTACCTTACTTTTGATCTCAGCCTTAGGAATCCTCTCTGCGCCTTGCCTCTAGCCAGTGTGGTGTCCTTGGATGAACCTGAACCTAAGAGAGTAAACACATGTTCTTTTGGTGTTTCAAACCGCCAACTAGTGAGTTTGTGTTTGCGTGTCTGGCTAGGATGGTCTTCCAAAAAAGACAAAAGGGTTTATACTGGTTCCGGTGGAATGTCTCTACGTCCAGTTTGGGCTGCTCGTGTTCTTGCACTGGTTTGCAGTAGGGGTTACAAAGTGGTCGAGGGAGGGAATGGGCTCCCAAGTCTCTAGTGGCGATGTGTCATGCGAGTGCGTGAGTGTCTCAGAGTTCGGTCCCCCCACAGGGTCCCTCCCTTTCCCTTTTATAAGCCAAGGCGCAAGGGTCGGATACATGAGAGAAAGAGTGAGAGAGTAGAAAGAGGAGGGTTGTCGGGATCCCACTGGTCTCCTTCCCTTTACGTGGGCCCCATGGGCCCTGTAGATGACGCCGGGGGTGTCCCTACGCCTCTCCCTAGCGTGACGTGCGACGTGCGCCTTAACAGACCCCCCGGCGTGCACGACGGGCGACATGCGTTCTGACAAGATGGGCGGCGTGAGCCCCCGGCGTGTTTTGCGGCTTAACCCCCGGCGCGGCGGGCGACAGGGGCTCGCCGTGATGGCTTGTCACCTCCGGAGGTCATGTCGAGGCGTGCTTCGCCTGTTCTCGTGTCAGAGGCTTGACCTCCAACGTGAGCCTTTACTTCCGCGGGGCCCTCATTTTCCCAACCAATAAGTATTGGGCTCCCAAGTAAACAAAGCAAAGGATAAAGTAACCAACATGTTGCGGAGCAGCCAAGTAAACCAAGAAATGACTCAAGTAATCCAAGGGCCGAGCAACGTAATCCAATGGAGGGGCTACGTGATCCAACTGAAGAGCTACGTAAACAAGGAACACGTGAACCTGCTAAGGAAGGGCCCCACATCCCTGAGATGGGCGCGGCAGCATCCGTACACTCGGGGTCGGGCGAGGCGGAGTCCACGCCCTTGGGGTCGGCGAGGCTGAGTCCGCGCCCTCGCGGTCGGACGAGGCGGAGTCCGTGCCCTCGGGGTCGGGCGAGAAGGTTCCCGGTCCCTTGGGGTCGGGCCAGGCGGCTCACGCCCCGCGTCTAGGCCTGATGCTGGGCCGTCAATGTTCCTTCAGCCGGTGGGCCATCCTCGGCCGCGTGGCTGCCCAGCTAGGTCGTGCTGCACAGTTTAGGAGGACTAATCCATGATTAGCTCCCTAAAGACCGTACTTTGGGGGGTCTATGATGTTCGTCCCCGTCGGTAGCCCCCGAACCCCTGCGCGGCTTTTGAAAGACGTGCGGGGGCATCGTCTCTTGCGCTGGGCCGAATGCGTTCCCGTCCTCGTGTCTGGGCTGACGTGGTTTGGGTGTGTTCTCTTCCTACTCGGCTCATGTGGGTGCGTGCGAGCTCACCCAGTGGGTGTAGCCCTCAAGCCTCGCCCGTGTCTCCCTACTTCCTTCCCGTAGGGAAGCGGAGGCAAGCCTTGCCGCACCTGCCTTGATTTCGTACGAGAACGCCGGTTCCGCTTGGTGCCGTACGGCCTCACCGGGCTTCCCTCTTTCTCATCCTCCCACTGCCATTGCTGGGGTCACCTCGCGGTGGCAGAGGCGTACGTTAAGGCGGCATGAGATGTACGCATCAACGTCTGTGTATCGCTCCTGCTTCCTAGACAGCCTCGCTTTTAGGGGTTGGATTGCGATGCAGTCGTCCGTTTCATCCCTAGCCCCTGCTAAAGTAGGCCTCTGGTAACTCTTGGCGCTACCCTGGATGGTAGCGCTTAAGTTGTTTGTACTTGTACACGGCCCATGGCCAGCCACTCCTTTCGTCCAAAGTGTAGTCATTTTGGCAAATCAAGGTTATGTCTTTTGTTATGTGCCAAGAACGCACTATCTAATCACACCCCTTGGTAACTTTGGAATAAAAGTAGGGTTATTCTATGTTCGATTCCGATGCCCCGCAGTAGCCCTTGAGCCCATAGAGGGGTCGGGCGCTGTCTTGGGGGTTCCTCTATACTGGAGGGACCCGAAAGGCGGAGAGGACTCTCCCTCTTTCGGCTCTCGCATCCACATCGTATGCGGCCACGTATTTGGTCTCCTTGCGATTCGACCCCCTGAGCTCCCGCACGTAAAGCGGGAGTCCGGCTGGGAGACCGTCTTGTCTTGTCGTCGCTTTCCTTACAGTGTCTCTTTCGATGAGTCGGAGGGCTGAGCCATGCCACGTGTTTCCTCATTGGTCGAAACGTGGCGCTCGGTGAGCTGATAACGGGTTGATCCGAGTGGCGCCCCAGTTCCTGTTCGTGGGGATCTGACATGGGTCAGCTGGTGACCGACTCCAGATTCTCGACGGCCGATCCGTACAGTTACTAGGTCTGTTCAACCAGTCCTGATGGCTTGTTGCCTTTCTTCGAAGAAAGACCATGGATCATGCTCGTGTCAAGACTCGGATGTAGGTCGGCATGCCCATAGTGTGCGCGCCCGTGTGCCAGACGCTAGTGGGCCCATCCGTCTTCGCCCCTCACCCTAGTGGTGCCCTATGGCGGTTGTGAACCTGTTAGCGGGCCAACCTTCGAACTCTCGAACCTTAATGGGCCGTCAGGGCATTTTCAGCTTGTATCCCCTCTTACCTGCGGGGGCTTTCGTTCCCCCTTTCCACCGGGCGCATCCCTAGAGGGGTCGGGCCCGGGCGTGGTGTGCGCAGGTCTCCCGATGGGACGAGGCGAAGCGATGTGGCGGACGCGGTTATTGCAGCGGTCGTGGGAGTTGAGGCGGCGATTCGCCTTCCGTCCTGCTGCCTATAACTGGGGCTCTCGCCCCTCTACAGTCGCTGCGCCAATCCCGTCTTTTCACCTTCTTCACTTCCCGCCGCTGGAGCCCGTGCCGTTTCCCATCTGCGCCCCTACCCCCATGAGAGCTCTTGATCCTTTTTCGCCGCCCAACAATGGCGTCGTGGTACCGCTCAGACATGGGTCACGCGCATCTGGGGGGTCTCGTCAAGCGCGAGCTTCTCTGCCTGCGGTCCGCTGCAGGGGAGTGGCTCTTACATGGCCGTGAGGAGGTGCCGGCACCGCAGGATGGTTACGTCGTCTCCTTCGTGCACTTCCACGAGTGTGGGTTTGGGGTGCCCCCTCATCCCTTCTTCCGGGGGCTACTTCACTATCGGATCGAGCTGCAACACCTCAACCCAAATGGGATCTAGCAAATCGCGGCCTTCGTCGCGCTGTGCGAGGGGTTCTTGGTGATCGAACCTCACTTCAAGCTCTGGAGGTACTTCTTTGCCATCTCCTTGGTGAGGAAGAAGGATAGGTCGATGGCCCTGATAGGCTACACCGGAATCCATCTCCGCGGACCTCTGGCCCACGAGTACATTATCACCACCACGAAGTCCAACAAAGGGTGGCATTCGCGGTGGTTCTACATCAAGAACCACGATGTCGCCCCCCTTCCGCTCTTCACCGGCCGTATGATTGTGGCGGCTTCACCAGTGTGGTCATGGGGACCTGTGTACAAGGAGAAGAAGAGGCTCACCCTGCTTCTGGGCGCCATAGCGTACATGAAGGGCCACGGTCTCTATGGCGCAAGCGTCATCGGACCGTACCACTCGAGGCGGGTGGCGCCGCTGATGGCGCGCGTGCTTCCGCTGTACGTGATGATGCCGGGCATGCGGCTTGAGGGCATGGCGCTTGCCCAGGGTTCACTCCGAGATTTGGAGATCCAGTAGTGCATCTGGGAGGCGCGGAATGAGCCTGACGCGGTCTTCTCGGTTAAGGGGCATCCAGCGATGCGGCCTGGCACCGGCTTCATTGATCTAGTGAGTACTTCCCAACCTTGTCTTTATGTTTCGCTTTTTTCTCGATTCTCACTTTCGACTTCGTGGGTTGGTGTTTGTAGGGACAATTCAGCCCCTTCCGTGACTTCCGTGCGCCATTGCCGGAGGACGAGGCCGTGAGAGCGGCGAACCATGCTGCTGATGAGGCGCGCAAGAAGAAGAAGGACGTGGAGAAGGCAAAGAAGGAAACGCGGGAGCGTGTGAAGCTGCAGTGCGGAAAGCGCCAGCAGGGATCGAACGAGGAAGTAGTGGAGGATGATGACGACGATGATAATGATGATGACGACGATGATGACCCTGGGATGAGCTGGCATGCGACGACGAGGGGTCATCCTCGCACCGTCAGCGTCAGCGTAGGTGCCACCCAGCTCTACGCCCGCCCCGACGCAACAGGGGAGGATGCGCGCACAGAGGCAACAAATGTGGATCGTGGCACCCCGTGCAGGTGGGGGTTTCCAAACGGCAGCGTGCTGAAGAGGCGGAGCTAGGGTCGGGGGGCCCAACCCTGAAGCGCCCTCGTATAGTGGTGTCTCAGTGAGTCGACGATCACTTTGTCCCTTCGTGCTTGGCGATTCTCTGCAAATGGCACGCTAAGTACCCTCGGGCCTTTGCTGTAGCATTGGAGGCCGAGCGGGTCCCGTGGCGGTGGCGCCGTGGAAGGTCCTCGTGCACCGGCGGGCAACTTGGGATGGCCGACGTCACGCCGAGGGAGAGTGCGGGAGGCGCCGAGGTGATCGCGGTGCCAACAGGGCCAGCGTTGTGGATGGCGGTCATGGAGCCAGCGCTAAGGAGGTGTTGCCGACGGTAGCGCCCATCGAGGAGGGATCAGAAAGAGGTGTGCCTGATTCACTCTCGGAGACCAAGGTGCAAACAGCGCTGCTGCCCCAGTAGGCCGATGCATCCGCGGCAGGGCGGATGGGGCGAGGAAAAGGCGCGGGAGGAGCCGCCGTTGACATCGAACACGGCAACCCTGGATGAAGAGCTGGCGCGAGTAAGGGAGTCTCCTCCTCCTATCAGTTTGTTGGATTTTCTAGTTGCGGCACGTTTTATCCTCCTCCTTTGCAGATGTCTAGTAGCAGGTGGCTTCCCTTCAGCAGGAACTCACCGTCAAGGCGGGCCTAAAGCTCCAAGTCAAGGCTGTGGCTGCTGACCTCACCACGGAGGTTTCTTTTGGACAAGCGGAGATCGTCCGCCTGAATACTGAGGAGCGCAAGCTTCGCGACCAGGTGGATGGTAAGATTTCGCCTATGTTCGCCATCCTTTCTGAGTTTTCCGGTAGGCCCTTTGATGTTGTTAATGTGTGTCCGGACAGCCCTTGACGAGAAGCTTGGACAGGAGTTGGTGGCGTGCTGATGCCTGGAGAGGGAGCTCAGCGAGGCGAAGAGCACCCTCCTCATGGAATCCGACAACCATGACACCTTGCGGCTTGCCGTTGGGTTGGTTTCGGATGACCTTTGGATGATGTTAGAGCCGGTGAGGCAGGCGTTGGACCTCTGCATGCAGCGGTCATTTGCGATCATGCGCTCTCATTATGAGAACATTGATCAACAAGTGATGAGCCAAGGCTTCGTACCCGGCTATGACAACGCCGAGGTGGACCAGATTGAGGAAGAGGTAGCCCCCCTCGTGCAGGTCTTGGCTGCAAGCATGGAGGAGGAAGTAGTTTCCAAGGAGTAATTAGGCGAGCTTAGATGATGAACTGGGCCTCAGTGGCCAAAGACTTGTGTATAATTGAACTTTTAAGCTTTTGATTTCGGCCAAGGAGGCCTTTTGGCGAGGAAGGTTAAGGACGCCCGACCGCTCCTAGCATTGAGGCGATAGAAGCGAGTTGCAAATGAGAGGACTCTGATCATGCTGGTGAGCGAGTGCTCCGTAGCCCCCTGGGGCATGGGTTTTCTGCAGTCCGACCAACTTTACTCAGAGCTCGCTCTTTCGTAGCTTTTATCATCTCACCTCAAATGTAGGAAAGGGTTGGGCGAAAACGAGTTTCAAACAGGTATGGCCTTAGCAGCCCCCGAGTGAGGCCCGATCCCCTGCTTTGGCTGTGGTCGGGCGTCACTAAAGAGCGGGCAGAAAAGAAGGTTTTCGCACCAGAACTTGTTAATAAACATGAATATAGAAATAGCTTGGAAAGACTAAGGGTAAAAGCGATGTAGCTGTTCGATGTTCCAAGCGTTGGTGAAGACTTCACCGTCGGCGGTCTGTATCTTGTGGGTGCCTGGCGGAGCACCTCGGCGACGATTAATGGCCCCTCCCAAGGCGGGGAGAGATTATGGCGATCCTTATTGCTCTGGACGAGGCATTGTACTAGGTCGCCTATGTTGAACCCCCGACCCCGCACTCGGCGGTCATGATATCGTCGCAGCGCTTGCTGGTATCTGGCTGAT
This sequence comes from Panicum miliaceum, assembly GCA_032594955.1. Classification (NCBI taxonomy): domain Eukaryota; kingdom Viridiplantae; phylum Streptophyta; class Magnoliopsida; order Poales; family Poaceae; genus Panicum; species Panicum miliaceum. Next base: position 6,303,068 of record CM064072.1, read on the forward strand.
TGGAGCAGGGTGATGTTGCGTGCTTCGTCGAGCTGGTCCATCGCATCTTCGAGGGATGTCTCGGAACCTCATTCATCGTACGCCCTAACTCTTGGTGCTCCATAGTCTAGGTCGGTCGGGAGGACCGCCTCGGAACAGTAGACCATGAGGAAAGGCGTGACGCCGATCGCTCGGCTAGAAGTCGTCCTGAGGCTCCAGAGAACTGCAGGGAGCACAACAACCAATCACCCGGCGAACTTCTTCAATCTATTGAAGATCGTGGGCTTGAGTCCCTGCAACATCATTCCGTTCGCGCATTCAACATGCCTTTACGTACGGGGGTGCGCCATGGCGGCCCAGTCGACGCGGATGTGGTAATCGTCCAGTACTCCTCGTCGACGGCTGCCGGGGCCATCTGAGTCTCAGTCCACTCTGCGATGAAATCAGCAAGCGCCTGGGACCTGATGGCCATTCGAGGGGCGCATGAGATCCCCTGACCCATCAACTCGAGGGCCCATTTCATGATTCGGATTGCGAACAACCTCACCAAGAGGGAAAGACGTGACCACCATCACCGGGTGTCACTCAAAGTAATTGCGCAGCTTCCTTTTAGCGATGAGGATGCGGTATAGGAGCTTCTGGACCTGCGGGTAGCGAGTCTTGGCATCAGCCAAGATTTCGCTTACAAAGTATACGGGGTGTTGCACCTTGAGGGCGTGCCCCTCCTTCTCCCGCTCCACAACCAGAGCGGCACTTACCACCTGCGTTGTCGCCACAATGTAGAGTAGGAGTCGTTCCCCGTCGGTTGGCAGGATCAAGGTCGTCAGGAGGGCCTTAAGCTTGCCAAGTGCCTCCTAAGCCTCGGTGGTCCATGCAAAAATGGTCGGTCTTCCATAGAAGCCGGTAAAGGGGAAGGCCCTCATTCGCCGAGGCGTGAGATGAAGTGGCTGAGTGCCGCGAGGCACCCTGTGACCCGCTGAACCCCCTTGAGGTTCTGAATCGGGCCTATCTTGGTGATTGCCGCAATCTTCTCCGAGTTGGCTTCGATGCCGCGCTCAGAAACGATGAAATCGAGCAGCATTCCCCTGGAAACCCCGAAAACGCATTTCTCGGTGTTGAGTCTCACACTATTCGAGTGGAGTCTGGTGAAGGTTTGCTCCAGGTCAGCCACCAGCTGGTCGACCCGCTTGGACTTGACCACGATGTCATCTACATACGCCTCAACGGTTCGCCCGATGAGGTTGCTAAAACACCTGAGCATGCAGCACTAATATGTAGCCCCCGCGTTCTTCAGACTGAACGGCATGGTGATGTAATAGTATGATCCTTTCACACGCTAAAATGTTTAATTTTAGGATGTGAATGTCTTTTAGAATGTGTTCATCCATCTTTAGGGTTTTTTGAGAATTTTCCAGATTTTTCTGGCAATTATTCTCTTTTTCCGTGGAGCTAAATCCATCTATTGGAAAGTTCTAAAATCATTTTCTCAAATTCCAAGTATTTTATTTGGATTCCTTCGTGTCCCAAATTCTTCTAGATATATTTTTCGTGGTTTAAAAGATTTATCTGGACTTTTCTAGATTTATTTTAAGCCTAGAAATATCTTTTGGAAAATGATTTCTTTCTCTTTTCATCTCAAGCTAGATTCAACTCGTTTATGGCCCAATCCTACCTAAATCCTAAGCCGTAGAACTATGCTGTTGAGCTTGGTCACCGCTTTGATCGTGTCGTCTTTCGAGTTCCGTCATAAAAAAGTAGACTTCCTTCCCGAAGTTCAATTTCTCATCTAGTCGAGCTGAGCCGTTTCTTCTCTGCCCATCCTTATTCAATTTCTCTCTCCATCATCCCAAGATGCCTGTTACGGTTCCCATCCTCTAACCTTTCTCCTCGATCGAGCCATGCTCGAAATGGAGTCGTAGCTCAATTTCAGTGTTCTTTTTCAATGATGCTCCAATGTCGTAACCGCCAACGACTCAGCCTGATCTCTCCCTTCTCTTTTTCATGCTCTCGAATAGCTTGTTTGCGTTCGACCAACACCGTCAACTCGTTTTCATATTTGGCCCCACCTGGACCTGTTTTTCGCCCATAACCGAACTCGCTCAGCCACTCAAGTCTTGACGAGATGTCATTTCCTCCCTACTTCCCCTCTCCCTACCTCTATTTTTCTTGCTAACTCGTGTTACCTGCTAGCCAGCCCCATCTCCTTTCACTCGTGCTCAACATGGACTCAAGGCCGAGTCCCAGCCCTGCACGCCATGTTTTTAGCGCGTGCACACAACGCAATGTCGAGGACCTAGCCAGGCCCAACAAAAGTGCCGGCCTAGGCCTCTGCGGCATCCCTACCCGTGTCCCCCTGCGTTGCCTTTCTCCCGAGCGCACGCCGCCACCAGGAGCCCCCAACCCCTGCGAACCTTTTTGCAATTTAATCCTCACCAAATCCTATAATTTCCAATCTTTTTCCAATGCCTTGCAAACTTCGCAGAAAACCCCCAGTAAGTTTAGATCTGTTCAACACTAACCCAGCCCTGATGTTTTACAGATCTAACCCTAAACTTTGATCTATTTGCGAGCACAGTTTGCTATGTCTTGAAAATCTTTCCTGCTAGCCCCTGAAATCTATAGTTAATCGCGACTAGATCCCTGCAACCTTGTTTCCTCTGTGGAATCGTCGTTTTAGATCCGTTTGGACCCGTTCTTGTTGTTTTAGTTTTCTTTTAGCATAAGCTTCAGTTAAATAGTCTCGTTGTACCATAGTTCCTGTTTTAAAATTAAATATAGATTAAATTTGATTTAATATCCTCTCATCTAGTTTTTTCAATTAAAATCCAACTTTACTCTGGTTTTCATAATTATTGTTAACTTGATTAATACCAACTTAAATATATTTTTAATTATAATTTGTTAGTTCAACACCAATCATAAAGTTATGCGCTTAGATGTTCTCACAAGTCTAATTAATTATTTAATTAGTGTAATTTGTACATAGACAATTATAAATAAAATTGGACTAAGTTCTACTTCGCTTTTACAAATGCAAAATATAATATGAGTTAATTGTAATTTTCGATATTTCTTTCAAATATCCTTTACATTTATTTTCTTACTAAAATAAATGAAGCTTATAGTTGTTTGTTTTCTTTTATAAGACAAATCTTCCGATAGCCGTTTCTTTTCAACCATAGTTCCGTCTTCCATGTTTCTTGTGCTCTCGTGACTGTAGCAATGAGCCCTATCCCTTAGTATGCTCTTTTATGGATTTGCTTTTTTTGTTGTATCTGTTCTTAGTTGTTCTTGTTTGTTTGTTGTTGTGCTTAGGTCTGATGCTTGTGTGACGTTAGAAGGAGCGCGATCGAAGAGTTTTGAAGATTAAGAGTTTCAAGAACAAGAGTTGAAGACCTTGAGTAGCTATTCTCTAGAAGAAAGGCAAGTGTTTCCTTGATCATTCTTTTATCCTAATAATCACAATTAATACAACTTTTCTTTATGCATGCATGTGTCTTAACCTGATGGATCCTAATTAAGGATATGCCTAGTCTTTATGATCATTCCTTGTCAACCTGGGTTTTATCTTGTTGTTGGGTAGCTTCTTCTTAGTTGCTATAACTGGTTTCGGTTTGGGAATAATTTATAACCATGATGACAACAATGATGATGCTACACCTGTTTTATACATGTTCATGCTCTTTGTTGTTAATTACAAGATCATATGTTTAATGGGAATATGGAGAACCACCTAGGAAAACAGTGCAACCACAATACTATATGGCTCTAGTCTTGTCTAATTAATTAGAAACTCTAGATTGTGACGATCTTACTGAAAGGGAAAGAGGGGAGTGCGTTGATGGGGTATAGCCCGGTCCTCTTGGAGGCTTTTATTTATGGTCCTTAGCTAAGGTACCACCTCACTAGGGAGGGTTATGACCACTACGGCCTGAAACCTTAGCGGATCATTGCAAGTTAGTGAATCTTTGTAAAGGCCTCGTAGTGAATCCCTTGCTACTCACCTTGGAAGTGTTTAATAGGCTGGCTACCTCGAGCATGTTGGGAGACACGAATTGTGGGTAAAGTGTACAACCTCTGCAGAGTGAAAACTGATATATCAGCTGTGCTCACGGTTAAGAGCGGCTTGGACCCTCACATGATTAATGAACTTGAAGATGAATTAAATCGTGGACCATATTTATGGTTATGGTTATGTTTCTATTATATCTATTTCTGTTTCTGTTAATGTGGGTTGGTATATACTTATACCTTAGTAATTAGGTGCTAACAAAACTTGACCAACTAAAATTGCTTATCGCAGTAAGCTAGTCAGCCTTTCCTTGCTTTTGGCCTTCATATCATATAATTTCCAACACTTGTTGAGTACCAACCATAAGTGTACTCATGCATGTTATAATTGCTGCTCAGAAGAGAAAGTTGATGTGAAGTCTGTTGAAGATGATGCTGAGTTCTAGGCCTATGCAATCCTCGGTCGATTGCCTGTGAAGTTTGAAGCCTTCATTTCCAGGATAAGCTGTATAACTCTGATAATCTTTTATAGTCTTTTAGTTCTCTTTTCGTGATATTGTTGCTGATTATTTCACTGATGAAGTCACTATATGTATGGAACTTAATCCTGCCATACATATAGTTATGCATTCGGTTTAGTCCTTAAAACCGGGTGTGACGGATCCAAAGGGGGTGATGAAAGAATTCGCAAGCTGGTCGGACTCCTTCATCGCGATTTGGTGCTACCCGGAGTACACATCGAGGAAGTAGAGGGTTTTGCACCCAGAAGTCGAGTCGACTACATGGTCTATGCGGGGCAAAGGAAATGGATCCTTGGGGCACGCTTTGTTGAGGCTCGTGTAGTCGACGCACATCCTTCACTTCCCACTCTTTTTCCGTAAAAGAAGAGGATTGGCTAACCACTCGGGGTGATACACTTCTTGGATGAATCCGGCCGCCAAAAGTCTTGCGATCTCCTCGCCGATGGCCCTGCGCTTCCCCTCGTCGAAATGGCGTAGACGTTGCTTGACCGGCATGCTCGGCGACTTCTCTCGATATGCCTGGCATATCCGAGGGCTTCCACGCAAAGATGTCTTTATTGGCTTGGAGGAAATCAACGAGCGAGCTTTCCTATTTGGATGAGAGCGCTGTGCCGATCCGCACCCTCTTGTCCCCCGAGTTGTCGGGGTTGATGAGGATCTCTTTGACGCCCTCCGCGGGGGGATCCGGTGCTCCGCTTGGAGTCGGGCGCCTCCTCCGCAGTTTCCTCCCGGATGACTGCGAGCTCCTTAGAGGCGATGACCGCCGAGGAGAGCTCGCAGCTCTCCACCTCGCCGGAAAGAGGAGCCAACAGTGATGACCCACGCGGGCCCGACATCTTGAGCTTGAGGTACATGTAGTTGGGGATGGCCATGAACTTCGCGTAGCACGGCCGCCCCAAGATGGCGTGGTAGGATCTATGAAATCAGACCACCCCGAAGGTGAGGATATCAGTCCTGTAGTTGGTCAGATTCCTGAATGTTATGAGCAGGTCGATCTACCCAAGCGGTATTGCCTGCTTCCCCGGCACGATGCCATGGAATGGCGCTCCGGACGGCCGAATGTGCGATCAGTCAATGCCCATGGCATCCAGGGTCTCGGCGCACATGATGTTGAGGCCACTGCCCCCGTCCATCAGTACCTTGGTGAGGCGCTTCGTGCCGACGATTGGGTCGACCACGAGTGGGCACCTCCCTGGCTGCGGAACGCTGCTCGGGTGGTCAGACTGGTTGAAGGTGATGGCCGACTCCGACCGCCGGAGAAACGCGGGCGTAGCCGGCTCGGCCGTGTAGACCTCCTGGTGCGTAAGCTTCTGGCGGCGCCTGGAATCATAGGCGGCCGGCCCGCCAAATATCATGAGGCAGCCGTCCGTGGCGGGGGCTTCTTCCTCTACTCCCCCCTCTTGGAGCCCTCGGAGAGGTACTTCTTCAACAGGGCGCAGTCCTTGTATAGGTGCTTGACGGGGAAGGCGTGGTTCGGGCACGGCTTCTCCAACATCTTCGCGAAATAATTGGGGGTTTTCTCGACGGCCGCCTTACCTCCCTTATGGTCAGCGGCGGCTACTAGGGAACCCCTGTTTCTCCTCCTATTCTTCTTCTTCCTCGGGTGGTTCGAGGCGCCCTCACCGGCGCTCCGTCCCGTTTCTCCATGGCCTTGGCACGGTTGAAGATCGCCCCAACGGCCTCCTCGCCCGAGGCATGGCTAGTCGCGATGTCGAGGAGTTCCTTAGTGGTCCATGGGCTCTTGCGACCTAGCTTGTGGACCAGGGACTCATAGGTGGTCCCAGGCAAGAACAGCCCAATAACGTCGGCATCGGAGATGTTGGGCAACGCGTTTCACTCCCTAGAGAAGCGCCGAATGTACTCGCGGAGAGTCTCTCCCGGCTTCTGCCGGCAGTTCTTGAGGTCCCATGGGTTTTCGGGGCGTTCATAGGTGCCCTGGAAATTCCCCACGAATATCTCCTTCAGGTCCGACCAGTTCTGGATCCAGTCAGAGGGGAGATGTTTGAGCCACGTTCGCCCCGAGTCGACCAGTAACAGTGGCAGGTTGCGGATGATGAAGTAGTCACTATCCGCGCCTCCGGCCCGACAGGCGACCCGGTAATCCTCGAGCCACAGGCCAGGGTTCGTCTCCCTAGTGTACTTCGAGATGTTCGCTGGGGGACGGTACCGTGGTGGGAACGCCACGCTGCGGATGCGCGAGCTGAAAACCCTAGGACCCGGTGGGTCGGGGCTTGGGCTTCGGTCCTTAGAGCTATCGTGGTGTCCGCCGCGGCGAGGGTGATACCCTCAGCTCGCAACCGCTTGCTCATCCTCATTCCCACGCTTGCGGGCATTGAGGGTGAGGCGCACGTCGCGGTCGGCGCCAAGGCAACCCCGAATGGGGGCGTTCGTGGAACCTTCTCCCCCATGCAGGGCTTGGTGGATGGACACGTCCTTGACACCCCGCGCCGCCAAGGGGTGCTGGCTGGCGTTGGGCCTGCATCGCCAAGACATCGAGATCTCTTCTTGTTGTCGTGTCACATGCTCCAGGAGTGTACTCAGCTTGTGGTGGGCGCGACGCGCCTTGGGCGCCGCAGGTTCCGGGAGTCCCTCGAGCAGAGCCGCAGCAGCAGTGATGTTCTGGCTCACCCAGGCGAAGAGTGGGGGTCCCTCGTCGTCTTCGAGGATCCTCCAGTTGACATCACGGGCGTTGGCGTGTGCGCACCCAACGTCTCTGCGGCGTCCGATCTCGCGCTCGAGTTCGGCATGTTCCTACTCTAGCTGGAGGCATGCCTCCTCGAGCCCCTTTTGCCACTCCCGCAGCTGCTCTAGCCGCACGCACGGTGGGGCTTGGTTTCTCTCCTAGGCCTCGTTGTCGGAGGCTTCCGGGAAAGAGTTTCGATCGTGGGCACTTTCGACGTGCCCCTCAGGGCTGATGGCTTCCCCCACTGGAGTTGGAGTCAGAGGTCACCTCCGACTCCCCCACGAGGAGGTCATGGAAGGACTCCGAGATGTAGTCCATCATCCCCACGAACTCGCTGTTCGTGAGGAGCGAATCAAAGCGCAATGCTATGAGGCGTTGTAGATCCTAGGCCGCGTTGCGCAAGCTAAACGGAAATGTTGTCAGAACACTCCCGGTCAGGATCTCCGAGGAGAGTGTTCTCCTCCGGAGAGCAGCGCCGTCACGTTGGCGAGCGATAAGAGAATGCAACGCATGTCCTCTTGGGTCGGTCGAGGATCCAGGAAGGCATGGAGCTGTCGCCCCAGCCTCTCGCAATCGAAATCGAGGGGCCCGTTGCCCTCGGAGGCACAGTCCTCCGGGGTGTTCAGCCGTAACCCCTCGAAAGTCTCAACGACGGGGTCGAGGTTGGTGGTGCGAGGGGGTCGGACCGAAACGTGAACCAGCTCCAGCCCCCCTCCATGGCGATGATGAAGTCCAGGCTCCCAAAATGCAAGGGCGCGCTCGGGGCACATCCTTCAGTGTGGTTGGCCATCCACAGCCTGGTGGAATCGACAAGACGCGCAAAAAGGCCCCTACCTAGCGCACCAACTATCGGTGTTTCGAACAGCTGACTAGTGAGTTTGTGCTTGCACATATGGCTCGGATGGTGTGCAAAAAAGACACAAGGGTTTATAATGGTTCGGGCGGAATGTCCCTACGTCCAGTTTGGGCTGCTCGTGTTCTTGCACTGGTTTGCAGTAGGGGTTACAAAACGGTCGAGAGAGGGAACGGGCTCCCAAGTCTCTGGTGGTGAAGTGTCATGCGAGTGCGTGAGTGTCTCAGAGTTCGGTCCCCCCAACGGCGGTCCTCCTTTTCCCTTTTATAAGCCAAGGGGCAAGGGTCGGATACATGAGAGAGAGAGAGAGTAGAATGAGAGTCTGATTTGACTATTAAGTATGGGTGGCCGAGAGCTTTCATTTTGCAAAGGCCAAGGAGTAGAGCTTCATACTCGGTGGTGTTGTATGTACTTGGAGTGAAGTTTAGGCGAGCTTGTTGATGCTCGTTACAGCTTGATTCGATCGTCGAATCCTACATAAAAGAGGAACAATATCATATGCCAACACTAGAATAGGATGAACTATCTAACGAATTCCACAAGTGCCAGTGTAAATATGTATGTGTTGGCGTGAAAATCGGCCAGACAGGAATCGACCGATGGTCTTCAGCGTCGGACACACGACCCGGGAGAATCTGCTTAGCTTCTGTTCGGGTTATCGCCCTGGTGCGGTTCGCGCGGCGTGCCAGTCAATCTGACCTGTTGATTGACAAGGAAATAAAGTATTAAATTCCAGGCACTCCGATTGGCTGGAGTTCCAATCTGTCCTGAGGAGCGCGTCGGCGGCGAATCGGCCGATTTGCTGTAGAGATAATCGGCTATGGATCAGCCGATAATCGTGTAGTAATTGTAAAGAAAACTGCTGGAGCGATCTAAACAATTACTACAGAGGCAACACTTGAAATAGATCTAATCAGCTGTAAGATGATAAATCGAAGAAGAACGATGACGAAGCCGATTACTCTGATCTCAAGCTGGATAACTGGTGATAATACTAGAATAACAGGTAAAACTTGCAATTCTAGTAAATATCAATAACTGGTGAATAAATCCAAACGAAACCACAGCGATGCGCCCGTAGTTAAAGCTCGGATATTACTCGATAAGCGGAACCTACCAATTGGTCGGAGATCAAGTTGATGCAGCCCTGCCAATCCGTACGAACTCGTGAAAGAAGAAAAGTATTCGCGAAGTTGCCGACTTGAAAGTAAATTGCTGAAAAAGTAGAAGTATTGTTGTTGATTGATGTGTTCCTTTTTCTTCAAGACCATGACGACTCCTATTTATACCCTAAGACTAGGACTCCTGGTCGATTACGACTTGTTACAACCTTATTTAAAAAACGGGAAAACTACTATATCTATAATATTTTTTAAAGGAAACGGACTCCCGCAGAATCTTCCGCCGTCGTCTCCTAATCCAATCAGGACTCTTTTCAATTGCTCCTTGACCGACTTAGCGTTGCTCTGTTGACCAACTTTTGATCAGGATCTTCCGAAATAGTCCCATCCTGTTGGCGCAAGCTGCATCACCAATCGGCCGATTTCCAACTGTTACCTCAATTGGCCGATTCCTTACTGTAGCCTTTAGATCTGCTGCATCAGCCAACCTTCTTCTCCCGACGCCGATTTAACACGTGTCAAAATCTGGCGTCAACACATGCCCCCCAGTTTCGGAGTAAAACATAACTTTTTCTTCGAAACTCTTGCTTTAATCCTTTCCTCCGAAATGGGCGCAGTAAAAATCTTGTTCCGTTCCGCGGCACAATGATTGCAATTTCCTCGGACCGAGCGCGCGAAACGACCGCTCCCCTGGAATTCGTGTAGACGGCGCGGCAAGAATACCGTTTTTACACTTGCCCTTCCGGTTTTCCTTAAGTGCTGGCCTTCTCCGCCTACTTTTCCTCACAAATCTAGCATTTTCATCCAGCGAACCACTGTTCGTCCTCCTCTGAGCTCTCTCGATCTCCAAACGTTTCCCCCCTTCCGGCGATTTCATCCACGACATGCTCCAACCTTCCAATGGCGTCACCATCGGCGACCGCTCCATCCGCGGAAGCTCTATCGGCGACCCCTTCAGCGGCGGCGGCCCAATCGGCGGCTCCTCTGGCAGCCCCATCGACGACGATGATCTCCATCCCAGAGGTAAATGCTTGAAATTTTTCCCCTTTCATTTTTCTACTGCTTCAGTACTTTCCAGATCTTTTCTCAGTTTCTTCCCCTTTTCTCCCTTTTTAGGCACTTAGGCACCGAATCACCATCCCCCTCTCAGAATCCCCTAACCTTATCTGCTTGGGCCCTATGGGGAACCCTGATCCAATAGACCTGATCAGTCTAGAAACTCACAGAATCCCATTCAAGCAGTCACCCATGGACCTAAATCACTGGGTAGGCACTTTTAGATCCTGGCCAAATGAAACCCCCGGCTGGAGAGAATGGTACCAGAGAATAGCCAGATCCAGGAAGGTTCAGTGGGAGGAACAAAAAATCGGCCAGTGCATAGACCTATCTCTATCTCAGATGGAAAGAAATGAACCTCTGGTCATGGCAGCTTCTTATTTTTGGTCCGATGCACTGAATGCATTCCTTTTTGGACATGGACCCATGACCCCGACTTTGGCCGATGTTCTGTTGTTGACCGGCCTCGATGTCTCCTCCGCCGTTACCCCTTTCAACTATCTGTTTAAGCCATCACATCGGCTAGAGACCAAAGGAATCGGCGGGTGGAAGGGGTATATTAGCAAAAACATGAAGACCGGGACAGTTTCAGAGAGGGAGCATACTGCTTTTCTGATGATGTGGCTAGAAAAGCACTTTTTCTGTGGCAGAGCAGTTGGACCCTCTTCAAGCACCCAAGCTTTAGCGGAGGCTTTGTCACAAGGATCGGCCATCCCCCTTGGAAAACATTTGCTGGGATCGGCCTATCACCTGATGCACCAAATCGGCACCAAGCTGTCGAAGGGGGAGCCGATTAGGAACCCTGGCGGTCCCTGGTGGTTCATCACCCTCTAGCTCAATTTATACATGAGCAAGGTCTCTCAGCAACGGATAGAGACCAAAACTTTCCCTAACATTGAGTCAGAGGAGAATCCATCTGTTCGACGGCGCTGCAGATCCTTTGGAGAAGCGGCATCGGCCTTCCCCGGCTGCTAGTTTACTGCTACCCGCACAGCTGAGTACTTCAGGTGCTTTTATAATGGCCTTAGTGAAGAGACCGTCAGCTGGCATCCGTATCAAGCAGTGGAGCCGATTTTCGAATTACCCACAAGCTACGACTTCTCCACCCATACTTTTGACAGGGAGCTTATCGATGTCTTGATCAAGCCAGGGATTCTGCCAGCCAATTTCTTTTCAAGAAAGGACTCTCCCACCTATGAGTTCTACAATCCATCGGCTGCAGCAAGGCAACTGGGTTTTGGCCAACTGCCGATTCGGGTCTACTTCGCTGGTCAAGCGAAATTCAGAGATGGGCTGACTTCAAGTCTTGACTACAGTTGGCTGTGTGATCTAGTACCAGATTCCAGTACTATTGATCTGAATAATTGGTCAGTTGCCTCTTTTGCCACCCAGCAATTTAAGTTATGGTGGGCAGAATGGAAGCAATACCTTTTTTGCAAATCTCCATCGATTTATTGCAACACTCTGGATCCAGAAAATATTGACCCAAATGCAGCGGTATGCCATTTCTCCCAGCCGATTCCAATACTATTTCTTTCCATATTTTCATCTTGTTATTAACTCACGTTCATCTTCTCAGTCTGAAAGCCAGGCCCCTCCGATGCGGAGCCAAAGCGGCAGGCCGATAGATAGTCACCATCAATACACGCCATATCCACTTATCGGCTTCCATGCTCCAACTATCAAGGATATCTCTACTGGCCGATCGAAACGAGCACCAAAAAGGCCAACCTTGAAGATAACCAGCCGTCGAGTGCGAGCCCGCATCGGATCGGCCGATCAGACGATGATAGCATCGGCTGAGACTCCCCGTATTGGATCGGCCGACCAGATGGCAGTGGCATCGGCCGAGACTCCCCGTATCGGATCGGCCGACCAGATGGAGGTGGCATCGGCCGAGACTCCAACCCCTTTACCTTTGCCGGTTGTCGAGATAGCCGATCCTCAAGTCACCGCCGAAGTCGGGGCAGCTGCAGCATCGCTATTAGTAGAAGCTGTTCAGGTAATCTTACTTATCTCATATATTCTTCAAATCTTCCACTGACATTAACTCTCTTCCTCTGCCAGGCTGCACAAGCTATTCCACCGCAGTCTCCGCAGCAATCGGCTACGTCCCAAGTGGAAGCCGAAACTCCAGCACTCCTCTCGTCGAGGTAAATGATCTCTTACCTTGATCTCTTAATTTTCAGAGAACTTAACCGATCCTGATGCAGGCCGATTTGGGTATGCTGACTATAACCCCACAACAAACATCGACCGGAAGATCAATAGAGGCATGACAGATTTCTCACACCATCTTATTTCAATTTCCCATAGCATACTCACGGGATCTTCTTTTATGTCTTTTTCAGGAAGCTGGTCCAAGCGGAGCACTGATAATCGTTGAATCCTCTTCTTCCGACGAGCCAACTGCACCAGCCCCTGAGACGAGGGAGACGCTTCCACCGGCACAGGCAAGAGAAATTCGTTTTAAGGAGGTAACAAACTTACCATTAGAATCGGCCGATTCCCTTTTACTGCTTGCCTACCCTTTTCTTTATTTCCTCACAGGAGCAAGACACCCCTAACAACAGCATCTTCTCCTTTGCCGTCTCCTTGCCTGATGACGAGGAAATTGCTTAACAACCAATTTCGTCATGCTCTACCTCCAATGATGTCCGCGCCAAGCTCAAAAACATGCGTACTCTCCTTTTGGACGACATCGGCCGATTGGTAGAAGATGCTTCGCCGATTCGATGACTTTTCAACGAGATCAAGGATCGAATCCCGGAAGAAGTATCAGAAAACTTGGCGCATGCTGCCTAAATAGAGCATATGCATATTCCGGTTTCCAGGGCGCTGCGCCACATGGCCGATCGTGCCCAGATGGCAAAAACTCGGGAAGAGGTCGATTCATACAAGCACCGGACTCAGGAGGTACACCACAAGATCAACTTCCTCGAAAGCTGCCGTCCGGACATCGTCGGCGCGATAGATCGGCTCAGACGGAGAAGAGCCGAGCTGGCCAAGGAGATGGAGCAGATAACCAAAGAGATAGCCGCTGAAGAAAAGAAACTTCAAGAACTCCCATCCATCATCAGTGAGCTGAAGCAAGAGAGACAGCACTTGGCCCGTGAAATGATAAGGCTTCGTCGCCGTGTGTCGGAAGTTCCACGATCGGCCGATGATGACCAGAGAGTACTAGACTCAGCCGATCAAATTAGACGACAAGCTATTGTAGCCATAGATGCTTTTCTTGGGTTGTAAAGAATACTGTAAACTTTTATTGCTCCTTCAATGTAACTGCGCCGATTTGGTCTTGAACTATTTCTTTAGTCAGCTTTGCATTTATGTATGCGTTTACTCTGATAGGACGTGTCTCACCATCCATCTACCTCTCTTTCCTTTATAAGTAGACCCTTTACCATCTCCAGAGGCATACGCATTACTTATCTTCTCTTTCCCTCTTTACTGTCCCAAACTGAACGGCAAGATGTCTTCTTCGTCCTCTTCATCTTCTTCCTCTGTCAACCAGGTATGAACTCTCCTCTGCCTTTCCCCTAAGCATCTCAACCGCTCTGATGTTGGGTAACCCCTTTTATCTCTGTTTAGCCAAAACGTCTCAGCCCTGGTCTAGAACGAGCGATTGAAATCATGCATTCAGAAGAACCACTATCACAGGCAGACAAAGATCTGATAAGAGCTCATGCTGAGGAACTCAGAGATCATGTCCCCGTTGTTGTCCAAGAATGCTGGGACCTTATAGATGCTCACTTTTTGGTCCGTAAGCGACCATCTTCTGAAAAAAATCCTCCACTTCCTTGTAAAGTTAAGACCGAAGTTGCCATGGAGGATTTGGAGGAGAAGAAGACCCGCCTCCTGATAGAACTTTGCAACCGAGCTGAAATTGGAGCCACTACAGAGGACCCGAAGGAGAAAAGGCTCAGCCTTATGATAGAACTGGGTCGCATTGAGAGAGAAATCCAGCGTAAGCGTAATCAGTAGACGTATCGGTATTTTTATTCTAAGGGCGACTTGTACCATGTCGGCCATGTACTCTGTCATTTTCATCCAATAATGAACTAGTCAAAAATGAATCCCAATGTTTTCCTTCATCAGATGTGTAGACGAAAACCGATGAAAAATCGGCCATATTATCTTGATATATTTTACTGCAAGTTATGCATCTACCCAAATGCTTGGACAGTACCTCTTCAGATATCGTCTGTTTAAAGCTCTTGGGAATTCCTCCCCTTCAACTGTCTCCAGAATATATGCATTCCCAGGGGCACATCGGCCGATTCTATACGGCCCTTCCCAAGTGGGTGACCATTTACCGAATTTAGGATCTTTGGATCTTATCGGCAGCACCAACTTCCACACCAAATCTCCCTGAGAGAATTGTTTAACTTTGACCTTTTTGTCATACCATCTGGCCACCCTTTTCTTGTTTTCTTCTATATTAATCAGGGCTCTCAACCGTAAACCTGCCGAATCATCAAGTTCGTCCTTCATGAGGGAGGAATAGTCATCGGCCGTTAACTGATCTTGAAACGATATACGTATTGATCCCGTCCTTATCTCCCAAGGCAAGACTGCCTCATGACCATAAACCAACTGATAAGGGGATATCTTAGTGGTTCCATGACAAGCCATCCTATAAGCCCATAAAGATTCAGCCAAAGACATATGCCACTTTTTGGGTTGCTCTTCTATCTTCCTCTTGATTAGTTTGATTATCCCTTTATTAGACGATTCTGCTTGGCCATTGGCTTGAGCATAATATCGAGAAGAATTTAATAATTTAATCCCCATATCGGTGGCAAACTCTCCGAATTCTCCAGAAGTAAACATTGTTCCTTGGTCAGTTGTGATGGTTTGAGGAATACCAAATCGATAGATAATATGGCTTTTAACAAATTCAATCATATCGGCCGACGTCACGTTCCTTAAAGGAACTGCTTCCACCCACTTAGTAAAATAATCCGTGGCTACCAATATGAACTTATGCCCTTTGCTCGATGGAGGATGAATTTGTCCGATGAGATCTATTCCCCAACCTCTGAACGGCCACGGCTTAATTATTGGATTCATAGCCGATGCTGGCGTGCGCTGTACATTGCCAAACCTCTGACAGTCTTGGCATCCTTTGTAATACTTGAAACAATCCTCAAGGATAGTTGGCCAATAATACCCATTGTTCCAGATCATCCATTTCATTTTGTGAGCCGATTGATGAGCTTCACATACGCCTTCATGGATTTCTCCCATCGAAACCTTTGCCTCTTCTGTTCCTAGGCATTTGAGAAGAACTCCATCAATCGTCTGGTAAAATAAATCGTCCTCAAGCAACACATATTTTGTAGCTTGAAAACGTATTCGCCGATCCACTTTTTGGGATGGATCTTTCAAGTAATCGGCAATTTCCTTTCGCCAGTCATCGGCCGCGAGCTCTAGCATCATCGCTCCCTGAATCGGCCGATACCCGGAGGCATGTTGGGCCAGTATGTTGGCCTCTTCATTATAATTTCTGGGGATATGCTCAATTATTGCAGACTTGAACTCTTTTAAAAGCTGAAGGCAATCTTCATAATAAATCTTCAAGATATCATCCTTGCATTCAGATCGCCCCGTAAATTGATCCACAATGAGCATGGAATCTCCAAAAATTTCGACTGCATCAGCTTTGACTTTCCTTAATAATTGTATACCCTTCAGAACGGCTCTATATTCCGCCTGATTATTAGTTGTGGAAGCTTCTATCGGCAGAGAGAAATTATAACTTGCCCCCCGAGGCGACACAAGAACAATGCCGATTCCTGATCCGACCCCACACGAAGAACCATCAAAATATAGAGTCCATGGAACCGGTTCAACGGCGGCAATTTCTGGTCCACAATGCTGAGCTACGAAATTGGCCATTACTTGACCTTTGATAGCTTTGGCCGATTCGTACCTTAAGTCGAATTCTGACAGAGCCAGGATCCATTTTCCAATTTGCCCTTTCAAAATTGGCAATGATAGCATATACTTCACCACATCATCCTTGCATACAACTATGCATTCTGCCGATAGCAAATAGTGCCTGAGCTTGGTACACGAGAAGTATAAACACAAGCACAGCCGCTCCACCGGGGAATATCTTGTCTCGGCGTCTAGGAGTCTTTTGCTGACGTAATATACCACTCGTTCTTTTCCTTCAAACTCCTGTACCAACACCGATCCAATAGCCTGTTCATCAGCCGATAAATATAATTTGAACGGCTTACCAGGCTGTGGTGGGACCAACACCGGAGGTGAAACTAGATATTTCTTGATATCTTCCAATGCTTTGCGTTGTTCTTCTCCCCATATGAATTCCTGGTCGGGCTTTAATTTCAACAGAGGAGTAAAAGCCTGAATACGTCCTGTCAGGTTGGATATGAATCTTTTGATAAAATTGACCTTGCCGATGAGGGACTGTAGCTCAGTTTTATTTTGTGGGGCCACAACTTTGTTGATGGCGTCTATAGTCTTGCGGTTGACTTCTATCCCGCGCTCATGAACCATGAATCCTAAGAATTGCCCAGCCGATACACCAAATGCACACTTGTTTGGGTTCATCTTCAACCCATGCTTCCTTGTGCACTCTAGTACTTCTTGTAAATCGGCTAGATGTTCTTGGTGACCTTTTGACTTGACCACGACGTCATCTATATAAATTTCCACCGATGTACCAATGAGCTTATGGAAGATGTAATTCATGGCCCGCTGATACGTAGCACCGGCATTCTTCAACCCAAAGGTCATCACAACCCATTCGAATAAACCAAGATGACCTGGACACCTGAAAGCCGTTTTCGAGATATCTTCTTCGGCCATTAATATCTGATTGTACCCTGCATTCCCATCCATGAAACTTATGACTCTGTGTCCTGCGGCAGCATTTATCAAGATATCGGCCATCGGCATCGGATATCCATCCATTGGCGTAGCCTGATTTAAATTCCTGAAATCGATGCACACGCGCAACTTCCCATTCTTTTTGTATACGGGCACAATATTAGAAATCCATTCGGCGTAGCGGCACTGCCGAATAAATCCTACTTCAATTAACTTTGTAATTTCGGCCTTTATATCAGGTAGAATCTTGGGGTTACACCGTCGTGCAGGTTGCTGGTATGGCCGATATCCTGATTTTATAGGTAACCGGTGTTCAACAATGGATCGGTCTAGACCTGGCATCTCATGATATTTCCAAGCAAAGCAATCCTTGAATTCTTTTAATAAATTTATCAGTTTACACTTATACTCAGGATCCAAATTAGCACTAATATACGTCGGCCTTGATTTGCTGCTATCTCCCAAATCTACCATCTCCAATAAATCGGCCGACGTAAATCCATGCCCAAGCTTCCCGTCTTCTCGGACGAGCTGATCCATCTATTCTGAATCTTCAGAGCCGACTGCTTGGATCAGCTGTATACCGAAATCGGACACTTTCAGGAAGTCAGTGTCCCAAGTCCTGCCAGATATACAATTGACGTGCTCGCAGCTCCCACAACTTTGTTGCGTGTCGGCCGCTGCAACGCTGTAGGCGGAATCGGCAGTGACTATCTCTGTGTTATCGCCGACCCATTGCATGAGGCATTGATGCATTGTAGATGGGACACAGCAGTTTGCATGTATCCAGTCGCGACCAAGCAGCATGTTGTAGGATCCCTTGCCATTAATAACGAAAAAAGTGGTAGGAAGGGTCTTACTGCCGATGGTGAGGTCGACGCAGAGCGCTCCACGGGCGGGAGACACGTTGCCTTCAAAATCCTTCAGCATCATGATCCGTCTTGGTGAGGTCTTCATCGCCCTTGCCTAGCTTGCAGAACATGGCATACGGCATGATGTTAACTGCGGCGCCTCCATCTACTAGTAATCTGGTGACGGGTCATCCATCAACATAGCCTTTGAGAAACAACGCTTTAAAATGTTGCCGTTTTTCTTCTTCTGGTTTCTCAAAAGTAGCTGTCATCGGCTCTAACACCAGTTGTGTCATTTGTTCTTCCATTCTTGTTGCTTTGTCTCGATCGTCACGCGCCATGAATTCCATCGGCAATATGAACACCATGTTGATTTCAGCTGCCGATTCTTGATTGTTTGCTTCCTGATCGTTTTTCTTTGGGCGCCACACCCGAGACTTAACATTCCTTTTCTCTGGCACCTGCTTCTGTTCTTCCTCTTGATGCTCCCACTGGCGTAGGCGTTGGATCCTCCATTTGTGGGATCTGGATAGGCCATCGGGACACCACCTGGGATTTGCTGGTTTGGCCGATGATCTGGAGTATTCCCTATCTGGTTCCCTTCCTAGGGGGTCCTCGTCCGACGCCCAGTCCATCATGTTGGTTGGTCCTGCCTTTTGACCGGTGGTACTGGTCAACTCTGCCCCCAGCCGATCGTGCACCAAAACGCGTTGTTCCTCTCGTCCGCGCTGATTTCTGCTGATCGGCTCTGATCCTCTATCCCTAGAGTGTGGCCTCGGGTGATCGTTGCAACTCAATCCATTACACTCCGGACAGTTATCGGCAGACGGCAATCTGATGTCGTTCTCCCAGCAATGGATGAAGAACGGACATTGCCAGTGATCTTCATGCCGGCGTATCATCTCGTCGTGGTATCTTGATTGTTCTTGCTGCTGCCGATATTTGCTGAGCAAGAACTGGGAGGTGACGGGTTTGCGTGGTCGTTCTGGCCCCCGCCTGTTCCTTTTGATTTCTTCCATCGTGATCTGCCTCCTGGGATCGACGGCGCCGCCCCTTCTTGCCGATTCTGACGTCAACACCTTGGTTTGGCGTGAATTTCCTCCAGTGTCAACCATGTTGGCCGGGAAGGGATGCTGATCTATCTTCATCGGCTTTGTCGATTTAGCTGGGGTTTCAAATTTAAGCCTCCCCTGTTCGATTGCCGATTGTATCTGCTGACGGAAGACTTTGCATTCATTCGTATCATGAGAAGTGGCGTTGTGCCACTTGCAGTATTTCATCTTCTTGAATTGATCGGCCGAAGGGATGGTGTGATGCTGAGATAGCTTAATCTGTCCTTCCTGGAGCAATAAATCGAAAATTTTATCGGCCTTTGATGTGTCAAAGCTGAATGTCTCTGGCTCTTTCTTTCCGAAAGGGCATGACATCGGTTTTTTGCCTTTCACCCATTCTGCCAGGCCGATTTCCTCCTCCGCATCGGATTCAGACCCTTCTAGGTATGCCACCTTCTTTTGGAAATTCCTCCACTTTTCAAACGGACGGACTTCCTGTCCTGCCAATCGGTGAACGATCTGACTTAGGCTTTCGAACTCTTGCGAAGCATACCTTTCCTTGATTTGTGGCAGGAGGCCTTGGAAAGCGATATCGGCCAGCTGTGCATCGGTCAAAGCCAGACTGTAGCATTTGTTCCTGACTTCTCTGAACCTCTGTATATATCTAGTTACTGGTTCATCGCTCCTTTGCCTGAGGATGGTCAGATCTGAGAGCTTCATCTCATGTACTCCTGCGTAGAAGTATCTGTGGAACTGTTTCTCCAGATCGAACCAAGTAACAATAGAATTTGGCGGCAAAGTGGTAAACTACTGGAAGGCCGATCCGGAGAGAGACGATGAAAATAGCCGCACCCTTAGAGCATCTTGCGTGGTGGCTTCTCCGCACTGGATGATGAATCTGTTGACGTGCTCAACGGTGGATGTGTCGTCCAACCCCGAAAACTTGGTGAAATCGGGTACCTTGTAGCGGTGTGCGAACGGCAGCAAGTCATAGGCCGATGGGTATGGCGTCTTGTATTTGTAGGTCTGCGCTTTCGGCTTCAACCCAAACTGGTCCTGAATCACCTTTGCTATTCTTGCCGTCCAGTCCACCTGCTGCTGATGAACGACCGTTCGCGGTGCCGGCACATGTTGAAGGGCTGATGGTGGTACAGCTGGGTGATGAATCGAAGCGTGCGGCGAATTTTGCTGATCAGCTGATAATTGATGGCGAAGTGAATCCGCCGCCCCGTTATACATCATCATCTGCGCCGTGCTTCTGAGTGATTCTTCAGCGCCTGCCCCCCTGCCGATTTCTGATAAGGTTGGCTGATACTGAGGGACCGTCGGCCGGATGACCGATTGCTGCGGCGCCTGGATCGGATAGCTCCTATATCCGATTGTTGGCTCAGGAAAAACCGTTGTCGCCGACGTCCCCTAGGGTACTGAGCTTGTGGGCAGCGATTGCACAGAAGCAATCTGGACAGGTTGAAGCGGTGTCTGTGATGGGAAACATGGTGCACCGCTGTATCTTGGAGACGCTGGAGGCAACGGAGTGTTGTACCCCTCGCGTTGCGTTAATATCGGCTGAGAAGCCGATTGGGACGCGCCTGGTAAGCTCCTGGCTGGCAGCGTAATTGGTGGGGTATACGCTGGCCCCTGATAGCCTTGAACCGCTCCACTGGCCAGAGAGCTGATGACGGCGTTGTACACCGTGTTGGTCATCATAGAGGACTGATCGATGAACGCTTGGTAGACGGACTGTTGAATCATATCGGACATCTTGCCCGAGTCCTCAGCAATGGTGATGTGGCGAGGAACTGGGATAGGAGCTTTCTTGACAGCTTCGCCGCTTCTGGTATGACCGAATGACTGCAGATACATCTTCTTGTATTCTTCCAGATGTTTGGCTAATTCTTCCCTCTGGTCGTTCTTGAGATCCGCTTCTGTGACCTCAATGATGTTGCTATTAGAGATTTCTGCGTTCTTCGACATGTCAGATCTTGAATTGGTCCCACCGGGCGTGCCAAAAGTGTGTTGGCGCTAAAATCGGCCAGACAGGAATCGGCCGATGGTCTTCAGCGTCGGACACACGACCCGGGAGAATCTGCTTAGCTCCTGTTTGGGTTATTGCCCTGGTGCGGTTCGCGCGGCGTGCCAGTCAATCTGACGTGTTGATTGACAAGGAAATAAAGTATTAAATTCCAGGCACTCCGATCGGCTGGAGTTCCGATCTATCCTGAGGAGCGCGTCGGCGGCGAATCGGCCGATTTGCTGTAGAGATAATCGGCTATGGATCAGCCGATAATCGTGTAGTAATTGTAAAGAAAACTGCTGGAGCGATCTAAACAATTACTACAAAGGCAACACTTGAAATAGATCTAATCGGCTGTAAGATGATAAATCGAAGAAGAACGATGACGAAGCCGATTACCCTGATCTCAAGCTGGATAACTGGTGATAATACTAGAATAACAGGTAAAACTTGCAATTCTAGTAAATATCGATAACTGGTGAATAAATCCAAACGAAACCACAGCGATGCGCCCGTAGTTAAAGCTCGGATATTACTCGATAAGCGGAACCTACCAGTTGGCCGGAGATCAAGTTGATGCAGCCCTGCCAATCCGTACGAACTCGTGAAAGAAGAAAAGTATTCGCAAAGTCGCCGACTTGAAAGTAAATTGCTGAAAAAGTAGAAGTATTGTTGTTGATTGATGTGTTCCTTTTTCTTCAAGACCCTGACGACTCCTATTTATACCCTAAGACTAGGACTCCTGGTCGATTACGGCTTGTTACAATATTATTTAAAATACGGAAAAACTGCTATATCTATAATATTTTTTAAAGGAAACGGACTCCCGCAGAATCTTCCGCCGCCGTCTCCTAATCCAATCAGGACTCTTTTCAATTGCTCCTTGACCGACTTAGCGTTGCTCTGTTGACCAACTTTTGACCAGGATCTTCCGAAATAGTCCCATCCTGTTGGCCCAAGCTGCATCACCAATCGGCCGATTTCCAACTGTTACCTCAATCGGCCGATTCCTTACTGTAGCCTTTAGATCTGCTGCATCGGCCAACCTTCTTCTCCAGACACCGATTTAACACGTGTCAAAATCTGGCGTCAACAGTATGCAAGTGCATTTGAGCTAAAAATGCAAGAAATGAGCAAGCATGATCCAAGGCAAAGCAGCTCCGACCAATCAGAACGCACCATTCAGGCTCACACAGATCAAAGGGCCCACCATCGCTGGAAACCAACCCAAGAAAGTGCCAAGTCACTTAACAGGGACCAGAGGGCCCACCTGCCAGCCTCCAACACAAAGCTGAGGTCGGTTGGTGCGCAACCTGGTTCGGCCGAACTAGCCAGGGCACCACCGACTTACTCTTCCACGTGCTGGCTCCTCATTGGCTCCCAATGGCGGTTCAATGTGCAACATGCTGTTTTCCCGGCTGTAGACCCCTGGTGCCACACCTATAAATATAAGGGGAGGGGGTAGGAATAGAGACACAGTTCACACTTGCAACTTTTGCCTTCTCTTTTCCCATTCCAAGCTCTAGGCTCTCTCTAGAGGTATAGCGCTGCCTAAGCGGTGTTAGAAGATAGGAGGAGAGTGAGGGGAAGTAGGGGAAGTGCCGGGGTTGTCGGCACTCTCCTCCAGCTTGTACCTCGACGGATGCTTATCAATCAAAGTAAGTGTTCGTGACTTCCTTAGTGCTTTAGTTTCATAGTTAAGTAGTGGTTCTACCTCTTTAGTTGTTTACCGGATCGACAGTTCACTAGCTTTGTGGGTGCTCTAATCTAAGACTCCTTATGGAGACAGATGTTCTTGAATGAGGCTAGAGTTAGTAGACGACAGCGCGTGGTGTCTAGGTTACACTTTACCTGTTGGTTGTGGTATATCCCACGGTTTGATGAGGTAGGTGACAGCTGGTGACAGCCGTATTTACTTAGCGTAACCCTCCCCATTCAGGTATATCCCAGTGCCGTATTACTAGGGCATCTCGATTTTATCCGGGCGGAGCTAGTAGACTGAAGTAAACAACTAGGATAGTTCTACCTTACTTTTGATTCTCGGCTTTAGGAATCCTCTCCGCGCCTTGCCTCCAGCCAGTGTGGTGTCCTTGGACGAACCTAAACCTAAGAGAGTGTACACACGTTTTGTCAGTGTTTCAAACCGCCAACTAGTGAGTTTGTGTTTGCGCGTCTGGCTCGGATGGTGTGCAAAAAAGACACAAGGGTTTATACTAGTTCGGGCGGAATGTCCCTACGTCCAGTTCACGCTGCTCAAGTTCTTGCAATAGTTTGCAGTAGGGGTTACAAAACGGTCGAGAGAGGGAATGGGCTCCCAAGTCTCTAGTGGCAAAGTGTCGTGCGAGTGCGTGAGTGTCTCAGAGTTCGATCCCCCCATGGGGTCCCTCCCATTCCCTTTTATTAGCCAAGGGGCAGGGGTCGGATACATGAGAGAGAGAGAGAGAGAGTAGAAAGAGGAGGGTCGCCGGGATCCCGCTGCTCTCCTTCCCTTTACGTAGGCCCCATGGGCCACATAGATGATGCCGAGGGTGTCCCTGCACCACTCCTTGGAGCGACGTGCGACGTGCGCCTTAACAAGCCCTCGGCGTGCACGGCGGGCGACGTGCATTCTGACAAGGTGGGTGGCGTGAGCCCCCGGCGCGTTTGGCGGCTTAACCCCTGGTGTGGCGGGCGACGGGGGCTCGCCGTGATGGCTTGTCACCTCCAGAGGTCATGTCGAGGCATGCCTTCACCTGTTCTCATGTTGGAGGCTTGACCTCCGACGTGAGCCTTTACTCCCGCGGGGCCCCACGTCCCTGAGACGGGTGCGGAAGTGTCCATACACTCGGGGTCGGGCAAGGCCGAGCCCGCGCCTCTAGGGTTGGGCGAGGCGGAGTCCGCGCCCTCTAGGTCTGGTGAGGCGGAGTCCGTTCCCTTAGGGTCGGGTGGGACGGGGCCCACTCCCTCGGGGTTGGGCGAGGCGGCTCACACCCCGCATCTGGATCTGATGCTGGGCCATTGACGTTCCTTCAATTGGTTGGCCGTCCTCGGCCGCGTGGCTACCCGGCTAGGTCGTGCTGCACAGTTTAAGATGACTAATCCGTGATTAGCTCCCTAAAGACCGTACTTTGGGGGGTCCATGATGTTCGTCCCCGTCACGTTGCTAAGTGGATACGATACCCTGGAATACTCTCTGAGTGAAAGCTACAACATTATTCTATGCGCTTGTGGATTTATTTGTGATATAAAAATACCCAACAAGCTTTCTGGAGCCGTTGCCGGGGATCGATTGCTATATTCTCTTCGGACCTAGTTCGTCCTCGTATCTTTTCTTTTCCTTTGATTCTATCTTTATCCCTGCTATCCATGGAGCAGCCATCAATTCAATAGCTCTCCGCACCTAAGGGTGAGTTTTATGAGCCACCCTATCCTGCTGATCCAATTCTTTCATCTGGCTACACAATCAGCCCCGGTTACATAGACAAGGTTCAGGAACATCCCTTCTCAGGATGGGACCATGAAAATCCCTACCATCTGCGTGAATTCGAGCAAGTGTGCTTGTGTCTGAAAATTTCAAGTATGACACATGAAGCTCTCAAGTGGAAGTTGTTCCCCTTCTCCCTTATAGAGTCGGTGAAGCAATGGTACACAACAAACATAAGAAATGCAAACGGGGATTGGAACAATCTTCGAGACCATTTCTATCTTGCTTTCTTTCCACTCTCCTATGTCTGCGCCGTACGAGCAAAGATTCTGACCTTCTGTCAGAACGAGAAGGAACCTATCGGTGCCGCTTGGGCCAGATTGTCCTCTCTAGTCCAATCCTGTCTAGAATTGTCTCTCCCCGATCACTTACTTCTTCAAAATCTCTACACGGGGTTGAGCAAGGACGATGCACACTACCTCGATGTCACCTTAGGAGGATCTTTTGCCCACAAGACTCCAGCCTAAGGAAGGGAAATCCTAAATAAAATAATGGAAAATACCTCCTTCATTTGCACACGTGACCCTCGTCAGCAAAATGCCGAGGTACACCACGAGGAAATCCTAGTAGCCGAATCCTGACCCATAGATACCCAATCTTTAGATTTGACTCCTGAATCCTCTCCTGAACTCGAAACACCAAAGGAAGAGGAACCTCTACCTTTGAAATTTTGACATAGTTTCGAGGAAGATCTTTTAGAAGACTTCGGGAACACCTCAAACTATTTTTGTCAAAAGAGACCACTAGTCCCTGTCACTCCTCCTGAGCCATGCGAAAAGGAATTCCTTAAAGAAACCATCAAGGAGTTGACAACTCTAATGAGCAATGAATGGTTGAAGGAAGGAGAGTTATCTCTAGAACCGCTCAAAATCAAACATCCTTCCTCTTCCCTCTGATGACGCATAAGGGACCAAGATGTGATAGCTCTTTATAATCCTACTGTCGGAGCCAATATTATGTAGGATAATTTCGCACTAGCCTTCCTAGGTGGCGAAGCCTTAGCCCCGACAGGCAGAACTCTCAGAGGGCCTTCAGGTTCCCTCATGGGAAGTTATGGGGTGGTCCAAAATGTGTCTGTTTGGCACAAGGATGTTAAAGCAAGCCTCGATTTCCATGTGTTCCAAGTCCCCCACTTTGACATCTTGATAGGGCATCCCATCGAGAAGCTCCTCATATATCTACCAGATTAAGGGAGCCTTAGCATCAGATTATGGAATGAATCTCTCGCTATCCCAATGACTCGAACAATCGATATAGTTGTAGAGATCTCCCCGATCACAGAGTCAATTGAGGAAGTGTTGGATATCACTCCTCTGGACTCACCAGAATCACTCCACGAGAAAGACGCGAAAGAATTCATCCAAGAAGAGGAAGATTCTGATGAGGTCATAGAACTCCCAGAGTTCAAAAAACCAACACGATCCCTCTGGGCTCCGTTATGCTTTCTTGAACAATGATGTAGAGTCTCCCATGATCATTAGCAACAAACTCTCAGAAGAGGAGACCACAAAGCTCATCGCTGTTCTAGAAAAGCACCAAGCTGTGCTAGGATATGCCCTCCAGGATCTCAAGGGCACCAGCCCCACTCTTTGCACTCATTACATCCCTATCGATCCCACCATGGCACCTTCTTGGGAACCCCAAAGAAGGTTGAACAATGCAATGCGTGACGATGTAAAGAAGGAGGTCCTAAAGCTCCTGCACGCCGGGATCATTAATCCCGTCCTGTATAGCGAGTGGGTAAGTCCGGTGCAGGTGGTACCCAAGAAAGGAGGCATGACGGTCATGAAAAATAGCAAGAATGAGCTAATTCCGCAGCGTACCATCACGGGATGAAGGATGTGCATCGACTACACGAAGCTCAACAAGGCCACAAAGAAAGATGACTTCCCGCTACCCTTCATCAACGAGATGTTGGAAAGGTTAGCAAAGCACTCTTTCTTTTGCTTCCTTGATGGCTATTCTGGTTATCATCAGATTCCTATCCATCCTGACGATCAAAGCAAGACAACCTTCACAAGCCCCTATGGAACCTACCGTTACCGAAGAATGTCATTCGGGTTGTGCAATGCACCCGCATCGTTCCAAAGGTGCATGATGTCCATTTTCTCGAACATGATCGAAGATATTATGGAGGTCTTCATGGACGACTTCTCGGTTTATGGTAAGACCTTCGGTCATTGCCTTAGAAACTTGGACAAGGTCTTGCAGAGATGCCAAGAAAAGGACCTGGTGCTGAACTAGGAGAAGTGCCACTTCATAATCCGAGAGGGCGTCGTTCTCGGACACTTAGTTTCCGAGAGAGGAATAGAGGTGGACAAGGCAAAGATTGAGGTCATCGAACAACTACCGCCGCCCACCAATGTGAAAGGGATTCGAAGCTTCTTAGGCCACGCAGGGTTCTACCGATGCTTCATCGGTAACTTCTCTAGTATTGCTAGACCCCATACGAGCTTACTAGCTAAGGATGTCCCTTTCCACTTTGATGTTAGTGCCTAAAAGCCTTTAACATTCTTAAAGAGGCACTCATCTCAGCTCCAATCATCCAACCCCCAGATTGGAAGCTTCCTTTTGAGATCATGTGTGATGCTAGCGATTATGCGGTGGGGGCTGTACTTGGGCAAACTAAGGATAAAAAGCATCACGCGATCGCCTATGCTGGCAAGTAGCTAACAGGAGCTCAACTTAATTACGCCACAACTAAAAAAGATCTCCTGGCGGTCATCTTTGCGATAGATAAGTTTAGGTCTTACTTAGTGGGGGCAAAGGTCATTGTCTACACAGACCACGTTGCTTTGAAGTACTTCCTCACTATGAAAGATGCTAAACCAAGGCTCATAAGATGGATCCTTCTACTCCAAGAATTTGACTTGGAAATCAAAGATAAAAAGGGAGTAGAAAACTCAGTAGCAGATCATTTATCGCGTATGAGTATCACTAACACGCCATGCTCCTCAAGGTGACGACGTCAAACCCCTAGTATGCAAATATTGTGAATTTCATGGTTTCAGGGTATGTACAACCAGGAGAAAGGAGGAGGAAGCTGGCATATGAGAGCAGACGCCATCTATGGGATGAGCCGTATTTATACAGAGTATGTGTAGACGGATTATTGAGAAGATGTGTTCCCACACTAGAAGGGATCAAGATCATTGAGAAGTGCCATGCAACACCATATGGAGGACATTATGGTGCATTTCGCACCCAATCAAAAATCTGGCAGAGTGGTTTCTATTGGATCACGATGTATGAGGACACCAAGGATTTCATTCGAAGGTGTGACAGTTGCTAGAAGCATGGAGGGATCTTAGCTCGCGATGCTATGCCTCTAACATACTTCAAGTGGAACTCTTTGATGTATGGGGCATCGACTATATGGGACCTTTTCCAAAATCTCGTAACTGCGAGTATATCTTGGTCACTGTGGATGATTTCTCCAAATGGGTGGAAGCCATGCCATGCAGGGCAGCCGATGCTAAGCATGCCCAAAAAATGTTCCAAGAGGTGATCTTTCCAAGGTTTGGAACAACGAGGATGCTGATCAGTGATGGAGGCTCCCATTTTATTGATACAGCCTTCAAAAACTTCCTTAAGGAGCTAGGGACTATGCACAACATCGCAACCCCTTATCATCCCCAGACAAGTGGTCAGGCAGAAAAATCTAACAAGAAAATCAAGAATATTCTACAAAATACTGTCAACGAGATGGGCAAGGAATGGAGGCCAAAACTAGCAAATGCTTTATGGACGTATCGTAAAGCATACAAAACACCCATTAGCATGTCACTCTATCACTCATCTAGGGAAAAACATGCCATCTACCCGTCGAGTTGGAGCACAGGGCACATTGGGCTATCCGGTAATGGAACATGGATCTCAATCAAGCCGGAGGGCACAAAAAATTGCATATCTCAGAACTGGAGGAATGGAGAGACAAAGCCTATCATAGTGCCTCGATATACAAAGAAATAACTAAGAGATGGCACGACAGAAGGCTGAAATCGAAGGTCTTCAGCCCAAGAGATAATGTATTGCTTTTCAATTCCAGGGTAAAGTTGTTTGGTCACGGGAAGCTATGGAGCAAGTGGCTAGGGCTGTACCTCGTCGTCGACACCTCAACTCATGGGGCCATCACGATCCAAGAAGAAGGTAACCTTCATAAGGTAAATGGTCATCACTTGAAACTCTTCCTAGAGCATGATAAGGTCATTAATGAAGATTTAGACATGATCGAGATAGTCAATCATGAAAATATGCTTGATTAGAGGCTTTACACGCCAAGACCAACAGTAGACCCCTTTGTATATACCTTCTAGAACTCTTCTTATGCTACCCAAAAAAGACCTTGGGCAGCTGGGCCCAGCCCAGTTCCGCCGACCCACCCAGTTCGGTCGAACCAGGGCAGGCACCCCAGCCGCCCATCCTTGGCAGGCCTGGACTCTAGCTCGTGCCAAACTCATCTACAGCTGCCACGAGGGTTCTTGATAGAAGAATTAGGGTTTAACCACATTCCCTTTAAATCACCTATCACCTATAACCCTTCTTCTTATTCATCTTTTCCATCTACTACTGCACCTCCAAAACCACCCAAAACCCTCTTCACCTTCTGCACCTCCATGGCCGGCAAGGAGATCATGCCCTTCATCAATAACAAGCATCTCATCGAAGCACCTACACCGGCAAACAGCCCAAACTCTCCTGAAACCCTCATGGAGGAGGCCCTCTCGCTCACCATAACCCCTTACACGCTCCCACCAAGCGCTGCAAGGAAGGGGAGGCCAAGAGGCACCGCCCCTGGGTCGGCCGACCCTTTGGTACGGCCGAACCAGAGACGGGGCTGCTGAGCCCCTCATTCCAGCATACCACCATTCTCGCCACAAGGAACCAGAAGACGGAGGTACAGGCTCGAAAACCACACAGAAGGCGCTCCAGGGGAGTTTTCGAGATGATCACGGTCAAGCTTTTCCAAGATGAGAACGCCCATAGGCCAAGACTGAAGCCAGATGAAGAGTATATGGGATCTTTGCTGAGTAAATATGTGGACGTCATCTCCCACAACTACAGGAGAGAAAAGATATCCCCTGATGATCCTCCACCAACGCCACGCCTCAAGATCTGGGGAGTATGTCCACCAGCCAAGGAAGCAGACAACAGCAAAGGGCCGGCCGACTCCCCAAAGGTGTACTCCAAGGAGGAACTTATCTTCTTGATGAGGAGTCTACAGTTGGAGAACAAGAAGATAAGCCTCTCCCTGCAAGAGTAGAGTTTTGTGCTCAACGAGGTCTATGAGGACCTCGGCACATTCCATAGTAGCTTAAACGATAGGATGGATCGTTTGGCTAAGGCTGCAGGGGAGAGGGGTGACTCGGATGGTAGTTCATCCGTAGATCTTCCTTGATTACTTTAGTTTGTTGGGCGCTAGGTTAGGTTTATTTCCAATCGTTTGCTTTACTTCATTGATTTCCATCATTGTAAGTGCCACACAATTTGGTCTGAATAAAACTTTGGCTCCCCAGTGTTAATGCCGGCAGAGCCCCTTTCAGTTTTACTTCTTTTTGTTTTGCTTTGATTGAATAAGACAGGATCGAAAACAGGTGTGGGGGAGATTCCCGCAACATTCTGATGCACTAACGCTGAGAACACCCCTACATGTCACGTGCAACACAGGATGAACCGACACGCTCAAGATGAAATGGAACAGGCCTCTTCTCGCTCCACTTCCTCGGTTTGCACGCCCTCAGTCGTTTTCTCCCTGATCCCTGAGTGTTGATCATGTTTTTAATGATCAATCTCAAAAGGTTAAACTCAAATAATAGTTGGAAAGCTTAACTTGCTGATTCATGCCTAAGTTTTATTCTCTACCAAACCTGGATTTGTGAACATAAATATTAGGGAACCCATGGTAATCAAGTTGTTGATTAATGCGATATGGTTTGATTCAAGTATCCATACCTGTTCTGCCTGCTTGATTTGGGAATCTTATTTCAAAAAGAAAATATTCCATGGCTTATGTTCCCTTGCATCTATCCTACCAAAGCCATATGTCAATCTACACTGCTAATATCTTATACGTATGCGGCTTGTCGATACGTTAAGCTTTATGAAATGTTGCAACCCTGTTGAAACATGCTTCATACTCGTTTGATCAAGATCACGCACACTAGCAACTTCTGCACTTGAAGTTGGCTACCGTGCCACCCGAGATAAACACTCCACAAAGTTGGTTCTTCTTTCTCCCAACAATGTTACAAAGGAGGCATGAGCTATAAAAAAAAAGAATGGGCACACGAAGGTCCATGTATGAGAAAAGCAAAAAAAGCAATAGCCGTCCCTCAAGAAATTCTTACAAGGGGAAGGAAAATCCTCTCCAAAGGAGTTCACATCCACATTCATCACACATGCACAATCTTGATCTACTTGTATGATGTATTATCTCTATGGATCTGACCTTTGATTTTGCAACAGATGTATCACAAGCACGTATCCACACATTCCGCACTGAGCTCCACTTCATCCTTACATAAGAGAAGTGAAGGGTAAATCTTTGGTAAGGTACATACAAATGAGCGGCTGAGAGACATCACTAAGAAATGGGTAAGACCATGGATATATTCTTTCAAAAAATTATTTCAAAACCCCAATTCAGCAGCTGAACAAGGTAGGATGCTTGGATCAACACCATTCCATCACTCAACCGCTTGAAACATTATGGTAGAAACTTCAAAGTTCACAGATCAAGGTAAGGTCTAGAATAACTTTTAAGCTTTAACCTCAGAAGGTCAGCTGTGCCGCCTTAGTTCTATGCCTTCACTCGAGGACGAGCAAAGGACTAAGTGTGGGGGATCTTGTTGACGCTCGTTACAGCTCTATTTCGACCGTCAAATCCTACATAAAAGAGGAACAATATCACATGCCAACACTAGAATAGGATGAATTATCTAACTAATTCCACAAGTGCTGGTCTAAATATGTATGTAGATGTGTTTGAGCTAAAAATGCAGGAAAAGAGTAAGCATGATCTAAGGCTAAGCAGCTTCGGCCAATCAGAACGCACCATTTAGGCTCACACAGATCAAAGGATCCACCAGCACAGGAAACCGACCCAAGAAAGTGCCAAGTCACTTATCAGGGACCAGAGGGTCCACCTACTAGCCTCCTGCGCGAAGCCGAGGTCGGTTGGTGCCCAAACTGGTTCGGCCGAACCAGGTAGGTCGGACGAACCAGCAAGGGCACCACCGACTTACCTCTTCCACGTGTTGGCTCCTCAGTGGCTCCCAATGGCGGTTCAAGGCGTAACCTGCTATTTTGCCGGCCGTAGACCCCTAGTGCCACACCTATAAATATGAGGGGAGGGGGTAGGAATAGAGACACACTTCACACTTGCAACTTTTGCCTTCTCCTCTCCCATTCCGAGCTCTAGGCTCTCTCTAGAGGTCTAGCGCTGCCTAGGCGGTGTAAGAGGAGGAGAGTGAGGGGAAGTAGGGGAAGTGCCGGGACTATCAGCACTCTCCTCTAGCTTGTACCTCTACGGATACTTATCAATCAAAGTAAGTGTTCGTGACTTCCTTAGTGCTTTAGTTTCATAGTTAAGTAGTAGTTCTAGCTCTTTAGTTGTTTACTGGATCGATAGTTCACTAGTTTAGTGGGTGCTCTAGTCTAAGACTCCTGATAGAGATGGATGTTCTTGGCCGAGGATAGAGTTAGTAGACGACATCGTAGACGTGGTGTCTAGGCTAGACTTTACCTGTTGGTTGTGGTATATCCCACGATTTGATGAGTTAGGTGACAGGTGGTGACAACCCTATTTACTCAACGCAACCCTCCCCGTTTAGGTATATCCCAGTGCCATATTACTGGGTCATCTTGGTTTTATCGAGGCGGAGCTAGTATCCCGAAGTAAACAACTAGGATAGTTCTACCTTACTTTCGATTCTCAGCCTTAGGAATCCTCTCCGCTCCATGCCTCTAGCCAGTGTGGTGTCCTTGGACGAACCTGAACCTAAGAGAGTGTACACACGTTCCACAGCGGATACGATACCTTGAAATACTCTCGGGTGAAAGCTACAACGGTGTTCCATGCGCTTGCGGATTTATCTGTGAAGTAAAAATACCCAATAGAGCTGCATATCTCATTTTGGCCCCCGAAGGTGACTCTATGATTGCTGATATTCCAACACCATCATTGCACCATGCACTGTCACAATGGATGAGCCACGGCTCTATTGGTGCCTCTTCTTTGAGATTTGGTGATGTAGTCTGCCAGGACTTGAGATTTGATGGCACTTCTTCTCTCGAAGTCTACATAGAACCCTAATAGCTCCAAAGCCCATTTACTAATTCTACTCGAAGCTTCTCTGTGTTGAAGAGGTCATGCAGTGGTTGGTTGGTAACCACCACTATCTTGTGAGCTTTGAAATAGTGTCGAAGCTTTCCGGGGGACATGATGACAGCATACGCTATCTTTTCTAGTTCTGAGTAAAACAGTTTTGATCTTGATAGTGCCTCTGAGACAAAGTATACTGGTACTTGCTTGAGGGATCCTTCGTCCTCCCTTTCCAGCACTAGTGTTGCGCTGACAGCTGATGAATGTGATGCTGAGATGTATAATAGGAGTGTGTCCTTTGGATCTAGTGCTGTCATTTTAGTCATTCTTGTAAGGTATGCTTTTAAGGAGTTGAAGGCCTCCCTTTGTTCCTCTCCCCAGTCAAATTTGGTGGAGTTGCGGAGTGTTTTGAAAAATGACAAGCTTCAATACGCCGAACGTGGTATGAATCTGTTCAGGGCTGCGATTCTTCCGGTTAGTTTCTGGACATCTCTAAGAGTTAGTGGCTCTTCCATATCTGTTAGGGCTTTTATCTTGTCAAGATTAGCTTCGATGCCCTTGGTGGAGGCCAGGCATCCCAGGAATTTCCCCTTGTGAACCCCGAAGATGCATTTTTCTGGATTCAGGCTTAGATTTGCTGCTCGAAGGTTAGCGAAGGTTTCTGCCAAGTCTGCTATGTGATCTTTTCTCTCAGCACTGGTTATAGTGATGTTGTCAACATAAGCCAGTACATTTGTCCTCAGCTGAGGGCCCAAAACCACTGATGACATTTTGGACAAGTATTGTCCTGCATTTTTGAGTCCTTCGGGCATTCTAACGAAGCAATACATGCCGAAGGGAGTAATGAAGCTTGTTTTTTCCTCATCTTCCTTTCTCATTTAAATTTGATGATATTTGGAGAAGTAGTCCAAAAGGGACATGAGCTGACTGTTCGCTGCATCATCGACCACTCTGTCGATTCTGGGGAGTGGGAAATCATGCTTCGGGCAGGCCTTGTTCAGATTAGTATAATTGATGAACATGCGCCATTTGTCATTTTTCTTTTTTACTAGCATGGTGTTTGCTAGCCATGTTGGGTACTTGACCTCCCTGATAACATTGGCATCTAACAACCTTTGGACCTTCGCCTCGACAGCTGCAACTTTGTCATCACACATCTTGCGTAGCTTTTGCTTTTTGGGTCTGATTGAAGGATCAATGTGGAGCCTATGTTCAATGACATCTCTGCTTACGCCACGAAGGTCGCTGGCGCACCATGCAATGGTTTCACCGAGGGTTGCACTGATGGTTACCTTCTTATCGGGCATATGCTTGTCAAGAGAAACTTTTTTTATTTGGCAATCTTGCTCAATGCTTGCCTTTTCTTCATCTCTTTTGGGTTCCTTGAATGGCGGAGGTTGTGTGTCAACTTCGACATGGTGGACATTCCTCTGCCCTGGGGCAACGCCCCGCTGTATGTCCCTGGCCAGTTGCTGGTTGCCATGGACAGTGATAACCCCTTTTGCTGCGGTTATGCATAGGTACACCTGATGTACAACAGCTTCAAACTTGTTTAGGAAACCTCTTCCGAGGATTGCAAGGTGTTGACGCCAGATTTTGACACGTCTTGAATCGGCGTCACGAGGAGAGGTTGGCCGATACGGCAGATCTAAAGGCTACAGTAAAGAATCGGCCGATCGAGGTAACAGTTGGAAATCGGCCAATTGGTGGTACAGCTTGCGCCGACAGATTGGAGCCACAACAGAGGATCCCGGTCAAAAGTGGCCTGATGTTGGTCAACAGAGCGATGCTGATTCGGTCAAGAGGCAATGGGAAAAAGCTTGATTGGATTAGGAGACGGCGGCGGAAGATTCTGCGAGAGTCCGTTTCCTTTTTAAAGATATTATAGATATAGTAGTTTTCCTATTTGAAATAAGGTTGTAACAAGTCATAATCGACCAGGAGTCCTGGTTTTAGGGTATAAATAGGAGTCGCTAGGGCTTTGCAAAAAAATCAACACATCAATCAACAAAAATACTTCTACTTTTTCCCAGCACTTTACTTTCAAGTCGGCGACTTTGCCAATACTTTTTCTTCTTTCACGAGTTTGTATGGATTGGCAGGGCTGCATCAACTTGATCTCCGGCCAATTGGTAGGTTCCGCTTATCGAGTAACATCCGAGCTTTAACTACAGGCGCATCGCTGTGGTTTCGTTTGGATTTATTCACCAGTTATCGATATTTACTGGAATTATAGGTTTTACCTGTTGTTCTAGTATTATCACCAGTTATCCAGCTTGAAATTGGAGTTATCGGTTTTATCATCGCTTTTCCTCAATTTATCGCCATACAGCCAATTAGATCTATTTTAAGTGTTGCATCTGTAATAATTGTTTAAGTCGCTCCAGTAGTCTTCTTTACAATTATTACGCAATTATCGGTTGATCCATAGCCGATCATCTTCATAGCAAATCGGCCGATTCGCCGACACGCTCTTAGGGACAGATCAGAACCGCACCAGGGTAAATAATCCGAACAGGAGCTAAGCAGATTCTCCCGGGTCGTGTGTCCGACGCTGAAGACGATCGACCGATTCCTGGCCGATTTTAGCGCCAACACACTTTTGGCACGCCTGGTTGGACCAACTTCAAGATCCGACATGTCGAAGAATGCAGAGGTTTCCGAAAACAACATCATTGAGATCACAGAAGCGGATCTCAAGGACGACCAGAAGGAAGAATTGGCTAAACATCTAGAAGATTACAAGAAAATGTATCTGCAGTCGTTCAATCGTACCAGAAGCGGGGAGGCTGTCAAGAGAGCTCCTCTTCCAGTTCCCCGTCATATCACCATTGCTGAGGATTCGGGCAAGATGTCCGATATGATCCAACAGTCCGTCTACCAGGGGTTCATCGACCAATCCTCGGTGATGACCAACACGGTGTACAACGCCGTCATCAGCTCTCTGGCCAGCGGAGCAGTACAAGGATATCAGGGGCCAGCGTACGCCCTGCCGATTTCACTTCCAGCCAGAAGCTCACCAGTCACATCCCAATCGGCTCCTCAGCCGACATTGACGCAACGCGAGGATACAACATTCCGTTGCCTCCAGCGTCTCCAAGGTATAGCGGTGCACCATATTTCCCATCACAGGCACCACTTCAACTTGTCCAGATTGCTTCTGTGCAATCGCTGCCCACAAGCTCAGTACCCTGGGGGGCATCGGTAACGACGGCTTTCCCCGATCCATCAACCGGGCATGGGAGCTATCCAATCCAGGCGCCGTTCCAATCGGCCGTCCGGCCGACGGTCCCTCAGTATCAACCAGTCTCATCAGAGATTGGCAGGGGGGTAGGCGCTGTAGAGGCACTCAGAAGCACGGCGTCGATGATGATGTAAGACGGGGCAGCGGATTCACTTCTCCATCAACTGTCAACTGCTTAGACGGTCATGACGCAGCAAAATTCGCCGCATGCTTCGATTCATCACCTAGCCGTACCACCACCAGTCCTTCAACATATGCCGGCACCTCGAACGGCCGTTCATCAGCAGCAGGTGGATTGGACGGCAAGAATAGCAGAGGTAATTCAGGACGTTTGGGTTGAAGCCGAAAGTGCAGACTTACACATACAAGATGCCATACCCATCGGCCTATGACTTGCTGCCGTTCCCACACCGCTACAAGGTGCCCGATTTAACCAAGTTTTCGGGGCTGGATGACACATCCACCGTGGAGCATATTAACAGATTCATCATCCAGTACGGGGAAGCCGCCACGCAAGATGCTCTGAGGGTGCGTCTATTTTCATCGTCTCTGTCTGGATCGGCCTTCCAGTGGTTCACCACTTTGCCACCAAATTCTATTGTTACTTGGGCCGATCTGGAAAAGCAGTTCCATAAGTACTTCTACGCAGGAGTACATGAGATGAAGCTCTCAGATTTGACCAGCCTCAGGCAGAGGAGTGATGAACCAGTAACTGGGTATATACAGAGGTTCAGAGAAGTCAGGAATGAATGCTACAGTCTGGCTCTGACCGATGCACAGTTGGCCGATATCGCTTTCCAAGGCCTCCTCCCACAAATCAAGGAAAGGTATGCTTCGCAAGAATTTGAAAGCCTAAGCCAGATCGTTCACCGATTGGCAGGACAGGAAGTCCATCCGTTTGAGCAGCGGAGGAATTTCCACAAGAAGGTGGCATACCTAGAAGCGTCTGAGTCTGATGGGGAGGAAGAAATCGGCCTAGCAGAGTGGGTGAAAGGCAAAAAGCCAATATCATGCCCTTTCGGAAAGAAAGAACCGGAGACATTCGTCTTTGACACATCAAAGGCTGATAAGATTTTTGACTTATTACTCCAGGAAGGGCAGATCAAGCTATCTCAGTATCATACCATCCCTTCGGCCGATCAGCTCAAGAAGATGAAGAATTGCAAATGGCACAACGCCACGTCTCATGATACGAATGAATGCAAAATCTTTTGTCAGCAGATACAATCGGCCATCGAGCAGGGAAGGCTTAAATTTGAAACCCCGGCCAAACCGGCAAAGCCGATGAAGATAGACCAGCATCCTTTCCCGGCTAACATGGTTGACACAGGAAGAAATTCACTTCAAACCAAGGTGCTGACGTCAGAATCGGCAAGAAGGAGCGGCGCCGTTGATCCCAGGAAACAGGTCACGGCGGATGAGGTCAAAGGGAAAAGGCGGGCTTAAGACAAGAGCGAAGGGTCAGAACCATCGCGCAGACCTGTCACATCCCGATTCTTGCTCAGCAAATATCGGCGGCAGCAGGAGCGGTCAAGATATCACGACGAAATGATACACCGACACGAGGATCACTGGCAATGTCCGTTCTTCATCCATTGCTGGGAGCACGACATCCGATTACCGTCAGCCGATAACTGTCCTGAGTGCAACGGAGTAAGCTGCAACGATCGCCCATTTAAAAGGTCATGCTCCAGAGACAGAGGATCAGAGCCGATCAGCAGAAATCGGCGCGAACAAGAAGGACAGCGCCTTTCAGTGCATGATCGGCTGGGGGGCAGAGTTGACCGGTATCATCGGTTGAAAGGCAGAATCGGCAGCAAGATCGACTGGGGGGCAGAATCAGCGTACACGATCGGCTGGAAGAAATGGCTGATGACAGGGTGTCAGATGAAAACCCCCTGGGAAGGGAACCAGATTGGGAACACGCCAGAATATCGGCCAAACCAGTAAACCCCAGGTGGTGCCCTGATGGTCTATCCAAATCCCAGAAATGGAGGATCCAACGCCTGCGCCAGTGGGAGCCACAAGAAGAAGAGCACAGGCAGGCGGTGGAGAAAAGAAATGTTAAGTCTCGGGTCTGGCGCCCTAAGAAAAACAACAGCAAGGAAGCAGACAATCAAGAATTGGCAGCTGACATCAACATGGTGTTCATATTGCCAATGGAGTTCATGGCACCTGCCGATCGAGACAAAGCGACAAGGGTAGAAGAGCAGATGGCGCAGCTGGCATTAGAACCGATGACAGCCACCTTTGAGAAGCCTGAAGACGAAAAGCTGCAACATCTCAAGGCATTATTTCTCAAAGGGCACGTTAACGGACGACCCGTTATCAGGCTGCTAGTAGATGGAGGCGCCGCAGTCAACATCATACCGTATGCCATGTTTCGCAAATTGGGCAAAAGCGATGAAGACCTGACCAAGACGGACATGATGCTCAAGGACTTCAAGGGCAATGTGTCTCCCGCCCGTGGAGCGCTCTGCGTCGACCTCACCATCGGCAGTAAGACCCTTCCTACTACCTTTTTCATTATTAATGGTAAGGGGTCCTACAACATGCTGCTCGGTCACGACTGGATACATGCAAACTGTTGTGTTCCATCTACAATGCACCGATGCCTTGTGCAATGGGTCGGCGACAGCACAGAGATAGTCACCGCCGATTCTGCCTACAGCGTCGCAGCGGCCGACACGCAACAATGGAGCTGTGAATACGTCAGGTTTATATCTGGCAGGACTTGGGACACTGATTTCCTGAAAGTGTCCGATTTCGGTCTACAGCCGATCCAAGCAGTCGGCTCTGAAGATTCAGAATAGATGGATCAGCTCGTCCGAGAAGACGGGAAGCTTGGGCATGGGTTTACGTCGGCCGATTCATTGGAGATGGTGGATTTGGGAGATAGTAGCAAATCAAGGCCGACGTATATCAGTGCTAACTTGGATCCTGGGTATAAGTGTAAATTGATAAGTTTATTAAAAGAATTCAAGGATTGCTTTGCTTGGGAATACCATGAGATGCCAGGTCTAGACCGGTCCATTGTTGAACACCGGTTGCCTATAAAATCAGGATATCGGCCATATCAGCAACCTGCACGACGATGCAACCACAAAATTCTACCTGATATAAAGGCCGAGATCACAAAGCTAATTGAAGTAGGATTTATTCGGCAGTGCCGCTACGCCGAATGGATTTCTAGTATTGTGCCTGTATATAAGAAAAATGGAAAATTGCGCATGTGCATCGACTTCAGGGTTCTAAATCAGGCCACACCAATGGACGGATATCCAATGCCGACGGCCGATATCTTGATAGATGCTGCCACAGGACACAAAGTCATCAGTTTCATGGATGGTAATGCCGGGTACAATCAGATATTAATGGCCGAAGAGGATATTTCCAAAACGGCTTTCAGGTGTCCAGGTCACCTTGGTTTATTCGAATGGGTTGTAATGACCTTTGGATTAAAGAACGCCGGTGCTACATATCAGTGGGCCATGAACTATATCTTTCACAAACATATTGGTACATCAGTGGAAATTTATATAGATGATATCGTGGTCAAGTCAAAAGGTTATCAAGAGCATTTGGCCGATTTACAGGAAGTACTAGAGTGCACAAGGAAGCATGGGTTGAAAATGAACCCGAACAAGTGTGCATTTGGCGTATCGGCCGGACAATTCTTAGGATTATTGGTCTATGAGCGCGGGATAGAGGTCAACCGGAAGACCATAGATGCCATCAACAAAGTTGTGGCCCCACAAAATAAAACTGAGCTGCACTCCCTCATCGGCAACGTCAATTTCATCAGAAGATTCATATCCAACCTGTCAGGGCGTATTTGAGCTTTTACTCCTTTGTTGAAATTAAAGCCCAATCAGGAATTTGTCTAGGGGAGAAGCAGAGGAGAGTTCGTACCTGATTGACAGAGGAAGAAGACGAAGAAGACATCTTGATGTTCAGCTTGGGAAGATAAAAGATCCAGATTATTGGAGGGGGAGAAGATGGGTAATGCGTATGCCTCTGGAAACGGTGTGGGATCTACTT
Source organism: Panicum miliaceum (assembly GCA_032594955.1). NCBI lineage: Eukaryota > Viridiplantae > Streptophyta > Magnoliopsida > Poales > Poaceae > Panicum > Panicum miliaceum. Next base: position 6,343,141 of record CM064072.1, read on the forward strand.
ATAAAAAGAAGGGAGTAAGAAGATAGTGGGACACGTCCTATCAGAGTAAAAGCATTCATAAATGCAAATCTGCCAAAGGAAGTGGTCCAGGATCAAATCGGCACAGTAACATTAAAGGAGCATTAAATGTTTACAGCATTCTTTACAGCCCAAGGAAAGCATCTATGGCCGCGATAGCTCGTTGCCTGATCTGATCGGCCGAATCTAGTACTCTTCGGTCGTCGTCGGCCGATCGGGAACTTCTGATATATGGTGACGAAGCCTTATCGCTTCACAGGCCAAGTTCTGCCTTTCTTGCTTCAGCCCAGCGATGACGGATGGGAGCTCTTGAAGTCTCTTTTCTTTGACAGCTATGTCTTTGGTTACTTGCTCCATCTCTTTGGCTAGCTCTGCTCTCCTCTGTTTGAGACGATCTATCGTGCCGACGATATCCGGCCGAGAGCTCTCGAGGAAGTTGATCCGTTGATGTACCTCTTGGGCTTGGTGCTTGTACGAGTCGGCTTCTTCCTAGGTCTTTGCTAGCTGGGCACGATCGGCCATATGGCGCAGGGCTCTGGAAACTGGGGTTTGCATATATTCTATATATGCAACAGGTTCCAAGCTTTCTGTTGTTTCTTCTGGGATTCGACCCTTGATGTCACTGAAAAGTCGCCGAATCGGCGAAGCATCTTCTACTAATCGGCCGATATCATTTTGGAAGAGAATCCGCATGCTCTCGAGCTTGGCGCGGACATCATCAGAAATAGAGTTCAACGGAATTTGGCGTGAAGCGATTTCTTCATCATCAGGCAAAGAGACGGTGAAGGAGAAAACGCTGTTATTCGGGGTGTCTTGTTCCTACGGAGAATAAAGAAAAGGATTAGTAAGCAGTAAAAGGGAATCGGCCGATTCCGGTGATAGGTTTATTACCTCCTTGAAGCGGATCTCTCTTGCTTGCGCCGATGGGAGCGCCTCCCTCGTCTCAGGGACCGGTACAATCGGCTCGTCAGAGGAAGAGGACTCGACGACTATTAATGCTCTGCTTGGACCAGCTTCCTGAAAAGGTATGGAAAACAGATCCTATGAGTATAATATGGGTAATTGAAATAAGATGATATGAGATATTTGCCATGCCTCTGTTGGTCTTCCGGCCGATGTTTGTTGTGGGGCTACAGTCGACGTACCCAAATCGGCCTACATCAGGATCAGTTAAATCCTCTGAGTGTCGAGAAATTGAGGTAAGACATTATCTACCTCGATGGGAAGAGTTGCTGGAGCTTCGGCTTCCGCTTGGGATGTGGCCGATTGCTGTGGGGACTGCACTGGAACGGCTTGTGCAGCCTGGCAGAAAGAAAAAGTTAGTGTTAGTGGAGCATTTAAAGATATATGAAATAAGCAAGATTACCTGAACAACCTCCACTAGCAGTGATGCCGCAACTGCTCCGACTTCTGCGGTGACTTGAGGATCGGCCATCTCGGTAGTCGGCAAGGATAGAGGAGTCGGAGTTTCAGCCGATACTACCGCCGATTGGTCAGTCGGTCCGATGCGGGCACGTACTCGACGGCTTGTTGTCTTCAAGGTTGGCCTTTTCGGTGTTCGTTTCAATCGGCCAGTAGCAATGTCCTTGATGGTTGGAGCGTGAAAGCCGATGAGTGGATATGGCGTATATGGATGATTGTTCTCTATTGGCGTGCCGCTTCGGCTCCGCATCGGAGGGACTTGGCTTTCAGACTAAGAAGGTAAATATAAGTTAACGATAAGATGGTAGTATGGAAAGAGACAACACTGAAATCGGCTGGGAGAAAGGACATACCGCTACACTTGGGTCGATGTTTTCTGGGTCCAAAATGTTGCAATATGTTGATGGGGATTTGCAGAAGAGGTATTGCTTCCATTCTGCCCACCATAGTTTAAATTGCTGAACGGCAAAAGAGGCCACTGTCCAATTGTTCAGGTCAATGGTGCTAGAATGTGGCACTAAGTTGCACAGCCGATTGTAGTCAAGACTCTTGGTCAGTTCATCTCTGAATTTTGCTTGACCGGCAAAGTAGACCCGAATCGGCAGTTGACCAAAGCCAAGTTGCCTTGCTGCAGCCGATGGATTATAGAACTCATATGTGGGAGAGTCCTTTCCAGAGAAGAAGTTGGCCGGTAAGATCCCTGGCTTAATCAGGGTGTCCATAAGTTCCCTATCAAAAGTATGAGTGGACGAGTCGTAGCAGATGGGAAGTTCAAAAATCGGCTGTACTGTCCGATAGGTATACCAACTGACAGTCTCTTCACTGAAGCCGTTGTAGAAACATCTGAATTATTCAGCCGTTTGGGCAGCAGTAAATTGACAGCCAGGGAAGGCCGATGCCGCTTCTCCAAAAGATCTGCAGCGTCATCGGACGGTTGGGTTTTCCTCTGACTCAATGTTGGGGAAAGTTTTGGTCTCTATTCGTTGCTGAGAGACCTTGCTCATATATAGGTTGAGCCAGAGAGTGATGAACCACCAGGGACCGCCAGGGTTCCCAATCGGCTCCCCTTTTGACAGCCTAGTGTCGATTTGGTGCATCATGTGGTAGGCCGATCCGAACAGATGCTTTCCAAGGGGAACGGCCGATCCTAGTGACAGAGCTTCTGCCAAAGCTTGGGTGTTAGAAGAAGGGCCAACTGCTCTGCCACAGAAAAAATGTTTCTCCAGCCACATCATCAGAAATGCAGTATGCTCTCTCTCTGAAACTGTCCCAGTCCTCATATTTTTGCTGATGTACCCCTTCCATCCACCAATTCCTTTGGTTTCTAGCCGATGTGATGGCTTAATCAGATAGTCAAAGGGGGTATTAGAGGAGGAGATGTCAAGGCCGGTCAACAACAGGACATCGGCCAAAGTTGGAGTCATGGGTCCATGTCCAAAAAGGAACGCATTGAGTGCGTCAGGCCAGAAGTAAGAAGCTGCTATGACCAAGGGCTCATTTCTCTCCATCTAGGACAGAGAGAGGTCTATGCATTGGCCGATTTTTAGTTCATCCCACTGAACTTTCCTAGACCTGGCTACTCTATGGTACCATTCTCTCCAGCCAGGTGTCTCATTCGGCCAGGACCTAAAGGCACCTGCCCACTGATCTAAATCCATGGGCGATTGCTTGAACATGACTTTGTGAGTCTCTAGATTGACAAGGTCAGTTGGATAGGGATTCCCCATGGGGCCCAAGCAGATAAGATCGGAGGATTCTGAGAGGGGAATGGTAATCTGGTGCCTAAATGTCTAAAAAGAAGAAAAAAGGGAAAAAACTGAGAATGGGACCAGGAAATACTTGGACAGTAGAAGAGCAAAAAGGAGAAAATTTTGGATAATTACCTCCGGAATGAAGCTCATCGTCGCCGATGGAGCCGTGAGTTGAGCCGCCGATGGGGCCGCCGCCGCTGAGGGGGTCGCCGACAGAGCCTCCGTGGTTGGAGGGGTTGCTGATGGTGACGCCATTGGGGAGTTGGAGCAGGTCGCAAGCGAGATTGCCGGAGGGAGCGGCTGGAGATCGAGAGGGCTCGGGAGGAAGATGAACAGTGATTCGCTGTAGGAAAATACTAGGCTCGTGGAGAAAAGTAGGCGGAGGATGCCAGTACTTAAGGATATTCCGAGAGAGAAAGGGTAAAGGCGGGATTTTTACCGCGCCATCTACACGAATTCCAGAGGAGCAGTCGTCTCACGCGCTCGGTCCGAGGAAATTGCAATCATTATGCAGAAGACCGCGAAATGGAAGGAGATTTTTACTGCGCCCGTTTCGGAGAAAAAGTTTAAAGGAAAGAGTTTTGAAGTAAAAATTATGTTTTACTCCGAAATTGGGGGGCATGTGTTGACGCCAGATTTTGACACGTGTTGAATCAGCTCAGGAGGAGAGGTTGGCCGATACGGCAGATCTAAAAGCTACAGTAAAGAATCGGCCGATCGAGGTAACAGTTGGAAATCGGCCGATTGGTGGTACAGCTTGCGCCGACAGATTGGAGCCACAACAGAGGATCCCGGTCAAAAGTGGCCTGATGTTGGTCAACAGAGCGATGCTGGTTCGGTCAAGAGGCAATGGGAAAAGCCTGATTGGATTAGGAGACGGCGGTGGAAGATTCTGCGGGAGTCCGTTTCCTTTTTAAAGATATTATAGATATAGTAGTTTTTTTGTTTGAAATAAGGTTGTAACAAGTCGTAATCGACCAGGAGTCCTGGTTTTAGGGTATAAATAGGAGTCACGAGGGCTTTGCAAAAAAATCAACACATCAATCAACAAAAATACTTCTACTTTTTCCTAGAACTTTACTTTCAAGTCAGCGACTTCGCCAATACTTTTTCTTCTTTCACGAGTTCGGACAGATTGGCAGGGCTGCATCAACTTGATCTCCGCCGAATTGGTAGGTTCCGCTTATCGAGTAACATCCGAGCTTTAACTACGGGCGCATCGCTGTGGTTTCGTTTGGATTTATTCACCAGTTATCGATATTTACTGGAATTATAGGTTTTACCTGTTGTTCTAGTATTATCACCAGTTATCCAGCTTGAAATTGGAGTTATCGGTTTTATCATCGCTTTTCCTCGATTTATCGCCATACAGCCGATTAGATCTATTTCAAGTGTTGCATCTGTAATAATTGTTTAAGTCGCTCCAGTAGTCTTCTTTGCAATTATTACGCGATTATCAGCTGATCCATAGCCAATCGTCTTCATAGCAAATCGGCCGATTCGCCGACACGCTCTTAGGGACAGATCGGAACCCCAGCCGATCGAAGCGTCCTGAATTTAATACTCTTATTTCCTTGTCAATCAAAAGGTTAGATTGACTGGCACGCCGCGCGAACCGCACCAGGGCAAATAACCCGAACAGGAGCTAAGCACATTCTCCCGGGTCGTGTGTCCGACGCTGAAGACCATCGGCCGATTCCTGGCCGATTTTAGCGCCAACACAAGGTATGGGTAATTCATCTCTACCACATTGAAGGTGATGTTCTCAGTTCTTGGGTTGGACAGATCTCTGAATCATACTGGGAGAGGAATTTTGCACAGGGCATTGACCCTTTTTCCACCAAAGCTGATTAGAGGGATCTCAGCTAGTTGGAGAAGGTTTCTGTCGATGTTCATTCTATCGAAGGTTGTGGAAAAGATGATATTGGCTGAGCTGCTAGTATCCACAAGGATTTTTCCGATGGTCCAGCCTTGGATGTTTGCTTCTATAACCATAGCATCGGTGTGCGGGTAGCTGATAAGGTTAACATCTTGCTCAGAAAAGATAATTGGCATGTGAGACTTGCTATGGACTTGCCTAAAATAGTCCCTCCTTTGGCTGTTGTTTTCAAAGTTCAGAGAGGAACCTCCGGTTATGGGCATTATCATGCCGAACGTGGGTAGAGCTGTTTTGGTGGTTTGGTTTTCTTCTTTCAGTGTTTGTGTTGGAGGAGGTGGAGGTAGGTCTTCTTGGGGTACTTGTATTGGTGCATGGCTTGTGGTCTGCGAAGGTGCTCTGCTTGTGGATTGAAGGGGGTTCTGCCATGTCATTGGGTGGGTGTCAGACCCAGGCCCACGGGACTATGCACACAGCGTACTTTTCCTAGGATAAGGGATGGGACATTGCCCACGCGCTACATCTGTTGTAACTACTCGTAGCATAGTAAGACTACTCATACAGTAGTAAAACTAGTTGGAGACGATAGGAAACTACCCGAAAAATACTCGGGTAGGACTCCTGGGCTTGTATCCGACTAGGACATCAATGTAACCCTATCCCCCAGACTATATAAGGGCGGACAGGGACCCCCTCCAAACAGGAGATCACCCGATCACCACCTAAGGCAATACAAACCACACAGGACGTAGGGTATTACGCTGTCGGTGGCCCGAACCTGTCTAAACTTTGTGTTCCTTGCACCTTCGAGTTCCTGATCTCAGCGACACCCTACCTACAAACTGACCACCTCGGGGGTATCCCTCGGTGGGCGTGGTGGTAAAACACCGACAGCTGGCGCCAGGTAGGGGTGTTCATCAACCATCCACCGGAGAACTCGATGGCATCCTTCAACTTCACCAATGTCGTGTTCGATGAGGGCACAATTTTTATCTTTGGCTCCTAGATGTGCGTCGCCAACAGCTTGGGTGGCTTCAATAGCCACCTAGTCGACTCTGGGAAGCCGAAGGCCTCTACATCAACTCGACACAACAACCTCGACGAGTTCATGAACAACCTCAACGAGTTGCTGCTCCCCGATCTGGTCCTGCAGATCGAAAAGATGTCTGTTTTCAAAAGCGACTTCCACTCATGCTGCACCAAAACTAGTTGGATCGGACTCAAACCGATCTGAGGGGACCACACAATCCATGTCCCTCTCCGACTTGGAGGAGGACATAGATCTACTGCTCAAGCTCAAGGACATGGGAGCCCCTGCCTGTCATGGGCCCCCGTTTTCGACAACTACTCGGACTCCAACGAAGAGTACTCATCGTTTAGTACTACACCTTCAAGCAAGAGCCGAGGAGGACTCGGAGATGAGGGAGCCACCGCTCGTCGGGGTCCCCCGCTCTTGAAAACCACTCACAACCCGATGACTACCCCGAATTATTTTTGGGCAATCATCTGGGTATAACCATAACATCTAGCCCGCAAGGCCGTTTCATGTACTGGAAGGGCATAGAGCCCTCTGAACTACTCGACTACGATTCCCGCCTTGTGGCCTTCACGCAGCAACTGCCCTTCTAGGAGGGCAAACCTCTCTCTCCCATCGCGGAAGAGGGGGACGGTAGCACAGAGCTACTCGAGTACAGCCATACGGGTGACAACTCGCCGGATCGTCAAGTCTACATGGCCTTTCTTCACAACGCGGATAACGACGAGCCGAGTGTAACACCCTAGGTGTTTAGAACCCTAAGCAAGAAAATCTAAACATAGCATCATGCATAATAACCCAGAATCATTGAAACAATGCATTTAATTATGTGTGTGCATATGCATGTGTATGTATGTGTGTATGTGAGACTTTTTCCTTTTGTGTTTACAACCTAATCATGCTCCACAATTCATGACAAATGTAGTATAAAAACACACTCATATTTTAGTACCTTACAAAGTGTACATCAAACACAATTTGCAAATTCAAAATTTAACACAAGAAATTACTAGTAATTAAAATCCTAGTAGTCTCGAATTTAAAATAACTTCTAACCGTGGCTCAAACGAACTTTTGGCTAAAACAAAAGTTGTAGATTTTCAAATTCTCTACAACTTTCATGTTTAAAGTTTTTCAAGTTTCTATGCGAAATTTTGAGAAAATTTAATTTGAATCCTGGCAATTCTCTCTCTCCCTCTCTCTTCTCTCCCCTCCCCTGCTTTGCCCCGGCCGGTAGAGAAGCACCGCCAGGTGGCGGGGCATCCCTACTCCGGTGAGCCGCGCCAAGGCAGGACCCCCAACGGGCCCCGACCAGCCACAGACCGGGCATGTTGCCGGCGATTTGCCGCACCCCGTATCCCGCCCCTGCCAACACGCGCGCGCCACGCGACCGTCGATTCCCGACGGCCGAGCTACGACGCACCGGCGAAGCCGCACCCTTGCCGCGGCCTTGTCCCGGTCGCGCCTCCCTCCGTTGTGGCATGCCCAGCCCCTCCTCCCCTCCTCTGTGTGCCTATAAAAGGGCTGCACCGAGCCCCTACTCACACGCGTCCGAGTACCACCACCACCGTGTCATTAGCGAGCCGCCACTCGACCTCGCCGTCGAGCCCCACTTTCCGCTCCTCCTCCGCCCAAACCGAGGCTCTAAACGCGTCGCCCTCGACCTGCTGTTACTCCCCGACTTCCCCACGCCGCCCTCTCTCGCCGGACCACCACCGCCCACGGCCCGCACCTCGCCACAGCTCTTGCTCACCGCCGGCAGCCCAACTCCGGCCACCCCAGCTCCAACCGAGCACACCAACAGGTTTCCTTCAACCTCCTCGTGCTCCCCCACCCCTTTCCCCTTGCCGCCGACTAGTTTCCTCGCTGGATTTCGGCCGGGAAACACCCAGCCCCGCCTAGGGACTACATTGCAATCGCCAAGTTCTTTTTAGGGTCCTTTCTGCTAGATCCAGGGACCTATCTGCGAGAACTCGAGTACTTTTGTTCTCAAGAGGCTGTCAAGTGTAAAATCAATCTAAAATCATAGAAAATCAGATAAATGCAAACTAAAATTTGTTGTGACCCTCCTGATGAATCCGACTACTTTTGCACAGATGGATGACCAGTTACAAACTAAAACTTGATCTAAAATTAATCTTGTTTTAAATAGCCCATAAATTTATCTCTTGATCTAGGACACTACTGTGAATGATTTTTGGACTGTAAACAAGACTCTGCTTGATTAGACTTGTGTAAAAATCTTAAAGCCAGAACAAGCCTCTACGAGTAGTTTTTGTTGGACCTTTTTTGATGTATTATTTTACTAGAGTTATTTGTTCGTGTTGTTCTACTAATATTTTAGGATCGAATCATTTACAGTAGACTGACCTTGGCGCCTAAATGCTACAAACAAAGTTTGAAACTTTTTACTTCTGCCTAACTTGCTCATATATTTTTAGTTAAGAAAAATTACATTAAATCAAAGTAACTAGTTCTGGTGCTTAGAAAAATAAGAAATTTTAAGCAGAGACTACCTTTGAGTAGATTATCAAGTTGCAAAAGTTTGAGACACAGAAACTTTGTGGAACTACGTGTAGAAATAAATCTTGATTAATGTAGATGTATCTTGACTTATTTTCTATGCTCTATATGTTGCACACTAAAACCTAAAAAATTTACAGTAGACTCACCATAAGTTTAAAAGTACTCAATAAAATGTTGAGCACCAGTTTTTGCATGGTTTGTTCTGTATAAATGGATCTTGATCCTAATAGTAGCTGTTTAATATATTTTTTATGATTAATCTGCTAAATGAAAATGGCTGGAAATTTTATAGTGATTTTGTACTTAAACAATGTGCTCTGCATAAAAATCTCAACACTAGAAACTATCCCTACGAGTTGTCTTGTTTTAATCCATGCTTACTCTTGAAAAATAGTCGTTTATGAAATGACAAAATCCCTCACTTTCTTAATGAAGTTAGTTAATCTAGATACTACTCGATCAATGACTGCCCAAGGACAAGAAAATGAAGTGCTTTACAACTTAACTTGAATTTCGTTGAATTACAACTTTATAGTGAAATAGTTATTTATCTTGTACCATTAAAACCACTCATACATATGCATTCATTTAGAATCGACGACTCTCGCCGATGGATAAGTTTTTGAACGTACTAAACACATGCCGAGAATATGGTAATCGGTAAGCTTAACTACCTGATTGAACCGGTGCGTGGACATACCTCCCACCGTCTTGACGCCGTTCCCATGGGCACATCGTGAGTGCAAGAGCAGCCACGACCCGGCGCCGTACCATGGTTCGTGGACCTCTAAACTCAACGACAGTGGCCTTGATCCATGAAACGGGAATAAAGGGGAAAAGTTGCACGTGTGACTCTGTGAGTAACCACGTGATGTTTGTTCAAGTTTCCCTTGCAAGGTTAAGAAATTCGATTCGAATCATCCGTTTCTCGTGGCCATTGAGACTGCTTGACTCTTTTACCACATAGAGTAAGAAGAGGAACAATGATGATGATTAATCTGGATGGATGCTCAGTTAATTATTTTCCACCATACGTGATTTGGATAGTTGCTTACCTAGAATGGTTAATAAACTAGAACTTGATGCTAAAACTTGAAAGCAAGCACTCACTCTTAGATGCTTTTTTTGGTAAAAACAACCCTCAGCCAAAAGCCTTGCATGTCTAGGAGTCGGCTCAGTATATACCACTAACCGGGAAAGCCTTGCTGAGTATTAGTATACTCAGCCTTGCTTGTGGCTTTGTTTTCAGGTGAGACCTTTGAGGATATGGTTACTAGTTTGACTTGGCCGTGTACTCTTCCTTCTGGTTTGTCGGTGGAATGGGATGTGTCCTTGGCCAACGATGATAACGCTGAATGATGTCATGTACGGGTTTCATCATGATATCTTGTATCTTCATTAGAACTATTTTTTATTTTCCACTGCACTATTGAACTCTGAAAGTTCTTGTTTATGAATGAATTCGAACTTGGTTTGTAATAATAATTCATGTTGAACTCAGTGATGTGAAAAATTATGGATTGTTGTAATATCTGGGCTCACCTTCATGTGGGTTGTATGTATCATTGTTTCAATCGAAATTCCAGTGGTTGCATCGGGATGTTACGCGACAGACTATCGTTTTAAGTGCTTGTTAGCCCGGATTGCCTCTATGGTGATGGTTAGCGCACTTAAGCCGGACTAATTCGGGCGGTTATGCCACAGCTGGTACCAGAGCTAAAATGCATACACCAGAGAGTACAACAAGCCTTAAACAAATATTTTCATAAAACTTGACCACAAAAATCGCATTTGAAAAATACGTTGGTTCATTAGGGATGACGCCTAGTTCATAAAGCCCTATGGAATTATGGGAATATGACTAGGTGGCTATCTTAACTATATTATATACAACTGACTTCCAGTATATTACTTTCTGTCAAAACTTACTTTTGTGCACAACCGACCTTTAATTTATGTAACGACGCACTCATCGCTAAGGTAAGAAGGTAAGGATCCTCAGTCAACTGAGAGAGCTTGACCCTCACGTCGGTGACGCGAACCGAACGCTGCCCTCAAGCAGTGACTTACTTGAAGTGCTGCCAATATACCAACCACTCGTTGATTATATTGGGAGTAAAGATTTGGCGCAGGGTATGGCAATAGCTGTTCATACCCTCGTCTCATTAAGTGACGGTACCTCTGTGAATACGCTATCTCGGTAGCGTATGCTAACGTTGTTCGTACGGTGGAAATTGTACGGATGTGGTTTCTATAGTGAACGGTAATGTATGTGGACGCTTTCGTGAGTGCTGGCATGAAAGGTTCAATTTATATTCTGTCAATCTTCTGCAGGTACACTAACCGTGATTACGTAAGCTAAGAATAATTAGAAAAATTTGGCTAGTTAATATAAGGAGAGACATATTATGTATGCCACCGTAGTTAACCATGTAATACCAAAGCTATTTGGCAATTATTTGCTTTGTGAGGACGAATAGGACGTGCATGCATCATGATCATACCTGAAAAATTGAATGAAACATTGTCTAGGGTTTATAAGGGAGTAAGTTGCACTAGAGCATGTTTGAGCACTCACTTAAGGGCTATCTAGAAATCTGTCTCTTTCCGCCATATCTAAATAGAGGAATTAATTAATCTTAGGAAATGACCTTATCTAAAGAAAAGCTCAACAGGGAAGTTGCTTCAAATTTTGCCCCTTTTCTGCTGCTAATTTTTGAGAAGTTTTTGACTAGTACTCAGTGGGTAACACTAGAAACTTCCACAGCTTAGTTTCCTGTCTATTTTGAGCACTCCTGTTACAAATAAATTTTTAGACCTTCTTAGTGTAGTTTTCTGCAGACGTGTTCAATATCAAACTTGTTGTAAACTTACTCAATCAACTACTATTCAAATTTGGCAATTTTTGGCTAAGTAGATTTTCCCTGGTGATCAAAATACTAGCTCTCTGTCCACTGAAAAACTGCCAAAATAGAGAAGCGGTCGGAGATGTAGTCGAAAGGGTGCAAGATGTAGTCGTAGAAGGCGGAGATGTAGTTGAAGCAGTCGGAAAATGCAGTCGAGGTGTCGGATATGTAGTCTAAGTAGTCGGAGATGCAGTCTAAGTAGTTGAAGATGTAGTCATAAAAGTCGAAAGAGTAACTGAAGCAGTCGAAGACGTAGTCGTAGTAGTCAAAGATAAAGTTAAAGTAGTCGGAGATGCAGTCGAAGTAGTCAAAGATGCAGTGTAGTCAAAGCTGTAGTCGTAAATAGTCGGAGGCATAGTTGAAGCAGTCAAGGACATAGTTGTAGTAGTCAGAAATATAGTTGAAGCAATCGGAGATGCAGTCGAGGTAGTCAAAGATGCAGTGTAGTCGAAACTGTAGATGTAGTAGTCGGAGGTATAGTTGAAGCAGTCAAAGATATTGTCGATGCAGTCAGAGATGTAGTCAAAGAAGTCATAGATGTAGTGAAGCAGTTGGAGATGTAGTCAAAGAAGCCATAGTAGCAGTCGATGTAGTCGAAGATGTAGTCAAAGAAGCCATAGTAGTAGTCGCGGTAGTCGAAGACGTAGTTGAAGTAATCGATGATGTAGCCGTAGCAGTCGGAGAAGTAGTCGTGGTAGCAGGAAATATAGTCGAAGTAGTCAATGATGTAGCCATAGTAGTCGGAGATGTAGTCGTGGTAGTCGGAAATATAGTCGGTGTAATCGGAGATGTAGTAGTCGGAGGTGTATTTGAATACCAAAGTTGTAGGCCACTAAATTTACTGATCACTGCCAAAATTTGTAAGGGTTTGGATGAACAGACTGGGAGTTACGAATTTTCTTGCAACCAGCAGTATTCTGTCCACAGTTTATCTGTGAATTCTTGAGTTCTATATCTTCCGCACTTAGGACACTCAGCCTTGGTGGTATTGTGGATTCCAAAATTTATGAAAAATTTGCACATTTCACATGGTTCAATGGACCCGCCACACCCCGAGCGGTTTTGGTGCTAGTGGTAGCGGACAACCGCAGCAGCCGCCACCATCGCCCAATGTGGCTGAAGTAGTGGCTGCCCAGACCGAGTTGCTCCGCCAGCTTGTTCAAGGGCAGCAAGCGTTTTAGCAATTCCTGCAGCAGCAACACCATTAACGGGGTGGCTGCAATGTCCACCAACCTCAGGTTGCGGGCTGTCAAGAGCTCAATGAGGAAACAAAGGAGACAAGGGATGTTTACTCGGACTCCCTAATGCCACTATCACGACTTCCGATGGAACTTAAGGGTCCCCAAGTAGAGTGTCGGACTCTCAAACACGACACCTGCGACGTAGACTTAAGTGGATGGGAAATTACATGCACAGAATTCATTCCACATGGTAGAAGGCAAACCAGCAGAACTACTGTTGACGCCAGATTTTGACACGTGTTGAATCGGCGTCAGGAGAAGAGGTTGGCCGATGCAGCAGATCTAAAAGCTACAGTAAAGAATCGGCCGATTGAGGCTACAGTTGGGAATCGGCCGATTGGCAATACAACTTGCGCCAACAGATTGGAACCACAACAGAGGATCCCGGTCAAGAGTGGCCTGATGTTGGTCAACGGGGCAATGCTGATTCGATGAAAAAAGTGTTGATTGGATTAGGAGACAGCGGCGGAAGGCTCTGCGGGAGTCCGTTTCCTTTTTAAAGATATTATAGATATAGTAGTTTTCCTATTTGAAATAAGGTTGTAACAAGTCGTAATCGATCAGGAGTCCTGGTTTTAGGGTATAAATAGGAGTCGCCAGGGCTTTGTATGATATCAACACATCAATCAACAAAACACTTCTACTTTTTTCCTAGTACTTTACTTTCAAGTCGGCGACTTCGCCAATACTTTTTCTTCTTTCACGAGTTCGTACGGATTGGCAGGGCTGCATCAACTTGATCTCCGGCCAATTGGTAGGTTCCGCTTACCGAGTAACATCCGAGCTTTAACTATGGGCGCATCGCTGTGGTTTCGTTTGGATTTATTCACCAGTTATCGATATTTACTAGAATTATAGGTTTTACCTGTTGTTCTAGTATTATCACCAGTTATCCAGCTTGAGATTGAAGTTATCGGCTTTATCATCGTTTTTCCTCGATTCATCGTCATATAGCCGATTAGATCTATTTCAAGTGTTGCATCTGTAATAATTGTTTAAGTCGCTCCAGCAGTCTTCTCTGCAATTATTACGTGATTATCGGCTGATCCATAACCGATCATCTTCATAGCAAATCAGCCGATTCGCCGACGCGCTCTCAGGGACAGATCGGAACCCCAGCCGATCGGGACGCCTCAAATTTAATACTTTTATTTCCTTGTCAATCAACAGGTCAGATTGACTGGCACGCCGCGCGAACCGCACCAGGGCAAATAACCCGAACAGGAGCTATGCAGATTCTCTCGGGTCGTGTGTCCGACGCTGAAGACCATCGGCCGATTCCTGGCCGATTTTAGCGCCAACAACTACTAATGCCAACACAATCATAAGAGCAAGAACTCACTCGCCTGTCCGGGAAAAGATGGATCATGCCAGATGCACCACACCCAAGAAAAGCTCAGTAGGTATGCCAGTAATGACATCCTTAGGTAACAAACAGCCTGGTGGTCCGAGCAAAACAAAAGTTGCTTCATTTGTGGGAGTCCTAACCACTTTGCTCGATACTGCTCCCGGGCCCGACAGCCAAATCAGGGGCAAGGTTCTAATCAGAACAATAAGAACAAGGGAAAAAGGCAGACTATTCAAGTTCAGCAGGGAAGGATAAATTTCACTACACTTGCTGATCTTCTAGAAGGTGCACCATTGATGTCGGGTACATTCTCTATCCACAACAAGCCTGCAATTATATTATTTGATTCTAGTGCATCCCATAGTGTTATTAGTGCAAAATTTGGAGCAAAAATGGGCTTGGATTTTTGCCACACAAAAGGGTCATACATGATATTGTTGGCGCTAAAATTGACCGGACAGGAATCGGCCGATGGTCTTCAGCGTCGGACACACGACCCGGGAGAATCTGCTTAGCTCCTGTTCGGGTTATCGCCCCGGTGCGGTTCGCGCGGCGTGCCAGTCAATCTGACCTGTTGATTGACAAGGAAATAAAGTATTAAATTCCAGGCGCTTCGATCGGCTGGAGTTCCGATCTGTCCTGAGGAGCGCGTCGGCGGTGAATCGGCCGATTTGCTGTAGAGATGATCGGCTATGGATCAGCCGATAATCGCGTAGTAATTGTAAAGAAAATTGCTGGAGCGATCTAAACGATTACTACAGAGGCAACACTTGAAATAGATCTAATCGGCTGTATGATAATAAGTTGAAGAAGAACGATGACGAAGCCGATTACTCTGATTTCAAGCTGGATAACTGCTGATAATACTAGAATAACAGGTAAAACTTGCAATTCTAGTAAATATCGATAACTGGTGAATAAATCAAAACGAAACCACAGCGATGCGCCCGTAGTTAAAGCTCGGATATTACTCGATAAGCGGAACCTACCAATTGGCCGGAGATCAAGTTGATGCAGCCCTGCCAATCCGTACGAACTCGTGAAAGAAGAAAAATATTGGCGAAGTCGCCGACTTGAAAATAAATTGCTGGAAAAGTAGAAGTATTGTTGTTGATTGATGTATTGATTCCTTTTGCAAGACCCTGACGACTCCTATTTATACCCTAAAACTAGGACTCCTAGTCGATCACGACTTGTTACAATCTTATTAAAAAATAGGAAAATTACCATATCTGTAATAACTTTTAAAGGAAACGGACTCCCGCAGAATCTTCCGCCGCCGTCCTCTAATCCAATTAGGATTTTTTTCAATTGCTCCTTGACCGACTTAGTGTTGCCCTGTTGACCAACTTTTGACCAGGACCCTCCGAAATAATTCCATCCTGGTGGCGCAAACTGTATCACCAATCGGCCGATTCCTTACTGTAGCCTTCAGATCTGCCGCATCGGCCAATCTTCTCCTCCTGACGCCGATTCAACACGTGTCAAAATCTGACGACAACAGATATCAACACCGGGTGGTAAAATTTCTTCCAACCAATTCATAAGGCACGTACCGATCAAGTTGGGTAGTAAAACTATCCAAACCGACCTCATCCTTTTGTCACTTGAAGGCATGGACATTATTTTGGGGATGAATTGGATGGCTCTGCACGGGGTTACATTAGATATTTCTCCCCGAGCCGTGGAATAAACTCACCCAGTCACGGAGCCACTACTCTTTACCTACCTTCTTGGGAATGCATAAATTCCTGTGCTTTCACGGTGGAAGGAGTCAAACTAGAAGATATTCCAGTGGTATGCGAGTTCGCCGATGTTTTTCCAGATGACGTGCCAGGAATGCCACTGGATAGGGACATTGAGTTCATTATCGAACTGCAGCCATGCACTGCACCTATCTTAAAAAGACCCTATAGAATGCCACCTAAGGAGTTGGCCGAATTAAAACTACAACTTCAAGAACTTTTAGGTAAAGGTTTCATTGGTCCTAGTGCATCACCTTGGGGTCGCCTAGCCCTATTTGTGAAGAAGGATGATAGTTTGAGGCTGTGTATGGACTACCGACCTCTCAATGCGGCGACAATAAAAAATAAATATCCACTTCCCCGCATTGATGTTCTCTTCGATCAATTAGTGGGAGCTAGAGTCTTCTCAAATATTGATCTTCGCTCTGGCTATCATCAGATCAAGATTCATCCATGTGATATCCCTAAGACTGCCTTTTCCACCCGATACAGGCTATATGAGTATCTGGTCAGGTCTTTCGGTCTCACAAATGCTCTTGCCTACTTCATGTATCTCATGAATTTGGTATTCATGCCCGAACTTGACAAGTTCGTTGTGGTTTTTATTGATGATATCCTTATTTATTCCAAGAATGAGGAAGATCATGCTAAGCACCTGCACATTGTTCTCCGGCATCTTAGAGACCATCAGCTCTATGCTAAGTTTTCCAAGTGTGAATTCTGGCTGGATAGTGTAAAATTTTTGGGCCACACTATTTCCAGTGAAGGCATAGCCGTCCTTGCAAAGTACAAGAGGTGATGGAATGGAAACCTCCCACCTCCGTCCATCATATTTGTAGTTTTCTTGGTTTGGCTGGTTATTATCACCGCTTTATTCCGGACTTCTCCAGAATCGCTAAGTCTATGACTGAACTATTGAAGAAAGGAGTAAAGTTTGTGTGGAACGAGAAATGTGAAAAATCTTTCCACACTCTTCGGGAACACCTGACTACAGCCCCAATCTTAGCTCAACTTGATAACACCAAGCCATTCGATGTTTATTGTGACGCATTCGGCATTGGTCTTGGATGTGTACTTATGCAAGACAATAGAGTCATTGCCTATGCTTCACGAGCACTTCGACCTCATGAATAGAATTATCGAACACATGATCTCAAGCTAGCAGCTATCATTCATGCTTTAAAGATTTGGAGATATTATCTTATGGGCACTCATTGCAATATATACACTGATCACAGAAGTCTCAAATATATCTTCACCCAAGCTGATCTGAATATGAGACAAAGAAGATGGTTGGAATTGATCAAAGATTATGATCTTGAGGTGCACTATCACCCAGGAAAGGCTAATGTAGTCATAGAAGCGCTAAGCCGCAAGGCACATTGCAATTGCTTGACCGCAGAATTTTATAATGGAACGTTATGTCATGAGATGAGGAAACTCAATCTGGAAATGATTCCCCAAGGCACTCTAAACCATATTTCCATTGAACCAACCCTCCACGATCGAATCATCATAGCACAATTACATGATGAAGGTGTTAAAATCATCAACAAAAAACTCTCTCAAGGAGAGGAGAAATATAAATGTTTTCACCAAGACAAGAATGGAGTTCTATGGTTTGAATCTCGCATAGTGGTTCCAAAGAATCATGAGCTCTGAAAACAAATTCTTAACGAGGCACATCTTTCCAAGTTCTCCATTCACCCAAGTAGTAGCAAAATGTATCAAGATCTTTGGCAAAACTTTTGGTGGACTAGAATGAAAAAGGAAATTGCCAAGTATGTCTCGGAATGTGACACATGTCAGAGGGTTAAAGCTAGCCACTTGAAAGTAGCCAGTACACTTCAACCGTTGCCTATACCATTATATGGATTTCATTGTTGGATTGCCCAACGCCTCCCAAAAGCACGATTCCACATGGGTTATCGTGGATAGACTCACAAAAATGACACATTTTATTGCAGTACACACTACCTCCACTGCCAAGAAATATGCCGAGATTTACCTCGATCGCATCATTTGCTTACATGGAGTACCCAAGACGATTATTTCAGATCGTGGTGCTCAATTCATAGCACGTTTTTGGGAACACTTACAAGCTTCTCTTGGCACCAAACCCATTTGAAGCTCAGCTTACCATCCTCAAACGGATGGGCAAACCGAGAGAGTAAATCAAATACTCGAAGACATGCTTAGAGCTTGTGTCATCCATTATGACAAAAGTTGGGACAAATGCTTACCTCTAGCAGAGTTCTCATACAATAATAGCTATCAAGCAAGTTTGAAAATGGCACCGTTTGAGGTCTTGTATGGTCGAAGGTGTCGAACTCCTTTGAGTTTGTCCCCAACCGGAGAACATAAAATATTTGGACCAGACTTGGTAATCCAGGCAGAGGAAAAAGTAAAAGTAATACAAGAGAATCTAAGAGTTGCACAGTTTGGACAAAAGAGCTATTTGATAAAAGTGGAAAGCCTTTGCAATTTGAAGTTGGTGATCATGTCTACCTTTGGCTTTCACCAACCAAGGGTGTGCAAAGGTTTGGAGTCAGAGGGAAGTTAGCTCCCCGATATTATGAAATCATCAAAATTTGTGGACCCGTGGCCTATAGAGTGCGACTACCCCCCTCAGCTTGCAGCCATCCATGATATCTTTCATGTCTCTCAACTCAAGAAGTGTATTCGAGTTCCGATCGAAATTGTTGAACAAAAGGAAATATTGGTAGAACCGGACCTCTCTTATGTTGAATATCCTATTAAAGTTTTTGATCAAAAGGAAAGGATCACAAGAAGAAAAGTGGTTAAAATGTATAAAATCCAATGGAGCCATCACACCGAAGTGGAAGCCACTTGGGAAACTGAAAGCTATTTAAACCAAAATTTCCGCAGTTTTCTAAACTCACCAAAAGGTACACGCACTTTCCACACTAGGCATACTTATCCGAATCTCGGGACGAGATTTTTTTAGGGGGGGAAGGTTCTAACACCCTAGGTGTTTAGAACCCTAAGCAAGAAAATCTAAACATAGCATCATGCATAATAACCCAGAATCATTGAAATAATGCATTTAATTATGTGTGTGCATATGCATATGTTTGAATGTGAATGTGCATGTGTATGTATGTGTGTATGTGAGGCCTTTTCCTTCTGTGTTTATAACCTTTTCATGCTCCACATTTCATGACAAATGTAGTATAAAAACACACTCATACTATAGTACCTTACAAAGTGTACTTCAAACAGCATTTGCAAATTCAAAATTTAACACAACAAATGACTAGTAATTCAAATCCTAGTAGTCTTGAATTTAAAATAACTTTTAAACCATGGCTCAAACGAACTTTTGGCTAAAACAAAAGTTGTAGATTTCCAAATTTCCTACAACTTTCATGTTTAAAATTTAATTTGAATCCCGGCCCTTCTCTCTCTCCCTCTCTCTTCTCTCCCCTCCCCTGCTGGTACTCCCCGACTTCCCCACGCCGCCCTCTCTCGCCGGACCACCGCCGCCCACGGCCCGCACCTCGCCATAGCTCCTGCTCACCGCCGGCAACCCAACTCCGGCCACCCCAGCCCCAACCGAGCACACCAACAGGTTTCCTTCGACCTCGTCGTGCTCCCCCACCCCTTTCCCCTCGCCGCCGACTAGTTTCCTCGCCGGATTTCGGCCGAGAAACACCCAGCCCCGCCTAGGGACTACATTGCAATCGCCAAGTTCTTTTTAGGGTCCTTTCTGCTAGATCCAGGGACCTATCTGTGAGAACTCGAGTACTTTTATTCCCAAGAGGCTGTCAAGTGTAAAATCAATCTAAAATCATAGAAAAATCAGAAAAATGCAAACTAAAATTTGTTGTGACCCTCTTAATGAACCCGACTACTTTTGCACAGATGGATAACCAGTTACAAACTAAAACTTGATCTAAAATTAATCTTGTTTTAAAAAGCCTATAAATTTATCTCTTGATCTAGGACACTACTGTGAATGATTTTTGGATTGTAAACAAGACTCTGCTTGATTAGACTTGTGTAAAAATCTTAAAGCCAGAACAAGCCTCTACGAGTAGTTTTTGTTAGACCTTTTTTGATGTGTTATTTTGCTAGAGTTATTTGTTCGTGCTGTTCTACTGATATTTTAGGATCGAATCATTTACAGTACACTAACCTTGGTGCCTAAATGCTACGAACAAAGTTTGAAACTTTTTACTTCTGCCTAACTTGCTCATATATTTTTAGTTAAGAAAATTACATTAAATCAAAGTAACTAGTTCTGGTGCTTAGAAAAATAAGAAATTTTAAGCAGAGACTACCTTTGAGTAGATTATCAAGTTGCAAAAGTTTGAGACACAGAAACTTTGTGGAACTATGTGTAGAAATAAATCTTGATTAATGTAGATGTATCTTGACTTATTTTCTATGCTCTGTATCTTGCACACTAAAACTTGAAATATTTATAGTAGACTCACCATAAGTTTAGGAGTACTCAGTAAAATGTTGAGCAATAGTTTTTGCATGGTTTGTTCTGTATAAATGGATCTTGATCCTAGTAGTAGCTGTTTAATGTATTTTTTATAATTAATCTACTGAATGAAAATGGCTGGGAATTTGACAGTGAGTTTGTACTTAAACAATATGCTCTGTATAAAATCTCAACACCAGAAGCTATCTCTACGAGTTGTTTTGTTTTAATCCATGCTTACTCTTGAAAATGGTCGTTTATGAAATGACAAAATCCCTCACTTACTTAATGAAGTTAGTTAATCTAGATATTACTCGATCAATGACTGCCCAAGGAAAAGAAAATGGAGTGCTTTACAACTTAACTTGAGTTTTTTTGAATTACAACCTTATAGTGAAATAGTTATTTATCTTGTACCATTAAAACTACTCATACATATGCATTCATATAGAATCGATGACTCTCGCCAACGAAACCTACGAGCCGGTGCCGGAGTCTGAGAGTGAGCAGCGCGAAGCTCAAGTTAATCTAACTGTAGTTGCTGAAGAACCAAACCAAAGTTCAAAAAGAGCCCATGGCTTGCTTTGCTTAGGAAGGCAAGCCCCGGAGCATAACCCCTACTTTTAAATTTATATATGGTATTGTGCATTAAGTTTTTAGGAGTTGATTGAAACCCTAGTTGCATGATCCTAGTACCTATGATATGAACACTAGTCTATGTCGGTCGCTAGATTGCCATGCTAATAGGACTCCGGTAAAAGTCGAGTGATTTCCTGTCACACGCGAGATATTGGAGTTGCTTGTTTTACGATATTCCTGTTGATAATTGAGGCCCCTTCTGTTTAGCGAAAATGCTAAGGTCGCGGTGTGTGGTAGTGGTGGTTAAGTTTTTGAATGTACTAACCACATGCCAAGAATATGGTAATCGGTAGGCTTAAGTACCTGATTGAACCGGTGCGTGGACATACCTCCCACCGTCTTGACGCCGTTCCCATGGGCACATGGTGAGTGCAAGAGCAGCCATGGCCCATCGCCGTACCGTGGTTTGTGGACCTCTGTACTCGAGGACGGTGGCCCTGATCCATGAAACGGGAATAAAGGGTAAAAAGTTGCACGTGTGACTCTGTGAGTAAGCACGTGATGTGTGTTTAGGTTTCCCTTGCAAGGTTAAGAAATTCTATTCGAATCGTCCGTTTCTCACGGCCAATGAGACTGCTTGACCCTTTTACCACATAGAGTAAGAATAGGAACAATGATGATGATTAATATGGGTGGATGCTCAGTTAATTATTTTCCACCATGCGCGATTTGGATAGTTGCTTACCTAGAATGGTTAATCAACTAGAACTTGATGCTAAAGCTTGAAAGCAAGGACTCACTCTTAGATGCTTTTTTTGGCAAAAACAACCCTCAGCCAAAAGCCTTGCATGTCTAGGAGTCGGCTAAGTATATACCACTAGTCGGGTAAGCCTTTCTGAGTATTAGTGTACTCAGCCTTGATTGTGGCTTTGTTTTCAGGTGAGACCTTTGAGGACATGGTTGCTAGTTTGACTTGGCCGTGTACTCTTCCTTCTGGTTGGTCGGTGGAATTGGATGCGTCCCTGGCCAACGATGATAATGCTGAATGATGTCATGTACGGCTTCATCATGATATCTTGTATCGTCGTTAGAACTATTGTTTATTTTCTGCTGCACTATTAAACTCTAAAAGTTCTTGTTTATGAATGAATTCGAACTTGGTTTGTAATAATAATGAATGTTGATCTCAGTGATGTGAAAAATTGTGGATTGTTGTAATCTCTAGGCTCACCTTCGTGTCTGTTGTATGTATGCATTGTTTCGATCGAAATTCCAGTGGTTGCATCGGGATGTTACCCGATAGACTGTCGTTTTACTCCGTTTTAAGTGCGTGTTAGCTTGGATTGCCGCTATGGTGATGGTTAGCGCACTTGCGCACGTGTCTGCCGACGAGCCTACGGCGGACACCCCCTAGGATGAGAACGAGGAGCACAGAAGGATTCGGCGGTTGAAGAATGCCAAGCGCGCCCAGCGCAGGCGAAATGCGGAAAATTGCGCTCGCAATCCAATGTACCAAAGGAACCTCAACAACGCTTTTGCAGCAGCCGCGTATCGGAAATATCATACACCGATTAGCGCCATTGCAGAAGCAACGCTCCTAGCCCAACAACTACCACCCAATCCTGAGATACAAAGACTGCAGTATCTAACCCAACACGCACTCGTGCAACTCGATGGGCAACATCCAGTGTCTTCCACTCAGAACTTGCCCTCGAGGTCTTAGTGCCATGGTGACACTGCGGTGATCAGTCGTACCCCCGGAGGAGGCCTCGGGAACCGGAAGAACGATAGTCGCCAGCGCAATGAGGGCCACAAGTCGGCGCGTGGCAACACCGAACAAGAAGTACAACAATCTACTCGCCAACCTCGCAACCAGCATGAGGCAAGGCCTCACGGCCAAGCTCCACCCGAGGCCAGCCTTCACGACGCTCCCACGATCGATCTCATGCACAAGATCAATGATGGTCGTGACGTGCGGTGCATCATTGAGGCAAGGAGAAGGGATTGTCCCGACAGGTACCATGATGACGATGACGATGACCACTTCCCCACATTCACCTCCAACATCACTGAAAAATCCTATCCTAAGGATTTTAAACCAGTCAGAATCCCCAAGTACGACGGCAAGCAGGACCGGCGCCAGTCGATCCAATGCTACTCCATTGCCATTGAGGTCTCAGGGGGATCCAACTCCACCAAAGCACTCTACTTCCAGGTAGCTTTGGAATCTGCACCCCTCACTTGGCTTGAAAGCCTCAAGCCGAACTCCATCGACTCCTAGGAGGACCTCAAGCGGGCCTTCATCGACAACTTCCAGGGATCAATGATTAGAGCAGGCACTTGCCATGATCTATCCCAGGTCAAGCAAGAGATGAACGAAACCCTGAGGTCCTACACCTGGCATTTCTTCGAGATGCACACCACCATCGCCAACATCACCGACGAGGACGTCATCCGCTGCTTCCAGAATGGACTCTTCTCGAAGCACACGTACCATGACTTCGGATGCAACCGCCCGACTACTGCCATGAAGCTACGTGACACGATGGCATGGTGGTTTGACCAGGAGGACGAGGATAACGACCGCTTGCCCAAGCGAAACAGTGACAAGCAGGGCAACGGCAATAGCCACTTCAACAAGGGCCAGCGGAACCACTTGGGGAACCCCCGAAAGCGCAAGCGAGACCAAGAAGTCGCGGATGTTGAGCGCAATCCGCGTGGCAAGAAGTCGGGGAACAATGATACATAGTTTGAGAAGGTCCTGCACAAACAATGCCCGATGCACCCGAAGTCACAACATACGCTCTTCGAGTGCGTCCGCCTCCGCAAGTCACTCAGCTCAACCCCTTCCCCAAGCCAGAAAGCGAAAGGACTAGGAGGACGACAATGAGGGTGACAAGTCGGGGGCTCAAGATTTCCAGGACCCGAAGAACGTCGCCAACGTCATCTTCGGTGGAGACGGCGGATTCCCCTCCAAGCGTGCGTAGAAGTTGACCCTTCGCGAAATCCTCTCTCTAGAGCCTGCCACGCGAAATCCTCTGAGATACAGCGAGGTCCTAATCTCCTTCTCCAGGGATGCTCAATGGACCAGCTTCTCCGAGTCGGGAAAATTTCGGCTCGTCCTATATCCAGTTGTGATGGGCTCACAGCTAACCCGAGTACTCATCGATGGTGGGAGCGGCCTCAAGCTGCTCTTCGCGAGTACTCTGAAGAAGATGGGTCTGGACATCTCCAAGATGCTCACCCCTAGCAGAGCTCCGTTCTACGGCATCGTCCCAGGAAACGCGGCTACACCACTCGGCTCAGTGGTTCTGCCAGTTACCTTTGGGACGAAGGACAACTGCCGCACCGAGTACATCAAGTTCGAGGTGGCTGACTTCGAGTCATCATACTATGCCATCCTCAGCAGACCAGCACTGGCCAAGTTCATGGCCGTGCCCCACTACGTCTACCTTCTACTCAAGATGCCAGGCAAGACAAGTGTACTAACGTTCCATGGCGACCTGAAGAAGTCGTACAACTGTGACGAGGAGGCGATCGAGTACACCGCGACATCACGCGTGCCAGAGCCTTCCGCGGAAGTACTCGCGGCCGCGCAAAAGTTCACCGACACAGAGATGGAGATCTCTAGTCAGAGGCCTAGCCAGTCGAGGGTTAAACCCAACCCCAGCGACGTCGGCGACCCGTCCAAGACTGCTTTGATTGGAGGTGGCTTGAGTGAAAAATAGGAAAGCGCGCTCGTCAGCTTCCTTAGGGCTAACCGAGACATATTCGCGTGGAAACCAGCGGATATGCCAGGGGTGCCCAAGGAGTTGATCAAGCATTGCCTCAAAGTTGACCCTAAAACCACTCCGAAGAAGCAACGACTATGACGCTTCGCTCCCGACAAGAGGGAGGCCATCAAGAAAGAGCTAGCAAAACTACCGGCGGCAAGTTTTTTAAAGAA
The DNA here is from genome assembly GCA_032594955.1 of Panicum miliaceum. Taxonomy (NCBI): domain Eukaryota; kingdom Viridiplantae; phylum Streptophyta; class Magnoliopsida; order Poales; family Poaceae; genus Panicum; species Panicum miliaceum. Next base: position 6,367,988 of record CM064072.1, read on the forward strand.
GTATACCACCCCGAGTGGTTAGCTAACCCTGTACTAATCTTGAAAAAGGATAATAATAAATGGAAGATGTGTGTGGATTATACTGATCTCAACAAACACTGCCCGAAGGATCCCTTCGCTCTCCCACGCATCGATCAGGTCATCGACTCTACGGCTGGCTACGTCCTGCTCTCCTTCCTTGACTGCTACTCGGGTTACCACCAGATCGCTCTCAAGGAAGAAGATCAGATCAAAACGGCATTCATCACCCCCTTTGGAGCATATGCATACACAACCATGTCCTTCGGGTTGAAGAATGTAGGAGCCACCTATCAGCGGGCCATCCAACTATGTGCTGATCAGCTACATCGCAACGTTGAAGCCTATTGGACGACGTGGTCATCAAGACTAGATCCCATGACGAGTTCATCCCTAATCTTGAAGAAACCTTCAACAGCTTACGCAAGTTTTGATGGAAGCATAACCGAACCAAGTGCGTCTTCGGCGTGCCACAAGGAAAGCTACTCAGTTTCATCATTAGTCATCGAGGAATTGAAGCAAAACTGGAGAAGATCACCACCATCACAGCCATGGACGCTCCACGGACAATCAAGGATGTCCAGAAGCTCACAGGTTGTATGGTGGCCTTGATTAGATTTATCTCCCGACTTGTAGAATAGGGATTACCCTTCTTCAAACTGCTCAAGCGCCATGACAAGTTCTAGTGGACCAAGGAGGCAAAGCAGGCGCTGCAAGATCTCAAGCATCATTTGCAGTTGCCCCCCATCCTGATGGCTCCCCAACCAGGCGAGAACCTGCTACTCTACATCGCCGCGACTACTCACGTCGTCAGTACGGCCATCATGGTGGAGCGCCAGGAGGACGACCATGCTTTCGGTGTGCAGCGGCCAGTCTACTTCATCAGCGAAGTCCTTTCTAAATCCAAGGCTCGCTAACCGACAATTCAGAAACTACTCTACGATATACAGATCACTTCTAGGAAGCTTCGCCATTATTTCGACGCATAGAACATCTTGGTGGTCACTAATTTCCCATTGGCAGATATCCTTCACAATCGGGATGCCACCGGGCGCATCTCCAAGTGGGCAGTAGAACTGGGGGCTCTCACCCTCGACTTCTAGCCCTGGACGGCCATCAAGTCGCAGGCACTAGTCGATTTCATGGCGGAGTGGCGAGAAAACTAAGTGGCCCTAGTCAACCAACCAGAGCACTGGGTCATGTACTTCGATGGCTCACTCAAGCTCGGTGGCGATGGAGCTAGAGTACTTTTCATCAGTCCGAGAGGAGAACAACTCAAGTATGTGTTCCAAATACTATTTGAGGTCTCCAACAATGAAGTCGAGTACGAGGCGCTATTGCACGGGCTACGCCTGGCAGTCTTTCTGGCATCAAGCGACTGCTTGTCTACGGTGACTCCTTGTTGGTGGTCCAACAAGTCAACAAAGAGTGGGACGTCAATAAGGACACCATGGACGCGTACGTCGTGGAGATATGCAAGCTCGAGAATAGGTCCTTGGGGCTGGAAATCCATCATGTGATTCGCGACAACAATGTGGGAGCGGATGTGCTCTCGGAACTGGGTTCTGATCGAGCTAACGTCCCACCGGGAGTTTTCATTCATGAGTTGCATCACCCTTCCATCAAGACACCAGATTCAAGTTCCATGGCTCAGGGTCCAAAGGAACCCGACTGAGAGGTCTTAATGATCGAGGTCGACTGGCGGGTGGCCTTCATCGACTACATCCAGGAGCACAAACTACCCCCCGGCGTTGACCAAAAAGCGCTGAGGCTACACGTATTCTAAGGCACAGCAAAAAGTAAGTTATAGTTGGGGGACAACTTGTACAAGCATGGATCAGCATCAGGCATACTCATGAAGCGTGTCCGTATGGAGGAAGGCAGAGAAATACACCAGGAGATTCACGAAGGCGTGTGCGGGAACCTGTCATACCCTGAAATTGTTGGATTTCAGGATGTGATTAGAAAAAAAATAATAATATAGCAATTATTTTCTCATAAATATATAAAAATTTCAACATTTATTTTCTTTACAGAAAATCTAGTATAGGAAAAATAAATAATTGTCTTTCACAATTAAATAAAATGGTTTTATGTACGTTGCATTCATGTCGTTGTATTGGTTTTTCTTTGTTTGCGTGTTTGAGTATGCAAAATAAAAATACCCAAAAAACTACCCTAAAATCTTTTTTCTCTCTTCCCTATCTCTTTTGGCTCATCCCATCTTTCTCTCTCCCTTTCCCCTCTTTCAGCCCGGCCCAAAACCTCTCTCTCTTCTCCTTCTATTTTTTCTTCTCGTGGCCCAACCCAGTCAGCCCAAATCCTTCTCTCCTCCTCTTCTATTTCTTTTCTCTCCCCATGGCCCAAACAGCCCAGCCGGTCCAACCCGTCCCTCTCTCCCTCTCCCTCCCTCTCTCTCACTGCCACCGTGGACCCACCTGTCGGCGCCATCCCCTACCTCCCGCTCCACTTTCCTTCTAGCGTCACCGGCGCCTTCCTTTCTCCCCCCCCCTCCTCGCCGCGAATCTCGCCGCCCGCGCCCGCCCCACCTTCCTTTCTTCTTCCTCCCACTCCTCTCTCTTTCCTTTCTGACGTGACACCAGACGCGTCCGTCGCCGTCGCCCGTCGTCCGCGCCTCCCTCCCCTTTCATTTTCTTCTTCACCTCGAATCTTGTTCGCCCCCGCGCCATCGCCCGCGTCTTCTCCTTCCTTTCCTGTGATGCTTGCCTACCATAATGCCGTGGCACGCGCTTCCCCGGGCGACCCGCCACTTTCCTTCACGGGCGACCACTGCAATTCCGCCCGTGTCAATCCTAGCTGCCGCGTGAGCCGCCGCCTTCCTTTCCTTGGCCGCTCCGCCTCCTCTCCTCCCCTATAAAACCAGCGCCTGAACCCCTGCCCCTCCTCTTCCACGCCTGCACCGCACGCCCGACTACCTCGCCGCTCTGCGCCACTATTTTTCCTGAGCCCGAGCCCGTCGTCGCCGCCGCGACATGGACCCGCCGTCTCGCCGCCTCTTCGTCGACTGCGACCATCGCCGGAGCCCCGCCTTGGACCCAGCGCCGTCGTCCACTCCTTCCCCTTCATGTCGTCGCTCCACGCCGGCATTTCCTCGCCGGAGCGAACATCTCCGCCCGTGCCGCACTTCGTCGTCGACCCGCCGTTTCGCCTCGACTCCGCCGTCTTCAACCCCCGCAAGACTCTCGCGAGGAAGTAAGCACCACCCCGCTCCCATTTTCCCCCTCCCTCTCGCTCTCTTGCCCCGGCAATTTCTCGCCGGAGCTCTGGCCCCGCCCGCCGCCGTGGTGAGCATGCTTCCGGCTACCACACAGCCATCCCGAGCCCCTAGGAGAGTTCCCCGTCGCCCACTCTCGCTCCTCGGCTCTTTCCCGTGCCAATCCGTGCCCCCGGAGCACCGATTCTGGTGTACACCGGTGAGGAGCCGCCGCGCCTGCTCGCCGCCGGCGTCTGCTGCCGAGTCAACCCGAACCGCGTCCGATTCGCCCGACCTTCGTCCTGCCACCCGATCTAGATCTCACGGCCAGAATAGACCTGAGCCGCGTACGAGCCGCCAAGCCACGTTCGACCCTTACTCTACTGAGCCGCGTAATCGCCCGACCCTTACTCCGTCGAGCCGCGTCCGAAATCACCCGACCCTTACCCTGCCGTCGGATCATCATCCAATGGACCAGATGCGCCCGACTGAGCCAAACCCTAGCCGTCCCTGGAACTTTTGCAAAAAAGCCCCTAGGTTTTCCAGAAATCAACCCGCAGTCCAGATCAGTAGAAAAATAATTAGAGTTGAGCCCTTTCTTTTCTGTCCTGACCCCTGATCTTTCTAGAATTAGTACCCGCCATCCAGGATCTCCAGTTTTGCACCTCGACCCTTTGTTTAAGGTTTAATTGTTTAAGGTTTAATTGTGTTTAACTTTCTTCGCAGATAAGTCCCTGGAGCCTTGTTTTAGCCCTACCTTCGTCGTTTTAGATCCGTTTCAACTTGTTCTCGTTGCGTTAAGTCTTATAAAACCCTAAGGTACCATTTAGTCGAGTCATTTCGCCTTAGTTCCTATCTTTTAATTAAAAATAGAATTAACTTGATTAAAGTTCTCACCTAGTTTTTCTAATTAAAATCTACCTAGGTCTTTACCTCCGATTTTCATAACTGATGTCAATTCAATTAATACCAACTCAAATGTGTTCTAAATATAATTTGTTTAGTTGCACACCAAATATAAAGTTATGCGTTTAGATGCTCTCACAAGTTTTCTTTCTAATTAATTGTTAATTAGTGTAATTTGTACATAGACAATCATAAATAAAATATGACTAAGTTCTACTCCGCTTTCATAAATAAAAATATAATACAAGTCAATTATAATCAAGGATATTTTGTTTTGAATATCTTTTATATTTGTTTTCCAAATAAAATAAATAAAGCTCATAGTTCTTTTGTTTCTTTTATAATACCAATCTTCCGATAGCTGTGTCTTTTCAACCTTAGCTCCGTTTTCCATGTTTCTTGTGCTCTTGTAACCGTAGCAGCGAGCCTTATCCTTTAGCACGCCCTTTGAAAAGCTTTTGTTTTGTGATTGGTGTATTGTTCTTAGCTGTACTTGTTTGTTGTTTTGTATGTTTGTGCTTGATGTTTGCTTCGAGTAGAATGATCGTTGTTGAAGCTTGAAGACCAAGGTTTCCAAGTAAGCAAGAGCTAAAGAGCAGTAAGAGTAGCTTTTCGTTGGAAAAAGGGAAGTGACCCTAACCATCCTTCTATCTATGCTTATTTACAAGAATACCATATATTAATTGGAACGTGGAGAACCACCCAGGAAAATAGTACAACCACGAGGACCATATGGCTCTAGTCTTGGCTAAATAACTAGAGACTCTAGTTTGAAGCAATCTTACCAAAAGGGCAAGGAGGGGGTCGGTGATTGGGGTATAGTCCAGTCCTCTTGGGGTAGCAGCCTTCACTAAGGTGCTGACAATTAGGTAGGGTTATGGTTCACGCTGCTACCGAAACTCTAGCGGACTACTTCTTATTAGGGAATCTTTGTAAAGGCCTCGTAGCATCCCTATGCAATCACACCTCGGAAGTGTGGTATTGTGCCTAGCTAGCACAGCATGGTTGGGTCCAAAGTTCTTTTGAACTTTTATGCGACTTGTGGTGAAAGTGTACAACCTCTGCAGAGTGTCTAAAACTGATATATCAGCCGTGCTCACGGTCAAGATCGGCCTGGACCCTCACATGATTAATAAACTTATAGATGGATTTAAATCGTTATTCTGGTTATATCTTGTGGCCTTGCTGAGTACCAACCATAAGTGTACTCACCCTTGCTAACTGCTGCTCAGAAGAAAAAGGTGTGAAGCCTACTAAAGATGATGAAGAGTTCTAGGCGTACGCAACCCCCAGTCGTTTGCCTGTGAAGTTTGGAGCCTTCGTTTCCATGATAAGCGCATATCTCTGATAGTCTAGTAAGTCCTTATTTATGTTTCTTTACGTGATACTGTTGTTGTTATTCACTGATGATGTCACTATATGTATGGAACTTGATCCTGGCATACATATAGTTATGCATTTGGTTTTGTCCTTAAACCGGGTGTGACAGAACCATGCTGCTTCTCGCACACTAGTCAGCAAGGCTTTTAGATCTGGTTTCTACTGTCCAACTGCTTTGGCAGATGCCGAAGCACTCGTTCGCTTGCACAAACTGCCAGTTCCTCAGCAAACAGCCCCATGTCATGGCTCACAACCTCATCACCATACCACCTTCATGGCCGTTTGCATGCTGAGGCCTGGACATGATAGGGCCTCTGACCACTGCGCCGGGTGGTTTTACTCACATGTTGGTGGCCATCGACAAGTTTACCAAGTGGATCGAGTACAAGCCAATCACAACGCTTTCTGCAGATCAAGTGGTTAGCTTCATCTGCGACATCTTGCATCGTTTTGGCTTCCCCAACAACATCATCACGGACCCGGGTTCCAATTTCCACTCGCATCAGTTCTGGAATTTCTGTAAACGCAGTTCCATCGAAGTCAAGTACGTTTCAGTGGCTCACCCGTGGGCCAACGGCCAGGTTGAGCGTGCCAACGACTTGATTCTTGATGGCTTGAAGAAACGACTCTACTACGATAATAGCAGAAAGGGTGGCAAGTGGATCGACGAGATCTCGTCAGTAATCTGGGGGCTTCGTACGCAACCAAACAAGGCCATAGGACAGACACCTTTCTTCCTCGTATATGGATCTGAAGCTATATTACCGACTGATGTCGTGTGGAAGTCTCCTCGACTAGAGATGTATGAAGAAGGCAAGGCTGATAGTGCAAGACATCTCGAACTTGACTCATCTGAGGAAATCAGATGCAATGTCTTGCTCCAGTCAGCCCGCTACTTACAAGGAGTCCGCCGTTACCTCGACAGGAACGTCCAACGACGCTCTTTCAACGTTGGAGATATGGTTCTTCGATCAATCCAGGATGAAACCGGGCTGCACAAGCTTAACTCACGATGGGAGGGGCCTTTCATCGTGCACAAGGTTACAAGACCAGGGTCGTATCGCTTACAGTAGCCTGATGCCCAAGAGGTTCCTAATTCTTGGAATATCGAGCATCTACGCCGTTTTCATCATTAGCCAACCAAGACATCTTCTGTCATCGCCTGGAGATCAAAACTTCCAGTACAACTCTGTTTAACGAGTTTACGACTTATATTACGCGCAAGTTTGCTAAAGGGGTCTCGCTCCCATGATTCCAGTAATAGATTACTAGATTCCGACAGTATCCTTTGTTACTGAAGGGGCCTCGCTCCCAAACTTCCATCACAACTCCGTTTTATTGGTTTACAACTGGTATTACGCGCAAGTTTGCTGAAGAGGCCTCGCTCCCATACTTCCAGTAACAGATTACTAGTTTCCGACTAGTATCTTATGTTACTGGAGGGGCCTCGCTCCCAAACTTCCAGTAACAGATTACTAGTTTCCGACTAGTATCTTATGTTACTGAAGGGGCCTCGCTCCCATACTTCCAGTACAACTCCATTTTACTGGTTTATGACTGGTATTACGTGCAAGTTTGCTGAAGGGCCTCGCTCCCACACTTCCAGTAACAGATTACTAGTTTCCGACTAGTATCCTGGGATAACTAGTTTGCGACTAGTTTTACGCGTGTTCGACTACTTCGACTACTCATCTCGCCTACAAATCTAGTCGGAGTCAACTCCGACTAGTTGGCTTCATCGACCGTACAAGATCCAGCGGCACCTTGGCCATTGCCTAAGTTCGGGGGCTGGCGCCACTGACTGCTAGGTGTATACTATGCTTTAAGGCTGGACTCTAAAAAACTACTCGGAAGATCCCGATTCAAGAGGATTTTGAAGATTTATCTCAGAAGTATAATTGTTTAACCATTATTTCGATGATTCTATTCCAAAATAAGGGGGTTTTCAAATTTTTAACCCAGTGGTCTTATCTAGCCATTGACTCAGGGAACAAGATCTGATTTAAGCGGTAATTTAGGGCGCTTTTTCGAGAAGTTATTTGTTTAATCATTTTTTCAGGGAATTCTTCCCAAAAAAGCGGTTTTCGAATTTCTGAACAAATTTTCCCATTTTAACCATCAAATCGTTACCGTCATATATTGCATGCCATGATTCTTCTAGATCCTTTATTCCAAACCATGGGGATTTGGATTCAAGGCTCGGAGGCTGCGGGACACGTGTCATCAACGACTTATTTTTTAAATCTTTTGGAAGATAAGGACAGAAGACTCAAGATTAAATTGACCCTCAGCCTGATTTTACGAGTCAACCTAAGGCTCGGGGGCTACTCCATATGGAGTGCGAGTTCAATCGCACCCCATATAAAAGAAGACTTGACAACTACTCGGGGCATGAGCACCTCACAGCCTTGATGCAGCTAAGGAAGTACTCGGAGGACACCTTCAAGATGGAGTTCGGGAGAACTCGAAGACGCCTTTAGAAGTACTCGGACGCCTGCAGTACTCGACTACGAAGAGCTCAGGGACTTGTCAGACCCGGGTCCACGGGACTGCGCACGTAGCGTACTTTTCCTAGGATAAGGGATGAGACATGGCCCACGCCCTACATCTGTTGTAACTACTCGTAGCGTAGTAGGACTACTCAGACAGTAGTAAAACTAGTCGGAGATGATAGGAAACTACCCGAAAAGTACTAAGGTAGGATTCCTGTGCTTGTATCCGACTAGGACTTCCATATAACCCTGTCCCCCCAGACTATATAAGGGTGTACAGGGACCTCCTCCAAACCGGAGATCACCCGATCACCACCTAAGGCAATACAAACCACACAGGACGTAGGGTATTACGCTCTCGGCGGCTCGAACCTGTCTAAACTTTATGTTCCTTGCACCTTCGAGTTCCGGATATCGGCGACACCCTACCTACAAACTCACCACCTCGGGGGTATCCTTCGGTGGGCGTGGCGGTAAAACACCGACAGTGGGGTTGGTAATTGAAGTTTGGATTTGGTGTGAAGGCTGGGAAAGAGGGTTGTGGTGTCCAGGTGGTGTGGCTGACCAGTTTCTTTGCCTCCATTCTTTCTAAGGTCTTTTTCATCTCGGGGCAATAATTTGTGCCATGGTCCGAGTCTTTCTCGTGGAAATGGTAGTAGAATTTTCTTGGCTCATTCAAGGGTTCGGTGAATTGATAAGGCGATCCACGGCCGCGGCCCCTACCTCTGCCTCTATAGGATCTTCCTCCTTTGAACGAAGGTTGATCACGGCTTGTATTTGTTTGATCTAGTGGCAAAGTGATGAACTGCGTTGGACTTTGAGAGTCTTCTTGTGGGGGTTGGACCTCAGAGTCAGCAAGTATTGCCACCCTTGCTGTGAATTCTGTCTCATCATTTTCCTTATTTTTATTCTCTTCTTTTGGTCTGCATCGGACCTGGAAGACTTTTCCATCTCTGCGTAGAGGTCCTGAAGGTTGGTTGGTGATTCTCTTGATAAATGGGATGCTAGTTGCACTGGCAATAAGCCTTCGATGACTTTTTTGATTGCCATGCGTTCTGGAATGTTTGGAGTCTGTGCCTTCTTCTGCACAAACCTCCGAAAGTAGTTATAGAGGGGTTCTTTATCTTGCTGAAGGCATTGGAAGTAATCAGCTGCGGCTGAGTCATCCCCCTTGAAACCCTGGAAATCATGTCTGAGCTTGTGCTTGAGATCCTTCCAGCTCACAATGGACCATGGTGGCAGATAAGAGTACCAGAAGGCGACTGGACCTTCGCAGGCCATGATGAAGGATTTGGCCATGATCGGATCGTCCCCTCCTGACGATGTGATTGTGACTTCGTAGGTCATCAGGAATTGAGTGGGATCGATTGAGACATTGTATTTTGGTAGTTGAACGGGTTTGTAATCTTGTGGCCAGGGGACTTGCTGCAAGCTTGCTGAGAGCGGTGAGCTTGGGTCGAATGGTGGTGGCAATGATTGTTGAATGCGAAGGTTCCCCTGGTGCTGGCCTTCCTACCGTCGGAGGTTATCATAATGATAATTCTCTTCTTCATGAATGGAGTTGACCCTCTCTGGCCGAGGGCTTGTGGGCACTGCCTCGACGCGGTCATTATCCCTGTCTGAGTTGTTGTATTCTTCGTCAGCCTTGCGAAGGCTCTCATGTTCTGCTTGCATGTGTACCAGTTTTAGTTTTGCATCTACCAGTTGCTGAGCTTCTTGTGCTGCCTTTTGCTTCGCTGCCACTTGGGCGCTGATTTTGCCCTTAGCTTTCTCCACAGCTTTGAGTTGTGCTAATACTGCTGATAGGGTTTGCAGTGGTTCCTCCTCTGCCCCCCTCTAGTTGTCTGGCGATCGCGGCTCTTCTTTTGCTAGTGGATCTAAGGTTAAGCTCAACTTGGGCATGCTTTTGTTGTTCAGTTGTTTCTGCGAAGGTGACGGTTCTTTGCTCTGGAAGCGTGTGGTCCTGGGCCGAAGGTTTAGACTCATCATTCAGGTGAGGTGTTTCGGAATCATTGGCTCGGATGCTGTGTTAGCCTTCGAACTCGCGGTCTTCTTCTTTGAGGGTGCCATCTAGGTTGTTGGTCGAGCTAAGAACACAGTGGGTGCCTCTTTTCGGGACCGATGGTTTTTATCCCCAAACAAAAAAAGTAGAGAGAACTTGCTCAACAAAATAACCTTATATGCACTCACAAAATCTTAAAAAATCATGCCGGTTACAGTAAAAGGAGGGGGTATTTATACTCCCCTACCTCCGTTACATGATTCCTAGAATGCCCCTACCTGCCCGGCATATTCAAGGGATATGCCGGCCTAAAGGATATTTCCGGGATTTGGAGTGTACAAGATGTCTACTCCTACCGGATCATGCTTCTCATGTGACATCGAAGGTAACCTCCGATCGGTATGCTTATTTCTTTTTACCCCAAATCACGAACTGTTGTCTGTTGCCACCGAAGGTCTTCATTCTTGAGATCGGCCTCCCTCTTCGTGACCAAGGACCTTCAGTCGGAGGTCAGAGGTTTCCACCTTCTTGTTCAATCATGCCTGGAACCTTTGAAGACCTTCGATCTCCTAGTCTTTGTTTCCTGCAAAAATGACTTGCACAGGAATAAAAGGAAGATCGGAGGTTACTCCCGTGATCTTTCGCGCTGGCTCGCCTCGCCGAGGACCTCCGGTCCTTATCTTCGGAGGAGGCGATCCCCAACAGCTTTCTCCCCCACTTCACCTAGATTTTTCCACATCTGATACATGATTCAATATTTTCTTACAACTGATTCAACAAGGTCCAAACTTTGATTCGATATTTCAAATAGGCTAATTCAACATTACGCAGGGTCAGGTATTTATTTATGGTTGGCTTGGTTGGATGCTTCCCGCACAAGCATGCTTCATGACTGTGTAGATTTAGGTCCGAGACCACATAAGAGTAGCCCTAATAAACCGTATCTCTTAGGGTTTTGACCAATTATTTTTTTTAAAAAAAAAGAAGTCTGAACTACAAGTTAGTTGACTTGTCAAAATCATAATATGTAAGTTTTATTTCAACTGATTGAATTATAAGTAAGAATAATTCAAAGGTAGTACTGGTATGCAGAAATAACACACCGTGGGTGACATTGAATGTTGAAAGAAAGACAGTCCCAGCAGCTGCATAATATACTTCTTACCAAGCTGCATATCTGAGAGTATTTTTGTTGGCTTGATGAAATCCAAAGAAATCCATTGATAAATTACATCATCTTTAGCTATCTTGTTGCCTTTTGGAAAGATTGCACAGTAGGTAAAGCATTTCTTCAAGCTTGAACCCATATGGATACAACTTAACTTCAAAGATGCAAGAACATGATTTGGCAAAGATGCATCGTTTGAAACAGGTTCATTCCAGGTATCACTGTTTTTCACCTTCATCCATTGATCAAAATTCATGGACCGCAAAGTGAAGCCCAGAGATTGAGCTGCTAAAGCCGCACCTCCACACTTTTGGGCAATCTCCCTTCCAATATCCGTCAACTGTTTTGTGTCATCTCTAGCTTCAAAAGCACTTCTTTGTTTTATTATATCCCAGCACATGTCATTTGTCAAGGGTAATATCTTGTATGGTTGAAGGTTAGTACAGATTCTCCCGGCAACACTTTGGCTGCGTGTTGTTACTAAAATAATTATGTTGCTATCAGCATGATATAGCATATCCTTCAACTCCTGCAGGTGGAATTGACCATCCTCCCACAGGTCATCTAAAACAATCACAATCTTCTTACCAGATAGTAGCTTCGGGAGGCAACTATTTATCATCTGCCTTTCATTAGCCGGACTCTCCTTTTCAGATAGCTTCAAAATTATAGACTCATGTATTTTATTCAAGTCAAATATCTGGGACACATGGATCCATATCCGAGAATAATATTTGAACTTTGGATCATTGTAAATCAATCTTTCAAAAGTTGTCTTTCCAATGCCTCCAATACCATATATAGGAAGGATGACGATCTTTTTTGACTTGCTTTCAAGTAATAAAGAAGCCATTATTTTCCATTTCTCTTCTGTCCTCCCTACAATGAGTTCTTCTACTGCGTTTGATGATGTTTCTCGTGCATCAACAGCTTCTAGCTCACTGCAACTAGGGCCTGTCATCAAATTAATATTCTGATGTTGTCCTTTGATATCCTCTGATTCCTTTCTCATACCTATATTCTTGTTATTATGCATTGCCATTCCGGAAACTTTCTGGGGAAGCTACAATATTTCAGTTGGTTTGTCAACAAACTACACAATTCGATTAATAATGTTTTTTAAAATATTGATACAATTTTCAAGATGATATTTAGAGTAACAATTTGTTTAAAATGTGAAAGTTAAATAAAAATGTATATTCTGAAAGTTTTTTCTTGATGCTTCAACTAATATTAGTATGGTGCAGTCATTCTCAATAATTATTTATATATGAATACGAATCATAAAATGTATATAATTTTGATTAGAGGAAGTGGTGGTTAAATATAAGTCACTATAAGTTTTAGATGATTGGAAAACTGCTGTATATAGCTTTAAATTAGTCACTATAAGTTTTAGATGATTGGAAAACTGCTATATATTATTGAGTTCCTGAATCCTGGAGGGATCTATACTGTTGAGTGTTGTGAAACAATTTCTAATATACTAGAAAAAATAACTAACTGAACTGATGACTTGATTTCGCTTTTATTGAAATTATGTGGGACCGAAACGGCGGCCAGAGGGGGGGTGAATGGGAGCCAATAAAAAATTTTCCGAACGAAAATTTTGGCCTATGTCCCAACACGAACCTGAAAACCTCTCTTCTAGTAACTTCAAGATCACGTAGCTATGAGAAAGATACTGACCCTAAAAAACTACTAGGAAGCACAGCGGAAAGACTCTCTATCACTTAGAGCAAAAAAGAAACAAAAACTCAGCCAAAGTCCGGGTTGTCCGGGTAACTGGGCGGGTAGTCCGAATTTCAGAGCCCCGAGTATCCGGATGCAAGCCTGGACTATCCGGAGTTGCCTGTGCAGAAAGAGGTGAGAAAACTCAAAATCCAATCAACTCAACTCCAAACCTTCTGAAATTTTAACCAGAGCTTTGCTAGTACATAGTGAGTCTTTGCCCAAAAGATCCCTTAACAAGGGATCAAAACTTCACCATGGATTTCACAAATTCGTTCAAGAACGCTAGAGATGAAGGGTTTTGAGAAAACTCATGGTTCGAGGTGTTCGTGCAAGAATTTGATAGGAAATCACCCTAGATGTTGTTGCACATGTCCCAGCACCAAATCCCACCAAGAAACATGACCCAATTTGTAGCCAAAATGAAGAATCAAAAATCCCACAAAAATACCTCCGAAAATTGCAGAAAAAGAAAAATATGAAGAACGAGACGATGAACACAAGGATCACTCAGATCTTGACACCCGGAGGACAAAAGGAGGTTAGAGCCTCCATTCCCACTTAAGATTAGAGTCACTAATCTAAGGGTAATCACACCCTAAGCATAGTTCCTCGCCATTAAGAAAATCCTAGCATTTTTTTTCTTTAAAAATAAACAAAGGGGATGAAAAGATTACCTCCACAACCAGCCATCTAGCTATATATAGAGGTCTGAACCAAAGACTAAACTACCCCTAAGATATTTCTAAGATAACTGCCCACGTACGGGAGAAACGGTCCAGATTTTTCTCGGAGCATCGGACGGACACGCCATCTTCACGACTTCCCTTCGCCTCGAAGTAAGCTCCGCGATGATGCCACGTGCCCTCCATCCCGGACGCTCGGCCGCACCGAGTCCTCCCCCGGTTTTGAGGCCCAAACCAGGAAACCAGCCTCCATGGTGGTTTTGAGGCCCCAACCACCCAAACCATCCATCTTCGCGTGGCCACTACATGACCTCCTCGATGTCGACGCGTGTCCGACCTCCCGCCGAGCCTTGACGCCTTCAAATCTTTCACGCTCCTGCCGCACGGGCCGCCTACTTGATTTGCCATCGCCTTCCCGCTCGACTTGGCCGACGTCATCTCCATCCTCCTTCTCCATGCATTCTTGCTCTTCCATGCATCATGTGAATCGCCCATGACTCCGCACGGTCTCTTCAGGTTCCTCAGTCTAAGTCTACTCACGTTCACCCCGAACCTTTCACTTGACCTTCACCTCGCACCGTCGGCCACCATGTCACACCCAACACCCGCACTTCACAAGCCAAGACATGCATCATACTCCACGGTTGTCAATCACTCATCATCCAAGGGTGACCAACATTGGTCCTCAATTTCCCCCTTGATGAGTGCATTGACAACACAGCTCACAAATTCATCTTTTGAAAGGATAAAATAGAAAACAGATGGAAATTTCACTCAAATGATCAAAAGCGAAAGTCTCAGTCCCCTATGACAAGGGCAACGGCTTGACACAACTGAGACAAAATCACATGATCCCCTCAAGAAGAGGTAGAAAGGGCTCAACACCAATCATGTGACAAACTAAAGCTTCGATCAAGTACAAACACATGATCCTTCAACAAGAAGCAGAAAACGGGCTCAACACCAATCATGTGAAGATCGAAAGTAAGAAATATACAAGAGCAACACAAAAGCTCAAACTCCCCCTGAAAACATGCTATTCACATGAATGCACAAAACTCCCCCTAGCTAAATGCTTCTCTTTCAATGCAATCTCTCCCCCTTGTTGACAATGCATCCATCAAAAGATAGCAAAAGAGAGCATGAAAGCATGTTATGATAGGATAAACCTACAAAGCTTCCCAGATATAGCACAAGCATTTACAAACACTATAAGTGATCTAATGCAAAGAGAAGCAGGTCATAAGCAAGCGCAAATAGCCATCATGAGGATATTATGATATAATCAAGAGGCAAAAGCAAGATTTTAGGTTTAGAAATTTATAAAATATATCACCACATGAGCATGCCACTAGCTATGAACCACTCAAGCAAGAGTTAAACTACATCACAACAGCTCATACAAGGATGACATATTCTCAACATAAGATCATTGCTAACACCCGCAAAACACCCTTTTCATGTCCAAACTCACTGAGACCATGTGCCTACTTCTATGGCAAGCACATGTAACAGCAGAGCAACCTGGTGAGTGGTTTTAATTTAGCGATAGAAATAAAAGATATCTTTGCATTTCTTTTGCTTTTTCTTTCATTTTCCCTCTTTTTTTAATTTTACTTCTAAGCAACCAAGGTTCATGAAGTGCCCCTTGGCACAAGTGAAGCACAACATCAATGCTTCCCCAAGGTATGCGATGCGGGCACAATGATAAGCCATATGCAAAGAACATGAAATCCGAGAACAAGTTATCATACATGTAGCTACCCAAGCAAGAGCAACACATAGCCAAAAGCTACTCATGGGTGATAGACATTTCAGGTTCATTTTAAAAAACTTAGCTCACAAGTTTAATATAATAAAAACATCAAGAGCATAAGCAGCACATTGCAAAATCACCACAAACCTATGCAATAGTTCTCATCGAGTGCAAGGTATGATACAAATGCAATATGATACCTATGCTAACAAATGCATGAAAATGTATGGTACAAAAACAAGATCAAGGTCAAATATCTCACATATCATACAAGTAACAATGAAACCCAGCTCAAAATGGAAAACACACACCAAGCTCCCCCCACAAACGAGCAAATGTTGCTTGGTCCAAGGGCTTGGTGAGGATATCGGCTAGCTGGTTTTGGGTTTCAACATGGGTAAGCTCTACCTTTTCTGCATATCTCTTAGGAAATGGTAGCGTACATCAATGTGCTTGGTTTTTGAATGGAGGACTGGGTTTTTGGCAACACTGATGGCACTAGTGCTATCACATAGCAAGGGGACTCTCTCAAAACTAAGACCAAAGTCTCTCAAAGTGGATAACATCCATAAAAGCTGGGGGCAGCAGCTTGCAGTGACAACATACTCGGCTTCTGTAGTGGATTGAGCAACACTAGACTGTTTGCGAGAAGACCACGACACAAGCGAAGAACCCAGAAAATGACAAGTACTTGAAGTAGACTTACGATCAAGATGACAACCCACAAAATCCACATCAGAATACCCCCGAAGAGACAAAACTGAAGACGCAGAATACCAAAGTCCAAGCTCGGGTGTGAATCGCAAGTACCTCATGATCCGCTTCACCGCTTGACGGTGAGAAGTCCTCGGCGAAGCTTGAAAATGAGCGCACATACACACGGCGAAATGTATGTCTAGCCTCGTCACTGTCAAGTACAAGAGGGAGCCGATCATGCTCCGGTACTCCTTCTAGTCCACCGCTTCTCCGTTTTCATCCGCATCCAAAGCCGTGGCCGTCGACATGGGCGTTGACAATGGCTTGGCATCAGCCATGTCAAACTTCTTCAGCACATCCTTCGTGTACTTGCCCTGGTGCACGAAGGTGCCTTCCTTGCTTTGCTTGATTTGAAGGCCCAAGAAGAAAGTCAACTCACCCATCATAGACATTTCAAACTCCCTGCTCATGGTATCTGCAAACTTGGCAACAAGTTTATGAGAAGAACCACTAAAGATAATATCATCCACGTATATTTGCACAATCAAGGTGTCCTGCCCATGCTTGAGGAGAAAAAGAGTTTTATCAACCGACCCCATCTCAAACCCATTTTAAAGCAAAAAGGTTTTCAGCCTAGCATACCAAGCCCTAGGTGCCTGTTTTAAACCATACAAAGCTTTTTGCAGTTTGAAAATGCGGTTTGGAAATTTGAAACTCTCAAAACCAGGGGGTTGCCGCACATAAACTTCTTCCTCGATAAAACCGTTCAAAAATGCACTCTTCACGCCCATTTGTAAAAGCTTAAAACCTTTTGAGGCTGCATAGGCAAGAAGGATCCTAATGGCTTCAAGGTGAGCTATGGGAGCAAAGGTTTCTTCATAATCTATTCCCTCCTTTTAACAAAAGCCCTAAGCTACGAGCCTAGCTTTGTTTCGAACTACCATGCCGTTCTCTCCCTGTTTGTTTTTGAACACCCACTTGGTTCCTATAGGGTGACAGTTTGGTGGAGGCTCAACTAGGGTCCAAACTTGGTTTCTTTCAAAATTTTCAAGCTCCTCATGCATGGCATTTACCCAGTTTGAGTCGGATAGAGCGTGTCCAATATCTTAGGGTTCAAAAGAAGCAACAGAAGCAGAGTGTGCAAAATGTGAGATCCTGGAGCAGTGCCTAGTGACTCGTTCATGGATGTTACCAATAATTTGTTGAGGAGGATGAGCACGCTGAATGTGTTGTGGAGCCTGGCGCTCTGAAGTAGCCTCCCCATCAACTGTAGTTGGAGCCACCTGGTCATCATCAGTGCCTTCATCCCACAACACTTGATGAAGGCCTGATGTAGTTGAAGTAGTGGTTGGGCCCTCCACCAGTGTAGATGATGCAGTCACCAGAGACTTTGCAACTGGCTAATGATCAACTCTATCATCTTCAGCTTCAACACCTGCATCAACAACAATGTCCTCCTCGAATATGCTTTGTCTGAGCTCATCGTCACCTGCAAGCTCAAAACCACTGTTTGCACAAGGTATGGACTCATCGAATGTCATATCACATGTCTCTACTATCCGGTTAGTCTCAAGGTTGAGAGCACGATAAGCACGACTATGATTAGCATAACCTAGAAACAAACCATCAGAAGAACGAGACTCAAATTTGTCCAAGTTACCTTGTTTCAAGATAAAGCAACTGCACCCGAAAGATCTCAAATGGCTTACCTTGGGTGCACGCCGGTGCATGAGCTCATAAGAAGTTTTCTTCAAGAAAGCACGCAAGAAAATCCGATTCAAAATATAACAAGCAGTATTTATCGCCTCGGCCCAATACTTTCTAGGAGTCCTATGCTCATCGAGCATCGTCCTAGCCATCTCAACGAGGGTCCGATTCTTGCGCTCAACAACTCCATTCTGAGGGGGCACATGAGAAGAAGAAAACTGATGTTCGAGACCATGATCACGACAGAAAGCCTCAAAACAAGCAGTCTTGAACTCTATCCCATTATCGCTATGAATAGCTCTAATGGGGTCATATGGTCGCTCATTCTTCAGCCTCAAAATCATATCTCGAACCAAACCAAAGACTTCATCCTTTGTCTCAAGAAAATAGACCCAAGAATAGCGAGAAAAATCGTCTACGATCACTAGAACGTACCATTTCCCACCAACTGAACGCACCCGAGCAGGACCAACAATGTCCATATGTAGAAGCTCAGCCGGATGGTCAGTCATCACCTAGTTTACAGGTGGGTGATTGGCAGCAACCATCTTCCCGTGACAACACGGAGCACAACCAAATCCTTCTCAAACTTCAGTTTAGGAAGACCTCGAACAAGACCCAAAGAACTCAGGCATGAAAGCAAATCAAAACTCAAGTGTCCTAGTCTCCTATGCCATTTCCAAAGCTTAGAAGAAGAGTTGGCTACCAAGCACCGTGAAGGTCCAAAGGAAGTAGAAAAATCAGCCCGGAAAATCTAACCCTCAGGGATGATCATGCACACAAGCTCACCCTAAGAATCAAGAATCCGTGAAGACCCATTCTTGAAACGCACCTCAAAGCCCTCATCAAGTAATTGCGACACCGAAAGCAAATTGTAACCAAGAGGTCGAACAAGTGCAATACATTTGAGAGTCATGGTGTCGCTCACCTTGATAGCACCTTCAGAGACCACCTTACCTTTGTTGTTATCCCCAAAAGTGATGTATTCCTTACTACTCATGGGGGTGAGGCTGGAGAACCATCTAGGATTTCCGGTCATGTGATGAGAACATCCGGAGTCGATCAGCCACATATCCTCCAGCCCTCTGACCTGCATCAGTAGCGAGACGAAGAGTGAGCAAAGGCACCAACACTGGGGTTAGTAAAACAAGTGTTGTACCGGTGTCGAGCCATCTGCTCAAAAGTGGGGTTAGACACATCCACCAATTTATTTTTCCTCTGAGGCTGATGGCCACCACGCGGAGGAAAGCATAGTCCATCGAACCTCTGACGCCCAAAGCTACGGCCGTGATCCCCAAAACCATATTAACCATGATTCGAACCATGCCTAGTATGCTCTCTCTTACCTCTAGCGTATCCCTATTGCTCTCTATGAGCACCACGAGGAGGGGGAAATGACTCAGACCCATGTACACCATGACAAGGGTGGTACATGTTCTGGTTCCTCCACTGGCGCTCACGTCTCTCAGCTCTCTTACGCCGGTAGCAGAACTCAGCCAGGTGACCATCTCTCCGCAGTGCTCACAGTGAAACCTCATTCTCTCAGGCTGTGGGTTCACTTTAGGTTCAGGCTTCTTGGTTTGTGGGTTAGGGAAGGTGAAAGCTCCTGATTTTCCAACTGGCAGGGGCTTTGGTTTGAAACAACGGCTGTTCTTGGGATCTGAGGTAGTGCCACTTGGGATCCACACGGTGGGTCTAGGCATTCTTTGTGGCTTTGGGTGTTCATGGGCAATGTCTGGGAAGGTATCAAGCTTGTTCTTCAAGTGGTTTGGCTTCTCTACCCAGACAGTTTTCTTTGGGACTTTTGGGGATGGTTCGGTATACACTCCATCTTTGACGAGGATAGGCTTGGAAGTGGAAGAATGAGCGTCACTCTTCTTAGCACTCTCACCGTCAAGCCCATAAACCCAATGATGATTCAGAAGCTCAATGATTTTCCCAACCCCAAAACCAGCGTGCCATTTGAACTCACTAAAAAGCATGCCGAGTTGTGGTTCCCTGCTAGACACCCAACTCAAGACCATCCTAAGGTATTCATTTTCCTCCTCAGTTAGGGCTTGGATAGTCCGCAACTCATTCAGCTCATCCACTCATGCTAGACATATATCACAAACTGGGACACTTGATTTCTCAAGTTCCTTAATCGTAGCACGAGCATCATCAAGCTTACTCTGGAGAGTGGGACAAGTGTCACAAGCCGAAAGCAAGACTTTCTTAGCCTTAAGCTCATCCAAGGCAGCCTTAGCAACATCTCTTTCTTCTACCAAAGCGACACACTTAGTTTTCATAACAACCAAGTCTAGCATGTGAGCAATACATTCAGAACATTCTCAGCTTTAGACTTAGCTTTTCCAGATTGAGCAGATCTTAGTTCATCTAGTTCAGACTTAGCAACCTTAAGCAGCTCAATTTCCTTAGCAGCATTTTCTAGATCAATTTTAAATTGAGCATGCCTAATCTTGGTGTCCTTAATGGGCTTGTTGCGATTATCTAGAGTAAAATTGAGAGTCTCAATCTCAAGTACAAGATCATTGTAGGTTCTCACCTCGGACTCATTCTTAGAGCCGCAGCTGTTGTTGGTCTTCTCATCCTTGGAGCTCTTGGCCATCAAGCAGTAGCCGTCGGGGATCTTGTTGGTGGCGAAGTAGTAGAGGCCCTTGATGTTCTTGATGACCTTCTTCTTCTGCTTGATGACAATTTCTTCATCACTTGAGCTCGAGTCACTGGAGGTGTCGTCGGAGGTGATGGAGTCATCGTGGTCACTCAAGGTGGCGGCGAAGGCATGTTGCTTGCGGTACTCCTCCGTATACTTCTTCTTCTTCTTGAAGTCTCCCTTCTTGTGGTTCTTCTTCTTCTTGTCGAAGGGCTTGGACTTGTTCTTGTAGGAGTCATACTTTCCCCTTTCCTTGCTTGGGCAATCAGCAGCAAAGTGACCTGGCCGGCCACACTCAAAGCAAGAGTTCTTGCTCCTCCACCTCTCCTTGCGGTTGTTGCTGAACCGCTTCATCTTCTTCGCGAACAGAGCGAGCTCATCATCTCCAATCTCCTCCAGCTGCTCCTCTGTCATAGAAAGCAAAGCAGACAAAGCAAAGGCACTTGACCTTGGATTAGCATTAGAAGCCTGTCTAGAACTGGTCACAAGAGCCAAGGAGTTAGGATCCTTCACATGACCCTCCTGCTTGGCTCGGAGCTGAATATCAACCTCAGTTGATTTCAACATGGAGAAGAGTTCATCGGTGCCAAGAGTCTCGTAACCCGTGGACTCTATGATGGCATCCACCTTGGTTCCCCACACTGACCGATCCAATGCATGCAAGAGCTTCAAATATCTGTCATGGTCGGAATAGGGCAACACGGCGACGTTTGCCTTCATCGAGTTCACGATTATGGTAAAATGATGAAACATCACCTCAACAGATTCACCAGGCAAATGAACAAAGTTCTCGTACTCACGTCGATAGGTCTCGAACAAGCGAGCCTTGACCTGGTTCTTCCCCTCATGAGCATTTCTTAGGGTGGACCAAATCTTGTGAGCCAAGTCCTCAAAATCTTGCACACGGTTGAATTCAGTTTCACACAAACTTTGCAGCAAGAAATTGATAGCCTTGTCATTTGCAAGAAACCTCTCCCTATCCTCATTAGACATGGGGTTCTGAGGAAGACGATAAGTTTCATCCTGAGTGATTTCCCAGATTCCGATCCCCCGACTCTTCAAGTAGGCTCTCATGCGGGTTTTCCAATACTGGTAATTTGAGCCATCGAAGAACAGAGGGACGGACTGGCTAAATCGCTCAGAAGTCGCCATAATTGATCACAAAACTGGTTAAGGCAAGGATGTGATCCTAATCGGCTCTGATACCAATTGTGGGACCGAAACGGCGACCAGAGGGGAGGGTGAATCGGAGCCAATAAAAAAAATTTTGAACAAAAATTTTGGCTTATGTCCCAACACGAACCCGAAAACCTCTCTTCTAGTAACTTCAAGATCACGTATCTATGAGAAAGCTACCGACGCTGAAAAACTACTAGGAAGCACAGCGGAAAGACTCTCTATCACTTAGAGAAAAAAGAAACAAAAACTTAGTCGAAGTCCGGATTGTCCGGGTAACTGGGCGGATAGTCCGGATTCCAAAGCCCGGAGTATCTGGGTGCAATGCCGGACTATCCGGATTCCAGAGCCCGGAGTATCCGGATGGAAACCCGGATTATCCGGAGTTGCCTGCGCAGAAAGAGGTGAGAAAACTCAAAATCCAATCAGATCAACTCCAATTTTAACCAGAGCTTTGCTAGTACATAGTGAGTCTTTGCCCAAAAGATCCCTTAACAATGAATCAAAACTTCACCACGGATTTCACAAATTCGGTCAAGAACACTAGAGATGAAGGGTTTTGGGAAAACTCATGGTTTGAGGTGTTCGTGCAAGAATTTGATAGGAAATCACCCTAGATGTTGTTGCACATGTCCCAGCACCAAATCCTACCAAGAAACACGATCCAATTGGCAGCCAAAATGAAGAATCAAAAATCCCACAAAAATACCTCCAAAAATTGCAGAAAAAGAAAAACGTGAAGAACGAGAGGATGAACACAAGGATCACTCAGATCTTGACGCCCGGAGGACAAAAGGAGGTTAGGGCCTCCATTCCCACTTAAGATTAGAGTCACTAATCTAAGGGTAATCACTCCCAAAGAATAGTTCCTCACCATTAAGCAAATCCTAGCCCTTTTTTTTCTTTAAAAATAAACAAAGGGGATGAAAAGATTACCTCCACAACCAGCCATCTAGCTATATATAGAGGTCTGAACCAAAGACTAAACTACCCCTAAGATATTTCTAAGATAACTGCCCATGCAGGAGCGAAACGGTCCAGATTTTTCTTGGAGCATCGGACGGACACGCCATCTTCACGACTTCCCTTCGCCTCGAAGTAAGCTCCGCGATGATGCCACGTGCCCTCCATCCCGGACGCTCGGCCGCACCGAGTCCACCCCCAGTTTTGAGGCCCAAACCGGGAAACCAGCCTCCATGGTGGTTTTGAGGCCCCAACCACCCAAACCGTCCATCTTCGTGTGGCCGCTACGTGGCCTCCTCGATGTCGACGCGTGTCCAACCTCCCGCCGAGCCTTGACGCCTTCAAATCTTTCGCGCTCCCACCGCACGGGCCGCCTACTTGACTTGCCATCGCCTTCCCGCTGGACTTGGCCGACGCTGTCTCCATCCTCCTTCTCCATGCATTCTTGCTCTTCCATGCATCATGTGAATCTCCCATGACTCCGCGCGGTCTCTTCAGGTTCCTCGGTCCAAGTCTACTCGCGTTCACCCCGAACCTTTTACTTGATCTTCACCTCGCACCGTCGGCCGCCATGTCACACCCAACACCTGCACTTCACAAGCCAAGACATGCATCATACTCCACGGTTGTCAATCACTCATCATCCAAGGGTGACCACCGTTGATCCTCAAATTATATCCTGACCTAGCTATCCATTATATGCCTTCTCAAATGATATTAATTACCTCGCCAATGGCACTGTCAATCTCATTCAGCTTCTCAACTATCTTCCCTATGTTGGGCCTTTTCTGGCTATTTTCCTCCATACATAATAATGCTATTTGAATGCATGTATTTACTTGGTGGCAATATGCTTCAACCAAGGAACCACTACTGTATGTCGCCTGCAACCTGTTCCTCCAGTTCTTTAGGACCTGATACATTGAACTGTCAAGCTATGCTGATATGTACTATTCCAATGTAAATTTTGCATAGTATTAGATTAAAAAAAGAGGCCTGTTAATAAGAAATATTATTTCTCATTTGATCAATAAACTTGTCCGAAGACATATCTAGACATTTGGAGTAGCCCTTGGGTCCTGACACTATCCTTATCGTTACGACACCCAAGCTAAATATGTCAAATTTTCATGATATTTCACCTCTGTTGATGTATTCTGGTGGCTGGTACCCTCTGCATTGCATCATACATGACCAATTTGTAAAACACATGACTTAATTTGTACGATTAGAAAAATTATATGTTCAGCTGAGACTTTTAGCTTACTGTGTTCGTGTTGGTTCTTCACGAAAGATCCTGGACAAACCAAAATCAGCAATCTTGCACCATGTCCTTATCTAGCAATATGTTGTCAGGTTTTAGGTCCAAGTGGTAAATAGGTTCTTTCAGCTCCTCATGAATACAATTTAGACCCTCACAAGTCCCCTTGATTATTTTGAACCGTGGGTGCCATTCAAGTCCAGAAAGCTCATCTGCAGCAGTAAACAAAAAGATTCTTAATCAATTGCAAATATAGAAGTATTCTTACAATATACACATACTGAAAATAGGGTAGCAGCGTACCAGAAAGATGCTGTTGAAGGCTGCCATTGTGCATATACTCCAAGCATAGCGCTCCACGTATCTCATCAACAAACACCTTAATTCCACCTTGCATGATAGGTTTTTTCTCTGTTTCAAAACAATACCCCAGAACCTGTACAATGTTCTGATGATTAAGCTTCCTGAGGTTATAGAACTCATTTCTTAACGGCCCATAGTCTTGACTGGATTTGGGAAGCAACTTCACAGCAACATCATCTCCGTTTCTAGTCACTCCCTGCCAAACATATATCGTCAGTACCCAGTACAAGTTGACCCTGTTTCTACTTCTTATATTTGTTGTTTCACTGTATGCAATAACACCATATATTGTTTCAAAGCACTCGCATTGTGCTGGCCAGACTTGTTGAGAATATATTTGTCCATACTCCATAAAGAAAAATTATGACCGAGGCTTACCCTGTAAACAATTCCAAATGCTCCTTGACCAAGTTTCCGCTCCTCGGAGAAACCATCCGTGATTTCTCGCAAGAATTGAAATGCAGGCCAGGCACGGCCGAAGATCCGAGGAACTGCTGCGGTCGAGGGGATCCTTGATGAGACAGAGATCGAGCTCAGCTCACTAGTTAGAGGAGAGATTGAAGTAGACGCGCGCGCGGGCATGCGAGTGAGGTTGCAGCAGAGCGCGCTGGTAGTGGTAGGTGACAAGTAAACTGGCTACCAGTGGATGAAATGCAAGTGAACGCGAAGACACCAGCGCGTGCTGCACGCGCATTCACAAACTAACGAGCTCGCCACTGACTGGATGCACATGGGCGACCTGGCCCCAGGCCCCTGCAAGCACGAGGTAACGTGTACTACCGTGGATGTGCTGCTTTTTTTCCCTTCCAGCTTGGAACAACATGTTTGGTTCAGAAATTGTAACGCAAACATAAACAGATAGCAAGGGTATCGTTAACAAAGCAAGAAAAAGCAGGCTTTGTTTGGTTTCGAGACTGTAACACCAATGGAAAGAGGGGTGATCAGATTAGAAAGCACGCGCAGTGAGAGCGCAGTAGTAACAGCGGTGATGCCGACGTATCCATGCATGCAGTAACAGCAGCGAGCGATAAATACGATGGTATTGGATATGAGATATATGAAGCCGTATCCACCATGTACTAGCCCGTATCAGGTCCCGTGCTAGCTGATTACGTAGCGCTTCAACCAAACACAAATTAATGTAAACGTATTGCAGCGTGATCTGATTACGTCATAATAAAACAGCCCAACCAAACACTAATAGAAGACGGTTCGACGGCCGTCATCTCAAGAAATAAACAGCTAGCTTCTGAAGCCTAAGTAGAGTATGAGCAGTACAAGAACAGTGTGTGATGTCTTATCTACAGAGGCACAAATGTATGATAGTATCAATTACCACACAGCAGGCACAATCAGTAACGGTAAGAAGGTGAAAATGGTTTGGGATGGGTGTGCTGTGCTCTGGGAGGAGGTCAGTACTTATGTGCCGTGGTTGCAGGCTTTGGGCAGTGCCATCAGTGCAATAATTCACGGTCGACATTGGCAGGCATCCAGCGCCGAGACGATGCCACTACCATTGCGGGGCCTCGGCCTTGGCCTGAGACTGCGAGCACGCCTTGCGCCGTTGCCCGGCTCCGCCGAGCCGTGGCTGCAGGCTTTTGCGCACTGTCATCAGTGCAATAATTCAGGGTCCACAATTTGGCATGCATGAATGCCCGTAGTACTCGCCGAGACGATGCCAATACCATTGACTTGACCGAGCGAAAGGGAAGAGGCAGGTTCTGTCCCTGGCGACGACGCACATGCTCGGTCCCTGCGACCGCTAGCACGCCTTGCCCCGGCTCGTCTCCGCCGCCGTGCCGTCCTTGGAAGAAGAGAAGAGGCACGTCGTCGCGGACGCCATGGGCCTCTGGTTCCCGACTGGCCAGCTGGTTCACAACCTCAGCGGAAAAGAATCGTGCATGCCTGCCTGTGGTGATGCCTCCACGGCGGAAGGTGTCTGTGTTGCTTCTTTCCTTTGCAAACCGTGTAGTATATAAGGTTCGGCTTTGGAAACCGTAGTGCATGGTAGGAACAGTACAGAACTGTTTGTTCAGTTCTTATTTAGTACCTCTTTGGATAGGCTAAAGTTGAATGCTAAACTTTATCACCTATTAGCATTTATACTTTTGCTAAAGTTTTTTAGTCTTGTCTAAAGTTTAGCCCACCCTATTAGCACTCCTATTTGGATAGGCTAGTGCTAAAATTTAGTACTTTTGAATATCAGCACTTGGATCCAATACCATGTTGGTACAGTACCAGCTGAGATCGCTGCGCATGAAGAATTAAATGCACTAATCAGTTGTACCCAAATGTAACCGCTAATGGTTCGGTGGAATCTGGGTACAACGGTTTTGATTTCGCTTCGATCCCACTTCACTTTGGTGGGAACTAGGTTGCTTTAGCTATCATTTTGGCTTGGTTTGGTTTCGCAAGGCGATTGGCAGGCCCAGTTTGGCTGAACTGGATGGATTTGGCCGAAGCGTACATCCCACTGACTTGCCAAATGCACGACGAGATGCTTTCCAGGAGTCGATGCCTCACAGTTCAAGGCGTGACAGGGATAAGTACTACGGGTACCCAAAGAAAGGTCCTTAAGGACCTAAGCGGGAATTAGCCAGTCACTGTCGGGCAGCCCGGCCCGCTAGGGTAGAGACACGGCCAGCATCGGCCCATCAATGCGAGAAGACACGAAGGCCCCGGACACGTGGCGCCTTGCCGACCTGCAGCGAGCCGCGCGGGGTCGGGTGGTCCGCGCCGACCCCGAGATCCCTCGGGGAAGGAACGAGGAGGCATTAATTGCGCTAGCTTGACAAGATGTGCATGCGTGCCCCTCAACTGACATCCACGGTAGGGACACCGTCAATGGACCGGAGGACCAGCGGGACACCCCTGGTCAGCCGGGCAATCATGATGCTGCAACTGGCGCTGCGCCGGTCACACCCCCCCTCCGTCAGCTCGATGGGACAGATCGTACCGGGTCAACCTCTTGACAGCGGAGGGAGAGGCGGGCGCGCCGAGCTAGTGGGCACCGCCATGAGGCGGCGGCAACGTTAACAGGGCGCCCGGCCTCCTGACCACAGCGATGGAGGCTGGCCCTGCCAACCGGACAAGAGGCCCGCCCCCGGCGCACCAGGATGGCATGCCGCAAGTATGACGGCGCCATCCCCTACCACAGGGATTGCGGATGGGACCAAGGACACGTCCAGTGGTGCCACGGACAGGGCGGACAGGACTTGGCTTCGGGACGCGGCAGAGCCTGATCGACCGAGGGCCCCGGCAGGACACGTGTGATACTCCCGACCTCCTTCCTGGGATGCCAACCCCGGGGGGTGAGGAACCCCCTCTCTCTCACACAATATAGCCCAGCCCACCAGAAATATAAGACGGAGCTGGGCCTTCTTTTTCATGATTTGAACTCTACGCAACACACACCGCTTACAAGTGCCTCGTTGTAAGCACCCAACACTCAAACGTAAGTAACATGAAGAACACCACTCCTACTGGACGTAGGGCAGTCACCTGAACCAGTCTAAATTCTTATCTTTGAGCGTTAGCCATCGAGCTACGGAGAGAAGCGTGGCGCTAACTAATACTTGGTGATCGAAACACCAACAAGGGGGTTCTGGATCCATTTGCGCCAAGGCTAGTTCGGTCGAACCATATCTAGTTCAGTTGACTCTATGATGCACCGCCTTGCTTCGTGGACATCCTAGATTATATTGCCTCCTTAGGTTGGTGGACAGGTAAGTTCCGTGTTCTTGCTTGTTTGGCTCATTGATCCAGAGGTCACTAGGATCAAACCGTTATATATCCCATACTTCACAATGATTCCAAGTGTGTTTCCTTGCATATGGTTGAAGATCGCTGCGAGAAGGCTCATGCCCAGTTTGGCCGAACCAAAGCGAGTCCGGCCAAACTGGCATTTTAGCCATTTTGGTCTAAATTTGTCTGGCATAGTACTACATACAAGTAAACATCAAAACTTATGGAACTTGTTAGATAAAGGCTTATTGCTAAAAAACAGTATTGCATACTAGTAAACATCAAAACTTATGAAACTTGTTAGATACAGTTTTATTGCTAAATAAGGTTTATTTCATACAATATTGAAGGTCGAGATTATTGAGATAAGACGGCCAACAGTGCTACTATTGTGGCTGCACGGTCTTATGTGTTTGTGATTTTTGCTTTTGTCACGTTGCAGGTCCTTATGCCCGGGGTAGCTGCATGCTGCTTGCTTCTATAAGCGGTGTGCTCCTGATAGCTACGGCACCCTATAACTTGGCTATTGAAATTTGTACTACTTAAAATATGGTAGGAAGTAACATTCAATACATGAAGAAATAAACTTTTATTCATAAGATATAACTTTATCATTTTGATTTGTACTATTTAAATGTGGTAGGAAGGAACATTTAAATGAAGAAGAAATAACTTTTATTTTATACGAAGAAGTAACTTATCGGTAATTTAGTGACATAAGGAAGTAACTATCTATAGTTTACATGGCAGAAAAAGTAGCTTATCAAGTCACAATTTGCATGAGAGAATAAGTAACTTTGAACTTTGCAGTATGTAAATGTTAGAAAAAGTAAACTTTATTGTGACAAACTCCTCTTCTTGGTAATGAAACGCTTGCTCATGCAAGTTCTTGAAAAGAATTTTTGCGCGTGTGTTGAGCTTACAATTTTTTTGATCTGTGCAGATACAACTCAGTTCATTGTGAACTAAAACTGTTGCTAGCGGCATTTGTTCCATATTAATAAATATAGGAGAGTTGAATATAGGAAGGCAAATATGAGCGGTTTGTTAAAGTCCATTGTAAAATCGGTAATGCTTGCTTCAAGACGTCCGACCACAATCAAAATATCGGACGTTCGTATAGGCCCGCATCTCTCCAGCTCGGACGGTGGATCCGAAATTTTTATCCGCTGAAGTTAATTACTCTGGGTTCAGTTGATCATTTCGTTTTCCTCCAGCTGCTTCTACTCCTTTCCCCTCGTACCTCTCGTTTGCATTCTCGCTTGCATCTAGCACCAATCCCGTTCAGGCTCTGCTCCAAAATCCGGCCATTTTGCCTCTTTCTCGTACTCGTCCAGTCTCGCCGAATGGCTTGCTGACTATCAGAGCTCTCCTGTCTTTTAACTGTCCCCGGTCTCTTTAATTTGCTCACGCACCTGAGCCCATCAGCCATTGCTGCTCATATACAGGAGGTCACAACGGAGCACCTGGAGAAGCGGTACGCTGATTGGGCCTTGTATTTGCATTGCGTCGTGACGAAGCTCGACCTCCTCTTGAACCTCATCTACGTATGTAGTTGTGCTCATCCTCGAGCACGACGAGGACATGTCCGTGCTCCTCTGTTTCTCGACCACTAGGATGCATAGTTGATTTAATGATGTTGCGGTAGGTAATTTGTGATGTTGTAGTAATATTTTTTTGACGTTGCATGGTGATTTGAGATGTTTCGTTGGTTGATCTATAATGTTGCATAACTTCTTTATTGATGTTGAACTGGGTACTTTTTGCAGAAAGGTCGATCAAATCTAAAGGGGGTAGCTGGTATTTTTTGATATTGCATGGTTGATTCGAGATGCTCCAAAAGATAGCTTTGTAAAGTTTCACTAGTTGATACGAGGTGTTGCAAATATTTCAATCCATTTTTATTGTAGCTTTTCTATAAAGTTGCAATTATGAAGCAATTTTGAATATTTTATGAGATGACAATTCGATGTTAGATGGTTTTTTTCGCAATGTTTCAGTATGTTGCACAAGATGCTCCCACATGTTGCAGTAGTTAGTTTGGGATGTTGTATTTTTTGATGCTCCAACATGTAATGTAGTCTGATGATTGAATGTTGCAAGCAACACGATACACGTGTTGCGGCAGGTTTTTCAATTCTTGTCGGATGGCTGAGAAGATTTTTAGTACACTTTTTGAATGTTGCAATTATTATTAATTTTTGTTGCAGATACTATTTTCTCATGTTGCATATGTTATTTTGTTGCAATTGAGTGACGGATAGAGTTTTATCATATGAACACCGTCCGATGCTAGCCCCGGACGTCGGACATCCGGATGCTATCTGTTGTAAAATATAGGAGAGAGAACTGGATGGGAGGTCCTCATTTGAGCCCAACAGGAAGGCAAAAGTAGGATTTTTGTTGGAGTTTCTCTATGAAATTTACATTAGAAAACCACCCTCTTACTAACTTCTCTCACAAGCTGGACCCTACGTGCCAGTGAGATGCATTCAGGGACGCAGAGCCAAAATCTGTCCTTACTAGCGGAGGCATGAACGGCGCCGGCGGCCGCGCGCGGAGCGGAGGCGTGAAGCGCGCCACGCTTTCAACCGCTCCACCACTCGCTCCAACTCCAACCACGCAACGAAATTAACCGGAGGTCCGGAGCTTATAACCTGCTGCCAATAAACAAATGACGACGATGCATCAGTTTGCATGCCGCATCCACGAGACAACCACCCACCAGAACTCCCTTGCCATCCACGCCCCCGCCGCGCGAGCTACATATATAAACATACCCTTCGTCCACGCCGTGCGTCGCAGCACGAGCAGTCGCTTTTTCGCATCGACGGCATTGCTCGAGAGGGCGGCCCAGCAGCTCCTGCCATGGCGGCGGAGGCGGTCCAGAGCCAGGAGGCGTCGTCCGCCGCCGTGCTCGCCGCGCACCGCACGACGGGAGGGAACCGCAAGGCCGCGATGACGATGATGAGCGAGTCGGTCAGCACCGGCGCCCGAGTGGATGGACGTGTGCGCGGCGGCGGCGGCGTGCCGGCCGTGGCGGCGCGGGGATCCTGCAAGGTGGAGGCGAGCGCGCGTGGCCCTGGTAAGGGAGGGGATGGCGGCAGCGGCGGAGGGGCGGCCTTCCTTGTGGCGCGCCGGAACGCGGCGTCGCGCCGTCTGCTGCCACGTTTCGTGTCATGCGTCGTGGTGTAAGCGTACGCGTTTTATACGTTCAAAATCCGACATGTGTACGTACAAGCGTAGCGCTTGGTACTCCGTATGTGATGGGGATACGTATGGCCTCGGAACGTGCAAATATCAAGGAATACGGTTTTTTTGAAAATAAAAGGATTATTTACAATCCTGAAAAAAATCCTATGTCAGTTCGGCTTGCTTGGAATGAAGAACTTCTCTGACTTCATAAAGAGAGAACAGGGGAAGGTGTTGATGCCTGAAGAATAAACAAGAAACAATAAAGATTAGATTAGAGATGTAGGTTTCAAAATCTTAACTACTTTGAGATTAATAAAGACATGAAACTTCATAAAAAAAGTACGACCAAATGATAGCTTAGCCAATGAGTGGGCCTCATTGGTCATGGAGGAGTCCTGAAATCATGCTAATCTATTCATTGATTGCAAAATTACCTGGTCAGACCTCCAATTGTCGATAGTTATGTTTGGTTCAAGCCCTAGAATAATGCCGGAGTGCATAGGAGAGGCAGTGACTTCTATATTGTTGCAAGAAGAGTAGAATTTGTTATGAAGAAAATCAGAATTAGCGATCATTTTATTGTAGTTAGTTAATTAGTGATTAATGACATCATATTAGTTGCTTACAAATTACGAAAGGGCCAATCGTGAAGGGGTGTCCCTTTGGCTCTTGGCCCCTTGGGCATGTATATAAACAGTGGTCCCCTATCAATGGAATACTCAAGTCTCTTTCATCTCTCTTTTACTTTCACTCTCAACACGTTATCGGTCGCGTTGTTCTCCCTGGGCACAAGAAAGAAGGCAGAGGCCGGCAGGCCTCACATTTGTTGGGTAAGTATGGACCCGACAAACTTACATTTCTTTGCACTCGATGATGGATTTCTCATCCTTCCGCTTGGTGGCTGCCGGCAATGAACTGCATGCCACCCCGGCCACTACTTCCGCAATAGGAATAGCCACTTCTTCTGAGCCATGGTCTGCAGGACGCCATGACTGAAGTGCTTGTTGTGGCTGCCGCTTCCGTGGTGGCCACGAATGGCACTTGAACGACGGCCTGGAATGTTGGATGCATCGCCATCCGACTCATCGCTGACACCCGCTCGGCTTCCATCGGCGGCGCAGCAAGCTCCAGTAGCGCCCACCTAGCCGCCATCGGTGGCGGCGCCCACACCAGCAGCACCCGCCCCTCCACCGCCCATGGTGGTGCCGCCCTCGGTAGCGCCCACTCCCACGACGCCCTCCTCTCCACTAGCGGTTGTGGACCACCGCCCCGGAATCAGGCGCGGCACATGGAGCCCGCCGCGCTGGGGCTTCCCTCTGACCATTGAATCAGCTGGCTAAGGCCGGCGGCCGGAAAGGACCAGCACATAGG
Source organism: Panicum miliaceum (assembly GCA_032594955.1). Taxonomy (NCBI): domain Eukaryota; kingdom Viridiplantae; phylum Streptophyta; class Magnoliopsida; order Poales; family Poaceae; genus Panicum; species Panicum miliaceum. The sequence continues at coordinate 6,400,470 of CM064072.1, forward strand.
GGCACAAGTGGCGCAAGAAGAGGAGGAGCCGCATCCCAAGGCGGCGCACGACATGCATCGGCGCGCGGAAAGGCGGAGGCGGTGGTCCACACGGTCGACGGTGACGGTCCAAGAGGAGGGAGTGGTTTAGGGCAAACCCTAACCGCTCCTCCGCCCCTTCTATACAGACCGGCCTTGGCTCGGCTGCCCTAGGCCTACCACAACGGCCCGCAGACTAGGCCACAAGCAGGCGGCGCAGACCTACAAGCCGACCCGACCCGGGCCGCCAGCAGGCTGACCGAAGCCAGCCCGCTGCGAGCCAAGCCATGCCGCAGCAGGCCGAGCTAGGCCACCGGCCGAGCCGCACCAAGCCCTCCTCTGTCCCATGAGTTTTTACAAAATGGCCCGAGATTTCTATCTATTTACATGCTTAGACTATTCAGTCCTACATGATTTTATTTAAGGCCTTAGATTGTTCTGTTTTAGTCCTCTGACTATTCTAGATTTTCACAAATGTTGTAAATAGCTATCTAGACCATCCGGTTTGGAAGTTAGCACCGATGTAATATGGATGCTATGATTACCGCAGTAATTGTACATTATGTGATCCGTAGATCTCACAATGGTTATGCAAATATTACCTTAGAACAAGCTTTTTATGTGCTATTTATTTTATTTGTATCTTTACAAATATGACACTTGATTTATATTCTACACCATGTAGTAATATGCAAAATGAAAATTAAGGTATATAAATCTGAATTTTTGGAAAACACAAGGTGATGCCGACCTAGACATCGGCTGCAATAAATTCTTCTCTGAGATTATGCTTTTAGGTAGCAAGTTACTTTCCCATTACTGAGAGGTCTACATCTTATTATGATTACCTACAATGTGTATATCCAAAATATTCTATATAATGAAATTTGTATCAAATATGACTATCAAGTTATTAATTCCCGTAGGAATACAAACAAAATAGTTGCACTATTGCATGCAATATACCTTAAATTATGTTGCAAGAATCATCTTGACTTCATTATTTTGCATAAATTTACACACCACATGTTATTTAATTTACCGCAGTAAATTAATCCTATACATGATCTCTCATGTAGGAATATGGCTTATTTAGTCAACAAAGATTTCGCTGAACTTGCAGTAGGTGGTAGCAACTATCTGACTTATGCTATGGATGAAAAATCATGCTAACAGATCTCACCATTATATTTCAATAATACATTTGAAGAGCCAAATCCACAAGCCCCTGTTTCAGATGAAGCCAAATATACCACATTATATTTCTTGAGACACCATCTTCACCCAGATCTCAAGAATGAATATATGATGGAAGAGAACCCTAGAGCACTTTGGGTTGCACACAAAGAACACTATGATCAACAAAAGGCAATCATTTTGCCTGAAGCAAGGCGAGGGTGGTCTCTACTTCATCTTATGGATTTCAAATCTGTTGCCCAATATAACTCTATCATCCACAAGATTTGTTTCAAGATTCATTTTTTATCAACCGCGTAAAGATGCTGAAAAGATTGAAAAGACGTTGTCTACATTTCTCCCTACAAATAGGTTATTGCAATAGCAATACCGCCGCCACAACTATGCCAAATATTTTGACTTGATATACGACTTACTCCATGCAGAAAAACATGATGAACTCTTAACAAAGAATCGTCAAATGCGTCCCGTGGGCACATCACCTCTGCCTGAAGTTCATTACAATAATCAGAACACTCAAAAGAAGTTGGGTGCCAAGAAATTCAAAAGAATTTCAAGGGAAAATGGAACAACAAAATCAAGCATCATTATCAGAAAAACAAGGATTCTCATGAAGGCAAAGGCACTTCCAAAGAAAAATTTTCGCCATGACAACTGTCAAGTTTGTCAAAGGTGTGGATGTAACAACCACATCACTAAGAAGTGCCACACTGCCAAGCATTTGATTGAACTCTACTAGAAATCTATTGGCAAACAAGTTCAAGGGGACAAGTATGAAGCACACTTCACTACTGAACCTATTGACGCCAGTTGCTCAAAGGATACTCCTAAGGAAAATAATGATGAGAAGGTGCAAGGAAAACAAAGATTTAGACAGGTTCGGGCCGCAAGGAGCGTAATACCCTTCGTCTTTTGTGGTGGTTTATATTGCCTTAGGCAATACAAACCAATATAAGCCACCACACAGGACGAAGGGTATTACGCTCCTTGCGGCTCGAACCTGTCTAAACCTTGTGTTGCTTGCACCTTCGAGTTCCTGATCTCGGCGACACCCCACCTACAACCTACCACCTCGGGGGTATCCCTCGGTGGGGTGGGCTTGGCAGTAAAACACCGACAGCTGACGCGCTAGGAAGGGGTGTTCATTGAAGATCCACCAGAGAACTCGATGGCAACGTTCAACTTCAACAGCGCCGTGCTCCCAGAGGGCACAACTTTCATCTTCGGCTCGTGGGTTTGTGTCGCTTACAGCGCAGGTGATTTCTATCGGCACTTCATCGACAACATGAAGTTGGAGGCCCCAGCAACAAGCAAACGCAGCGAGCTCGACGAGTTCATCGATAATCTTGACAAGATGCCGCTCCCTGGCTTCGTCGGGGATCTCTGGAAGCAGTCTATTTTCGACGCGACTTCGACTCGTGCTGCACTAGGCTTCCTCGAATCGAATTCATTCAGTCCGAGGGACAGCATACCCGATTCTCATTTGGGTTGCGCAACGCGTCCACTGTATATCATGAGGCCATACAATCCAAGTTCCTCTCCGCTTCGGAGAAGGACTTGGATGACCTACTCAAGATCGGAGCGGGACCACCGCATGTTCAGAGGCCCCGATCTTTGACGACTATGACTCGGACTCTGATGACAACGCAGAGCCTTTTATGGGCGATCATCGGGGTATGGTGATCACCTCAACACTGCAAGATCACTTTGTGTATTGGAAGGGCATGAAACCCTCTGAACTACTCGGAGACGACACTCATCTTGTGGCGCACCTCGACACACTACCTTTTCAAGAAGGCAGGTCCCTCTCCACCATCATGGAAGAGACCCTGCTGATCGACTACAACTCCGATGAGCACTCCTCGCACTGTCACGTCTACATGGCGAAGGTGGAGGAAGGAGACAACCACGACCCCAACGAGCTGCTCGAACAAATCTCTGGGGACGAGCTCACTGACGACACCGGCAATGAGAACGACGCCGACAGGTTGAGGAACCAAAAGTGCGCCACTTGCAGAAGGAATGCCACGGAGCCCCAATGCCACGTGCTACGCGACCTTAACACCGAGTTTGCGGCAGCTGAGGAGCGGGGTTTCCAAACCCCGATCGCCAACATCGCAGGTGTCACGGCCATTCTGGCCACCAGCCAAGACCCACATGCGCAGCAAGGTCTGCGATTGGCTCAGAAGGCATGGCTACATCTCGACCGCCAAAATCCAGCTCCGTCAGTGCCGGCTAATGAAGAACAAATGTGCAAGAGTCGCAGTCAACAACTATAGGCTAGTCCGACAACCAGAGGACGTCTTTGTCAACACCCGGGAGGCAATGAAGGAAACAACAACGCTGCACAAGGTAGCCGCACCGCAGGTGGGAGACATGGCCATCAAAATGGAACAACCAGGTTAACCAACTGCCACCGCAGCGTCCTGCTGGTAGTCACAACCAACGACTCGAGGAACTGCCGACGGACGACCTTCGTCGGAAGATCAATGAGGGGCACGACGCCCGCTCTATCATTGAAGCCCGGCATGAAGAGCGAGCTGTGTAGCAATGATATCGCGCATCGGATGATAGTGATCGCTTCCCGGTGTTCACACGCCGATTCATCCAGTACCAATATCCGGAGGGCTTCAAACCGATCGGCATCACCAAGTACAACGGCAAGCAAACTCCTCAACTGTGGTTAGGTGCTACTCCACAGCCATAGAAGTCGTGGGCGGCTCCAACAGCATCAAGGTCGTCTACTTCCCGATGGTGCTGGAGACCGCTCCCCTCACATGGCTGGAGAGCCTCAGAAAAGACTTGATCGACTCCTGGGATGATCTGAAAGTTGTCTTCACCGACAACTTCCAAGGGTTGATCACTCGAGCAGGTACTCATCGCGATCTGTCGCAGTGCAAACAGGAACGTAATGAGCTCCTACGATCCTACAATCGCCACTTTTTTGACACTCGAGCCGCCATCGCCAACATCTCTGAGCAAGACATCATCGACTGCTTCCACAACGGCATCACCGACCAAACTCTCTTCAGAGACTTTGGCTGCAACCGACCCAAGACCGATGAAGGGCTGCGTGACAAGATGCAAGCTTGGGCTAATCAAGAGGAGTAAGAGCAAGACCGCTTCTCGAAGCGTGGCAACAATTACAACAACAACAAGCAGGGAAATGAGCACTGCAACGACAGAAGCCAGTGGGGCTACTCGGGATCTTCCTGAAAGCGCAAGCCAGATGATCTCGTCACGGCCGTCGACCGTCCCCCGTGAGGCAAGATGTTGGGAATGACGCAGGAGCAGTTCAAGAAACTCCTGCAAAAGCAATGCCCATGCAATCCAAATGCCAAGCACTCGGTGATCGAGTGCTACAACCTCCGAAGGACCTTCAACGCCCCACCTCTTTACAAGAATGCCAAGAAGAAGGGCAAGGATAAGGAGGATGACAAACCAGAGGACAAGTCGGGAGCTAGTCAATTCCAAAACGCATCAAAAACCGTCAATGTCATCTTTGGCAGTGAATCCGGCTTCGCCTCCAAACGAGCTCAAAAGCTTGCACTTTGCGAGATCTTGTCTATCATGCCAGCGGTAGCACGACCACTTCAATGGTCGGAGGTCCCTATCTCGTTCTCAAGAGACGACTAGTGGACTAGCTTCTCTGGGCCAGGCAAATTTCCACTTGTGCTGGATCCAGTGGTGGCCAATGTCAGGCTCACCAGAGTACTCATCGACGGAGGGAGCGGCCTGAAACGAACCGGTTTCCGAAAGGAGAACTCGACTCCCTGTATCGTCATGATAGTCCCTGAATTAGTAGCTATGACATACAGAACTTATTTCAATTACATGTCACAGTCATACATCGCATAGATTGAAACATGGATTTAATTATTACATAATGCAGAGGATTGTATTACGAGTTTCCTAGTACACGCCCCTTGGGCTAAATGAAACAAACAGAAATGGGAAGCGGTAGCTAGGCTTCTAGGCATCCTTCATGTTGGCGTCTCTCCTCCACATGCAAACTTGAGCGTAGCACGAGCCATCCTAGTTTCATCCATCGTCATCGGGCTTGATCTTCGGGTCGGATCCAACATCTACCAAACTATCCCCAAGGATGGGATAGGTTCATGTCACCACCCGCATGCAAGCTTTAAGTGGAATGCAAGGGTATAAAAAGTAGCCAAAGGATAAGGCTGGGGTTTTCCTATGCAAGCTGCAAGCGAGTTTATATAACCATCCAAAACACCTCAACATGGGCCGTCCCGGCATCCCGGGTTCCCGGTCTACACACACCTTGCAAAACCACCAAGTTGGTGCGAGAACTCCCTCTCCTCGCACCTCAGCTGCCCCAAGCAGGAATCCATCACTAGAGAGAGGTAGAAGATCAGTAACACTAATCTATGAAAGTGAAACCAGATCAAGAGTTGTACATGATCGAGTACGCGGCTATATGTATAGTTTTCACCTTGCAGGGGTTGTACACCTGGACCCACTCGAATCGGAGCCAGCCAAGAGCGACCCAACTGAACGACGAGACACCGGTCTAATATAACAAAACTAGCGGCTATGACCACCATCCTGCTTTCCTAGGTTTGGGGTGTGTTCTCCCATGAGAGGTCACCCCGGGACTGTGAAGCCTTCCTACACTGGGATCCCACAGAATCCTGCTACTCGGGAAACGTGAGGTCAACACCTCCTCCCTGTTGACGCCAGATTTTGACACGTATTAAATCGGCGTCGGGAAAAGAAGGTCGGCCGATACGGCAAATCTAAAGGCTACGGTAAGGAATCGGCCGATTGAGGTAACAGTTGGAAATCGGCCGATTGGTGATACAGCTTGCGCCAACAGGATGGGACTATTTCGGAGGGTCTTGGTCAAAAGTTGGTCAACAGGGCAACGCTAAGTCGGTCAAGGAGCAATTGAAAAGAATCCTGATTGGATTAGGGGACGGCGGCGGAAGATTCTGCGGGAGTCCATTTCCTTTAAAAGTTATTATAGATATAGTAGTTTTCCTATTTTTTTTAATAAGGTTGTAACAAGTCGTGATCGACCAGGAGTCCTAGTTTTAGGGTATAAATAGGAGTCGTCAGGGTCTTAACAAAAGAATAGACATCAATCAACAACAATACTTCTACTTTTTTCAGTAATTTACTTTCAAGCCGGCGACTTCGCCAATACTTTTCTTCTTTCACGAGTTCATACGGATTGGCAGGGCTGCATCAATTTGATCTCCGGCCAATTGGTAGGTTCCACTTATCGAGTAATATCCGAGCTTTAACTATAGGCGCATCGCTGTGGTTTCGTTTGGATTTATTCACCAGTTATTGATATTTACTAGAATTGCAAGTTTTACCTGTTATTCTAGTATTATCATCAGTTATCCAGCTTGAGATCAGAATAATCAGCTTCGTCGTCGTTCTTCTTCGATTTATCATCTCACAGCCGATTAGATCTATTTCAAGTGTTGTCTCTGTAGTAATTGTTTAGATCGCTCCAACAGTCTTTCTTTACAATTACTACACGATTATCGGCTGATCCATAGCCGATCATCTCTACAGCAAATCGGCCGATTCGCCACCGACGCGCTCCTCAGGACAGATCGGAACTCCAGCCGATCGGAGCGCCTGGAATTTAATACTTTATTTCCTTGTCAATCAACAGGTCGGATTGACTGGCACGCCGCGCGAACCGCACCAGGGCGATAACCTGAACAGGAGCTAAGCAGATTCTCCCGCGTCGTGTGACCGACGCTGAAGACCATCGGCCGATTCCTGTCTGGCCGATTTTAGCGCCAACACACTTTTGGCACGCCCAGTGGGACCAATCCAAGATCTGATATGTCGAAGAACGCAGAGGTCTCCGATAGCAACATCATTGAAGTCACAGAAGCGGATCTCAAGGACGACCAGAGGGAAGAATTAGCTAAACATCTAGAAGATTACAAGAAGATGTACCTTCAGTCGTTCAGTCGTACCAGAAGCTGGGAGGCTGTCAAGAAGGCTCCTATTCCAGTTCCCCGCCACATCACCATTGCTGAGGACTCGGGCAAGATGTCCGATATGATCCAACAGTCTGTTTATCAGGCATTCATCGACCAATCCACAGTGATGACCAACACGGTCTATAACGTCGTCGTCAGCTCTCTGGCCAGCGGAGCAGTCCAAGGCTATCAGGGACCAGCGTATGCCCCACCAACCACGCTGCCAGCCAGAAGCTTACCATATACGTCCCAATCGGCTCCTCAGCCGATATTGACGCAACGCGAAGGGTACAGCACTCCGTGCCTCCAGCGTCTCCAAGATACAACGGTGCACCATGTCCCATCACAAACACTGCTTCAACCCGCCCAGATTGCTTCTGTGCAATCGCTGCCCACAAGCTCAGTACCCTGGGAGACATCGGCGACAACGGTTTTTCCCGAGCCAACGAACGGATACAGGAGTTATCCAATCCAGGCACCGCACCAATCGGCCGTCCGGACGATGGTCCCTCAATATCAGCCAATCTCATCAGAAATCGACAGGGGGGCAAGCGCTGTAGAAGCATTCAGAGGCGCAACACCAATGACAACATACGATGGGACGGCGGATTCACTTCGCCATCAACTATCAGCTGCTCAACAAAATTCGCCGATTCATCACCCAGCCGTGCCAGCTCTTCAGCACATGCCCGCGCTGGGAACAGTCGTTCATCAGCAGCAGGTGGATTGGACGGCAAGAATAGCAGAAGTGATCCAGGACCAGTTTGGATTAAAGCCAAAAATGCAAACTTACACCTACAAGACACCATACCCATCGGCCTATGACTTGCTGCCATTCCCACACCGCTACAAAGTTCCCGATTTCACCAAGTTTTCGGGGACGGACGATACATCCACTGTAGAGCACATCAACCGATTCATCATCCAGTGCGGGGAGGCTACCACACAAGATGCTCTGAGGGTGCATTTGTTTTCATCATCACTGTCCGGATCGGCCTTCCAGTGGTTCACCACCTTGCCACCAAATTCTATTGTTACTTGGGCCGATCTGGAGAAACAGTTCCAAAAATATTTCTACGCGGGAGTACACGAGATGAAGCTCTCGGATTTGACCAGCCTTAGGCAGAGGAGCGATGAACCGGTAATGGGATATATACAGATGTTCAGAGAAGTCAGGAACAAATGCTACAGTCTAGCTCTGACCGATGCACAGTTAGCCGATATCGCTTTCCAAGGCCTCCTGCCACAAATCAAAGAAAGATATGCTGCGCAAGAGTTTGAAAGCCTGAGCCAGATCGTCCACCGATTGTCAGGACAGGAAGTCCGCCCGTTTGAACAGCGGAGGAATTTCCAAAAGAAGGTGGCATACCTAGAAGGGTCTGAATCTGATGGGGAAGAGGAAATCGGCCTGGCAGAGTGGGTAAAAGGGAAAAAACCAATATCGTGCCCTTTCGGAAAGAAAGAGCCAGAGACATTCGGCTTTGACACATCAAAGGCCGATAAAATTTTCGATTTATTGCTCCAGGAGGGACAGATTAAGCTATCTCAACATCACACTATCCCTTCGGCCGATCAACTCAAGAAGATGAAATACTGCAAGTGGCACAACGCCACGTCTCATGATACGAACGAATGCAAAGTCTTCTGTCAGCAGATACAATCGGCCATCGAACAGGGGAGGCTTAAATTTGAAACCCCAGCTAAATCGGCAAAGCCGATGAAGATAGATCAACATTCCTTCCCGGCCAACATGGTTGACACTGGAGGAAATTCACGCCAAACCAAGGTGCTGACGTCAGAATCGGCAAGAAGGGGCGGCGCCGTCGATCCCAGGAGGCAGATCACGATGGAAGAAATCAAAAGGAACAGGCGGGGGCCGGAACGATCACGCAAACCCATCACCTCCCAGTTCTTGCTCAGCAAATATCGGCAGCAACAAGAACAATCAAGATACCACGAAGAAATGATATGCCGGCATGAAGATCACTGGCAATGTCCGTTCTTCATCCATTGCTGGGAGAACGACATCAGATTGCCGTCTGCCGATAACTGTCCGGAGTGTAATAGATTGAGTTGCAACGATCGCCCGAGGCCACACTCTAGGGATAGAGGATCAGAGCCGATCAGCAGAAATCGGCGCGGACGAGAGGAACAGCGCGTTTTGGTGCATGATCGTCTGGGGGGCAAAGTTGACCAGTGCCGCCTGTCAAAAGGCAGGATCGACCAACAAGATGGACTGGGAGGCAGAATCAGCGTGCACAATCGGTTGGAAGAGATGGCTGATAATAGGGTGTCAGATGAAAATACCCTAAGAAGAGAACCAGATTGGAAACACGCCAGATCATCGGCCAAACCAGTAAATCCCAGGTGGTGTCCCGATGGCTTATCCAGATCCCAGAAACGGAGGATCCAACGCCTACGCCAGTGGGAACATCAAGAAGAAGAGCAGAGGCAGGTGCCAGAGAAAAGAAATGTTAAGTCTCGGGTGTGGCGTCCAAAGAAAAACGATCAGGAAGCAAACAATCAAGAATCGGCAGCCGAAATCAACATGGTGTTCATTTTGCCGATGGAATTTATGGCGCCTGACGATCGAGACAAAGCAACAAGAATGGAAGAACAAATGGCACAACTGGTGCTAGAGCTGATAACGGCTACTTTTGAGAAACCAGAAGAAGAAAAACGGCAACATCTTAAAGCGCTGTTTCTCAAAGGCTATGTTAACGGAAGACCCGTCACCAGATTACTAGTGGATAGACGTGCCGCAGTTAACATCATGCCGTATGCCATGTTCCGCAAGCTAGGCAAGGGCGATGAAGACCTCACCAAGACGGACATGATGCTGAAGGATTTTGAAGGCAACGTGTCTCCCGCCCGTGGAGCGCTCTGCGTCGACCTCACCATCGGCAGTAAGACCCTTCCCACCACTTTTTTCGTTACTAATGGCAAGGGGTCCTACAACATGCTGCTTGGTCGTGACTGGATACATGCAAACTGCTGTGTCCCATCTACAATGCATCAATGTCTCGTGCAATGGGTCAGCGACAACACAGAAATAGTCACCGCCGATTCCGCCTACAGTGTTGCAGCGGCCGACACGCAACAGTGGAGCTGCGAGCACGTCAAATGTATATCTGGCAGGACTTGGGACACCGACTTTCTGAAAGTGTCCGATTTCGGTCTACAGCCGATCCAAGCAGTCGGCTCTGAAGATTCAGAATAGATGGATCAGCTCGTCCGAGAAGACGGGAAGCTTGGGCATGGGTTTACGTCGGCCGATTTATTGGAGATGGTAGATTTGGGAGATAGCAGCAAATCAAGGCCGACGTATATTAGTGCTAATTTGGATCCTGAGTATAAGTGTAAACTGATAAATTTATTAAAAGAATTCAAGGATTGCTTTGCTTGGGAATATCATGAGATGCCAGGTCTAGACCGGTCCATTGTTGAACACCGGTTACCTATAAAATCAGGATATCGGCCATATCAGCAAGCTGCAGGACGGTGTAACCCCAAGATTCTACCTGATATAAAGGCCGAAATTACAAAGTTAATTGAAGCAGGATTTATTCGGCAGTGCCGCTACATCGAATGGATTTCTAATATTGTGCCCGTATACAAGAAGAATGGAAAGTTACGCGTGTGCATCGATTTCAGGAACTTAAATCAGGCTACGCCAATGGATGGATATCCGATGCCAACGGCCGATATCTTGATAGATGCTGCCCCAGGACACAAAGTCATAAGTTTCATGGATGGGAATGCAGGGTATAATCAGATATTAATGGCCGAAGAAGATATCTCAAAAACGGCTTTCAGGTGTCCAGGTCATCTTGGTTTATTCGAATGGGTTGTTATGACTTTTGGGTTGAAGAACGCCGGTGCTACGTATCAGCGGACCATGAATTACATCTTCCATAAGCTCATTGGTACATCGGTGGAAATTTATATAGATGACGTCGTGGTCAAGTCAAAAGGTCACCAAGAACATCTAGCCGATTTACAAGAAGTACTGGAGTGCACAAGGAAGCATGGGTTGAAGATGAACGCAAACAAGTGTGCATTTGGTGTATCGGTTGGGCAATTCTTAGGATTCATGGTTCATGAGCGTGGGATAGAAGTCAACCGCAAGACTATAGACGCCATCAACAAAGTTGTGGCCCCACAAAATAAAACTGAGCTACAGTCCCTCATCGGCAAGGTCAATTTTATCAGAAGATTCATATCCAACCTGTCAGGACGTATTCAGACTTTTACCCCTTTGTTGAAATGAAAGCCCGACCAGGAATTCATATGGGGAGAAGAACAACACAAAGCATTGGAAGATATCAAGCAATATCTAGTATCACCTCCAGTGTTGGTCCCACCACAGCCTGGTAAGCCGTTCAAATTATATTTATCGGCTGATGAACAGGCTATTGGATCGGCGTTGGTATAGGAGTTTGAGGGGAAACAACGAGTGGTATATTATGTCAGCAGAAGACTCCTAGACGCCGAAACAAGATATTCCCCGGTGGAGCGGCTATGCTTGTGTTTATACTTCTCGTGTACCAAGCTCAGGCACTATTTGTTATGATGAGAACATCCTCCACTATTACCCGCTGGCAAAGACGCAACAAAAGGGGCCGAGTGGCCCAGTTGTAGTCGGGCGGCGACCGTGTGAGCCTCTGAATAATCCCACCTTGCTTAGCTTGGGAGGAGGAAGCCACTTTAAAAGGGAGAGCCACCCTTCCCCTATTGGACTAGTCTTTTAGGGAGATTGGGCCTTTCCCCGAGTGGGTGTGCCTAAGAACTATTGGGGTCCGGACAACCTTAATTTATTGGGCCTCGGCCAACCCCACCTGGGCCGGATGCATTATTTGGTATCAGAGCTAGGCCCTTGTTTAAGGGGGTAGGAATGATGAGGACATCCTCCACTATTACCCGCTGGCAAAGACGCAACAAAAGGGGCCGAGTGGCCCAGTTGTAGTCGGGCGGCGACCGTGTGAGCCTCTGAATAATCCCACCTTGCTTAGCTTGGGAGGAGGAAGCCACTTTAAAAGGGAGAGCCACCCTTCCCCTATTGGACTAGTCTTTTAGGGAGATTGGGCCTTTCCCCGAGTCGGTGTGCCTAAGAACTGTTGGGGTCCGGACAACCTTAATTTGTTGGGCCTCGGCCAACCCCACCTGGGCCGGATGCATCATGTTATCGGCAGAATGCATAGTCGTATGCAAGGATGATGTGGTGAAGTATATGCTATCATTGCCGATTTTGAAAGGACGGATTGGAAAATGGATCCTGGCTCTGTCAGAATTCGACTTAAGGTACGAATCGGCCAAAGCTGTCAAAGGACAAGTAATGGCCGATTTCGTAGCTCAGCATTGTGGACCAGAAATTGCCGCCGTTGAGCCAGTTCCATGGACTCTATATTTTGATGGTTCTTCGTGTGGGGTCGGATCAGGAATCGGCATTGTTCTTGTGTCGCCTCGGGGGGCAAGTTATAATTTCTCTCTACCGATAGAAGCTTCCGCAACTAATAATCAGGCGGAATATCGAGCCGTTCTGAAAGGCATACAATTATTAAAGGAAGTCAAAGCTGATGCAGTCGAAATTTTTCGAGATTCCATGCTCATTGTGGATCAATTAACGGGGCGATCTGAGTGCAAGGATGATATCTTGAGGATTTATTATGAAGATTGCCTTCAGCTTTTAAAAGAGTTCAAGTCTGTAATAATTGAGCATATTCCCAGAAATTATAATGAAGAGGCCAACAGGCTGGCCCAACATGCCTCCGGGTATCGGCCGATTCAGGGAGCGATGATGCTAGAGCTTGCGGCCGATGACTGGCGAAAAGAAATCGCCGATTACTTGAAAGATACATCCCAAAAAGTGGATCGGCGAATACGTTTTCAAGCTACAAAATATGTGTTGCTTGAGGATGATTTATTTTACTGGACGATTGATGAAGTTCTTCTCAAATGCCTGGGAACAGAAGAGGCAAAGGTTCTGATGGGAGAAATCCATGAAGGCGTATGTGGAGCTCATCAATCGGCTCACAAAATGAAATGGATGATCCAGAACAATGGGTATTATTGGCCAACTATTCTTGAGGATTATTTCAAGTATTACAAAGGATGCCAAGACTGTCAGAGGTTTGGCAATGTACAGCGCGCGCCAGCATCGGCTATGAATCCAATAATTAAGCCGTGGCCATTTAGAGGTTGGGGAATAGATCTCATCGGACAGATTCATCCTCCATCAAGCAAAGGGCATAAGTTCATATTAGTAGCCACAGATTATTTTACTAAGTGGGTGGAGGCAGTTCCTTTAAGGAACGTGACATCGGCTGATATGATTGAATTTGTTAAAAGCCATATTATCTATCGATTTGGTATTCCTCAAACCATCACAACTGACCAAGGAACAATGTTTACTTCTGGAGAATTCGGAGAGTTTGCCGTCGATATGGGGATTAAATTATTAAATTCTTCTCCATATTATGCTCAAGCCAATGGCCAAGCAGAATCGTCCAATAAAGGGATAATCAAACTAATCAAGAGGAAGATAGAAGAGCAACCCAAAAAGTGGCATATGTCTTTGGCTGAATCTTTATGGGCTTATAGGATGGCTTGTCATGGAGCCACTAAGATATCCCCTTATCAGTTGGTTTATGGTCATGAGGCAGTCCTGCCTTGGGAGATAAGGACGGGGTCAAGACGTATATCGTTTCAAGATCAGTTAACGGTCGATGACTATTCCTCCCTCATGAAGGACGAACTTGATGATTCGGCAGGTTTACGGTTGAGAGCCTTGATTAGTATAGAAGAGAACAAGAAAAGGGTGGCCAGATGGTATGACAAAAAGGTCAAAGTTAAACAATTCTCTCAGGGAGATTTGGTGTGGAAGTTGGTGCTGCCGATAGGATCCAAAGATCTTAAATTCGGTAAATGGTCACCCACTTGGGAAGGGCCGTACAGAATCGGCCAATGTGCCCCTGGAAATGCATATATTCTGGAAACAATTGAAGGGGAGGAATTCCTACGAGATTTAAACGGACGATATCTGAAGAGGTACTATCCAAGCATTTGGGTAGATGCATAACTTGCAGTAAAATATATCCAGACAATATAGCCGATTTTTCATCGGTTTTCGTCTACACATCCGATGAAGAAAAACATTGGGATTCATTTTTGACTGGTTCATTATTGGATGAAAATGACAGAGTACATGGCCGACATGGTACAAGTCGCCCTTAGAATAAAAATACCGATATGTCTACTGATTACGCCTACGCTGGATTTCTCTCTCGATGCGACCCAGTTCTATCATAAGGCTGAGCCTCTTCTCCTTCGGGTCCTCTACAGTGGCTCCAATTTCAGCTTGGTTGCAAAGTTCTATCAGGAGGCGGGTCTTCTTCTCCTCCAGATCCTCCATGGTAACTTCGGTCTTAGCTTTACGAGGAAGTGGAGGATTTTTTTCAGAAGATGGTCGCTTACGGACCAAAAAGTGAGCATCTATAAGGTTCCAGTATTCTTGGACAACAGCGGGGACATGATCTCTGAGTTCCTCAGCATGAGCTCTTATCAGATCTGTGTCTGCCTGTGATAGTGGTTCTTCTGAATGCATGATTTCAATCGCTCGTTCTAGACCAGGGCTGAGACGTTTTGGCTAAATAAAAATAAAAGGGGTTACCCAACATCAGAGCGATTGAGATGCTTAGGGGAAAGGCAGAGGAGAGTTCATACCTGGTTGACAGAGGAAGAAGATGAAGAGGACGAAGAAGACATCTTGCCGTTCAGTTTGGGATAGTAAAGAGGGAAAGAGAAGATAAGTAATGCGTATGCCTCTGGAGATGGTAAAGGGTCTACTTATAAAGGAAAGAGAGGTAGATGGATGGTAAGACACGTCCTATCGGAGTAAACACATACATAAATGCAAAGCTGACTAAAGAAACAGTTCTAAGACCAAATCAGCGCAGTAACATTGAAGGAGCAATAAATGTTTACAATGTTCTTTACAACCCAAGGAAAGCATCCATGGCTACAATAGCTTGTCGTCTAATTTGATCGGCCGAGTCTAGTGCTCTCTGATCATCATCGGCCGATCCTGGAACTTCTGACACACGGCGACGAAGCCTTATCGTTTCACGGGCCAAGTGTTGTCTTTCTTGCTTCAGCTCACTGACGATGGATGGGAGTTCTTGGAGTTTCTTTTCTTCAGCGGCTATCTCTTTGGTTATCTACTCCATCTCCTTGGCCAGCTCTGCTCTTCTCCGTTTCAGCCGATCTATCGCGCCGACGATGTCTGGACGGCAGCTTTCGAGGAAGTTGATCATGTGGTGTACCTCCTGAGTCCGATGCTTGTATGAATCGACCTCTTCCCGAGTTTTTGCCATCTGGGCATGATCGGCCATGCGGCGCAGCACCCTGGAAATCGGAATATGCATATGCTCTATATAGGCAGCATGAGCCAAGTTTTCTGACACTTCTTCCGGGATTCGACCCTTGATTTCGTTGAAAAGGCATCGAATTGGCGAAGCATCTTCTACCAATCGGCCGATGTCGTCTTGAAGGAGAGTGCGCATGCTTTCAAGCTTGGCGCGGACATCATTGGGGGTAGAGCTCGACAAAATTGGGTGTGAAGCAATTTGCTCGTCATCAGGCAAGGAGACGGCAAAGGAGAAGATGTTGTTGTTAGGTGTGTCTTGCTCCTGTGAAGAAATAAAGAAAAGGGTAGGCAAGCAGTAAAAGGGAATCGGCCGGTTCTAATGGTAAGTTCGTTACCTCCTTAAAACGAATTTCTCTTGCCTGCGCCGGTGGAAGCGTCTCCCTTGTCTCAGGGGCTGGTGCAGTTGGCTCGTCGGAAGAAGAGGATTCAACGATTATCAGTGCTCCGCTTGGACCAGCTTCCTAAAAAGGACATAAAAGAAGATCCTGTGAGTATGCTGTAGGAAATTGAAATAAGATGGTGTGAGAAATCTGTCATGCCTCTGTTGATCTTCCGGCCGATGTTTGTTGTGGGGTTATAGTCAGCATGCCCAAATCGGCCTAACATCAGGATCGGTTAAGTTCTCTGAAAATTAAGAGATCAAGGTAAGAGATCATTTACCTCGATGATAGGAACCGTCGGAGTTTCGGCTCCCACTTGGGACGTAGCCGATTGCTGCAGAGATTGTGGTGGGATAGCTTGTGCAGCCTGGCAGAGGAAGAGAGTTAAAGTTAGTGGAAGATTTGAAGAATATGTGAGATAAGTAAGATTACCTGAACAGCTTCTACTAATAGCGATGCTGCAGCTGCCCCGACTTCGGCGGTGACTTGAGGATCGGCTATCTCGACAATCGGCAAAGGTGAAGGGATTGGAGTCTCGGCCGATGCCACTGCCATCTAGTCAGCCGATCCGATACGGGGAGTCTCGGCCGATGCCACTGCCATCTGGTCGGCCGATCCGACACGAGGAGTCTCAGCCGATGCTATTGCCGTCTGATCGGCTGATCTGATGCGAGCTCGCACTCGACGGCTGGTTATCTTCGAGGTTGGCCTTTTCGGTGCTCGTTTCGATCGGCCAGTAGAGATATCCTTGATAGTTGGAGCATGGAAGCCGATAAGTGGATACGGCGTGTATTGATGGTGACTATCTATTGGCCTGCCGCTTTGGCTCCGCATCGGAGGGACCTGGCTTTCAGACTGAGAAGATGAACGTGAGTTAATAACAAGATAACAATATGGAAAGAGGAATCGGCTGGGAAAGAGGGCATACCGCTACATTTGGGTCAATATTTTCTGGATCCAGAATGTTGCAATAAATCGATGGAGATCTGCAGAAAAGGTATTGCTTCCATTCTGCCCACCATAATTTAAATTGCTGGGTGGCAAAGGGGGCAACTGACCAATTATTCAGATCAATAGTACTGGAATCAGGTACTAGGTCGCACAGCCGATTGTAATCAAGACTTGAAGTCAGTCCATCCCTGAATTTCGCTTGACCAGCGAAGTAGACCCGAATCGGCAGTTGGCCAAAACCCAGTTGCCTTGCTGCAGCCGATGGATTGTAGAACTCATAGGTGGGAGAGTCCTTTCCTGAGAAGAAATTGGCTGGCAGAATCCCTGGCTTGATCAAGACATCCATAAGTTCCTTGTCGAAAGTATGGGCGGAGAAGTCGTAGCTTATGGGTAATTCAAAAATCGGCTCCACTGCTTGATATGGATGCCAGCTGACGGTCTCTTCACTAAGGCCATTATAAAAGCATCTGAAGTACTCAGCTGTGCGGGTAGCAGTAAACTGGCAGCCGGGGAAGGCCGATGCCGCTTCTCCAAAAGATCTGCAGCATCGTCGGACGGATGGATTCTCCTCTGACTCAATGTTAGGAAAAGTTTTGGTCTCTATCCGTTGCTGAGAGACCTTGCTCATGTGTAAATTGAGCCAGAGGGTGATGAACCACCAGGGACCGCCAGGGTTCCCGATCGGCTCCCCCTTCGACAGCTTGGTGCCGATTTGGTGCATCAGGTAATAGGCCGATCCCAGCAGATGTTTTCCAAGGGGGATGGCCGATCCTTGTGACAAAGCCTCCGCTAAAGCTTGGGTGTTTGAAGAGGGTCCAACTGCTCTGCCACAGAAAAAGTGCTTTTCTAGCCAAATCATCAGAAAAGCAGTATGCTCCCTCTCTGAAACTGTCCCGGTCTTCATATTTTTGCTAATATACCCTTTCCACCCGCCGATTCCTTTGGTCTCTAGCCGATGTGATGGCTTGAACAAATAGTTAAAAGGGGTATCGGCGGAGGAGACATCGAGGCCGGTCAACAACAGAACATCGGCCAGACTCGGGGTCATGGGTCCATGTCCGAAAAGGAATGCATTGAGTGCATCAGACTAGAAATAAGAAGCTGTCATGACCAGAGGTTCATTTCTTTCCATCTGAGATAAAGATAGGTCTATGCACTGGCCGATTTTTTGTTCCTCCCACTGAATCTTCCAAGATCTGGCCACTCTCTGGTACCATTCTCTCCAGCTGGGGGTTTCATTTGGCCAGGATCTAAAGGTACCTACCCACTGATCTAGGTCCATGGGCGACTGCTTGAATGGGATTCTATGAGTTTCTAGACTGATCAGGTCTGTTGGATCGGGGTTCCCCATAGGGCCCAGGCAGATGAGGTCAGGGGATTCTGAGAGTGGGATGGTGATTCGGTGCCTAAGTGCCTAAAAAAGGAGAAAAGGGGAAGAAACTGAGAAAGGATCCGGAAAGTACTGAAGCAGTAGAAAAATGAAAAGGGAAAAATTTCAAGCATTTACCTCTGGGATGGAAATCATCGTCGCCGATGGGACCGCCAGAGAAGCCGCCGATTGGGCCGCCGCCGCTGAAGGAGTTGCCGATAGAGCTTCCGTGGATGGAGCGGTCGCCGATGGTGACGCCATTGGAGGGTTGGAGCAGGTCGCGGATGAGATCGCCGGAAGGGGGGAAGCCCTTGGAGATCAAAGAGAGCTTGGAGGAAGACGAGCAGTGGTTCCCTGGAAGAGAATGCTAGATTTGTGGGGAAGAGTAGGCGGAGAAGGCCAGTACTTAAGAAAAATCGGGAGAGCAAGGGCAAAGATGGTATTCCTACCGCGCCGTCTACACGAATTCCAGGGGAGCAGTGGTTTCGCGCGCTCGGTCCGAGGAAATTGCAATCATCATTGTGCCGCGGAACGGAAGGAGGTTTTTGCTACGCCCATTTCGGAGGAAAGGATTAAAGAAAGAGTTTCGAAGAAAAAGTTATGTTTTACTCCGAAACTGGGGGGCATGTGTTGACGCCAGATTTTGACACGTGTTAAATCGGCGTCGGCAAAAGAAGGTCGGCCGATGCGGCAAAACTAAAGGCTACGGTAAGGAATCGGCCGATTGAGGTAACAGTTAGAAATCGGCCGATTGGTGATACAGCTTGCGCCAACAGGATGGGACTATTTCGGAGGGTCTTGGTCAAAAGTTGGTCAACAGGGCAACGCTAAGTCGGTCAAGGAGAAATTGAAAAGAATCCTGATTGGATTAGGGGACGGCGTTGGAAGATTCTGCGGGAGTCCGTTTCCTTTAAAAGTTATTATAGATATAGTAGTTTTCCTGTTTTTTTTAATAAGGCTGTAACAAGTCGTGATCGACCAGGAGTCCTAGTTTTAGGGTATAAATAGGAGTCGTCAGGGTCTTAAGAAAAGAATAGACATCAATCAACAACAATACTTCTACTTTTTTCAGTAATTTACTTTCAAGCTGGCGACTTCGCCAATACTTTTCTTCTTTCACGAGTTCATAAGGATTGGCAGGGCCGCATCAATTTGATCTCCGGCCAATTGGTAGGTTCCGCTTATCGAGTAATATCCGAGCTTTAACTACGGGCGCATCGCTGTGGTTTCGTTTGGATTTATTCACCAGTTATCGATATTTACTAGAATTGCAAGTTTTACCGGTTATTCTAGTATTATCATCAGTTATCCAGCCTGAGATCAGAATAATCGGCTTCGTCATCGTTCTTCTTCGATTTATCATCTCACAGCCGATTAGATCTATTTCAAGTGTTGTCTCTGTAGTAATTGTTTAGATCGCTCCAACAGTTTTTCTTTACAATTACTACACGATTATCGGCTGATCCATAGCCGATCATCTCTACAGCAAATCGGCCGATTCGCCGCCGACGCGCTCCTCAGGACAGATCGGAACTCCAGCCGATCGGAGCGCCTGGAATTTAATACTTTATTTCCTTGTAAATCAACAGGTCAGAATGACTGGCACGCCGCGCGAACCGCACCAGGGCGATAACCCGAACAGGAGCTAAGCAGATTCTCCCGGGTCGTGTGTCCCACGCTGAAGACCATCGGCCGATTCCTGTCTAGCCGATTTTAGCGCCAACACTCCCCCTACACTCATACCCTATCCTCCTACAGGCTTGGTGCCGCGTGTAGCTAGCTCGGACAGGATCCACTAGCATAATGGATAGGTGGTGTGCACATTTGACATAGTTCCATCTCTAGGTCCACTAACTCGGCTTTAAGTGTCGAGGCGAGTATCTTCGTCACAAGGCGTATCTGCCGCAACGGTCCGCCGATGGCACCCATTACAGGTATGGCCCCAAAACTCCACAAGTATCACAAGTAATCAGAAAGAATGTACCCGCAATAGGTACTCTGTAGGGTGTGCCCAACACACACCCCAAGCCCCTGATCCGAGGGTCAGGTTAATTCACTCACCCCTGCTAGAAGCTTCTAATCACCAACTCCTCAGAAGTGTATCTCCACTCACGCCAAGACTATATCACCATATCCCACACATACACATGCAAGGCAAGGCATCTCATAGATTCAACATGGTAAATAGGAGTACAAGGAGATCAGGCATAAAAGTAGGCTATGCAAGTTCATCTCATCATAACAGTAAATGAAGTGATAGCATATCTAGCAAGCAATGCCTAATGGATATTCAGATCGTTGATGGATATGAGCCTGGCTTCTCTTCATAGTCTTCTTGGGCCTCCTGGGTCTTCTGGTCGTCCGGGACGTCGATCAACTCCTTCTCGCGGGGACCTAATTATAAATACGTATAAAGATAGGGGCCAAAGTGCAAAAGTCCACAAAACTACTCAAATAGGATCCACATCACAACAAAACCTACTCTAACGGGTAGATCATGATTTTAGAAGAATTATAAAACTAGTTTCATAATTTTCGGAGGTCTGGCTAATTTGTTATGAATTTTCTAAGGTTAAATCATTTTCTAAAATTAACAAATGATTATCGGAAAAGAAAAACACAGTGGTGACACGTGGAAGCACCAGATTAGATGGGCCGGTTCGGCTCGGCGGTCCAACAGGCCAGCCCAGGTTTCTTGGGCTGGAAGAGTTAGTACGTCGGCTCGGCTCGAGTCGGCTAGGCGGCTTGGCAAGCTGGGTCGGATTCAGCCCAACACAGTTCGGTTCTCCCTCTCTCTTGTTCTCTAACTGGCCAAGGGGCCAGCTGGTCAGCGGTTCCCGCTCTCACTGACGAGTGGGGCCCGAGTGTCAGCCTCTACCCCAGATCTAGTTTGGCCGGCCAGATCCTTTGCGGCACGGGTCGGTGTGGCCATGTGTGTGTAGCAGGGAGTGGGTGTGTGCGTGCGTGCGCTGTCAAACCTAGGGCCACGGGACTGCGCACATGGCGTACATATTCTATGATAAGGAATGGAACATGGCCCACACCCTACACCAATTGTAACTACTCGTACAGGAGGAGAACTAGTCGGAACAGAAGGACTACACGAGTAGTACTCGGGTAGGACTCCTAATCTAGTATCGGGCTAGGATTTCCATGTAACCCTATCCCCTCAGACTATACAAGGGCGGGCAGGGATCCCCTAAGGATCAACCAATATCAACACCTAAGGCAATACGCTCTCGGCAACACCCCACCTCCAAAGGACGTAAAGTATTACGCTCTCGGTGGTCCAAACCTGTCTAAAGCTTGTGTTCCTTGCACCTTCGAGTTTCTGATCTCGGCAACACCCCACCTACAATGTACCACCTCGGGGATATCCCTCGGTGGGCTTGGAGGGTAAACACAGACAGCTGGCGCGCCAGGTAGGGGTGTTCATCGAGCATCCACCGGAGAACTTGATGGCATCTTTCAAATTCGCCAGCGCCGTGCCTGATGAGGGCACCATGTTCACCTTCGGCTCCTGGGTCTGCATCGCTAATGGCTCAGGTGGTTTCAACAACCACCTGGCCAACGTCAAGAAGCCGGAGGCATCTGCTCCGACACCCAGCTGCGAGATCGACAACCTTGCTGACGATCTCGGCGGGATCAAACTTTCTGATCTAATTGGAAGCTACGCAAGTCATATCACGGCAAACCCTCGCCCATCAATCAGTGCTGACAATCTAATCACCGAAATAGATCAGGTGGACGATGACATCGCCGAATGCATCAAGCTCGTGGAAGTCGCTCTCCGTCAGCCTGACCTGGCGTCCTTGACACAGAACCGCCCTAAGACGCCTCACCATCCTCCTGTCGCCACCGGTGACATCTTCTCCGGCATCGACCGAGTCGACCAAGGTATCTTAGAGTGCATGAATCTTGCAGAAACCACCCTTCAGCGCATCAACCCTAGGGAGCCGAAGGCATTCGATCTCGACTTCGATGACTTCATCGGCAAACTCAAAACCCTCAGACCAAGTCCAATTTGGTCTGAAGCGGTCTTGCCCAAGACCCTCTCCGCATTGGAAGAGGACTCTGATCACCTACTGCAACTCGGAGAAGAAGAAGCCACCAGACGTCGGGAGGCTACCATTTATGACAACCATTCGGATTTGGTTACTCATGCAACACCTATAATAGGCAGCCGCCAGAGTCTGGTAAGAGGGTCAACTCGGTCGGGCAGGCTCGAGCATTAGAAGGGAAGAAAGCCCTCCAAATTTCTCGAACCGCATAGTCAAGCAGCACCGGCAAGGGCAAGGCAACCTCTACAACTCCTCCACGAGTGACCTCAGCACTATCACCAACGTCGGCCGGGACGCCCGCAATGTCATCATCGCCAGGCAGGAGGAGCGCGACGAGGTGGAGGCCTATAGCCCCACGAACTATCATATCCCCCTCGACTACCTGGGCTCAACTCGGAAGCAAAAGCCAGAAGTCGGGGAACAACCAACCTGAAGAAACCATCAAGACGCCCTCGACATCTCTCTCGTCAGTTTGTGTCTTCTGTAAGTGGTGTTCTTTAATATTCATTAACATATATAAGTAACCAATCTTATAACATGCCCTCAATCTATTAATTCCTTATTTTATTTTGTATCATGTAGAATGGAGATTCAAACTTGCAGGAAGAAAGGGTACTTCCACATGGGCTTCATTGACCCAACCGTTGTGAGTTGCGTTAATCTACTGAAGAAACCTAAAGAAACATTTACAAACTTATACAAGTTCTTAGACCTTCAGCATTACAAGCAGAACATATTGTTTCCATACAACTTTCAGTGAGTGTTTTTGGCCGTGTAACCCTTTTACTTTTCTATCATTAATTTTTTTAACCCTAACAACAAGTGGCTCCAATAATCTTGCAGAAATCACTGGATACTAATTGTGATAATTCCGGACATGAGTTTAGCGATAGTTATGTACTCATTTAGGAAAGATCCAAAACTATACATAAACATGACTGACATGTTGAAAAAGTAATTCCGGTCATACCGCCTCCATCACCATTACTTTGAAATCGTGCGACAATAAATATATTTATTCGTTCTCAATCATGCGCAGGGTTTGGAAAAAGTTTACTCAAAAGCATCCGCATAATAATTTCAGCGCCTAACTTAAATTGAAGACAGACTTTTTCGTACGTACTAGATGCTTCTTTGCACGTTTTATTTATTTTATTATTTATTCATATGGATACCTGATGACTTCTTTTCTCTTAAAGTGTATGAGGCAGGCCTAGGCCAATAATTTATGCGCATACTATATTTGAGAGAACCTCCATGGTCTAGTAGGTCCTTCCAAGTCGTATACTGCTTGGGAGCTGGAAGTAAGTAAAAAACTTTTATCAATATTTCAACTCATTTTGTAAATTATTGTAATTATTATTTTTACTTTTTTATAGATCGATAGGATGCGAGATCACCTCATACCAGAGGAAAGGATTTTAGCAGTTCAAGAAGGTTCAAGAAGCCCTATGCGGATTTATTTATGACCAGGTCGTCAGCAAAGAGGGCGAATTCTACTATGATGGCATCTCCAACATAGATCCTAGGAGTAAATATGATGATATTAACTAAAACTTTGTTGCATTTTGTATGTAATTAAGTATATGTATATATATCGATGTAATCCACTTTGTATGTAATTAAGTATATGTATATATCTATGTATATCTATGTATGTGTATGTAAATATAGGAACTCCAATAACATATATATAGAGATTCATTTATATAATATTTTTCCTAGTATTTTCCATGTATATAGGAATTCACATACTTGTATACTTGTATATGTATATGTATATGTATATGTATATGTATATGTATATGTATATGTATATGTATATGTATATGTATATGTATATGTGAACTCCTATAAATATGGAAAATATATTAAGGATAAATATTATATAAATGAATTTATATATATATATATATATATATATATATATATATTAGTGGAGTTCATACTCAGCTTGAATACCAGTACAATAGTATAATTGAAATGAAAAAGAAATGAATGGAAAAGAAAAATACGGAAAAAAAATTAACTTTAGTCTCGGTTGTTAACACCAACCTAGTCCCGATTGGTGTTAACAACCGAGACTAAAGTTTCCTATTTGTTCCGGTTATTTGACCAGTCCCGGATTGGCGGTCCCGGTTGGAAAACCGGGACAACAAGGGTTTCCCAACCGGGACAAATCAACTATTCTGTACTAGTGATTGTAGCATTTGTTTGGTTCAGCATATGTAACGGGATTGAATACCACCTGCAAGATTTTGATTATGGCAGGCAGCCTAGCTACTACGAAAGAATCATGCTATCACCAATTCACCAGACTTGCAGAACCGAAAAATCGCTATGGCCACCTCCTCGCCGAAAGCGATGCAATTTCAGGTGAACGGTATCATCTTCTTCCCCTGCGCTCTAGTGCACTCCCCTCCATCGCTTGCTCGCAGGCCACAGCTGTTGTTTAATTGGCATCTGAGATGAAATTGGAGATGCTCTGGGCGAGAGGACGCGTTGGAGGGAGTTATCACTCGTCATTAGTCACCGGCGTTGGAGGGGTTGTCAGTAGTCGCCGGCGTTGGAGAGAGTCGGCAGCAGTCGCCGGCGTGATTGTACTATGCAGTGTGCACTGCAGTGAACCCTAGTACGCTACCAGCGATAGTCTCTTGCGGAGCTCACCTCCAGAAAGAATTTCATCAACTCTGACACAAAGCAAATTGATTCCTGCGTAGAGGTTCCGAACCAACACTACCTTCGCACAGGCGACGGAGCTAGCGCCGCCTTTGTTGCCCAGGCTAGCCCTAGCCTCACCCTCATCAAAAGAGGCAAGCCCCATTCAAGCACTCTCTGGCAGCCTCCGATGCCAAGCGAGGGTGAGGTGCAGAAAGTCCCTGGTGGTGGCGGGGATCACCGGTGCTCGTCGTGTTGTGTGCTAACTCGCAAAGATTGGAGTGCGTTGTAACAGGATGCATAACTAGAGGTGGGCACTTTCACACCGTAAACCGAAAACCGAACCGAACGAACCGAAACCGAGCCGAAATGTCGGTTTTACAGTGTTTGGGGTCGGTTTCGGTTTTGGTTTTTTAGCAGTTCGGTAATCGGTGTCGCAGTTAGTTTTCCACCCTCACCGAACCGAACAACCGTAAAAACCGAGAAGTCCACCTCCATACCCAAACAATTTCAGCCCACCTCGGCCCAAAGGTCGCAGCCCAAAAGCGCGTATTACCCAGGCACTCCGCCAGCACTCCCACGGTCGCACTCCACCGGCCTCCTCTTTTCCTCCAAACCTTATCTCTTCACAGGCGCGGCGGCGGCGGCGGCAGAAACGCTCCACGAGCAGGCTGAGCAGCGGCGGCGGGCAGCACCATGACACACAGGTCACAGCAGCCAGGGCCCGGCATTGGGCGGCACCACGACGCGCGGCCGCAGCCTGCGGTCCGCTGGGCGCCGCAACGACGCGCGGCCGCAGCAGTCGATGCGTGGTGGCGGGCGGCACAACCACGCACGGCCGCAGCAGGCAGTAGCAGTGACACGGCAGCGGGCCATACCAGCACCACGACGCACGGCCTCGCGGGGCTGGCCTGAAGCGGGCTGCAAGCTTTTTGCAATTTTGCATCCGCTGCTTGCTTGCTCCGCCGGCTACAGGTTATTTGCATCTATTGCTTCCAGCTTCGCATGCGTGCTGCTGCTGCTGCTTGCTCGCTCGCTTGCTACTCTGGCTTCTTAATTACAGCTTGGGTGTGTACATCTGCACTAGTTCGTGAAGTTCGGTGAGCTTCGGTAAAACCGAACCGAAAAACCGATCGGCGAACACGTCGGTTTTTTATTCTGCTTAGCACCGATTGATCCCTATTTTTATCACACCGAAATATTTCCTCGCCGAATAAACCAAACCGAACTCACCGAATAAGCCGAATGCCAAGCCCTACGCATAACGTGGGGTCAGGTGCGGTATCGACTTTACACAACGCCGTATCAGATCACGCTGTGAATCGTTTACAGGCAAACACAACACTACTGAAAAAATATTTGTGGGAACGCCCCTAGAGCCGAGTTAAAGGATAACCCGCTTCTACAAATGAAAGATAATTATTGTAACTCGCTCCATTTACTGTACCAGCCCAGCCGCCCCTAGAAAAACACAGGGGCGGGTGATGCCGTCACCCGCCCCTGAAAATAACATTTAATTTCTAGGGGTGGGCACCTCTGAAAATGCTTGACAAATCTAGGTGCCACTTTCTTCCTCCTCCTGACAGCTCATTGCTTACTCGGGGGAGGTGTTGTGCGAAAATCCAAAGAAAAGGAAAAAGAGGAGGGAAGGTTTTAAACTTGATTTCTTTCGGGTTGGGGCTGTAGGAGGTAAGTTGATGCTAATCATATATCTTTTCTAAGCTTTTTATGATAGTTTTGAGGCTCAAATGGAGCTCTCTTTGCCTCTAGCTAGATCTAGATCTCCATGGTGTGGATTTGCCATTTGAAGCTCCATTTTCCTCAAACTTTTGGATGAAGTTATGTTATTTTAGTAGAATAACAAGATTATATAATCATTTGGACTCAATCTTTATATTTTAGCCTTATTTCTAGGTAAATAATTTCGTAGATCCATGGAGGAGAGAGAAGCAGATTTATTTGTTTCTATATATACACATGCATGATAGTTTTTTCCCAAGAATTAGTGGTACAATAATATGGATAGGACATGGATGTACAAAGCAAGAAGGACGGTGGCCTATTTCTTTGGAGAACTTAATAAATTTATTCAAGCTGCGGAAAACCACGCAAGAACTGAGAAGACACATAGGATACCTTGCCCATATAGAACCTGTAAGAATATGAGAGTATTCGGTGCACAACTATAATCAGATCACATGTGTTTGTGGGTGGTTTTGTAGAGAACTACATGACCTAGATCATGGCGAGAAAACACCCTTTCGATGGAGAATCTACTCGACGAAATCATAAAAGGCGTCCAGTTTGATAGATTGTTTGATGCTTATGATGATTTCGATGAGGGTGGCGGCGATGATGGTGGTGGTGAAGGATGCTATGGTGATGGTGTCGACGAGGGGCTCATCGATGGTGGTAGTGCTGACGATAGTAGTGATGACAAACTTGATGACGGTGATTTTCAGAGCCAGTTGTTGAGTCACACTAAAGCGGAGCCATTGGTTGGTATTGCCAAGGGGTTAGCAAACTTCGAGATGGTGAAAAAATCAGCGGAGAAAAATGTATACGAGCGATCAAAGGGATGTCCGAAAAACTGGACCGTGCTTCATTTCATACTTGAGCTGTCGACTCTAAAGGCTAATCACAGTTGGTAAGATGTTAGTTTCAATGATCTGTCACGTATCTTGGCTTGGTTGCTTCCAAAGCCCAATAAAGTGTCAGCCAACACATATCAAGCAAAGAAGCTTGTCAGTCCGTTCACGGTGGGTGTGGAGAGAATTCATGCATACCCAAATCATTGTATTTTGTATCATGGGGATAGTTCCAAAGAGTTGGACAAATGCCTTGTATGTTCTGCAAGTCGATACAAAAATAATGCCGGTTATTGTGGTGGCGACAATCAAGGTCCAGCCGATGGGAATAAAAGGAAGAGGAAGGGTGCGACGCATAGTGTTGTCTCTGTTGAGCTAGCAGACACTACTTTAGGCATCTCTAAGAAGCAGAGTAGAATTCCTGCCATGGTTATGTGGTATACCTCCCAGTTTTTGATCGCTTGAGGCATTTCTTCTCCATCCCAAAGGATGCTAAATTGATGCGCTAGTGGGATTCAGATAAGTGCAAGAACGGCGACGGTAAGCTTCGACATCCAGCTGATGCTTGCCAGTGGAAGAAGTTCGATGAGCTGTATTATCTGGAATTTGGAACGGACCCGACGAATGTTCAGTTTGCGTTGAGTACAGATGGAATGAATCCGTTTGGTGAAAGGACTAGCACTCACAGCACATGGCCAGTGATCTTGACGATATACAACCTGGCTACATGGTTGTCCCATAAGAGAAAGTATCTTTTGCTATCCATCCTTATACAAGGCCCTAAGCATATTATATACGATTTTTAGGCATGGATCGGAGCAAGTGTATATTATAACAAATGATTGAAATTAGACTTACCCAATGTTGTATGGCGCAACTATGGAATCAATGTCTTGCCATCGTAGCATCATAACCGCTATGTAGGCCGCCACCCTCTTCATGGCCTCTTTGTGAAATTCTTTTCATTTCTCTTGTTTCTCCTTCTTCATTCGACACTGCTGTAGTGCTTCATTGTCGTCCTCCCACTTACTTGGCCTCGCAAATAGCTAAAGGGTCAAGATACCTAGTCTTCCTATTTAGCACTTGGGCATCATTTGTATGCATCCTGTAGAATAGAATGTATGACAATTAATTAGATATGCATATATAGTACTTTAGGCCATTGCATACAAGATATTAGTATCGATGAGGCACTTACATGTACTAAAGTCTAACATTTCGATGCCTAGTTCTTTGAGGCGGAACATGTGTTGGATGTCTTGAAAATCAAACATGATATCGGTGATGCCAATACCTTGATATCCGAATACATCCGCATCGTACTAAGCATATAGGCTATTATATTGAGCCCAAGTACCAACTATGCATCCTCTGCATTTCACTTGGAACCTCAGCAATTGCCCAGTCAGGTAGAAATGGTTTACCGTACTCAAACTCTAGAGGACAATCCGATAAATCTAGAATTGCACCGAGTCAGTGCGGGGCAAGGAAAATCCCGATCGTCTGGTGGCACTAGAATTTAAATCATCCTTTGACTTAGCTTTTCCAGACTTCTGGTTTGTGGCGTGCCATATATCTGCAATCTCTGACCCTTGCTTCTTGTAAGCCCGTATCACTTGCGGCATCAACAACTGCGGCAGCTGTTGTTGTGGTAGTGCTAGCGGAGCCGGTGGCGTGGACTCTCGTGGTGGTGATGCTGGAGATGGTGGTGATGCTGGAGCCAGTGGCATGGGCTCTCATGGTGGTGATTGCAGAGCCGGTGGTGTACGGTCTTATGGTGGTGATGGCAGAGCTTCTAGTGTATGCTCTGGTGCTGCCCCCTCTTGTTATGCCGTCGATGATGATGGATGCTCAACAAGCACTTGTGCTGGCGAGGTATGATCAGGAGACACCGAAGGTTGTCGACCAACCAGTATGATATCTCGTTTATGCCCCAGAATTTTGCTACCGACGCATTCTCCAAGGCAATGCTTCCCATCTGCGGTGGCGATGTCTATCTCGTGATCCTCATAGCTTGATTTGATGAGTTGTTCCACTTGTACGCGTGCATATAGGGGCGGTATCGGATTTCCCTCAAATAAACCCCCAACCGAATCCACCTGGGCCTTGGCAACTTCCTTTGTCTTCCCAGCTCTTCCGATTGGAATAAGCAACATGCATGGAGTAGTAACGAAGATGCAATCTACCAGGTATGGTTGTGCTGTGGTAGATGCGACATTGCTCTAAGCACATGCCGTATTCGCTTGGCCCAATACAGGTGGGGGCATCATCACCATCTATTGTTGCCCTACCTCTTGCGACGGGTTAATCCATAGTAGCCCAGACTGTTGCTGTTCCGCAACTGTTGCCATGAAAAATTCCCTAAACTTATTTTCTATGGATTTCTCTACCGCTTCTCTCATTTCTTCCATGTAGCAGAACCGACATACAAAGGCTACAAACACACAGAATCTAGAAGAGGACCCACCAGTCAGACGGCCACCCGAAGGCGGTGGCTAGGGGGGGCCACCAGGGGGTCGGCCGACCCCCTGGGTCGGCCGAACCTGGCCTAGCTCCCGTCCAGGCGCAGCTCGGCGGGAGATTCACTCTTATCCTCTTGAAGTCGGTTTGCCATGTTTCCAAGTATAACTCCGCCGGGAACCGCCCTTGGAGAGTATAAAAGGAGGAGAAGAGCCCTCTCACAACACGCCACATTTGAAGCCTCTCTCCCTCTCTCTAGTTGTGACTTGTAATCCTTAGGCTAGTGGAGCTAGGCTAGTTTTTCCCTTAGCAAGTTCCAAGACATCCTCGGGGTCGTGGACAAACCCTCGGCCTCCGGTATGGCTTTGTATTCGATTTGTCAGGAATTTGCTCTGATGATGAGAGGGTCGTTGTGCGGAAAATGCTTGAGCTTCAAGTCTACTTCGGTGAAGGTTATCGGCATATGGGACCATAGAGTTCTGGAGTGCTTGCGTTCGCACACATGGTTGACTACCCGAAGGTAGTCTTTTCTTTGCCTCTTCATCTCGTGCACTGGCTTGTTGGATCCTCCGGTAATGGTGTTGATCACGTTCACCATCGGGCCTCCGAAATTATTAATCTTCGGAGACCCCGTGGATAACTCTAGCACTTGGCCTAGTTCTAGCTTCGGACCTTGTGGAAGATGGTAGTTCACTAGGTCGTAGCCCTGAGTGGACGTGTCAAACCCGGGGTCACGGAACTGCGCATATGGCATAGATAGTTCTAGGATAAGGGATGGGACATGTCCCAGTCCTTATACCTGTTGTGATATACTCCTTCCGTTTTTTTCAGGTGTCATATTTGGGTTTTGGAAAATGTCAGAAATAAATGTCGAATTTGTGTAAGGCTCTATAACGCTTCAGTGAACGAGATGAGCAGTTAAGGAGATGATGCATGAGTGCCTCATTCCTGCTGACGATTTAATTCAGTTGGCACCGTTGGTTGTTTATATACAGGCGATTTGCATCCTCAAACTCAGCGAACTAGCCATGGCCGAGAAAGAAGGCAAGTGCGGGCGCGGCGTCAGTGCGAAGCTCATGCGAGGTGTCAATTATGCGCCGGACGCCAGCGATAGCAAGGAGCATGCCACCGGCGACTACTTCGGCTCCGGCAGCTCCGGCAGCTCTGTGTACACCTCGGACCACAACGTTGCGGAGGCCCTCAGCTACCTAGCATCTCTTCCAAAGCAGGTCTTCAAATTTGCATGTAGGGAGCCCGAGCGACGGGATTTGCATGCCGTCATGCAGAATTAATTAGCCAAAGTATTAATCGAGGCCAGAATTAATAGGGAGAGAGAGGTTTTAATCACCTCCTTGGTCTGTGTAGCCAAGGCAAATACGACATCTAAAAAATCGGAGAGAGTACTCGGACTCGAGTAGGACTAGTCGTTATAGAAGGAAGCTACTCGGTACGACCAGAGTAAGACTCTTAAGCATGTAACGAACTAGGATACTTGTAAACCTATCCCCTAGAGTATATAAGGGCGAGCACGGATCAATAACCAATCCAAGGTAATACAAACCACCACACAGGACGTAGGGTATTAAAAGAAATGGAGGCATTCTTTTTTGATTCAAAGATTGATTTTGATGCCTTTTTAGAGGTAGTTTTAGTTTGTTCAAGAATCTCAATTTTCTTGGTTAGCTCATAATTTTGATCAATGATCATATCAAATTTTTCGGCCAATTCTTTATAATTGCATGATGAGCTAGCCAATTTTTCTTTGAGTTCCTTGTTTTTCGAAAGGAGTTTTGTTATTGCTACTCTTGAGTGCGAACAAGATCCACAAGTTCATGAAGAGAAGAGCAAGAGTCATCATCACTTACATCGCTATCATTCATATCTTTGACCATAAGGCAAATGTACAATGAGCTTGATGAAGGTAAGAAGGTACATGGCTTGTGGTGGATTTCTTCGTCACTTGAGCTTGTCACATCAAATCCACCCTTTGCAATGCTAGTGAAAGCCTTCTTGCTTTCCTTTCTTTCCTTCTTGCTTTCATGAGAGGACAATATTCGGTGTAGTGCCCCTTTTCACCACAACCAAGACATTCTTTTTTCTTGTTCTTTCTTCCCGTGTTGTAGCTCACCAATTGCTCCATGGTAGTAGGAACACCCTTTGAGTTGAGCTTCTTGAGTAGCTTGTTGACTCTTTTAACAAGTTGCTTGATTTCTTCACTATCATCTGAGGAGCTACAACTTGCTTGATCATCATTTTTCTCTTCTTCATCATCATCACACTCATCTTCACTTGAGCTTGAAGCCTCACTTGAACTTGAACTTGAGCTTGATTCTTGCTCTTGAGCTTTCTTGCTTGATGTGGAAGATTTTTGTTTATCTTCAATCTTCTTCTCCTTTTCTTCTTTGCTTGATGTACCAACATCTTGACATGAAGGAGAAGGTATTTTGCCAATCTTCATGGATAGCTCATGAGCAATGATCTTGCTCAACACTTGAGTGGGCTTCATCTTGCTCAAGTCTTCAAACAAGTGGAAGTAGGTGACGATGGCGGAGTACCTACTCTCGGGATCTACTTGGATGATCTTTCTTGATATGTCCTCATCACTCAACTTGGTCAAACGTATTTCATTTAGCTCATTGACATCAACATTTAAACATGAGTACATGTCATTAGCCAATTCATTAGGCAACATTTTGAAAGAATTGAAAGCCTCTTTGACCGAGAGATACTTTTGCTCCCTAATGACACTCATGTCGTTGTGGAACTCATTGAGCATGTTCCGAATTTCGTATGCACTTTTAAGATTATACACTATATTGAACACATCAATGCTAAGAGATTCTAGAAGAGAATTCCGAGCGATAGCATTGAAGTGTATCTCTTTTTCATTGGCCTTGGTGGGGTTGTCTGGCTGAGTTAAGGGTTTCATTCCTTCACTCGTCACTCTCCAAAAACCTAAACCTTTTGCTTCTAGAAAACATGACATGCGAACATGCCAATAGGGGTAGTTTGTGCCATCAAAGTGTGGAGGCCTACCGAAATCAATCTTAACCTCTTCGGATATCATTTTGCTCGATGATGGTGAAGCCAAAGGACCAAAAATGAGCCACCGGCTCTGATACCAATTGAAAGGATCGTGACACCCTAAGAGACACCCTAAGAGGGGGGTGAATTAGGTATTACAAAACTAAGGCTCCAAGCACATATAAAAATCTATTCCAAAATCTATCTAGATTTGCACAAGGCAATTCTAGGAAAGGTACACGCGGAATTGTAAGTGCAAGAAGTAATGCAGAATGTAAATGAGATAGAGAATACAAATTCTGAGCACGGTGACTTTTTACAGAGGTATCGGAAAGCTCTACTTTCCCCTAATCCTCGTTGGAGCCCCTCGCGAGGTAATAATGCCCGCGCAAGGACCAAGCTCCCAGTCGAGTAACTCCATGGATAACCGACAGGCCTTCCCCGCGCGTAAGTGGGTCTCTGCGACTCCGCCTTGCCTGTCCCAGATGCTCCCCGTTGTCTTTACTAGGTAGAGCTTTGGAAAATCGCCGAGGGCCTCTCCTCCCTCTCACAAGCACCGGTGGCCACTCCACAAACACGGTTGGACGGTCTCGCAAAACTTACAAGCCCCAGATTTACAACTCTTGGTGCGCGCAAGCACCAATAACAAAGGGATGTGCAAACCTCGCCTAACTCTAGGCTAACACCCAAAGCAATGCGCTAAGAGGCCTAAACTAGCACTAATCAAGCCCTAAGACTTTGCTCATTGCCTTAATGTTCTCTTGAACTCTTTGGTGGATAGAACACTTGAATGTGTGTGGAAACCAAGCCTATAGCTTCTCGAAGCTCTAACACCCTTCAAATAGTCGGGCATATGGTGTATATATAGCCACAACCAAGAAACTAATTGTTGCCCATCATGCTGCAGACACAACACCGACCGACTAATGCTGTCAGGCAATATTTGCCTCACCGATTCAATCAGTGATCCCTTTTCAAACAGTGCCACTGGTCAGTGACACCTGACCGATTGAGTCGGTCTGAGAGGTTTGCAAGACTTGACACCCTCACCGACTAATTCGGTCATGTGCACTTGAGAGGACCGAATTAATCTGTTTGTGTAATCTCAAAGTGCAATAGAGCCTGGGTTGACCGACTAATTCGGTGACCCCTACTACTCCGGACCAATTTAGTCTGTCAGGCAAAATACGAACAGCTGAGTTTTGACTCCAATTCGTTTCTTCGCGGGTCTTTTCTTTCTTGATTATTTTGATGGCTTCCATTGCATTCTTGGAACCTATAAACATCTACAAAAGTATATCTTGACAAAACTTTAGTGTCAATGATTATATTGTTATTCAATCACCAAAATCACAAACAATGGCTTAATGGCTATTTTTCTTACACTAGCCAAGTGAGTCCTGCCAAACTAGCATTTTGATCATTTTGGCACAAATTTGTCTGGCACAGTACTGCATTCTAGTGAACACAAAAACTTGTGGAATTTGTTAGATTAACCCCTATAGCTATGGTATTCCTTTCAAAAGATTTGTTTCATACAATGTTGGAGGTTGAGATTATTGAGATAACGACTGCCAACAGTGCTACTACTGTGGCTGCCCGGTCTTATGTGTTTGTGATTTTTGTTTTCGTCACGTTGCCCGTCCTTATGCCGCAGTAGCTGCATGCTGCTTGCTTCTAATTAGTTCTCTATAAGTGTTGTGCTCCTGCTAGCTATACGCACCCTATAACTTCGCTATTTGAATTTGTACTACTTAAAATATGGTAGGCAGTAACATTCAATACATGAAGAAATAATTTTTGATTCATAAGATATAACTTTACTATTTTGATTTTTACTATTTAAGTGTGGTAGAAAGGAACATTTAAATTAAGAAGAATTAATTTTTATTATATACGAAGAAGTAACTTATCGGTACTTTAGTGACATAAGGAAGTAACTACCGATAGTTTACATGGCAGAAAAGTAGCTTATCTAGTCATAATTTGCATGATAGAATAAGTAACTTTAAACTTTGTAGTTCGTAAATGTTAGACGTGTAGAAAAGGTAATTTTGCAATTTTGTATTAAGAAAAATAACTTTGTACTTTGTGAAAGTTAAGAAAAAGTAACATTTTAGTCGATGAACGTTAGAAAAGTAACTTTTATGATTTCTAGAATGTAACTTATGAACATAAAAATTAACTTCGCAGTTTGTGACTGGAAATAACTTAGCAATAATATACATGATAGTAAGTAATTTATGACTAATTTATACGATAGAGGAAGTAATAAGACTAGTTTTAAGAAAATAACTTCACCATTTTGACCAAAACATACTCAACTGAGATCTTGTTTTGACATAGGGGACCCTTACAATGCAATTCCTAGCTGAGTGCTTAAGACTATGGGATCAAATGCAAGAAATGCATCTCACTCCGAACACCCCTAACCGCTTCATTTTCGGGGTACTTGGCGAGTTGCACCTATCAGGCCTTCTTCCATGGACAGGAATAGCCTTCTAAAGTGCCAATTCTTCTTCTGGTTAGCGGCATATATACAAGCGTTGTTGGACCTATGAGAGGCTTTAGAGACAGGGCAAAATCTTTTTGGAGCTAGTTGATCTATGAATTTTACATTAGACTAGGTGTGTCTGCCCGTGCATTGCAACGGGATATAAATTACATATCTATGAGCGACATATTCAGGTGGTGCTATCAAGAATCATCGGAATCAAAACTACTTCATTCAAATTTACAATGATCCCTTTATTATAGGGTCATACATCAGCTATGCTTGTATTCATGTAAATAGAAATGTGTAGTTTACACACGATCCCCTCGAAAGTATTTTTATCATTTGACATTGATCAAATCAATTTGCTCATAATAACAAGATGAACAAATAATTTACTGTTATCTCTGCTCCCAAGATACATGTACCTTGCTTTCTCCAACATCGATCCTAAAAATATAATAGAAATGTCAATTCTAATCAACTGCAGGTCATCTATATACTTCTTCCCATTGATATCATAAACGTAGGCATCTAATATAAACTACATGATGTAAAGCAAAACCTAACTACGACTGCCATGTGACAAGAAACTAACGATGGATGACGAAATGAAATGAAATGAAATGGCGTGGCGTGGCGTGGTGAGGACTTACGGACGTGTGTTTAGATTGAACTGCTTGTCTACATAATATCCAGATTCCTCTTCCTATTCACATATAAATATATTAATTTTGACATCATATTCTCATATAAATATATTGATTTTGACAGCCTATTTCTATATACTTTCAATGTTCAGTGCACTAAAGGTTTGACTGGGTCACAGCATAATCCACTCCGAACCTTCAGAAGGTTTGACTTGGAGATTCGACGTTGCTGAGGTATGACTGTAATTCCAGGATATCCTACATCATCACTGTAGCATCTACACATGAAATTGAATGAACTTCAGTTCACATAAATGACAACAACGGATGTTTTGCATATACATTTGGCCATGAGCAGATATTATGTACAAGAATTGGAGATCAATGAAAAATTTTTAATGCCAAATACAACACTGTTAACTCTTGTAGTCTTGCTCATGCACCCAGAATGAAATTGAGACTATAGGTTATTCCTATTGCATGAAGAATGATGAACTACTGAAAGAAATATACGATTTCCAACTTGAAAACATAGAAAGACAGCAGTTCACTCAGATAAAAACATTTCAAACAAGTCAAATGCAGCCTACTCTCCAATTCCAAAATTGCTCTGTGTTTTGTTTATACTATCAGGTGGTAGAAGTGTTATGCAGACGTATTTGCATCTTCTTGCATCTCAAACAAGGCAATGTTGATGCAAAGCAGTTTTGAGCTATCACCAAGCAAATGATGCACCCTGCAGCTATTCCCTCGAGCAGGTTGTGTGCATCCTCCATGCCAGAGTTGGTGAAGATGGTGGCTGCCGCTGGTTGCCTGTGGGGGCTGCAGGTTGCGCAGAAGAGGACGCTGGGGTTAACGTCGGCTTTGGGACGGTGGGCAGCTTCCTCCGGGCCGCGCCGGCGGGGGGCACCGAGCTCGCAGTGTCCTGCGGCGGTGCTAGAGCCGCTGCAGCACGCGATGTCGTGGCTGTGCTCGCAGGCGGCGCCGAGGGACGGGAAGGGCGCCGGCAGACGCTGGAGGAGGGGGTAGGTGGCAGCGCGGCGGAGGGGGTGCTCACTGTGGGCGGCGGAGCAGCTCCGGCGGTCAGAAAAACGGCCGATTCGGGCTGGGGGAAGGTCGGCCGTTGTCTGGGGTTGCGCGAGAAGGACGTGGGGGGAGGCGGCCGCCGATCCGTTCACAGCTCGGTCTCCGGCGGCGTGGAGGCGGCGGCCGCGCAGTCTTCGTGGTGAGGAGGTCCACGCGTCGCTCCCGCCGCGGCGCGGATGGAGGTGGCGCGGTGGGGCACGGCGTCGCCGCGCCGAGTCATCTTCGCCGTGTGGCGGCGCTCGGCGCCGCGATGCGGATGGAGGCGGCGGAGGAGGGGGGTGCCGAGCGCGGGGGGTGGCGGACGGAGAGGAGGGGGAGGGCGGAGGGCGTCGGGGCTGCGCGAGGGGGAGGGTGTCGGGGCGGAGGAGATGGAACCGTCGCGTAGCGTGGGCACGGGGTGGGAGGCGGATGATGGGAGCGATGGCACGACGGGGTGACGATGGGACGCCGGCAACGATGAGGAGACGGAGGTCGTAGAAGCCGGCGAGGGACTCCGTAGGATGCCGGGGGCGGCCGCCGTAGGAAGCCCGCGACCGAGGACGGTGGCCGTCCTACGCCAACGACGCCGCGATGGGTGACGGCGCGATGGAGCGGCGGCGCGACGGGAAGATAGCGCGACAGGGCGAGGGCACGACGGCGGGCTAAACGAAATCGATCAAGGGTTTAGGGATTGTATGGAAGGGGTCCGGTATTATCAATCACTGGCCTTTGATGCGGAGGAGTTTGAAAGGCACGGTGCAAATCAGCCCGCGGACCGACGATGGGGGAGGAGGCGACGGATCGCACGACGAGCGGAGAAAAAAGTCACCCTCACCCTATTTTTAGTAGTAGAGAAAACCACCCTCTTACTAACTTCTCTCACAAGCTGGACCCTACGTGCCAGTGAGATGCATTCAGGGACGCAGAGCCAAAATCTGTCCTTACTAGCGGAGAGGCATGAACGGCGCGGAGGCGTGAAGCGGTTGGTACACCTATGAAGCTGGAAAAGGGTGATGAGTGTGCCACGCGCTCGCTGTGGGTGTGTGGGCGTGGTGTGCAGCCAAGCCGTGACGTGACCGGATGTGATTTTGTGGTGATTGATGACCAGAACATGAATGCTGCCGTTACCGGTGATTGGTGACAATTATTTTCAACAGTTATATGACCTCCAGGTGCACCTCACACTACATGCACAAAAGCTTGGAAGAGCAGCGCTACTGAGTTCCTGCTCAGGATAAGCGGATAATCAGGTTTTTTTTTGGAGCGCACTCTCTTGCGCAACTGCTCCTCGCGAAGGATGAAGAGCCCGGACTGATACAATGCGCTGTTTAAGAACGGTGGATCTAGTGCCTTCAGACACTGATTTCGTATACACCAAAACTTTCTATGGTACTTTTATCAGCGTTTAATAGAAATTTAAACATGAACACTTGCATATATTTGGTTGTCACAAGAGGACTCATGGCAACTAAGTTCATGATTTACCTGATGTACACAAGTAGAGAAACAAGTTATCGGTCCACCTAAGAGTACCGATATGAACTAGACCTGGTACTAATACTAGCATGGTATTACTAGTATTTTTAAGGTGGACCAAAGCCTATGGAACCATTCAGTTCCGGGTGATAATACTACCCGGTACTAAAAGATTGGGTAGTAATACCACCCAGTACCAATGTCTCCGGCCACATTCGTACCGGATGGTGATACCATCCGATACTAAAGGGTCCTTCAAAAGAAAATTTCTCTCTTCCAATCAGAATTGTTGTGTAGGTGAGATGGTAAGAGATGTACTTCCAAGGCAAGAGGTCGTGAGTTCGAATCCCATCATTGTACCAGGGTGGTTTACCCAGTGTTAAAGACCGAGACTAGAGGCCTGTTTTCTAGTAGTGTTATTTTAAAATTAAAATATACTGCAAATTGCTTAAATTTCTATCGGTTCTCAATAAAAATGAGCACATCCCTCAAATATCTTCCGGGTCACCTGTGGAGCAGAACGAAAAAGGAGCATAGTCTTCTACACAAAAAGAAAAGGAAACAAAATTTTTTTAAAGCCCAATCACTCGCAGCAATTGCAAATCGTGCTCGAATCCTGCCTAATTATAAGAAACACTAGAAAAGTTATTGGCAGGGTTACTAGCGAAACATTTCAAAGTCTTATCAAAATGACCCCAAATGCCAATAGCATCTTTCCACCTAAGGAGGGTTTACAAATGTAGCTTGGAGGCTATCTACAAATGTAGGGGATGAAGCGTTTATCGGTGCTTGAGGAGCCTATGACGAAGAAATATTTTTGAAACGATTGGCAACGATAAAGTAAAGAAGTGGAGGGGTGGTTGACATGACTTGGCTTGAGGAGTGCTGGGCGCCGGCGTTGATTCTGCTCAGAAGATTCCTGCGGTCCCATTATCCTCTGTTCTTGTCCTAAGTGAGAATTAAATCATGCCACCGAATATACCCGCAAAAGCATAGCGTAGTTTGTTTGGTTGATGTCTAACTCTAGTGCTTTGTTAGAAAAATGGATATTTCTGACAAAGAAACACAGTATTCTAAGATACAATTGAATTTTGTTGGGGATTCTTAGAGAGTATTTTGGTAATTTTTTTTGAAAATGCTTATCAAATTTCAGCACGCGCGTCTCATAACCCAGTTTACCTGAACCAAACGCCAGGCCCAAGCCTTTTCTTTTGAGCATCTTCAGTATCAGAAAGCTAGATATTTCTCGTCCCACGGAGGTGGAAGATCATGTATGGAGTGTTTAATTACGGAAGCTCAAGGTTCAGTCCAAATCATATCTATTTCCCCAATTTGGAAATTTCCCGTGGTCCAACTCGAAGCGATCAGGGAGCGGGCACCGTACTTGTGGCTGTGGATAGCAAGGTTTCCCCCCAGTTTGGGCACGGGTGACGTGGCCACGCCGTAACACTGAGTGGCCAGCATCGACTCCACCCATCTTCGCC
Organism: Panicum miliaceum; assembly: GCA_032594955.1. Classification (NCBI taxonomy): domain Eukaryota; kingdom Viridiplantae; phylum Streptophyta; class Magnoliopsida; order Poales; family Poaceae; genus Panicum; species Panicum miliaceum. The sequence continues at coordinate 6,440,742 of CM064072.1, forward strand.
AATCGCCAATTCGCCACGGCCACGGCTGCGTGTGCTCCTCCACTCGGCGCCACAGAAAGGGTGCCAAGAAAAGGAAAAGAAAACCATTTTTTTCCCTACCCAAATCGAGGGCGTGTCCAGGTAAACAGAAGCGCGAGAGAGTGCGCGGCTCGGCGCCGAAGGAATCCATCGAGTTCGCCCCCAAGAATTCGTGGGAGCTGCGGACAGGAGTGAGTTTTCGCCGCCGATTCCGTCGCCGGCGACTGTGTCGGCAAGCGCCGAAGGTGAGTGTTCAGAGCTCCCTCTGTTGCTGCTCTATCCTTTCTGTTTTCTTTGGGGGGCCACGCCGTCGGTGCCGGCACAGGAGACCTGCGATGGCCGGCGGGTCAATTGGCGGCCCCGGCGGGGAGGGAGAGAGCGGGGAGGAAAAACGTGGGGACGAGCCCTTCTTCTCTTCTCTATTTCCCCCTTTTCCAATCGTTAGGAGAAACTAACCAAGTAATTTTTGTTTTGGAGGTTTAATAGTGTATGGCTAAGCGCCAATTTGCATTTATGTGCTATATCTTGCTTGAAATTTACTGTGTCCTGATTACACCACCCTTAATACACCTGAGGTGGTGATTTCCAATTAGTTGCATATCTACCTATCAAAAATGTTGTTTGGCAAGGCAACAGCGTAGCAGAATGAAGAAATCTGCATTTGAGTCCGTGAATGTTCTTTCCAAATTCCAAAAAAAAAACTACATAGGAGAGTTGGATTTCAGTCCATGGCAGCCGAGAGAGCTTTCCCTTCTCCATGCTCAATTGTTGCCATTTCTAAACTGCGAACCTGCACAAACTAATGTTCAAAATGTCACCTAATCAGATTCACAGAAAAAAAGGTCAGAGACAGATGGACAGATTGTTATTCTTATTCTTATACAATTAACTTTAGGAAAGTAGTGCTGTAATGATGCTCCATAAGTAGGGATTAAAGTTTGCTGATGTAGTTTGCCATCTCTTCTAGATATCAGAACTTGAGGCCCAAGATGGAGCTCTGCACGGCATGTATCTGGACTTCAGCGCAGTGGTCCCAAACAGTAACTCCTAACAGACGAGCATCATACCATGGATTTGTGAGGTCAATCTCCACATCACCCCAAAGGAGAAGGCGATCAACCCTCTGTGTCATGAATGCTGCATCAACTAGTGCTCCAGTCTCATCTCAAAGCGTAACCCAACTTCCACGCAGCAGCGGCTCAGGTCTCAAAAGTATATCCAGCAACAAACCCAGCAGTGCAATGGAGCAACTTGATATTGAACGTGGTGTTTGTATCCCATTCCGAAAGTACACTCCAGAAATGGTACTGAAATCTGCAAGCTTTTATGTTTATAGGATTGACTTGCTAAAAGTTATTTTAATTGTGTGCATTTCTACAATTGCTAGGTCAGGAAAAAGGTATTGGATTCAAGAGGCTCCATACTATCCCTTGCTAGTCGGGGAGTGGAGATAATTTGGAAACTCGGATTTTACTGGTCATCTCTAATGTATGATTTCTTGGTTGGACGGGATGAAGAAATTGTTCCATATCGCGCCCGCCAGCTTCGCAATCTTTTATGTGATCTGGGCCCATCTTTCATCAAAGCAGGACAGGTCATATCATTTAGCCTTGATGATAAAGGATACATCTCATTGTACAATAGGAATCACTGGTCCTATCTTTCCTACACAATCGTCCTAACTTTCTTTGTTTCTGTTCTTCAGGTTCTAGCAAACAGGCCTGATATTATTCGAGAGGATTATATGAATGAACTCTGCATCTTGCAAGATGATGTTCCTCCAGTCCCTAACCAGGTATATGGTTACAGCAGATATTTGTTCTTCAAGATAATATTAGAGTATGTGCAGATGAAATTAGAGTGATTAACCAAGTTGAGTTTGTTGCTGAATACTTGGTAGGTGGCTTTTGCCATAATTGAGGAGGAACTTGGACAGCCTCTAGAGAGATTGTTCAGCAAAATTTCATCAGAGACAATAGCAGCTGCTAGTTTGGGCCAAGTTTACCGCGCCACACTAAGAGAAACTGGCGAGGATGTTGCTATTAAGGTTCCTATATTCACTTTGTTTCTGTTATCAGTTTACTTCTTTTATTACCTTTACTATTCTTTTTCTATCTAGACACATTATTTTTTTTCTAAGTATGGTCTTTAAAAAAGGATGAGTATAACTGTATAAGTATACCCTGGTAATTGTGTCTCTGTACACTTCGCATGTCATGAACCAAATGCTTAAATGTGCTCCGGGAATCAATACTTATCTATTTGATTTATGTCATTGAAATTGCAGGTTCAGAGACCAGGGATTGAACCAATAATATACCGAGACCTTTTTCTGTTCCGCACTTTGGCTTCATTTTTGAATGGGATTAGTCTTCAGAAATTAGGGTGCAACGCAGAGCTTATTGTTGATGAATTTGGTGAAAAACTTTTGGAAGAACTTGATTACACTCTTGTAAGTATCTTTGTAGCATTTAACTGTCATTGTCAATTTAGCAAATTAGCTGTTACAGCTGTCATGTTCCTAATATAAAGTGCATTTATTCTGTTTCAACATTAAATTACTTATCTTTGCTTCCTTTTTGATAAGTTTATAGGAGGCTAATGTTTTTAATTGCCTTTTGCATCATATTAGGAAGCTACAAATATCGAGGATTTCCTAGAAAATTTTAAGGATGATCCAACTGTTAAGATACCTCAAGTGTACAAGCAGCTCTCAGGTTCTCGTGTTCTGGTGATGGAGTGGATAGATGGAATTAGATGTACGAACCCACAGGTTTGACCATCCATAAAGTTGTTTGTTTATTTCAAATGTGCAATAGTTCATGGTGAATCTTTAGCAGCACTGATTCCAAATTCATTCATGCAGGCTATAAAAGAAGCTGGAATTGATGTGGAAGGCTTTCTCACAGTTGGAGTAAGTGCTGCCTTGCGTCAGTTACTTGAATTTGGTCTTTTCCATGGAGATCCACATCCTGGAAATATTTTTGCAATGCGTGATGGTCGGATTGCATATGTCGACTTTGGTAATGTGGCCGTCCTTAGCCAGGTCTGTAAAATGCTCTGGTCTAGTAGTAGAATTCTTTGCACTTACAGTTAGTTACATTGTTATTGCTGCTTTTTTTTCCTGTCTATATATATACATTTTCTACCTTGTACCTGATAATGCTGCATCAAATGTCTTTTCACGAAATGGTATTCCTTCTCTTTTGTGAACTCATGTTTGCAGTGTCACATTTGCACGTTATACATGGAAACAAAAAGTGGTTAACATGCTGTTTTTTCATTGTTGTCTCCTATGTGCAGCAAAATAAACAAATCCTAATCGATGCTGTTGTTCATGCTGTCAATGAAGATTACGCTGAAATGGCAAATGACTTCACTAGGCTGGGTTTTCTCGCTAGTGGAACAGATGTAGCCCCAATTATTCCAGCTCTGGAAGCCATTTGGCAAAACTCAGCTGGAAAAGGCTTGGCAGATTTCAATTTCCGGAGTGTGACTGGTATGTTGATATGGTTAGAATTGTGTCGACGCTGACAAGTTAAAGCTTGTTTGTTTCAAGCTTGTTTGTTTCTTTTTCTCACACCGTACACAAGTTGTTGTTTTTTCAAATCTCAATGTGTTGTTAGTTTATTTTTTTAGCACTTGGTCATATGAATTGCGAATATTATTTTTTTACTGCATTTCTGTATGGTTGCTTATTCATGTATAGTACACATTTTTTCCTTCCACTAATGAGAAGTTTTTTTGTAACATGTTATATGTTCAGATATTTCAAATATCCAAAGGAAAATATACTTCATTTTTTAATGTTAATTAAAATCACAGGGAAGTTCAATCAGCTCGTCTACAACTACCCAATCCGCATTCCAGAAAGGTTTTCCTTGGTTATCCGTTCGTTGTTGACGCAAGAAGGAATTTGCTTCACACTAAAGCCTGATTTTAAGTTTCTTGAGGTATGGTGTGTGCTGCCTTTGAGCTCATGGAAACACCAATTTGCATTTCTGTGTTTACTTACATTCTTTTCTCTATGTTTCCTCATATTTAGGTTGCATATCCATATGTAGCAAAGCGTCTGTTGACAGATCCAAACCCTGCTCTGAGAGAACGCCTGATTCAGGTAACTTGTGTAGACCCTATTATTAGAGATGTGTGTGTGGTGTTTCCCAATCCCTGTACCTCTCTACACCTATTGACATAAATGCAAAGACTATGTGAACCAAATAGTCAAATTAAGCATTATTACTGGGAAATAAATGGAAACTCTTCTGTGAATGTGGAAAAGTTGCATAGTTTCAAGTGCATGTTGAAGTGCACCATTATGCATCTACTTTTCAGATTCTACAATTGCTTGTGCCTTTTATATTTTTTAGCATTATTTCCTCATATCTTTTCTGTGCAGGTATTATTCAAAGATGGGGCATTCCAGTGGAAACGACTAGAAAACCTTATAGTTCTTGCCAAGGAGAATGTGTCCAAGATGAGCAGCAATCCTGCACTGAAAAAAAACAGTTCGTGAGTATTGGAACCACTGTCTTGCCATCCTGCATATGTTTGTTCGATCTAGAATTTTTCTGATCTTTTGATCTATCAGGCAAGCTGTGAGAAGTCAACAGCTGGAGAGCAAACTTGATCTCACTGAAACAATAAAGGACGGAGCACGAATGTTCCTTATCGATGCTGGGATCAGGAGACAACTTATACTGGCTTTCACTGAAGACTCCAAGTTGCATGTAGAAGAGGTACTATAGATAGATTGTTCAATCGTCCTGTAAATTGCTTGTGTCCCTATAAAATAAAAATAAATTTGACATAATTCTCAGTGAATGAATGCAACTCATTTCTTTTTTTGCAGCTTGTTGATGTGTACAGACTGGTTGAAGATCAAATAGATATGCCTTCAGTTGCCCTTGAGGTTCTCCAAGGTAAGTCAGTCAAATTCTGTTTACTTGATCTTATCACTATGGGAACATTTCTCCTTGCTAGGAATATAATGTATTACTTACTCTTTTGTGCAGATCTGCCATCCGTTGTGCGCGATTTCATGCTTTCTTGGAGTGACTCCATCCTGTCAGATCGCCGGTACTAAATACTTTTAATCACCCGTGCAGCTAGCACAGAAAGCAGAGCGAACTTTAGACCCTGCAAGATCATGGTACCTCAAGACAATCTGCACAAAGATAGCTACACAGGCATTCCTCGTTGTATACAATTCGTTTTTCCTGTAATTTTTGTATAGCGAAATCTGCAACGTTCAACTTCTTTCTTTTCTTAGATCTTCTCGGTTTATATGTTCTGCGTAGCCCAAGGGAACTTGTATATAGAATGAGCTTGTAATTTTGAATACAGTAGGTGTACAGAACCAGCTTACGAATATATACATCAGGATCAACGTCTTTCTGTTGACTTCTACGTGTCTGCAGGGACATTTGTTTCCCTTTCCTCCACTCCCTTTTTTTTGTCTGCAGCGATCATAATTTTTGACCGCAAATAAGTAGGCTGCCATCAACAGTTTTCTGGTTGCTCTGTTCTGTTGGTTGGTGCAAAAAGATTAGTAAGCATATTGTGTTTAGGTACATGTACTACATCTTGTTACTAATCGCGGTGATGTAGCTCAAATGGTAGAGCTCGCTTTGCATGCGAGAGGCACAGGATTCGATCCCCCGCATCTCCATCCTTTCAAATATTTCATTTTTAATTTCCATCGCCACAGCTCCCAAGGTTTTCAATTCCGGAATGAAAAAAAATCAGTGCCCAGCGAAAAATGCGATATTCGGGAACTTCGGATCAAATTCAATTAAATTCCATTTTTTAAAAATTTTTGGCAGAATTTCACTAGAAACTATGTCTAGTCCACCCTACGTCATAACTGTATAAAAAAACAAACAAACAAACAAGACCATTTGACATGTTATAGCACAGATTAGATAGATTCAGGCATCTCAATATGTCAATGTCATCCATCACTCCTAAATGCAGTCCCAGACTGCTAGTGTCCCACATATTACAGTCCATAGTACAAGCTTGAAGCACAGAGCACCAATGTAGATCCCAAATGAACATCATTTGCATTGCAAAATACAGGAGGGCACTTCAAAACCAAAAAAAAAATACTTGGACAAAGGACATGCACCAACAAGGAGTGTCATAGCTACATCTTCTCCATGGAGGCCTACAAAATAGACATGAAATATTTCAAAATCTGAGAAACAAAAAAGCTCCAAAAGGCCAAAGCATGCCCTTGCTTTTGTTCAAACAATATTCTAATTGATAAAACTCTTTTAGTGTGCAGCAAATGAAATCTGAGCAGGTGTTAGGAGCATTGTAAACTGATCTTTTAGAGTTGGGAGACACTCTTAAGAGTTGGCTTCTTCTTCCTAGTTGATCTTGGACGGATAGAACAGTTTGGCCCTCCAATATCTTAACTCCTGAACGGCGGGCTGCACCACCACGGGCTCTACTACCACTACTTCCATCACCTATCACAGATCATATTTTTCAAAAAAAAAGAAACAAGCAAGTTAACAATAATCAGTGGTTGAAGTTCATTGAAAAACAGAACGCATGTCTCTTTGTGCCGCTTGAGGATGAAGTGACATACTGCATTCTTCTACGCCTGTTAGGGAGATCATGCTCGCCTCTGCAGAATGGCTTTCATCCTCATTTGGTGTGCCATGTATCGCCCTGGCGCATGGTGGCCTTGGGCTCTCCTGTCTCCCGTTTGGTGCGCGTGCTTTGCAGCCTTTTGCCGTCACGCACGCATCATGTGCTTCACACGTATCTCCTCGTGATATCTGTTTCCACAAATCAACATGAGGTCAGATAGGATAGTTTGGCCTACATACTTGCAACGCTTGTTACCTCAATCAATCGATGGTTAGTCACGCGAATATCCAACTCTATCACTCCGTACCTCCTGCAGGTTGAACAAGATGTGATCTGGGAGATGCTGCCCAATGTAGTGGAAGGTTTCTGTAGATATAATGATCAACGACAAGCACTAGAGTACAAAAGGAAGACCTGGTGCCCTCAAAGCGCAAAATATAGCTCAGTTGCTCTAGAGATTACACAGCCACTGATGACGCTTTCGAAAGCATACCTGATGGAAACTTCTAGCGCCCCTACCAGGATGACGACGACGACGATGATGCTGATGATGAGGGCATCCCAAGCGATGTCAGAGTAATAAGAGATCTCACTAAGTTATCTCTTGTGGTTTGGGTCATGGCAATGGCTGGTGCGCGTGTCGTTTTCTTTCAGAGACGTTGCTTTAGACGGGCTTTCACTGGGTCCAGGGGTTGCAGTTGGTCATGGCCTCATGGGTGATGCTAAAGACTTGTCTTTTACTCGCTGTTGTATAATAGTGGTCATATCGTTTGATTTCTTTTTATTATTTAGCTGTGTGCTTGTGGCAGAGGCTGGAACCAGTTTATGTTTGATTATATCACTGATGTTATTATCTGAGATCAATAAAATTTTCCTTTATCTAAGAAATCTCTAGACTCCACCCGTATACTTAAACACAGTGTCTCGTTTAAAAAAAAGACAGCGTTATTCTCAATTAAATTTTTTCCTAAGCACGAGTCCCACATAATATGCATGATTGTAAATAACCTAATCTTGTCAATATCATTATCGCTAGCTTCACCATATTGTATAATAAATTGGTCTATATGATCTAATATGGTTCTACCATCATCATTGGTGAATTTTAAAAATTCAGGAATTCCAAACCCCTAAAGATATGCAACGTACTCATAATTATTAGGGTATGTTTAGATATAATTGACATTTGACTTTAGGTTCCTTACAAAAAGTATGCCTAAAGATCTTAGTCAACTCCTTTGAAGGTGACTTGATAAAAAATCTTCGGCCCTAGGCCAATTTGCAATTGATGCACTATAGGCTTAATTAGCTTGTGCAAGTCCTTTGAAGGTCACATTATTTAGTTTATTCTAGCCTTCGAGGTATCGGGTATAAATGAAGAGCCAACATAAATGGTAGGCTATTCTTGGATTGGAATCCGAGACACTTTGGCGGTGAAATGGACGTCAACGTATTGTCAGATGATGACACAGTCTAATGCTTCAATTTTAGGTTCTGGGTCATGACCCTCCAAACGGCCAACAACTCGCAGGTCTAGTCCATTTTGCTGTGTCTCTACTTCTGAATAAAATTAATTGGGAGATAAATTTTTAGTGCGACTTTTACCCCTACCTCCATTGGTCATTCTGGCAACTCAGCACGTCAGCCGTCCGATGATCTTCCCGTGCGATTTGAGCCTCCCCCGACCCGCCTCCCACACCGCACGCCTCCCGACGGTTCCCACCTCTTCCGCCTCGACGCCCTCTCCCTCGCTACAGCCCGCCGCCTACCCCCTTCTCCGCCCCGACGCCCTCCTCCTCTCCACGCACCAGCCGCCACCGCCTTCGTGGCGCCTAGCGCCTTCACCCTCCCCTCGCTCCCGCCGGCGAGGACCCCGTTTCTCCCCTCCGTCCTGCGCCCGGCCTCGCCGAGTCGCGCCGCCGCGTCCACCTTCTACCCTGTCGCCGCCGCCGCGGTCCCCGTTGCGGCGTCGCTTCTTGAGGGCCCGTGCTGGTCTGGGGCGGCCGGCTTTGCCTCTACTACGCACTCCTCCACGCCGGGCTCGTGGCGTCGTCGCCTTTGCGCCGCCCGCGCACCTCCCTCCTCGACCATGGCTGCCCTCACCCCATGTACGGCCCGCCCTCCTCGATGTCGCCCCACCCTCCAACCGCGGCGTTTCCCTCCGACCATGGCGTTCCCCATCGTCATGCCCCAAGCCGGCACCCAGGTCCTCCTTGACCGCCACAGATCGGAGTCGCCCGCGAGGCAGAGACGCGGCGGTGGCAACGGAGCGGTGGCTGCAACGGCGACGGCAGCGGAGGATGCCCCGCGCGCGTATGGGGACGTGCTTGGGGGCCGCCGCGGCCATCTGTACCATCCAGTACCTCAACCCAGTGAGATGCCCGATCGATTTTCCCATCTGCACCTCAATCATCCCATGCACATCAGGTGCTTGTGTTTTTGTCCAACTAATTTCGTCTAGGTCTGCGACGACTCCTCTCTCCCGCCTCTTGGGAACGGGCTATTGAATTGTTGCAGCGTTGCGATGCGGGAGGAGGCCGCGGCGGCAGGTAGGGTTTTGCATCACAGACGTGTCCTCGGCCTTCAAGCCCCTCTAGGGCCTGCTCACTAATGTGACCCCGGTCGCCAGCTACCACGGCTGCCTGTACTTCATTCTCATTGGTTAAAGCTCTGAATTTCCTTGTCTTGCAATAATGCCGGCATGACCGGTGTAATATATGCTTATACTTTACCTGCACCACGGACCGGGGATCATGCCAGAGTAGCTAGACGGGGCAGAGCATGGGCACCGCAAATGCCGACTGGACGGTGGATGCCCTGGTTGCTCAGAACAGCATCACTCACCGGCCTCTTACTTAGCTCCTCTCTTGGGGTATTGCTCAGCTCCTTTTTCTGGTAAATGATTCCCTTTGTTTGTTTCCCATACTTGCCTCTTACTATCGTTATCAAATAATATGCCTTGTTCATGTTGTTCAAAAGGGTTCTCTTGGCCTGTTGATTATCCTCTCTCATTGGTGCTCTCAGCTGTGATTCTGGTGAAAGAGAATCATGCTATAGAAGCTGACCACAAGCAGGTGAGATAACTGACCAATATTTCTGTTTGCTTGAACCGTAGATGCAGATGCATCTATAGACAATAACACCACTTAAGATCTTGCTTCTGCTTATTTTGATCTATGCTTTAAAGATAGGTCCTGCTTCTCATGGTTGCCTTACGACATCCAGGCAGGAGCTTGTAAAAGTTCCCTAAGACTAACCAGATGGTTCTTAAGTAAGTTAGTTCATTTTATTGAATTGTTGCAATGTGTGTTCGTGGGTTTGTTAGTTATAAACACGTTTACGATCTCAGTAATCAGTTGCATAGTAGCCTAAGTTTTTTTAGTTAATAGACATTGAGCTAGCGTACACATACCATTTGTGAGTAGCCGAGTACAATTATAATTTACATCCAAGTCAATTTATAAGAACATGTCTATTTAAGATGGCATCTCTAAAAATTTTTAGTACCTAATCTGACCAGTTATTAGATTAAATTGTTCTAATTCTTTGACCAATTGAATAAACGTCTACATTGGCAGAGTCAGATTATTCTAATTCTTTGACCGAGTGAACAGACGTCTATAATGGCAAAATCAGTGCTAGGAACTGTTTTCCCTCTGCAAATATTGCAGTACCTAATTTGACCAATTGATGCTTGTGGTGCCATATTAATGAATGAGTACAACAGATCCATGGTGTTTACACATATACTCATGTACTCTCCTTTTGGGAGAACTAATTTGCATTACTGGTTTGATGTTGGTATGATTAAAATTGCAGTGTTTTACTTTGCAGGCTGGGCAAACAACCCCACACTGTTGCGGTACTTGGGTGCAGTGATACAAACTTTAGTTTCTGCAATATGACCAAATTGGAGATGTATGCCCTTGACTACAAGTTTGCCTGAATATGATACTATAAGTGAGTGTTTCTTTCTATTTTTTGTTTGATATAAAGTTCATGGTGTTCCATTTCCTCTCTATGTTTGCACTTGCATCACTATGTGCATGATGTGGTCTTTCGCCTTTTCTTGTCACCATGAATGAAGCATTTTTACATGCCTATTATCTGAATTTAATCCAAACTATTTTTCTCCACATGTTAGTTTAATCAATCTCGTGTTTTCACATGTGTAGCTTTTAACCATCAGTACCTTACACAGGATGGTGTACCCTCTGGAAGAACATTAGATTTGGCCTCTAGCCTTGAAGTTGGTACTACTTTGCAACACGCCTCTGGGGATGGATCTCAGGATGATTGCAACCTACGATCTGTGCTGACAATTGCCTTTCAGTTCCCCTACAAAATACATCTCCAAGATAGCGTTGCAGCTATGGCCCGTCAGTATGTTCGAAGCATTGTCTTTGCTGTGCAAAGAGTATCGATGGCTACTTCTCCCTCGCGGGCAGAAGATAACTTCTGGCTTCCTTGAAGCTGAAACACTTTTCGCTGGATTTGCCAGAGCTACCAGTAAGTGCATTTGTCCATTTTTGCTCCATTTTGAAAATGAAATGGATGCCAAAGAATAAGATAAACTTGTATGAAGCTAATAAACTTTATGCTTGCAGGTACCATTTGGGGGTGGATTTGGTCAGCCACTCGGATGAAGATGGAGAATCATTGTTGAGAATGTTCTGGGATCATCAGGATGATGTCTTGTGCTGCTCTTTCAAGGTAATTATTTTTTCCGTACTTGTTTACCGAAACTGCTTGGTCTTATGCAGGGATGTAATTGAAGTCTCTGAATATGTTGGATACGCCTAGGGGTGTTGATTGGTTGCCCGTAGAAGCTAGCTAACTGTACACAACAAGATAAACATAAATTTGCTCAGCTCACACGTTGGTGTCTTATTCTCAGGAAAAGCCTGTGTTTACTTTTGGCAACCAGATGGGAATTGACATGTTAGAAACAACTCTAATTGCTCTACAAGATCTCACACTGGATAAGATCTTCGATGAAGCTGGTAGAAAGGCATTGCATGCGGAGATCCCTAAACTGATGGAACAGGTACAATTGCTGAATCCAACCATGTGATGTGAATTTTGTTCTGTTTTTTTCCAGGCAGCTGACATACCATTTTATTATGACATGGTGATCGGCATTCAGCATGTATAACTATCATGCAAGTCATATATTTTTTCGAATGCAACATATTCAATTTTTTATGCTTGAAAAACTAACTCCTAGGCAGCCTTTTTTTTTGAAGAACCTTATAAAGGTGGTTCCTGTGATTCACTGCAGAAGCTATTATATAACTTCACCCGTGGATACATGTGGCATAGATCGTGGGAAGAATAATTTCCCTAACTCTGAATGCATATGTAGTAGTTAATAGCCAAGCAAAAATTGTAGTGGTCGCAGTGTTCTGGATCATGTTCCTGTAAGCATGTTCTGAGGATTCTCTAAATTACTGCGATGATGATTCATATGTATTAAACATTTATGAGATGTTTTTAAATAGTTCAAATTATGTGTACTTGGCATAGCAAAAGGACTTGCATAAGATATATGATGCTTGAGAAATAGTATAGCACTTTTATCAATGCTAAAATTTGAGCACTGCTTGCCCTCCATTGCCCATCAGTGCAAAAATTTCTGTTTTATCCAAGTGAAAACATGGTGGAACAGTTGCTGCTTGAGCATGCTTGCTGTATGTATAGTTATGTTTGAAACCTGTGTACAAAGATGGAGAGCGAGAATTGCTCTCTACTACGCACAAGATATAGAAAAGCTGTTGGAGTGTACAAAATATAGAAAATAATTTTTACTCAAATAACTCTCTAAATGATAATTTAGAGAGTAGATTTTAGAAAGGCTCTCGGAGATGCTGCTATCTGTACATCACATACAGTGTGCCTCTCGTGTTGATGAGAACGATGAATATGCATTTGCATTCATCTGTGCAATTAAACAGCCATGCATTGCATAGATCGATGCTGTATGTCCCTTCCGCAAGAGTTGGTTGCACATACTTCTTTCTTATTTACGAATAGACACCGAAATTAAAGAGCATATACTGCACTTGTACGTCCCCTAATGTTGCTAACTCGGCAACCACATTACTCGGTCACATGATCATCCCTGATGTTAAATTTGGTTGTACAGATGTCTTAATTAGCGGAAACAAATTTCGCAGCAGAAGAGAGACAAACGAAAGAGGTTGAATGCAGCAAAATACAGACAATTTAACCGGAAGCACACTGCCACAATATGAGTAAACAAAAGAAAGGTCAAGTCAAAATCAAATTTATGTACGGACAAAATTAAATGATTATTTTCGTTTCTTCCTAGAACAACTGATGTGAGCCAACATGGATAACGTGTTCCCAAGAATTGAGTACAGTTACCTTGTGGCTAACAAGAGCTGCTTCAGTACTTCAGTAGTCAAATTCTCAATCCTGTAAACAGATACACACACTACAGGGAACTATTTAATCTGCGATAGAATAAATTCATCACGGATCGCTGCAAAACCGTCGTAATGCAGTGTCTGTGACAATTTCGGATAATGTCATGTATTGAGCGTCACAGATTAAATCGATCGATATTTCTTCATAATCGTCACAGATCAGCACAATCTATGACATTTCTGAACCATCATAAAGCGCCTTTGGGCCCGAGCAGCCCAGTCCAAGCCCAATATCAATGACGAAAATAAACATCACACAAGGTTGCCACGTAAGTTTGTATTCGTCATGAATGAAGGAGCCACGTCATCCATAAGTGACATGGACGTTGACGTAGCGGCTGACATGGCTAATGATGTGGATAATCATGATGACATGGCTGCTAACATGGCGGCTGATGTGGATAAAGATGCTGATGTGGCGGCTTACGTGGATAATGATGATGACATGGCAGATGACATGGACAATATCGTGGCTGATGACGTGGACAATGACGTGGTAGCTGATGTGTCTGCTGACGTGGCATTCGCTGATAAAACTAAATTATTGCCAAATTGTTTGACAACTCATGCTGTAGCCTAGTGGTAATATCTCCTTAGTTCCACTTCAAGGTCACGGGTTTGAACCTCAACAATGGCATAATTTTTTCCCAATTTAATTTCACTATTCTCTACTGACATATGGGCCCATGATGACTGGACCTGACACGTGGCGCTGATTGGAATGCCACGTAACACAAGCAGAAATACTCTTATCTAGATGAAAATGCTTGACTCCAACCCAAACGAAGCAGTGGTGCAGTGATATGGCCTTCAGACCTAAAGGTCTAGGTCCCGAGTTCGATTCCCACCTCTGTCGTAATTTTATGGGTAAATTGGCAACCATGCCTGATGACCTGGCGGTGATTGGCTGGCCGCGGCCGGTAATGTGGCCCCAGCGGCAGGCTGCGGCCGGGCCGCCGGCAGTGACGTGGTGTCCTGGCCGTGTGGTTGCCTTGTAGGCAACAGGGTCCATAAATGTGTATAAACAGGCTGAAGTCCAAGTAGATAAACAAAACAACACCTAGCTAATGGTAAGACCAATCTATTCACTTCCAAAGGTTCAAGGTTTGATACTTGGTCATTGCTGTTTTTTTTATTTTTTTCCAATTTCTCTATTTTTTCCATACACAACATGACCATTTTTAATTTATTGATCGTGACGAATTTGCTTAAATGTCACAGCGTTGCGGGCTGGATTGTGACGAATTTAACAAAATCCGTCACAGATTAAATAGTTTGTTGTAGTGACAAGTAGTCAATGTGTACATAAAAAGAAAGAAGTAATGTAGGGCCGACTCTTGAACTTCTGAAAATTGAAGCCTTATAAAAATTCAACTTCTGATTATACATTGCTACAAAAAAAGAGCTCCGCATATGGTCGAAGTTAAGCATCTACAAAATTGTGCAAAAATATGCAGCAAGAAATAAAACATCACTAAGCACAATAATAGCGATGATCTCTAATTCTCACATGTCAATGACGTTTCATGTTTATGTGGCACAGTACATTTTACAATTTTTCAAATGAGTTAGTGGCAACACAATCCTATGGGAACCTGTTTATGATTTGTACCATTGATCATTATAAAATAATATTTAACTCAGTAGCTGGCACAATACAATAATAACAAAGAAAGAGTACCTAATACATAATAATGCAGTCTAATTTCCTGAAAATAGGTACCACTATTGTGTGGAAGCCGAACACCTTAATATGGCAGTTCGATAATAAGAAGGTCACTAAATAAGCAGAAGGGATGAGGCTCGATGAAGAAAATATTGATATTAGACCATAGGAGATGAGACCACATTAATGCACTGCACAATACTCCGGAGATGACCATATGGCTTAAAAATGTTCTTAATATACGCTACACCACAACACCAAATTGGCAACGGACATAAGTCGGTAAAATCCAGCATTACCAATGAACAATCAGTCGGTGATTCTTATTTTGCAAAGCAACCATTAGTCGGTTAATATCTATATTTACCGATATTTACTGATGAACGGTTAGTCGGTGAATTGTACTTTCTATATCGAACCGTTAGTCAAAAATGAAACCTATAATTTTATTAGTTACTTTATAGTTTTTGAAATTTAATAATACCCAAATTTAATTATGATTTTCACCATATCATTTTTGCATGACTATTTAATATAATCTTGATTTACTATGTTTATTCATAAGAATAATTTAATTATGACTTTAATGCAATAATTTGCTTTATGATAACTTAAATGTAGTTCTAACTATTTATCTAAATTACCTTGCATTTGAACTGCATGTGTTGTAAAATGTTCTTTAAATTACAAATAGTCATATATGCCAGCACAATAAGACATTTCAATACCACATGAAATTTTGGAAGGAAAACTTCAAAACTTTTTACACTTTACAGTCTAGTTTTCTTAGTTACTTTATTATTTCTAAAATTTAAAAGTACCTAAATTTTCTTGAAAAGTTCCAAAATTTGGCTGGGAACCACAAAACACATTCTTATAACATCCCTAGAAAAGTTTCACCAAGAAACTAATTGAGGTATTGGTTTGCTTCATTAGATGTTCACTTGCGAGCACATGTTTATAGTCAATACTCCATCTCTATCAAGATTCAGTGTTTTTAATTACTAACTTTATATTTTTTATGAAAATTTAATACCTTATTTAGTATGGTTTTTCATGAGAATAATGTAATTGCAATTTTAAGCAATAATATTTCTTTTCAACAATTTTATTGTAGTTCGACCTATTTATTACAATTACTTTACACTTGAACTAAATGTGTTGTAAAAATGGTCTTCAATTACCAATAAGCATTATATAACTAGATTCATAAATTTTATTAAATGCACTTAATATTATCCTTAAATAACACAACACTTAACATTAACATCATTTATTAAATAAAATGGATTTAATAAGAAAATTTTAAAATAAAAGCATTTTAAATTCTAGCTGGCCTGAGACAACCTCATCTCAGCCCAATGCGTTAATTCAGACTAACAATACTGTCCAATCTGAGCCGTTGGTTTTGACATCCTATGATAGACGTCCCAACCCATCCTTGTGCTCTCGCACCGGCCGCTCCGGTTGCGACATGGCAGCTGGGTGGTAGCTAGCATGCACGGTCGGCCGCGCTATGGCCTTCTTGCGGCGATGAGAGAGGGAGAAGTGGCGTGGAGAGAGATGCGCAGATTTATTAACTCGTTTGGAGTTTGTTTTCGGGTCCGCGTCGAGCCAGGTGGTGTGAAAACCCGATGGTGATACTTTCACCGACGGTTTTAGCCTCCAACTGGCAGTGACAAGGAGAATCACCGCCGGTTTTAACTGTAGCTGCTCCGTCTTCTACTAAACTGGCGGCGAAAGTACATCACCCGCCGGTGATAGACTGTTGGTGAAAGCATCTTCTGTAGTAGTATTTGCCTATCATTGGATTCTATGTACTTCTTGCGCTGGTGACCAATCATATTGGTGCAATCCCTCTTTAAGAATGACACTTTGTCAGCTCCTCCATAAAATTCGTTCATAAAACTCGTAAACCTGTGCTGGCTTCATCCCGCCTTCCCTTACCTGGCCAATTAGTTGCATATCCACTTCTACAACATTTTGTTAGGACCCAGCTTATACCTTTTATTTGGACTAACAAGGTGATGATTATGATCAAGTACAACATTCTGCACTGTCCGAATACCCTCCCTGCTGATACTAAACTGAACACAAGCATTGCAAGCATTCTTATGGTTCCCTTTGATGACTTACATTGTTGATGACCTTTGTTACTGCAAACTATATATTTAAGATATATATTATCATCTCCTCGGCACTTTACGTCGCTCTTTCTAACATGGAACCCAACCATGCCGGCATATGTATTATTGTACATCTCAAAAGCTTTCTTCTTTGATTCAAAAGCCATTCCAACTTCAAGAGCAATCAAAGTTTGCACAATTTTATCAACCACTTGCTGCACAATGAGTCGAGAATTAAAGATGGCTTTTCATAATGGGATGAGAATTAATTTTTTTAAATTAAAACTTTGTTACCTCTTCTGATGCTTCATCCGCCGGTCTCCAAGATGATGATCTGGTTTTCTGTGCAATCTAGCATATATTCACGAAGCACAATGTAAATGAAAAGAACGTAGCACACCAGATGATATGAGAGAACCATAATCCTGACGGCTGTCTCGATTTCCTGGTCTCCTCCTTCCATGGCGACTGCCTCATCACCCTGCCGGCCTCCTGGCGAGGGCCTCGTCCAGAGTTGCCACGTGAAGTCGCAGACGAAGATGCCGCGAGTCGAACGATATCCCAGGCGAACAGATCGTCAAGAGAAAAGAATAGAGTCCAGGTGCTGAGGAAGCCGCATGTTGAGCCGAGCGTGTGCCGCCCCTGGAGCCGCGCTGATCGCGTCGAAGCAGCCGGAGCCACGCGTCTGCCGACTGCCGTCTACGCTTGGACGATACGTGGGCTGTCCACGTGGTGCAAATCTACGATGGTGTTGCACGGCGCTTTACAGCCCTCATAGAATTTTTTTCCCGACGAACGGATTGGCTGCTCGGCGTTTGTTGGCAAGCTACTGGGAAACTTTTTGTATGCCGCATCAGGAATGTTGCTGGAAATTTTTTTCTACATTACTGAGACGAACCAGCTGAGTCTCATGGTCGTCAAGCAGCTGAGCCATTAGCAATATATATTCATCATAGCTATCTAGCTGATCAATTAAATACTAAGGTGATACTTTAACTACTATCATGCCAATTCTACTTCTAAACATCATTGTCCCGCATAATCTATCTGAAAGGCATGTAGTTTCTCTTGCTACTGTTTTGATTAAACTGATCATTATATTATCAACCAAATTTTTTTACTAATGGCCAAAATCAAATTAGTTTGATCATCTAATCATCACCATCTCCATGGAACAATTAATTAGCATAATTAAGTATTCAAAATACAGCTTGTAACTCGGCTACCACATTAACTCAATCACATGATCATCCCCCGGAGTTGTCAAATTTTATGGTAAACAAAGCAGAAACAAAGACTGAAGCAGAAAGGGTAATACACATCCAGCGGCCGCAAATTGGTGCTGTTGCTATAATTATTTTGTCTCCTACCTGATCCAAACTTGAGTATTACAAGCACTCGTGAATCAAAAGTAACGGTGTGCATATGCATACACGTAGATCTGGCAACGATATAGTAAATTACATGCTCTTACACACGTACGATTCATTATTCAATTTATTACTAATTTGGTACAACAAGAAAAGTATCATGGACATCACCGTGGACGCCGATCTAGCTAGGTAAACTAGAAAAGCTTGAATGCATGGCGATTGTTGGGTCGAATTATTTAGTTTATTCAAGCTCCATAAGTATCAGGCTCAAATGAAAATAAATGGGCAAAGCTACCCCTGGGTTGGAACTCGAGATGCGATGGAGTTGAAACCGGTGTCAACGAATTGCCAAACAATGACACGGTCTAATTCTTCGATTTCTGGCTCCGGGTCATGACCCTCCAAATGGCCAACAACACGCAGGTCCGGCCGGTCTTGGTGTATAACATTCACGGCGTAGTCAGTATGCTTGCCCACCAGGTCCGGCCATGATTGCAGCTCTGGGACATTATTCATGCTCTTCATGTTTCTCCCAAATCCTCTGCGAATTCAAAACAACAAAAAGTAATTTAACATGCATGGGTGACAAACAAAGACAAGTTTCAATGTTTCTCTTAAAAAAACAACGAAAACATTTAAACAAAGTGCACGGAATGTACTGTTGTGAGGTTAATGCATGCGAACGAACCTGCAGATGAGATGGAGAACGAATCTGCACTACTGCGCTTGTTATTAGACATTGCACTGATAGAGGTGCTCTATATATACACTCACGCATACATGTACATCAACGTGCCACTCGTATCGATGACAACGATGCATATACATTTGCATTCATCTTTGCAATTAAACAGCCATGCATCGCGTAAATCGACACCATCTGTCTCCCTCTGCAAGCGTTGTTGGCACATATTTCTTATTTATTTACGGATAGATAACAAAGGACAGCAGACGATGCGTAGTGAATACACAGACAGAGATAGCATATACTGCACTTGAGTGCCCCCTATTGTTGCTAACTCGGCAACCACATTAATTACTTGGTTACATGACATCCCTGATGTCAATTTTCGTTGTGCAGATGTCATAATTAGAGGAAATAAATTTTGCAGCGCAGAAGTTAGCACAACTCCAAAAATCTAGCCAAATCTCACTCTTTATATTTCCATTTAGCTATCCATTTAGCCAAGATCCCTCTCTATTTTTGGGTACACTGCAACAGACTAGCCAAATCTCACTCTTCATCCACATGAGCTCCATCTCCACGCATGACAAGAGCAGCAGCTCATCTTCTACCTCCCCTTCCATGGCCGGCGCCCCTCTCCTCTGCCTTCTCCACCACCAGCAGCCGATGCCCCTCCCCCTCTCTACTCTCCTCGCCAGCAGGGGCCGCGTCGGGGTGGCTGGGTCGCCGGTGGCCGGCCGCGCCCGACTTGCCCCGCGGCTGGTGGCCCGCATGGCGAGGCGCACTGCCGGCGTCCGCCCCCATCGGGATCCATCTGGATCTGCCGCAAGCGGGTCGCTGGGCCGTGCCGCTCCTCGCCTGGAGCCGCCCCGTGCTGGCTGCCTGGTCACGATTGGCTGCGCGTCGCCACCCTAGGCCTGGCCGCGTCGGCGCCAGCGCCGGCCCGGCCGCTGGCCACGCCCGCGGCTGGCCCTGGTGCAGCGCTAGTGGAGGTGCTCCATGGGAGAGAGAGGGAGGGCTCCCTGAGGCTGCTCGGTGGAGAAGAAAGGGAAGGGGTAGGGAGGCTGCTGCGCTGTCGCCGGTGAGGGAAAGTAGAGGGGCACGCCATGGCTGCTGGTGGATCTCGGCGCGCGGGAAAGGAGGGGGAGGGCGCGGGAGCACGCGGACCGTGCGGATCTCGGCAAAGATTGATAGCGGGGAGCCACGGATGGCTAGCGAGATAGCGAGGATTAGGAAATAGAGAGGCTGTTGGATCCGATTTGTACCCCAGTTTAGCTATTTTTACCTATCCAACTCCTTTTACAACCACGAGACGTAAGATAGTACAAATGCTTTAACTATTCTCTGGGTCCTGCCTGATGAAAACTTGAGTATTAAAAGGAATTGTCTCCGGCTTCTGGCACTAGTGCACATAGCCAAGTTTTTACAATATTCTCAGCACAAAGGATTATCAAAAATAAAAATGAGAAGTTAGACAAACGAAAGAAAATTATCAAAAGTAAAGTCTATTATTGTTTCTCGGATTCATCTGCTCTTAGAGAAAATATCGAGAGGAATATACCTAGCTTAGAATTGTTTTCAAAAGAACTTGTTTTTTAAGTACTAGGCAAATATACCCGTGCGTTGCTACGGATAAAGTTGGTATAAGTATTGGATACGTATAGTTGCCCGTACGTTAATTTGTGTAGGTATCTACGTGATCGAGTCGTGGATGGAGGATTGATCTGACTCGCATACGGGATGGACTAAGGCCCACCTGTCAATGACACAAGGCGGACCAACCAAAAATTTAGGTGGAAACCTTACATGCTTTAGAAATAGGTATAGATATAGAAGACAAATTGATATAGATAGAAAGATTTATAGTAATACAGATATGAAACAATTGTGTCATCAACACTTGCAGTTATGAGACTTTAGGTGTGCGAAACTTTTCTCTTTCATATTTAGTAATCTCCTTATATTCGAGAAGTAGGCTGACCGAACCTTGATATTGTAGAAATATTCAAACATACTTCCCTTCTCCCTTACTTAGAGTGTAGTAGGCATGACGTAAGTCATGGCGTCCTTTATCACAATTTAATGGATGTAGGGCAGCTCGTTGTTTCATACAATTTAGATCTTGCCATGCTTACAGTGTATCTTTTGCCTTCCCATAAGTACCAAGGAAGACTAACAGGTTCACGTAAAGATTCTTCATGAGGTGCATCATGTCAATTGTGTCCTAGACCTCTAAGACTTTCGAATAAGGTAGGTCCCAAATTAAACTTGTTTTCTTCCACAGAGGTGCATGGACGTTATCACTTGGCACTATTTTGCTACCAAGTCCTTTTCCAAAGACTAATTTTATATCTTTGACCATTTCAAATACAACTTTCCCATAGCGGTACCTGGCATAGTATGATGGTCTGCCTTTCCATTATAATGCAGACTCATCTTTCTTAATGGGTGCTTGGCAGGAAGAAATCGACAATGGCTGGCATACAATCATTTGAAAGTGTTTCAGATATATGTTGTCAGTTTCGTCTAAATAATGGGTGCATGCCCAATATCCCTTATTAGACTGTCCAGACATGTTACTAGGTGCAGGACAATCTTTGATAGTTACGAACAACAATGCACATAGGTTAAAATGTTCTTGTTTGTGCGCATTCCACGAACTAACACCCTACCCTTTTCACAACAATAGAAGATTGTCAACCAATAAGTTTAGATACACATCAATATCGTTACCGGATTGCTTTGGGCTTTGGATAAGAACTTGTATCATAATGAACTTCCACTTCATGCACAACCAAGTGAAAGGATCTTGGTGATGCCTAGAGGGGGGGGGGGGGGGGGGGTGTGAATAGGCATAGCTGAAAAACCTGAAAAATTCTTCGCAGCAATAAAATGTGTCGGAACTTCCGACACTGCGTAGGAAATTCCGACGGACCAGAACTTCCGACACTGGACCGGAACTTCTGACAAAACTAAAGTTCTTATATGAAATTCAAAATTAAACTTGAAACTGCAGAACCTGGCCGAATCAAAAGTTGGACGATGATACTAGGAGACTTCTGCAGGTAATATTTGCAAGCACAACAACTCGAGTACGTAGATCGGCACAAAACAAACTCTAGGTCAATAAGAACTAAATAAATGCAATAACCAAAAGATACAAGAGATTTATTCCCGAAGTTCACTTCCACTAAGGAAGCTACGTCTCCGTTGAGGAGCTCACAAAGAGTCGGGTCTTCCACTAACCCTTTACCTCACTCAATCAACCACAAAGGAGGATTGAATCACTCACTATGAAATCCATAAAGGATAGGGTAATACAAATTTTCTGGGGCGCACACACACTTGAGGACGCTCCACGGGCGACACCAAACCATCTAGAAGCAAGCTTCAAGAGTAACAAACGCGAATCGAAGGATGAGGATGCTTCAAGTGCTCTTGAGATGAACTTGGCTGCCCTTTCAATTAAAATGGTTGAGTCTTACACCTCAATCTTGCTCTCACTCAAGCCCTAGCTCAAATCAACTAAAGGATTAGCTCAATGAGGGATTGGGGAGGAGTAGTAAATGCTCTTGGAGGTGTTTGTCTCGGGTTAGGTCAGCAGCAAGTGAAGGGGGGCTGAGGGGGTATAAATTCCCAAGCCCCAAAACTAGCCGTTCCGACCATTTAAAAATAGCTGGCCGAGGACCCCTTGTCGGAAGAATCCAGCTTCTTCCGACAAGTGTGGGAACTTCCGACACAGGGTCGGAACTTCTGACACACACTGAAACAGTCAGAAAACTAGGTGCATAAGTGTGTGATTTTGTGTCTCTCCTTGATGGTTAGCATCTCAAATAAGCATTTTGACACCTTCATGCTATCCATTCGCATCCTCTTAATAGTACTGTTGGTGCTAAAATCGGCCAGACAGGAATCGGCCGATGGTCTTCAGCGTCGGACACACGACCCGGGAGAATCTGCTTAGCTCCTGTTCGGGTTATCGCCCTGGTACGGTTCGCGCGGCGTGCCAGTCAATCTGACCTGTTGATTGACAAGGAAATAAAAGTATTAAATTCCAGGCGCTCCGATCGGCTGGAGTTCCGATCTGTCCTGGAGAGCGCGTCGGCGAATCGGCCGATTTGCTGTGAAGATGATCGGCTATGGATCAGCCGATAATCGTGTAATAATTGCAAAGTAAACTGCTAGAGCGACTTAAACAATTATTACATATGCAACACCCGAAATAGATCTAATCAGCTATATGACGATGAACGAGAAAAAGCGATGATAGAGCCGATAGTTCTAATCTCAAGCTGGATAACTGGTGATAATACTAGAACAACAGGTAAAACTTGCAATTCTAGTAAATATCAATAACTGGTGAATAAATCCAAATGAAACCACAGCGATGCCCCCGTAGTTAAAGCTCGGATGTTACTCGATAAGCGGAACCTACCAATTGGCCGGAGATCAAGTTGATGCAGCCCTGCCAATCCGTACGAACTCGTGAAAGAAGAAAAAGTATTGGCGAAGTCGCCGACTTGAAAGTAAAGTACTAGTAAAAAGTAGAAGTGTTTTGTTGATTGATGTGTTGATGTTTTGCAAAGCCCTGACGACTCCTATTTATACCCTAAAACTAGGACTCCTGGTCGATTACGACTTGTTACAACCTTTTTTAAAACAGGAAAACTACTATATCTATAATATCTTTGAA
The DNA here is from genome assembly GCA_032594955.1 of Panicum miliaceum. Taxonomy (NCBI): domain Eukaryota; kingdom Viridiplantae; phylum Streptophyta; class Magnoliopsida; order Poales; family Poaceae; genus Panicum; species Panicum miliaceum. The sequence goes on from CM064072.1 coordinate 6,464,355, forward strand.
AAGGAAATGGACTCCCGCAGAATCTTCTGCCGCCGTCTCCTAATCCAATCAGGTCTTTTCCAATTGCTTCTTGACCGAATCAGCATCGCTCCATTGACCAACATCAAGCCACTTTTGACCGGGACCCTCTGTTGTGGCTCCAATCCGCTGGCGCAAGCTGTATCACCAATCGACCGATTTCCAACTGCTACCTCCATCGGCCGATTCCTTACTGTAGCCTTCAGATCTGCCGCATCGGCCAATCTTCTTCTCCTGACGCCGATTCAACACGTGTCAAAATCTGGCGTCAACAAGTACGGTGTTTCCTAAACTCAAATTCAAAATATAAAATAAGTAAAGATCTTCTTTTAAGTCCCACACCATCCTTTAAGCAAATTTGACGTCTTTTCTTGCTCTTTCATTTTATTGAATTTTAACCTGTCCATAACTCGATAAACTCATTAGCTCCTTAATTTTATATGTCATCAACACCAAAACCCACTTAGGGGGCCAAATGCACTTTCAATCTTCCCCTTTTTGGTGATTGATGACAACACAATTAAGGCTCACAATAAATTTAATAAAACATTTTGAATTCAATCATATGGTTGAACTCCCCCTTAATATGTGCATTCATCAAGATAAATTCAAAAATAGCCTCAAATGCTATTTGCACATATTAAGAAAGGTTTCTTCTATATAATTGCATTCGTGGGGTGCAACGTGTGATAAATATCAACTTGATGCACATGACAAGATATATCACAACAACAAAGTGGAAATGAACAAACACCAAGTCATGAGCAACACAAAAGCAATAAGGTTCTAAGATCACACTAGCATAGAGAAACTCAATTAAGTCTTACAACATTAAAAATCTCACTTGGCACACCACATATTACACAAATACAAGTCTCATTTGTCCACAAGCACAAGAGTTTAAAGTTTCAACGTTTCAACAACGAAGCTAAGATAGATAAAGCAGCCACAAAGCCTATGGTGAGCTCACTCCCCCTTTGGCAACAAGCACCAAAAAGGAGAGGCCTTCCATAGCCACTACTCATCATCGTTGTCGTCATCTTCTGCATCATCTTCTTCCTCATCGGTGGGTGTGTTAGCAGCGGGAATATCCTCTTCTTCGTCCTCATCCGACTCCTCACGCCCACCAAAGTCTTCTTCAATGTCATCCTCATCAACTTGAGGAGAACCAAACATCATGGAAGGTCCACCCATTTCTTCCCAAGGGTTGTAGAAGGTCGGTGGAGGAGGAAAATCCATGGGAGCACGAAGAGGTGAGTGAGGCATGTCATACTTGGCCATGATTTCCTTTTGTCTTGCCTCAATCTTGAGAAGCTGCTCATCCACATGCTTCTTGTGGTTATGGATTTCTTGCGCATTGTGACGACCCACATTGAAGCATGCAAACAGTCCTTGAGAAAGGAAATTTAGAATCCCTTTCTTCTTTGGGGCACGAGGAGGAGGACCACGGGAGCTCGAAGGACCTTGAGAGCTAGATGGACCATGAGAATTTGAAGGACCATGAGAGCTTGAAGGACCATGGGAGGGTCCTTGAGTGGAGCGGTGAGGTGCATGTGCTCCAAACTTGAGAAGGCGCTCAAGTTGACATTTCTTCGGCTTGTACACTTGATGGCCCTTTTCGGTCAAGATATTGACGCTGATCACTTCTTTAATCATGGCAAAGATGTATGGTGCATAATGACAATCTTTTTTTGGTGAGACAGAGCAGATGATGATTTCCTCCCAGATGAAGTCAAAAACACTGAACTCATTCTTGTTAGAAGCCATTCTTGCAAGCAGGTTCTTGGACATGTTTAAGACACAGAGTGTAGCGGAAGAGTTGGTTGAGCAGCTTGTAATAAGGCATCAAACCATGTATTGTCCCAAATTTAATGTCACCATATGCACTGTCATACATGAAGTGAAGTTCTCCATCATCAAGCACATTCTCCTCCTCATGTATCCTCTCTCTTGTAAGATCAGCATTGGAAAACCCAAGAATACTAGCAAAGTAAGCATATTCAACATAAAAGGGCTTGCCTTGAAAGGTCTTGGTTGAGCGGTTGACATAGAGAGTGGAGTAGAACTGAGTATTGACCTCCTCATTCCAATCACAGTTGAAGGACATGATTGATGTGAGATTCATCCTTCTACAAGCATCTTGGACTTCCCTTACCACTGGCAAGTCAATTTCAAACAGATACTCCCAGTTGATGGATTTCATCTTGGTGGTGGGATGAGACTTCCAAAGAATCACTGACGCATACCAATCTGCATGAAAGTTCATCCAAAATCGAACATTCCCTTGCTGCTCTTTGCTATATTCAGATGGATCATCATATCTCAATGCATAGATACCATGCTTGCCCTTTTTGTAATCCACTGGATGAGTCCCATTGAACTGTGAAGCAGTTAGCCTAATTGGGGGCTGCATCCGAAGGATCATCCTCTCAGGATACTCTATAGACTCTCCAGCATCTAACATGTGAGTGCCTGGAGCCGAAGTGAGCTTCATGCGTGGATGAGCACCATGAGCTGAAGTACCCTGTAGATTAGGTCTTCCACGACCACGAGAGTGCAAAGGAGCCTTGGCTATGACCTTTCTCTTGCCAGTACGATGAGCCACAGGCGAAGCTTCTTGAGTTGCTTCGGAATCAGAAGGAGAAGATTCAATCTCTGGTGAAGAAGCCCTCTGCTTCGCTCTCCTTTCACGAGCCATCTGAGTATGTAAGATGAAAATTAGGATAGACTCGATAGATGTGATCAGACTCAATCAAGTGGGACAATTAAGGCACCTGTCGGAACTTTCGACCCATGGTCGGAACTTCTGACGGGGCCTGAGCAGACCCAAAAGATCATGAATCAAGAGATTTTGTCCACCAAATTTGATAAGATTCTAGGCATATGATCAATGATGTACCAGGAAGCTATCCCTAAGAAAGAAACATCTAACTCTTTCTATATTGAGAGATCGGGCGACGGGGATTTTGAATGAATTACCTTGAAGATTTCCCGCGCGAATCGAATGAGAGGTGATGGGGATCAGATGTTCCGAAGAGTGGAGAATCCAAAGAACTCCAAAGCAATGAAATCCTACAGTTGAATCTTGATTTCCTCGCAAGATTTTGAGAGGGGAGAGGCATTGGCGTTGGTGGTGTTTGAGAGTGAGTTACGGTTTGAAGGGGGGCTGTCCAACGGGTATATATAGATTTAAGTGAATTGTCGGAAGTTCCGATGAAAAGGAATTTTTGGACCCGAGGACCTTCGGTCGGAAGAATGAAGAAAGTTCCGATGGAGATTGTTTAAGTTCTGATGGGGGGTCGGAAGTTCCAATGAATATTGAAATGGTCTCCCGAGGACCCTTTGTCGGAACAAACATGATACTTCCGAGGAGTGTTGGAAGTTCCGATTGAGGGTCAGAAGTTCCGACCTATACTTTTCAGCTCCAAAAAGATAGATTTTGAGAAGAATAAACTTGGAGTTATTTAAGAGATATGGCTTGTAGACATATGAGACAACATTACATAACAATGATCACAAGAGTCAAGCCTTGATCCAAAGATCAAAATCCAAATGTTTCAAAATAACTCAACACAAGTAAAGTCATTTTTCTTATTTACGCAACAATTAAGTATGTGCAAATAGTCAAGCCATGTTACGAGAATCCAAGATATTTAGTTCACTCCTCAAAGCACAAAACCTTTGCTCATCTAGATGCTTAGTGAAGATATCGGCAAGTTGCCGTTCAGTGCTCACGTGACGTAAAGCAATATCTCCTTTAGCCTCATGATCCCTTAAGAAATGATGTCTTATATCTATGTGCTTTTTTCGGAAGTGTTGTACTGGATTGTTTGCTAGCTTGATAGCGCTCTCATTGTCACATAAGAGCAGAATCTTGCTAAACTCACGACCGAAGTCACTCAACGTTTGCTTCATCCACAAGAGTTGGGCACAACAAGAACCTGCTGCAACATATTCAGCTTCGGCGGTGGATAAAGCAACTGAATTTTGTTTCTTAGAGCTCCACAACACTAGGGACCTTCTAAGAAATTGGCAAGTCCCCGTCATACTCTTTCTATCTACCTTGCAACCGGCATAATCCGAATCGGAATATCCAAGTAGATCGAAAGTGGATCCTTTGGGATACCATAAGCCAAGGTTAGGTGTGTGTACCAAATATCTTAAAATTCTCTTAACAGCTACTAAGTGACATTCCTTAGGATTGGCTTGAAATCTTGCACACATGCACACACTAAGCATAATATCGGGCCTAGATGCACAAAGGTAAAGAAGAGAGCCGATCATGGAGCGATATAACTTTTGATCAACCGACTTCCCATTTTCATTGAAATCAAGATGACCATTTAATGCCATGGGTGTCTTGATGGGCTTTGCATCGGCCATGTCAAACTTCTTAAGCATATCCTTCACATACTTGGTTTGACATATGCAAGTCTCTTCCTTCATTTGCTTGACTTGAAATCCAAGGAAGAACTTCAATTCACCCATCATGGACATCTCAAACCTCTTGGTCATGATCCTACTAAATTCCTCAAAAAATTTCTTATCAGTAGAACCAAATATGATGTCATCAACATATATTTGGCAAACAAAAATATCTTTATCAACTTTGTGAGTAAAGAGAGTGGAATCAGCTTTGCCCATTACAAAGTCATTCTTGAGAAGAAAATCCTTAAGACATTCATACCATGCTCTAGGAGCTTGCTTAAGCCCATAGAGCGCCTTATGGAGCTTGTACACATGATTTGGAAATCTTGGATCTTCAAAGCCCGACAGTTGTTCTACATACACCAACTTGGATAGGGGGTCATTCAAGAATGCACTTTTCACATCCATTTGATAAAGCTTGAAATCATGGTGAGTGGCATAGGCTAATAGTATACGAATTGATTCAAGCCTAGCTACGGGTGCATAGGTTTCACCAAAATCCAAACCTTGTGTGAAACCTTGTGCAACTATCCTTGCCTTGTTTCTTGTGATGACACCATGTTCATCTTGTTTGTTTCGGAAGATCCACTTGGTGCCAATCATATTTTGCTTTGGTCTTTCAACCAATTTCCATACTTCATTTCTTGTGAAGTTATTCAACTCTTCTTGCATGGCAATTACCCAATCCGGATCATCAAGTGCTTCATCTACCTTGAGAGGTTCTAAAGAAGAGACAAACGAGTAATGTTCACAAAAAGTTGCTAAATGTGAATGAGTAGTTACCCCTCTTTGAATACTTCCAAGAATATTATCAACGGGATGATCTCGTTGAACACTTTGATGAACTCTTGGATGCAGCACTTGTGATTGAGGTTGAATGGGTCCATCATCGTCATTTTCAACTTGTGAAGCGTCTTCTTGAGCTTCTCCACCTTGTTCTGCCCATTGATCAATGCCATGAACTTGATCGTCACCATAAACTTGACTTTGATCTTGATTTTGTTGAGAGCTTGGAGGTTCAACTCTTGTGGATGATGATGGATCATTGTTTCTTTCTTCAACCAGAGTTTGAGCTTGAACATCACAACGCCTCACTTCTCCCAAGCCCATCCTCATGATTGATAGACTCGGGGGTTCCTCTTCATCTATAATATTTTTATCAACTTTCTCTACTTGAGAGCCATTGGATTTATCAAAAGTTACGTCCACTGTGACCTCAACACAACCGGTGGTTTTGTTGAAGACACGATAGGCGTGTTCATTAGTACCATAACCAAGTAGAAAACCTTCGTCAACCTTTGATGCAAACTTTGAGCTTTTGGTTTTCTTGTTAAGTATGGAACACTTACTCCCAAAAATTCTAAAGTAGTGCACCTTGGGTTTGTCACCAGTGATTATCTCCTAGGGTGTCTTGCCCAAGTATTTGTGGGCGTAGAGGCGGTGGATGGCATGACACGCCGTATTGATAGCTTCAGCCCAAAAGATATCCGGAGTCTTGTACTCATCAAGCATTGTTCTTGCGGCTTCAATCAACGTCATATTTTTCCTCTCGACAATACCATTTTGTTGAGGTGTGTATGGTGCGGAGAATTCATGTTTGATTTCTTCTTCATCAAGGAATTCTTCAATATTGGTGTTCCGGAATTCCGAACCATTGTCACTTCTTACATTCTTGATTTTCAACTCATATTCATTTTGAGCTCTTCTAATGAATTTCTTGACAATTCCTTGAGCTTCACTTTTATCTTGCAAAAAGAATACCCAAGTGAAACGAGAAAAATCATCAAAAATGACAAGACCATATTTGTTACCGCCAATGCTAATGTAGGCAATGGGTCCAAATAAATCCATGTGTAGAAGCTTCAATGGTCTTGATGTAGTCATGATGTTCTTGGTGGGGTGTGGAGCACTAACTAGCTTTCCGGCTTGGCATACACTACACAACCTATCTTTCTTAAAGACAACATTTGTTAGTCCTAGGATGTGCTCGCCTTTTTGAAGTTTGGCCAAGTTCCTCATCCCGACATGGGCTAGTCGGCGATGCCAAAGCCAACCCAATTTAGATTTTGCCACTAAACAAGTCTTGGGCTCAACTATTTCCTTGGAGAAATCAACAAGATAGACTTTGCCCTTCAAGCGTCTTGTAAAAGCAATAGAGGAATCCTCCCTTCTAAAGACGGTCACACCTTCATTAGTAAAGAGACAATTGTAGCCCATCTCACAAAGTGGCGAGACCGACAACAAGTTGTACCCCAAAGTTTGAACCAAATAAACATGTGAAATAGAGTTGTCATTTGAGAGTGCAATTTTACCCAAACCAATCACATCTTCGTTGCTATTGTCTCCAAAGACAATAGTTTCTTTAGGTATATGATGAAGCTCTAGGGATGTGAACAAATCCTTATCCCCGGTCATATGATTTCAGCATCCACTATCAAGCAACCATGCGGTGCCACTCGAGCAGTAGGCCTACAAAACAAGTTAAGCTTTGAATTTAGGTACCAAAAAGATTTGGGTCCTTGAGGGTTAGATGGATGCACTTTTGGAACCCATACACTTCTAAGGATTGCCCTCTTAGTGTAAGCCCCAACATACTTGACCACTATTTTACCATTGTGGTCCATTGTCACCATATAATCCGTAGTGTTGCTTGGTGATGGCTCATGCTTAGTGATCTTTGCCTTGATGGGATCTTCAATTTTCTTCTTGGCTTGGGAGGGAATGGTGGTCACACCATTTGCAATGTTCATCAAGTCCTCAACATTTGATCCCTTGGTGAACATGACACATTCCTTACCTTTGACTACCTTCCGGTCGTTTACCTTGCCTCCCTTATAGTGATCAAGCTCATCCTTCTTGTGGAAACGTCTCCCTTCCTTGTACGCAACCTTAGGCTCGGGCTTGGTATCACCTTCATATCCGTTTCTTACTAACTTGTTTAACCTCTCAAGTTGAGCATCCTTTGCTTTGATCAACTTTTCTAGCTTTGCCAAGTTAGTAATACAAGCTTGCACATCAATTTTATAACACCTTGAGCACCCTTCACTTGTGGAGACATTGGAGTCAAGAGTTGCTTTAGAATTGGTTTTGGTGCTTTCCCAAAGGACATTGTAGCTAACTTCAAGACCTTTGTATTTGGTCGTTAAGCACGAGAAGCTTTCTTGAAGTTCACTATGAGTGGCCTTTATGGAAGCTAGAGATTCATTTATCAAAGTGGTCTCCTTTGACATCCTCTCTTTTGAATCATTAGCTAGAGATAAATCGATAGCTAATTTTTCAACTTTCACCTTTTCTTCGGCAAGAGCTTTCTCTAAAGCAAGGTTTCTCTCCTTCTCAAGGATGAGCAAGTCCTCTTGCCTTTCGAGACACTCCTTTTTCTCCAATTTCTCCATAAGTTTTGTAATTTTTTTAAAACCTTTCTTTCCAAACTCTTTTATCATGAATGCTTTATGTTGCTCTACCTCATCATCAAAATTATTTTGTGTACTACTAGATACGGTGGAAGGATGAGAGGAGGAGGTGGATGATTCTTGTACCTTAGTCCCTCTTGCCATGAGACAAAAAGGTGCGTCATCTTCATCATCGGAGATGTTGTTGAAGAGTTTCCTTTAAGACTTTGGTATGGCTAGAGTTGCCATACCTTCATGACTAGACTCCCACTCTTGACCAACATGAGAATGATCTTGATATATCTTCTTGTAGTCCTTACTCTTCTCCTTGTACCTCTTCTCTTCCTTTTCTTTGTTCTTAAATTGTGGGCAATCGGCAATGTAGTGACCCACTTCTTTGCACTCATAACATCTTCTTTGTGATGGCTTCTTCTTGTCATCACCACCTTTCTTGTAGTACTTCTTCTGCATGAATTTCTTGAAGTTTCTCAATACCAAGGCCATCTCTTCATCGGTGGATCCTTCATCACTTGAATCTTCCTTTCTTGACTTTAGAGCCCTGGGACTTGATTCAACCTTGTCACTTGAGCTAGCATTGAGTGCTACATTATTGTTCACTTTGTGACTAAGTGACTTGGCCACATCCCTCTCAACCAACTCTTGATGAAGGATTTCACCAAGAAGTTGATTAGGTGTCTTGACCGTGAATTTGGGATCTCTTCTAATCATTGTTGCAAGAGCAAGGTTCCTTGGCATGAAAGGCTCTAAGCAACTTCTTTATCACCTTGTGATCTTCCCATTCCGTGCTTCCAAGAGATCTAATGTCCGATACAAGGATCTTTAGTCTATCATACATTTGCCTCACAATTTCTTCATCATGCATGACAAAGTGGTCTCGCTCTCCTTGAAAAAAATCCATCTTGCCTTCTCTAACTTCATCGGTTCCCTCATGAGCATCTTTTAGTGTGTTCCAAATTTTCTTGGCTATTTCAACATTGCGGACTTTGTAGAATTCTTGGGCACAAAGGGAACTTGAGATGACCCTCACGGCTTGCGCATTATAGAAATAGTCTTGAGCTTGTTCGGCCGTGGGTACACCGTTCGTAGGAGGAGTCACACCTACAACCACAACTTCCCAAATAGAGGGGTGAAGCCTGTAGATATGCATTTTCATATCATAAGACCACTTGCGCTAATTCATCCCATCAAAGAAAGGAGGTTTTCCCAAGTGAACAGATTGAAATTGAGAAGTAGAATATTGAGATGAAGCATAGTTATGAGGAACTTGATTTAACCCGAAGAAAAGATGCCTCTCGCTTTCTTCCTTGATTCGTTTCATCATCAACTTCTCGACCTTCTTCTCAATTTTGGCCTTCATCTTTTCTTTTCTCCTTCTTCTTGCTTCCGATGTCTCACCCTTGCTTTCATCACTTGAACTTGAGTCGGCATCATGAATGGAGGGTGGATGGCTTGTTTGCCCGAAAGGATTTCCGGCACCATCTAATCCGGCACCGCATCGACTTGAGTAGCGACGGTTGCGGCGGCGTCGGCACCATCCCCAACTATAGACATCTTGATATCCCTTAGCGGTTAAGCCTAAATCAAGAGATTAGACTCTGATACCAATTGAAAGGATCTTGGTGATGCCTAGAGGCAGGGGGGTGAATAGGCGTACCTGAAAAACCTAGAAAATTTTTCGCAGCAATTAAATGTGTCGGAACTTCCGACACTGGACCAGAACTTCCAACAAAACTAAAGTTCTTATAAAAAATTTAAAATTAAACTTGAAAGTGCAGAACCTAGCTGAATCAAAAGTTGCACAATGATACTAAAAGACTTTTGCAGGTGATCTTTGCAAGCACAACAACTCGAGTACGTAGATCGGCACAAAACAAACTCTAGGTCAATAAGAACTAAATAAATGCAATAACCACAAGTGACAAGAGATTTGTTCCCGAAGTTCACTTCCACTAAGGAAGCTACGTCTCCGTTGAGGAGCTCACAAAGAGCCGGGTCTTCCACTAACCCTTTACCTCACTCAATAAACCACAAAGGAGGATTGAATCACTCACTATGAAATCCATAAAGGATAGGGTAATACAAATTTCCCGGGGCGCACACACACGAGAGGACGCTCCACGGGCGACACCAAACCATCTAGAAGCAAGCTTCAAGAGTAACAAACGCGAATCGAAGGATCAGGATGCTTCAAGTGCTCTTGAGATAAATTTGGCTGCCCTTTCACTTAAAATGGTTCAGTCTTACACCTCAATCTTGCTCTCACTCAAGCCCTAGCTCAAATCAACTAAAGGATTAGCTCAATGAGGGATTGGGGAGGAGTAGTAAATGCTCTTTGAGGTGTTTGTCTCGGGTTAGGTCAGTAGCAAGTGAAGGGGGGGGGGGGGGCTGAGGGGGTATAAATTCCCAAGCCCCAAAAACTAGCCGTTAGTGCACTGGTTAAGTGATTGTCGGAACTTCTGATCATTTAAAAATAGCTGGCCGAGGACCCCTTGTCGGAAGAATCCAACTTCTTCTGACAAGTGTGGGAACTTCCGACACAGGGTCGGAACTTTCGACACACTGAAACAGTCAGAAAACTAGGTGCACAAGTGTGCGATTTTATATCTCTCCTTGATGGTTAGCATCTCAAATAATCACTTTGACATCTTCATGCTATCCATTTGCATCCCTCTTAATAGTACGGTGTTTCCTAAACTCAAATTCAAAATATAAAATAAGTAAAGATCTTCTTTTAAGTTCAATACCATCCTTTAAGCAAATTTGGCATCTTTTCTTGCTCTTCTTCACTTCATTGAATTTTAACCTGTCCATAACTCGATAAACTCATTAGCTCCTTAATTTTGTATGTCATCAATACCAAAACCTACTTAGGGGGCCAAATGCACTTTCACCAAGGAGAAATGTTGTATATACAAAGTGTGATATGCCAAGTACTATGACCGCTGCTCATTTCACCGAAAGGATTCATGTCATTCGTACTTAAGCCAAATCTTATGTTTCTTGCATCATCTGCAAACATTAGGAATGTTCTATCCACTTTTCTCCACTGGAACCATCAGCGGGGTGTCTCAACATCTGGTCTTGCTTACGATCTTCTTTGTACTATCGCAGCATTTTAGCATGCTTTTTTTCATTTACAAACGTATCAAATGTGGTGTTATAGAAAAATACCACATCTCCTTGGCAGACACTCTCTTTTTGGAAGGCACCCCCTCGACATCACCTGGATCATCTCGTCGGATCTTATACCGAGATGGTTTGCATACCGGACAAATCTCAAAATTTTCGTACTCACCACAATAGAGGATGCTTCTGTACTTCCTGTCCTAGAGGACAGACAACCTGTCTTGCTTCATACATTGTTTCAGGCAATGTATTACCTCCGGGAGTAGCTTTTTTATAAGTTTCAACAACTCCTTGAATCCCTTATCGGACAAACCATTTGATGCCTTCCATTGAAACAATTCCACTATGCTACCCAACTATTTTGTCCCCTTTTGCAATCTGGGTACAACAATATTTTGTAGTCCTCCATCAAACGCTTCAAATTTTTAGATTCCTTTTCACTTTCGCACTCTTTATTTGTATCACCCAACACTTGACCAAGGTCATCTTCTGCAAACTCTGCTTCAGCTCAGCCATTGTACTATCTTCAAAGGCACTGTATTCATTAGCAAAGCTAGGAATGTTGTCCTCTTCTTCATCATCATCTTCCAACATAACCCCTTTTTCTTCATGCTCAGTCCGACAAATATAATTAGGTATGAAGCTGTTTTGGAATAAGTGATTGTCAAGTGTGTGAAGTGTTCCCGTTGAAGAGTAACCCTTCTCGTTCTTGCAGATTCGGCATGGACAACGAATCAAACCCGTCAGCTTGTGGGCCTTGGATGGATTGATGAATTCCTGCATGCCATTAATAAACTCGATGATGCGTCGGTCCGCATTGTACATCTATTGATGACTCATCTGAAAAATAAAGAGTAAATCTACTAATTGCTTGTGTCGAACAAATGGGTGATACAGAGAGAGTTTTATAGATACTGCTGTGAAGACTACTAAGACATATAGCGGAGACTTTTGAATGTTATGGATGAAATCATGGTGAAATATAATTAGATGCCATAACACCTCCGTGAAATTGATGACCGAATGCCCATAGAGCCATCTCTGTAAATATGTTACAAGTTTAAATTATCAGCTACCTTGCACCTATGCATACAAAACGAAATAAGTGACTAATGCATGTTTCAAATAATGCATGTTTAAAAACTCTAACATTTAATTTCAAAACTAATTTAATTGTTAGCTACATCTATACATACAAAAAAATAAGTAACTATAGCTAACTTATCACATGTATAACAAATATGCATTTTTAAAAATTATAACATTTCAAAACTAATTTAGTTGCTAGCTACATCTGTAGCTAAAAAAATAAGAGCATGTAAAAATTGCTAACCTTTTTTTTCCTTTGGTTTAGTAAAAAAATTTCAAAAAATTCCCCCTCCCATCCCCTCACTGAGCTGCCATGAGCACTGACTGAGTTCATGACGCTCGGGGTTGGGGAGGACGCTTGGTATTTTAGGCGCAAAATTAATTGGTACTGGTCGTGCTAGAACCTGATACCAAAGCACACTCATTAGTACCGGGTTAGCATTTGCTGCATAGGCCCGATACTCATTTGCACACATTTGCATGACCCAGTACTAATAGGCCTGCAAAGCATTAGTACCGAGTCGTGCCTCGACCCGGTACTAACGTGTCGAATATTAGTACCGGGTCAAGCCACGACCAGGTGCTAGTTCCGCCGAGGCCTATTAGTACCGGGTCATACCAAGACCTGGTACTAATGGTTGCGCGTTAGTAACGGGTATAGCACAACCCAGTACTGATATCATTACCACGGATATGGTAGTTGCAACCGGGTACTGATTCAAGCTAAAGTGACCGCTATATTTGCTCTTGACCGATAGACCGTTCTCTTGTAGTTAATTAATTAGCACAATTAAATATTCAAAATACCTGTAGCTTGGCTACTACATTACTCAATCACATGATCATTTGCACCAGGCGTCAAATTATTGTCAACAAAAGCAGAGACAAAGATTGCAGCAGAAGGGGTAATTATCGTCTGCTGCCTTCTACCAAATGCAAACATGAGTACTACAAGCACCAGTGAATCAAAAGTAATGATGTGCATATGTGTGCATGTACTCTAGAAAAGATAGATATCAAATTAATTGGCAGAACACATCATTTACTAATTTGGTACCACAAACAAAGTACTCCGGGTACCACAAACAAACATGAGTATGAAGATGGAAGGTTCACACCGGGCAAGCAGATCTAGCTAGGTAAACTAGAAAAGCTTGAATACATGGCAATTGCAGCGTGGTGTTATTTAGTTTATCCAAGTTTTTAAAGTATAGGGCTCAAATGAAGAGCCAGAATAAAGGGCAAGCTACCCCTGCGTTGGAAATCGAGATACGATGCAGTTGAAACTGGTGTCAATGAATTGCCAGATGATGACACGGTCTAATTCTTCGATTTCTGGCTCCAGGTCATGACCCTCTAAATGGCCAACAACACGCAGATCCGGGCGGTCTTGGTGTATAACATTCGTGGCATAGTCAGTATGCTAGCCCACCAAGTCCGGCCACGATTGCAGCTTCGGGACGTTGTTCATGTTTCCCCCAAATCCTCTGCGAATTCAAAACAGTAAAAAGCAATTTAACATGCATGAGTGACGAACAAAGACAGGTTTCAATGTTTCTCTGAGAAAAACATTGAAAACATTTAAATAAATTGCTTGGAATGCACTGTTTTGAGGCTAATAATGCATGCGAACCAACCTGCGGATCAGAGGGAGAAGAAATTAAAGGGCAAGAGAACCTTCACTACTGCGCTTGTTATTAGACATTGCGCTGATAGGGTGTTCTATATATACACGCACGCATATACATACATCAGCATGCCTCTCGTATCGATGACAACAATGCATATACATTTCCTGCATTCATCTTTGCAATTAAGCAGCTATGCATCGCGTAAATCGATACCATCTGTCTCCCTCTGCAAGCATTGTTGGCACATATTTCTTATTTATTTACGGATAGATAACAAAGGACAGCAGACGATGCGAGGTGAATAGAGACAGAAATAGCATATACTGCACTTGAGTGTTCCCTATTGTTGCTAACTCGGCTACCACATTACTCGGTTACATGATCATCCCTGATGTCAATTTTTGTTGTAGTACATATGTCTTAATTAGTGGAAATAAATTTTTCTGCAGAAGTTATAATACACAAACACCAGCCGCAAGTTAGTACACAAATGCTTTATCTATTCTCTGGGTCCTACCTTTTTAGATGAAGGGACAAACCGGCATCTATATCCATAAGTGGATATATATACATCCAAGCGTTACAAGAATTTTTAGACTCTGAACCTCAAAAGAGAATTTTAAGAACACAAGAAAAAACTCTAAAATAAAGAAAGAAAACTAGAAGACTAAGCTTCAATCTTTTTCTTCATTCACATTTCATCCCTATAAAGTCTTAACACAGCACCAAACCATCACATCTATCATGTTAGAAACCTGATGTCTGAATCATGCGATGCTGCTGAGATAACCAAATCAGACCGAAGGACCTCCAACACAATGCTCCAGAAATAAAAAATGACATTAAAGACGCCATCTCGCCACCTTACCTAGCAAGCCAGAATTGGATTTTCACCTGGAGATCCACCGATAGTTGCATGGGAGACACCACGACAATGCCTCATCAGAGGGAAAACGACACATGTCGATGCCGACACAAGGTCGGGAAAGGCTTTCGCCAAGAGCACCTGCCCGGCAACACCATGATCTCACCAAAAAGCATTGGTGATGCTGCTATCTGGGTCGAGGGAAATGGTGGCCTCGGCGCGGAACCGGAAAGTGACCCGGTGGCTGCGTTGGCGTCCGCTCATGCCCGAGCGGTGGGGCTCTACGCCACCAACGTATACCAGCGGCAAGACCTCGGCAGCAGTGATAGTTGCACCACGTGCCTTAGCAACCCCCCTGTTCGTGGTCGCGGTCAAGTTCAGTGGCGAAGTATGAGACCCAAAGAGCTCGGGCACCGCAGGCAGCTTCAAGACCTCACCATCGGGCGAAAGGACCGGCGGTCCCAGCAACACCACCGACTCTTGTTGCCACAGATGGACAGCGGACGCAACAAGTGAGGAGATCGGGCGGCGACAATAATCAGCCGCGCCCCTAGCAGATCTGCAGGGGTAGGCCCCAAACGGACCGGGACGCACTGGATCCGGGTGTGTCGGAGGTGAATCTAGGCACCGCCGGTGAAGGGACGGCAGCAGCCACCAGGTTCCTCACAAACACGAGGTGGTGTTGCAAACCGGGACTAAAGGATCATCCACGGGTTAGTTCAAAAGGAAAGCATCCCAACTAGAGTCACATGCGCTGATAGGTGGGGTGGCAAGGAAGCTATGCATAAGGTGAGAGGTCTTGGGTTATAGTCCCACAGATCGCAGAATTTTTTTTGCATCAGTGACCCTTTAGTCCCGGTTGTAGCAACCGGGACTAAAGGTTGGGACCCTTTAGTCACGGATTGGTTGTCCCGGTTGGGAAACCGGGACTAAAATAGGTTCACAACCGGGATTACAGGTTGTGTCTATACTAGTGGTGGAGGGGTTTTTGGAAGAGGCAAGGGAAGGGTTGCGCCCGCCGCCACCCTCATCACAGCCTAGCGGACTTCCGCCGGTGAGCTCCGATGGCGGCGAGCCGGAGAGCGCGTCGGCCGCTTTAGTGAGGGTGCGGTGCCGCCTGAGTCGCCCCTGGGATGGCATGAGGGCTTGCGAAAAGGATATTTTTTGAGGCCCAGCAAGTTTGAAGAGCAATGTGTTGTCTAATATTTTTGTGAGGTGGAATTATTGTGGTTTGAGAGGCGGAAGTATTCTGGTTTGTGTGCTAGGTAGCTACCACATATTGCCTCTTCTGTACTGGTTAGCATATTGCCATTGAAGAACCTTTGAGGTGACCTTCTATTCTGACATTAGTTGCAATTGCATTGCATCTAGGGTAGGATGATGCTTCTATTATTTTGCAAGACAGCTAGGATGTAGCTGAAGACAGTGAATATATGTATGTAACAGCAACAGCAGTGTAGCAACTTGTGTGCTGGGATTGCAGTAACAACTTGATGTATGAACACCATTAGTGATTGTTGTGGCTAATTTTATCTCCTGTATGTGTAGATGAATGACTGGATGAGCTGATATTGAATGGATAAATGAGCTTACCTGTTTAGAAAAAAGAATCATTTGAAACCAGATTCCTGCTAGTATTCTTTGGTCATCTGATGGTCAACCGCGTCGGTCGTCCTGGCCGATAGGGAAAGTTTGAGCCATCCCTAACAGTCACAGCCAACATGGAAAGTTTGAACTATGTGAGAGTCTTGAACTTTCCCGGATGGTAATGCACTCAACAGGGAAGTTTTCCTGACGGTAACTTTCACCAGGGCACCACCGTTGTCGTCCATTCTCCGAATTAGCGATGGAAAGTGAGAAGGGAGTAGAGAGACGAACCTGTAGAAGTCATGGCTTGGTAGCACAGGAAGATGCGCACAGGATGGGGGTACGTGCTGCTCGGCACCACCAGCGACACCGCTTCTCCAGCACACCCTGCACCTGCAACGCCACTGCTTGAGGTCGCCTCCGCTTCCGTGTGCGTTTTTTTTTAGGAAAACTACGGCAACCCTATGGTTGCCTGAACTTTTTTTGCAATACAGAGACAATTTACAGGGAGCACAAGCGGCTCCAGAAGCAAGGAGGATAGGAGAGCAAAAAAAACTAGAGTTAAAACTAATTACACAGGAAAAAATTACTCCACGGTACAAGCTTCACCCTATCTGCTGAGGAAGAGCACCTGTTTGACCATAGGGAGAGATCTTCACTACATCTTCTCGAGATCATCATATTCGTTTCATCTTTGTACCGAAAGACTTTTGCATTTCTGCATTTCCAAACATTCCAGAGGACGCAAGTAAGAACCGTACTACAAATTCTGGAGTTATTTTTCGGGAAGGGGTTTACTGCCCAGAGCTGATCGACTCCTAGGTCAGGAAGGGACACAAAGTCCAGACCGATGGAGGACCAAAAGCTTTTACTGTGGGGATAGGCGATGAAGAGGTGAAATCAATCTTCTTCAGAGGTGCAGAACGGGCATTGCCCATCACTTTGCATATTACAGTGCAAGAGCCTGGCCTTTGTACTCAACCTGTTCCAGTGCAACAACCAGAGGAAAAACTTGCACTTCTGAGGAGAGTAGTTCTGCTATATGGCCGGGGCGAAAGGATGATCAGGGTAAGCTTGAAATGAGAGGAGGTAGTGGTCTCGCGAGGTCGGAGTTTTTCTATTGCTTCGGAGAACGTGTGTGTCGTTGATGGAGATGTTTAACTCGACGGACGCCATCAAGGCGGCCAATTCCAGTAACTCATGAGCTACAATAGTGGTTAAGCGGGGTCGAAGCGAGAGCTGTAAGTCAGAAACCGAGAGGACTTGAGCGACCGAAGCATTCGGTCAGAGAGTGTGCGAGAACAGGGCAGGGAACATATCGGCCAAAGTTTGGGATCCAAACCACATATCCGACCAAAATGCTGTCATCTAACCGTTTCCAACAACAACATTGGTCTCATATCTGAAGTAGGGAAGCTGAGCGTAGATGTCTTTCCAAATTGGAGTTATCGAAGGGATGTCATCACCAAAATCAAAATGTTCATTCCAGCCATAAGCATTCCTTAGCCAGTCAATCCAAGGTGCAGAGGGTGCACAGTGAAATTTAAAGAGAAACTTCTTGAGGAGGCTCACATTTTTCTTAGCCAAATTAGGGACACCTAACCACCTTTTTCTTTAGGAAAGGAAACATCATCCCATGCAACTTTACATTGACTTCCTCGGCATTTGTTTTCACCCATCCATAGAAAAGCACGTTGCTTGTGGATAAGGGATTCAACAGTGCCTTTGAAAAAAAGAAGCGAACTCATATGATAAACGGAGGCAGAGGCGAGCATAGAAGTAATAAGAGTTGTTCTGCCCATTTCATTTAAGAGATGCCCTCTCCAACCTGCTAAGTATTTATCCGAGGTAGCAATCAAAGGCTGGAAGTCCCTGCTACAAAGTTTTGTGGTTGAAAGGGTGTCAGACCTGGGGCCACCGGACTACGCACATGGCGTAGAATATTCTAGAATAAGGGATGGGGCATGTTCCATACCTTATATTTATTGTAAAGTACGAGTAGGATAAGTCGGTACAAAAGGAAACTAGACTCCTAAGCTAGTATCGGTCTAGGATTCCATATAACACTGTCCCCCTGGAGTATATAAGAGCGGGTAGGGACCCCCTCCAAATCAGTCTACATCTAAGGCAATACAAACCACTATACAGGACGTTGAGTATTACGCACATCGTGGCCTGAATCTGTCTAAACCTTATGTTGCTTGCACCTTCGAGTTCCTGATCTTGGCGACACCCTACCTACAACCTACCACCTCGGGGGTATCCCTCAGTGGGCTTGGCGGTAAAACATCGACAGCTGGCGCGCCAGGTACGGGAGCTCATCGAAGATCTACCGGTGAACTCGATGGCATCGTTCAACATCATCAGCAACGTGCTTGAAGAGGGCACCACCTTCACTTTCAGCCCCTAGGTCTGCATCGCCGACGGCTTGGGTGGTTTCAACAGCCACCTAGCCAACCCTAGGGAGCCGGAAGTGCTTGCAGCAACCCGACGTAGCGATCTCGACGAGTTCGTCGACAACCTTGACGAGATGCTACTCCCTGGCCTAGCTAGGGAGATCGAGGAACAGTCCGTTTTCAACGCGACTTCTACTCGTGCTGCACCAAGACTCCTCGGATCGGATCCAATCCGGTCTGAGGAATAGCGTACCCGATTCCCCTTCGAGTTGTGCAACACGGCTACTGTATATCAGGAGGCCACGCGGTTCGAGTCCCTCTCGGCATTAGAAGAGGACTTGGATCATCTACTTAGGATCGTAAAAATGAAGCCACCGCATGTCGGGAGGCTCCTATCTTCGACGACTACGACTCGGGACTCTAATGATAGCGCGAAGCCTTTTATGGGCGGTCATCAGGGCCTGGTGATCACATTGACGCCATAAAGTCGCTTCGTGTACTGGAAGGGCAAGAAACCCACTGAACTACTCGGAGACGACGCCCGACTTGTGGCACACCTTGATACGCTGCCCTATCAAGAAGGCAGGCCCCTCTCCACCATTGCCGAAGGAACCGTGCTGGTCGACTATAGCTCCGACCAGCACTCCTCGCACCACCACGTCTACATGGCGGAGGTGGAGGGTGAAGGCAACGAGGACCCCAACGAGCTACTCGAGCAAATCTCCGGGGATGAGGTCACCGCCGACGCCGGCATGAGAACGACGCTGAGCGCGCCACCCGCAGATTGAGGAACAAGAAGCGCGCCACACGCACAAGAAACCCCGCGGAGCGCCAGCGCCTCGTGCGGCGCAACCTCGACGCCGAGTTTGCGACAGCAGGTGAACTGGGTTTCCGGACCCCAATCGCCAACATCGCCGGTGTGACAACCATACTAACCGCCAACCAAGACCCAGCTGCACAACAAGCTCTGCGACTGGCTCAGAAGGCGTGGTTACCGCTCGATTGTCATAACCCAGCTCCATCGCTACGGGCCAACCAAGAACAAGTGGGCGAAAATCAAAGTCACCCACAGGCCAGTCGGACTCCCGAGGGACACCCTCGACAACGCCCCGGAGGCAACAAAGGCAACAACGACGCTGCGCAGGGTAGTTGCTCCGCAAGCGGGAGGCCACGGCCACCTCCAAGGGGCAACCAGCCACCACATCCACCTCCACAACGACCTGCCAACAGTCACAACCATCGACGACCACTCGGGAACCTACCGACGGACGATCTCAATGACAAGATCAATGAGGGGCGCGACGCTCGCACCATCATTGAAGCTCGGCGAGAAGAGCGAGTGGCAGCTGATGGCTATCGTGTACCGGATGACAGTGATCGCTTTCCGGTTTTCACACGCTGATTCAGCCTGTACCAGTACCCGGAGGGTTTCAAACCGATCGGCATCACCAAGTATGACGGCAAGCAAGCTCCTCAGCAGTGGCTTAGGTGCTCCTCTACGACCATAGAAGTCGCGGGTGGCTCCAACACAACCAAGGTCGTCTACTTCCCGGCCCTGGAGACCGCTCCACTCACATGGCTAGAGAGCCTCAGGAAATACTCCATCAACTCTTGGGACGATCTAAAGGCTGTCTCACCGACAACATCCAAGGGGCGATCACTCAAGCAGGTACTCGTCACGATTTGTCTCAATGAAAATAGGAACGAACGAGCTCCTGCGATCCTACACTCGCCGCTTCTTCGACACACGCGCCACCATTGCCAACATATCCGAGCAAGATGTTATCGACTGCTTCCATAACGGCATCACCGACCAGACTCTCTTTCGAGACTTTGGCCGCAACCGACCCAAGACCATCACGAGGCTCCGCGACATGATGCAAGCTTGGGCAGACTAGGAGGAGCAGAAGCACGACCGCTTTTCAAAGCGTGGCAACGACTACAACAATAACAAGCGGGGGAATGACCACTGCAACGGCAGAAGCCAGCAGGAATACTTGGGACTATCTGCGCCCCCCGCGAGGCAAGAAGTTGGGGACGACGCAAGAGCAGTTTGACAAACTCCTGTAGAAGCAGTGCCTATGGCACCCAGGCGCTAAACACTTGGCAATCGAGTGCTACAACCTCCGAAGGACCTTCAACGCTCCACCTCTTGATAAGAACACCAAGAAGGGCAAGGGCAAGGAGGATGACGAACCAGAATACAAGTCGGGAGGTGCGTAATTCCAAGATGCATCGAAGACCATCAACATAATCTTTGGTGGCGAATCCGGCTTCACCTCTAAACAAGCTCAAAAGCTAACACTCCACGAGATCTTGTCTATCGAGCTGGCGGTACCACGACTAGTCCAATGGTCGGAGGTCCCCATCTGTTTTCAAGAGGTGACCAGTGGACTAGCTTCTCAGAGCCGGAAAAATTCCTGCTCATGCTGGATCCAGTGGTGGCCAGCGTCAGGCTCACCAGAGTACTCATCGACGGAGGAAGCGGCCTCAACCTTCTCTTCGTGAGTACTTTGAGGAAGATGGGACTAGATATCACAGACATGCTCACCCCAAGCAAGGCTCCCTTCTACGGCATCGTACCAGGGAACTCGGCTACACCACTTGGGTTCGTGACCCTGCCAGTCACCTTCGGCATGAGATAGAACTACAGGACCGAGTACATCAAGTTCGAGGTGGCAGACTTCGAATCATCATACCACGCTATCCTGGTAAGACCCGCATTGGCCAAGTTCATGACCGTGCCTCATTATGTCTACTTGCTTCTCAAGATGCTAGGAAAGAGTGCTCACTTTCCTCGGCGACTTGAAGAAGTCATATGACTGCGACCAGGAGGCCATCGAGTACGCTTCAACTACGCGCGTGCTAGATTCTTCATCAGAAGTACTTGCAGCCACGCAACAGCTATCCCAGTCAGGGCTAGAGATCTCGGCAAAGAAGGCAAACCAGTCCAAGCTAAAGACCACTAGTGACGTCACACTCAAGGCAAGTCAACTACAGGAGGGCCACTCATCCAAGACAACCCTGATCAGAACAGGGCTCGGTGACAAATAGAAAAGCGCGCTCACCAGTTTCCTTACAGCCAACCGAGATATATTCGCGTGGAAACCAGTGGATATGCTAGGTGTGCCCAAGGAGCTGATTGACCATAGCCTGAATGTAAATACTAAGGCTACCCGCAAGAAGCAGCGACTCCGTAGATTCGCTCAAGACAAGAGGGAGGCGATCAAAAAAGAGATAGCTAAACTACTCGCGGCTAGTTTCATCAAAGAGGTGTTCCACCTAGAGTGGTTAGCTAATCCCGTCCTTGTAAAAAAGAAGAATAATAATGAATGGAGAATGTGTGTTGACTATATCGATCTCAACAAGCACTGCCTGAAGGATCCTTTTGGTGGCTACCACGCATCGACCAAGTCATTGATTCCACTGTCGGCTGCGTACTGTTTTGTTTTCTTGATTGCTACTCGTGCTACCATCAGATAACCCTCAAAGAAGAAGACCAGATCAAGACTGCTTTCATCACCCCTTATGGTGTGTACGCCTATACAACCATATCCTTCGGGTTGAAGAACGCAGGTGCAACATACCAGCGGACGATCCAGCTGTGCTTCGCAGACCAGCTACACTGTAATGTGGAGGCCTACGTGGATGACGTGGTCATCAAGACTAGAAACCACGACGACTTCATTGCAGACCTAGAAGAAACCTTCACCAGCTTACACAAGTTCAGGTGGAAGCTCAACCCGACCAAGTGCGTCTTCGGCGTACCATCGGGAAAACTACTCGGGTATATCATTAGTCACCAAGGAATTGAAGCCAACCCGGAAAAAATCATGCCATCACTGACATGGGGGCTCCGCCCGCTGTCAAGGATGCGCAGAAGATTATAGGGTGCATGGCGGCCCTGAACAGATTCATCTCACGACTTGAGAAACGGGGACTACCTTTCTTTAAGCTCTTGAAGCGGCAAGACAAATTCCAGTGAACGGAGGAGGCGGAGCAAGCACTGCAGGACCTCAAGCATCACCTACAGTCGTCCCCCATCCTCACGGCACCACTGCCAGGCGAAAACTTACTAATCTACATCGCTTTAAACATTGACGCACATTCATGCCGCCCATTTTTCTAGTAACAATTGGAGGATAAACAATATCTAATTGCACTAAAAAGTATTAACCAATGGCACTTTACTGATGACAAAGGCAGCCTAAGGTAGTACAGTATTCTATAAGAATATTAGTGCACAAACCGTATTTAAACAAATAAACAAAGTGCCTTATCAGTTTTATTCACTACATGTGTTTGCTGAAATTATGGCCTAAACAATTATATTGGGATCACACAACTGTCTTACAGAAATCAAAATACAAATCCCATTCCAATTAAATGTAGTAACAGAAGCAGATCGATGGCAAAATGCACACTAAAAATGATTGATGTAGCATTACAAAAGATCTGAGAAAAGAGAAATTTTCTTCTGACCTTGAAGGCTTCTTTGCACAGCAACGCAGAAGCAGGTTCCGTTCTTCCCTTGCACAAACGGAGCAATCCTTCTGCCAAGAGACGGATGCAGCTCTCCCTTCCTCAGCTTCCTTCCACAACCTCAGCCGTAACACAGCTCTGCTGCCCCTTTTCTCCTCAAATGCAACTCCTTCCGTTCCTTCTTCTAGATGCAGCTCCTGGGCACAACAAAGATATTGCCGCAGCGGCGCAGCCTGGCCCTGGCGCAGCTTGGGGGCGGGGCGCCGGCGCAGCCTGGAGGACGACGACCCGGCTGCCACGAACCCCCTGGAGGATGACGAGCCCACCGCTGCTGCCGCCGCCGCCGCCGCTGATGATGAGGACGAAGATGGGGAGGACCTCTTCCACGACTAGGTTTCGATTGGCTGCGAATTTGGGCTTGGGATTTTGTGGCGGTGCAGCTTGGGCTGGGATATCGTCGCGGCGCAGCTTGGTGGCGGCGGATTGTGGTGGGCTGGTGGCCGGGGGCTAGGGTTGGAGCGCGCGATGGGGTCGATATGGCCGAGGCGAAATTGCTGCGCGGGAGGAAAAAATTGGCGCGGCATACTTTTGGTCCCCACAAATTCCCTACAAAATTGTATTGTTCATAGGAAAATATGCCACCAAGGCAGCCACCGGGAACTCCGCACCAATTCATCCCGAGGAGAATTTTAATTTCCTAAGGAATGTCAAGTTTCCCTACAGTTTGAACAGCACACGGTAGGGAAATGATATTTCCTTAGGCTATTTCAAATATTCCTAGGAAAATATAAAAGCCGTAGGGAAACGAACGATTTCCAGTAGTGTAAAAAAAAGGACACGCTTACAAATTATTTTTTATAGTGCGGATTAGTCAATTACATGATCGTCACTACAAAGTGTCAAATAAAGATTGCAGAAGAAGAGATAATACACAGTTACCCACCCATCGGGCACAAGTTAGTACATACTGATATCTTAATTTAATTGCGTAGAAGTTGTACCTATATGCAAACTTGAGTTGTTATTTTTGGATGTGAATAAAAAGGAATTTTACAGTGATCGGAAAAAAAGTTGTTATTTTTGGATGTGAATAAAAAGGAATTTTACGGTGATTGGAAAAAATGATAGCCCTCCATTAGTCCAGATCTAGTAGTTTAAAAAGAAATGGAACTTGTTACAAGGAACTAAGTATACCTATTATAAGGAACCGAAGTTGTGGATCAAGAACTCAATACAAAATTAAGTCAAAAGGGTATACTTGTATTTTTCCTCTCACCTCTCATGTGGGCCTATATGTTCATCGAATGCAAAGAAGCTATTGGCCCCAATCGCTGACCAGGGCCGGTGGCGCCATGACCAGCACACATCTTGCTCACGCCGCAGCAACACCCTCCCTGCTGCCAGCACCACCTCCATCTCGCTGTCCAATGCGGCTCACTCTGCCCCATCTGTCTCCATGGCAAAAATACATCAGGTTGTCATCACACCGTGCCTCTATACGCCCCCGGTCCTCTATACTGCATCTTCCACAACCGCGTCCCGAGCCATCGAGGGCGTCCGCAGCTCGGTGACACTCTGCCACATTCATCCTCGATCTTCAGGTCTGCAGGATAGTGGTGGACCCAACTAGATGGGGCGGAGATGGAGCTGTAGAGGGCCTCAACAGCAGACTAATCGCGCGGGACGGCAGGGATCGGAAGGGGTGGCCGGCGGCGGCGTCGAGCGGAGGAGCAGGAGTTAGACGGGGCCGTACAAGTGTAGAACTGCCGATTTTAGTGGATCCCAAGATCAGCCTGGATCCATCCGTGATGTCGTTTTCGTGGACGCACATAGAACCAGATCGAAGGGAAGAAAACCGAACATCCAAAGAAACGGCAAGGGTGTAGGGAAGGCTGGAAGGGTCACCGGCGCTGCGCACAACAGGGGTGTGGGTTTATTCGATGGTTGGGTTGGGTACGGAATAGTTATTCTATATCCAGAGGTAATATAAAGTTAGATAGTTAAGCTCGGCTGGGGCTCAAAGGAAATTCTCACCTCCTCACTCTAGGAACTGTTTTCGATTAGGTTTGGTTGTGTTTGGTTTGTTCCTTTTTAAGGGTGTTTATTGTTTGTTGTAAATGTGTGTTAGTCTATATGTGTGGTTAGTGTTGTTTTGGGTTTCTTAAACCGTCTCTTTCTTTAATCCAGATGGTGTGCCTCTATCATAAATCCAGATAAGATTGAGTAGCAAACTAAATGAGAAACACAAGATTTATTACTCCGTTTCTTTATTAATTATTTGGTACCATAGGATGGGAGAATATAATAGTTCCAAAGCATGCAAGCAGATCTAGCTAGCAGGTACACTAGAAAAGCTTGAATGCATGGCGGTTCATATCAAAACCGCTCGTATTATTTAGTTTATTCAAGCCTCTGAGGTATCGGGCACCAATAATGAAGAGCGTGCATGCTAACCCTGGGTAGGGACCCGGTCCACGATGAAGATGGACCAAGAGTCAACAATGCACCAGACGATGACATGATCTAACTCTTCGATTGCTGGTTCCGGGTCATCACCCACTATCATGTTAATGACACGCAGGTCGGGTCGGTCCTGGCTGATAACTTGATCAGCGTAATCTGCATGCTTGTGTAACAGGTCCGGCCATGATTGCCGCTCTGGGATACCCGACATGTCTCTCCCGATCGAATCCGCTGTGAATTAACAAGCATAAAAAGCAATTGAAAATTCACGCATGGATTCAATGTTTCTCCTAACTATGCTTGTAATTAGTCATCAAGGGGAAATAGGTGCGCACCAACCTGCGGAGCAGAGAGCGAGGTAGAAGAAAGGGCGAAGTCAAGGCTAGCTGAAGCTACCTGCACTGCTCTTGGGTGATTATTACGCTGATTGGGTGTCCTATATATACACGGCCGTATGTGTAGAAAAGATTTCTCGCATGTAGCCTGCCTCGTCTCCATCGATGACAACGACGCATTACTGATAATTAAACCAGTTTTGGTATAAATCTGTTGACCCCCCTTTGTTAATCAACTAGCATGTAAATCTTGAGATAAGGTTGTAATATGCATGTTATTATTTGGACATAAATCTACAATAAGCTTGTAGAATTTTATCCTTCCATAAAGTGTGAAAATGACTGGCCCGCTTGACCCACGCAAACAGGCCAGAAAGCACAGGCCACGATCAAACTTTTTTGCTGGATTTTATTTCCACTACCGCTAAGCTCGGCTGTGCCCTTTTGCACGTAATGTTACTCAGTCTTTAAGTAGAAAGTATTTTTGCTCAAATATCACGCCTCCAAGATGTACATCCCACATACGAAATGAAATGCTCAAGTCCTCAATTTGTAACAAATTAACAATACCGTACCGTAGATATCCGGCAGAACGTCAACTTCCGAAAGTAGCCATCGCCGGCAGTTATATTACTAACTGAAACCGTGCGCCTCTGCCCTATTTCCAACCAAATATTAATGTTTCCTTTTCAAGTCGCATTAGTCATGGTGGTAAATGTACCCCCTTATCCTTAGTACATTTACCACAATATCGGGAATATTATGAAAAAGACAGACAATATACTATGCATTGTTGATATATACTATGAACTAATTTGCTTGTTCTAAATGATGTATATTCGAGAACGGAGGTAGTAATTTGTTTATTCAGAAATAAGAATTTTATGTACTATGCTAAAGACTACATATTTTAGAACCACTTTTCACGTTTGTGCTATATTGCAAGTTGATTTGTCAAGCTTTTATTTTATAATTGAGCCATTTTGAAATGAATTTATTCCGTGATTAATAAACTATATTGTGTGTGCAGTTTTATTTTTTTTCAGTGCATGGGTAGCGAGTTTAATTAGCTAGCTTGTGCTATTAGTAAGGCCTGTTTGATCCGGGTGCTAAGTTTACTCTGCTAATTCTCTAGAGGATCTAAACAGGAGGGAAACATGGGCTAGAGATTAGCTAACTCGCAAACTAATGTTTAGTCCATTGACTCTTCAAACCTAGTTAATGATGGCTAATTTCTGGCTAATGGAGTGAACTTTAGTTGGAGGGTTGGCTAATTTAGATCATCTAGAGCTAACTTTTAACTGACTAAAAATTTGCCTCTAGATCCAAACACACCCTAAGCCCCGAAGTGCAGATCAGACTGCTCCGCTCTCAGAGTAGTGGGTCACTCATTTCTCGTACTTCACACTGCTAATAATCAGAGCATAGCACCAGTAAACTAAAAGTTTCTTCATGCCAAGTTCATCCACACAGCTGATTGTAAAGCCAAACACCGTCGAACTCTGCCTCCACTCCAGTTAAATTGAGGGGGATTTAAATCCTGCAAGAGAAAAGGTGATGATGAAATCTCAGGAGGCAGTACTGAGGAACGTGGATCAATCCTGCTTGCGCTTACATCTGAATAGGCAGATTTTTTTTCCCTCCATGTCTAAGTTGTCTAAGAAATCCTAGAAGTCATTTTTTTTCCGTGGAGGGAGAGAGCCGTGAAGATGTTTGATCATGGGCCCTGGTTTTCAGCTTATGCTCTCCTCTCGGACTTCAGTTACAGCGGCGTGATGCAAACACGGCAGCCAGCGAACACGAGAGCAGGTGAGGCATGGCCGGGGCAGGAGGGGGACGGAACCATGGTCTTTGACTTGAAGACTTCGACCAGGTTTGTCTGCGTATGGTCAGTACCAAACTAATCAGCACATCATTGAAGTTGCGTATACGCTTCGATTTGGTTAGTATTTGAACACGAAGCTAAGATTTTTTTCAATTAAAAAATTAACATGTTAAGCCCGGAAGTCGATTATTTGTTAGCACCAAATTAAACTGGAAGAGCACCTAAACAGGTAGGCCCGGTCGAAAATTTTGAGCAAAGTGCCCTATATATGAGCACGCAATGAAAGGTAAGAACAAGCATTTTATCAATATGCTAGAATCGAATTGAGGTTGATGGGTAAAGGCACGTATATTACTATGAAATACGCAAATGTAGAGGAGCGGGTTAGAGAGAATTCAAACTCGGAACCAAGGGCGGAGCTGCAGCCAGCCATCGGGGTCCGTCGACCCCGACGACCACCGGCAAATCCTTTTAAATCACTGTTCTTTATACCAAATGATCTTGCAGAAAATCAAAATTACTACACGTCGATCTTGGTACCGAAAATTTCTAGCTTCACCCCTGCTCGGAACGATGATTTTATGCTGTGGTATCGATAGGCAATTGCCACCCTTAGTTCACGTTGGATCTCCATCACGGATATGCTCCCTCACCAAGTCTCTCCCGATCAAGGTCTTGGACTCACCACAAAGGCTCTCGCCAAGCCAGATGAGAAGTTTGCCACAAAGGCAAGGCTCACCATTCCTTTCACTGTTCACTTTGACGTTGTCTTCACTACGAAGCTTCTCAACCAAGAAAGGGGTCTACTCTTCTCCTGTACATGGTCTTACACGGTGGTCGTCGGCTATCGAGGACATATACCATGGGTATAGAATATCAAGGCAGAGTAGAGCCGGAGCCCTCCGTAGGGATGCCTGACCACCTACCGGAATGGTCGGTGCGACTCACAAACGGGGCACATCCTGCCAAGGTCGGACCATAGTCACCGAAGTTCCCGGAACGACGGATCGAGGAACGAAGAACGGAAAACGGGGAACGGTACTTGGGATGGATTTTTACACTGCGGGAATGAAAACGTTTCCGTTCCCGTCCCGGAACGGCGTTCTCGGAATGTGGCCGGTGACTATGGGTCGGACACCCAACCTCCACTGCCTGGTTCCAGACTGATCGGCGGACAGGATCCATGGGCCATAGAAGGGAACGCCCGACTTCGGCGACCGCGAGGTCGGGAGGGCAGGCCAACCTCCAGGTAGGGTTTCGCCCAGTCAAGTATCCGGTATGAATGCCTCCCGCGGCCAAAAGACCATCACTGCTGCCAAACCGCACGCACCCACTCTCCTGCTGTTGTCTGCTCAAACAGGAGGATGGAACGGGACGAAGCTTAGCCCTGCAAGATCTAAGCCGATAGGCCGCGGCGACATCAGAGCGGACCTGACACACTCCCTCCTGGGTGCTCACCTGCCCTGAGGGCATGTGGATGCCCCGTTTGACACCATGGTGCCATGTCCGAACAACCACAATAAAAAGGAGAAGCTGGTACCTTCTTCAGTAAAAGTGCAGTAGCAACGGATCATCCCCTACTAGCATCAGATCATCTGGTATCCCTGGTTCGATTTCATCATGAGAACATTCTCTCTGCACATTTATCTGATGGAAACTCCGATGGTAGTACCCGATTATCCGGTACATTTATTTTTGTGCTTACCGGATAAATATTTGAGTGCAAATTAGTACGCACCGGATTATTCCCTGCCAATACCGGACCATCCCCTACTAGCACTGGGTCATCCGGTCACTCCGACAGATCAAGTAGTAGTAGAAGGATGACGACACGAGATGCTCCGATTTGATAATCTTTTACTCTACGGAAAGCTTATGAGATGCTCTATAAGATTATCCAGAAGTCCATCTCATTTTATTATATTTTAAATACCGAATAAATTCCCAAACTCGGATCCTCCAGTCACCACTTTTCTACCTTAATATTTTGGTCGTAACTTTTCACTCGGTACTCCGATTTTGATGATCCTGGACTATATAGAAAGCTTGTGAAATAAGATACAAGATTCTCCATCAATATAATTTATTTGATAAGTCAAGATATAAATATTTATCTGTTATTAGACAAGTCCAATTCATTGCTCTCTTTGTCCTGACTAGGTAATTTTCTTTGTGTTGAATCTTTGGCATGTTAATTGACGGACTGGATCTCGATGCAGCGGGTAGTTTGCACGTATTATATTATTACATTGCGACATAAAATTAGTGGGAATTTACACAAATACAGCAGGAACATATATATAAATCCAGCTGGCAGGCCGTGCCACAGCTCAAAGGGCGCATGATGCCGTCTCCATGGACGGATCATCGGACGTCAGTTCTGCCTATCAGCCGCTGGCAGGGGCAAAGATCTGCGCAGGACTCAACTTGGCAGCCATACATCCGACGGTGGACTCTTCTTCCTAGACAATCGGGGTGGGCATTCGGTTAGACCGAACCGATCGGTTCGGTTCCTCGATTTTTATAAAATTGAGTTATTAAAAAATAGGAACCTATTGGTTCCTACGAAAATTCAAGACCGAGCATTTCGGATTCAATCTTCGGTCGCGACCGAATTAACCGACCACTCAGTGGATCATACACAAAATCAACGGATCCAATCATCTATATATCAAACTGAAACAAGAAATCCAACATCAATCCAACAAAAAAAGCTTGGAGGGCGAGCGTGCTTCCTGCGCGTGTGCGTTGGGCGGTGGCCTGCATGCGCCGCCTGCGCCGCCCCGTGCGGCCCGGGCTAGACGGCCTGCCGCCTATGGGTGCTGGGTGAGCGGCCTGCCCGCGCAGCCAGGGGCCAGGCCGCCTGCCACCTGCGCGCGCTGGGTGAGCGGCCTCCCACCTACACACGCCGCCCATGCGGCAAAAGGCCAGCCGGCCTGCCGCCTCCTTCCACCGCCTGCGCGCGTGCATTGGCCGAGTGGCCGCCGGAGGAGGGGCAGCGATGCCAGCTGCCACTGGATCTGAGTGCAATGGTTTGGGGGTGAGGAGGATGGATAGGACGGAGCGGAGTGGAGGCGTTAGGCATGGTGGCGTGGTGCCCCTCCCAGCGGTTGGCTGGAACCTGGAGGACGCCGAGTTATATACCTAGGGTTTACTGAGTTCTCACGGTGGGCTGGGCCAACTGCTCAATGGGCTTTGTTGTATAAAGTTCGGTTATATCGGGTATTTCGGTTACCTGAGGGGTGAAACTGAATAAACTGAATTTAGTTAATCATGGTGTGTGATGGATATTTATTTGGACCTTTCAATTCTAGGCCTCCTAATTTTGGAATAATAGTTAATGATAATTCACATAATACAATGCAGATGAACCGGCAATGGATGTACAATGCTGACCGACGTTCCAAGGAGTTTATTGATGGCCTGCATTATTTTTTGGATGTGGCTGAGGCAAACAAGCGGAATGGTTTCATGTGCTACCCGTGCGGAGATTGCCAGAACAATAAGAATTACTCCTCTTCAAGGACCCTTCACTGCCATAGTTTTGCTCATGGTTTCATGTCCAATTATATTTGGTGGACTAGCCACGGAGAAAAAGGGGTTATAATGGAAGGCAATGAAGAAGAAGATTGTGACGACAACTTTCCTGGCCACGCCGGATTCGGTGCCTTTGACGATGATACTGCCATGCAAGAGCCTGAAGGAGAGGCAACAGATGATGATCCCACCGATGATCTTGGGCAGGCGTTGCGTGGTGCACGGGAAGATTGTGAAAGTGAAAAGGAGAGGATGAAGCTCCAGCAGATGTTAGGCAACCACCACAAGTTGTTGTACCCAGGCTGCGAAGATGGATTGAAAAAGCTTGGCAGCACCCTGGAGTTGCTGCAATGGAAGGCAACACATGGTGTATTTGACAAGGGATTTGGTGAATTAGTGAAACATTTAAAAAATATGCTTCCTAAGGATAACGAATTGACTAGCACAACGTACGAAGCAAAACAACTTGTTTGCCCTCTAGGTTTGGAGGTACAAAAGATACATGCATGACCCTATGACTGCATTCTCTACCGCGGTGATGAGTACGAGAATTTGGATGATGTAGCACTGGCCCGATCTTCCGATAGGTATGATAGATTCGATTGGTGGAGAACTCAATGTTGGCGATCCGGGCTTCTAATCAGGCATGATTCAAACCCCTGCAACTGTTACACCGCTGCTTTGTTGGTTATCAACCAAGCACAACTTGATTGACCTCGCCAAGAAGGCTTTTCCCTGCAAGCGAATCGAAGAACACAAGCAAGAAAGTATAAGCACGCAATCTGAAATTGCAGATGTGTATGAAACAATGATAAGTATGGGGTTGAAGCTTTGATCACAAATGGACTATTCGCCACAGTGGTGAAGAACAAGAACGAGGGACCCTAATTCATAGCAAAATGACTCGACATTACAGTTACAATGAAGATGTCTGTTTCTCAGTGAGAAACCCAAACCCTAATGTGACGGCTGCTACTGAGTTTATACCGAAGGGGGGACGTTCTAGGGTTGAGGGCGACCAGGTGGGGGCATCCTCAACCTGAGCTTAAGCCCCAACACGATACAGAATGATCCATGAAACTTCTAGAGCTCAGACCAGAATCAAAAGAAAACTTTCATTGTCTTCTTTCCAACGCATACAAGTAGAACATATTGTTTCCATACAACTATCAGTGAGTGTTTTCGGTCAGGTAACCCTTTTACTTTTCTGTAACTGATTTTTTTTTAACCCTAACAACAAGTGGCTCCAATAATCTTGCAGAGATCACTGGATACCAATTGTGATAATCCCGGATATGAGCTTAGCGATAGTTATGGACTCATTAAGGAAAGATCCAAAACTATACATAAACATGACTGACATGTTGAAAAAGTAATTCCGGTCATACCACCTCCATCACCATTACTTTGAAATCATGCGACAGTAAATAATTTATTCATTGTCGATCATGCGCAGGGTTTGGAAAAAGTTTATTCAAAAGCATCCACATAATAATTTTAGCGCCGAACTTAAATTGAAGACAGACTTTTCGGTACGTACTGGATGCTGCTTTGCACGTTTCATCTATTTTATTATATATTCATATGGATACATGATGACTTCTTTTCTCTTAAAGTGTATGAGGCAGGCCCAGGGCAATAATTTGCGCATACTATGTTTGCGAGAACTTCCATGGTCTAGTAGGTCCTTCCAAGTCGTATACTGCTTGGGAGATGAAAGTAAGTAAAAAACTTTTATCAATGTTTCAACTCATTTTGTTAATTGTCGTAATTAATATTTTTACTTTCCATAGATTGATAGGATGCGAGATCAGCTCATACCAAAGGAAAGAATTTTAGCGGTTCAAGAAGCCCTGTGTGGATTTATTTATGAGCAGATCGTCAGCAAAGAGGGCAAATTCTACTATGATAGCATCTCGAACATAGATCCCAGGAGTAAATATGATGATATTTACTAAAACTTTGTTGTACTTTGTATGTAATTAAGTATATGTATATATCGATGTAATCCACTTTGTATGTAATTAAGTATATGTATATATCCATGTATGTGTATGTAAATATGTCACACCCGGTTTTAAAATAAAACCAAGTGCTACCTATATGTATGCCAGAATCAAGTTTCATACATATAGTGACATCATCAGTGACTAACAGTAACAGTATCACGTAAAGAAATATAAATAATAACTTAAAAGTATATTAGAAATATACGCTTAATCCTGGAAATGGAGGCTCCAAACTTCATAGAAAAATGACTGGGGGTTGCGTACGCCTAGAACTCAGCATCATCTTCAGCAGACTTCACACCTTCTTCTTCTGAGCAGCGGTTAGCAAGGGTGAGTACACTTATAGTTGGTACTCAGCAAGGCCACAAGAAATAACCAGAATAACAATTTAAATCCATCTTTAAGTTTATTAATTTAAGTTTATTAATCATGTGAGGGTCCAGACCGCTCTTAACCGTGAGCACAGCCAATATATCAGTTTTAGACACTCTGCAGAGGTTGTACACTTTCACCACAAGTCGCGTAAAAGTTTAGAAGAACTTTGGACCCAACCATGCTGTGCTGATCAGGCGCAATACCACACTTCCAAGGTGTGATTGCATAGGGATGCTACTAGGCTTTTACAAAGATTCCTTAATAAGAAGTAGTCCGCTAAGGTTTCCAAAGCAGTAGCAGAGCATAAGCCTCCCTAATGGGTATAGCGTCTTAGCAAAGCCCACTTCCCAAGAGGACCCCCATCCACCGCTGCCCCTCTTGCCCTTTCGGTAAGACCACCTCAAACTAGAGTCTCTAATTAATTAGCCAAGACCACAGCCATATGGTTCTCGTGGTTGTACTATTTTCCTGGGTAGTTCTCCACGTTCCAATTAATACAAGGTATTCTTGTAAATAAGGATAGATAGAAGGGTGGTTAGGGTCACTAGCCTTTCTCCAACGAAAGTTACTCTTGCTGCTCTTTAGCTCTTACTCTCTTGAAACTCTTGATCTTCAAGCTTTCAAACAGCACTCGTTCTACTCGAAGCAAACATCGGGCACAACCATACAAGCAAAACAAACAAGTACAGCTAAGAACAATGCACCCATCACATAAAAGCTTTAAAAGAGCGTACTAAAGGTTAGAGCTTGATTCTTTGGATCACGTGAACGCAAGAAACACTGAGAATGGAACTAAGGTTGAAAAGCCATAGCTATCAAAAGATTTGAATTGTAAAAGAAAACAAAAGAACTAGAAAGAACTATAAGCTTCATTTATTTTAATTAGAAAACACATGTAAGGATATTTGAAAGAAAATATCCTGGATTATAGTTAACGCATATTATATTTGCATTTATAAAGACAAAGTAGAACTTAGTCCAATTTTATTTTAATTATCTATGTACAAATTACACTGGTTAACCAATTAATTAGAACAGTACACGTGAAAACATCTAAGCGCATAACTTTATCATTCGTGTTGGACTAAATAAATTATATTATAAACACATTTAAGTTGGTATTAAGCATATTAACATCAATTATGAAAACCGAGGTAAACATCTAATTACCTTTTAATTAGAAAAAACTAGAAGAGAGAACATTAATCAAATTAAATCTATATTTAATTTAAAAACAGGAACTACGACACAATGATGAAACGGATCTAAAACGTGGAAACTACGGAACAAACAAGGCTGCAGGGACCTATACGTGATTAACCGTAGATTTGAAGGGCTAGCAGGGAAGATTTGCGAGACAGAGCAAACTGTGCTCGCAGAGGATAACAAGGTGATAAAGCTACTGCATACGTTGTAAGGATTGCGTGAGCGCAAGAATCGCTGAAAACAGAAATAAAACGAAGAAGTTATGCCTGGAACATGATTTTAGGGGTTTATTTGTAAGAGATTTGAACTTCCAACGGGCTAGACTTAAGAAACCAAGGGCTAGAACCTAATTAAACCAAAAGGACACGATTAGACTTGTAAAAAGAGAGGGCTCGATGTCGGGTTCAAAAAAACTAGAAAGGACAGGGGCTAAAAGAGAAAGAAAAGGACTATTCTGTAAATACTTTTGCACTGAGTAGGATGGCGGGTTGATTTTGAGAAAGAAAAGGGGCTCTTTTGCAAAAACGCTGAGGCGGCTCTAGTTGACCAATATTGACTCCGATCCGGTTGGATCTGATCCGTCGGATCGTGATCCGACATCATTGGGCGGCTTGGGGAGGCGGGCGGCAGCGCTAGGCAGCGGGTAGCGCCGATGGCTTGCCAGAATACGCCGAAAATGGCCATCCGGGGCTCAAATTGAGCGCAGTTTGCACGGGGAGAGAGGGGCGATGATGGGGAACTCGATGGAGGGCTCGGGTCGGCGTGTTGGTGCGGCGGAGGGGGCGCACCACGGTGAAGCGGCTCAGGCAAAGTCCGGTGAGCAATTGCGCCCACAGGAGAGAGAGAGGGAGGGAGAAAAAGCGCCGGCAGTGGTCCTCACCACGACGGAGAGCTCCGGCAGCGAACGGACGTCGAGGAGAGGTGGTGGAGCAGCGGATCAACGGCGAGCTCGAGAGCTCGAGATGGCGGCGGCACAAGCGAGAGAGAGAGAGAGAGCGAGCGAGCGAGGCGACGGAGGATAGGCAGGGTGGACGACAGGGCTCAGTGCGTCTTATATAGGCCGAGGGAGGGAAGAGGGAAGGCTAGCACCAAGGGGACGGAGGCACTTGGGTGCCAGCATGAAGGCAGTCATGGCGTGGCCGTTACCGGCTGAGGGAAGAGGGAAGGCAAGGGGGTGGTGGCGGTCATTCAAGGCATTGAAGGCGGCGCATCCAGAGGGGAGGGAGGCGAGCGGGCGTGGGGACTCGGGTGCCCAGCGGCGCGCGTTGCGGTGGGGAGAGGAAGCAGTCAGAGGTAGGGGATGACCCAGACAGGTGGGGCCCACTTGTCAGCTGCAGGAGAGAGAGAGGTGGAACAGGCCGGGCGGGGAAGCTAGGCTGGGCCGGTCGTGCTGTGCAAGAGAGAAAAGAAAAGGAGAGAGGAAAGAGAGGTGGGCTGGGTCGGAGAGGAGAGAGAGGGGGGAAAAGATAGAGAGAAAAAGAGAGCGATGGGCCGGGCCAAAAGAGATAGGGAAGAGAAAGAAAAAGATTTTGGATGGTTTTTGGGTATTTTTATTTTGCAAACTCTAACACATAATCAAGCAAAAACAAATGCGAACTGCATGAATGCAAGACAAATAGAGTAACTCATTTAATTTAGAAAAATATCAAATTATTTTCCTATACTAAATTTCCTTCAAGAAAATAAATGTTGAGAAAATTTTAAAATTATAAAAAATTCGTTGCTTTACTTTTCTTTCTAATCACGTTCTCAAATCCATCAATTTCAGGGTGTGACAAAATATAGGAACTCCAATAACATATATATAGAGATTCATTTATATAATATTTTCTCTATTATTTTCCATGTATATAGGAATTGACATATAAATATACATATACATGTATATGTATATGTATATGTATATATGAATTCCTATAAATATTGCAAATATTAAGGATAAATATTATATAAATGAATTTTTATATATACGTTAGTGGAGTTCATACTCAGCATGAATTCCAATACAATAATATAATCGAAATAAAAAAGAAATGAATGGAAAAAGAAAACAGGAAAAAGAAAAAAAGTTACCTTTAATCCCGGTTGGTAATACCATTCGGGACCAAGGGGGTGCCCCCCACGCCGGGGCTGGCGGTCCCTTTAGTCCCGGTTGATGTAACCAGCTGGGACTAAAGATCCCCATTTATCCCGGTTATTTGATCCAGGACTAAAAGTCCAAGCCTTTAGTCCCGGATTAGCGGTCCCGGTTAGGAAATTCGGTTTCCCAACCAGGACAAATCAATGATTCTGTACTAGTGATAATTCGGTTCGGTCTTCAGTTATTCGGTTAATTATGCCAGGCCTACTGGACAAGGAAGGACTAATGTCGTGGGCTTTTTAGCAACAGCCCAAATCTATAGACTAACTCAAATCAATCAGCCCACGACGTACTCTAGCTATATTATTCCCCTTTTTATTTGCCCGGAACGGCACCTAGAAGATCGACGAGAGCTCACTCGACCACTGTAATTTGTTCGCATCAGCCTTAGCCTTTACAACTCGTTGAGATCGAGCTTTCCCAGCGTTTCTTGAATAATCATCACGACTAGCGACCATTTCTGTTCTTAAAAAAATTGGTAGGAAGGGGACAAATATTACCAAGGCAGAAGTCTATTTAGAATGCAAAAGGCCTCTAATTCCGCGAGAGCGTTCTAATAACTTGTATATTCACCTTGTCCCAACAATCATGGGTCACAACTTCATCGAGTTGAACATTCATATTATTTAGAAAGTAGTGTCAATTCAAACTAACATTTTAGATGGATAATGTTATGGTGAGGATTACAATATCGTGGCCGGTCTTCACTCAATCACTCGAAGACTTGACC
The DNA here is from genome assembly GCA_032594955.1 of Panicum miliaceum. NCBI lineage: Eukaryota > Viridiplantae > Streptophyta > Magnoliopsida > Poales > Poaceae > Panicum > Panicum miliaceum. Next base: position 6,502,007 of record CM064072.1, read on the forward strand.
AGGTATGTCTGCTGTACTGTCAGTAACTAACCTGCTAACCTGGCTTAATCATTAGCACCATAAGCACGTAACCCGGGACTTGGATCGGAGCAATTCTACACCCATTAAGCACGTAATCAAAGGGATGAAAGAAATACTCTGACGCTAGAGAGCCAGGCTGACCGAGACGTAGACCTCCAGCGTTTTAAAAGGACACCAGGACGTACGTGCTGCGTGCATGCATTAGCTGTCTTTACAAATTCAAGGTCAATTGTTATGAGGCCAAGCGATTGGTGCGTGGCAAACTGGCAATGGCGTTTGTCAACTCTAGCAATCAATCAATTTACTCATCAGTAGGCATATGCTGCCTACGCATAGTTTACACCGAGATAGTTACGTGAGCCCTTCACTTCTGCTCCTCACCTTTTCTTGTTGGTTCTACCTACACAGCTAGACAACTGACTTCTAAGTACCGGGTGCAAAACCCCGTTAGTACCGGCTGTGGCGACTAGTACCGCCTGGCCGGTACTAAATGGCCGCCAGTTTAGTACCGGTTGCAGTACCCGGTACTAAACGCGTCATAATGGGAAAAAATATTACGAACACCTAGGAGGCCCGCGTAAATGCGCGTAATAGTTACGTGAGCCCTTCACTTCTGCTCCTCACCTTTTCTTGTTGGTTCTACCTACACAGCTAGACAACTGACTTCTAAGTACCGGGTGCAAAACCCCGTTAGTACCGGCTGTGGCGAATAGTACCGCCTGGCCGGTACTAAATGGCCGCCAGTTTAGTACCGGTTGCAGTGCCCGGTACTAAACGCGTCATAATGGGAAAAAATATTACGAACACCTAGGAGGCCCGCGTAAATGCGCGTAATAGTTACGTGAGCCCTTCACTTCTGCTCCTCACCTTTTCTTGTTGGTTCTACCTACACAGCTAGACAACTGACTTCTAAGTACCGGGTGCAAAACCCCGTTAGTACCGGCTGTGGCGACTAGTACCGCCTGGCCGGTACTAAATGGCCGCCAGTTTAGTACCGGTTGCAGTGCCCGGTACTAAACGCGTCATAATGGGACAAAATATTACGAACACCTAGGAGGCCCGCGTAAATGCGCGTGTGCGGTCGCAAGGATTCGAACCCACGACCTTTGGCTTTGGCCTCGCGCGTTGCTTTCTTACCATCCCACCTATGCATCATATGTGATTGGATGGGAGATGCATTCCTTTTGAAGTAATCCGTGGAGGACCATTTAGTACCGGGCCAATGTCCAGTACTAAATGATGTCATTGACCGGTACTAAATGGACGTACCATTTTAGTACCAGGCCAAAACACCAGCCGGTACTAAAATGTGATATTTAGTACTGGCCGATGTCTTGGTCCGGTACTAAAATTATTCTGGGGGCTTCCAAATTTGGACCCGGTACTAAAATGGCTCCGTGGCAATTTTAGTACCGGTTCAAAAGATAACCGAAGGGAGGAAAGCCCATTTTTCTAGCTGTGCTACTTGCACCAATAGGAAATTCAACTATGCAGTTCATACCATTTTATATAGTTTCATTTATCCAAAGAACAGATAGCAACGACTTTATTTTCTATCATATCTGTTGGCGACTTTGACATCACAGTTAAAGTTGACTTCAATATAACACTATAAAAAATGATTTGTAGCAACGCCCTATTTTTTTTCAGGGGCGGATCAAAATGTAACCCGTTCCTATAAAAGGAGCGAGGTTATTGTAGTAATTGAACCGCCCCTAAAAGTGCATATTTAGGGGCGGGTGACGCCATCACCCGTCCCTGGAAATGAGCCTCATTTCCAGGGGCGAGTGATGGCGTCACCCGCCCCTAAAGATGGAATTTTCAGGGGCAGGTGGTGCAATCACCAGCCCTTGAAAATATGACCCATTTTTAGGGGGGTGATGGCGCCACCCACCCCTAAAATGCCCATAAAAATCTGGGCGCAAGCTTTCTTCCTCCTGCGATAGCCATTGCTTGCTTGGGGCAGGTGCTGCCCAAAAATCCAGAAAAAGAAAAATAACAGGGAGGGGAGGTTTTAAACTTGATTTCCTTCGAGTTGGGGGTTCTAGGAGGTAAGTTGATACTAATCCCATATCCTTTCTAAGATTTTTGGATAGTTTTTAGGCTCAAATGGAGCTTTCTTACCTCTAGCTAGATCTAGATCTCTATGGTGTGGATTTGCCATTTGGGGCTCCATTTGCCTCAAACTTTTGGATGAAGTTATGTTATTTTAGTAGGAGAACAAGATTATGTAATCATTTGAGCCCAATCTTTATGTTTTAGCCTCATTCCTAAGTAAATAAATTCCTAGATCCATGGAGGGGAGAGAAGAAGCTTTATTTTTTTTCTATATTTTCAGACATGCATGATAGTTTTTTCAACAAAAAATTTAATAGGTTGGGTTTTATTTTTTTTAGTTTTTACATGTTAAATTGATTTTTTCCAATATCTACGTATATATAAAAGTGTATATATATGGCCATTTGGGGCTATATTTGCCTGAAACTTTTTGATGAAGTTATGTTATTTTAGTAGGAGAACAAGATTACGTAATCATTTGAACCCAATCTTTATGTTTTAGCCTCATTTGCAAGTAACCAATTTCCTAGATACATTGAGGAGATAGAAGAAGATTTGATTTTTTCTATATTTACACACATGCATGATAGTTTTTTCTCGAGCAATGAAGATCGAAGTTGAAGAGAGAAAGAACAACCGGTGCTGGTTGATCAAGAAAGGGGAGTTAAGATGCGAGATCGACCTGGTCTACTTTATAGGCGGAATAAACCGCAGCAGCTTGTAGCGGAAGATGAAGAGATCGACCTGGTCTACTTTATAGGCGGAATAAACCGCAGCAGCTTGTAGCGGAAGATGAAGCGACTGGACGGCAGAAGTTAATACTGGGCGCTTCCATTTCTCTAGATCCCTGAGCCTCTCTAGGTGTGAATAGGAAGTTGGACCGTCCGGTACAACTTGCCTGCTACGATATTCGAAGTCATCGGTAACGGGCGTCATATGAAGCCCGTTACCACTAATGCTAGTGTGCCCATGGTAAAACCTTACCTTTCATAAGTCATCGGTAACGGGCGTCACATGAAGCCCGTTACACTAGCATCAAGTGTAGCCCACTACTAGTGACCAATAAAAGGTAACGGGCATCACATGACATCCGTTACCTATTCATATGTTGAGGTCAGGCCATTTCTTTCCAAATTGTGGATATTTCATTCCAATTTCAATACTCAATTCAAACATAATAACTCAGGCCATTTCAGTCCAAATTCAATACTCAATTCAAGCACAGTAATTCAAAGCAAACTCATGCTCCTCAGTACAAGACTACCCATCAAACAACACACAATAAAAGTACTAGAAAGCTAAACATTATCTTGAGCTACCACATTCACCCCAGACGGAAACATTCCAACAAACAGACCTATAACTACAGCAAGAACAAATCCAACGCCACCAAGTTTAACTCCCATCATCTCTGCAATTTTCATCTTCAATTGATGAATCTCCATCTTCATATCACAAATTTGCATCTTGATGTCTTGAATACTCATGGTCACATTGTTGCTTGGTTCTTCAACATGCCGATGTGGAATCCGTTCAGAATGAGGCCTCATTGCAGCTATTGAAGTTTAACCTCCCTCTTGTGCAGCACTATTAAGCAACAGCTGGGGAAACTTGTCGGTTAAGTGATTCAGATAGTTTTTCTCAAGCCAGTACAAGTTGCAGCACCAATTATTTGGATCATCCTAGAGCACCAAACACACAAATCTGCCTTCAAAACCCATTTCAAACGGAATAGAACCCAAGATCAAGGTATTAGCCGCTCACCTGGATGTTATTGGGGAACATGTAGAACACCTTGCCTGCTCGGCTCCTTAGACAAATGATCTTGCTTTGGCAACATTTGCAATCGATGAGGGGGAGATGGCCACACGTCACCAATCCGCTAGGCAACGATGACAGTGACTGGGTGCTGCTCACCATGGAAAGCCCCTACCCTTCAAACTCTCGGGATGTTGAGGAACTGGAGGAAGACGAGAAAGTGGACCGGTTGTCGGTGGCGGTGGCGATGTCGGCCATGGTAACGGCTTGGTGGTGGCACGATGGGCGGCGATGGCGGCGGCAGCTGAAAAGCGAGAGCGAGAGCGAGCAATAGCAGACCAAGCAATCTGCTTCACTTCCAGTTGGCCTTCTTATCAGATCGGACATACGGTCCGAACTAGGCCTGCAGGTGCCCGTCGAGAATTGGTAACGGGCTTCATGTGACGCCCGTTACCACAACTGAGGTTGGTACCAGTGGGAGTAACCTTATTTGATTAAGGCATACGTCATTGGTAACGGGCTTCATATGACGCCCATTACCAATTGTCTAGCTTCTTTGTAATGGGGCGCATAGGACATTTGTAACGGGTAGCATTCTGCGCCCTTTGCCAATGGGGAATCAATGGTAACGGATTTCATATGGTGCCTGTTACCAATGTTCTAGATCCTTTAACAGCCCGTGACCACTGCCCGCGAACAGAGTGGTTCGCCCAAGTTAGCGGATAGCAGCTAGCGCTTTGGGGGCAATTTTGACCAGTTTTTCAGTTTTGCTTTGGGGTTACTGCTTCTGTGTTAGAGGTATGCATTTTGCCGTCGTTCTTCTCCTTGTTCCCCTCCTCATTCCTTCTCCTCTTTGCATTTTTGACTGAATATAGCAAAAGTTGAATTTTACATATTTATGATATGTGTGGGTACAAAGGAGCTTGGTTATCTTAGATACCCGTTGTAGGTTTGGTTGATCTAGTATCAAATGGCCCATATCTACTGGTTTGAGGGCCCATTATCAGATGACCATGTTTACCCCTATTTTTTACCCATATTAGGCACTAATTGAGTCTTGCATGCACATGCACTTACTAAATAGGGTAAGATGACTTATTTTTTTGGGACAAATGAATTTTGACTCCTAGAATGACTTGTTCTATAGGTTATGTTTATTAATCTTAGTTTGGCTTGATTATATGTTAATGAATCTTTTTTTATATAATTCTAGATGGCCGATAGAAGTTGGATGTACAAGGAGCCCTGATGTTGGGATGAGTTTTTGCATGGGGTGAAGGGTTTTCTTGTTGACGCAGAGGCGGATATGAGAAACAGAGGTGTATTGTCAATGTATTGCCCGTGTTTTGATTGCAACATCTAAAAGAAGTTCGCGCAATGTGAGAATATTTTCACCCATTTGATCATGCGTGAATTCAAAAAGAAATATAGATGTTGGAATCAACATGGCGAGGAAGGTCTTAATGAAGGTGAAGCGGGATGTCTTAATGAAGGTATGAGCGAGGAGGACATACTTGGTTTGAATAGTGATGGTGTCACTGTTCGTGTGGATGATGTGGACCAGATGGTAAGGGATGCTGAGCACCAAGGTGTGTATACAGCTGATGAGTTAGTTAGACTGAGGCAGTTTGTTGAAGACTCCAAAAAACCCCTCTATCCTGGTTGTAATAAATATTCACGCCTATCCGGTGACCTCAAGCTTCAACAGCTGAAGGCAGCTCATGGTTGGACCGATCGTAGTTTCAAGGCACTATTGGTTCTGGTAAAGGACATCCTACCGGAGGGGAACCTTGTGGCTGACTCCGTGTATGAGGCTAAGAAGATAATTTGTCCCTTGGGATTGGAAATTGAGAAAATACATGCATGTAAGTATAGTTGTGTTCTATTTCGTGGAGAGTATGAACTTCTGGATAATTGCCCTAATTGTGGTTTATCGTGGTACAAGCGTAAAAAAGATGGTGGAGATAATGTGGGGGACGGGGATGACCCAGAGAAGATCAAAGGCAACAGAGGGGCTCCTATGAGGGTAAACGCATGTTTGCCACCAGAAAGGAGGCCGAGCTCTTGCGTTGGCATAAGGAAGGTCGCACGAAGAATGATGGTATGATGCAGCACCCTGCTGATGCTTCTCAATGGGACACATCAATGCAGAGTATTCATGGTTTGCTGATGATTAAAGAAATATTAGGTTCTCTATGAGCATAGATGGTGGGAATCCATTCGGTAGCCAGAGTTCAACACATAGCACACGGCTTGTTGTTTTGTCAATTTACAACCTTCCACCATGGCTTTGCAAAAAATAAAAATATATGATGTTGTCGATCTTAATATCCAGACCAAAACAACCTGGTGACAGAATTAACGTGTACCTTAGGCCATTGGTTGATGATCTTAAGAAACTTTGGAGACCTCGTGTGGATGTTGGGATGAGTTCAAGCGTGATGATTAAAGAAATATTAGGTTCTCTATGAGCACAGATGGTGGGAATCCATTCGGTAGCCAGAGTTCAACACATAGCACACGGCTTTTTGTTTTGTCAATTTACAACCTTCCACCATGGCTTTGCAAAAAATAAAAATATATGATGTTGTCGATCTTAATATCCAGACCAAAACAACCTGGTGATAGAATTAACGTGTACCTTAGGCCATTGGTTGATGATCTTAAGAAACTTTGGAGACCTCGTGTGGATGTTGGGATGAGTTCAAGCGTGAGGACTTTCTCTTGCATGGCATGTTGTTCACAACCATCAATGATATTTCGGCACATCGTAACGTGTCAGGGCAGAGTAAAAGAAATGGTGAAGCTTGCCCCCACTGCTTGGAGGAGACGTTCTATTTGTGGTTGCCAACCTTGAAGAAATTCATGTATATGGGGCATCGATGCTTCCTTCCCAAGAAACTTACCGGAAGATGGACTGTCAATTTGATGGGCAAAAGGAGACACGGACAGCACCTCGGCATGTGTCTGAAATTGAGATCCACCATCAGTGGAAGGCATCCTAACTATCAAGTATTTACCAGCTGGAAAGGAGATTCTTGGCAAGCGGAAACAAGATGGTGAAGAGGAAGCATTAGGGATATGGAATAAAAAATCAATACTATGGGAGTTGGAGTATTGGGAAGTATTAGAAGTTTGCCACTCAATTAACAACATGCACTTAAAGAAGAATGTATGTGAGAGCCTCTGTGGCACTTTGCTACAACAGAGTGGAAAAGGAAAGGATAATGAGAATGCAAGAGCTTTATGCAAGGGAAATAGACACTGGGAAGGACCTTCCTGTAGCGGCTACCACACTATCAAAGAGGGAGAAAAATGAATTTTGCGAGTTTTTGCATGGTTTGAAAGTTCCCTTAGGTTACTCATCCAATTTCAAAAGGCTTGTGTTGGTGAAGGACTGCAAAATGAATTTCCACATGATGAACTCTCATGATTGCCATGTGTTGATGACAGCTCTGCTTCCCATAGCAATTAGAGGTATCATACCAGTGCAGACTCGCGAGGCTTTCATGAGCTTGTGCTTTTTCTTCAATGCAATAGAGCAGAAGGTAATTAATGATAACTCACTATTGGAGCTAGAGAGGAGGCGATATGAGACACTATGCCTTCTTGAGGCTACTTTCCCTCCATCATTTTTTGATCTGATGGTCCATCTCACTTCACATCTAGTGAAATATATTCTTCCTTGGTCCAACATATTTGCATCAAATGTTTCCATATGAGAGGTTCTATGGTTTCCTTAAATCATTGGTACATAATCGATCATTTCCAGAGGGATGCATTGTTCGTGGTTATGGGACTACAGAAGATGTGGAGTGGGCCATGGGTTATATTGACCCGCAGAACCCCATTGGTGGGCCTCATTGAAGGCATGAAGGCAGGCTTGTAGGTGTTGGGAGTTTGGGTAAAAAATCAATCACTCCGGACCGGAAGGCATTCAACCAGGCTCATTTTGTTGTGCTACAACAGACCAATGTAGTTGCACTGTATGTGGATGAACAGATGCAACACCTCCACGAGGAGAATACTAACCGGAGTGATTCTTGGATTGCAAACAAGCATGCAAAGCTTTAACACTTGGTTTTGAGATCGAATCCAAAATGTGAGTACACCTATAACCGATGATGCTCTGATGAGAAAACTAGCAACGGGCCCACTATTCACAATTACCACATACCAAGGATACGATATAAATGGATACACATTTTACAATAAAGACCAGGATGCCAAGAGCATGTACCAAAATAGTGGTGTTCATGTGGATGCCATGGACAACGACATGGCAACTGGTCAAATAGAGGAGATCTAGGAGCTGAATTATATGGGATTCAAGGTAGCCCTGTTTCGATGTTGCTGGGTAGATGGGGCAAGAGGCATAACACATGACTAATATGGGTTCGCCAGTGTTGATTTACGACTCGTCGACTATAGAACTGAACCATTCATCTTTGCCAAGGATATTCAACAAGTGTTTTATGTGCCTGACCTTGCAAAGAAGAACTGGCATGTGGTTATGCATGGAAAGAAAAGGATTGTTGGTGTTGCCAATGTGGTTGACGAGGAGTACAATCAATTTGATGAAATACCCTCATTTGCTACTACATACATGCCACGACTCTCACCGCATGATAAAACTCCATACCTACGAACTAACCATGCGGTAACAATCCATGTCCGAAAAGCAAGGAAAAAGAAATTTTGATGTGTATTAATGAGCATGAGTGAATTTGTCAAATTTGATGTGTATTGATGAGCATGAGTGAATTTGTCAAATTTGATGTGTATTGATGAGCATGAGTGAATTTGTCAAATTTGATGTGTATTGATCAGCATGAGAGTCAATTTGTCAAATTTGATGTGTATTGATGAGCATGAGTGAATTTGTCAAATTTGACTAGGTACATACTCATAACAGTATACGTGAGCGATAGACTATAAACCATTCATGGGTAAGACATGATAAATGAAATATAGGGGTAACGTGACACACACACAAGCCAATCTCATGAATAAAGAATAACAAGTAAACCAAAGGTTAGCAGGAGCACAGGCATAAAAGAGGGTTGTCCTAGAGATATCTACTCCAATTAGCAAGGGCTATACAATACATGGTTAGAGATAGCATTAAGCATTCAACAACCGGGGAGACTGCCCAGTACTGGTCTGCCAGCAACCTGGAATAGCACTTTAGACTCCGACACCACATCCAAACGTGGGGGACTACGAAGGACGGACAGGGCTGTCACCACCGGCCGTCTACCCTGATAGACCGTGGGATGCAGTCATGTTCGACAGATCCCTCGTGCCTAGAGCACCACGCCCATGCACAAGATCACTACTCTAGCCCCTCTGGCAGCCCCCATGATGATGGCCAGGCGTTAGACTAGAGCAAGCCCGAAAGCACATCAAACCGATGCTGGTACTTAAAGCTAAGCTAAACATGATTATATAACTTAAGGGAGCATAAGACATGGCAAAGCATACTATCAAGATAGTAAGATAACCACAAATCAACTCTATATTATGAGTAGAGTACCGACGAGTTGAATACAATACCATACCCAAGGCCAAAGATTGCTCAACGACCCCTAGGACAACTTCGATTCGCTAAGGTAGATAACTAGCCTAGCTCCACTAGCCTAAGGATTACAAGTCACAACTAGAGAGAAGGAGAGAGGCTTCAAGTGTGGTGTGTGTGGAATAGAGAGCTCCTCCTCTTTTTATAGCTTCCAAGGGTGGTTCCCGATGGAGGTAAATATGGAAACCTTCGTAACCGACTTCAGGAGGGCGGTGGAGATCTTCCCGCCAAAGTGCACCTGGATGAGACGCAATCAGCGTCGGCCGACCTTGGGGGTCAGCCAACCCCTAGGTGGGGTCGCTAGCCACCACCTTTGGCCAGGGCACTGACATGTGGGTCTTATCCTTATCCTTTGGGTGTTTACCGCCTTTGTACGTCGGTTTGCCCTGCCAAGTGGGCCCACTTTATAAGTGTGACGTAGGATGGGATCTTCTTTGTACTTCTTTTGCGTCCTCTGCGTGGACTTGAATCCTGAAATGGCCAAATAGACAAATACATCTGTGGAGCAAGGTTAGTGATACAAATATGTGGGTAAGTGAGGTAGTTTTCCTTTATTCTTGAGTATAGTTGGCGGTGAGATTTGGCATTTAAGGACCGCCAACAACTCCCTCAAGCTATCCCTTTGCTCGTCCCGAGCAAAGTTTAGACTTAGGTTGTTGATCAGGAGTTGCTACAATGTTGCATTTCCAACTTATATCATAGGCACAACCAAATGCTCTTACCATGATTTTGAATAAGTTGGCGTTGATCTTACCCTTCACTTTACTCCTGTGGGGCATGTAGCTTCACCTCATCATCGGCGGTTGAGAGCTAGAACAGTGTTGTAGAGTACCATTTACTTACTCTTTTTGTTTCAAACGTCAATCCGGAGGTTTTATGAAGTTTTTCAAAAGAAATCGTAAAGTTCCTCAAATGATCTCTTGGATCGCTCAAAGTGTATGATTCCTCACCATGGCTTTTATTGTGCCTTTTTCTTTCTCATCCTACTCCAAAGGCTTGTTTTGGTGGACCTGTAGGGATGGAGAATTTGAAGAGATACTTGTTTCTCATATTTTGCTAAGTCAACAACTGGATTCAAGGGAGAAACAAGTCATAAACCTTGATCAAGATGTGCATGTGTGTGGATATTTTTGGTGGATGGTGTATGAACTCCTTTTCATGAGCCATCTCTCTCCAATTTTCTTTCTCTTTTTTTTGTCTTTGGACATGGGCTATCTTTCTTTTTCTCTCTTTTTTTTCTCTTGGACCTTCACGTGTCCAACTCTTTTTCTCATGCTTTCTTTAGAATGTCTTTTATTTCTTATAGCCCATATCCATTTTCTCATGATAACTTTTGGAGAGAGAGAGTGGTCATGTAACAAGATGCAGTTTTATTTTGTGGGTGGATGGATAAGGTGCTTGCTATCTTCTTGTGTACAAGCTTAGCATATGGTGGAGATGTGTTCATGATATTGATCATGGGAGTATGAAATGTATCTCACAAAGGGTCACATCAATTTTACAAAGCTCAATGAGATAACAAGTCGCATATGTGGAAAGTTTTCAATACAAACAACATATGGCTTTGGATAGAAATTTCCATATCGTTGAGGGACTTTACTTTATTTTTGTTTTATTTTTTTTCAAAAATTAAATGCTCCGGAAATCAAGTTTCACGTAGGAGAAGATCATAACAACTCTATTTCAACCATATCATAGCTCACAACAACTGAGATTAGTTCATCCTTTTTGCTATCCACAAGTTTCAAGCTCAAGATTTGATCATTTGTTCCAACAAACTCAAACTAGGTAGAGCACTAAGATGTAACTAGGCATATAAAGGAAATTAACAGAGCAACTATTCATCATCTCAACAAGGAAAAACTACACCATGCTTACTACACATAAGAAAGCAAGAAAATATTTTTGGTTTTTTCAAGTTTTGCAAAAATTTTATTTTATTTTTAGTTTTGCATATTTTTATTTTCTTTCATGCATAAGGTTTGGAAGCAGTAAAGATACTAGATACAAGGTACCTCCCATGGGGGTCCTCCCCCAAGCTAGCTTCAGGCTCACTGCTGCTGGTCGGGGTTGTACCCCCTCCAACAGAAGTAAGCCCTCCACTCCTCCTGCTGCTGCAGCTGCCTCTGCTCCATAGCATGGATCCTCTCACCGATGTGTCGCTGCCATGTCTGGGTGGTCTTGATATGTTGGTTCAGCGACTCCTCGATGTCGTTGGCTAGGACCCTGAGCTTGCCTAACTGCTGGGTGACGAAGCTGAAGTCGCGGGACGAGGCCATTTGTCGTACGAGGTGCGGGATTCCGCTGGAGCTAGAGCTGGTGGACCGGCGCCCTGGTGCTTGCTGTGCCCATTCATCGGTGCTCCCGCTATGCCATGAGGACTCTCCTGCCTCATGTGGATATGCTGGCTAAGGCTGTGGAGCAGGTAGAGCTGGTGCAGCCTCCCTTCTGGCCTTGCTTCTTGTCATCCTGCCAGGTAAACCAGAAATACTATGACTACGGTCTTCCTCTTGTGGGACAAGAGGGAAGCTTAGCGACTGGCAGTTATAAATATGAAATCCCGCGTTTGGCCACGGAATCTCATTTGCATAGCCAAGGGAGAAGAAAATCAAAGAGTCATTCGGGCCTTTCTTGAGTGTGTGACCATAAATCAAATAGGCTTCATCGATAAAAGCACGGTCATCCTCAATGGAGGGAATAGAATTCCCATCTAGGACACCCATTCTTGAATTGATGCGAGTAATCAAAGAAGTGCACTCAATAGGACCCAAAATCTTGAAATTCGTGAGCCATTGCTTTATCATAGCCTTCACGGGGGAGATTTCGATCTTGCTGACCATGGCATATAGGATCATTAACTCATCATTGCGCATGGTACAAACATCATCACTTGGGAAGACAATGATGGCAAACCACTTGTGCATCAAATGAAGAGTCAGATTTTGAATATCATTGCACTGAGGTGCAAACTTCCCATGGACAACTTGACCCGAAATGAAACCCCAAAAATCATGGCGATTGAAAACGCGACAAGTTGTTTCAAGAGAAATCGGCAGGCGCGCGTTAAAACCAAGGTGATGACTCAAAATTTTCCAAGTGAGATAAAACTCTTTTCCAAAGAGTCAAAAAGAAATTCCATCATCCACCTCCCGAAGAGTGCAAACAAGCTGGATGGAGAGGAGTCGAGAACCATTCTCCTCAACGAGCACAAAACCATCCCAACCAACTGCATGGCAAACTAGAGCAAAGTCTACGTCCATACCTATTTTTATGAGGAGATCTAGGTCGAAGGCTTTGGTGTGACCAAAGTCCCGATGCTTGAGGAGGGCGTAGGCTTGCCTCTCGCGGTTGTCTCACAAGTCGAGGTAGGGTGCGTCATCATCGTCCATCTCCATGTCTTCGGCTTGCGGTTCGGCTTGCTCTTCGGAGTGTTGTTCTTGCTCTTCTTCGTAGTCCATCATGCTTGGGCTTGGTGTTGGCTCGGGAGTATGACGGGAGCTTGAGCCACCCCGACGAGCTCGTGCCCGTCATTTTCTTCAATGCACCGGAGATCTTCCGTCCCATGCCCTTCATTGTTGAAGCTCGAAAAACAAGAAAACACATGAACAACTTGAAGCGGGTTATGTTAGTGAAACCGAATGGAAGATGCTTACCTGACGTTGCTCCTCCAAGTTGTAATTATTCTTGCAGCAAAGAAATGAGAAAGAGAGGTTTCTTGCACTTGAACTTGAGCACAAAACCAATAGAAAATCCCGAGAGCAAAGTTTGAGAGAGTGAGTGAAAGAGTGGAATGAGTGTGAAAGTGAAGAGCTCCCCTCTCGGGTTCTATTTAAAGAGCCATGAGCTCAAACAACTGGGAACATGAAAGCAACAACGGCTAGTAGCCGTTGGAGCTGGTGGGGCCCAGGAGCCGTTGCTCCTGGGTCGGCCGACCGACCCCTGGGTAGCCCCCTGGCTGATAGCTGGGGCGCACTGGCTCTCCAATGGCTACAAGCTTTGATGCCTGGGTGCTTCAGCCATACTTGCTCCAAAAATATTTTCAAAAATGATTTTCACAAGGAATTTATGCCCAAAAATATTTTTCCAAGATTATTGTAAAAAGGAAAAAAAGGATAGAAAAATTCCAGCATGCAGGAGAGTGTTGGAAAAATCAAATATCCAATGAGAAAATCCAAATGATGTGAAAAAGCAAAATTTGAAAAATTCAAATATGAGATAACTACCGATTTATCTTCGGTAAGGGCTCGTCGTTTAAAGTCTGACGTGCGAGACTTCTCCTCCGGCGTGCTTTTACCAACTAGCATCCCTTTTTGTTCTTTTTCTTCTTCTTGATGGCGCGGTAGGTGAATTTCTGGGTTGGGGTAGTGGTTCTCCCTAAATCCCACTCCCATCATGATCCTGATGAATCACGAAGCTTTGCTCATCCTTGTGTTGGAATTTAAAACGCATGTTGTCTACTCCGATGCGGAAGCGGATGTCTCTGGTTCCGACATCTACCCTCGCCTTGGCGTCCCTTAGGAAAGGTCGCCCAAGAATAAGTTGCATGCCTAAGACGCCCCCTATGTTGAGGACCACAAAGTCGGCGAGGATGAAGGAGTTCTTGACTCGTACTAGAAGATTTTTGACTATCCCTTCAGGATATCGAATGGTCAAGTCGGCGAGCTGCAAACACATACGGGTCGGAGACAAAGCAGGATATTGTAGTTGTTCAAAAATTACCTTGGGCATGATGTTCATGCTTGCCCCAAGGTTGTAGAGGGCCTGATCATAATGGCAGTCATAGATTGAGCAGCTGATCATAGGCACCCCTCGGTCTCATTTCCTTACTGTTGTTTGACCTCCCCACGCATTCATCCTTTGTGTTGATAACCTCCGAAACAGTTTACCCATCTGGTGGCTATCACATTGACGTTTTCCATGGGAGCTTCGGGTTGCCCCGGAATCCTCCCGGTATCAGCGGCAGGAAAGGCAGGAGCAATTTGAGCAAGCTGTGTTTTGATACCGCCTCAATTAATCCGGCTTAAGTGTGCTAACCATCACCATAGAGGCAATCCTGGCTAACACGCACTTAAAATGGAGTAAAACAACAGTCTGTCGGGTAACATCTCGATGCAACCATTGGAATTTCGATCTAAACAATGCATACATACAACCCACACGAAGATGAGCCCAGAGATTACAACAATCCACAAATTTTACATCACAGAGTTCAACAGGAATTGTTATTACAAATCAAGTTCGAAAATATTCATAAACAAATACTTTCAGAGTTTAATAGTGCATCGGAAAATAAACGATAGTTCTAACGACAATACAAGATATCATGAGTACATGACATCATTCAGCATTATCATCGTTGGCCGGGGACGCATCCCATTCTACCGACAAACCAGGAGGAAGAGTACATGGCCAAGTCAAACTAGCAACCATGTCCTCAAAGGTCTCACCTGAAAACAAAGCCACAAGCAAGGCTGAGTATACTAATACTCAGCAAGGCTTACCCGATTAGTGGTATATACTTAGCCGACTCCTAGACATGCAAGCCTTTTGGCTGAGGGGTTGTTTTACCAAAAAGCATCTAAGAGTGAGTCCTTGCTTCCAAGTTTTAGAATCAAGTTCTAGTTGATTAACCATTCTAGGTAAGCAACTATCCAAATCACGTATGGTGGAAATAATTAATTGAGCATCCAACCAGATTAATCATCATCATTGTTCCTCTTCTTACTCTATGTGGCAATAAAATTCTATGAACCTTTCTTATTTTCGTTAGGTTCAAGGGTCAAGCAATCTCAATGGCCGCAAGAAACGGACGATTCGAATCGAATTTCTTAACCTTGCAAGGCAAACCTAAACACACGTTACGTGGTTACTCCCAGAGTCACACGTGCAACTTTTCTCCTTTATTCCCGTTTCATGGAACAGAACCACCGCCCTCAAGTACAGAGCCGCACTCTGCACTCACCATGTGGCCGCATGGGAATGAAGTCAAGACGGTGGGGTGGTATGTTCCACGCCCCGGATCAATCAAGTACTTAAGCTTACCGATTACCATATTCTCGGCATGTGGTTAGTACGTTCAAAAACTTAACCACCACTACCGCACATCGCGACCTTAGCATTTTTGCTAAACAGATAGGGCCTCAATCATCAACAGGAATATCGTAACATAGCCCCATCCGTCGACCTTATGATTCCAACATAAGTAAAACAAGCAACTCCTATATCTCGCGAGTGATAGGAAATCACTCGACTTTTACCGGAGTCCTATTAGCATGGCAATCTAGCGACCGACACAGACTAGTTTTCATATCATAGGTACCTAGGATCATGCATCCAGGGTTTCAATCCACTCCTACAAACTTAATGCACAATACCATATATAAGTAAAAGTTGCATAAGTTTAAAAATAGGGTTTATCCTTCAGGGCTTGCCTTCCTGAGCAGTGCTAGCATTCAGCTCTTCCGAACTTTGGTTCGGGTCTTCGACAACTTCAGTTAGATTAATGTGAGCTTCGTGCTGCTCACTCTCGGGCTCGGGCACCAACTAGTACGTTCCATCGGCGAGAGCGGTAGTGTCTACATGTAATGCATATGCATGAGTTATTTTGATGGTAAAGATTCATTGATTACATCACTATAAAGTTTTAAACTAACAAAACTCAAGTTAATTTGTAAAATATTTGATTTACATTTACTTGGGCAGTCATTTAGAGAGTATTAATTAACATTGCTTACTTCATTAGGTGAAAAGGGTGTTTTCATAAGTTATTAACAAGCACCCATTTTTCTTTTTCTCTACCCAACACAAGGAACCATGTGGTACATTTTAATTAAGAAAATATTTCTTAGTGATGAACTTACTGTAAAAATTTCAGTCATTTTTATGCAGTAGAAAAGTCATGAAAAAATAAAGTAAACAGCTACTGCTAGAACATGGATTCATTTATGAAGATCAAACCATACACGTAATGGTGCTCAAAATTTTATAGAGAACTTAGCAACCTACAGAGACGCTACTGTGAAGTTTTCAGATTTTATTGAGCAACTATCAGAGCACACAAAATAGAACAAAATAGATCTAAATTACTCAAGATTCATTTTTTATTGGTAGTTCTACTGAGCATCCGAACATCAAACTTTTCTAGCATGATTGTATAATCACATATAGCCTCTGGTAAAAGTTTCATATTTTTCCAAGCACAGGAACTATTTATAGTGATTTAATGCATGTAGTCATGGACAAAATCAAATGTGTATGCTAGAAAGAAGTAACAAGTTCCAAACATTTGCTGTAGCATCTATACAGTAATGTAACAATACTGTAGAATTTGCATCCTTTGCCTAACTCTAGAACATGGTAAATAAATAAATCTACCAAACTAGTGCATGAATCAAGATTTTGTAGCAACTATAGCTAGTTGTCTGTTCTAGTCTTAAACCTTCTACACAAGGCTACTCATCTAAACACTAAGCCACTGCTCAAGAATTACCATCAGTAATTGCCTAGATTAAAAGATCCATTCATGAGTTAAATAAACTAATATTTATTCTAGAGCAAGATTTATGAAGAAAATCAAGATGTGCCCGTAATGAAAGTTGTAGGTCTTGTTACAGGAAAACTCAGAACATTTTAGTTTGTATTTGTTTGATTGTTCTATGATTTTTAGTGGATTTTACAAGTTGCAGAATCAAACCACATTACACAGTTTTGTGTCTTATGAACAGGTCACTGGTTTTATGCGCGGAGGACCCTAAAACAAACTTGGCGATTGCGATGTAGTCCCTGGGCGCGGCTACCATGGTTGAGGTGAAAATTTCCAGCGAGGGAGGGCTCGCCGGCGGTGGGACGGTGGTGGGGATGCACGAGGAGATCAAGATCTACCTGTAGGTGGTCGTGGTGGGGTCGGAAATGGACGGAGGAGGGCTGTCGGTATGAGCAGGGGCTCACCGGCGGTGGCGAGTGGGCTCGGCGGTGCTCCGGCGAGGTGGAGAGGGCGCGGCTGGGTCGGGGAGATTTGGTGGGAGGTGGGGGAGCTCGCTGGGGGGTCAACTTGGGGGGAGGTTGTCCAGAGGTAGGGGCTCCACGGCGACCTCGAGCGGCGGTGGCAATGGTGGCCGGCGGTGGAGCTCGTGCGCGAGCAGGGATGGCCCGGGGTGGCTTTTTATAGGCCAGCCGGAGAGGAAGAGGGAGTGGGGAGGCCATTGGGCGCCGGGGCGGTGCGCAGGGCGCCGGCGTGGCGTGCGGCCGGAGCAGCAATAGTATTAGGCGAGAGGGATTCGGCATGGGGGAGAGGAGATGGCGCGCGGTGCGATTGGGAGCCCAGCTACGGCAGCTGGCTTGCTGGGAGGCTTGGCCGGCGACTGGCTTGGTGCCTAGCGCCGGTCAGACATCATCGGCCAGGTGGCCGGCGGCCGCTGCCCCTCAACGGGACAGAACAGGGGAGGGAGAGAAGGGAGAAAAGAGAGAGAAAACAGCTGGGTTAAATTAATATTGTTCTCAAAAAATTTCAATTGAAGCTTGAAAAACTTAGAATACAAAAGTTGTAGAGATTTTAAAAATCTACAACTTTAGTTTTAGGCCAAAGTTAATTTGAGCTATATTTTCGAAGTTATTTTAAATTTCTGAAAACAAGGATTTGAATAACTTGTCATTTCATGTTCAAAATTTCAAATTTTCATCATGATCTCAACTAGACTTTGATTGAACATGACAAGTGGAAGGTGTCTAACCATTTTATTATGCACTATTGGTTTGATTTGAAAATTATAATGAGGTACTTTATACACACATACATATGCATATACATTCATACAAGGAATGCACTGTTTCATTGATTTATTTGTGCACATTGCCATGTTCATAATCTTTGGTTTAGCATTTTAAACACCTAGGGTGTTACAACCTTCCCCCCTTAAAAAGAATCTCGCCCTGAGATTCAGATAAGTAACTTAGTGCGGAAAGTGCGTGTATCTTTGGGTGAATTTAGAAAAATGGGGAAGTTTTGGTTTAGATAGCTTTCAGTTTCCTAAGTAGCTTCCTCTTCGGTATGATGATGTCTTTGAATTTTGTACATTTTAACCACTTTTCTTCTAGTGACCCTTTCTTTTTTATCAAGGACCTTGATAGGATATTCAACATAGGAGAGGTCCGGTTCTACCCATATTTGTTTTTGTTCAACAAATTTCAGTAGGGACTCGGATACACTTCTTGAGTTGAGAGACATGAAAGATATCATGGATGGCTGCAAGTTGCGGAGAAAGTCACACTCTATAGGCCACGGGCCCGCAAATTTCGGTGATTTCATAAGGACCGAGATATCGGGGGGCTAATTTCCCTCTCACTCCAAACCTTTGCACACCCTTGGTATGTGAAACCCGAAGGTAGACATGATCACCAACTTCAAATCGCAAAGGCTTTCTCCTTCAATTAAAATAGCTCTTTTGCCTAGACTGTGCAACTCTTAGATTCTCTTGTATTACTCTTACTTTTTCCTCTGCCTCGATTACCAAGTCTGGTCCAAATATTTTACGTTCTCCGGTTTGGGACCAACTCAAAGGAGTTCGACACCTTCGACCATACAAGGCCTCAAACGGTGCCATTTTCAAACTGGCTTGATAGCTATTGTTGTATGAGGACTCTGCTAGAGGTAAGCATTTGTTCCAACTTTTGTCATAATGGATGACACAGGCTCTAAGCATGTCTTCGAGTATTTGATTTACCCTCTCGGTTTGCCCATTCGTTTGAGGATGATAAGCTGAGCTTCGAATCAGTTTGGTGCCAAGAGAAGCTTGTAAGTGTTCCCAAAAATGTGCTACGAATTGAGCACCACGATCTGTACTCTATGTAAGCAAACGATGCGATCGAGGTAAATCTCGGCATATTTCTTGGCAGTGTAGGTAGTGTATATCGGAATAAATGTGCCATCTTCGTGAGTCTATCCACGACAACCCATATGGAATCATGCTTTTGGGAGGCGTTGGGCAATCCAACAATGAAATCCATACTTATGTCTTCCCATTTCCATGATGGTATAGGCAAAGGTTGAAGTGTACCCGCTACTTTGACATGTGTCACATTCTATGACATATTTAGCGATTTCTCTTTTCATTCTAGTCCACCAGAAGTTTTGCCTAAGATCTTGATACATTTTGCTACTGCCCGGATGAATAGAGAATTTGGAAAGGTGGGCTTCGTCAAGAATTTGCTTTTGGAGCTCATGATTCTTTGGAACGACTATGCGACTTTCAAACCATAGAACCCCATTATGGTCTTGGCGAAAACATTTATACTTCTCCTCTCCTTGAGAGAGTTTTTGCTTGATGATTTTAACACCTTCATCATGTAATTGTGCCATGATGATTCGATCATGGAGGGTTGGTTTAATGGAAATGTGATTTAGAGTGCCTTGGGGAATCATTTCCAAATTGAGTTTCCTCATCTCATGAAATAACGTTCCATTATAGAATTCTGCGGACAAGCAATTGCAATGAGCCTTGCGGCTTAGTGCATCTACGACTACATTAGCCTTTCCTGGGTGATAGTGCACCTCAAGATCATAATCTTTGATCAATTCCAACAGTCTTCTTTGTCTCATATTCAGATCATCTTGGGTGAAGATATATCTGAGATTTTTGTGATCAGTGTAGATATTGCAATGAGTGCCCATAAGATAATGTCTCCAAATCTTTAAAGCATGAATGACCGCTGCTAACTTGAGATCATGTGTTGGATAATTCTGTTCATAAGGTCGAAGAGCTCGTGAAGCATAGGCAATGACTCGATTGTCTTGCATAAGCACACACTCAAGACCAGTACCAGATGCGTCAGAATAAACATCGAATGGCTTGGTATTATCAGGTTGAGCTAAGACTGTGGCTGTAGTTAGATGTTCCCGAAGAGTGTGGAAAGCTTTTTCACATTTCTTGCACCACACAAACTTTACTCCTTTCTTTAATAGTTCAGTCATAGGCTTAGCAATTCTGGAGAAGTCCTGAATAAAGTGGCGATAATAACCAGCTAAACCAAGAAAACTGCGAATCTGATGAATGGAGGTGGGAGGTTTCCAATCCATCACCTCTTGTAGTTTGCTAGGATCAATGGCTATGCCTTCGCTGGAAATAGTGTGGCCCAAAAATTTTACACTATCCACCCAGAATTCATACTTGGAAGACTTAGCATAGAGCTGATGGTCTCTAAGACGTTGGAGAACAATGCGTAGGTGTTCCGCATGCTCTTCCTCATTTTTGGAATATATCAGGATGTTGTCAATGAAGACCACAATGAACTTGTCAAGTTCGGGCATGAATACCGAATTCATTAGATACATGAAGTAGGCAGGAGCATTTGTGAGCCCGAAAGAGATGACTAGGTACTCGAAGAGTCCGTATCGCATGGAGAAAGCAGTCTTAGGAATGTCACTTGGACGGATTTTAATTTGATGATATCCAGAGCGAAGGTCAATTTTGAAAAGACTCTAGCTCCAGCTAGTTGATCAAAGAGAACATCAATGCAGGGAAATGGATATTTATTTTTGATTGTCACCGCATTGAGAGGTCGGTAGTTCACACACAACCTCAAGCTCTCATCCTTTTTCTTAACAAAGAGGGCTGGACATCCCCAAGGTGATGCACTTGGACGAATGAAACCTTTATCTATAAGTTCCTGCAGTTGTAGTTTCAATTCGGCCAACTCCTTAGGTGGCATTCTATAGGGTCTTTTTGAGATAGGTGCAGTGCTTGGCTGCAGTTCGATAATGAACTCAATGTCCCTATCCGGTGGCAGTCCTGGCAAGTCATCCAGAAAAACATCGGCGAACTTGCATACCACTGGAATATCTTCTGGTTTCACTCCGTCCATCATGAAAGATTTATGCATTCCCGGGAAGGTAGGTAAAGAGTACTGGCTCCGTGACTGGGTGAATTTATTTCCACGGCTCGGGAAGAAATATCTAATATAACCCCGTGCAGAGCCATCCAATTCATCCCCAAAATAATCTCCATGCCTTCCAGTGCCAAAAGGATAAGGTTAGTTTTGATAGTTTTACTACCAACTTGATCGGTACGTGCCTTATGATTTGGTTGGAAGCAATTTTACCATTCGGTGTTGATATCATGTATGACCCTTTTGTGTGGCAAAAATCCAGTCCTAATTTTACATCAAATTTTGCACTAATAAAACTATGGGATGCACCGGAATCAAATAATATAACTGCAGGCTTGTTGTGGATAGAGAATGTACCCGACATCACTGGTGCACCTTCTGGAAGATCAGCAAGTGTAGTGAAATTGATGCTTCCCTGCCGAACTTGAATAGTCTGTCTTTTTCCCTTGTTCTTATTATTCTGATTAGAACCTTGCCCCTGATTTGGCTGCTTAGGCTGGGGGCATTCTCGTGCAAAGCGGCTAGAACTCCCACAATTAAAGCAACGATTTGTGTTGCTAGGATGAACTGGTGGTGGAGCATTCGGTCTTGAGCCAGTCTACTGAGGAACAGGGGAACGTGCTACGCCTTGCTGCTGTGGGGGCCTAATAACCCAACGCCCTTGTTGAGGGGCCTTCTGTGGAGCTTTAGGCGTAGCATTCTGCACTAAGCGATACCTCTGTGGTGGAGCACTAGACGGTCTAGCTGGTGCCTTCCTCTTCTTCTCAGCATGGTGAGCCAAGATACAATCTTCCTGAGTAATTGCCAGATTGACCAGCTCATTATAAGTGTCTACCTTGATGGGGTTCAAGCGGTCCTTGAGCTTGGTACTAAGGCATCTGCGGAAGCAATCACGCTTCTTAGCATCAGTGTCAGTGTGATAGCCCGCGTACTGACAAAGGTTATTGAAAGCCTGGGCATACTAGACTATGGTGCGGGTACCCTGAGTGAGAGCCAGGAATTCATTCAATTTCCTTTCCATGAGCCCTTTTGGAATGTGATGGACTCTGAAGGCATTCTTGAATTCGTCCCAAGTGATAAAAAGATCGGCTGGGAGCATGGCGAAATAGTTTTTCCACCAAAGTCCCGCGATACCGTGAAGTTGTTGCACGGCAAAATGGGCCTTATTTGCATCGGAACATGGCACCACAAGTGGAGAAAACTTGGACTCGATTGTGCGAATCCAAGCATCTGCATCCAAGGGCTCCTCCGTCTTGTGAAACAGAGGGGGCTGAGTGCCCAAGAAGTCCAGGTAGCTAGCAGCCTGGGGTTGGTGGACATTGTGCCCACCCCGCTGCTGCTGCCGGAGCTGTTGAAACGCCTGCTGCCCCTAGACAAGCTGGCAGAGCAGTTCAGTCTGGGCAGCCATTAGTTCAGCCATGTTGGGCGGTGGTGACGGCTGTTGTGGTTGTCCGCTACCACTAGCACCAAAACCGCTCGGGGTGTTGCGGATCCCTTTAACCATCTGCAATGTGCAAATTTTTCATTAATTCAGGAATCCACAATACCTCCAAGGCTGAGTGTCATAAGTGCGGAAGATTTAGAACTCAAGGACTCATAGATAAACTATGGATACTTCTGGTTGCAAGAAAATTCGTAACTCCCAGTCTGTTCATCCAAACCCTAGCAAATTTTGGCAGTGACTAGGAAATTTAGTGACCTACAACTTTGGTATTCAACTCAAAGGCTAAATCGATGGCTAATATGGTTGATAAATTCATTCTTTGCTTCTTTTGTTTTGGCTATTTTTCAGCAGGCCGAGCTATAGTATTTTGCCTATAACTCTGACTATGAGAGTCCAACGGTACTTAAAATTTGTTAGTGATTAGTTCAGGCAACTCCTTATAACTTTAGTATTCAACTACACCTCCGACTACTACGACTACATCTCCGACTACTTCGACTACATCTCCGACTACCACGACTACATCTCCGACTACCACGACTACATCTCCGACTGCTTCAACTACATCTTCGACTACTTCGACTACATCTCCAACTGCTTCAACTACACCTTCGACTACTATGACTACATCTTCGACTATTTTGACTACATCTCCGACTGCTTCAACTACATCTCTGACTACTACGACTACATTTCCCACAGCTTCAACTACACCTCCGACTACTACGACTACATCTTCGACTACTTCGACTACATCTCTGACTGCTTCAACCATATTTCTGACTACTACGACGATATCTCCAACTGCTTCAACTACACCTTCAACAACTACGACTACATCTTCGACCTCATCTCCGACTGCTTCAACTACAACTCTGACTACTACGACTATATCTCCGACTGCTTCAACTACACCTCTGACTATTACGGCTACATTTTCGACTACTTTGACTATATATCCGACTGCATCAATGACATCTCTGACTACTACGACTATATCTCTAACTGCTTCAACTACACCTCCGACTCCTACGACTACATCTTGGACTACTTTGACTACATCTTCGACTGCTTCAAAATTTGATCACCACCGAAAATCTACTTGGGCAAAAATTACCAAATTTTGACAGCAGATTTCTGATCAAGTTTGGAACAAGTTTTGTATTGAATATTTCTGCAGAAAACTTCACTAAGAAGGTCTAAAGATTTTTTTTGTAACATATGTGCTTAAAATAGGCAGAAAACTGAGGTGTGGAAGTTTCTAGTGTTGCCCACTATACTACTCCAAAAATTCTCAAAATTTAGCAGCAGAAAGGGGGCAAAATTTGGAGCAACTTCCCTGTTGATCTTTTCTTCAGATAAGGTCATTTCCTAAGCCTAATTAATTTCTCTATCTAGATATGGTAGAAAAAGACAGATTTCTAGATAGCCATTAAGTGAGTGCTCAAACCTGCTCTAGTGCAACTTACTCCCTTAGAAACCCAAAACAATATTTCATTCAATTTTCATGTATGATCATCATGCATGCACGTCCTATTCATCCTCATAAAGCAAAACAATTGTCAAATAGCTTTGGTCTTACGTGGTTAATTTCGGTGGCATACATAATACGTCTCTCCTTATATTAACTAGCTGAATTTTCCACCGTTCTTAGCTTAACGTAATCGCGGTTAGTGTGCCTGCAATGAGTGCGTCATTACAGAAATTAAAGGTCAATTCTACACAAAACTAAATTTTGACAGAAAGTAATGCGCTGGAAGTCAATTATAATAAACATAAGTTAGATAGCCACCTAGTCATATTCCCATAATCCTCTAGGGCTTTATGAACTAGGCGTCGTCCTTAATGAACCAACGCATGCAAACGCAATTTTGTTGTCAAGTTTTAAGAAAAACAAGTTTTTAAGGCTCGTTATACTCTCTGGTGTATGCATTTCGGCTCTGATACCAGTTGTGGTAGAACCGCCTGAATTAATATGGCTTAAGTGTGCTAACCAACACAATAGAGGCAATCCGGGCTAACACGCACTTAAAACGGAGTGAAACGACAGTCTGTCGGGTAACATCCCAATGCAACCATTGGAATTTCGATCGAAAAAATGCATACATACAGGTCACACGAACGTGAGCCCAGAGATTACAACAATCTACAAATTTTAAATTATAGAGTTCAACAGGAATTATTATTACAAATCAAGTTCGAAAATATTCATAAACAAGTACTTTCATAGTTTAATAGTGCAGCGGAAAATAAATGATAGTTCTAACAACGATACAAGATATCATGATGAAGCCCGTACATGACATCATTCAGCGCTATCATCATTGGCCGGGGACGCATCTCATTCCACCGACCAACCAGGAGGAAGAGTACACGGCCAAGTCAAATTAGCAACCATGTCATCAAAGGTCTCACCTAAAAACAAAGCCACAAGCAAGGCTGAGTATACTAATACTCAGCAAGGCTTACCCGACTAGTGGTATATACTTAGCCGACTCCTAGACATGCAAGCCTTTTGGCTGAGGGGTTGTCTTTGTCAAAAAGCATCTAAGAGTGAGTACTTGCTTCCAAGTTTTAGCATCAAGTTCTATTTGATTAACCATTCTAGGTAAGCAACTATTCAAATCACGCATAGTGGAAATAATTAATTGAGCATCCAACGAGATTAATCATTACCGTTGTTCCTCTTCTTACTCAATGTGGTAAAAGGGTCAAGCAGTCTCAATGGCCGCAACAAACGGACGATTCAAATCGAATTTCTTAACCTTGCAAGGCAGACCTAAACACACGTCACGTGGTTACTTCAAGAGTCACATGTGCAACTTTTCCCCTTTATTCCTGTTTCATGGAATAGGGTGACCGCCCTCGAGTACAGAGCCACGCTCTGCACTCACCATGTGGCCGCATGGGAACGAAGTCAAGATGGTGTTGTGGTATGTTCCATGCCCCGGTTCAATCAGGTACTTAAGCTTACCGATTACCATATTCTCGACATGTGGTTAGTACATTCAAAAACTTAACCACCACTACCACACACCGCAACCTTAGCATTTTTGCTAAATAGACGGGACCTCAATCATCAACAGGAATATCGTAACATGGCCCCATCTGTTGACCTTATGATTCCAACATAAGTAAAACAAGCAACTCCTATTGTCGGTGTTTTACCGCCACGCCCACCGAGGGATACCCCCAAGGTGGTGACTTTGTAGGTAGCGTGTTGCCGAGATCAGGAACTCGAAGGTGCAAGGAACACAAGGTTTAGACAGATTCAGGCCGCCTAGAGCGTAGTACTCTACGTCCTGTATGGTTTGTATTTTCTTAGGTGGTGATCGGGTGATCTCCTATTTGGAGGGGGTCCCTGTCCGCCCTTATATAGTCTGGAGGGACGGGTTTACATGGAAGTCTTAGTCGGGTACAAGCCCAGGAGTTCTACCCGAATACTTTTTGGGCAGTTTCCTACCGTGTCTGACTAGTTTCACTACTTTATGAGCAGTCCTACTACACTACGAGTAGTTATAACAGATGTAGGGCGTGGGCCATGTCCCATCCCTTATCCTAGGAAAAGTACGCCACGTGCACAGTCCCATGTGCCCGGGTCTAACAAGCCCCCGAGCTCTTCATAGTCAAGTACTGCAGGCGTCCGAGTACTTCTGAAGGCGTCTTTGAGTTCTCCCAAACTTCATCTGGAAGGTGTCCGCCGAGTACTTCCTTGGCTGCATCGAGGCTGTGAGGTGCTCATGCCCCGAGTAGTTGTCAAGTCTTCTATTATATGGGGTGCGATTAAACTCGCAGTCCATACGGAGTAGCCCCGAGTCTTAGGTTGACTCGTATAATCAGGCTGAGGGTCAATTTAATCTTGAGTCTTCTATCCTTATCTTCCAACAGATTTGAAAAACAAGTCGCTGATGACACGTGTCCCGCAGCCCCCAAGCCTTGAATCCAAATCCCCAAGGTTTGGAATAAAGGATCCAAAGAATCGTGGCATGCAATATGTGACAGTAAAGATTTGATGGTTAATATGGGCAAATCAGATCAGTAAATTTAAAAACCTCTTTTTCGGGAAGAATTCCCTGAAAAAATAGTTAAGCAAATAACTTCTCAAAAAAAGCCTGAAATTACCTCTCAAATCGGGTCATGTTCCCTGAGTCAATGACTAAATAAGACCTCTGGGTAATAATCTGAAAAAAAAAACCCGTATTTCGGAATAAGATCCCTGAAATCATGGTTAACAATCATCATCCCAAGATAAATCTTCAAAAGCCTCTTGAATCGGGAACTTCCAAGTAGTTTTATAGCATTCAACTTTAAAGCATGAGAGCTGTCACTGAAAGCACGCTCAGTGCCTTGTCGCATCCAGCCCCCAAGCCAGGGTGCTAGATGAGTAGAATAATGTATACCTAGCAGTCGGTAGTGCCACCCCCGAGCCGAGGCAATGGCCAAGTTGCTGCTGGATATTGAATCATTCGATGAAGCCATCTAGCCGGAGTCGAGTCCGGCTAAATTTGTAAGCGAGATGAGTAGTCGAAGTAGTCGAACAGGTATAGAACTAGTCATAAACTAGTAAAACGCCTTGTTATGGGAGCAAGGCCCCTTCAGTAACATAGGAAACTAGTCGAAAACTAGTAATCTGTTACTGGAAGTATGGGAGTGAGGCCCCTTCAGTAATCTTGCACGTAATACCAGTCATAAATTGGTAAAATGGAGTTATACTGGAAGTATGAGCGCGAGGCCCCTTCGGTAACATAAGATACTAGTCGGAAACTAGTAATCTGTTACTGGAAGTATGGAAGCGAGGCCCCTTCAGCAAACTTGCATCTAATACTAGTCGTAAACCAGTAAAACGGAGTTATACTGGAAGTATGAGCGCGAGGCCCCTTCGGTAACATAAGATACTAGTCGGAAACTAGTAGTCTATTACTGGAAGTATGGGAGTGAGGCCCCTTCAGCAAACTTACGCGTAATACAAGTCGTAAACTAGTAAAACGGAGTTATACTCGAAGTATTGATCTCCAAGCACTGTCAGAAGATGTCTTGGTTGATTAAGGATGAAAACAGCGTAGATGCTCGATATTCTAGGAATTAAAAACCTCCTGGCCATCAGGGTACTGTAAGCGATACGACCCAGGGCCTGTAACCTTGTGCATGATGAAAGGCCCTTCCCATTGCGAGTTAAGCTTGTGAAACCCGGTGTCATCCTGGATTCGTCGAAGAACCATATCTCCGACATTGAAAGAGTGTGGTTGAACGTTCCGGTCCTGGTAACCACGGACTCCTTGTAAGTAGCGGGCCGACTGGAACAAGACGTTGCATTTGATTTGCTCAGCTGAGTCGAGCTCGAGATGTCTTGTGGTGTCAGCCTCACCTTCCTCAAACATCTCTAGTTGAGGAGACTTTCACATCACGTCAGCTGGTAATATAGCTTCAGACCCGTATACGAGGAAGAAAGGTGATTGTTCTGTGGTTTTGCTTGGTTGTGTGCGAAGCCCCCAGACTATTGATGAAATATCGTTAATCCACTTGCCACCCTTTTTACTGTTCTCGTCATAGTCTTTTCTTCAATACATCAAGAATCAAGCCATTGGCACGCTCAACCTGGCCGTTGGCCCGTGGGTGAGCCAACGAAACGTATTTGACTTCAATGGAACTGCGTTCACAGAAATCCCAGAACTGATGCGAATGGAAATTGGATCCCAGGTCCGTGATGATGGTGTTGGGGAAGCCAAAACGGTGTAGGATGTCGCAGATGAAGGTAACCACTCGATCTGCAGAGAGCATTGTGATTGGCTTGTACTCTATCCACTTGGTAAACTTGTCGATGGCCACCAACACGTGTGTAAAACGGCCATGAAGGTGGTATGGTGATGAGGTTGTGAGCCGGGACATGGGGTTGTTTGCAGAAGAACTGGCAGTTTGTACACAAGCGAACGAGTGCTTCGGCATCTGCCAAAGCAGACGGCCAGTAGAAACCAAATCTAAAAGCCTTGCCGACAAGTGTGCGAGAAGTCGCGTGGTTCCCGCACACGCCTTAGTGTATCTCTCTGCCCTCCTCTGTGCGGACACAGTTCATAAGTATGCCTGACGCTGATCCACGCTTGTACAGGTTACCCCCGACAAGAATGTACCCTTTACTGCGTCTTAGGATGCGAGTAGCTTCAACGCTTTTTGGGTTGACGCCGGGGGGTAGTTTGTGCTCCTGGATGTAGTCGATGAAGGCCACCCTACAGTCGACCTCGATCATCAAGACCTCTCGGTCGGGTTCCTTTGGACCTTGAGCGATGGAACTTGAGTCTGGTGCCTTGATGGAAGGGTGATGCAACTCGTGAATGAAAACTTGGTGGGACGTTAGCTCGATCAGAACCCAGTTTGGAGAGCACATCTGTGCCTACGTTGTTGTCGCGAATCACATGGTGGATTTCCAACCTCGAGAACTTGTTCTCGAGCTTGCGTATCTCCGTAACATACGCGTCCATGGTGTCCTTGTTGACATCCCACTCCTTGTTGACTTGTTGGACCACCAGTAAGGAATCACCATAGACGAGTAGTCGCTTGATGCCTAGAGAAACTGCCAGGCGTAGCCCGTGTAATAGTGCCTCGTACTCGGCCTCATTGTTAGAGACCTCAAATAGTATTTGGAACACGTACTTGAGTTGTTCTCCTCTCAGACTGATGAAAAGTACTCCCGCGCCACCGCCACCGAGCTTGAGTGCGCCATCAAAGAACATGACCCAATGCTCTGGCTGGTTGGCTGGAGCTTCCACTTCATTTTCTCGCCACTCCGCCATGAAATCGATAAATCGACTAGTGCCTGTGACTTGATGGCCGTCTAGGGCTTGAAGTCGAGGGTGAGGGCCCCCAGTTCCATTGCTTCTGGACATCCTTGATTGTCCGTGGGGCATCCATGGCTGTGGTGGTGGTGATCTTCTCCGGGTTTGCTTCAATTCCTTGGTGACTAACGATGAAACTGAGTAGTTTTTCTTGTGGCACACCGAAGACGCACTTCCATCAAAACTTCTGCAAGCTGTTGAATGTTTCCTCAAGATCAGGGATGAACTCGTCATGGGATCTAGTCTTGATGACCACGTCATCCACGTAAGCTTCAACGTTGCGATGTAGCTGGTCCGCAAGGCACAATTGGATGGCTCGTTGATAGGTGGCTCCTGCGTTCTTCAACCCGAATGACATTGTTGTGTATGCATATGCTCCAAAAGGGGTGATGAATGCCGTTTTGATCTGATCTTCTTCCTTGAGAACTATCAGGTGGTATCCTGAGTAGCAGTTGAGGAAGGAGAGCAGGACACAGGCAGCCATAGAGTCAATGACCTGGTCGATGCGTGGGAGCGCGAAGGGATCCTTCGAGCAGTGTTTGTTGAGATCAGTATAATCCACACACATCCTCCATTCATTATTATTCTTTTGCAAGACTAGTACAGGGTTAGCTAACCACTCAGGGTGGTATACTTCTTTATTAAAACCAGCCGCGAGTAGTTTTGCTAGCTCCTTTTTGATAACCTCCCCCTTATCAGGGGCGAAGTGTCGTAGTTGTTGCTTCTTCGGAGTGGCTTTAGGGTCAACTTTTAGGCAATGCTCAATCAACTCCTTGGGCACCCCTGACATATCCGCTGGCTTCCACGCGAATATGTCTCAATTAGCCCCAAGGAAGCTGATGAGCGTGCTTTCCTATTTGTCACTCAAGCCGCCTCTAATCAAAGCAGTCTTGGACGGGTCGCCTTCTTGCAGCTGGATGGCCTTGATGCCGACGTCGCTGGGGTTGGGTTTAACCCTCAACTGGCTAGGCCACTGGCTGGAGATCTCCATCTCTGAGTCGGTGAGCTTCTGTGCGGCCGCGAGTACTTCTGCAGACGGCTCTGGCACGCGTGATGTTGTGGCGTACTCGATCGCCTCCTGGTCGCAGTCGTACGACTTCTTCAGGTCTCCATGGAGCGTGAGTACGTCTGTCTTGCCTGGCATCTTGAGTAGCAGGTAGACGTAGTGGGGCACGGCCATGAACTTGGCCAGTGCCGGTCTGCCGAGGATGGCATGGTATGACGAGTCAAAGTCGACCACCTCAAATTTGATGTACTCGGTGCAGTAGTTATCCTTCGTCCAAAAGGTAACTGGCAAGACCACTGAACCGAGTGTTGTAGCCGTGTTTCCCGGAATGATGCCGTAGAAAGGAGCTCTGCTAGGGGTGAGCATTTTGGAGATGTCCAAGCCCATCTTCTTAAGAGTACTCGCAAAAAGCAGGTTGAGGCCGCTTACGCCATCGATGAGTACTCGGGTCAGCTGTGAGCCCGCCACTATAGGATCTAGGATGAGCAGGAATTTTCCCAGCTCGGAGAAGCTGATCCATTGATCATCCCTAGAAAAGGAGATCGGGACCTCGCTATATCTCAGAGGCTTTTGCATGGCTGGCTCTACAGAGAGGATTTCGCGCAGGGTCAACTTCTGCGCACGTTTGGAGGGGAATCCGTCGTCTCCGCCAAAGATGACGTTGACGACGTTCTTCGGATCCTGGAAGTCCTGAGCCCCCGACTTGTCGCCCTCGTCGTTGTCCTCCTGATCCTTTCGCTTTCCTGCTTGGGGAAGGGGTGGGACATTGAGAGACTTGCAGAGGCTGACGCACTTAAAGAGCGTGTGTCGCGACTTCAGGTGCATCGGGCATTGTTTGTGCAAGACTTTCTCAAATTGTGTGTCATTGTTCCCCAAATTCTTTCCACGCGGACTGCGCTCAATGGCCGCGACCAATATGCATGTGTACATGTGGAGAAAATCTTGAAATCAAGCTATGAGGATAGCGAGATAGACATCCCCACTGCAGATGGGAAGAATTACCTTGGGCCATGTATCGGCAGTAGCATTTTGTGGTATAAACGAGATATCGTACTGGTTGGTCCTCAACCTTCGGCTGCTCTGGATCATACCCTGCCATCACCACAACAACAACAGGAGAGGGCAGCACCACAGCATACTCTACCGGCTCTGCCATCTCTACCGGCCCCACCATCACCGCAACCACCATGAGAGGCATCACCACCGGATCCACCATCACGAGAGCTATCGTCACCACTGGCCCCACTATCACCACCAGCTCTGCCATCTCCACGACCACGAGAGTCATCACCACCGGCTTGTCCGGATGCTCGATCACCACCACCAACTCCAGCATCACCATAGGCTTCGGCATCACCACCACGAGAGCACACGGCACCGGCTCCGCCAGCACCACAACAACAATAACAACCGCAATTGTTTATACCGCGAGTGATACGGTCTTACAAGAAGGAAGGGTCATAGATTGTAGATATATGGCATGCCGCAAACAAGAAGCTAGGGTCAAAGGATAAATCAAAGGATGATTCAGGTTTAGAGCCAGCAGACAACCGGGCTTTTCCTTGCCCCACACTGACTCAAAGCACCATCTGGTTGTTGGGGTCGATGATATACAAGAATTACTGGATTGTCTGGTAAATTTTGAGTACGACAAACCATTTCTACCCGACTTTATAATAGAGGGGGTTCCAAGTGACATGCAGATGATGCATAGCTGGTACATGAGGGCATGTAGACTTGGCCTCTCAGGCATATAGGCTCGGTACGACCCAGATATTTTCGGAGCAAAAGATAAAGGCGTCACTGATATCATGTTCGATTTTGAAGACATCCAGAACATGTTCCGCCTCAAAGAACTAAGCATAGAAATAGTTAGACTCTGGTGCATATAATTGTCGCATCGAAACTAATATCTTATATGCTATGGCCTACAATATTATATATGCATATCTAATTAAGTGTGATACATTTTATTCTATAGGATGCAACAAAGACAAGTGGATGTTCTAAAACTAAGATAGCGTTCCTTGACCCTGAAGCTATTTGCGAGTCCAGGCATCTCAGGCCAATGTGATGGAAGGACGACCATGATGTGCTAAGCAAGTGTGAAACGCGCAAGGAAAAACAAGCGAAATGAATAAAAGAAGACCAACAGATGATAAAGAGGGTTGGGCTTTATATATCACTTCAGATGCAACAATGGCAAGACAGGGATGCCATATGGTCACCATACAACGTCAAGTAAGTGTACTTTCAATCATTTGTTATAATATGCACTTGCTTCGAATAAATGCCTAAGAAATCATATATAATATTTTTGCAGAAATTACTGGATTGCTCATATTGGACTCTGCTGATTGGGATAAGAGTAGATACAAAGAATTCATATCCGTCCTCAACATGTTAGCAAAATTCTTATATTCTACATGTACATCATGCTAAATCTTCCAAAAAACTATGTGTATAAATTAAATTCTTATTTCTTTCTTTTTAAAACAGGTCTTACAGGCACTACATTTACAAAGGAGGAATTCCTCCCCCGATATAAAAGAAAAAATGAGAATACGCACAAACTTCCCGTGCCACAAGCAACCTGCAGGTTCCGTGTACTTTGGGTACTACATGTGCAAACACATGACGGAGCTTAAGAGATACACAACTGATCCCGAACGTGTAAGGGGCTACTCTTTGTTAGGGATAGATGCATAAGTGTATATTATTTTTGCGTGTATCTAACACTTGGCTTAATTTTTCCATGGATTTTTGAATTGCAGATTCAGCCAAGAAGACACGAGGAGCAACTCCATGAGCAATAATTTCTAAATGTAGTCGCCGATTTATGTCGTTTCATTTTGCATGAAGTGGTCCATATAAGGGGGTATTTTGTTCACTCTGAATATGAATTGGCAATTGACAAAAAATACGAAGATCTTCGTCAATGGGACGCTCTGCACCTCCGTGCTGGCTCCAATAGCGTTAATTGGGGGAATAGGACAAAAATATGTATTCTACACGCATTTTGATGATGTACTCTAATGATGCACTGTAATAATATACTTCTATATGATTTAATTTTATATACATAATTATTTATATTTATGAAATATATTCCATATCGGTCACTATGACATTCGATCGCGCACTAGCTTGATAGGTCAAAATTGGCAGGAAATAAAATTCTAAAAAATAGCGGAAAACGGATTTAAAAATTTTAATTCAAATTAGTGAATTTTTAGGCTGGAAACCTATTTTCAGGGACGGGTCACATCCTCACCCGCCCCTGGAAATACATTTCAAGGGGTGGTCGCGTTACCCGCCCTTACAAACAGCATTTTTAGCTGCGAGAAGCAGGGACGGGTATCGCCCTCGCCCCTACAAATGCTGTTTTACCCGCCTCTAAAAATATTTTCTGTGGTAATGCTGGGATTGGAGTTGTGGTCAGAGACGAGCATGGGCAGGTTCTGCTGTCCCTATAGTGGGTGATATTCAAGATCATGCAATGACGCAGAGGCAGCTCCATGTGGCATCATTTAGAGTGACAGAAACATATCATAATGCATGGTTCATGCATGCAAATTATATTAATGACCTTGCCCTCCACGTGTTTCTTAATTTATTCATTTCCGCGATACACATTCAACAATCACATAATCGAGCATAACCAAGTCTAGCTGGATCGCTCAGGTAGGTTGACGCACACTATTTAAATCCTTGCAAGGAACCAATAGCCAAGCAAACACATCAGAGCACACAGACTACTATACGGCAAAGAAAGACAGCGTGAGTGCCCGAGCGAGCTAGAGAGACCAGAGAATGGCCGCTGATTCCCGGACCATCATAGCTCCCACTGATGCTGAGCTGCTGCAAGCACAAGCCGACCTATGGCGCCACAGCCTCTACTACCTCACATCCATGGCGCTCAAGTGCGCCGTCGAGCTTCACATCCCAACTGCTATCCATAACCTTGGAGGGGCTGCCTCGCTGCCAGACTTGGTAACCGCACTGTCCCTTCCTCAGACTAAGCTTCCGTTCCTCCGCCGCTTGATGCGGCTGCTCATCACGTCAGGCATCTTTGCATCCGAAAGCGGTGCAGAGGTGGAGACGTACCGCCTCAACCCACTCTCCTGGCTCCTGGTAGAAGGTGTGGAAGCGGAAGACCACACCTACCAGAAATACTTTGCGCTCGCCACGGTCTCACTGCATTATCTTGAGGCTGGATTGTCTCTAGCTGACTGGTTCAAGAAGGATTTGCCTGTGCCAACACCATCGCCATTCGAAGAACTACATGGTGTGCCACTCGTCCATGAGACAACAAAGCTCCTTGACGAAGAGCTAGACAGAATTCTCAATGAAGGTGTGGCTGACATGACAACTTGGCAATTGGAACCATTATTCGGGAGTGCGGTGACCTTTTCAAGGGTGTTCGATCACTGACTGATTGCGGTGGTGGTGATGGCACGACTGTGAGGGGAATCATCAAGGCGTTCCCTGACATCAAGTGTACTGTGCTGGACCTTCCAAGAGTTATTGAGAATGCACCAGCTCATGATTCAGTTAACTATGTCGCGGGTGACATGTTCCACTCCATCCCACCTGCTCAAACTGTGTTGGTAAAGGTATGAAATGGACAACAAAACTACGGACTCTCTCTCATGCTTCAGTACAAATAAAAATTCAGAAATAGAGTTTTGTTTGTCATATATAGACTCGCCTTTTATAATTTCACAACTAATTTGCTTACCACAATTATGAATTGTTTAACTTACATGACATTTTGTTCTGTAGCTTCTACTGCACTTCTTTAACGATGAGGATTGTGTGAAGATCCTGGAGCAGTGCAGGAAGGCAATTCCTTCAAAAGAAGAGGGAGGGAAGGTGATTATTATAGAAATAGCCGTTGACCCTTCTGTGGGGCCAATAATGTACGAAGCCCAACTCCTGATGGACATGCTCATGATGATGAATATCAGAGGCAGGCAGCGAGATGAAAATGACTGGCGTGAGATCTTTATGAAAGCAGGTTTCTCCGACTATAAGATTGTTAAGAAAATAGGAGCTCGTGGTGTCATCGAAGTTTACCCGTAACACTGCACACCCTTAAATTATGCCCAATAATGTTTGGTTCAGTATTTACTGGTCCTTGTGCTGTGAGGATATAAATAAACGGAGTGCCTTATTTCCTACATAAAGTTTGATGGATCCGAAAGCAGTTGAGCTGTCCAGCTTTCTGGCATTGAGATCCACATTTAGCAGCTGTTTGAAATGTACTAGAGCACTCTTCGTAGTTTGCAGCAGTCTGCTATGTTTGTTTGACTTTGATCATATATAATGGATGGTTGTTTGTTGATATATGTATGTTATGTAAAACCACGATAAGTTATGCAATGTGTAATTTATCATTATATATCACTGCATAGTACCACTATTTGTATGATACTGGTAAATACAGGAATCAAACCACATTACTAATTCCAGCGCTGGCAACAATTTTGAAATCATTGCAATTAGCTCATAATGCAACGACTCTTACCCGAACATAATGAGATGTTGTGTTGCCTAAGATGAGAATAGCATTCTACTAACACTACGTCAAAAATCATCAAAGGGGACGCCTAAATCAGCGACGTGAAAAAGAAACATGCCACTAATGTAAAATTAGTGATGGCCACAGTTACAACGTGTCACCAATGTCTCCGATGTGAAAAAAAATACCTTTGGTGCAGATGTATCAGAAACATGATTCAACAAAACGTGTCACCAATCAGGGACAATCTATCATTATAGACAGATCACAAATATAGTTATTCGTTAGAGACTCGAATTGTTTAAATGCATCACCGATGACTTAAACCTGAAATCCCGGAACCAAAATTTTAGTTCAATCCAGTTCAACGCAGCTCGGCTAGACGGAACTGATAGGTTCAGTTCCTTGGCTTTTATAAAATTTGGTTACCTGAGAATGAGAACCGAACGGTTTCTTAAATTTCATAAGACCGACGATTTCAGTTTGGACTAGTTCAATTCAGTCTTCAGTTCTGATCAAACTGACCAATCCTCAAATTCACAGACAAAAAGCTTGCCAAATCTAGATAATCGATCCGAAATCAACATGCAAAGTTGATCCCAAATCAACATGCAAAGTTGTAGCCTTCGCCACCTATTCCTGAATTAAGGGGGCCAGCCTATCCAACTTTCAGGCATTAAGATACGTTTAAGACGTGGATGATTATCATAAGAAATTCCCACCATATCATAAGATTCACGTTCTTGAAAATCGGCACTTCTCCAAACCCAGAAGACAGACTCCATCTAGGAAAAGCAAAAGCTGGACGATCGAGAGAATTGCAGCCGTGGGGGAGGGGAGGAAGAGGCGCCTTGCAGCCGCTAGGACCGCTAGGAGGAGGCGGTGGCCCTTGTGGAGAAGGAGGCACCACCAGCCCTCCAAGCTCCATGCGCCTGCAGCCGCGGGGGAGGGAAGGACGAGGCGCCAGATCTTTGAGTGGAGGAGCAACCAGCGGGAGGAGGAGCAGTGCCGAGAGCATGCGCTAATTTTGAGATGAATCTTTCTAACGATGCAAGCTTCCATGTAAGCTTTTGGATGTCCTTTTTCTCATGGTTTGCTTGAATGTCCCTCTTCAAAATCATGCAACAACCACCAATGAATTTCCCAACTCTGAAACCCCCCCCCCCCCCCCACCACCAAAAAAAAAGAAAAAAAAAGACATTTTTCTGCTAAGGCCATGCTGCGAAAGGTTTGACAAAGTTTTCGAAGGTTCTGAATATTGATTTGCACTTTTTAACTTTTGATGACTATGTGGTCTGTCTAGGCTGAATTTTTTCTTACCAAATGTGGTCCGAGGACTACCTTTGTCACTTTAGAGAACTTGGCCCTGCGTTTTATAAGGGTTTGAGCATTCTGACGAAGCAATAATGTCCGAATGACATGGTGAAACTGGTTTTCTCTTTGTCTGATATCTTCATCAAAATATGATGATAATCCGAATTATAGACAAACTTTATTTCAAAATTATAAAGCTCGACGAGATCTTAAAATTTGTAGTACAAAATTTTTTCATTTGAGATTATTTTGATGCTTAAATATTCAATAAAAGTTCTCAGACCTATCAAACTATCTTAGAAGCAAATAAGGTCAACATCAATTTTTTTTTCATTTAAGATTATTTAGATGCTCCATGAATGGATAGCTGAGGTAAAGCGAGATTGTAGTGAAGTTGCCAATGAATCAGCTGGGTTAGCTAGAGATGTAATGTTCACTCAGCGGTTTGGTTGGTACAAGTGTAGATGTGCGTTTTAGACCTAACAGTATCTCTGTATAGTTAATAAAAGCACTCCCTTTACCCGCATAAAAAGAACTACACAAACAGTACAAAGAAGCATTTAACATTATGGTTGAAATCTTAACGCACGAACGACAACAACCAGTAACGAAAAAACAACTTGAACTGAAACAAAATACAAAAAATGCTGCCCATGCATGCGGCATAGCTGTTTTTGGGTCCAATAGCGAGGGTCCTAATGCCGGCATATAGTGACATCATAGAAAATATTGTAGTAGAAGTAGTATTCACGAAGTAGAAAGCTATGCAACATGCATCAATAATGGAAGCATGGAGGTAGTGGGCAGTCCATCAGTGTGTCGATGCTGCAGAGGATTATGCAGCACAGGAAACCGGAACCTAGCTGTGTGATTATTCGTGTCAGTGCCTACTGTAGTACACTGAACTAAGGGGGTGTTTGGATCGAAGTGCTAATGTTTAAAAGTGCTAAATTTTAGCACTAGTGTATCCAAATAGGAGTGGTAATGGAGTGGACTAAACTTTAGTCAACACTTAAAAACTTTAACAAGAGTATAAGTGCTAATAGGTGTTAAAATTTAGCACTCAACTTTAGCCCATCCAAATAGGCCTTAAATGACGTGTATCATATTTTCTCTTGTGTTATGTATATAATATATGTTACTCAATTACTTGAATGAACCGGCCTTGTTCGAAAATAGAGGGAATTGCGTGTGTGTGATTTGCGCTACATCAGTAAAGAGTACACATCTCCAATTAATCATATGTAAAAATATCCTTACTCTTCAAAAAAAAAGCTCTCCAATATGGTTTATTTCGACATTCTAAATGCGAAGCTATTGTTTGAATTATTCAATCCGCCCTTAAAAATATGAGATATAGCATACCCACGTGCGAGAGATGACCATAAGACAAAACATCCGCATGAAACTACTACTGGCCCTTACATACCCGATATAAGATGCATGTAGATAGTCGGTAACTCGGTACACGTACCCCCTTGCTGGCCAAAGCCCTACATTCTCAGGTACAGGTCGACCTTGAGCACGGGGTTGTTGTCGCTGGCGTTGAAGGAGTGCGTCCGGAGCAGGAACGACGACGGCGCGGAACCCGCCGGTGCCCCCTACGACAGCGAGCTCCCTGACCTCGTCGAGGATGGCCTCCCTGCCGTGAACACCACGTTGGCGGAGAGCATCAGCTGGTCTGCCGGCCGGGATGCCATGAGGTGGAAACACTGCACACGCCTGACAGCGTGGGACTCTGCTGGGCCCCTCTATCAGCGGGTCGTGGATCACGTACATATTGCCGAACCGGTTGAGGGGTCGTTAAAACTATGTATCTAGATTTGCTAAAATGACCCATAATTTGGAACGGAGGAAGTAGGATTCTTTCAGCGGTGGAGGCTCAGCCAATAAGCTGTATTTTTAATATAAATGCTTGTATATTCTCCATTTTGTTTATGAGATAAGTCCATCTTACACTTGAACATGCCACCCAATCTGAAAAACAAGCTTGAACTCAAAAACCAGGAATGATTGATAACTCAACTCTCAAAACCATTAAGAATACCCCCTTGAGGCCCTGACCAGGTCAAAGTGTTTTTTCAGCCGGTTTTGCTGATGCGGTAGTATGACCCACATATCCTGGTCCACATAATTTTTTTGCCACATCAGCTGTACCACGCCTACATATAAGACTTATCTTCCCCTTCCTCCCTTCTTTTTCTCCTCCTCTTCCATCTCTCTCCCCTATTCTCCCAGCCTCTCATCCATTGCTCGAGTGGGAGGGCCAACAGTGGAGCACAAGGGTAGGACCGATGGTGCAAAATGGGCAGCGGCAACGCGGTCACGCACAATATCAACAGGTGCGGGTGAAATCAGTAGCAGAGCAAGTGAATTAGGCAGCGGTACACACAAAATTAGAGGCACCATGGGCAAAATCGAGGAGGCGGCGGCGGGCAAGCAACAAGGCTGCAGCATGCGGGACAAAGGGGGGCATGTGATAGGTCCAGGCGACGGCGCGGCGAGCAACCACTACCGCAGATCGGTTTTTCTGTGATGGTGGGAAGTACTCCCTTCGGCTGGCCTCCTCACGTCACGGAAGGATCAATCATGCCTAACGTGCTCAGACGACCAACCGGGAATCCAATCCACCGGACGGGGACGCTTCTTCGATCCTCGCCCGCACTGAAAACAGGAGCTGGCGCAAACGAAAACTTTTTCCAGGGGAGCAAGGCGGGAGGCAAACAGCAGGCTGGCCCACATAACATAGCGAAAAGAAAGAGCCTGAGGATGCGCGGGCTCCCAATTTCCTGTCTTCCATCTCGCTCCTTCCCCTTCCCATGCTACTCCACACCATTGCTCCTCACCAAGCTGCTCCACACTGCATCTGCTCCTCTCTTCAACCCAGCCATCAGCCCCTCCTGCACCAGGTCGCCTCAATCCCTAAGCCGCCGCCGCCAGAGCCCCCATATATAGCTAGGCCAGTCAGTCGCTGCCCCAAAATCCTGTAACCCTAGCTCCGGCGCCGCCACCCAAGCAACATCGTTGCTTTAGCTTCGTGACGGTATATGGATCTTTCCGTGACGGATCCGTCCGTCAGGCAAAAAGTTGTCTGGTGTAGTGAGCAGCAGGCGCACCTGGCGAAGGCCACGGCTACCCAAGGCGAGCAGTGTAGGCGTAGGCACACGGGTGGCATGCGGCTGACCATCGCGGTGCGCGTGCTGTACTTGGGCGGGGCAGGGCTACCACCAGCCAGGGCACCAGCTCTCCACCGGCCGGATGGGATGACGGTGGTGCGGCAACATGTGAGGAAGTGTGGTGTGGAGCAGGAGAGGGGGAGGAGGCAGAGATAGGGGGAGGAAGAAATTCCTCATAGGTGGGGTCTACTTCCGCACAATCAATTTGGTAGACTCCGACATGTGGGTCTTGTTATCACATCATCAAAACCACTTGTGGAACAGTTTTTACTTGGTAATGGGGATAATTTGATCGGTATTGAAAGCTGAGATATGGAATAAACCTATTTTTTTTAGTTGAGGGGTGTTTTTCAGATTTCAATATAAGATCGGGCTAAAATGGACTTTTCTCTTCTTTTATTTATTATATGACTTTGATATGGAATCAACAATTTAAAGTCCATGATTCAGACTTTTTTCATCCAGACTCAGATGTCGAAAATTCTAAAAAAAATGTACGTTTCAAAGAGAACTTTGCAGTTGAATTTTAGAAGTTGTTTAGATGCTCAAATAGTTGAGCAACGTTTTAGCCAACAAAGATGGAAGGGATTTAAACTCTCTATTGCTATTAGCAATAAAGTATAGATGGGATGGTAAGAAAAGATGCACGAGGGAAAGATCATGGGTTCGATGTCTAGAAACCACATCGGGTTTGTTAAAGAAAGGTCCCTCCTCCTCTCACCAGAGCGATCACCGCCCCTACGCACCCTTTGCACGCTGCCAGGTGTCCTCAAAATCAACGCGAAGTCTTCTCTCCTTTCTCTCCTCTCGCCACCGCCACTACCCCACTGCCACCATTCCTCTCCTCTGTTTCTCCTTCCTCACGCCGTCGCAGCGCCCGCCTCCACAGTGGCGCGAGCATGCCATCGCTCCTGCACCCCTCCCTCTCATCTCTTCGGTGAATGGCCCGACACCGAATTCCTCTCCAACTTTAGATCTGGCGAGGAGCAGAGCTCCACGCGAGAAGCGCGCGAGATCTACGGCGACTACGCGCCCTTCATCCCGTCACTCAACTTCCGCAAGGCGTCTTCTAGGTTGCGGCGTGGGAGCCGGTCCAGCTGCTGGTGATTGTAGAGAGGAATTGGATCATCGACACCTTGAATTGATCTCATGGACATATTTATACAAGAGCAGTACATGTGCATGAGCTAACTAACTCTATCAAAGTTTACAGAGGCGACGGAGTCGCGGCGCGTGGACGACGCGGTCGTTCTGGCGTGGCGCGGACGTCGCGCGGAGCGCGTGCGTCGTGCAGAGCGCAGAGAGTGGGTGCTGTTCGCTGGCATCGCAGGCGTCGCGAGTCGTGGAGCTGAGCACAGATGTGTCGTTAACACCCCCCGGCAGTCTCAGCGGTCGTCTGGCCCACGCAGAGACTGGATCTGAAATCTTCAAACAGTGAGGTTGGCAGTCCCTTTGTGAAAATATCCGCAAATTGCCTGGCACTTGGAATCTGCAGAACTCGTAGTTTACCTAGGGCGACTTTCTCACTAACAAAGTGTATGTCAAGTTTGATGTATTTTGTCCTCCAATGATGCACTGGATTCCTAGCCATGTAGACGCTCAAAATGTTGTCACAGTAAGCAATTGTGGCCTTTGGGACGTCGCAGTGTAGCTCGCCGAGTAGATGTCTCAACCATGAGCATTCTGAATCGGCGTTCGCCACGCCTCTGTATTCTGCCTCCACGCTGGACCGTGAGACGGTAGTCTATCTTTTGGAGGACCAAGAGACAGTGAGTCGCCAAGGTAGATGCAAAAACCGGAGGTTGAGTTTCTGGACACCCAGCCCAATCTGCGTCTGTATAGACGGTGATTGTCGGTGAAGTCATGGCATGAATGTGAAGCCCGAGTGAAATTGTGCCCTTGACGTACCGTAGGATCCTTTTGAGCAGAGCGGCGTAGCTGTCACGAGGTGAGTGCATATGCAGGCATACTTGCTGAACCGCGTATGCGATGTCCGGCCTTGTTATCGTGAGGTATTGGAGTGCTCCCGCCATGCTGCGGTACAAGGAGCCATCCTTGATCAGTGCACCGTCATTGCTGGAGAGCTTCGGATTCGTGTCAGCAGGTGTGGACACAGGCTTGCAGTTTGTCATCCCTGCTCGCTCGTGGAGGTTGATGGCGTACGCGGTCTGGGAGAGCTGAAACCCCGTTGCTGTTTGCTGGACGTGAACACCCAGGAAGTGACTGATCGGCCCCATGTCCTTCAGTGCAAAGGCTGAGCGAAGATTGGCGATGATGTTCTGCAGCAAGGGCATGCTCAACGCGGAGGATCATGTCGTCGACATAGAGCAGGAGATACGCCATATCGTTGCCTTGCCGGAAGACAAAGAGGGAGGAGTCTGCTCGGGACTGCTTGAATCCTGATGCTTGGATGTGGGTGACGAAGCGATCAAACCACGCTCGAGGTGCTTGTCAGAGGCCATATAGGGAGCGGGACAGAAGATAGACGTCGCGCGGGCATTCTGGGTCCTCAAACCCAGTCGGCTGCTGACAGAGAACATGCTCTTGGATGTTGCTGTGGAGGAAGGCGTTGGACACATCGAGTTGATGCACTGGCCAGTTCGCCGATGCAATCAGCGTGAGCACCGTGCGGATTGTGGCAGGTTTTACGACCGGGGAGAACGTCTCACCGAAGTGGATCTCGGGTCGTTGATGGAAGCCGCGCACGACCCAGCGTGCCTTGTACCGTGCCAGGGAGCCGTCAGAGTTGCGTTTGTGGGTGAAAACCCACTTGCCGGTGATGACCCGAGCATCGCTTGGTTGAGGAACAAGCGTCCAAGTTAAAGGAGCTGCACTATGAATTAGCAGAGTACTTACACAATCATTGATGGTTCGAAGAACCCTCTCGGCCTTCCCATTTTGCTGTGAGGTATAGGGACAAGAGAGACGGAAAGTGGTTCCGTGCATTGACAGAAAATTGCGCATCGCAATGGAATCAAATTCCTTTCCGTTATCGGTCTGCAAGGCAAGAATGGGTAGGCGAAATTGCGTATGAACATAGGAGAAGAAGGAGCGAATGATGGGTAACACCTCAGACTTTTGTCGCACTGGGAACGTCCAAACATAGTGTGTAAAATCATCAAGAAGCACAACGTAATATTTGTAGCCAGTGTGACTTTAAATAGGTGATGTCCAAACATCCGAGTTAATTAATTGGAAAGGGAAATAAGTAGTGGTTTCTGATGGACGAAGGGCAGTCGAACATGCTTGCCTAACTGACAGGATTGGCAAGAGTGTGCCGCAGATTTATTACAAATAAAATTGAAACTGCGGAGGATCTGCTGTAGAGGACCAGAGCCGGGGTGCCCAAGACGGAGATGCCACAACTCCACTGGTGTCGAGGTGGATGCGGCGGTGTTGTGGCAGCCGTAGAGGGTAGAGGTCCCCGGAGCTCTCACATCGGAGCCTCACCGTTCTGGTTTGTAGATCCTTTATGGAGAAACCACTAGGGTCAAATTCAATGGAAACATGATTATCACGGGTAAGCTGTTTCACAGAGATGAGATTCTTTACGAGAGAAGGAGTGACCAAGATGTTACATAGATGCAAGGGAGAAGAAGATGTTGGAATGGTGGTGGAGGCCGTCTGTGTGACAGGAAGCCTGGCACCGTTTCTGACTGTAACAAAGGTGGAAAAGGGGATAGGGGTGGGAGAAGAGAGTGTACCGGAGGCAGAGGACATGTGTGTCGAGGCTCCCGTGTCGAGATACCATTCTCCGGTGTTGGAAGGAGGCGTGGCGACGCCGGCACTGTTCAGGGCAGTGTAGAGGCCACTGGGATCCCAGCCCTGCGCGCTAGAGTTGGAGATCTCCGGCGGCGCGGGAAAGGATGGCTGGTGCTGGGCCGTCATAGCCTGTTGGGCTGCAAAGGGTGGAT
Organism: Panicum miliaceum; assembly: GCA_032594955.1. Classification (NCBI taxonomy): domain Eukaryota; kingdom Viridiplantae; phylum Streptophyta; class Magnoliopsida; order Poales; family Poaceae; genus Panicum; species Panicum miliaceum. The sequence goes on from CM064072.1 coordinate 6,546,507, forward strand.
GGGGGCCCAGGAGTTTGGAGCCAGGGGGCCGGAATGGGACAGACCAGGCCTGGACAAGCCCAGTCCAGGGATTGTACCCCTGGGTCCACTGCGTAGCCAGGAGCTGGGGGCACAGCTGAGGCGCGCTGGTGCCGCCGTGGATCCGCTGGAGGAGCCGCCGGATCCGGTGGAGGAGCCGGGACTGCGGCCGCGATGCTTGTTCTTTGGCTTGTTGCGCGAGTTGGAGCTGGAGTCATTGGCGCCGGCCTGGCTGGAGGAATCGCCGAATCCGCCATGGCCGGCGAGGTAGGCCTGGCCGGCTACCATCTTGGCGTCGTGCTGCAGCTGGATCTCCTCGAGAAGCATGTATGACCGCGCACTCATGAAAGTATGTGGTGGAAATTTGGATGTGATTACTGGCTTGACATGGTGATACTTCGGGTTGAGGCCGCGGAGGAGATTCAGCATCTGAGAGGGCTCAGACACCGGTTGGTCGTGAGGTTGTCGGCGAGTTGCTTTAGACGGGAGCAGTACTCAGTCATGGTGAGGTCGCCCTGCTGAAGAGTATGGAACTCGGTCTCCAGGTAGACAACACGTTGGAGTTCGTTGTCGCGGAAGAGGCCTTCAATGTCGATCCAGATGGTGAAGGCGGAGGCACGAGGCTTGTAGACGATGTTGAAGACCGCCTTGGTGAGTGTGGTGTAGATCCAATTGGTGACGCAGAAATCGGTCTGGCGCCAGTCGGCGTTGCGCTACACCATGAGCGGAGGCACGGTGACATGCACCTCGAGACCGAACTTGCAGAGGACAGAGTTGAAGAAGCAGCGCCATTGGCTGTAGTTGGAATCGGCGAGATCGAGAAGGATGGGGACGTACAAGCGGATGTTCACCTGCTGCACAACAGCGGTGGGAGCAGGTTGGAGAAGCAGAAGAAGCAGCGGAATTTGTGGATCGAGACGTAACTAGTACCATGTAGAGAGGAATTGGATCAACGACACCTTTTGATCTTATGGGTACATATTTATACACGAGCAGTACATGTGCATGAGCTAACTCACTCTATCCTAGTTTACAGAGGCGACAGAGTCGCGGCGTGCGGACGACGCGGGCGTTTTGGCATGGCGCGGACGTCGCGTGGAGCGCGGAAAGCGGAGCGCGTGCGTCGTGCAGCGCGCGGAGAGCGGGCGCCGTTCGCTGGCATCACGAGTCGTGGAGCTGAGCACGGATGTGTTGTTAACAGTGATGGAGGAGCCGAGGAGATGGAGGTGCGCCGCCGCGGCCGCCCCTGCTTTCGCCCGCAGCTCGACAACGATGCCCGGGGCTCGCCGCCCCGCCGGGGCGTTCTGCTCTGACACGCGCCATCGGAAGGGCTGGGCCGCCACTGTCCCTGCTCTTCTCCACCAACACGCACTCCTTTCTTGACTGCGTCTGCTGCACCAATCGACTCCACCGAGCAAACAAGCAAGCATATGAATATGCCTTCTCTCTAGAAATTCTTCCCTTGGCAGAGTGCAAATCGCTAGCACCATCAACCTCTCTCTGTTCTTTCTTCCACATCGGTACCAGCTAGCTCTCCCCTTCCTACAAGCTGCATTAGCAGCAGATCAAGCATCTTCTCCTCCCTTTTGTTGACGCAAATTCGGGGCCAACACACGAGAACCCTAGCGCATGCAGTGAGCATGGGCGCACGTTGCAGCGCCGCTGCTCAGATCCGGTCAGACCGGTTTGGGAAGCCGGTCAAACCGGTTTCATCGGGAGGCCAGCGAGAATCCGATGAACACTCACCCAGGAGGGACCCCATCAGGGCAAGCGCACGCATGGTTGTCCTAGAGTCGGCAGGCCACCTAGAACGCATTCAAACGCCATCGAGACGCAGGAAGAATAGCAGATTGGGGTTGGAAAAGCTAGGGTTTGGAGAAAACAAAAGTAAAGAAAAAAGATAAAGATTGTATTTTTGATCAATTGGATACCCTCAATCAGCCTGGCCCTTTATATTTATACGGAAACGGAGGGATGGTCTTTTCCCATTAGGAGTCGAATCTTATACAAATCCCGTATCAAAATACAACTCCTAACTCGGATTGTACAGTCTGGACCGGTCTGACCGGTCCGATCTGGGTCAAATCTTCTTGAAGTCATAACTCCCTCATCCGAACTCCAAATCGGACGTTCTATATATGTATTTTGATCGTCTCGACGAGAGCTACCCAATGGTGAAGTAAAATCTGCATTTTGGCAAAGTCACCCAGACCGATCTGACCGGCCCATGCATACCGGTCAGGCCAGTACGCCCAACAGTGTCAATTTTGGTCGTCAACATGTGCCCCCCCTATCTCTTTTTGCAAAGCTTGCATGCCAAAAAATAATCTTTTGGGCCAAAATTGTCTAAGGAGATGACGAACAATACATCGGCCATATATTACTTCTAAGGACGATAAATGTTATCGGCCATAAATCTTGCTCCAACTCAAGATGATGATGAAACAACTTGCTTTGGCCTCCATACCTGCTTAGTAGCCGCTGATCTTGCCGGTACAACCTCCACCTGTTGTTCCACTAATTCTTGTTTGCACATTCATTGTAGCGTTCTCTTTTGGGTGTGAGACAAGCCTGAGGGACACCACCTCGGCTGTAGATACATTGAATCTTGTTTCATGTTTTTCTCACCCTCTTTGTTGTCAACAAAGCCTCCTTTGATCAGATCATTGTTAGCAACAATCGGTCCTTGCGATGCCCCACAATTTGGATATGTAGAAGGATATTGAATGATATATGCTTGTATATGCATTCTACTATAATCCAAAGGTGAATAATAGAAAGGATATGACCAAAATCATGGAGTAACCAATCCAAATAATGAACACGGTGCAGCCGCACAATTACCATGATGTAGGCAAAAATCCGGTTGCTCTTGAGGTTTGGGTGATGATTTTGTGTTTCTAACTTTACTTGGCGGACTCTTCTACTTCCGAGTAGCTCCCTTCTTCTTATATTTGGCCAGAATTTCTTCAAAGCTCGGCCTCTCCTTCTTCTTATTTTTGGGGCTGCTCCCAAAACTTCCATATGGACCGGTCGGACCGGTTTCATGACCGGTCAGACCGGTCTTTGCAGATCCGGCGCTTCTCTTCTTATCTTGCCACCCGAGCATTGAATTCTTCAATGAAACTTCAGGGGTGTTCTTCAGTGAAACTTTCTCACCTTGTTTCAAAGGCTCAGATCTTTTTTCACCAATGATTACATTTTTTTCCTTTTGTCGATTCGACTTGATACGGCCGAATTAATATTTTGGGATTTTGTAATTCAATGGTATGCACTGGGAAGGGGTTCTGATCAACTTGCATCTAAGGAAGAACTAATCGACCTTCGTTAATGGCCATTTGAACTTGTCTACGAAACACATTGCAATCATTGGTTGCGTGAGAGAATTATGCCATTTGCAGTAAGCACGCTGCTTCAACTCATCATGCGGAGGTATAGCATGAGACAATATGATATTCCCATTCTTTAGCAATTCAGAGAAAGACAGCTCAATTTCTAAGAAACCTACTCGTCTCAAGTATAAACGCACATGAGCGAGGCGGCGCGCGGCACCTCGTCGTCCCCTGCCGGCGGGAAGTGCTCCTTGGCTGGTGAGGATTGGGAGGCGGCTGGTGTTCCTTTGCGCAGGCATTCGGCACCAGTCATCTTGGCATCGCCGGATCCACTTCAAGGTCTGAGGAAGGAAGGCAATGGCTTGCGCTTTTGGGTGTTGCAAGACGGCGAGATCTTGGAGGTCGAGGGGGATAATGCTTCGTTGTCTCCATCTGGTGAGTCAATCTCTGGTTCTGAGTTCTTGCGTGAGGCCTTGCTTGCTGGTTTTTCTATGGACGAGGTTTGTCCAGAGGAGTCGTTGGCTACTGATGTCTCTCCACAAAGTTTTGCGTCTGTTAGTATTGTTGCAGGTCAGGTGGCGCATCCAAGGTTGCTCTCGCAACGGATTGCGGATGCAGTAGCATATCGACATTCTCCGGCAGGGAAACCATGGAGGTGGCCATTGCCTAAGTGTAGGGTGTCCCCAAAATTGTCTCTAGGAGATATTTTGGTAAAAGATCTCAGATCCGGGCAGCGGAAGGTGGGGCTAGAGAAGTCAGTAAACAGTTCGAAGCTTGCCGCGGTTGCCGGAGCTACGCCGGAGACGGCGGCGGCGACGCGGGGAGGAAGCTGGACAATGGATCAGAGAACAGGATCGAAGTCTAGTTCTCTTGGGCTGACGAGTTGGGCCGGAAACGTTTCGGATTCGGCCCATAGGCTGCTTGGGTCTTCGCGCCCGATTAAATTCGCGGCGGGACTGGCATGCCTCTTTAAAAACAGAGGGAAACCGAGGAGACTGGAGAGTAATAGTCGACTTTTCCCTTCCCTGGAGGAAAATTTCGAACAGAGTGAGGATCAATCTCCTACAGCGAGAATGTTCGGAGGTTACCATGGAAGGGGGAGTAGGGGAAGGAGTGGTGGCCGTTCGTTCGGCGCGGGTCGTCACATGGGGGCGACTAGCGACGCGAGCGGCGATCGACAACTGAAAACTGAGGATGAAGTGGCGAGATTAGGTGGAGGAGGCAGGCGTGCTGTTGCAGGCTTTACAGGAGGGCTGCAAAGAGGAGATGGAGGTTTCAGAGGTGGACGTGGAAGGGGATGGCCGCGTGTGGGAGCAGAAGCAAGGAGGGGAAGAGCAGGTACTGAGTGGAATGGTCAGTATGGCTATCAGAACTACGGCTGGCATCTTAGGCAGGAGGAATCCCAGAATAGAAGGCAGATTACACCCGAAGCTTCAGGAGCAGCAGGAAAAGGCAAAATTATTGAGGAGGGTGACAAGAAGAAAAGATCTGAGGAAGGAGGGGGAGGTGCCGATGAAGAAATGGCAGAAGCAGGTGAAGATGAGGGAGGATTAGAGCAGGGAGTGGCCATCATGTGCTCCAGGTGCACAAAGCGAGGGCACGTGGCGACAAAGTGTGTGACCGAACTTTTTTGTGTGATTTGCAGTGCTCAAGATCATAGCCATAGATGTCCATTGTTAAAACAAAGCAGACCTATGGCACATGCGGTGGGTTATGCAGTCCACGTTATGGGTTTTTGTCACATTCCTCATCCTCCTTTACCCAGGTCAAAGAAGGAATCCAAATCTGCTGTGATTTCAGTGGTTGGAGGGGTGTTAACCAAGGAACAAGTTGTTGACGCCAGATTTTGACACGTGTTGAATCGGCGTCAGGAGAAGAAGATTGGCCGATGCGACATATCTAAAGGCTACAGTAAGGAATCGGCCGATTGAGGTAACAGTTGGAAATCAGTCGATTGGTGATACAGCCTGCGCCAACAGGATGGGACTATTTCGGAGGGTCCTGGTCAAAAGTTGGTCAACAGGGCACGCTAAGTCGGTCAAGGAGCAGTTGAAGGGAATCCTGATTGGATTAGGGAACGGCGGCGGAAGATTCTGCGAGAGTTCGTTTCCTTTTAAAATTCTTATAGATATAGTAGTTTTCCTGTTGTTTAAATGAGGTTGTAACAAGTTGTGATCGACCAGGAGTCCTAGTTTTAGGGTATAAATAGGAGTTGTCAGGGTCTTGCAAAAGACATCATCACATCAATCAACAACAATACTTCTACTTTTCCAGCAATTTACTTTCAAGTCGGCGACTTCGCCAATATTTTTCTTTTTTCACGAGTTCGTACGGATTGGCAGGACTGCATCAACTTGACCTCCGGCCAATTGGTAGGTTCCGCTTATCGAGTAATATCTGAGCTTTAACTACGGGCGCATCCCTGTGGTTTCGTTTGGATTTATTCACCAGTTATCGATATTTACTAGAATTGCAAGTTTTACCTGTTATTCTAGTATTATCACCAGTTATCCAGCTTGAAATCAGAGTAATCGGCTTCGTCATTGTTCTTCTTCAACTTATCATCACACAGCCGATTAGATCTATTTCAAGTGTTGCTTTTGTAGTAATCGTTTAGATCGATCCAGCAGTTTTCTTTACAATTACTACACGATTATCGGCTGATCCATAGCCGATCATCTCTACAGCAAATCGGCCGATTCGCCGCCGACGCGCTCCTCAGGACAGATCGGAATCCCAGCCGATCAAGGCGCCTGGAATTTAATACTCTATTTCCTTGTCAATCAACAGGTCAGATTGACTGGCACGCCGCGCGAACCGCACCAGAGCGATAACCCGAACAGGAGCTAAGCAGATTCTCCCGGGTCGTGTGTCCGACGCTGAAGACCGTCGGCCGATTTCTATCCGGCCGATTTTAGCGCCAACACAAGTAGTTTCTCAATTACAGAGGATTTTCCCAGGGAAATGGACTTGGGAGTTGATGGAGCAGGAGGATAATATCTTCATAACCAAGTTTCCATCCAAGCATGAGCTATAGAGGGCTATTGCCTTTGGAGGAGCTGATGTTAAAGAGGCTGGTCTCCGGGGGTTGAGGCTGCAGTTTGATGTTTGTGTTGAAAAGGAAGAAGGTTTTTTGCTCCCTAAGGTGTGGATAAGAGTTTATGGCATAAGAAAAGCTTTGAGAGAGTTTATGAATTTATGGGCAGTTGGATCAATGCCTGGTTCAACTCAGACAGTTGATATGGAATCAACAAGAAAAAATGATTTTGGTAGAATTCAAGTGGCAGTGTTAAACCCAATGCTTATACCAGCTCATTTGGATGTAGTGATTGGAGATCACCATTTCGAATTAGAGTTTGAGGTAGAAAGGTTGGGGCTGGATGAGAATGGTGAGGAAATGGAGGTGACTTGGAGGGGAGGAGAAGATGGTGGGGAAGAAGAAGAGGAGGGAGAAAAGGAGGAGGATACAGCTAATGACAGAAACCCAAAAAGGCAGAAGGGCTCTGATGACTCTGGAAAAGAAGGGGATGAACAGCACATTGATCAGGATATGCAGGTTAATAATTTAGGTCTGAATATACCTGAATTAAGAGAGAGGCTGAAAGCTATGAGTGACACAGATTTTGAGGCCTTCTTAAGGGAGAAAGCAAATGGGATTTTAGATGGGGTGGTCAGTGAGACTCTGGATGTGTTAGCTGAAAAAGTATTGTCAGAAGAGGATGGTGACTTGCTGCAGAAGGAGGGGCTTCACAGTTTTGAGGAACCACCTGCCAGTGAAGTGGAAGAAGAGGAGGAGTCAGTACAGTCATCTGAGGAGACACAGGTACCTGAAATAGCAGTTTGTGAGATGGAAGAAAATAGGGATTTGGCCATGCAGTGTCCAAGGCAAGAAGGTGGGGGCACAATTATTTCAAGACTGGAGGTTGGAGTTCATGCTGCAGCTGCAATTCCTGAAACTTTGGTGTCTCCTCTGAGAGCCAGCCCAAGGTTGGCTAACTCTTCTGATGAACACACTCTGAAGAAAGCAGCAAGGAGGGCAGCTACGAAGAATTTGGAGTTCTTGGAAGGTAATTGCCCCAATCAACCCTCTTTGTCTTTTGATAAGCATGTCATTTCTACTAATTTAGTGCAATTAGGGGTACATGCTTATTCTGATTCAGTAAATTCTCTGTGCAAACCAGCTTTTGCTATTAATCATGATGGTGTTCAGTTAGAAAATGTTGATTCTGAAATGGAATTTCCTGATCGTGAAAATGAGGATAGTATAGAGGAATTCGAAAAAAAAAGGCAGTAAAAGAACTTTGTAGTGATCTTTCTGAGGAGATTTTTGATGAGGAAGAAACCTCACCAGGCTTTGCCCAGAGAGGAAGCAAAAGATCAAACAAGTCATGTGCTAAGCCACATAGAAAGAAGACTTGTAGAGTGAAGCTTTTTAAAAATTCTCTAGAATGTCCAAATGAGAGGCATTTTTTGGAATAGCAGAGGTCTTAGTGACTTGGCTAAAGCCAAATTCTTAGCTGATACAGCTAGAGAAAAAAATCTAGACTTCATAGCTCTGTTAGAAACAGGGAAGAAAGATTTCAGCCAACCGGTGCTTAATAGCCTGTGTGCTGGGAGAAACTTTTTATGGCACTGGACTGAACCTCATGGGAGGTTAGGGGGTATTTTTCTAGGAGTTAATTTTGATGTTCTAGATATTGGCAGCATAGAAGATGAAGATTACTTTGTTAAGTTTAGGCTCAGGAGTAAAGAGGATAATTTCCACTTGGTGTTAGTGGCTGTTTATGGAGCAGCACAACCTAGTTTTAAGGAGAAACTCCTAACTGAGCTGGATCAAGCTTGTAACAAAGAGAAGCTTCCTTTACTTTTGGGAGGGGACTTTAACATAATCAGAAACCCCAGTGAAAAAAATAATGCTAGATTTGATGACAGATGGCCCTTCTTGTTCAATGCCATCATAGATGGACTTGATCTTAGAGAATTAGAGATGTCAGGCAGAAAATACACTTCGGCTAACTCCCTGCCTAATCCAACTTATGAGAAGTTGGATAGGGTATTAGTAAGTACTAAGTGGGAGCAGCACTGTCCTTTAGCCACTGTAGTTGCTCTGAATAGAGAAATTTCTGATCACACCCCTCTATTACTTGATAGTGGGGAGAAAGAGCCTATCAAAAAGCAACCTTTATTCAAATTTGAACTGGGTTGGTTGTTGAGGGATGGGTTCTTTGAGCTGGTGTTAGAAATTTGGCAAAAGGAAAAAAAGGGGAAGACATCTCTGCATAAGTGGCAAAATAAAATTAGGAGCCTAAGGCAATTTTTAAGGGGCTGGGCTATAAACAAGAATGGTGCCTACAAAAAAGAAAAATAAGAACTTATCAGGAGGGCTGATTTGCTAGACAAAGAAGCTGAGAGTAGGCTGCTTAACCAACAAGAGCTGGACCTTAAACAGTGTATCAAGGACAGATTAGCCATCTTGTTGAGAGAGGAGGAAATTAAATGGTTTCAAAGGGCAAAAACCAAAGAATTGCTGGAAGGGGATAACAATACCAAATATTTTCAGTTGGTGGCAAATGGGAAACGAAGGAAAACCAAAATTCTCAGATTGGAACAGGAAGAGAGGGTGATTGAGGGAGAAGAGAACTTAAAAAGTTACATCACCAGCTATTACAAGAAACTCTTTGGCAAAGCAAAGAAAAGCAATCTTTTTTTGGAGGAAACGGAAGCTTCATATATTACACGGGTTACTACAGAAGAAAATAGAGTTTTATTGGAGGAATCAACTGAAAATGAGGTCAGGGAGGCTATTTTTCAAATGAAGCATAACAAAGCTCCTGGGCCTGATGGGTTCCCAGAAGACTTTTATCAGGTTTTCTGGAGTATAATAAAAGATGACTTAATTGCCATGTTTAAGGACTTTTACAAAGGGGAGCTGGCTTTATATAGCCTAAATTTTGGAGTAGTAACTCTATTACCAAAATTGCAAGAGGCTAAGATGATTCAACAATACAGACCTATTTGCATGTTAAATGTTAGTTTCAAAATTTTTACTAAAGTTTTGGCTAACAGATTCACCTCAGTGGCAAATAGAATATTCAGACCAACACAAACTGCTTTCTTGCTGGGAAGATTCATAATGGAGGGAATAGTAGTTCTTCATGAGTCATTGCATGAATTACAAAAGACATGGCAGAGTGGGATTATTTTAAAGCTTGATTTTGAGAAGGTTTATGACAAGGTAAACTGGGATTTTCTGCAGCAAACTCTAAGGATGAAAGGGTTTTCATCCCAGTGGCACAAGTGGATAGATTGCATTGTTAGGGGAGGAAGTGTGGGGGTTAAGCTGAATGATGACATAAGAAGTTTTTTTCATACAAAAAAAGGATTGAGACAAGGTGATCCCTTGTCACCAGTTATGTTCAACATAATAGGTGATATGTTGGCAGTATTGGTCTCCAGAGCAAGGGATAATTGTCAAATAAAAGAAGTGGTACCACACTTGATTGATGAAGGGTTGTCAATCCTGCAGTATGCAGACGACACAATCATTTTTCTAGAAAATGATATAGAGCAGGCCAAGAGTCTGAAGTTGCTCCTTAGTACTTTTGAGGATTTATCTGGTCTTAAAATTAATTTTCATAAAAGTGAACTCTTCTGTTTAGGAGAAGCTAAGGCTAATGTGACAACGTATATTCAACTGTTTGGGTGCAAAGAAGGTTCTTTCCCCTTCAAATATCTAGGTCTCCCAATGAGTCATCAAAAGATAACCAGCAAGGAGTGGAGTCAGATTGAAGAGAAATTTCAGAAAAAATTAAGTAGCTGGAAAGGTAAACTATTATCAGTAGGAGGGAGACTAGTGCTCATAAACTCCATTCTTTCTAGCCTACCAATGTACATGCTCTCCTTCTTTAGGATACCTAAGGGTATTCTCAAAAAACTTGATTATTACAGATCTAGGTTCTCCTGGTAGAGTGATGAACACAAAAAGAAATACAGACTAGCCAAATGGAGTGTCTTATGAACACCAAAGAGTATAGATGGAATGGGGATCACCAATCTTGATGCTCAGAACATATGTCTTCTGAGTAAATGGCTGGTTCGACTCATAAATGAGAATGGAACCTGGCAACAATTGCTTAAAAGAAAAATATCTCAAGAACAAACCATTATCCCAGGTGGTTAAGCAACCTGGAGACTCTCAATTTTGGGCTGGTTTAATGGAAGTAAAAGAGTATCTTCTAACAAGAGGAAAGTTTGTGGTCAAGAAACGAGAACAAGTAAGATTTTGGGAGGATTTGTGGATAGGACATGAACCTTTGATGAAATAGTTTCCAGTCCTCTACAATATTGTTAGGAAAAAGAATCAAACAGTGGCTTCAGCTTTAAATAGTACCCCTTTGAATATTTCTTACAGAAGGGCCTTAGTGGGAGACAAGTTGAGAGAGTGGAATAGACTGGTTTCTCTGGTGATTCATGTGAATCTTGAGGAGGCAGAAGATATTTTTGTTTGGAAAGCCAATCAAAGTTCTGTTTTCTCAGTTAAGTCAATGTACATGAGCCTCATGCAAGAAAATAGTATACCTGATAACTGTACAGCCTGGAAGTTAATGGTGCCACTGAAAATTAAAGTTTTCTTGTGGTATCTCAAGAAAGGGGTAATCCTCATAAAATATAACTTGATTAAGAGAAAATGGAAAGGAGTTGTTTTTGCAACTTTGATGAAAGCATTCAACATTTGTTTTTTGACTGCCATTTAGCAAGGTTTGTTTGGCAAGCTGTGTACTTCACGTTTGGCATTAACCCACCTGTAAGCATTGCTAATATGTTGGGGTCTTAGCTTAATGGGTATACTGCAAAACTTAAAAAACAACTGCTAGTTGGCGCTTCGGCTTTGTGCTGGGCCATTTGGCTTTGTCGAAATGATGTTGTATTTCATCGATCGATCCCTAACTCTTATCTGTAGGTGATCTTCAGAGGAACATACTGGGCGAGGTTTTGTCGCAGCTATCTAAAGAGGAAGTGAGGAAATGTATGAAAAACAATTGCCAACGGCTGGAAGGACCGGTGATGGAGTTATTTACTAGAAGTGGCTAGAACTTTAGAAGCAGGATGTTACCTAAGAGTGTCTTTCTTTTGCGGTTTTCTGTTGCTCCCTGGCTCAGACCAGCTAAGCTCCTTTGGGTCTGTTTCTAAGCTCTGCTGTGACAGCCTGCGTGCTGTGTTCGCTCTTGTTGGCTGTAGTCATTCGCATGTGAATGATCAAGGTCGGAACTTTCCATATTCTAAAAAAATCAATGATCTTATCACACTTGGCTACATCAAAAGTGAATTTAACATCATCTTGCCGATTTTTATGAATCGGCTTGAGAGAAGCGCAAGTGCTAGTTTATCCTTAGATGATCATACAAATTCAGCAACATAAATATCTTTGTCTTCATCGTACGAATCATTTGAATCACAACCAAGTGCTTAAACATGACGATTAGACTTTTCATTGAATTTGTGTGAATTCCTAGCTTCTTTAGCTCGACTTTCATTAACCATAGGTTTTTGTAGAACTTGACTAACATCTAGAAATTCTTGTACATCTAGCTTTTCTTTATGAAAATCAAGTAAACCAGAAAAAGCTAGATCAGCTAAATCTCTATCAGAAATTTTCAAGCTATAGCATCGGTTTCTGGTGTCTCTAAACCTTCTAATATATTCAAAAATATTTTCATGCAATTTTTGTTTAACCGATGTAAGATGAGACAATTTCAATTCAGTTTCACCAGTAAAGAAATAATCATAAAATTTCTGCTCTAAATCAGCCCCAAGTGTAAACTGAATTGGGTGGCAACGAAATAAACCAAGTAAAGGCAGCACCCGATAGAGATAAAGGAAACAACTTCAATTTGCAAATATCATTAGTGCTAGCTTCACCACATTGTATAATAAATTGACCTATATGCTCTAATGTGGTCCTACTATCATCACCAGTGAATTTTACAAATTCAGGAATCCTAAACCCTTAAGGATATGCAACGTACTCATAATTATTAGGGTATAGCTTTTGATATGATCGGCATTTGACTTTGGGCTCTATACCAAAAGTTTGCCTAAAGATCTTAATCACCTCTTCTTTAAGGTTGCCCGATCCAACATCTTCGGCCCTAGGCCGATTTGCAATTGGTGTGCTATAGGGTTGAGCAAGGTTCGGCGGCGTAGAGACATGTTGCAATGAACTTGCTGGCCCATATGGCACGCTTGCATTAGGTGCTGAACTATACAAAATTGTATGATGTGGTATTGGCTCATTCATTCGGCTAGGCAATTGGTTGGCCAAATTAATCACCATAGCATTAGTAACAGCAGCTAGAATCCCTTCACTAGTCGAACTACCCACCGTCTTATCGGTACCAGAAGTAGATGCATGTTTATCATTACCGATAGACTTCATACCAAGATGGGCCTCTATTCGACTAAAGCGAGCATCGAATATACTATGAAGATTTTGACCCACGAAATCTAGCTTATTATTCAAATGAGCAGTAACAGCACCATCTACCATATTAGCAATTTCTGTATCAAGAGCGGGTTATTTACTCACATCGGTTTTTACCTCACTCTGTGGATAGTCGAAGGTGACATCCTTGATCTTCGTGACTTTCCCTTGTCGATCCACGGAGAAGTGCGACATATAATGTTTCATAGCTTCTTGCTCATGTCTTTGGATCTCCTGCTCTTTCTCCTCTCTAATCTTCTTTTTGATATCATTGAGAGCTTTCTGATCTTCGGCCCAGAGTTGTTCAAAATTCGGCCTTTGGATGTTTTTGGCATCAATCTCACCAGGTTTAGGTATCTTACCGGCCATGGTAGCCGATTGATCTTTTTTCTTCCCCAGTGGAGTCACCAAAAGTATGTTGATGAAAATTCGAGGCCAACACACGAGAGCACTAGCGCGTAGCAAGCAGGGGTGCGCGTTGTATCGCCGCTGCTCAGATCCGGTCAGACTGGTTTGGGAGGCCGGTTAGATCGGTTTCACCGGGAGGCCGGCGAGGATCCGACGAACACTCACCCGGGAGGGACCCCATCTGGGCAAGCACACGCAGGGTTGTCCTAGGGTCGGCAGGCCACCTAGAACGCCTTCAAACGCCGTCGAGACGCAGGAAGAACAGCAGATTGGGGTTGGAAAAGCTAGGGTTTGGAGAAAACATAAGTAAAGAAAAAAGATAAAGATTGTATTTTTGATCAATTGGATACCCTCAATCGGCCATGGCCCTTTATATTTATAGGGAGAGATGGTCTTACCCCATTAGGAGTCGAATCTTATACAAATCCCGTATCAAAATACAACTCCTAACTCAGATTGTACAGCCTGAACCGGTCTGGCCGCCCTACTCAACCGGTCTGACCGGTCCGATCTGGGTCAAATCTTCTGAAGTCATAACTCCCTCATCCGAACTCCAAATCGGACGTTCTATATATGCATTTTGATCGTCTCGACGAGAGCTATGCAATGGTGAAGTATAATTTGCATTTTGGCAAAGTCACCCAGACCGGTCTGACCGGCCCATGCATATCGGTCAGGCCGGTATGCCCAGCAGTGTAAATTTTGGTTGTCAACACCTTTTTCTCAACCAAAGAAACACCAGCAGTAGCAGCTCCATTCGCTCTGATTTAATTGCATCCCAATCCAATCTATTGCAGCAGCAACCCTCAAAAGTCAAATCTTCTCTGCTCCTCGTGCCACTTCCTTGGTCTTTCCACCATCGTGCTGGAGCAACAGCAGCATAGCAAGGCAGTAGCGTCTCTCCACCGCAAGTGCCTGTGCACCTCATCTAGCTGCCGCCAATCCACCAGCACTCTCTGTTGTTCTCGCTGTTGCGGGTATATATGGACATGTCCACGTATGATGCTCTCAACATGTTCGATGAAATGGGCACAAGGTATACATTTTTTCTTTTCTTTTTCCTTTCAGATTTGCTTGCTGATTTTGCACAGCCTCAATTGTGCTTGGCATATTCAGGTGCAGAGTTCAGTATAGAGATAGACACAAGTTCAATCAGTTTAGTACAATTGATGAGACACAGTGTTCTTGTCATAGACATACGCATTTTTACAAATTGATAGGCTGGTCCTTTACCATTGGGTTATCAGTGGAGTACTTTATCACCTTGCTGTCAGTACGATATATACTGCACATTACGAATTCCTAAACATACACTCAATTTCAGTTTTGGCATGTGTTAATGCATATTTATGCAACTACTCATCAAAATCTCCACTATAATCTGATTGATGTGGACCTTAGGCCAGGGAATGAAAGATGATTCAGTAATTCAGTTTTTCCTGGTTTTCTCCTTACCTTGTCTCCTGACCATGACAATATGTAATTACTCTTGCCCGTCTAAAGTGAGAAGGCAGAGCACCTGTTCTTAGAAAATGATAATATGTCTGTGACCATCCCTAGATGGTTCAAAATTGACACGGCCATACATCTGTTTTTCAGCGTTCCCTTCATTTAAACAAATAAAGAGTGCAAAGCAATCTTAGTACCTATGTGTGTAGCAGGATACCATTGTATTTCCAATTTGATTTAAGATGTCCTTGTCATTTAAAATCTCCAATTTTGTACTTTTAGCATTTAGATGATTGCCCTTAAATTCCTTTACCTTCCAAATTTGAAATAACATCGTTTGCCAAGAGTATATACTTATATGCATATTTCTTATGACTCCACCATTGCCATTTCTGTTAGATTGTGAGTTAGAAGGAATACATATTTCTAACTAACATGACATAATAGAATTTCACCTCTTCTTTTCCTTGTGCTGAATACTGTAGGTTTTTAGTTATAAGTTGTCGATTTCCTATAGAGAACATATTATGCGTAGACAGACTTGATAGAGATGTCACAAGTAATTCCGCTTACAGATATAGATGTCTTTGATTTTGAGCAAATTGGTGAGCCAGAAGTTCAGTGTCCAAAATCATGTGTGCATTTTTTTCTGGAATACGCGGGAGAGCTGCGTATCATTGTATTAAGAAGAAGAATGATCCAATTATAAATCCAACTCACCACCTTGGATCAGAGTGATGAGAGGAACAGTTTGACCATAGTGTACTGTTACATAGAAAAAATTGGTAGGACCTGACCTGGGAGCAATAAAAACAAACTAAAACATGCCTAGGAAACCCTTCCTACCACTGGATCAGCAAGGCCTTTAGCTCCACCTACTAGCCACAAGTGAGATTCATCTTTGAAAGCCTGTAGAGTGATCTGGATGCTCGGAGTAGATCCATCCAACACACAGGAATTCTCGTGCTTCCATAGGATCCATGCGCTAAGAATGACCAGAGAGTTGAAGCCCTTTCTGTGCTGCTTTTGTACTTTCCTTGCTGATTTCCTTCACCATTCTGCAAAGGAAATAGTTCGACGACTAAGCACCAAATTAGTCAGGTTCAATGGCTGCAAGATGTTGAACCAAAATTGCCGGGCGAAGACGCACAAAGTGAGCAGATGTTGGGCGGTTTCATCTTCTTGGTTGCAGAGAGGACAATGATCAGGATGTGGAAGTCCCCTTTTTTTGTAAACGATCCGCTGTCAGCGATTGCGGATTGCAAGCCACACAAAAGTCTTGCATTTGTTAGGGGCCCAAGCCTTCCACAATCTTTTCCATGGTTCAAACTGCACGGCTCCTACAAAGAAGGCTCTATAGGCTGATCTTGAAGAAAAGATACCTGAGCTTTCAAATTTCCATTGATGTAGGTCATCTGAATTGTTGAGGAGGAATTCTGAAAGCGCCTCCCAGAGTTCGAGGTATTCCATGAGGCCGTGCCAACTTAATGCAGACTTTATGCCAGAAACTCAGGTGTGGTCAATCAAAGCTTCGGCCACTGTTCTTTTTTGCGTACCCGTAGTGGGACTGTATTGAGAACATTTGGTGCGAGATCCTCTAGACTATTCCCAATGAGCCATTGGTCCGACCAGAATAAAGTGTTCCTCCCATCTCCCACAGTGGTAACAACAGAAATAGCAAACAAGGCAGAGGTGTTCGAGTAGACTGGTAGCTCCAGACCAGCCCACAGGCGATCAGGATTGCTTTTTTCAATCCATAACCAGCGCATTCGAAGTGCCCATCCCATGACCTCCAAATTGTGAATGCCCAGTCTCGAGATCAAATGGCCTCATGACTCTCCCAAGCCACTAAACAACAGCCACCATTCACATCTTTCCATCCTTTCCAGAGAAATCCTCTCCTGATTTTATCTATGGAACGGATAAACTATTTGGGAGCCTTGAGCATGATCAAAAGATAGATGTGGATGGCTGTGAGAATAAAACGGACCAGCACCGTGTGACCAGCAATGTTCATGAGGGAAGCCTTCCAACCAGGGAGTTTATTAGCTATTTTTTCAATCCAAACCAGTAAATCTCCTCTCCTTAACTTCTTATCAGAAATGGGAAGTCCAAGGTAAGTGGTGGGAAAGGAAGAGGTTGTGCAATGTAAATTGCTGCTGACCACTTCCTCAACTTCCTCATTGCAATGGATAGGAATGACGCAGCTCTTTTGCAGATTAATTTGCAGGCCTGATGCCTCTCCAAACAGTTGCAGCAGATTCTTTGTGAGCTGAAGATCATCTATTTCACGGCGAATGAAAAGAGCTACATCATCTGCATATAAAGAGAGGCGCTGACCAGTAGAGTGGAGAGGTTGCAGCAGGCCCTCAGATTCAGCTTTTGTAAATAAGCTATTCAAGACATCCATGACCAAAATAAAAAGCATGGGCAAAAGTGGATCACCCTGCCTAAGACCCCGCTGATGGTAAATGAAATCCCCTGGTTCCCCATTTAGGATGACTTGGGTTGATGCGGTGAGAAGAAGATTGTTGACAAGATTGCACCAAGAAGCACCAAAACCCAGAAAAGGAAGGATCTCCAATAAAAAACTCCAAGAAACTGAATCGAAGGCCTTTGATATGTCAAGTTTCAAGAAAAGACTAGAGACCTTACGATGATGTAGCACTTTGATGGTTTGTTGGACCAGCATAAAGTTGTCATGTATGCATCTACCTCGGATAAAAGCACTTTGATTGGTTACAACCAAGCTGTTCAGTTGGGGAGCCAGTCGATTAGCCATCAGTTTTGTTACTAGCTTCGCAAAGCTATGCACAAGACTAATTGGTCGATAGTCTTTTGCCACTAGAGCCTCTGTCTTCTTAGAGATTAAAGTGAGAAGTGCAGAATTGAGCAGTTCTAATTTCCCTGCGTTTCCTTGTTGCAAGGTGATAATGGCTGCCATGAAATCCATCTTGATTATTAACCAGCAGGACTTGTAGAATTGGCCAGTGTAGCCATCCGGCCCCGGTGCTCTATCAGCAGGAAGTGACTTAATTGTTGCCCAGACTTCCTCTTTAGTGAATGGCAAATCGAGGATGGAAAGGTCCAGACCTAGCCTATGGAAGGCCGGCAGCTCGACAGTAGCAATCCTAGGCATGGCTGTGCCAAGAATGCCATTGAAATAATCAAAGAATACCTGCTGTTTTTCTTCTTGGGCTGTGACAATACGATCACCATCTACTATCTTGGAGATGAAATTTTTCCGTTTCCGAAAGCTAGCTTGCTTGTGAAAGAAAGATGTATTTGCATCCCCCTCTTTCAAGTACCTGACCCAGGACGGAGTCTAGCAATGGTTCGTTCCAGTGATGCAAGCATCAAACAGTGACGTTTCAGCTCCCGTCTCAACCAGTTCTCTTCAATCGAAAGAGCTCGGTTGTCTTGGGCCAGTTCTAGGTGGTATAGAACATGTCGGGCCAAAGCTAGCTGTTCTTTAATATTGCTGGTATGTTTTTGGCTCCAAGATTGCAACGCCCTTGGCAATCTTTTCAGCTTGATGGAGATTCTTTCGAGGGGGCCGCAGGGTTGCACTGGCTGGTCCCAGGATTGCTGCACCACTTCTAGAAACCCCAAGAGCCGTGGCCAGAAACTTTCAAAATGAAACCTCCTTTTACCCCGAATTCCTTCACGAAGACCAAGGATCAACGGGCAGTGATCAGACATCTCTGTGGCTTGGCTCTGCAGTATACTTTCGGGGTATATGTCTTCCCAATCATTGGTACAGAGGACCCGATCCAGCTTGACCAGGGTCGGAGAATCACGTTCATTCGACCAGGTGTAACATTTTCCGAGAAGTGGAATTTCCTTTAGTTCAAAATCATTCACAAACCGGCGAAATCTCCCCATCATTGCACGGTTGACGTTATCGTTGTTTTTATCTTCAGAACGATATATCATGTTAAAGTCACCAGCCAACACCCATGGTCCAGGGCAGTTCTCACGTTCTTCTCGCAATTCCTCTAAAAAAGCCACCTTGTCTGCATCAAGTTGGGGCCCATAAACGCCGGTAAGCCACCAAGCAGGTTCATCCTTACTGCTTAGCAGAACTGAAACTGAGTGGCGGTGTACCCGGTGGTGGTCGACCGAAAAAAAACATCTCTCCAAGCTATTAAAATTCCTCCTCTAATCTGCTGTGCAGGTAAATACACAAACTGTGAAAAATCCGAACCAACAAAGGAGGAAACATCACGTTAAGAGATATGAGCCAGTTTAGTTTCCTGGAGGCAAACAACAGAAGGTCGGGATGCCTCAACAACTTTTCGCAGGTTATCTCTTCTATCCTTGTCATTCAGACCACGAACGTTCCAAATCAAGAAATTGACACTATCCATTGGCAAACAAAGAAGATGACCAGGACCAATAGAAAGAAGAAAGAACTTAGACCACTGACTAGGGTTGGTAGCAGCAGCTAGCTCTTCCTCGGATGGAACCACCCAGCCAAACAACGCAGAGAGAGCCACTACGTGGTCGTGGTTTGGCATATGGTTGTGCATTTAAGTTGAGGTAGATTCATTTCTTCCTTTTGAACCAGCATATTATTTTGCCTATAATCAAAAGAGATTCAAAGAGACTGAATCGTATCCTACCAAACACAGTACATTTTCTCCCTCTATGTGTCACGGCAGTCAAGTAAAATAGCTAGCATTGACACCAATCACACCATGACATTTAACTGTATAATGGTCTTTTATATGGATTAGATGATACCATATTTGAATGTTTGCCATGTTGCACATGGATCAAGATAACTTCACTAGAAATGGTTCAAACAAGAAATCTAGCATAAAAGTCAATATTTAGGCTAAGTCATCTGTATGACTGTATTTGTATGTTTCTAACTAAGTTGCAATCTGTATGTCATACTTATGTAGGAGGGATCCCAAATACTGACTGCATCAGGCGACCAAACTATAAGAATTGCAACAACAATTAGAATAGTTATTTAGTACGCTATCATGGTTCCTATGAATCATTTGTCTTATGCAAAATCTCACTATCATTGTTTTGTAACAGGTTAGATATGGATCGTGGGGAACAGGAAATGCATTGGTGTCTTTTCAGCACATACTGTTGGAAGCATAAAGTTACTTTCATGGTTGCCATTTTAGTTCTTTGTAGAACTGCCATGTTGCAAATATATTGTAAATTTAGTTTCATGGATTGCTTGATCAGTTAGGGTATCCTTTTAGAAAAAAGTTCTAAAAAAGCTGTTTTTATTTTGTAAAGCATCTAGATTATGCTACGCCTACAAAACATAGATATTGTAACACACTCTTGTAACACAATTATCAATGTGATACAAAGAAGTTTTATAGGTACACAGAGCTATGTGTTACAAATGAAGGTTGTAACACATAACATTTGTTTTGAAAAAATGTGTTACAAACAACCATTGTAGTAACACAAAATTAATGTTACAACCAAGATGTTACAGAATAGTAGTATGTTGTAACACTTGACTGGAACATATAAAACATGTCACAAATGCATATACTATAGTAACACAGAAAATAATATTACAACAAAAGTGTTACGGAGATCTTCTCCGTGAATGCCGTGTTTGCGCTGTTTCTCCTCCTCCAGCAATGCCGACCTTCTTGAACGAGGTTTACGGGTTAGCAATTCGAGGTTTTTGGATTGGAGTTTACCTATCACATGTGGGTCTATAAAAGTTGATCTGGCATGGCTCATTGGCCAGAGGTGGAGATAGGCACTGGCGAAGCCTAGTGTAGGCCATACTCGGCTCCGGCCACCCTTGACTTGGCAAAATTACTGAAGATTTAACGGTACATCTATAGCCATGACCCTCCAGTTCCTTTGAAACGCCATCTTATTCTCATTCTTACTCGGTAAACTGCATTATATTATGGCCTGATAGTTAATTTGGCCCACTCGTTTCAAGTCATGCTCCGCCACTGGAGACAGGAGAGATGGCGAGGGAACAAAGGGAACGAGTGGGTCATGAAGAAGAATGTACAATAGGAGAGGAGCAACACCAAAAGAGGTTAGTGTAGGCTAGAGTGAGGTGCGGCACGGAGGGCAGCGACGCTGCCGCCGGTCAGGCACGGGACATGGGGAGAGACAGATGCAAGGGAGGGGAGGTCGCGAGGTCGGGAGATGGTCGGACGGGTGCGGCCGGTGGCCGTGCACCCGTGTGTTCGTATGGGGAATCGAGGGGAGGGAATAGGAGGGGGCTAGGAGATCGGGAGAGACAGAGAGTTAGAGAGCTAGGGATTAAGAGATAAGTTTTATATGGCAGTGGAATTGGGCTGATTACATTACCGAATTCTACTAGGCCACGGTATTGGGATGCAACCCTTCGGCTCATTTGGCTCGCGAGCCAGCTCGAGCTGGCTCGTTAATTAACCGAACTAAATACTTGGCTCGGCTCGGTAACATTTCCTAACAAGCCGAGCCGAGCGAGATAGCGAGACACAAGTTTTTTGTCCAGCCTTATGATGAAGTTATCTCTCTTTCCTATTAAACTATGCACAAGCAGGTACATTTTGGTAATGCTAGATTGCGGAAATCTATCTTCTACCGTCACACCATGATGAATGCCATATTTCTTTTTCTTAAAAAATTATTCCAATGTGCATGATTTCTCTTCTCTTGGATTTATCTTGTAATGTTTCCTACAACGTCATGCTAATTTGATCCAAATATGTATCTATAAAATTATGCTAATTTAATCCAAATATGTATCTATAAAATTTATCGGGTCACCGATTGAAGGAAGGGTGTCATAAAAAAAGAGCGGGGATTACAAAATTTATTTGGCACAAAACTAGGTATATTACGCATGCAACAGGTCCACAACCTAGTCAAACAAAAACCGTTGTTGCCTTATGCCTTCGGGTGCTCCGGCCTCCACGCCGTCTGAGATCACGAATCGCGACACTTCCACCTCCTATCGCCGCCGCCGCTTCCTGCGCCTCACGATGTCGCCGCCCATCACTCCTGCCGTCGCGGTGCCTGCCGCTTTCCGTCCCCCGCCGCGCCCGCCCGCCCGCGTGCGTCGCCGCCGCCGCCACGGATCCGTCGCGCCCGCCCACCCTCCCCGCCGATGCCGCGGCTCCTACCGCGCCCAACGCCTCCCTGACGTGCCGACCGCGGATGCCTCCCCGTGCGCAGGGATCGACCATCTTGCATGTCGTGGCTGCAAGGGGACAAGTGTAGGTATGTTTTAGCAATTTCTCTTCTCAACTTCATTCTTCAGGATTGATGTATGTCCCCGTTGAACTCTATGTTCATAGAACAAGTATTCTGCTGAATCTTGCCACTTGATGCTTTAAACTTGTTTAGCTCAGATCGGTACCATTGTTCGTTCTGGAGTTCAGAGAAAATCTGTGCTTTAGTTCTAAATTATATCTTTTAGAGGAATTGTTTCGTACAAATTTTAGATGCAAAACTCGATTCAAAGAAGTTATGCAGTTATGAGATTGGCAATCATTGCAATAGCAACTAATGGCAAACAGTTTGTCTTGGACCACTTCCACTTATCTGAAATTTGCCATGTATTTTGGTTGTCAAACTGTACAAATAAGCATGGTTTGTGATTTAACTGATATCTGACAATATACAATCTTCAGGCAATCTTTGATGCTGCTTCTGTTCATTGTCTCGGCATTGGAATGCAATGCCACGATTGCTGCGTCCTGCAGCTGCATTGCACATTCGTCAGGTGAGCACAGAGAGAATCTGGTTGTTGCTATTACTTGCAATGTTGTTTTTGTTACATCTAACAGGCTACTTTTGTCACCTAGTAATTAATTAGAGTATAACTGTTGTCTTTCAGTTGAATCTCCTTGTTAATCAATCTACCGAAATAAAGTGCAAACTCACTTAAAAAAAGGGCCATGCTATGGCATATTTCTTTCTTCTAGATATTTGGACATTGGCCAACTAGCTGAATCCTATAAACTCAGAATTAGCTGAATAGCTATACTATTTTTTTTTTAAGATGCTTCCCTGATCAATTGTTTATTGCTGGTGCCTGTATTGCCTGCAGGTAGATGAAGGCAATTGTGGATACATAAGTATTGCAGCACAACCATTCCAAATCCAATTTTCAGCCTTCTGATTCAGGCATGCTGCAGAACTAACCTTCAGCTTAGGAGCAAGAAGCAATTGAACCTTCAGCCTTCTTATATTGATGCGTACACGAATGGATACAGAAGCAATGAAGCTCAACAATGCTAGATATTTACATTTACATTTTTCTTTCCAGTAGTGTAAACTTGTACTGTTCACTTCTATGTACATTTGCTCTTTAAAATCATATCGTTATATGTAGACTATCACGTGATGTGAACAAGTACTACAATTGAAACAAACCTACAATCAATGCAAGGTCCTATGGTTTTTGAAATATTTAGTTGGTGCAATATTTTATGTTTACTCTGAATTTCATGTCAACATTATATGCTGCATGCGTGTGTGAAATAAATATTTATTTTAAATTCTGAATGTGTTACAATAGGTAAGATATGTGTTACGGACCATATGTTCCTTTGTTCCAAACTATATGCTCTACCACAATGTGGAAGTGTTACTAGAGCTTAAAAAAGTGTGTTACATAGACAATTATTGTAACACTTGATAAATGATCCAGTAGATAAATAATTGTGTTACAAAATAGTAACATTTTTTGGGATGTAAATAAATGATCCGGTAGGTAAATAATTATGTTACAAAATAGTAGCACTTTTTGGGATGTAAAAGAATATATATCGTGTTCTAATAGATCAGACTATAGTAACATTGGAAATAGTAACAATGTGTTACTAGGAGAGGCAGTAAAACTTCTATTGACCTATAGTAACACAAGTTAGTGTTACTATATCCGTGTTCTGTAGTACTATGCACCAATCAGTAAATTAGTTGCTCCCTTAAAGCAGACTACAATCATATTCCGAATTGCACGAGTGCATGCATTAACCCTTTGGGTTGGGTCACACGCTCTCTGTAGCTTGAATCCCACTCCCTACAGATAGGAGTGCACCCTGATTTGTTTTGCATGCCTCTGTTTTGTTTGCAGGTACACGATCTGTCTGATTGGTACCAGGGCAGCAGAGTCTGTTCTTTCTTTCTGGCTGTAATGCAAACTAGGCACCGAGAAGCTTGTGATGTCTCTCATAAACGATTTCCGGGCGTGTTCCAAAAACTTGATGAAGCAAGCAACAACAAGCACGTTACACTACATGAAGCATGGTACGCTACATGACTACATCCCGAGAGTCAGGTGCAGGAGTTCATGACTGCATTCTGGGTAACAAAGAAGAGGCGTGCTGCTACGTATCCATCAAATGATCAAAATGAGCTGAGTCACCATATTATCTGGGAGCACATTCCATCTTTTTTTTGAAACCAACCAGGCAGGAGAGCTGCCGATTATATTAAAAAGAACATGAAGCCCATACTAGGCAATACAACAAATAGAAGAAAAAACTTACGAGCAGGTTGGATTGTGATATCAACGCATGATCAACTCAACTCAACTATCGGTCGGATTGGGACATCGACACGATCCGCAAAAACTCTGGCCAGCCGGATTGGGACATCGACACAAGCCGCACAACAACACTCCACGCAACTCACTCAGCCATACTAGCCGGTCTCCACCCGAGCGCCAACCCTGCAGTACCCAAACCATCGCCGCCACCACTTGATACCTTCTTTTTTGTATTTTCACTTTGTTAAGAACGATAGAAAAGAGAGAAAGGGAAGAGATGCCCTGGCACAGCTAAGCGACGAAAGCCGAAACCACCACACTGGAAAATGCCTGATGTCGCCTTCAGGAAGGACACGACGCTAAAAGCGCCGTCGATCGGAGCCAAAGTACGTGTAGAGATGCCCGACGTCGCCTTCGGGAAGGACATGACACCAATGGCGCCGTCGACATCGTCCTAAGGAGGGATGGTTTTTCACCCGTATCGTCACCGCAGTGTAAAGAG
The DNA here is from genome assembly GCA_032594955.1 of Panicum miliaceum. Lineage (NCBI taxonomy): Eukaryota > Viridiplantae > Streptophyta > Magnoliopsida > Poales > Poaceae > Panicum > Panicum miliaceum. Next base: position 6,571,190 of record CM064072.1, read on the forward strand.
ACAGCTGGCGTGTCACACCTGGTTTTAAGGACAAAACCGAATGCATAACTATATGTATGCCAGGATCAAGTTTCATACATATAGTGACTTCATCAGTGAATAATTAGTAACAGTATCACAAAAAGAGAACTAAAAGACTATAAAGATTATCAGAGTTATACAGCTTATCCTGGAAACGAAGGCTTCAAACTTCACAGGCAATCGACCGGGGGTTGCGTAGGCCTAAAACTCAGCATCATCTTCAAAGGACTTCATGACAACTTTCTCTTCAGAGAAGCAATTATAACAAGCGTGAGTACACTTATGGTTGGTACTCAGCAAGTGTTGGGAATTATATGACATGAAGGCCAAAAGCAAGAAAAGGCTGACTGGCTTACTGCATAAGAAATTTTAGTTGGTCAAATTTTATTAGCACCTGATTACTAAGGTATAAGTTCATACCAACCCACATTAAAAGAAACAGAAAAGATATACCAGAAGCATAACCACAACCATAAACATGGTCCACGATTTAATTTATCTTCAAGTTCATTAATCATGTGAGGGTCCAAGCCGCTCTTAACTGTGAGCATGGCTGATATATCAGTTTTCACTCTGCAGAGGTTGTACACTTTACCCACAATTCGTGTTTTCCATGTTGCCCGAGGTCGCGAGCCTCTTAAACACTTCCAAGGTGAATGGCTAGGGATTCACTATGAGGCCTTTACAAAGATTCCCTAACTTATGACAATCCGCTAAGGTTTCAGGCCGCAGTGGTCATAAACCTCCCTAATAAGGAAGATGCCTTAACCAGGATCATATCTAAGCCTCAAGAGGACCGGGCTATACCCCATCAACGCACTCCGTTGTTGCCCTTTCGTAAAATCATCACAAGCTAGAGTTTCTAATTAATTAGCGAAGACCAGAGCCATATAGTATTGTGGTTGCACTATTTTCCTGGGTGGTTCTCCATGTTCCGATTAAACATATGATCTTGTGATTAACAACACAAATTATCCAAGAACATGAAGTAAAGCAAGTGTAGCATCATCATTGTTGTCATCATGGCTGTAAATTATTCTCTTACCGGAACCAGTTATAACAACTAAGCAGAAGCTACCAACATAAAGGTAAAACCTCAAGTTAACAAGGAATGATCACGAAGACTAGGCATATCCTTAATTAGGATCCATCAGGTTAAGACACATGCATGCATAAAGAAAAAGTTATATTTATTGTGATTATTAGGATAAAAGAATGATCAAGGAAACACTTGTCTTTCTTCCAAAGAATAGCTGCTCAGAGTCTTCAACTCTTGTTCTTGAAACTCTTAATCTTCAAAGCTCTTGGATCGCGCTCCTTCTAACGTCACACAAGCATCAGGCCCAAGCGAACAAACAAACAAGAACAACTAAGAACGGATGCACCAAACAAAAAGAAAGCTTAAAAAGAGCGTACTAAGGGATAGGGCTCGTTGCTACGATCACGAGAGCGCAAGAAACACTGAAAACGGAGCTACGATCGGAAAAAATAGTCATCGGAAGATTTATATTATAAAAGAGAACAACAGAACTATAAGCTTCATTTATTTTAATTTAGAAAATAAATGTAAAGGATATTTGAAAGAAAATATCATTGATTATCATTAACTCATATTATATTTATATTTGTAAAGGCGAAGTAGAACTTAGTCCAATTTTATTTATAATTATCTATGTATAAATTATCCTAATTAAACAATTAATTAGAAAAAAACCGGTAAGAGCATCTAAACGTCAAACTTTATGGTTCGTGTTAAATAAACAAATTCAATTACAAACACATTTGAGTTGATTTTAATCATGTTACATTAATTATGAAAATCAAAGTATAGATCTAATTGGATTTTATTTAGGAAAACTAGATGAGAGGACATCAATCAAATTAAAACTATATTTAATTTTAAAAATAACAACTATGGTACAACAACACTACTAAACGATAGCTTAGGATTTTGGAAGACTAACTGAAAGATATCTAGGCCCCTTAGTGGGTTTTGGTGTTAGATGACAAAGCACATGTATATTTAATCGTGTTATCAAGCATGTGTGCAGGTGCTAAGGGTGAAGAAGCCAAGCGTATTATGAAGCATGACCCCTCAAAAAGGAAATAAAAAGTGGTGTTTCAAATTTACTTGAAGATTAGATTTTATTTTGAAATTGAGTATAGGAACGCCGTACTATCAAGAGGGACTTTGATCTACAGGTATTGACGTGGTAGTTGTGCTCAAGAGAATCTACAAAACCATGAGAATCAAACCTACCACTATAAACAGCCTTCTTGTGAAATCCCCTGCTAAACCCGGAGTGTCCGGGTCCTGGTCCGGAATGTCCGGACAGAGATGCCCGGAGTATCTCTGTCCGGACATATACACGGAGTCTCCGGGTAACTGTTCCCCGTCCGTAAATTTCTCTGAGTCCGGAGTGTCCGAACCCTAGTGTCCGGAGTATCCGGACATATATCCGGAGTATTCGGGTACCCTTTCGCCAGCGGCTAGTTTTCTGTGAGAGGGGGTATAAATACCTCCCATACCCCTTCACTCACATTCTCTCTTGCTCACTTTGACCAGAAACGCCCACAAGCTAAAGTAGAGCTCTCTCACTCCCCCTTTCTTCATTCTTAAGTGATTTCCTTTTGGGATTCAAGTGAGATTGTTGCACGAGCAAAGATTTGTGCTAGTGAGCTTTCATTCCATTTCTTGAGCACATCATCCTTGTCTAGACGGTGGATTCAAGTTTGTTACTCTTGGAGCTTCAAGCTCCTAGACGGCTAGGCGCCGCTCCTGAGTGCTTAAGCACGTTGTGAGCACCACGGGAAGTTTGTAATCGTCATTCCTCTAGGAGGAACACTTAGTAAGTGACCTTGGGTTTGAGCGTTGGTCTCACCCTTGGGAGAGGAGCATGGGGGTTCTTGAGCACCGTCTCTTGAATCCTTCCTCAATGGAGACGTAGCTCCTTTGGGAGTGAACTTCGGGAAACAAATTATGTCTCTCTCTTGTGCTCTTTACTTGTTTTATTGGTTATTTGCTTGTGAGACTAACTTTCTAGGGTTTGAGGTCGATCTACTATTATACAAGTCTCTGGAGCAAGACAACTGGTGAGAAACACTCCAAAGGTACTCTAAATTTACTTGATCTAAATTACAACATCAGTATCTTTGTTTTGGCTCCCGCGCTATTGCCGGAGGTCCCTCCCATGGGGACTCCTGGCCGCAGTCGCGGCAGCCCACTCTAGGCCGGTCGTGCACCGGCTGGTCGCGCGACTTGCGCTTCCGCCTCGACGAGAAGAGAGTCAGCGAAGACGCCCGGACTACCCTCAAGCGTACACTTGAGTGGCGTCGAGAGGCCGGGGAGGATCACGCCTCCTCCGGCTCCCCCGTGCAGGGAAACCAGGGGCGGCGCGGCTCCGCCGGCAACGACGACGTTGGACCCTACGGGGCCGGGTGTCGGGCCTTCATTGCGGACTTACAGCGGGTCAACTGGCCCACCAAGTTCCGGCCAAATATCCCGAAGAAGTACGATGGTGCTATCGACCTTGAGGATTTCCTCCAGATCTACACCAAGGGCATCCAGGCTGCGGATGGGGGGCCTCAAGTCATGGCCAACTACTACCATGTGGCCCTCAGGGGTACCGCGAGGTCCTGGCTAATGAACCTCCTGCCGGGATCTATCTGCTCTTGGGGCGAACTATGCCAGCAGTTCGTCACCAACTTCTCTGGGTTGTTCAACCGACCCGAGACCCGGGGAGATCTCCTCGCTGTCAGACAACGCAAAGGCGAAACGCTGCAACAGTACATCCAGCATTTCAGCTAGGTGCGCAACACCATTCCCCGTATCTCGCCATCCGCCGTCATCATGGCGTTTAGCGAGGGGGTCACCAACAAGCATTTGGTATGGAAGCTCAAGACGCGCAACATAGAGACCGTTGCCGAGTTGTTCGCCCTAGCAGACAAGTGCGTACGGGAGGCGGAGGCTCATAGCCACACCGAACGGCGCAGCGCGCCCGAAGAGCCCACCTTCCCGGAGCGCAACAGGCCCGGCAATAAGAAGAACAAGCGGAAGATTGTTGCCGCCCTGGCGACAGAAGGGCGCAACAAGCCACCTACGTGGAAAAATGCGCAGGGGGCTCCCAAAAGCTGGCCCCAGCAAAGTAGGGAGCTGGCAAGTGGTGCGAGATCCACAAGACCGACCGACACGACCTCACCGAGTGCCGGCTGGTCAAGAGCCTTGCAGAGAACCACTAGAAGGAGCGGGGAGATAGCCGCTGTGGTGACGGCGATGGAGACGCCTCGGGTGGCGCAGGCCTGGGCTTCCAGGAGCCACAGCATGCCGTGGCCACCGTCTTTGGCGGAGCAAGCGCTCCTCCATCTCGGAGGAGAGCTAAGCTCCTCTGGAGGGAGATCTACGCTGCCTCCCCTGCGCCGACGAGCTCCAAGCTCCTAAGATGGTCGAGTACACCGTTTACCTTCAACCGGAATGACCACCCGGACAACACGGCGGGGGTCGGCATCCTCCCCGTGGTTGTCACCCCCACGTTTGCAACCTCGGGGTGGGAAGAGTCCTCATTGACGGGGGAGCAAGTCTGAACCTCCTCTCCCCGGAGGTGTTCCACAAGATGCAGATCGGGGAACGCAAGCTGCTCCCATTGATGCCTTTCTATGGTGTCACTGATGGGAACATGGTTCCCCTAGAGCAGTTTGAGTTGCCCGTCACATTCGAGGAATGGGACAACTTCCCCACTGAGAACGTTGTCTTCGACGTGGCGCACTTTGACCTCCCCTACAACGCCATCCTCGGGTGCCCGGCGCTCGCCAAGTTCATGGCAGTAGTGCACTATGCATACAGCACCCTGAAGATCCTGGGGCCTTCCGGGGTCATCTCCGTCAAGGCGGATGTCAATGGGTCGGTACATTGCGCCGAGAGGCTCTACGAGGCCATGGCGGACGTCTCCCCGGACGGCGGTGAACGACCCGAGCTGTCGGCACACCCCCCTGGCTCGGTAGTGGATCGCCCACGACCATGTGGCCCTCACCACGGCGATCCACCTCGGGGATGATCCTGAGCAGATAGTGATGATTGGGGCACAGCTGGGCAAAAAATAGGAAAGTGCGCTCGTCTCCTTCCTCCGGGCTAACGCCGACGTGTTTGCGTGGAAACCGTTGGATATGCCCAGAGTCCCCAGGGAGGTGATCGAGCATCTCCTTGCCATGCACCCCAAAGCACGACCCGTCTAGCAGAGAGTCCGGCGTCAGGCACCGGAAAGGCAAGACTTCATCCGCGAGCAAGTGCGGAACATGTTGGAAGCGGGCTTCATCTGGGAGGTTTTTCATCCCGAGTGGCTGGCTAACCCAGTCATTGTTCCGAAGGACAACGGCAAGCTCCGCATGTGCGTGGACTACACCGACCTCAACAATGCCTGTCCCAAAGATCCTTTTCTGCTACCCCGCGTCGACCAAGTTGTCGATTTCACGGCGGGGTGTGACCTCCTTTGTTTTCTGGACGCATACTCTGGGTACCACAAGATAAGCATGGCAAAAGAGGATGAGGAGAAAACTTCATTCACCACTCCATTGGGAACCTACTACTACATCCGCATGCCCTTCGGGCTCAAGAATGCAGGACCGACATTCCAACGGACCATGCGTATTACCTTGAAGGACTTGCAGGGCCACAATGTCAAAGGTTACATCGACGACATTGTGGTGAAGACCCGACAGCAGGAGACCCTCTTGCAGGACCTGTCGGAAGCCTTCAATAGCCTGTGAACCACCAGGCTCAAGCTCAACCCCGAGAAGTGCCTGTTTGGGGTACCGGCGGGGAAGCTCCTGGGCTTCCTCATATCAAATCACGGCATAAAAGTGAACCCAGAGAAGGTGGAAGCAATTGATTACATGCAGCCCCCGACCCGTCTGAAGAAGGCTCAGCGCCTAATGGGGTGCATGGCGGCTCTCGGACAGTTCATCTCCAAGCTCGGAGAGAGTGTCCTTCCACCTCTTCAAGCTCCTCAAGAAAACCGGCCGATTCGAGTGGACCGCGAAAGCGTACCAGGCATTCCGGGGTCTAAAAAGGTATCTTTTCTCCACCCCCCCCCCCCCCCCCGGTGCTGGTGGTACCCCGTGACAAGGAAGAGCTACTCCTCTACATCTCGGCTACATCCTCAGGAACCGAGAAGGGACGCGACGCACGGTGAAGTGGGCAATCGAGCTGGCCGAGTTCAGTTTGCAGTTCGCGCCCCGGCCTGCGATCAGGAGTCAAGTCCTCGCCGACTTTGTCGGTGAATGGACCCCGGTCCCCGACATCGAGCGGCTGAAAGAAACCACGTACCCAGCAATCGACGACGATAAGCCATGGACCTTGGAGTGCTGGTGTTTGAACTTCGATGTGTCACTCACCCTCCAGGGGGTTAGAGACGGGGTGGTCATGACCTCCCCGGACGGACAGATCCTCAAGTACGCCGTTCAGCTCGACTTTCGGGCCACGAACAATATGGCAAAATACGAGGGCCTCCTAGCTGGGTTACGAGCCACAGCTGGGCTCGTGATCAACCAGGTCTCCAAGGAATACCAATGCGCCGGTCCACAAATGGCTGCCTACGTGGCCGAAGTGCGGCGCATGGAGCAGCATTTCGACGGAATGGAGCTACGACACGTTCCCTGCAAGGAGAACACTGAATCCGATGAGCTGTCCCGGCTCGCGTACTCACGAGTTCCATTACCCCCCAGGGTGTTCGAAGAAAAGCTCTGCCAACCTACCATCATGGCCGTCGACCGTGTCAAAGGGGGAACCCTGCCTCCGAGGGGGGGAAACCAGGCCATGCCACCCACCAAGAACACTGTGCTCCCGGTCATTCCTCAGGAACCCTCGTGGATGGATGACATACGTGGCTTCCTGAAAGAAAATATCCTTCCCAAGGATTGTGCAGTCGAGGGACGGATCGCACGACAGTCCAAGCGCTACGCCATGGTAGATGGGGATCTATATCGGCGCGGCATGGACGGGGTCCTTCTTTGGTGCATCTCTCGGGAGGAAGGCGGCGAGCTGCTTGCCAACATCCACGAAGGCGAGTGCTAGAGTCACTCATCCTCCCGCATGATGGTCGGGAAGTTCTACTGGCAAGGCTTTTACTGGCTGACAACCCTTGAGGACGCAACCGAAAAGGCTTGACATTGTAGGGCATGTCAATTCCACACAAAGTAGATTCACGGCCAGCACAGGCGCCCAACACCATCCCCCTGTCATGGCCATTCACGGTCTGGGGGCTCGACATCTTGGGACATTTTCCCAAGGTAGTCGGAGGATACGAATGGTTGTACGTGGCGATCGACAAGTTCACAAAGTGACCGGAGGTAACCCCAGTCATCAAGGCCAACAAGGGTTCTGCCCTCAAGTTCATCAAAGACCTGGTGGCCCGGTTCGGGATTCATCATCACCGACAACGGAACCCAGTTCATGAGCAACCTCTTTGGGGATTACAGCGAGGACATGAGCATCAAGCTATGCCGAGAGAGCCAACGCAGAAATCCTCAAAGGGTTGAAGACCAGGACCTACAAAGAGCTCAAGAAGCATGGCACAGGCTGGATGGATGAGCTACCGATGGTGGTTTGGGCGAACCGAACCACCCCGAGCCGCGCAACAAGCGAGACACCATTCTTCCCCGTCTATGGAAGCGCGCGGGTGCGGACCTACAATGAAGAAGATCAAGATCATCTACGGCAACACGACGTCCTCCACCTTGAGGCGGTACATTGCAGAGCGGCGATCAGGGTGGCTCGCTACCAGCCATCCCTCCGAGGCTACCACCAGCGCCACGAATGACCATGAACCCTCCAAGTCGGAGATCTGGTCCTCCGCCGGTTCAAATCACGCGAAGGGAAAAACAAAATCTCATCCATGTCGAAGGGACCCTTCCATGTCACGGAAGAATGCCGGCTTGGAGCGTTCCAGCTCTCTGACGAAGATGGAGTGCATGTGCCCAACGTCTAGAACATCGAGCATCTCTGTAAGTTTCACCTGTAGATAGAGGGGGATCCCAGTGTCCCGGCATGAAGGCCAAGTATACAGCCTCCCCGGGATACTTGGCCGGGGGTCCCACCTATGTACACCCACCCCGTACTTTCCGTTCCAGCTATAAGTATATTGCAGTTTTCTTATGCGATTTCTAAAGTTTTCTTTGAGCGAAAGTTACTTGCCGACCAGCAAGAGGCAAGCCTGCCCTGCTGAACCATGGGCCCCCACCTCTCAGCCGGAGAGGTGCCCCCAAAATAGGAACAAGAGCTTTGATGCCTCCCTAGCCATTCTGGCCATGCGTCCAGCCCGGCTCGCCCTGTTTGCACGGAGGCAGACAAGGACGTCAAGTCGGCGAAGCAGCAGAGCAGCAACGCTGGAGAAGCGCACTCCAGTCCCAGCAGCAGCAGTTCCGGTGGGGGCCCTCGAGAAAGCCCTTGACGGATTGCTGCTGAAAGCTCCTAGGAAACCAACCCTCCTTCAATCCCTCTCGGCTACGCTATAGAGAGGGAAGGAAATGAGGAGGGGCTGGCTCCCGGGTCGGGGCTGAAGACGTCGAAGAGCTGCCTCCTCCATGCTCCCGATGCGCCACGACTCCCTGGGGTCGCGGCACATCTTCGATCCAACTCCACTATGCTAAGGAGGGGGGCTAGCCTTACCAGTGCCCTCGGCGTGCCCCACAGGTGGCAGGGCGCTCCTTGCAGAATAGGGTCCTGGGGAAAACCCCCCAGGATCCGCTGAGAACTAGAGAAGCTGTGAAGGGCCCATGGCTCGTTGAGGAAATAGGAGCCCTACCCGCTCCGCCATTTATAGGCCGGCCGACGCACAAAAGGGCGGATAGGGATTCCCAAGAGGGCCATCGAAACATCCGCTGGTCCAGACCAAGTCCCGGATCTCCTGGCTCCACCTCCACTCAACCTTGTTTGCCGTGACAAAGGGTCGTCGTAGACGCAGAGGCAGCCCCTGCCCCCGGGTGGTCGTACCAATAGGGCCAAGGGCACGGCATGGGCACCATGCCACCCGACGCGCCTCGCCAGGTTTTGTCATGGCGTCACCATGTCGTCCGACTCATTGCTGACGCTCGCTTAGCGCCCTGGCAAGGCTGCCCGAGCGAGACATGTAAGGGAAAGTAGATGCGGTGCTGGTCGTGGTGGAGAAGAGAACACAGAAGCAACAAGCGACAAAGTTAACAAGTGAAAGGGGATGGCAAGGCCCTCCCCAAGGTTCTGATACATGGCGCTTGAAGGCGCCGCATATCAAACAACAAAAAGAAAGACGGAAATGGCCCTAATGGCCTAGTCAGAAGAGGCTTCTAACTCCTCCCCCGCAGGCGGGTTGGAGCCGGCTGGACCACCATCCCCGTCCATGGGCAGAGATCCACCGACGGTGGGAACGAACATGGCCACCATGTCCGCGGCCAGGCCCCAGACCTGCTCGCGAGCCGTCTCCTCGTCGCTGGGGATGATGACATCGGGCACCACATTTAGGGGCACGTTCGGGAACCGTCTCTTCAAGCACGCCAGGACATGTTCCACCACCTCGGCGGCTAGTTCCCGGGAGCCCGCCGCGATGGCTTTTTGGATGGTATCGCCCAGCTCCTCCAGCCGCTCTGTCAGGACAGCCAACTGGGGCGTGAACTAACTCGGGTCGTTGACGATGGCCCGGGGAGGGAGCTCGAGCCAGCCAAGGCCAGCAGTCTCCCACGCCAGCCGGCACTGTTGCAAGAAGGCGTGAAGTTCCCCGGACGAGGTGTGAAGCCGACCCCGGAGGACGCTGACTTCCGACTTCATCGCCGCCGTCAGCGCCTCGTTCAAGGTGGCCTGACGTTGGTCGCTGCGAGCCTCGGCTTCCACGACGCACACCTCTACGGTGACTGCCCTCGCCTCCGCCGCATCCATGTGATCGCTGGCGTCCCAAAGCTGGGCACCAAGGGTGTTCCGGGCTTCCCGCAGCTCGGCCTCGTAGGTGGTCCGGGCATCGCGGATCTTATTCACCGCATCCAGGCGCCCAGCAGCGATCCCGTCGCTCTCCTTCTTCTAGGCTGAGGCCACCCATTGGTTGGCAACTACCGCATTGGCAACCGCAGCGATCCCGTCGCTTGAGGTCCTGCTCACGGAGGACGAGGGCCGCCTCCCGGTCTGCGACACCCGTCGCCCGCGACTAGAGTGCGGCCCGGTCTTCTTGAAGCCGGAGTTCCCGGTCCCGGAGCTGCGCCTCGCGACCCCCCAGCTGGCGGGACCAGTCGCGGAGGATCTGCTCTCGCTCCGGGATGGAACTGAGCTCCTCCTCGGCGCGCAGCTCCCGGGCCACTAGGCCTTCCTCGCGGATGCCATGTCGTCTGCCATCAGCTGAAGTTGCTCGTCCCGGCAACGGACCTCTTCCTTGCAAGCCTAGAGCTCACGCTCCTAGGATGGGCTGTCGACCGAGGCCATCTCTCGAAGGCTTACGAGCGTTGCTTCCAGCACAGTTTGCACCTGCGGCCACAGCTAGTACCTGGGCAGTCTGACCGGCCGTCAGCACCACGTTCTGGTGCGGAGGTGAAGCCGATGCACCGGGGATAGGAGCAGCAGTGGGAGGCGTCGTCGCGCTCAACTCGGCTCCCAGGGCCGCCGCCTCTGGCCGAGCGGCTGTCGGCACCTCCGGATCAGCGTCTGGCGCTAAGGCTGCCAGCCTTGCTTTCTCTAGAATGGGGGGCTGCCGCTCGCCGGAAGAACCCCTGGCGGCATCGCCCTCCTGCGCGGCCCCCGCTGAATCAAACGACTCGGGCACTGGCAGCTGGCGCGGCGGTAGATCTTGTTCGGCGGCTGCGTGCAGGGTGGCTCCTAACGTTGTGGCCACAATGACATCATCTGGTCCTGCAACGTCTCCCGCGACTCGCCGCACCTCGACCGCCGGGGGAAGCAACGAGTCCGGCCTTGCCGCGGGAGAAGCCTTTCACTCCGACGAGGTACCACAACTTGACGCGCTCCTGTCGATCGAAGGCGGATGAGCGTTAAAGCTAGACCGAAGACAAGCAAGCAGCAAAGACTGGGAGTACAGTTTGAAAACCTTAACCTAGATCGTGGACCAGCGAACCACCACACCGGGCGTTGGATCCGGGGGCCTCTTGGGGGAAGAAGGAGGCTCTGAGGTCGCCCCGATCTGTGCCGCGGCTGAATATCCTTGGCCAGCGTCCCCTGGGTGCGTCGCTAGGGACAACGGGGGTGAACAAGACAAGGATTCAACCTGCACCGGGGAGGGCGAGCGCTTGCGCTTTGACTTCCCCAGCGGGTCCGACGCGCCATCCGGGGCACCGAAAATCCGGTCCTCACTGACAGCAGGGGACGTGGCACGAGCGGCGGGATCAGAACCGACCTCGTGGATGATGACGCCTCCTGACAGCGCCGCCTGCATCCCTCAGCCATGGCCGGAGACCCTCCTGCAACCTTGCAGCACGCGGGCAGGGATTAGCCCCCATGCATCGGTTGCCAGCAGGCCGTCCAGGATAGCGTGGTGCTCCAGGTCCTCGCACAGAGCTTGGATCTCCTCAGGGAGCAGGGCCGCCGCCACGTCCTTCACCTCCATGGTTTGCTCCATCCAGGACGCCACGACTTCCTCGGAGTGCTTGAACCCGGCGCCGTGAGCGAGGCGGCACTCGTCGTCGTCACCGGTGTAGAACCACGCTGGACGGAGGCGAGCCAGGAGCGGAGCAAGGCGGCGACGGAAGAAATCCATCCCCACCATCGCCTCTGACAACCCGCTCCAGCGCAGCTGGGCGAATCGGGCTAGGACCGGGTCCCATCCGACCCCTAGAACTGGCACATCCGTCAAGGGGGGATGTTCGACGGTGGGCCGGAGGGGAGGCGGAGGTGGGGTGAATCGTTGGCGACCTCCACGTACAGCCACTGCCCCTCCCAATTCTCCCACTTGTTCCACACCAAGACCGTGATGATCTCCTGGCGCCGCCTTTGATGGATCCAAAAGAAGCATCCGCCCACCGTGCGTGCTTGGGGGATAGCGCCCGGGCCTAGCGACGCCGAGGGTGACTGGCAGAGGCTGAAGAAGTGGCAGAAGAGCTCCACCGATGGCTGCACACCGATGAACATCTCACTCGCGTGTGCGAATAGCGCTAGGGTGACAATAGTGTTGGGGACAAGGTGCACCATGTCGATGGCGTACGCCTCCAGCACCTCCACGAAGAAAGGAGAGAATAGCGGCACCAGCCCCACCATCAGGAACGGGAGGAAGACGACAACCGCCCTAAAGCACCGCGGGGTAGGATAGGCCATCCCAGAGCGGAGGGGGTGCCTGGGGACACGATCCCTCTCACCCGATCCACTGTGGCCACGGTGACCGACGACGGCCTGAAGTCGAGGATGCGGGGCCACCATCTTGCCCGCTGCGGCGGGCCATGGCAAAAGCTTTGGTGGCGGCGACGAGAGGAAGATGGAAGGAGTTGTTGGCGAGAAGACAAGTGGACGAGGTGACCAACGATGCCCTCGCCTCTGACAATATGTACCTAATGGAAGGGGAAGGGACGCGACGCTCCAACTCCACGAGAATCCCACGGACCCCAAGTGCCATCGCCCTCGTAAAGGCCGGAACGATCCTTGAAGTGGAAGGAACGGTCGTAGCCGTCGCGCATCGCGGGCGCGTGGAGCGTAGAGTAACTCTTGGCCCATGCCCGACTCATCATTTCAGATTCAGGCGTGGGTCTGGGGGCTGCTGTCAGCACCATGGGGACAGGGGTCCCCCAGCCATGCACAAACCAAGGATAGGTGGGCTAAAGGACCCTTCTGGCCCATTAGCAGTAATGGGCCAACCTAAGGCGCCTCCTGGAGGAACCGAGACCGTGGGAGGCCAGGCGCCTCCCTAGGGTGGGGCAATTCCTTTGTAGAGCAGGGGTCACCTGATGACGCATTTAATGCGCCCACCCTGCTACAAACGGGCGAGGCCTGTGGGCGGCGCACCTTCTCGGTAAAACCACATGATTACGGGGGACGCGTGCTCTCAGACTGCGCGGCGACCGGGAAAGAGGGAGCCCCCCCCTCTCGGGTCACGTCACGTCATCCGGTGATGGGCGATGGGGTGGCCCCTGCCACTCACACCTTCCGTCACATCCGATGGACATGGAGAGGGACGCCCCGGGCCCTAGGCAACGCACATGAAAGACCCCGGGCGATGTGTAGAGCCCGGGAGAGGCCTCAGGGCATCCCAGGGTTCCTCATGGGTGATGACAGTCCTAGCCCGCGCGCAGGACCCAGCCTGGCAGGCGGGCGCCACTTGCAAGCCGGCACCCCTCATCACACGCCGCATTCACACTTAAGACGGTAAGCCTCTTCCCGGGGCCCACGGGGATGGCTATAAATAAAATAGACGGGAAATATGTAAGGGGATCGAATCAATTCGACCCAAACTCAGATTAAACTGAATACCACCACCAGCTCCACACAGGAGGTAGGGTGTTACGCTCACAGTGGCCCAAACCTATCTAAACCACCTTGTCTCCCGATCGTCATACGGTCGGAATCCTACTGCGTGTTACACCCCTGGTCGAATTTCTAAACGGGGGTTCCCACGAATCTCTACTTGTGATACTCATCCAGCGTCACCTGCCTTTGGTACCAGATGAACTTAACACCCGATACCAAAGGGCCGGGGATACCCTTCTTCCTCACGCCTCCTCCTCTCTTCTTCTTCAATTCCTCGTCGCCAAGGCTGCCGCTGATCGATCTCGTCCTTCGGCCGAGGCACCGCCGCCACACCAGCCACGCCACCACACCGAGCGACGCCGCCACGCGTGCACCCCATTCGGCCATCTGCGAGCGCCACGCCGCCCGGCCATCTCCGCGCCGTCGCACCGAGCCGCGCGCGCTCCCCAGCCGCCGCTGCGTGCAACCGCCCCTCCTAGCTCGATCCCGACGTCCTCTATGACCGCCACGCCACCTCATCATCGATGACCTCCGTGTGCCTCGTCCTGTCCGCGTGCCACCCACCCGTCACGCCGCCGGGCCCCTGCACGGGCGCCCTCCCCATGCGCTCCGCCGCTGCGTCTCCGATCCACTACGCCTCCTCGCAACTGGGCCGCGCCGCCGCGCCTCATACCAGCCTCGACCGCTGCCTCGTCAACCCCACCGCGTCGCTGCCATCCGTGCGCCACCACCGGTCGTCGTCCTTGCCCTGGCCCCACCGTCGTGCCGTGCTGCTTCCCAGCCTTGACCGCCGCCTCGTCAACCCCACCGCGTCGCCACCATCCGCGCGCCAGCACTGATCGTCGTCCTTGCCCTAGCCCGGCCGCCGCGCGCCAGAGAAGAGGGTGACAAAATTTATGCAAGAAACAAAACTTACCTATGCGCAAGCAGCTGGGCAAATGGATGACATACTAATCGCCACCGTTGTTGGTCTTCCATACGAGCATGGAAATCCTTTGTCACTTATGAGGAGGAGATCAAACTAGACACGTGTATGTTCAAATTCCATCAATGGTACCTGCTGCAATCGAAGAAAGGCCGAGTCATGTTTGGACTTCAGTATCATGACCATGATTTCTTCCGTGGGGATGATGAAATCTAGGTGGACTTTGAATATGTGCATGCAATATACCGTAGTTATGCCCTCGATGTCTCTCTCGTCGCCTGCTAGGTTCTATAAGTATCGACTAATCTCTAGATTAATACATTTTATTAACCAGCACGGTATTCTTTGTGTACTAACTAATTTATATTGTATCGTGTAGTATGGAGCTTCAAAGATGCCGAAATGAAGGATGGCAGCATCAGGTGGGCTTCATGAATCCCATGCTTATCAACGAGCATACTTTACAGACAAAATATTAGGAAACATGTCAAAACATGTACAAAGCCCTAATGCAGCAATATTACAAAACCTACATATTCATACCCTACAACTTTAAGTAAGTCTTTATCGACTCATAACTCTTTTCTATTCCCAAATAAATATTAAGTCTAATGCATGTGTGTGTGTGTGTGTATACATGCGTGCATATTTATATGTGCAGGTTTCATTGAATTTTGTTTGTAATTTGCAATGGAGTCTAGCAAAGTTATAGTGTTCGACTCGAAGAGGAAACCAAAGTCGGAAATCCAACACTTCTTAGACCCATTGAACAGGTAAGTTTAAATTGCACAATAAAATCCTTTCCATTTTTAGATCAATTAAGCATCAAACAAAGTTTTAAGCGCAGGGTGTGGAAAAATTTATGACAAAAAACCAAGACAGCGGTCAATGGAAGGATGAATTAGATGTTAGTATGGACTTTCTGGTATGTGGGGTCACTACTGTTCTGCATATCTCTTTTGGTGTTATATATACGCATACACAAATACTGTATAACTATTTTGTTTCTCATATAGTGTTTGTGGTAAGAAGAAGAAAATAATTGGTGTGGGTACTACGTATGTGATTACATGCACACCCTAATCCATTCTGGGAGGGCTACGACGGAGGACCTAAAAGTACGTACAAACTGTTCATAAATACGTTTCTAATTATGCTAACACAATGAATTAATATATCGAGCTTTATTTTTTCAAAATGATAGATGATACAAGTCAAGGAGGAAGTTCTCCATGTGGATAGGATCAGGGCCGTGTCGGAGCAGCTCATAGGATTCATTATGAACGAGATCCTGGATCCTAAAGGCGAGTTCTACCACGACGGCCATCCGATCCATAGAGAATCCGCACCGATATCGTGAGGGGCTTAGAACTTGTAATCGAGACAAAAATGATTGATGGTTATATTAATTTCTAGTGCTTGTAATCATGATATTTTTATATTTGTAAATATTATCATGTCTAAATAACTTAATAACATGATTGTCAATGATATTTAGTTTTTTTATATATTATTTTAACTCTATCGCGAATAAAGGACGTATAGTATTGTATACCTTGTGTACGCGTAGCAGTTCTACAACAATAAACAGCAATAAACAAATGAAATAAATTGAATTTACAAAAAAAGTAAAGCAATTTAGTACCAGTTGGTTGCTGCTAAAGGGGCCGCCAGCTTGCGTCAACGTGGCTGCCCCCTTGGTACCGGTTGGTTTTACCAACTGGTGCTAAAGAGGGGCTTCAACACCGGGTTATTTACCTAGTGACGAAGACCGATACTTTCAGTCTCGATGTGGTAATACCGGATCTCTCATAGTACAGGATCTGAAAGCGGCGGTGGGGCGCGGGCCGGTGTAATCGTCGTGCATGAAGAAGTGGAGGTGCGTGGTGGTGGTGCTGCCAGCCGTGTCGTTGCTGCGGATGTAGACGGTGGCGGCGAGGAGGGAGGTGACGGCGAGGAAGACGGAGGGGAGGGAAACCGCCATGGCGATCGGTGGGATAGCTTGAGGAGGCTACGGCTGCTTGCTGCCTCGCTGGTTGGTTCCTGGTTATCTCTAGCTGGGTATGGTACGCGCGCTTATATATACTATCACAGGCCTCTAAGACAATTAGTTCCCGACCCATGCAACCCATAATTGCGATTCCCTCTTTTCCGACCATGAGGCGGTTTGAATATTCAGCACTTACAAGATGCACAGTTTTGTAGGGAGTATGTCTCAGCCATAGAAAAGAAAGACATCTCACCAGTACTTTGTGGACACGTGCGGGTACTTGACAGCCAAAATGCAATGTTTAAAACGTGAGGGTACGTGAGGGGGACCAGCTACTCCTGGTTTTCCCGCTCCCGCAGGTCACTGTTGCATGCGTGGTTGAGCGGGCGAGTCATGGTACGAAGATGAGGGGGAGAAAGTGTGGTCCAGGAGAATATTGGTGTGTTTGGTTCTGCAGAAAAAGCTACCCTAGCCTTATCTAGCAGGGCAAGTGCCTGGTAGTGTAAGAAAAATCTAGCTTCTGGAGGCAAGCTAGCCTATTTTGAACAATTAGACAATTGCAGCATTAACTTTCATATATCAATCTTGTACAAAAGCAGAAAATAGCATGCAACATTATCTAACATACTAAACAACATAAACCACAGCATTACACGGCCCAAGTGACCGACCAGGGTAATGGAATGTTCGGAGCATGAATTATATATTGTCACTATTTCTGACTTTTTTAGGAACGTCACTATTTCTGACTTGAGACTCAGTACACATGTGAAAAATATGTTCTCAAATACTATTTAGTACGCAGCTATTATGTATTGTTCACTTCCGCTGTGTGAATCGACGGCTGACCTTTTGTCCTATGCACGACCTTGTACCATGTGACCAACACGGTTACTCACGTGCCAAATCCGTCCGTGAAAGGAATTGGTGCTCGTAGCCTAAGAGGGGGAGAGGATGAATTAAGCAATTCTAAAACCTTAACCTATAGCTCAAACTAGTTTGCATAAAATATAAGCTAAAGCATGCTATCTAGATGTGCAACTATAGTTCATCTAGTGTGAAATACTCATCCTAAAACAAATTTTGCAACCTACAGCCAATCCTAACAAAATATTACACTAAGAAAGTAAAGACACACAAGCTACAAGAGTAATGCGGAAACGTAAAGGAGAGGATGAGAGGAAGCAAACTCTTGACACGACGATTTATCCCGTGGTATCGGTAGGCACTAAGCCACCTCCTAGTTCATGTTGTTGAAGCACTCACAAAGAGTATTGCTTCTCGGTCACCAAGTCTCTTCCGGGATTTTTCTTGACTTGCCACAAAGGCTCGGCCACTAAGGCTCACGCCAAGTCACCGGTCACCTTGATACCGCCTTCACTATGGAGCTTCTCACGAAGGAGGGGTCTCCTCGTCCCCCGCACAAAGCCGTCGTCGCCGCTCCACACCAAGCTGGAGGGTCGAAGACTTGCCGACATATCACAAAGACTCCAAAGGGCCGGCACATCGAGATACAAGCTTGAGGTTCACTCAAGAACCAGCACAAGATCACAACACCTTGCTCTCACACTCTCTCTAGAGCTAGCCTAGCACTACACCTCACAAAAGCTTGTGCTAAACCTAAGGATTTGATCAATGAGCTCTTTGGTTGGCTTGAAGAACTTCAGCAGAGTTTCTGTAGCTTCTCTCGGACTTCAACGGCCTCAAATGACCTGGGGTGAGGTCTTATATAGGCTAAAGATCCACTCCTAGCCGTTACATGCTTTGTCCCTAAAAAGCATAAAGCGTCGGTTAAACCGGTCGCCACCGTCGGTTTAACCGGTCACACACAGTTTGCCCACTAGCCGTTGAATTCCAACAGCCATCTTCTGCTAACGTCATTGCACCGACGCCTTGCACGGACGCCCGTCAGTTCAACCGTGCTGAAAACTCTGCTTGGGAACCCTTCTGTAACCAAAATATGCGTATTGAGTAACCACAGCACACTTGCACCGACGCCTTCTTTTGCACCGTCGGTTTAACCGGTGCTTCTGTCATTTCTTCACTTGATTGTCATGTTATCTCCTTATTGCATCGACACCTCCATACTTATAGCGTCGGTTCAACTGGTGGTACTGAGTTCTTCTGCACTTGATCGCCATTGCACAGTCCAATGCACCGCTTGGTTCAAATATGATGCCGTCGGTTTAACCGACGCATGTATTCATGGTGAACCTTGTCCAAATCATCTCGGCTGTCATTTGGACCATCTTGATAGCAATTTAGACTATCTTGTATATGGATTGGACTCCATCCATGGGATTTAGAAATCTTACAAACTTGAACTCACAAACTCGTTAGTCCCATTGACTATGTTGTCACACAATCACTAAAATTACAATTATTTTTTAATGGGATCATGTTCTTTACACTCTGTTTGTATGAACTGAGTTGTGTGGCCTTTCGGCTGCCTAAGGTAGCCCGATTTAATCTATTTTTCCGGTTGGTGTCAATCTCTGAGGTTTTAATTTTCAGAGTTGCTGGTACACTACTTCCATGCCATGATGCCTCGACCCATCACCGCACCTATTTTCTAAAGCCACGGCACTATATAAATCACATATATAGTAGAACCCAAATAAGTGTCACAAATATTATTTATCTCTTACCTGGTGCAGCCATGGCGCGTCCCAATTTTCACCATCCACTCTTAAGAAGCCCCTCATTCCACCCCACCAGTCCTCTATCTTCTTGCAGCAAGCTAGCGCACTCTATATGTTTGCGACCACACAACGCAACTATCAATATATAAAACCACTTCTCTCATCCTCACAAAGTCACAATAAAACCGCTAGGCAATTATCAAGGGTCAGCTGCACACATTTGTCACCCAGTTCTTCAGATTTTCCCAATCGATCGCTACATCTCACCGCCTTGGCTTTCTCTTTTCCTCATTTTCTTTTCTAGTGTTGTACGTTTTCTACTTGAACAAATTGTTGCGTGGTGATTATTTATCCTTAATAAAATGTATGTTGCTGTGCCAACGTGTCGCATTTTTCAGCAAAACGACGAATCCATGTGTCAGACACGTGTCGGAATCAGTGCAACTTAGCTTCTGGTCATCGTCACTGCCATCCTTTCCGGCCTCTTCCCTTCTGTTTGTTTTGTACTAGGTGCGTGTCCGTGCGTTGCTACCGGTAAAACTTTATTTTTTCATGAATGTACACATCAACGGTCGATAACTATAAGTGCCCAAATATAATTTTACACGCAATAAATAAATCATTGATCAAATATGAAATAGGAGTGCTCAGACATATTCACAGATCAATGATCAAAGATGAAATGGATGCAGTGTGCGCGAGCAAATTGGGTTGTCCTGATGGCCCTACCAGGTTAGCCACTAATTCACGGTGATATTTTCATGACTCCTCAGCATCTCAATCTCTAACAAATACCGCTTGTTTTTTATCCATCCCCGATAACGTTGTGCTTGCGATTTTGTCATTCTACCATCCCATAATCCGTTGGGAACGCAACTGCTAACTCGTCAACACGTAAACGTCCCGGCCCGCTGGCCACGGGCAAATCACGCCGCATGACAGTGCAAAGGCGGTAGTGCAAAGGTATAGTTGAAGCAGTCGGAAATGTAGTCGAAGTGTTGAAGATGTAGTCGTAGTAGTCGGAGATGCAGTCTAAGTAGTTGAAGATGTAGTTGTAGTAGGAGGTGTAACTGAAGCAGGCGGAGATATAGTCGTAGTAGTCGGAGATGTAGTTGAAGCAGTCGGAGATGCAGTCGATGTAGTCAAAGATGTAGTCGTAGTAGTCGGAGGTATAGTTGAATCAGTCGGAGATATAGTCGTAGTAATCAGAGATGTAGTTGAAGCAGTCGAAGTAAGCACAGATGCAGTGTAGTCGAAGATGTAGTCGTAGTCGGAGGTATAGTTGAAGCCCATTTGTGATTGAAGATCCATCCTTTCAACTGCATAATATAATGGATGGTTCATCTGCATCAACACGGATGGATCTTCAATCACAAATGAGCTTCAACTATACCTCCGACTACTACAACTATATCTTCGACTATACTGCATCTGTGACTACTTCGACTGCATCTCCGACTGCTTCAACTCCATCTCTGACTACTACGACAATATCTTCGACTGCTTCAAGTATACCTCCGACTACGCATCTTCGACTACACTGCATCTTTGACTACTTTGACTGCATCTCCGACTGCTTCAACTACATCTCTGACTACTACGACTATATCTCCGACAGTAGTAACCGGCCCTAACTGCTTTGCGATGGAGGCCGGGACTTTCGTGGCCAACGCAGCAGTAGCCGGTCCCAACTGCTTTGCGATGGAGGTAATCTGCCCCGACTACTTCAACAACTCATACGAATACTTCTTAAAGGCAACCTGCAATGCACCGAATTCGTTCGACTACTTCAAGCAGACCGGTCGAGCATGTCTCCTCTAGCTGGTAACGGTGCATAATAAGTATAATAAGCATACTAAGATAATGTTAAAAGATAACACTGCAATAAAAAATCATCACTTCTTTTCAAATTATGGATGTACCCTTGCACAACGTATAGACAAGAAACAATATATGAAGCGTATTCAAAGCAAACAGCGTCTTTGAGACCAGTACAATTTCATATCAACTTATACACACACTTTGCAGAGTAATATATAAGCATTCTTGACAGTATCTGGTATTCCCAGCTTGATCGCCTCTTGATGCCAAGTTTTCCACACAAGAGCAAGCTTTGTTGTTCATCAACCTGAAACATCGAAAGTTTGTCACATAGTAAAGTTTCGATAGGACGCTTTAATTGCACCATGGAGAAGGTACTCAAATCAAAACCCAATTATGTGCAAACCAAAACCAAATCCATGACTAATAACGCTAAGCAATTGCACCATACTGTATAAAGAATTAATTGCACCTTGGAGAAGGTTACGGGGATCTAGTTGCGAGGGATCAAAAGCTCTAGGGGGTTTCTAGAAAAGACCGTGATGCATACAGAACTAAAGAAATTCTAGGGTTCTGTAGGGTGGTTAATGCAAAAGCTCGAAGCTTTCATGGTCATAGCGGCCGAAGCTCAGGCTGGTCCAGCTCGCCGACTTTCCGATGGGCTCCTGGATTGGGTGAGATGGGTGAAAGCATCATCAGGGCGCAGGTAACTCACGGGGGTGCTCACCCGCGGCGGAGCAGAACGGGGACGGCCGGAATCCATCTGACGGCGGCCGGTTCGGGACCTGCTCATGGCGGCGGCGTTCCGGCGGACGGTAGACGACGGGGAGCGGCAAAACGGAGTCGTCTGAGGGGGTGCTCACCCGCGGCGGAGCAGAACGGGGACGGCCGGAATCCGAACGACGGCGGCCGGTTCGGGAGGTGCTCGTGGCGGCGGCATTCCGTCAACGGCAGGCGACGGGGAGCGGCAAAACAGAGTCGTCTGAGGACGGCGCTCAACGCATGACAACGACGACAACCCTTCCGCCGGCGCGTTCCAGTTCCGGGGTTTAGGGTTTAGGCCGGTGGATGCAAGGGCCGGGCGTCGCTCAACGCATGGCGGCGGTTTGATCGCGAGGGACGGGCGGGACGAGCGCGTGGGACAGGCGACGAACAAATCGTATGGAGCTGGATGGTTACCAAGCTACACACAGCGATCGAACGGGTAAAAATCGCAGGTGGTGAGACGACGGAGCGGAGGGCGCGCCGATCGCACGCGACGTACGTTCACCATCTTGGTTTTTTTAGTTGTAGAGAAAGAAACTACGGCACTCTTCTCTTCTGTTGTGGACCAACCCATTCGGAGGTGGGATTCATCCTGTTTTTCTTGGCAGGAATCGGCCTACTTCTCTGAGCATATCCAGGGATGATTACCATCTGTAGTTGCCATTTGCTTCACTCTCTCTTTCATGCATGTATTATTATCTCGTAATTCAATCATACGTTTTCGTTTGCTTCTTTAGATTTTTCATTGCAGTTATCTCAGTTTCACCACCTCTGCTCGTTGCCCAAATCACTTCACTTTTAACCTTTGTACTTCTTCCCTTTTTTAAACCAAGTTACATATGTTCAGCTTGATGCATGATTTGTTGTTTGAGAGCAGTGTCCATCTCTAACTTGAGGTAACCCATTATTCTACATTGCTCAAATCCTTTCCATGTCTATTATACATGCTATCACTATCCGGCCTCATTTTTCAGGTTTGTTAATGCTCGCCACGAGTCACGCTCTCCTACAGACAGTTGGCATATATATGCATCACATTCTTCCAACCTGAGTATTCAGGACAATTAATGGTGAGACGATTGACATACTTTTTTTTCATGTTCAATGGATTCAAGGTGAACTGATTTCTGCCTTGGATCGCTCTTATTTGCTTAGACAACTTCCTGCAGTGGCAAATAGGGATGCATATGGACACCAAGGGTGATAGTGGATCAGTTAGCTAGTTCAGTTTTACTATACTTCTCTTCCATGAAATCTGGATTAGTTCAATTAAATAAGTTTCGAGTCGACCCAGTGACCCAAAACAATCAAGACTTATCACTAATAACAAAGTATGATCAGGTTAGGAATTCCTTTTCTGTTAGATGTTACTTCTGTCGGGGATAGATCCAGGTACCCGCAAGGAAGCTACCCACAAGGAAAAATAAATCTGAAGTCTGGCTCCTACTAGAATTTCTCTGTAATTCTACTAGGGCTCTACCCTGTAATCTACTAGGAATCCTACCTTGTAACCGACTAGTAACCCGCCCTTGGATATATAAAAGAGGGTAGGGGTACCTAGATCGGCAGACTCAACAGAGAAACACCCAGGCGCAGGGCGCAATATATAATACCTCCAACAAGACGTACGGCATTACGCTACTCTGTCAGCCCGAACCTGTCTAAATTTGTGTCTGGTGTCCTCGCTTTTACCATCAAGCTCCAGGTCTGGCGATCTCCCACCGTACAATCTACTACCTTAGGATATCCCCTCGGTAGGTTAGAGGATAAAACACCGACAGATGGCGCCCACCATGGGGCGGATCGTCGAGATCATCGGGCGAGCTTGAAGGACCTCTTCAGCATGATCAATCCACACAACGTGGCGGACTGCCACTCCAAACATACGAACATCGGATCAATTCATCGTGTTCGAGACCGGATCTTTGAGCGAACGACTACATCGATCTCGACTACACAGCTCGACTCCAGCTCATGCCACATCGACGATCTCGGCCACTCGGCTCAACTTCAACTTGCGCCGCAACATCGACGCGCTGTCGCCGGCCTCAACTACTCGTCTCGACTGGAAACTAGTCGGAATCGACTCCGACTAGTTGGCTTCATCAACAAATCATCTATGAATCAAGCTAAGTGACTTATACTTTTCTCCAACTTATTCTCAACAAGATTGGTAATGCGCCGACCACTGTTTTGGGTACGCCCATCGACGGGAATTACCCTTGGGGGCTACACCATGATCGACTATTCATGGGGTCTTCTGACTAATAGACCACGGGCTTGGTGCATCATATTCGTAGGGCTCAGTCCACGCGCTTGGTGCATCGAGTTCGCAGGGCGTCGCCCGTACACCTGGTACATTAAGTCATGTAGGGCTCTGCCCTCAGGTTTGTTACCGAGTTGTGTCGGGCTCACAGCGGCTACACCCTATGGATATACGCGCAACACATGCTCTTCTCGCCGAAGGGTTGAAAACTCTCGCCTACTACTTTACGCCAACGAGCATTTTCTTTGTCACAATGCCGACTACTTGTTTATACATTCATTGTCTTCTCTTAACGGTCGCTAATCCACTCAGGTAGCAAATGCCTTAATCCGTGAAACCTAGGCACTTCTGTCACCCTAATGCCTCTACGCGTACACGGGATAAAGATCTCATACACGCTATGAGCAACGGCTAAAACAGGACCAGGTGCTTAAATGTAATAGGCGGACTACTCGAGAAATTTAAATAGCCACAGGAGCTCAACACAAATAGTTTATTTTTACACCGAATAAATAATGTGTATATCTTCTGTTTCAGGTCAAGCTTCGGTGAAGTCTCTCCAGGACGCTCAGCGTACCTCCGGTGACTCCGTTAGCTGCCATGCTCGGCGGCTGCATGCCAAAAACTACTCGACGTAGCTCCTACGACTCACCTGGCTCATAAGTTCGGGGGCTGGACGCTGCAAAACTACTTGGAAGATATTCTACAAATGCATGCCACGTTCTTTTGGATCCTTTTACCAAACTTTGGATTTGGATTCAAGGCTCGGGGCTGCAGGACACATGTCATTTGTGACTTATTTTTCAAATTTGTTTGGAAGAAAAACAAAATTCAAGACTAATTTGACCCTTAGCCTGATTTTTCGATTCAACCTAAGGCTCGGGGCCTACTCCATATAGATTGTGATTTTCATCGCACCCTATACAGAAGATTATTTTTGAAGATTTAAACTACACGGGGCATGAGCACCTCATAGGCTCAAAGCAGTCAGGAAAATACTCGGGAAGACACATTCTAAACGAAGTTCAGAAGAACTCGAAGATAACTCCAGAAGTACTCGAAAGCCTGCACTACTCGGCTACGAAGATTTCGGAAGCTTATCAGGGATAGATCCCCAGGTACTCACAAGAAAAAAGAAGTCGGGGTCCTGCTAGGATTCCTCTTTAATCCTACTCGGGCTCTACCTTGTAATCCTACTAGAAATCCTACCTTGTAACTGACTAGTAACCCGCCCCCTAGGTTATATAAAGGAGGGCAGGGGTACCTAGATCGGCAGACTCAACAGAGAAACACCCAAGCGCATATACAATACCCCCCAACAGGACGCAGGGCATTACGCTACTCTGGCGGTCCGAACCTGTCTATATCTGTGTCTCATGTCCTCGCTTTTATCATCAAACTCCAGGTCTGGCGATCCCCCACCGAACAATCTACTACCTTAGGGTATCCCCTTGGTAGGTTAGCGGATAAAACACCGACAACTTCCCCAATCTTGCGATGCATAGGTTGTTCCCCTTAGCCACTCATCCTGGTGCAATTGGGAATCTTGATCGATACAGAAGAGTGGGTTTGGCATCCCTGCAATCCAAAATTTGTAACCATTAAAACTGCAGAAACTCATATCTGAGTCAGCTCTTAAATCTATATATGTACCCATTAACTAATACTTCAACCATCTCAAATTATTAGTCGTTAGATACATAGTTTTTATTATGCATATAGATATATGTTATGTCTAGGTGCATATCAAAATCTATGCATTTAGAAAAGCCAAAGTAACTAATAATTTGGAATAGAGGGAGTAATAATAAATAATATGCACGTAATGTATGTTATGACTATTCTGCTCTGGATCGACACAAGATTTGTCTGAGTTACGTACCTACGCATGTACTGTCTGCTCACTAAAGTCTGAATCGACAGCTGAACCTACAAGAAGTCGCATCTCTCGTAGTCCAAGCTGTAGTCCAAGCTAGTAAAGTTGTGGGTACTATCTCTGAACGTCCTAGGAAAGCTATGGTAATAAGGGCACTACATTAACGTGTTGAGCGCACCACTAGGATATCTGGACCAGGTCAATGCTTTAAGTGGTTCCTCATCGATTTGTTCGTGTTTGGAAAAGCCAGAGCTCTCATACGAGATTTTTTTTTTGCGAATGAGTCATACGAGAAGTATGTGCTCGGGATTCATCATTCTAAAAACAATCAAAGAGAACATGTGCCAGACTGCCAGTCGTGTCACATGTACTATGTATTAGTGCTAGGAATTGACAGCTGAGCTCTTTTTTCTGCTATACGAATACGACCTTGTCACATGGGGGGACATAGTTCACATGCCAAAAATTCTTAGTATTACATTTTGTGAGCATATGCTCGTGAAAATTGGGAAATGTTAGATCTTGTGTGGTTTGTTCGTATTTTGAGCTTGAGTTTATTCTGGTGAACCATGTATACCCACTCTGGTTTTAAATATACAACGTTTAGCTTGTCATCGATGGTATGTATTAAAAAACTGAGGAAGAATCTAGTTTATTAGGTATAATCATCAGCCAATCTGCCTGCTATTGTTGTCACAATTCATATCCGTGTCTAGCCGCACACCCAAAACAAGTGTAGCATGTATGGTCGGAAATTTCCGAAGGGTGTGGGGAGAGAGAGAATAAATACTACTTCTGTTCCAATCTTTATAGTTTTTTTACTATCCATAGTCAAAGTTTAAAAGATTTAATTTGGAAAAAATTTAAAAGTAGCTATATTCTAGGGCAGAGCAAGTATGAGCTATTAGAGATTTAAATTTTAGTTTCCTTTTAATTTATATGCTGAAACTGCACGCAGATTTGGTAGTAGTCTCAGGCCTGCAACAGTCTTTCTGTTTTACTATTTGTTGCCTCACTATGTTGTACCAAACCAAACCACCCAATTTAGTATTGTAGTAGTAGCCGCCATATCATTGCAAACGCGTCATCATCGCCAATTCCCTTTGGAACCGGCAGAACCCAAACCGGCGGTGATGTGTTCAAAGGGCATCACCGCCGATAGTATTACGAACCGGCGGCGATATGGACATCACTGCCGGCGCAAAATACGAACCAACGATGATGGGTTCAAAGGGCATCACCGACGGGTAGTATTACGAACCGGTGGTGACGCCCAACATCACCGCAAGTTGTACCTTCCTATTTTTCTCTCCCTCTCATTTCCCCTCTCTCTCCACGGTCCTTTCTCCCTTCCCTCCCCTAGCTCCCCTCCTCTCCCTTTCCGCAACGTCACATCCCCTCCTCTCCCCCGTTGCCGCCACCCCTCCCCTCCCTTCCCGCCCCGCCTCTCCTCCTCTCCGCGTGCGCCGCGGCTCGGTGCAGTGCGGCCCGCGTGGGGCGGCGGAGCGGGCGCAACTGCCTCTTTTCTTGTTTCTTGAAAAGGGTATCACCATTCACCACCGGGTCTATATCAGCGGTTCAACCCATCACCCCCGACCTTGATCCAATGGATCTCGGAACCGGCAGGGATAACCCTGTGTGGAGCGTTCGCTGATGCTCCAGGTCCAACCGCTGTCGTCACTTGATGGCGGCGAGGGTGGTAAAAGCATGGAGCGGTGGCGGCCGGCACGACGCGCAGGGTGCTCGGGCGCGGGCTGGTGTAGTCGTCGTGCATGTAGAAGTGGAGGTGCGCGGTGGCGGCGGCAGCTTCCCTGCTGCCATTGTTGCCGTTGTCCGTACCAAAGCTGCGGAGGTGGACGGCAGCGACGGCCAATAGGAAGAAGGCTGCGCCAAGGAAGAGGGGAGGACATGATGAGGTCGAGGCTATGGCTGCTTCGAAGGGACTACTTGCTCGCAATCGCCGAGGTTTGCGTATGCCCTTCTATATATACCATCACTAGTGTACCGGGACAAGGTCAATGCTTTCAAAAGTCAAATAGTCGTCCGTCTCCAATTTATTTATGCTTGAAAATTTATTTCCCAGCTCATACATAGGATTCGTAATTTCCTACAGCAAGAGGAAAGCCTAGTAATCTTCTTTGCAAGTAGTTTTCAAGAGGACTTATTGAACCAGGAGCTGCTCAAGGCTCAACCTGATGAAAGGCTGCAAAAGTTTGGAAGTGACTGCAATCTTCGATAATTTCAGCTGGAATATCACAAGCAAAATCTTTTTTCCTTACCTAGTAGAAATTTAATATGTAAGGCGTTTTGCAGTTTTAGAACTGCATTTTTTTTTTACTCTTTCTCTGTGAGCATCCATTTTATGAATGCTTAGGCTGGAAGTATCCTTAATTAAAAAGAAAAGAAAGCCACTACGTAGATACAAGCGAGAGGGAACACACGGGTAATGTGATAGAATTTTACCTTACATCGAGAGGTACTTAATCTCAATGTACTACCATATTTTATAGCTGACTTCAAAAATTCAAGTTTTAATTTTCGCACACCACGCTGACCCGCGCCTCCTCCTCCTCCGTGCTGTGTCGCTGGCAGCAGGGCCCCAGTTCCCACGCGCGTGGCGTGGCTTGTCTACCAGGCCGAACAGGCCAGCGGCGTCGGTGCATCTTTTCCTGCCATCGCGCGGCCCAGTAACCAGCCAGCGAGCGTGGCATGTGGCCTAGCAGAGTGGCACGCGAGCAGGCCTAGTTTGGAAGCAAGCTACCAGCCCATTCAAAAAAAAAATAGTCAAGAAATACAACGCGACTAGGATGATAATGACGAATGTTGCATGGTCCATGACAGAGATACAACGTCACTCATTGCAGAGCTGGCACGGCACATTGGCAAATCGTGGGCTAGCTTCAAGCAATGTGATGCGATGGGCGTCGAGGCAAGTAGGCTTGGCGTGGTTTGCTCGCTAGAAAATGTTAATGTAGACAAAGACGTGGGTCGTCCTTTGGTTATAAAATAACTCATGATGATTAATTTGCATTTTCACGTACTTAATCGGTGATCTACTCACGTACCCCCTCTATCCTAAATTTTAGATCGTTTTGACTTTTTCTACGTATATAAATTTTATTATATATCTGGATATAAGCTATATTTAGATACATAACAAAAAATATATATCTAAAAATACTAAAATAACATATAATTTGGAACGAATAGAGTAGCATCCATGTTACAGTTTTCTCAACTTATCACCCATGTTACTATCCTGCCTCATATTACACTCGATAACAAAAAAAAAATCAGTGTGACTCTAAGTTTCATCTATGGTTGAGAGTACGGCACTGGATGGTATGGCATGATGGATAGGATCGCTCTTTTTCTTGTAGAATTCTTTCTACACTATGTCTGTAACTTAATGCAAGTCGAAATTCAGGAGCCTTTTTTGTGGTGCAAAATGGATCTCGGGAGTTGATGTGCAAAGGAAAAGTACGCCCTGTGCGCCATACCGCCCATCAGAAAATGCCGAAACGGGAAGCAGAGACAAGAGTACAAAGGGAAACCAATTGGGTGGGCCCCCATCTAGCTTCCATCTCATCAATGTCCTTTCGTGTTACTGGCTGAAAAAAAATAGAATACGAGTGTCAGTACTCTATTTTATTAGGATGGACAATTTCCCTCTTTCTAGTCGCCAAAAAATCAAAGCCATTTCCTTTCCTCTTTCGGCTAAGTAGTAAGTAGTTGCCACAGTGCTGGCCCAAGCAGCCCATCATCACCTACTTTTTCCACTCGACCGGCCCAACCAGCCATGTGCTTGCCATGCCACCAGTCCACCACTACCGCCCTCTGTTCAGCACGTGAACGCTGCCGCAGCCTGCCGCACACTACTACCAAATCGTCCAGGATCAAGATCCAACGCCTCAGACGCCGTCCCTCCGAAACCACATCGCATCCGGCGCGTCCACGTGTCGCCTCCCCGCCGCACCCCCTGTCTCCGCGCAGAAAAGGCAGGTTGGGGAGGAAGAAGCCAACGACGAGCCAAGGCAAACCCCCACTCCCACCCCCCACCCCCCCCCCCCCCCGCCCCCCAAAATTTTTGATCTCCCTCCTCCCATCCCTTCCCCACCAAATCCGGCGGGCCAAACCCTAGCAAAGCCGATCGCCATTTCCCCGGCGGCGAGGGGGTTGGAGAGCGCCGCCATGAGCCGCCGCCGTGCCGGCTACGGGCAGGCGCAGGCGCTCATCGACCTGGACAACGACGCTGAGGACGGTGAGCGCGCCCCCCGTCCCCCCCAAAAATCTCCCCCCTTTTACTCCGCCTGATTCTTGACTTGAGGCCTCGTGTTGTGATTTCTGGTGACGGGAACCGCGGGCGCGCGGTGGTGGTGCGGTTGGTTGGCGCCGCGCCGCGCTTGCGTTGGGCCGTTGGTTGTTTGGGGGCTGATTTGGTTTGCTCTGTACGGGTTTAGGCGATTGGCTGCTCGCTCCATGTTTGTTTTGGCGCAAATGGTGGTGGGTTCTTAGGTCTATGTTGCCTCAGATTTTGGGGAACAGGCGGATGCTTGTATAGAAAACACTCCGGCGGTTGCTGTTTGTCTGGATCAGATGACTGGGTAGTGTTTTGTCTCTTGGAAATGGACAGGGTTCCTGGTTTCGCTTGTGCCTCCAGTTTCTCTAGTGCAGAACCTGTAAACGTGCTGTTATCGATATTTCTTTTACTTGTCCAAAAAAAAAACTTGACCAGAGGGGCAGATGTCCCTCTGATTTTGTTTTAAAGAAGAGTCAGCTTTGAACCCGGGCAGTTTATTGGGGTTTCATCAACCGCTGGAGTTCATCAATCATCACTCTACTGTTGTGCCATGAGAAGCTTTGGTTCTTTTAATTGCATAAAAGTTTAGTGAATTTATTAGTGCAGAGCATGTGTAGTGGCGCTTGGTGCCTTTTACAGTGTATCTGGCACTAAATCGAAGCTGTTAAAGCGCGTAGGATTTATGGAGCCACTTGCAATATGCAAAGTAGATGCTAAGAAGTGATCGATTTCTAGCTACACCTTTTTGCAAGACTAACAGCAGACTTAGTACAGAATTTATGAAATAGATTATGCATGTGTTTTCAAGTTCTGATATAATTTCTGTTCCTGCTTGTAGAGTGCCAAAACAAGCGTTCTCGAACAAGTAGAACGGCAGCATTGAAGACGTCTGGGAGATCCAATCATGTATTACCTTCCTTTTACGATAACCTTCCCCAAAACA
This sequence comes from Panicum miliaceum, assembly GCA_032594955.1. Classification (NCBI taxonomy): domain Eukaryota; kingdom Viridiplantae; phylum Streptophyta; class Magnoliopsida; order Poales; family Poaceae; genus Panicum; species Panicum miliaceum. Next base: position 6,602,150 of record CM064072.1, read on the forward strand.
GAAGCTCACGCATTGCAACTAGCAGGAGGGACAAGGCAAATCAAGACAAGTTGAATACTGATATTTTTGAATTATACATGGAGTACGTGGTGCCATTCTCTCTAATTTTATTAGTGGATCTTTTGAAGAAAGTTTGTATTCTTATTGCTCCTATAACTTTTTTCACAGGGATCTCTGGAAGCACATTGATGAAGACAAGAAGAGTGCTTATGCGTACTTTGATTCTTTATGGTTTAACATGTATTACTGTGGGCGGAATATATCCAATGTCCTTAAATGGATAAAGGCTAAGAGAATATTTTCAAGACAATATGTTTTTGTTCCTATTGTTTGTTGGTGAGTTACTTTCACTACTACCTTGTGTAATCACTTAATGAATTGTCAGATAGGTATCAAATTTCCACTTTTTTTTTACTGCAGTGGACACTGGAGCCTCCTTGTCTTATGCCACTTTGACGAGGCAAATTGCTCGGATATTAAGAAAGGACCACGCATGATAGTGCTGGACTCACTTAATACGACAGATCCGACAAGGTTGCAATCAGCCATCAGAAAGTATGCTGCTCTAATCTCTCCCTTCTGAATTTCCAGACAGTAATTTATCTATAGATATTTTGGTTCTGTTTGATAAAGACACATGATTCAAATGTTGGAAAAACATAGCTAATCGCTTGGTTCCCTTTTATGCATCCCCCCCCCCCCCCCTTTACGTACAGACCAAGGTGTCCTGTTGGCTGTTGCCTCTCATGCAGATTATGCCTTAATGATATGCATCTGAAACTGAAAAACAGTGAGCCTGTCCATTCCTATGGCTGAGTTGAGTTGTATAATAAAATTTCAATATGACAACAGCTCGCCAGATTAAGCCACATCAAATTCAGCTTTGCTGCAGCACGTCATAATTATCGACCAGACGGTTCACAAAATAGTTCGTTTTGACAGTTTTGGACTTAAGTTGCATTGCATCAATGACTTCAGCCGTACATTTTTTCTGCAACTGATATAGCACATCAATCTGGATTTTATGCTTGGTATTTGTTAATTTTACTAGCATTTAATTTCTGATGCTGGTATGCTAGATTCATTGTTGACATTTACAAAACTGAAGAGCGGGAAGAAAGCAAGCAGTTCATAAACAAAATCCGTCTCGAGTTTCCCAAGGTATTTCTGTAGCACCTTCTTCGTCAGTATATCATTGCTTTTAAAATCTAGATTTCTTATGGTACTCCCTAAAGTAACTTTGCAGGTGCCACAGCAAAATGGGGATGAATGTGGGATTTATGTTTTATATTTCATCCAGTGCTTTCTTCAAAACAAAAAACTGGCAGAAGTTCTTGAAAGTAAAATATTGGAAGAAGATTTCACCCAGCTGGTGTGTCATGCTGTTCCACAACTCTTATACCCCTTTTTCCATCTTTCTAATGTTTTGACTAATTTATTTTATCTGTATGACTAGCTTGATGATGGCTGGTTTAATCCAGAGGAACTAGAGAACTTCCGCAAGGATATCCATTCATTCCAAGCGTATGTTTCACCTGCGGTGTTTATTTCCTGTTTGTGGAATTGCGACTGTGATCTCATTGCCCTTTTTACACTACTGCAGGAATCGGAATAGCAAAATTGCAGAGTAGTGTAGCTAGCAAGATGGTGCCAAGTATATAAGTTGGTATGTGAACTATCAAGCCTTTTGATTTCCACTTATGCATGTTGCCTTTTATCAGTTATTCATTTATTTATCTTTATATATCCAGGTACCATCATCAAATATCGTAGTATATACAAATTGCTGAGTTTCATCTTCACTGGCAGCTCATTGAGGAAATTTGAATCAAATTGCTGAGTTTCAATTTCCCTGGCGGCTCATTGAGGAAATTTGAACATTGTTCGAGAATCTGTTGTAGTGCAGGTTTATGCATGGAAGAGGGAGACTTATGCTTGCCCGGGCATAGAGCTTCGCTGACAGATAGTACCTGGTTGTGCAGACTCTTGGTGTTCCCTTTCCTCAAAGAAGCTTAGATATTACTAGATTTATCGTATTCAAGCAATTGAACGTGGTAGCTGTACATTATATCAGGAACTACTAGGTGAGATTACTATCACTCTTTGGGATATATTTTAGCAGGGGTGCATTCCATGTACTAGTGTATGTATTCGCACACTAGAGATGTATGAGACACCTTCAATTTCTGGGTAATACAGTTATAGTCGCATACTCTGTTGTGCTGAAATTGCCTCAGTGTTAGCAGAGAAATCCTCGGCATGTACCATATAGGGATCAGATATATTCTGCTGTTGCTGTTGTGCCAGAGATTAGAGATCAGAGATCACATGATATGTGTGACGCCCAGGAGCCCAAATGCAGCGGTTCGTCCCGTGCAAATATCTATGAGCATGCTTCGGCATCACCTGGTGTCCTGGTCTGTGGCCGAACGTCGCCTGTTGTGTCTTGTGTGATGGTTCCTGTTAGCTGAGGGTGCAGGGATGCTGCATCCAGTTTCTACTTAAAACTCGGCAGGATCACTTAAAAACACAGTCAGGTTAGGAAAAACGTTCATTTTACTCCGAGGATAAGTGGGAGAAGGCATTTTCATGCGGGGAGGTGCCCGGGCCGAGGTTTGAGGCGACCAAAGAAGAGGTGCGATTCGGCTGTGTTCATGATCTGTGGAGACGAGAGACGAACCGTCTTAGGAATCCAGTGTTTTTCCTATGTAGCATCCAAACACACGTTTTATAACTTCCATGTGTTTTGGATTTCCGTAGGATTTCAATTACATATCTGTTCCAATTCTATGTTTTTCCTATTCCTATGTCATATGAATCCTGTGTTCCAAAGGGGGCCTAATATGGAATTTAGTAATACAGTTTGAATGCAAGGATCTAATAAGATGGAGGAGGAAAACTGATTTAAAGTACTTAAATTTCTTAAAACCCTTATGCCTGCATCTGGAGCATCCGTTTCAGCCTTTCGCCTTTCGTACCCGAAAGCTTGGGAGTCCCTCTAATTTTGGGTCACTAAGAGTCTTATTGGTTGCATACCAACTTTTGCCGAGCTAAAATCATGGCAAGCCAAGATATTAGCTTACCCAAATCAGGGCATTGCCAAAGTGTTGGTAAGAAATTTAGATATTTATTTGATTTAGTGCCAAAATATGGCAACCAATATTTTTTCCTTTGTAAAGTTTAAGAAGTGTCTAGTAACTTGTTATTGTTTTGGTCACAAGTATTGAAGTGCTAACTTTTAGATATGAAGAATGGTAGCTAAATTTTATTGGCATGCCCTAATTTTGATTTGGCAAAAATTAGTATCCAACCAATCCGGTTCTAAGTACGTCCAGAGGAGAAACGCCCCCAACCGTCCTGCCTCCGGAGCCTCCCAGATCTAGCACCGCCGGCCCCCTCCTCTCCTTCTTTGGCGTTCTTTGTCGGTGACCGGAAGGAGTGGAGCCACCCCGTTAGTACCTAGTTATGGTACTATAATAGTATAGTATAGCTAGTAGATCTTTGAGTTTCTCCCGGATGGAAAAGTCCTCCCTTGCTCCGGCTGCTGGCAGCGCCGTCGTTGTTCTCGTCGCCGTTGTCTTCATCGTGCTCGGTGCCGGCGACATAGGAGCAAAGATGAGTCAGAATAAAATAAATAAGCCAATTTCTTCGGTGCCATGAAAATTTTAACGAACTTCCTTCAATACCATAAAATCTTTCAAATTCCCCTCGGTGCCATGAAAACTTTAATTTAACCCTTGTATGATATTTCCATTAGGGATCTATTAGATTTGAACAACGTTAAAAGGGGAATTTGCGTCATGTGAAATGACATATGTACCCCTATTTCACTGACTAAAGGGCCCACTTGCAGAACCTTATCCCCTCCATCCACCCGGTTCTCTTCTCTCCCCATCTCTGCATCTCTCCCGTCGACCTCTCCATCCGCCCCGAGGCCCCGACGAGTCGACGACCCCCTCCGTCGGCCCCTCGCGAGCCAGGCACGGCGGCCTCGGGCGTCCAGGCGCGACGGCCCCGCGGGCGGCCAGGCAACGCACGGCCCCGCGGGCGGCCAGGCAACGCACGGCCCCGCGGGCGGCCAGGCGACGGCTCCCACGCGGCCAGGGCCCAGGAGGCTCTCACTCGACTGGCTGCGCTGGTCGGGCGAGCCGCCGCTCGCCTCACCGCGGGGGGACAGCCGGACCCGTATCTCGCCTCGCCGCGTGGCACCCAAAGACGCTGTTGGTAGACATGCCCGCCGGGCAGGTGCTCGAAGTGGCTGAGGGAGAAGCGAGCTGAAGGAGAACTGGAGAAGAGCATAGAAGGGCGGAATCCCTCCCCGCGCTGGCCGCCGTCACGTCACAGCTACAGCTCGCCGTTCGTCCGTTGACCACACTGGCCCACCGCCGGATGCTCTTGGCTTTGGCTGGACCACGGCACTGTCTCGCGTCTGGGCTGGAGGCCACCGTCTCCCACGGTGTTGCAGCCGCAGAAGCTGTGCCAAGCGGTCGCAACTGTTGTTGCTGCGGACCTCGGAGGTGTCCAGCAAACTATCAGCGATGCAGATCTACCTCCTCTTGACGTCTTCCATGGCTTTGCTCCACATCTGGCCGACACTGCTGCTGCCGCCTCCTCTGCCACTCGCTCTCAAGCAGCACCAACTCTACACCATGCGAGTCACCCCGCTCATCATCACAAGCCGCGCTGCCGCCCCCGAGTTCGTCGCCGGTCATCTCGGGGTCTCATCGAGCCAATTGTATACACTCCAGCGCTACTACTCAACCTCAATCACCTCGCTGAAGATGCTCATTTTTTTGTCTCGGTGACCCCATTTCAACCTCAATTCTTTGAAGCAGGAGGCCCTTTCTGTCCCGACGTCATCAACGTCAGTCAAGGGCAGCATGCTCACCGGCGTTTGCGTTGGGTTTCTAAAGATCTTGTGTTGGGTCCTGACTTGTACTTTTCACCTTCTTCGAGGGTCAATTTGTAATGCTGCTTATTTAAATATATCTCTACTGCTAATAAGGTTGTAGTGTCCACGTCACACCCCCGGATCTGCCTCCCCGTGGTTCTGCCTCTCCGCCGCCCCCTACCAAGCACGCCAGCGCTCCCCCTCACGCTCGCCGCCGCCGCCGCTCTCGCCTCCTCCTCGCGACGCTCTCGCCTCCCCTCGTGCTCGCCTCCGGCGGCCGAGGCCCAACCCGCGGCGCCCTCTCTCTCCCCCGCTTGCCATCGTCACCCTCTCTCCCCCTCGCTGCTGCCGTCACCCTCCCCCCGCCCTCGTTGCCGCCGCCATGCCTGCCCCAGACGCCGCCCTGGACCTGGCCTCGCCGCCGCCGCCGTACCCGCTCACCCACTGCCTGCCGCGCATCTCTTCCCCTGCTCGTCGAAAAGGCCCGCCGCGCCGTCGACGAAGGCCCGCGCCTCTCTTCCCCAAACCCGCGGCCAGCACTCGCTCCCCGTCATCGCTGACCTCGCCTGCTCCTCGTGGCGGGCCGCGGCACGGGACCCGCTCGCGTGGCGCCGGGTTGACCTCCGCGACTGGGCCACCCTCACCTCCGGCTGCCGCGCCGCGGGACCGGGGCCCTCCTGCACTCGGGTCCCCATCCATGCCGCTCTCGCCGACATCTTGGACGTCGCCGCCACGCTGGCGGAAGGGCGGATTGAGGCCGTGCTGCTCCCAGAATTCGCAGATGAGGATCACCTCCTGTTCCTCGCTGAGAGGTGAAATTTCTTCTCCTCGGTTCTTCGATCCTTTTTTTTTGTTTCCCGTAAGGAAATGTTGGTTGACCTTTGGCTATATGATACTGGTATGGGGTCTTGTATTCGCATCAAATCCTTCCAAATCGGCTTATTTAAAGAGATAGATTTGATCCAAGGTGAATATGTTTCGTTCGTTTCTGTGGATAGACACCAGATACTTGTTAGTTTGCATATGGATACGCTGCTGATTTTCTAATTGTTTCTTTGCGTGATTGCTGTCTGAATAAGTATTGAAGCAAATGGCATTGTTCATTTGTAATAACAATGAAAGGATATCATAAGGAATATAGATGGGAATTGTAGTTTCACTTGCTATTTTTTAATGGTGCTTGTGTCTTCACATTCTTTATTCCCAAAACAATCTGAAAAATATGGTGAGTTTAGCTGTACTGATTTCTGTGTTTATTGAATTTAGTGGGAATAGTTGTTTCTCAACATTATGCATTTACCACATGATATGAAACTAATGTTGAAAAGTTGTAATGATCCAAGGAATGATGTTGCTTCTGCCCAGTGGGTAGAAAATAAACATCTAGAACTTTCCGTTATAAAGTTTGTTACCTTTCTTCAGCACAGCCATAGTGAAACATCTAGCACTGATAGCTTAGGAACAGCCACGTTGCAGATAAACCTGGATTTTGAAATGGCCAGTCAAAAGCAACCACAAATTAGAAGAAAACTATATCTAAACAGAAGATAATTTATGGGAGCTTGATAGGTTCTATGGTCATATTGTTATTTGTAATTTTGGGAGTAGTAAGATAGTGCCTTGTAACTTGTAAGCCATCAGCCATGTGTGCCTGTATATCGTATCTGTGTTGCACTAATATGCTACTGCTGTCAGCATTCTCTGAAAATACTTTTCGGTCATATGAGTATCTGGCACACAACTTCACAAGTATCTCAAATCATAACATTTCACCAAAACATGTATGGTGAAGCATAATTTAGATAAAAACACCTTGTCCGTTAAAGAAAACAGAGCAGTAAGTTTGATCACAAAGTATGAAACAGGGGGGTTTATGGTCTGATTTGCTCCCTTCAATGTAGTAAACACATCCCAAAGTGTTTCCCTTTTTATGTAGGTAGCAAAAAAAAATTTGAAATCGGTATGGTGCTAAAATGTTACTTTCCATCATGTACATATTTGATCTATCTTTTGTTTGGATCAACAACAATATTACTGAATGCCTCTGCAGTTCTTTGTACAGGAACATTTAATTTATCGATTTCATTCAGTTATATTGGTTAAGTAAACTTCATTCAGTTCTTTGATCATCATGATGGATGTTGTTTATGCTTGCTGTTGACAATCGTTTGGTGTCCTTTTTTTTGTTAATTTGTTCCCAGCTCAAGTTTACAAACTCAATTTTATAATTTTTGTTAGAGCACGAGCAGGTTGGGTGGTGTCTGAATGATATCTTCATCGCAAATTTTCTGCACCCACCAACTTGCTAGACCCCTAATTGTCTAACAGTTGACCTGTAAATGTTATGAGGCTATGGTTATTTAAGTCTGAGTTAGATTTCTATCTATTTTTCCCAGGTGTCCGAACCTGCAGTATTTCAGCCTTCTGACTTATGATCAGTTCTGTAAGGCAATAGGTGAACTTCATTCACTTAAAGGCATGGCAGTGGATGAGAGTCTTTATCAACTACGATGTCCTCCTCCACATGTATCAGTGCTGCCCAGACTTTGTGGAACTGAAGGTGTCTGCTTTGTACGTTGATGAAGAGATGGCTTCGGTCATCTGTAACTCTCTTCCTCAGCTGAAGAAGCTCGAGATACCAAGTTCAGATATGTCTACCTCTGCGATAATAACGTTCCTTGATTGCCTAGAGGAGTTTGAGTACCTGGACATATCAGGTTATGAGACATCCGCAATCTCCAGCATTGTTCTTGAAAAAGCTTCACGGCTCTCAAGATCTTTCTCTGGAACTCCCAAGTTTGAGCTCGGGGAGTTCGTGGACTGCTCGAACTGTGGGGAGCATAACATTAACCCTGGAGAGCATTGTAAGTGCATGATGGATCACAAGGTGATGGACTGGCTGGTTGGACCTGCATAGACTTCCTGAACCAAGGGCGTCTATGTTTTTTTTTGTTGTTGTTAAATTATGATGTTTTTCTGCTTGTAAAATGTCAACCTTTTTCTCATCTTTAAACAAGGTGATTCTTAGAAAATTGTATCCGAAGGTTAATACATTTGGCATATTGGATACACTTTCTTTCCATCATCTTTAATATGTATTTTGCTATTAAAATTTATGACTTGGACAAATATATCTATTGTCTTCTTACCATATTTATTTAAAATTATTTTATTTTGTTCAAATATTGTGTGCCCCTAGCATGGGTCTTTACCTAGTATATATAAAGTATTAAAAAAAAGTACGTCCAGAGCATGGCTGTACATAGTAAAATACTGTACTATCCGAGTCCAAGTGGTCGCCTGTGCTGCTGCAGCGGTAGTTTCCATGGTACAAGGTTGTTGTCTTCTCTTTATTTCCTACAGCTCATTGCAGCACCGGATAACCCATTGCCGCAGCAGTAGTTAGTTTTGCTTATGTGAGGGCTGAACATGCCAGGCGACAAGGACTTATTACGCTTAATTTCCTGGACATGTTAATTTTGGTATAAAGTTTAGCAAATATAATTTGTATGGCCCAGTTCGCCAGGACCAAATAGGGACGGACCCCAAAAAAACAAGTTGTCTCTTTTTCTTGCAACTTAAAATTCTTAAAATACCTTCTGCAATCTGCATTGATCCTTGAACGCCCTTCATGCTGCCAGTGCCCACATCCCAAGATAAAATATGGCTACTTTCCGAGTCAATGTTAGTCGCCTGCGCTGCAGTAGAAGCAGTTTCCAAGGTGTACAAGGTTATCGTTGCTTGTCTCTTTCCTGCAGCTGCTAATTGCAGCATTGGAAGACCCAGTTAAAAACCATAGTGACCATCATCAATCAACTCATTTACTAAGAGCATCATGTGCTTATCCAATGCAAGAGCGTAAGGAGTTCAGCCAAACGTGTCGCCCTTCTCGAGGGGAGAAATTCTTGATTTTTCACTTGGGAATACCTGCGTGGACCGTATGAGATTCCGATGGTATAGGACAACCACGCACAGAGCTTTCTTTTTTTATAAAAAGAAGGCTTTTAGGCATCAGCAAACTCCAAAGAACATCAACATCTCATCGGAATGATCAACTCCTGATGTATCTGGACATGGTGATACTTCTATGTCTGTTGCCAAGTTTGTACTCCCTCCATCCTAAATTATTAGTTATTTTGATTTTTTCTAGATGCATAGATTTTATTATGTATCTAGATATATGTCTAGATGCATAGCAAAATCTATATATCTAAAAAGTCAAAACAACTATATTGGGTTCGGACATGCAGAAACCAGACAGATTTTGAGAAAAGGAACTCAAGCTCAGCTTAATAACCTTAGAGTGATAAGTGAGAGGGAGAGCAAGCCAAGTGAGCAAACGGGCAAAAATCCCCTCCTCAAAGCCCTAGGACTCTATTTATAGGGAGAAGGAGACGACTGTTTATATTTATTCTATTGGTGGGGTCAAATATTACAAGTTAGTACCTAGGATTTACAAAGAAGTCTTTGAAACTTATAAATAGGTCCCTGGATGCCGCAACTAAGTCCCTAGACCTCATAAACAAGCCCTTAGACCCCATAACTTAGCCTCTTTTACACAAAGGGGCTCCCTAGCCTTAGGTGATGGCCTAAGGCGCACCCCCAACAGTAGCGCCTCAACTATTCGGTCTCGGCTGGCACAACAAAGCCGAGTAGCTGATCTTGTTAAAGATGCATATCTACAATCCAGCCCTCGGTTGCAAGGAATGTCCTTTGCAACTTAGACATGTGCGCCTCACTAAAAACTCCATCCCAAAAATCCAGTATGAAAAAAGGGCATAGAGAAAAGAGCATGCACATGTTTTGGTTTACATGCACAAGTGCCAACTTTAGATCCTTCAGAGTTGCGATTTTGTAGGCAGCTTCGATTCGCTCTCGAGCTTCGATCAACGAGTGGCTCATCTTCCGGTGTAGTCGGAGTGGTCGTGGCTGAAGGTAGCCGCAGTCAGCGATGTAGTCAGAGAAGTCATGGCCGAAGGTAGCCGCAACGTCTTCAAGTCTTTTCTCATGAGCACCAGATAAGACTCCATCATCTAAGATGGACTGGTCCTCCGTTACACCCCGAGCACCTCTTGGCTGGTGTTCGTGAGATAAGCTTCACATGTAGTGGAAGTAGTCGACGTAGATGACATAAAAGTTGAGGTAGTTGTAGTAGTCGTCGAAGGTGATGCAGTTGTCATGCACTCGAGCCGTTGAAGGTGATGATGAGCTGGCGAGTCCTTTGAGCTGAAGTAGCGGCGAGAGAGACGTCGGAGGTGAAGCCGAAGGTCCCGGCGAGCCCCTCAAGCCGAAGTAGTGGCGAGGGTGACGCTGGAGGTGAAGCCGAAGGTCCCAGCGAGCCCCTCAAACCTAAGTAGTGGCAAGGGAGATGTCGGAGGTGAAGTCGAAGGTGACGGCGAGCCCCTCGAGCCAGAGTATGGGCCGAGGCGGAGTCGTTGACGATGTCGAAGGTGACGGGGAGCCCCTCGAGCTGGAGTATCGACCGAGGCGGAGTCGTTGACGATGTCGAAGGTGACGGCGAGCCCCTCTAACCGGAGTATCGGCCGAGGCGAAGTCGTTGACGATGGCGAAGGTGACAGCGAGCCCCTCAAGCCGGAGTATCGGCCGAGGCGGAGTCATTGACGGTGCCGAAGGTGACGGCGAGCCCCTCGAGCCGGAGTATCGACCAAGGCGGAGTCGCTGACGATGCCGAAGGTGACGGCGAGCCCCTCGAGCTGGAGTATCGGCCGAGGCGGAGTCATTAACAGTGCCGAAGGTGATGGCGAGCCCCTCGAGCCGGAGTAGTGGCGGGGATGAAACTTTAAGTGCCAGGCTTTGTCGAATCTACAACTTAGGTGAAGTTAATTCTACGATTTGTACCTGAAAGAGGTGATATGTTTGCAACGTGTGTAGAATGGTTTAGCGACCATTTTCTTGAAGTTATCCATAAACACAAGTGTTTTTTGCACTTTTCTTTTTCTTGGCCGAAGGTGTTTTGGTTTCGTATCCATTAGGGTCGATAGCCCCTATTTTTTTTTTTGCTTATTGCACTTTTCTTTTTCTTAGCCGAAGGTGTTTCGGCTTCGCATCCCTTAGGATCAATAGCCCATTGGCTTTCTTGTGCTTGTTGCACTTTTCTTTTTCTTAACCAAAGGTGTTTTGGCTTCGCATCCCTTAGGATAGATAGCCCGTTGGCTTGGCTTTCTTTTGAGGTCATAAGCCTCTTAGCTCCTCAGAGCTATTCTTTTTTTGCCATGCATGATGATATGGTCATGCAATGAGTTGATTTGATGTATGCTTTTGATGCATATGAATGGAGATGGATGCATTTGCAAGAATATTGCAAGGTTTGCCAATTCCAGATCCTTAAAGCTGATAAGGACCGAAGGTCAAGATAGTGCTCTTGAATGCTAGAGCGGATGAATTGCCATTGTTAAGGTGGAATCCAACTGTTGATGAACATCATTATAATGGAAGTCAATGACTAATGAACACCAAAAGAAACCAATCCAATAGCCAGCAAGAGCCGGAGGTCAATAAGAGATCTCTCTTGATAAAACCCATATACTGTGAAAACCAATGTATCAAGCACTTAGGTTTGGGATGAAAACCAATATTCCTGTGAAATGAATGCGAAGGTCTAGCATAAAGGGGTTAGCCTACGGCGGAGAAGGAGTGTTTACCTTGAAGAAAACCTGCATGTTAGTGAAGGCAAATTCCATTGTATAAGAAATGTATAACTTTCAAAAATATCTCCTCTGGCTAAGTGTTTTGGGTGAAGTCTAGATTGGAGGTCATAAGATGTTTTGGCTTCAATACCCTTAGGTCTGGAAGCCCCTTGCCAATCAAGTGTTGTTGCACTTTTAGATAAGTATGCAAAGTTTGCGAGGCATGCGAACTTTGCTAACTTACATAATTGGAGCATTCAAGATGCGATGGTCAATGTTTGTAACTCTTCGTTGCTTCGACCCAAGATAAGCTGAAACGCTTAGACAAAAGCAGTTAAGCATCGCGAGGTAGATAAACATCTCTAGGTGTGGTACCTTCGGGATGTTTTGCTTGGAGTTCTCTAGCACATTCTTTGCTTATAGAGGTTCTTAGCTTAAAGAAATAGTGATTTAAGGTTAGTGAAGAATGCTTGTAAATGACTTGGTCCCTCAAGGATCTTCTAACCTCAATTTTCGAAATATATTATTTGCTTCTGAAGGTTGCTTGTTTGGAGAGAACATGATCTACGGTGAGCAACAATCGCCCTATAAGTGACTTGGTCCCTCGAGGACCTTCGAACTTCAATTTCTGAAATATATTCTTTTCTTCTGATGGTTCTTTGCTTGAAGAGAGCCCGCATCCATGACTAAGGAAAGCCAATTAAGTTAGGAATTTTCATCCTAGCCTTCTCTAGAAGTTAATAAAAGCTATAACCTTCTCTGGTGGTTAATAGAGATTTGAAAACCAATATGGTGATACATAATCTTCTCCAAAAGCTCTAACCTTCTCTAGGTCAACGAAGGTAGAAAACCAATAAAATCATAACCTTCTCCAAAAACTCTGACCTTCTCTAGGTCAACGAAGGTAGAAAACCAATAAAATCATAATCTTCTCTAAAAACTCTGACCTTCTTCTCTAGGTCAATGAAGGTAGAAAACCAATAAAATCATAATTTCTCTCTAACCAAGTATGATAACTGCATTTTGGAAGGAAAATTATACTCAAGAAAGGGGTCAGTGAGTTGGTTTCACTATATTGAACTAACTTAGTTGGAGAACAAAGAGCTTAGAGAGCTTAGAGTATGCCGATGCACTAACAGATAAATAATAAGCGAAGTTGTTTAAAGGATACGTCCTGCAAATATAGAGGTTAGTGAGAGGAGATTTCAGTAAATGAGATGAGCATAGATTTTTAGATAAGCGAAGGTGTTGCATATAATTGGAAAAATATTTTGGCCGGTCCTGCCAGCTTCGATGGTTTGTTTAATGATAAAAAATATCATTGTCAAGTTATGGAAAATCTGCACCGTAGAGGCTGAGCAGCTTCGATCTCTAGCTTTTATAATAGAGAAGTCTCTGGTAAACATAAAAAACCTTTGCTGCGATCTGCTGGTTAGTACAGTACAATCCAAACTGCAGGCGGCCGATGTCGAAGGTCCGCAAAAGCATAAATTTTGCAGAATTATAATGGTTCAGGTGGAATACTTATCTGATTTTTGGTCATAGTTCGGGCCTTTCACTTGGTCCAAGGGTTGCATGCCTCGCTGACGCGAGCGATGGTGACGAGTGGGCAACTCGTGGGACAAGCAAATGTTGCTCTGCATGCCTTGTTTACACTGATTAAACCGGCTCCTTGGATTGGGTTGCCGAAGGTGGCTGCATGTCTGCTTTTTGCTCCTCGTGAGAGGGTGCCTGCCAGCTTCGCGGCTTTTGCGAAGGTGGTGGCCGTGACTTCTTGCATGGCTTCTACGTGAATGATCGAGGGTGGCAACAAAAAGTTCTTGTGGCTGCCTGTGTTCGAAGGCTGTAGAACTTGCATATGATTGATAAACTCGCTCCCCAACAGCTTCGCTTGATATGAGCAGGGACTTGTCGTTGTAGCGACGTGCGGCTGCTCGAAGGTGATGTGGCCTCGTGGGCCATGTTAATTAGGACCAAATTTCGCTGCTTGCCTGCACGGGATGAGCTTGCTTGCATGTAGCTTGCCGTTGTAGCAATATGCTTGCATGTAGCCTCGTGGGCCGTGTACATGTGGCGTTGCTTAGTGGCTTCTGATTCTGCTCGTGAGCTTTTCCTTCGCTAGCTTGAAGTTTCTTTGATTGAATCTGATCTTCCTTGGGTTTTGGATTTTCATAATCAACTAGTGACCTTCGCTTGGTGCTTAGCCTGCAGCTTCGGCCTAGTTGTGGTTGGCACTTGGTGAACCAGGAACTAGTTTTGCCTTCGCGTTGCATGATGCTGCTGTATGAAGGTGATTGATGAGCACCTTGGTGAATCATGGTCTCTTGCATTTTCCTTCTGTGGGATGGTGGGTTTCTTATTTCTGCAAAAGATTTTTTCTTTGACCGAAGGTGGTCAGCTATTAATTTTGGACTTTTGCAATTGGTTAGTAACCATCGATCGGTTGTGCTTTTATTTATTTATTTTTCCATCAGCTCATCTATCCATGCCGCGGCAGCGGCTTCGACGCCGATGTTGGCGCAGGTGACGGCGCAGCCTGCGTCGAGCGAAGGTGGCGAGCAGCTGATCAACAACAAGTAGCTAGACCGCCTCATGCGGAGGTGGCGAGCATTTTCGCTTGGACCTGCATGGTCGCGAGTGTGGAGACATGCCCACGTGCCTCCAATGTGGTTTTGCCTGATCGTGTTTCCTCATGGGTGCTCTGGTAGCTAGTTGCATCATTTTGAACCTGCGATCACTGCTCCTATACTAGCTTCCGATAATGCCCCATAAATCCCTGGTCGGAAGTGAAGCTGATAGATTCTTTTTCGCTTAAAAGTGATGAGAGACCAGCAACAGCCAACATTCACTAGCAGCTTTCTTATCTATAGAACATCTTGGCTTCGTAAAAACCAGCAGCATGGTCACCTTCGACGGGTTCTTGCCTCGTTCGAAGGTGCTGGATGTGTTCTTGGCTTCTTGCCTCTCGGCATCCGAAGGTGTGTGCAGGTGATTGATCGAGGGTGAAAGATGATGTCGGGTGCTCTACTTCTTGGCACTTGGCACATTCACCTTGTGAGAATGCTATCGTCAGCGGCTGGCTGCCTTAATGCCCGGCGGCTTTGCATGCATGCGGAGGTCACATCAGTGGTATTGCTGCTGAGCTGCCGAAACTGCTGGATGCATGGGGAAAGGAGTGCACAGTCGAAGGTGAGGCTGCTAAGCTGCCCTAAGCTTGGCTCTTATTTTTCTCTTGACCTCAATCTCTCTAAAAAAACTAAAACGTGCTTTAATATGGTGGGCGCCGGCCGTTGGGTTCTGACGTGCCGAAACCAGACAGATTTTAAGAAAAGGAATTCAAGCTCAACTTAATAACCTTAGAGTGATAAGTGAGAGGGAGAGCAAGCCAAGCGAGAGCTCGATTTATGGGGAGGAGGAGACGGTTGTTTATATTTATTCTATTGGTGGGATCAAATATTATAAGTCGATTCCTAAGATTTATAAAGAAGTCTCTAAAAATTATAAATAGGTCCCTGGATGCCGCAACTAAGTCCGTAGAGCTTATAAACAAACCCTTAGACCCCATAACTTAGCCTCTTTTACACAAGGAAGGTCCTTGGCCTTAGGTGATGGCCTAAGGTGCACCCCGAACAGACTAATAATTTGAGACGGAGGGAATATCAAGGAAAGGCAAATCTGCACGGATCTTGTCCATTGCATCCCGTGTTAGTCTGGCTCAATCTCCTCCGTGAAACTGACGCGTACTGTATTACGTTGCGCTCCAGCTACGCTGCCACTATTTCGTCAGCTCCCATGTCGATATCACCCGGAAGAACTCCGGAATATGCTCTAGCCGCTTGCCCGTCCAATCGGGAAATGTTTTCATAATATGTTGTTTTTATAAAAGAAAATACATAATACACTCAAATTTGGATGTTGGAGAGATGTCATTATCCAAAACATAATACACTAAGAAAATGGAGAAGTAATTTTGTATTAAAAGGTAAAAAATCTCTCAAATTTGAGCCAAGACCCACCATGTTCTAGGCTCTAGCCATTCTGTGTGCCCATGCTACTAAAATGGGATGGTGAGCTGTAGAAGACTACCGACGACTGGCCGGACCACAAGGTCCACAGGCACCACCAAGAGAACAAAAGCACAAAATTCTTCATGTGAGAGCTGGGCCTCCGGATATAAAGGGTAGGATATGAAAGAATTTTTATACGAGCTTTAGGTCCATTACGATATGAATTATAGAGGAAAATGTGCACACTAGATTTGATTTTGTTTTTGAAGGTAAAACACTAGATTTCGTTTGAGCTTTTTACATTCCCAAAAACCACAAGCTTATTAAAACAAAATACTACATATAGAAACAAGTAGTATCATCTAAGAGTTGAGAGGTTAAAATCCTAGTCCACACAAGTATTAAATGCTAAAAAAAATACTAATTCCCTCCCTGCAACTCAAAATAGGTGTTTTTGCATTGGAACATCGACACAATATGCGAAATGACGTGTTAACTAGAAATTTCTATGAAACATCCAAATAAATACAAGTGCATATTTTGAAATCACCTTTCATGATTAATCTAGTAACACTTAATCCTACATTGTCAATGTACATAATTCTTTATATGTCAATGACTGTAGTTCAAAAAAATTTAACCGATACAGAACTAAATGATATCTATTTTAAATGGAGGCAACAAGAAAAACGAAAATACTAGCAGCTGGCATGGGAATCCTTGGTACCCAAATCTTCACGCCATCGTTATTCAGAGACGCCCACACTACTGTTGTGCTCGTGCATTGAGCGACACACCCCTCTGACTCCAACGTCCGGATCTCCTGTGGGCATTTACTTAGTCTACTTTGTTGTACCAAAGTCGATTAATACAAGGAGTTTGGCATAAACAACTCCCTTAGCTGTATCATATTTTATCACCAAATCCAATGCAAAAAACTCGTTTTATGAAGAACTATAGTTATGTAAAAGTCATATTAACAACTAATTTAGGGAGAGAGGGTTTCCCTTTTGGCTGAGCTTATTTTAGATTCCGCTTCATCTTATTTCACGCAAATCGAGACATGTAGCATGATCCCTGCTAAATGAACTAGAAGCCGGATGAAATTACTTTTCTTAAGGAGTCCTCTCAAACAGCCTCTTTCTATCATGTATGCATGTCTCAAGCATTCGTATACCTTCAGGGATTACATTAAAATCCTATAAGACGATGCCATCTATAATCAATACATATATGCAGGTGTTTTTATACTAAACTTGTTTTTTAGTGGCTGTTCAATCAATGGGTCAATTTAAAACTTTACCCTCCCGTTCTCTTGTCCTTACTCTATATTAAAATAATCCAAATATATATTTACATGGCACTAATGGTAACAAAATCAGATAAAGTCACATTAGAATAAAGGTGTACATTCGTTCATCTTAACATATAGAAACGGCAACTTTTTTACGATAGTACAATGCATTTTTCAACTTAGAGCATATTTGGAAAAGCTTATTCAGACTTCAATTTCACCTATTTTATGCAAATCGATATACAATAGCGTGAAACCATAAATAGCGTGAAATCATAAATGCTTCGACTAAAATGAACTAGAAGCTAGGTGAAACTAGTTTTTTTCTCTTTACCAATTTTGATTTCACCAGTAAAGTTATTTTGGGAGAAACCCTTCTAAACGAACACTTAGAAGACGTGTGGAAAGAGGTGTTACTAGGAACATCTTTTCAATTTGTTAGCGTGTCTTGTGCACAAACAGTTTAAATTTTATAAAGTTTAACTTTTATATATGTTCTCATCCCTCTATTTAAATTATAGTTTATTTTAATTTTATTCTAAGTCAATCTTCTCAAACTTTAACTAAGTCCATAGAAAAAAGTATTACTATCTACATAACAAATTAGTTTTATTGAATCCAGAATGAAAAAAAAATATTTTGATCGTGCATTTATTTGATATTGTATATGTTGTTATATATTTATAAATTTAGTCAAACTTGAGTGATTTTACCTTGGAAAAAGTTGAAATAAACTATAATTTGAAACGAGGGTAGCTTACGGTATTCTTTACTCTCTCCGTTCCAAAAATAAGTCATTGTATGATTCAAAATTTATTCTAAAATAAGTTATTTTACCTTATTTATATGTGCATGTGCATGCAGCAATCAATTATATCAAATATGGCTAATAAATAGAGACAAATAAAATTATTTCACCTCCATATTAATCTATCATAAACTTCTTAAAATTACTTATTTTTTAGATGGAGGGGGTAGTTTTTAAATAAATTACCTTCCTCCCTGAAAATCTTCACGCATATTTAGGCGCAATTGGTGTTTGTACCAAAATATCTATTGATTGCAGTGGCAGATGCTACCACTCCGGATGGTTTGCAAGGAATGCAGGGCGCCAGCTCCTGGGCGCATCTGCCATGATGGCTCTTGAATGAGGTGAGCTGTGCCTGACGGCCACATATGCCATTGCAGCCTTGGCGACGGCTGACGCACGGGCTTGAATGCCTCTGACCGAACCGAACTGAATGGCAGCAGGAGCAGTGAATGGGCTCTTATCACCTCCTGGTGCTCTCTCCAACGGCTACCCATTCAGTCTCAGGTGGGAGTAGTAATTCCATTTTGAGAGGAGCACCCCTAACTTGGAAGCTCCTAATAATTTCAAATTGTCATGCAAAATTTAGCAAAGACCAAGGATACATCGAGTTTCAGAACCTTTGCAAAACTTATCCATGAACAAGAATTCAACCATTGGATGAGATTCTGAAAACTTTAGACCGTTGCATTGAGTATTTGAGTTCATGATTAATTCTAGAGGATGCAAATTTCAGACCATGAACAGGAGTTGTACTGCTGTAACCACTACACCTGTACTTAAGTCAACCAATAAACAAAGGTCCATTGGGATTTTGCCGTCAATCAGTACCTTTTTTTTCTACTTGCATATGTAAGAATGACAAATCTTGTTGCGAGTGAAAGATGACCCTGTCACTTATTTACATAGGGGTCGTGTGTGTTCTCTCTACACCTAAGGTGTACTGTAACTAGCAAAAATAATCGTCAAAATACTGAACTAAATTTACCTAGTCACTGAACAATGCTCAATAATAGCTCGTCGGTTACTGAACTACTGAAAATTTGATAAGTAATTCTGCTCAGTTTAACTATTGGTGTAGAATAAACTGCTGCACGGTGTAGAATAGCACATGGGTGTATATATATATATATTAAATATCGCCTTAAACATGATCTCTCTTTTTTGAGAAAATTCTTGAATGCACAGGTAGCACAACGTGTAGGATTCGTATATGATTATTATTATTGGTTATCATGGTAAATCTTGATGCACCTTAATTGACTTGTGGTAAAATCTGGACACGAAAATAGTCCACATGCGTGTTCTCAGGAAAATGAAAACTAGTCCACATACATTTTTGCATCATATATTTACTTATTTTCGTCAAAAAAGCAAAACGACAATGGGTCCACTCGTCATTGATTCTCAGAACTTGAAACGTTTTCCTCGCGCATTAAAAAAAGAACCACACTACCACCAGTTGCAGAAAATCAGGAGCACAAACCGCCGGCGAAGCCAAACAAAACACAACGGAATCGAAATCCAAACTGAACCGATCACAACCCACGAGCTAATCGCAGTCTTTCCGGGTCGCCGCGGAGGAAAAGGCTCCGCGGCCCCGGTATATAGCCCCCCGAGGGCCACCACTGCTTCTTCCTCGCTAGCTCCGTCCACCGGACAATCCACCTCCTCTCTAGCCTCTTCTCCTCCGTCCAGTTCCGTTAGCTCCTAGCTGCAGGAGCAGCAATGGCGGCTTCCTGGAGGGCCCTGGCGCTGGCGATGGCGGCCGTGGGCTGGGTTCTTGGCGGTTGTGCGTGGGGGTTTCCGGCGGAGGATTTGGTGACTAGGCTGCCCGGGCAGCCGCCGGTGACGTTCAGGCAGTTCGCCGGGTACGTGGACGTCGACGTCAAGGCCGGCAGGAGCCTCTTCTACTACTTCGCCGAGGCGCAGGAGGGCGCCGCCGCCAAGCCGCTCACGCTATGGCTCAATGGAGGTTGGTTGGTTGCCGGCAGGAGCGCTCTGTCTCTCACTAGATTTTGGCAGATGTTGTGCTCTTATTTTTGCCTCCCTGATGTGAGGAATTTGATGAAAAAAATTCGACCTTTTTTTCTCCTCTGCTAGTAGTTTATTATCAATCTCCATGCCTTCCTAAACGTTTGCATCTGAATTTCCTTTGATGGTGTTTGCTGCTGAAATTCAGAGTCGACTGGGTTGACTGTCGTTGAACTTGCTTGGATAGGATTGACGCCGCAGGGATCTTATATCACTTTGTCACGTTCTCTTGAATTTTGATGAATTTTCGTCTGTAGAGATCCATTGGGCAGTTCGTGTTTAGCTGGTGCTGTAATCTTGTCTTAATTGCTTTTTTTGTTTGATATTTTGAAGATAAACACATTTCTGATTTTCCAATCTTTGGAACTGGAGTCCGTATACTGTTCCATTAGAAATATGAAAAATATTGCTCAAAGAAATGTATACGGTTATTTTTTTGGCATATTCTGATTGGAGCACTGTAGTAACCAAGATTAGGAAGTGCGATTAATTAACCATAGTCATTAAAAAATAATCAACCATTTTCTCAAATACACCTTTAGCATTTTTTTTATTCGCCATTCAACATAGCATTCCTTGTTCATGTGGGGAATATGATGGCAGGCAGTGTTTCCTCGACTGGAAACATAGGACTGCCTCCTATTCGTCAACTGCTCCACACCTGCCATGAAAAAAAATTAGGAAAGGGTTAACATTAAAATAACTTGCATCTTCGTACCCCTTTTCACCAAGTACTAGGATAGTATCTTTGTCCTTTGAGGTAATGAGGTCACCACATGTGACCTTGCCCGTTTAGAGCCTTACTCCATTGGACTGTGTTTCGTGGTTCCTGCATATTTCAAAGAAGTGAGACATCATTTGATCTCCATGCAGCAAAAGACACACCGAAAGAAAGCTTCGGCACAGTTTGATTTCATCTCTATGCAAACAAAAGTAAAATTAAGCTTCTTTCAAGGAACAGAACCTTGATTACAACAATTATCCCATTGAAAAACTTATCGTAAGATTAGGGAATGTGCGTTAAATTTGCTGCAAGTTTTCTCCGGCTTGTAGTCATAGTTCATATCATTGTCAGGTCCCGGCTGTTCTTCGATTGGAGGTGGCGCTTTCACGGAGCTAGGTCCATTTTATCCGAGGGGAGATGGCAGGGGTCTCAGATTGAACAAGAAGTCATGGAACAAAGGTTGGGATTCAGGCTGTTATATTTCCATCTGGTTGTTCAGTAAGAAAGCAAAGTGTAGTTCCTAACTTTAGTTTGTTCGATGCTGTTTTACGTTCACTTTTGCAGCGTCCAATCTTCTGTTTGTCGAATCACCAGCTGGAGTTGGATGGTCTTACTCAAATACTTCATCAGACTACAACACTGGCGACGTGCGCACTGGTTAGTTAATGTGATATTTGTAAATCACAGGGAAGTTTCGGCCTGGAATATTGGATCTGACTGTTTACTTGTTCAACTGTACAGCTGATGACATGTACAAATTTTTGCTTGGATGGTACGAGAAATTCCCAGAGTACAGATCGAGAGCCCTGTTTCTTACTGGAGAGAGCTATGCAGGTAGGCAACTGCAAGTTCTCTTTTGCATGTTAAGGCATTATAAAACTCGGTTATGGTTAATGGGATTGATAAAAAAACAATGCAGGGCATTACATACCACAACTTACCGATGCACTCCTTACCCATAATGAGAAATCAAAGGGCTTCAAGTTCAATATCAAGGGTGTTGCTGTATGTACTCAAGCATACCTTGCCGATGTCTTCTTGAGTTAAACTTTATGATTAACAATTCTAACTCTTGCATTAACTTGAGCAGATTGGGAATCCTCTTCTTAAGCTTGATAGGGATGTCCCTGCAACCTATGAGTATTTCTGGTCTCATGGCATGATATCTGATGAAATATTTCTAGCGATCAGCCACAGTTGTGATTTTGAGGATTACACCTTCAATAACCCCCATAATGAGAGCAAGTCATGTAATGATGCTATATCTGAAGCAAACACTATAGTTGGGGAGTACGTCAACAACTATGATGTTATTCTCGATGTCTGCTACCCATCAATTGTGATGCAGGAGCTACGGCTGCGAAAATATGTAAGCTTTTGCTCCTCATGGCACAAATGTAGTATTCAGAATCATTTGATTCCTCTTGTGTGATAGGTTCTTTCTGTTAATTGTAGGCAACGAAAATCAGCGTGGGAGTGGATGTTTGCATGACCTATGAGAGGTTTTTCTATTTCAACCTTCCAGAAGTGCAGCAGGCTCTGCATGCTAACAGGACACATTTGAAGTATCACTGGAGCATGTGCAGTGAGTAAGTGTTTATATTGCTACTCATACCAATTAAATTTGTTGGTTCTTCCATACTTCAGAATTTAGATGCTTCTGTAAGCAATTTTTTTAGCTGCATATATGGTTACTTCCAGCAAAGTTCCAGAAAGAGTTTCTTTCAGTGATTTTGAATATCATATAAATTGCAGTTCTGATTTGTTGATTCTGGAGCTGGCAACTATTGTTAGAAATGAACTGAAAAGCAAACAATAATAGTTGAAGATCAGGTAGGTCATCTTTCCAACTGACATGGGTCTTTTGCATCATGTACCAGTGTCCTGAATTACAGCAATACGGATGGCAACATCAACATCTTGCCTATACTTCAAAAAATTGTGGAGCACAAAATACCACTCTGGGTGTTCAGGTGATGTAGCCTTTTCTCTTTTACTTCAAATAAACAGTTTTGCCTCATGTAAAATATCATCTGAAATGATCACTCAACACTACAGTGGTGATCAAGACTCTGTTGTGCCCTTGTTGGGCAGCAGAACCCTTGTGCGAGAGCTAGCTCACACCATGGGGTTGCCTGTTACAGTCCCCTACAGTACTTGGTTCCACAAAGGCCAGGTATACTTTTTGTTCTTTCACTACATTTTATTGCAATTATGTATACAAATTAGCTGGTATTGTGTAAACATGATTCTGAAGCAATTAGAAGTTCACTGACCATGGAAATATCTATGTATATATTTGACTTCAAGGTTGGAGGCTGGGTGACGGAGTATGGCAACTTTCTGACCTTTGCAACAGTGAGGGGTGCATCTCACATGGTGCCATTCGCACAGCCAGACCGGGCGCTTGGGCTATTTCGATCCATTGTACTTGGAAAAAGACTACCAAACACAACAAATCCACCCATTGACTAAGTGTACCTACGAAAGAAGCTGAAGATAGGAACAAGTAGCTTAGGTTTTTTCCACTTTACTACTGTAGATTAGTCCATAAAGATGTGGGGTGCTCAATAAGTTCTTTATTCTTTATAAGGAGCAGAAAAATATCACTTCCATGTATTATGTTTATCGCCTTACATAGATCATCAGATTACAATCCTGAAGTCTGGAACACAGAACAACTGGTGTACGCACCTATGTCGGCAGTAACTATAGGGTATTGTGCAATTTGACACTGCAAGTACACCAAAATAGTTCATGGTTCACTTTTCTAAGCTCAGCAGCATTTCACTATCAAAAAAGGATAGAAAAGTCATTCGTTGTAAAAGATGGCAAATGGTCATTCATTAAATAGATGGCAGATCAACTGTTATGATGCTTCTTGTACTTGGGGGTTAGTGTTTCTGCAATGGTATACCTGACATGGTATGATGTGAATCTTATTTTCAGCAAATGTAACACCTTGAATCTTGATCCATAAGTTATACTATCAGGACAAGGTACAAACTTCTGCTGTAACGTTACCTGTCAATGCTGTGATATGCTTGATTAACAGTTTCACTCGGCAGAGACGATTCCTTTCCTTAGCTTGAGTTTTTTTTTCCTCCTCAACAAACTCTGCTCGATCAGTGTGCAAATCCACATGGTCCAGAAAGTACAGCATCTGGATCAAGATAATAAGAGGCCTATTTGCATTGGAGGGCACAAAGAATGCAATGAAATGGTATGTTAATACCTGGAGAGAGCACAAGGCATGGAAGCTGCCCAAGTTGGAAGCTGGATGTCTCCTTGCTCCCCAACAAGGATGAAAACAGACGGAAAAAATCCCATCCCATCCCATCCGTATTTCTATATTTATCCCGTCTGTTTTCGTATTTACGGAAAAATACGAAAATAGGACGAAAAGTGGGAAGGGGTGTATCCCGCCCGTATTTGCGGGATCCCTTTTTATCTGGGATGATCCCGTATTAGTACATATTTGTAAAATCCGGAAAAGATTTAATAGGCACAACATATATCCTCTCTTATTTCTCAACATCAATTGGTGCACTTCACAGTTTAATCATAGAAAATATGAAACCTTAACCATATTTTTAAAAAATAGCTTGCATAAAAGAGTGTGTAGTGTTATATTCATGCGAGGTGAACGGTGATTTAACAATAGTGTATTCCGGTAAATTTTCCCTTTCTCTCTCGTTTCCGTAGCCCGTATATCCCGTTTCCGCTCCCGTTCCCGTCTATTCCGCTCCCGCTCCCGATACGGGAACGGAAATGGTTGAGAGGTTTTCCCGTCTGTTCCCTTCAGTTTTCATTCCTACTCCCCAAAGGCCAAAATCTGACAGTAACTAAAATGTTGTTACTGCTGGACGTTGCCAAAAAGGTGTCTGGTTAGCAGTTAAGTCAGGCGGACCTGGGCCAAAAACTTAGTGGCGGCCCGCTTCAGATGGGCCTCAGCTTCAACCGGAAAAGGAGGCCTAACTCTATAAGAATTAGGATTACCTCTCTGAACTTTGGGATGAATCCGTGTTTCCTCCCTAAACAATGAAATCGTCCATCTGGACTCCTTAAACTCACGATACCGGACACATGATCTCCCTGGCTGGTTTCTCTTAGTGATTTCTCTCCTTTTCTTTTTATTTATTTTGGCTAAATTTTTGAAAAATCATAGTAAATCACAAAAAATCATAAAATGGAAACTCAAATTTTGTTGGACTTCACATGAGTAGATCTATGCAGTGAACATATGATATGATATAATTTAGTAATTTTTTTTGTACTTTTAGATATATACTTTTCTGTAATTAATTCATAGCTACAGTTTCCGTGATCCAATTATGTTGAAATTTTTATGGTGGGCTAATAATTATATTTTTGAGCAGTAATAAAAATTTCATGCTTATTGGATCATGTATGCTCATTGCTCATTGGAACATAGAAACTGTAGCTATGAATTAATTATAGAAAAGTATATTTCTAAAAGTACAGCAAACTTTTTTACTAAATTGTATCATATAATATATTTATTTCATAGATCTACTCATGTGGAGTCCAATAAAATTGGATTTTCTATTCTATGATTTTTTTGTGATTTACTATGATTTTTCAAAGATTCAGCCAAAATAAACATAAAAGAAAAAGAGAGAAACCACTAAGAGAAACTAGCCATGGAGGTCATGTGTCCGGTATTGTGAGTCCGAGGAGTCCAAACGGACGATTTCATTATCAAGGGAGGAAACGCGGATTCACCCTAAAGTTCAGGGAGGTAAAAAGAACTTTGAAATATGAGCTTTGAGTGCCGGCCCGTGCCGACGCTGGGCCTATGCTGGGTCCACCCCTGGTTAAGTATTATGGTAGTAGGACCATGATTAGAAGGCACCAGATACTATGGTTGATCTTTTGCCTCTACCTACTGCTGAGCTAATACATCTTAATGCTAAGAAATACTCCCTCCGTTCCATGAAGAGTGCAATTCTAGATTTTTTCAGACAGTTTAGTGTTAGCGTGAAAAGACTCTCATACCCTTATTTATTTCCCACATACGGTTAGTTTGACAGACAAATTAAATCTGACCTCTTAATTAGGCATGTAGTTGAGATCCAATTTTTAGGATTGCACTCTTTGTGGAATTTTTTTTCAAACGCAGGATTGCACTTTTCATGGGACGTAGGGAGTCTGCTGATTTTATTATAAAAATTCATGAAATAACTGAAGAAAATATTGAAAATATGAATGAATAGTATAGAATTGTTGGTAGTAAAGGTAGAAAGGAAGTTAATCTTGATCTAGATGATTTGGTGTGGTTACACTTGAGAAAAGATAGATTTTCAGAGCTTAGGAAGTCTTAATTAATGCAAAGAGCTGCTTGTCCTTTCAAAATAATTGAGAAAATAAATGATGATGCATATAAACTTGAGTTGCCTCCCGAGTTTGGGGTTAGTCCCACCTTTAACATTGCAGATTTAAGCCATACTGGGAGAAAAGATGAGCTAGCATTGAGGATGATTTGTCTTCAAGAGGGAGAGGATAAAGAGGACATCACACTTTTGGATAGAAATAACACTCCTCACATGAATATACAAGGACCGGTCACTAGATCTCGAGCACATCAACTAAATCAACATGTGAGCTCGTTTCTATTTATATTTGGTAATTGTGAGAATGATATGCTACCTAATAATGTTATGATAATTAGAAATAATGGAGAGGACCATAAAATGCTTAGAGAGACTTGGAGAGGGAGAAAACCAGACCGGGCGTCGAAACCAAGTTAGAGACCCACAACATCTCGAATTTGAGTCCATCTCGAAGTCCATGAGCAGTCCTCACTAAAATCGATGCCTGACAACATACAGACTCCAGTTTTTACATTCTGCATATGTAGCTTTACGGTGCCACTGGTCCCACATCACCATCAAGTCCGAGTCAATGGAAATATGCGAAGCAAGTGCATGTCCAGAATATGTGTTGGTATTTTTAACGATCATAGATAAATCCGCAAGCGTACGAATACCTATGTAGCTTGCACCTAAGAGTATTCCTGGGTATCGAATCCACATGGAACGTGAGTTTACAATCCATGTTCGTCCAAAGATAGGAAGAATTTGGTAGGCAAGGGTATAGAGAATTTCTTTTGGCTAAGGATCTATAATTGCTTACTTGGGGTGCTGGGTTACACCTAGTTTGTCAGGTGCCTCCAACCTACGGCTCCATGATGTACCTGAACAATGAGGATTATGGAGGATGAAGAGGGCTGTCACCACCTACCGCCCAGCTCAAAAAACCGTGGGGCACACAACAAACAAAGGTGACCTCTAGTTTAGATGTCACGTCTACACTATTGATTGCTACTTTAGGCTCGGTCAAAAACTTCCTTCTTTATCCAGAGTTTTAGACTAGAGCATCTATAAAACTAGTGAACAATAACCCGCAAGCTACATAGGACAAACTTACTTAAATAAGAAACTTAAAGCACATAGAGAAATCACGAACACTTACCCTGATTAGAAAGTGTCAGGGGGAAATATTAACGACCTCCTAATAACCATCAGAACAACGATTATGAAGGCCCGGGCCCACCTGCGGCAATGGCGGCCGCCGTCGGCCCAACGTGGGAGAGGAGCGCCCCGCTCCGCCTCGCCCGACCAAGTGCCTCGGGGTCGGACGCTCCCGACCCCTCGACGGTCGGACTCCGCCTCGCCCGACCAAGTGCCTCGGGGTCGGACGCTCCCGACCCCTCGACGGCCAGACTCCGCCTCGCCCGACCGAGTGCCTCGGGTTCGGACGCTCACGACCCCTCGCCACAAGGCTCCGCCTCGCCCGACTCGGGGCGTAGGGGGTCGGACTCACCCAGGCCCACAAGGCGAGTATCCGCCTCAGGCGCAGACTGGAAGACAGGAGTGCGGATCTCGTGGGCCCCTCGCCGATCTCGCCATAAATGCGCCGCGGCTCTGGCACGCAGAAAGGCGCCCGCGCCCCCGACGTGACCCGT
The DNA here is from genome assembly GCA_032594955.1 of Panicum miliaceum. Classification (NCBI taxonomy): domain Eukaryota; kingdom Viridiplantae; phylum Streptophyta; class Magnoliopsida; order Poales; family Poaceae; genus Panicum; species Panicum miliaceum. The sequence continues at coordinate 6,629,543 of CM064072.1, forward strand.
CACAACTACTCAAGCGCGACCGCACAATGCAGGCTACAGTGGCGCAGTTTTCCCCGATTCGCTACAAAGCACTTATGACCTGCGCCGCCCGGCATAGGAGGAAGCCCCGCCCGTCCTTGCGCCCCGCGAATCCGGCGACAGGGACGGGACGTCCACGTCCCACGGGTCGTCAGCAAGGTAACAGGGTCAGCCGCTTCCCCCGACGGGCACGGATGCCGCGACCGAGCGCCATTATCTTGCCTGGCGGCACCGGCCCCTAAGGAGATCGACGACAGGATCCGGAGGCAGCTGCCCTCCTCCGGTGGACGCGCTGACAGGAGCCGCAGGCCGGATCAGGGGACGACAACCCGAGGGCTCGGTCCTTCCTAACTTATTTTACTTTCTCCTCGCCTGGCTCACCTGTAACCCCGAGCCCTCCTTGCGCCATAAAAGGAGGGTCGGGGGCCCGGAGACGCGGGGGGGGGGGGGGGGGGGGGGCGCAGGAACTCAGACTCTCGCTTGCACACTCTCTCTGACTCTTGGACGGACTCCTTCTTCTCTGGCGAGAAGAACACACTCTCACCATTAGAGTTTCAGTGCACACCCATGGGACTTGGGACCAGCTCCCTCTCTCGCCCTCCTGTAACCCCTACTACAGACCCCGCGTGGGCAACACGAGCAGCTCCTCATACTGGATGTAGGGCTTCTCCTTGCCCGAACCAGTCTAAACCCCGTGTCTCCCACGCAACCATCTGAAGCCTTACGCGAATAAAAGAAATTTACTAGTCTTAGTCTTGATCCGCTAATCTTGACGACGACAGAAAGTATCCGTCAAGGTACAAATTTGGAGAAGAGTGCCGACAAACCCGACACTTCCCCAAGCTATCCCTCACTCTCTCCCCCTACTTTCTAAGCACTACTCGGCAACACTTTGCCTTTGGAGTGGAGCTTCAATCTTCTTGTGTTGTTGTGTTTGTAAGTGAGCTCTTCCTCTTATTTCATAGGGTTTTTAGGTTGGTTCTGCACCAGTTACTGCGTGGGAAATTGTCACAACCTATGTTGGAAAGGCACCAGCAGTTGACACATGGAAGCTGGAGATGAGTGGGGCCATGGTGAATTCGGCCGTACCAGGGTTCAACCGACCTCCTGGCACTGCCTTTGGCTGGGTGACTACTCTGTGGGTCCTCATGATGGTTCCAGTGATCCATGCAGAGTTAATGCGGTTTACTTATGTTTATAGACCTTTGATCCGTGTGCTTTCCTCTAATTGGTTGGAGGTGTGTTTCTTTGGCTTTTAGTTGTGTTTTCTTCTTCTTTTCTTCCTAAATTCACCTGCATACAAATTTACACCAACACTTGTGGAAATATTTAGAAATAAGCCCTATTACTAAGGTTGGTGCTTTGTCTTTTTTTTATTTATGCAGGTTTTGACGATCAAATTTGATACTTAACGATGGTTAACAATCTGTTAGGGGGGTGCACCACCATCTTTTAGGTCGTGTATCATATTGGAGTCTATCAGGAACACATCTAGGATTCTTGACCGACACTAAACCTTTATATTCAGTAGTTGTCATCCAAGTTAGGGTTGGATTTAACTTAGATTAAATCTTTCTTGAACAATTCGTCGTCATCGATTTGTGAATGTCCAACTTCGTAGGTTTTATCATTCATCAGCAAGTTTTGTTGCGTTTTTCTTATCCTTAATTGTGTTCTTCGATTTGCAGGCAAGGATTAGACTTCGTGGTGTGGTCAATCGGGCAGCGCACGGTTGATAATGAAGAGATAACATGGTGCTTCAATTGCGGGCTTTGATCTTGTTGATCGGAAGTTGGATCGTCGGATTATCTACGAGCTTTAGTTACCTCTTCTGACGTAAGATCAGGCACGTTATGTTTCCATCAAAGTGCTCCAGCGCCGATAACGTCATGCCTCGAGTCCTCGGCTTCTCCGACCAGACATAGAAACCTCCATGTTATCCCGAGCTAGATTATGCATCGCTCTTGTGATGAAAATATGTTTTGTTCGTTCTACGCTTGTGGGCCTGCAGGAGGTTAACCGGCCCAACCACAGGTTCAGCACTTGTGGGCTTGCAGGAATCATCGGCGCTCGTGGGCCTGCGCCTCGCCTAAAGTAGTTTGCTCGTAGGCTTGCACTTCTACCGATCATCAGAACTCATAGGTCCCATGACCCTCCCCGTGCGGATCCAAATCTTAAGCGTAGGCTGATGAACCTTCCAAAGAGTCAACGATATTGAATAGTTTAGTCTACGAGACAAAGAATAAGTAATTTTGCACTGTGAACCAAATTAGTTCGCAAAGCAAATAAGATGGCTTTAAACAAGGACAAATTATTTTACATGAAGAATAAACATGTCCATCTCCAAATAAAACAATTCTTATACACGAACAACTTAATCCACGTCCACCTCCAAATAAAACAATTCTTATACACGAACAACTTAATCCAGGAAAGCGAACAAATAATTTAACTCGTCGAATAAAGACGAACAAGATGACTTCACATGAGAACAAATCTGTTCACCTCACGAACAAATTATTTTTACACGTGAAAAAAAGTATATATGGTGAACAAGTTAGTATAAAAAAGAAATAAAATCCAGTATTGCCAAAAGAATAAAAAGGAAGGATGAGACAAAATAAAAGAAAAGTAAAAGATAAAATAAAGTAAAAATTGTATTACCAAAAATAAAAATTAAAGATGAGAAGAAAATAAATAAAATAAAATACAAACAGACAAAACAGAAGACAAATAGAAAAAACAAAGAAAAGAGGACCATCTGTGTTGTGTACTGTATGTAAATTTCTTTTTTCACATGCTACTAGATCAAGAGCTATCGTGCTCTGGCCTTCTCAGCGCGGACGGAAAGAAAGAGCAGAAGGGGTGCCCATAAGTGCCAGCCCAAGTTGATTTTGGCCCACAAACGCTCAGCAGAGCACGCGCATTGCGCGTGGATGATGAACGTCGATTTGTCACGTGAGTGACATATAGTCGTTTGCTGTTATCCGTGCTCTAAGATTCTCCATGGACCATGGCAAGGTGCATATATATCACTAGCGCCGAGGGTCCACCATGCCACTCCTTCGTGCCGCATGTACATGGCATGCCGGAATCCCAAGTCGCTCCTTGTCATATCAGCCCTGAGCCGACCTAAGAATATTTTCTTTGTCATTGGTTGTTGCCGGATTTAATAGACTCATCGCAAGGTGTTAGCGATCAAAATTGGCACGGCTGTGCAAACTGGTCACAATTTGAGCTTTGCAATCGTTGTACCACTCTCTTAAGGTAAAAACCAGCCACTGGTTGTCCATCCTATGTTGTGTTTTGCGGTGGTAAGAACCTTCTAAGAGCATGGTAGGACGCTTGAGAGTGTGTGACATTACTGCATATCCACATCCTAGTAGATTATTGAAAAATATACTTTTGTGTGTTTTTTATTTTCTACTAACAATGGTAGGTTGCACAACTTATGGAAACGAGACAAAGATGTTGCATGATGGCCATTCGAACATTGCAGCACCAAACCATGTGAGACGAGATCAAACTCAGTATTCTATTACTCCTTTTGATGGTGATTGCAACTATTCTGAATATGCTAAGTGGGAGCTAATGGTAGAGAATGAATTGTTTTCAATGCATCATTTTTCTGAAAAAGAACGTCTTAGAGCTATCACCAGTGCTTTCATGGGATATGCTTTAACTTGGTGGGAGTTTATTTGCGAAAATAAGGAGACACCTAAAACATGGATGATGTTAAAATAACTTTTAAGATATGACTATGTTCCTACATATTCCTCTATTTTGTGTGAAGAACTTCAGTTTCTCAAACAAGGTAGAAAATCAGTGCAGTTATATTTTAAATAATTGCAAGATTTAACGTTACATTGTGAAATAGATGAATGTGCAAAAGCAACTGAGAATAGAATCTTGCATGGCCTTCGACCTGAAATTTAGAATATTTTTGTTAGTCACTCTTACACTTCTCTTTCACAATTATTTGAACTTGCTTGTGGGGCAGAAAAATGAATGTTAGGTAATGATAATATTAAATTACATGTACCTATTTGCCAAGATAAGGTGAAGTCGTTGGGGGAGGACACACATGTGGTACCTCTTTTTATCCCTAATCTTTTGCAGGACATTCAACCACAAAAGGATGAGGAACAACATGATGACATAGCCTCATGTGAACATTCAAGACCTTCATGTCATGTTACACCTTCGACTACCGCTGCACACGAGAGCAAAGGTAATGCACATGGTGCGACACTTACGGAAGGTGAGAATTGTCTTGATGTGCTGAATTTTTCCACCAATCATGCTAATATTGAGCAACTACTAGTGGAACCCTTACTTGCTTTACCCTTATCACAAGATGAATTATTTGCTGTTCCTTGCGATAAAGAAGAGTTGTGTGCCAATTATTCTTTTATTCCTATGCCACAACTAGGCCATATTAATGATACCCATGCTTTTGAGCCATATACTTATGCTAAAAATAAAGTGTTTATTCCTATTACATATGCACATGATGAACAACAATTGTTGTCTTCTTTAAATACTCTGGGTTATATTGAATTTGATATTCTGTGTAATCTAAATTGTTTGGAGGGAACACTTTTCCATATCCTGAATTGCCATGTTTCGCTAGGAATACATATCACTTCATTGGCAAATATAATCACAAAGGAGAATATATGGTGCATCGACTTTATATTTGTTCAAATCTGAAATATTTTTTGGTTGGGCAACAATTTGATCAATTAGAGGGCTGCAACACTAATCATGTCATCTCCAGTTCCTCTAGTTTTGTTTTCAACAAACAAGCAAACTTTTAAAAAGGAAAGCATTGGTGGTTATTACCTACAACATCTTCTACAACTATGATCAACGGCTTGCTTTCAAGGAGGAGAGAATGACGAGGACACGGCATGCTTAGATATGACCATTCAAGCACTATCGACGCCGAGGACGGCTTTCATCAAGATGGGGAGGATGATGAGAATATGACACTCTTGCATACAACCATTCGTTGCAAAGATAAGGTGAGTTCATTCCTATGTATTCTTTTTAGTTATTTTGAGAGTAGATTTCTACCTAAAGATATATTATAATTAGGAACCATGGAGAGGATGAGGAAATACATGAAGGAAGGAATGGAGGTGAAGAGGGCCAGCATTGGGCGTCTAAGCCAATTGGAGGCCCAAAACAACTCAAGTTCGAGTCCACCTCGGAGTCCTGGAACAGTCCACCTTAGATTGGACGTCCAGGCTACATACGGAGTCCGATTTCGATGTTCTATATATGGATGGAAAGATAATTTGATAAAGCTTCCAATGGAATTAGTTCCACATCGAAATTCTTACGGAATCATCGGAAATCGTCGAAACAAGATGACATTTAGAATCTGTCTCGGTGCTGCTTCGCCGTATTTTTGCCTTTGGGCCGTGTATCGTGTCGGAGCCCATTAGGGTGCGTCCAGGGGTCTTTTCATGACCTTAGAGTCTTTATAAACAGCCGCCACCCCACCATTAGGGTTGGTGTTTTGCTTAGATTCAATCTGTCATAGAACAATCGCCGTTCATCGGTTTGTGAGACCCCAACTTCGTGAGCTTAATCATTCACTTGCAATTTTGTTGCGGTCTTCTTTGTTCTTGCTTGTGTTCTTCAATTTGCAGGTAAGGATTAGCCTTCGTGGTGAGGTCAACTGGGCAGCACACGGTTGATAACCAAGAGACGACGTGGTGCTTCGATTGCGGGCTCGGGCCTTGTTGATCGGAAGCCGGATCGCTTGTGTCGGGTTGTTGACAAATCGATAGTTATCCTTCTGATGGAAGATCGGGCACCCTCGCGTTCCCATCATATAGAATGTCCGATATGAAGTTTGGATGAGAGAGTTATGACTTGACCTATACCGGACCGGTCAGACCAGTTGGCTAGGGCGGTCAGACCGGTTTAGATAGTCCAGTCCGAGTTAGGAGTTGTATTTTGACATAAAATTTATTAGGATTTCAACTCCTAATGGGTTAAGGTCTCCCCTCCCTATAAATATAAAGGGTCACGGCCGATTGAGGGCATCCAATCGATCAAAAACATATCAATCTATTAATTTTCGTCATTTTTTGCCTTTTTCGAACCCTAGCCCTTCCAACCTCATATCTGTTGTGCTTCTCTCGTCTCAACGGCGTTTGAGGACGTTCTAGGTGTCATGCCGACCTAGAAAAACCTATGGTGCACCTGCCCCGATGGGATTCCTCTCGGGCGGGCATTCATTGGATCCTTGTCGGGCTGTCCCGACGAGACCGATTTGACCGGTCCAACATACTGGTCTGACCGGTTGGCGCAGCAGCGCTGCAAGGTGCACCCCTGAGTTCTGCGCGTTCAGTGCTCGGTATTTGGCGCGGCATATTTTCGCATCAACATATTTTTTGGTGACTCCGCTGGGGAAGAAAAAAGATCAATTGGCTACCAGGGCCAGTAAGATACCTAAACCTAATAAGGTGGATGCCAACAACATCCAAAGGCTGAGTTTTGAGCAACTCTTGGCCGAGAATCGTCAAGCGTATGAAGCCTACATGAAGGAGTGTGAAGAGGAGAACATACGATGCAAAGAAAAAGAAGATGAAGAAGCAAGTCGATGGTTCTTATCTCACTTCTCCATAGATCTGAAGGGCGCCGTCTACAAGGAAAAGGAGGTGGTCATTCTTTCGAGCGAGGATGAGCAAGCTATGGTAAAAGCCAATGTGAGTACTGCAGCACCACCCGTTACTTTGGAGCAAGTTAGTCGCTGATTAGTTGGTGGTCAAGAACCAATGCTTGCTACTGTTCAAAACATGATTGATAGATCATTAGGGAAGTGTTTGTATTTCTTAAAGATTACAAATAAATCCACAAACGCACGGATATACCATTGTAGAATTTCACCCGGAGAGTATTTGGATATTGTTATTTATATTTTCCCAAAGGATGGCATGGTGTAAAAGAGAGTACTGGATACATAATCAGGAAAATATGCTTAAGTTATAGACTACATTTCATATAGGGGTAAGTCATAATAAATGATATAAGGGTAATGTGACACACACACTCAAGCCAATCTCAAGAATAAAGAATAAACGAATAAACCTAAGGCTAACAGGAGAATAGGCATGCAATAGAGGTCCTATAGGCATCTATTCATACAAGCAAGGGTTACACAAGATACATGGTTAGGGCTCAAAGTAAATATCACGGAGAATGTCCCACGCTGGGGTTCGGGGAGCTACTGAAAAAAGTCAAGAAGAAGGGGGAAATTCAATCAGAAAACGCTCAAGCGAAAGCAGGAAAAGTACTCAGAATGCAATGACAAGCACTCACCTGGACGCTCCGATGTCATCGCCAGCTGGTGAGGTGCTTGCCTTGCACTTCCGAGCGATGGCTCTTGGTCCCCGTGGATGGCTGAGCAAAAGATCATCACCAAGAGAGCTTCCGCTCTCCTAGGCGGTCTTTTTACCCTGGCCTTTTGTCACTTCAGCTTAGGTGCGACCATTGTTGCTGTCCTGATCATCGTCTGTACTGATTGGATCATAGGAAGGATGAAAGACCGGCTTCTGGTATGCCGATGGCTGCAGATGCCGCGGACGTGTGATGTCCGGCATCAGCGGCATACTTCTATATACATCCACATCCTGCTGCAACAAAATTGGCAGATGAGTTAGTATCACTCAAGACAAGATTGCAGTACAGAAAGATACGGGTACTTACATGCTTTGGAGGGTCCTTAGCAGAGTACATCTTTGGGACATAGGGCACTGTCTTAGCGCCCATGAGTACCCGGCTCAGTCGAACAACGGCATCTGATTGTTGAATTAGCTCTGCAGAAAACCGAGAAGGTCTAAGACTCCAAGATAGTTGAAGCCAAACCTTGCCCGCTTCTGCAGTGGCTGGATTCGCCTGCCGATCCACGAGAACATCACCACTATGCCAGTAACTCCCGCACCCCTCTGCTTTTTTATCATACCAAGCAATTCTAGGATCTAGCTTTCATCCCTGCAGGGCTTGGACCACTCTCTCATGATCTTAAGTGCTCCCGTAGTCCTCTCTGGTAGGGAAGGCGCGTGGTTTCTGATGTAGAACCACTTCTTTCTCCACCCTGACAAAGTACTCGGGAATTTTTATGAGATGTATTTTCTCTCCATCCCTTGCCTCAGCTGCAGCCCAGCACCTCCGACCTCGTACAAGACCTTATCATTGTCTTGGGACTTGAGGTGGAAAATATAAGTTAAGGGATCAAAGTGCGGCTCTATTCCTAAGAATACTTCACAGAACTGAACAAAGACGGAAATGTAAAGGATGGAGTTTGGATTAAGATGATGCAACTGGATTCCGTAGTAAAAGAGGAGACTACGGAAAAAATCAGAAGTCGGGAGGGCTAATCCTCGCTCGACGAAGTATTGAAAAAGAACAATCTCATCAACTCCTTCATATGGCCTTTTGTCCCCAGTGGCAGGGCGCCACTGGATGACTTCCTTGCTCTGGAGAAGACCCTCATCAACGAGGGCCTGAAGATCAGCTTTGGAGCACTTACTTGGTTTCCACCCATCTCCGGCGGTGGTGGCGGCCTTACACTCCTTTTCCTTCCCCTTGGAGGCACCTCGCTTGTTGCCGGCCATCCTTGTGGTCATGAGATGCTTCACTCGCATGCGCTTGCGGGCTACGATGAGAGAGGCGGCGGAGCAGGGCTTTTGGGGAGAAGGATAAACCGGGCGACTACTTCTTGCAACGCAAATGACCTAGATCTAACTCTGGAAGTGGCGGCGGCTGCGAGACAGAGGAAGACGAAAGGCTCGAGCTGTAAAAAGCACAAGTGAAAGGGTGAGTAAAACCCTAGGTCACCGCGCGGTTAAATAACCAGCGGCGGGCCCAAGTTTACTGTGCGGAATGAGAATAGTTTTTTACGGGATAAGATTTGTTTTCAGCGGTAATTTCGGGTTACTTTGGGAAAGTTATTTGTTTAATCATTTTTCAAGGATAACGTCCCGAAAAAAGAGGTTTTCGAATTTCTGAACCAATTTACCCATTTTAACCATCAATTCAAACGCTTACTTTTTTACACAACCCATGCCATGACCTTTTGGATCCTTTTTTCCAAACCTGGGAATTTGGATTAAAGGCTCGGGGGTTGGGGGGCACGTGTCATCAATGGCTTATTTTTCAAACTTTTTGGAAGATAAGGACGGAAGACATAAGACTAATTTGACCCTCAGCGTGATTCTTCGATTCAATCTAAGGCTCGGGGGCTACTCCATATGGAGTGCGAGTTTAATCACACCCCATATAAAAGAAAACTTGAAAACTACTCGGGGCATGAGCACCTCACAGTCTCGATGCAGCCAAGGAAGTACTCGGAAGACACCTTCAAGACGAAGTTCAGAAGAACTCGAAGACGCCTTCAAAGTACTCGGAAGCCTGCAGTACTCGACTGTGAAGAGCTCAGGGGCTTGTCAGACCCGGGGCCACGGGACTGCGCACATGGCGTACATATTCTAGGATAAGAGATGGGACATGGCCCTCGCCCTACATTAGTTGTAACTACTCGTACCGTAGTAGGACTAGTCAGAACAGAAGGAAACTACCTGAATAGTACTCGGGTAGGACTCCTAAAGTCGTATCTGGCTAGGATTTCCATGTAACCCTGTCCCCTAGACTATATAAGGGTGGGCAGGGACCCCCTCAAAAAATATCAACACCGAAGGCAATAGAATCCACCACACAAGATGTAGGGTATTACGCTCTCAGCGGCCCAAACCTGTCTAAATCTTGTGTTCCTTGCACCTTCGAGTTCCTGATCTCGGTGAGACCTCACCTACAATCTACCACCTTGGGGATATCCCTCGGTGGGCTTGGAGGTTAAACACTGACAGGAATGACATGGAGTTTTATTTTGTGGGTGGACGGATGAAGTGCTTGCTATCTTCTAGTGTAGAAGCTTAGCATATGGTGGAAACATGTACGTGATCTTGATCATGGGAGTATGAAATGTATCTCACAAAGGGTCACAATATTTTGACAAAATTCAATGAGATAACAAGGTGCATATGTGGAAGGTTTTCAATATGATCAACATATGACTTTGGATAGGAATTTTGTATCATCGAGGAACTTTATTATGTTTTTGTATTTCCAAAAATTAAATACTCCGGATATCAAGCATCACATAGGAGAAGATCATAGAAACTCTATTCAACCATATCATAGCTCATAAAAATTTAGATTTGGATCATGCTTTTTGCTACCCACAAGTTTCAAGCTTAAGGTTTGATCATTTAGCCAACAAACTCAAAACTAGGAGAGCACAAAGTTGTAACTAGGTATATGGAGGAAATTAACAGAACAACTATTCATCATCTAAATAGGGAAATATTACACATGCTTACTACACATAGGAAAGCAAGTAAATATTTTTTTGTTTTTTCTAAGTTCTGCAAATTTTTGTTTTGTTTTATGCATATATGAAAGCGGTAAAGGATACAAGATACAATATACCTTCACTGGTGCTGGTTGGGGTTGTACCCCGCCCAACGGAAGTAAGCCCTCCACTCCTCCTACTGCTGCAGCTGCCTCTGCTCCATGGCATGGATCCTATCATTGGTGTGTCGTTGGCGTTGATCTGGATGTGCTGGTTCAGCGACTCATCAATATCATTGTCCTAGACCCTGAGCTCGCCTATCTGCTGGGTAAGGGAGCTGAAGTTTCAGGTCAAGGCCGTACGTTGTGCGAGGTGTGGGACCCCGCTGGAGCTGGAGCTGGTGGAACGACACCCTTGGGCTTGTCGTGCCCACTCTTCGGTATTGGCACTCTTCCATGACGATCCACCTGCCTAATGTGGATAGGATGGCTAAGGCTGCGAAGGTGGCGCGGCTTCCCTTTTATCCCTCCTTCTTGTCATCCTGCCAGGTAAGCCAGAAACACTATGCCTACGGGCCTCCTCTTATGGAACAAGAGGGAAGGTTAGCGAGTGACAATTATACAAATAGAACCCCGCGTTTGGTAACGGAATCTCATTTGCATAGCCAAGAGAGAAAGAAAATCAAAGAGTCATTCGGGCCTTTCTTGAGTGTATGACCCTGGATCATATAAGACTCGTCAATAAGAGCACACTAATCCTCAATGAAGGGAATAAATTCCCATCTAAGACACCAATGCTCGAAGCGATGCAAGTAATCAAAGAAGTACATCAATAGGATCCGTCATCTTAAAATTCGTAAGCCATTGATTAACCATAACATTCAAGGGGGAGATTTTGATCTTGTTGACCATGGCGTATAAATCATTAACTCATCATTGCGCAAGGTCCGAACATCATCCCTTGGGAAGAGAGTCATGGCCAACCACTTGTGCATCAAACGGAGAGTAGGATTTTGAATATCATTGCACCGAGGTGCAAACTTGCCATGAACAACTTGACCCGAAATCAAACCCCAAAAATCATGGCAAGCAAGCTTGTTCAAGGGAAATTGGCAAGCGCGCGCTAAAACTAAGGTGGTGACTCAAAAATTTCCAAGTAAGATAGTATTCATTTCCAAAAAGCCGGAAAGAAACACTGTCACCCACCTCCCGAAGAGTGCAAAGAAACTGGATAGTGAGGAGACGAGAACCGTTCTGCTCAACGGGCATAAAATCATCCCATCCAACCGCATGCCAAACACGAGCAAAGTCCATGTTCATACTTGTTTTCTCAAGGAGGTCTGAGTCGAAAGCTTTGGTATGATCAAAGTCCCGATGCTTGAGGATGTCGTAGGCTTGTCACTAGCGGTCGTCTCGCAGGTCGAGGTAGGGGTGTTGAAACGAAATGGGTTGTTGGGGCAAGAAACCAACTCCCTGTACCATTGTGATAGTCCCAGAATCATACGCTATCATGTACAAAACTCATTTCAAGATGATACCACAGTCATACATCGCATTTAAGGTCAAACATGGGTTTAATTATTACATAATCCGAATGTATTGTTGTACGAGGTCCATTACAAGCCCCTTGGGCTAAATTGAAGCAAAGGGAAATCGAAAGCGGTAGCTAGGCTTCAAGGCTTTCCTTCATCTGGGTGATCCTCCTCCACCAGCAGACTTGAGTGTAGCACGGGCCTCAATCGTACCATCCGTCACCATTGGGATCGAACTCCGGGTCGGATTCTGCATCTACCCAAACTATCCCCAAGGAATGGGATAGGTCCACGTCACCATCTGTATGCAAGCTTTAAGGTGGACTATGCTAAAGATATAACAAAGCAAGGAATAAAGCTGGATTTCCTGTGCAAAAGTAGCGATTCCTGGTAGAATATCATCCAATCTCCGAACTCGGGCCGTCTCGGCATCCCGGGTTCCCACACACTTGATTTTGTTGTTCAACGACAAAATTCTAAGTGTGGGGGACGTTTGAAAGTATCTCGTAATAAGTTCCTCACTTAATTCTATCTTGGTCTAGAGCTGAAGTACTCTTGAATCTTACTTTACAAAAAAAAACATTTGAATTTCAATAAAGTTTAGAGCTTGATAGAACTATTGTTTTGTTTTCATCGTGTTGTGAATAAAGTAAGGTACAAGAAAAATTGTGGGGGAGATGTCTTGGAGTTTTGACGCACATAGGCTCGAGATCACCTACAGATATGTGCACAAGACCAAAAGAACTAGCACGCAAATGGTGCTCTCTAATCACATACTTTAAGTTTAATTTGCTTGCATATATTCTATTCTTTGTTGAGGCTGAACTTGTGAATCATATCCTAGAGAACCCATAATATTTAAGTTACTGTACAGAGAGATATTGTTTGATGAAAGAATTCTTGCTTTATCTGCTTATATGTCCGAGAGATTTTATATCAAAAAGGGAATCCTCCATAGCTTTACAAACTCCTTGTGTTTTTTTTAACAAAGTCATATGCCAATCTTCATGAAATAAACCATATGTTTTTTACATTAAGTTTTGTCAAATCTTGCGACTCTAGTGGCATACTTTTCATACTTTTTTTTATCAAGTATATATTAAGATCTCTAGGACTGGCTCACTGACCGTAAAAAGAATATCTTCTTCGAATCAACTGAATTTACACCGCAAAAATAATGAATATCTTCTTCAAATCAACTGAATTTATAGTAACCACACTACAGTTCAAATAGCTTCTAGTGAATGCCCCGTTCAAATAACCAAAAATTGAAACTGAAAATACCAAAAAAACTAAATCAACTACTCAAATTAAATAAAAAATCAAGAAATTGTCAAGAAATTTATTAAGAGATCAAAAATTTAGAATTGTTTTAGTTTCGGGATCAGATGGTAAACGCTGTGAGTGCCATGTTGTCGTAACAGGCTTATTTTGGGGCAGGCACCCCTCTCGCAGTGAAAACTGCGAGCTTTTACCACTCATCATGTCCCTTTAACTGCCTGAAGGATCATGCTTGGGCAAAGGGCACCCGTTCACCATTTTATGCCATTCCCCTGCTCGCCGTCCTCCGAAGTCAACCGATGTGGGACTAAACAAACACTCCCGTTCCCTGCTTAGACGAATTCGCTTCCTAACGACGACGACAGGTGATTAGCAGCTGAGTGGGCTTCAAAGCCTTGGGCTACTACACCTCGTCGAGTTGGGCCTAGCCCACTCGGTCTTTGGCAAATGGCAAGGCCCTCTCATCTCTCACTCGTTAGCACACCCAAGCACCGCAGTCCGCAGGCCCACAGCAACGTCGTCCTCCAAAAACGGCGGCCGTCGAGATGCTGCCGCCACCGCCGGCCGCCTCTCGGCCCTCCTCCGCCGGTCCGGCGTCGGGCGCGGCGCTTTCCCCGGGAGACCTCGTCGGTGGCCGTCTTCCGGATGCCACCCTGGACACCGACCCCGTCCTGCTCTGCTGCCGCTGCGGTGTTCGATGCAATGCCCTCGCCGTCCATGCGCGCGTACAACGTCCTGCTGGCGGCATCTCCTCCCGTGGCGGCGCTGGAGATCCTCGCGCGCCTCCTCGGGGCGGGACACCGGCCCGACAGGTACGCCGTTCCCGCCGTTCTCCGTGCGCCGACCGAACTGCGGGACGCGGGTTGTTGGCGCCGGGCTCCACGGCTTCGCTGTCCGGCTCGGGGTTGCTAGAGAATGTTGTTGTTTCCGGTGTGCTGCTGGAGATGTACGCCAAGGCTCGGATGTTGGATGATGCTGTTGGAGTGTTAGGCCCTGGATCTTTTCATGAGGGGGAAGGGTGTGGCCTTGAACATGGCCAGTGATCTACGGAGCATGCTCATTGTCTGTGCAAAGGAAGGGGAGCTGATGAAGGGCCTGGGGATATCCATGGCAGGATGGTGCCTACTTGTAGTTGGGTTGATGTGAAGGGAAGAGCCCATGAGCCTTCCGTGCTACTTGAGGTGGCGGATGCTCTGGGTTTTAGATCGGTTACTCAAGAATATGGAGCTTCAGAATCTGAAGATGAACATCTAAGCATGTATGGTGAGCTAATTGTCCACTGAATTCGTGATGGTCAAGTATTGACAGAGTCAGTTTGGTTAGAGGATAAAGCAACTGACCTTTCTTGATTTCTGGCATGCTTCAAAATAAAAAAAAAATGATGTGCAGCAAGGAATTCTATGTGCTGGTCTGCCAATGTTGGAGGACCTCGAACCTTTAATGATCACAGAGTGCCATGCTGAATCATGAAGTGCTAGGGTGGGAGAATGAAGGGTGAATGGGTGATTCATTAAAGGCAACAAATGTCTGCTTTAATTCGACTGCAACAGCAGTAGCACCAGCACTAGTGTCTTATGCCATTGAACTGCACAGCAGGTGGCTCAAACCAAGTGATTCTGAACATTGTGATAATATGAGAGTAAAAAGAACTGATAAACTTCTCCAAACGGCAGTTCACAATTAGTCAATGAGTCAATTAGAGCAATGGTAATTCTCTATTGGTAAGCGGTAGTCAGAGTTTCAATGCGATATTGGTAAGCTTACTTAACTCCAAATTGCTTTGCCAGGCACCTTTTCTGGCACCGTCCAGCAGTGGCTTTAGCCTGAATCCACTTCATGACAACAATTTAGTACTGCATAGAACAAAGATTGTTTTTCCTAGTTATTCCTGCCATCTTTTGGCCTTCTGGGAGCAAGGAGACATCCAGCTTCCAAGCTGTGTGCTCTCTCCAGGTATTAACCTACCATTTCATTGCATTCTTCGTGCCCTCCAATGCAGATAAGCCTCTTATTAATTTATTATCTTACTCCAGATGCAGATTTACTCTCTGGACCATGTGGTTTTGCGCACTGATCGAGCAGAATTTGTTCAGAAAAAATAACTCTAGTCAAGGAAAGGAATTGTCTCTGCCGACTGAAACTATTGTTAATCGAGCTTAACACAGCATTGACAAGGCAACTTTACTGCAGAAGTTTGTATCTTGTCCTGAAAATAGAGCCTATGAATCAATATTCAAGTTGTTACATTCATTGAAAATAAGATTAATTGCATAACATGTCAGGTCTAGCATTAGCAGAAACACTAACCCTCAAGTACAATAAGCTTTATAACAGTTGAATTAGATATCTTATCAGTGAATGACCCTTTTCCATCCTTTACAATGAATGACTCTTCCATCCTTTATAATGAACGGCTATTCCTGAACTATTTTGGTGTAGTTGCCATGGCAAATTGCACAATATGCATCATGATATAGGTGCTTAAACCATTGCTCTATGTTCCAGACTTCAGTATTGCAATCTGATGATGTATGTAAATGCGATAATCACTATACTTGGAAGTGTTATTTTTCTTCTCCTTATAAAGAATAAAGAACTTATTGAGCACCCTAGGGATCTTTATGAACTAATCTGCTGTAGCAAAACTGAAAAAAACCTAAGCTTCTTTTTTCTATCATGAGCTTCTTTTCTAGGAACACTTAATGAGTGGATTTGTTGTGTTTGGTATTCTTGTCCGAGTATAATTGATAGAACTAGCTTAAGAATCCAGTCTGGCTGTGCAGATGGCACCATGTGAGATGCACCCCTCACTGCTGTGAAGATCAGAAAGTTGCCATACTCTGTCACCAAGCCTCCAACCTTGAATCAAAAAACATAGATATCTCCATGAAGTATTAGAAGTTTATGGATAAATTTTGATCCGACAGATAATATATTGCACATAGGCATACTAGGTAGTTTTTATCTAGTTATGATCAACTTCAGTTACCATTACCCGATAAATTTTCCCTGATGATATACTTTCCCTTTTGCATTGCACCTCTATGTGTATTCCAAATGTGTTTCATTGAAGCATTAGCTTGAGCCATGTTAGTTCTTGTTGCATCCCTTTTACCAATACTTTGTGAATCCAAATTTTGTTACCTGATTTTGATCTTATCTGCTGAAATTTGTAAAAATGATTTCCCTTAGAGATATTAACTTGAAACCTAGCACTTACTGATCTATTATTTCATACCCTATTACTACAATAGCACAAGAGGTGTTTCAATCTACCTCATAGAGCTCAAGATGTCAGATTTTCTCTATTGAACTATGATTCGCATATATATTTTTTTGTGAAAAGAAATAGGGTGCTTACAATAGAACTATCACTATAAATATGTCACAATGTTTCACTCATAATACCAAATTTATCTAAATAGCAACTTCCCTAACTTTAATCATGGAATCTTCATGTAACTTAACGTGGATTGATTATTGCCATTACTAGTAGATGACTTGTAGGAATTGTATTTATGATTGCTGAACCGTGCCTATCTATATGCTCATCTCTCCCTGCATGCATTTGCTATATGTGGAGGATAAAGGAATACGTAGTGGGGTCGGCCTGTAGATTCAGCTAGTCGATATGAAAACAAGATTGATGAAAGCATGCATTATGTAAGTTCCATGTAATAGTTCAAAAATAAAATGTTAGTGCTCAAGTGTAAGGTGTATCGACTCACTGAAGGTGACTTTGAAATTTGAAGGAAGGACAGCCCCAAAAGCTGCCGAACATAATTTTCTCCAAGTTGCCGAGTGGATAATATGCTTCGTAGCTCGATGAAACCCAGAGAGAGCCATTGGTGAATTAGACCACCTTTAGCTATGCTGTAACCTTTTGGAAAGGTTGCACAGTAGCCAAAGCATAGCTTCAATTATGGTGGCATACTGTTGTAAGTTATAACTTAACCTCAAGGATGCAAGAACTGTATGTAGTGCAGAACATGTATCTCTGGTAGCAGAAACATTCCAGATATCACTTTCTCTCGCTAACTTCCATTCATCAAAAGTCATGGACCGCAACATGTATCCAAGTGATTGAGCCGCCAAAGCCACACCTGCACATTTCATTGCAATGTCCCTTCCTATATGCTCTAACTGCTCTTTGCAATCTTTAGATTCAAAGGCACTCTTTTGCTTTATTATAGTCCAGCACATGTCATTTGTCAATGGAGCTAGTTTGTGCGGTTGAATGGTACAAAGTTCCTTTGCTATGCCTTCGTCACGTGTGGTTACTACGACCACAACTTTGCTGCCTTCTCCAACCCTTAGCATAACCCTCAAATCTTCCAGTTGACTTTCATTTTCGTTATCCCTCCAAATGTCATCTAATCTAAAATAACCAGAATCTTCTTACCAGCTAGTAGCTCTTGAAGACGCTTATTTATCATCTGCTTTTCAGCTATTTAACTGTTGCCATTAGATACTTGTGAAATTATAGAGTTGCCAATATTTTTCAAGACGAAGGCCTGGGACACATATACCCATACCCGAGAGTAATCATTGAACTGGGCATCACTGAAAACTAGTTTTGCCAAGGTTGTCTTGCCGATGCCTCCAAAGCCATATATAGGAAGGATGGTGATCTCTTGTGCCAGGTTCACAGACAAGGAAGCCAATATTTTCTGTTTCTTTTCCGTCCTCCCTACGATTAGTGCTTCTTCAACAGCCGATGATGTCTCCCGCACATCAGTAACTTGTTCAACGTCGGTTGTACTGCCAGGCGTGAAACTGAAATCCTTGTGTTGTCTTGTGATCTCCTCCAAATTTCTTCGCATTGCCTTCATCTTATTGGCTATTTTAATCTTGGGGCCAATCGTGAGACAGGGGATCATAGCTACCAACTGCAAGAATTTTTGTATGCTTGTCAGCACACTGGGAATAATATTAATAACCTTCATGGTTCCTAAACCAGCAGTGAGGTAAAGAAGATTCTCAGATTTAAAAACCTGACGAACAAGTATGCCAGCACAAAGTTGTGGCAAACTAGCTCCTTTTAAGTTCCATTCCGCGTCTTCAATTTTTCTCCAATACAAGATATGATTTTTTTAACGAAAATATAAGACATGTTTCCACTCAAACACATTAAGCCATCTTTCCCGAGCCATATATGTAATCATTAATTAGTTATGTTTTAACAACAACAATGATTAAGTTGGAGACGCTAATTAAAATAGAGAGATATATCTATTTATACCTTGTTAGACCTGGGGCCACGGGACTGCGCACATAGCGTACATATTCTAGGATAAGGGATGAGACATAGCCCACGTTCTACATCAGTTGTAACTACTCGTACCGTAATAGAACTAGTCGGAACAGAAGAAGGAAACTACCCGAGTAGTACTCGGGTAGGGCTCCTAAGCTCGTATCTGGCTAGGATTTCCATGTAAAGCTGTCCCCCAAGACTATATAAGGGCGGACAGTGATCCCTCAAACCACAACATGAGGGACAACTCGTGCCTCATGCAGATATACACCTAAGGCAATACAAACCACCACGCAGGACGTAGGGTATTACGCTCTCGGCGGCCCGACCTTGTGTAAACTTTGTGTTCCTTACACCTTCGAGTTCTTGATCTCGACAACACCCCATCTACAACTCACCACCTCGGGGGTATCCCTCGGTGGGCTTGGCGGTAAAACACCGACAGTTGGCGCGCCAGGTAGGGGTGTTCATCGAGCATCCACCGGAGAACTCAATGGCATCTTTCGATTTCACCAGCGCCGTGCTCGACGAGGGCACAACTTTCGTTTTCGGCTCCTGGGTCTGCATCGCCAACGGTTTAGGTGGCTACAACAGCTGCCTGGCCGACACCAAGGAGCCGGAGGCGCCAACTACACCATCACGTCGCGACGCCGATGATCTCGCCGACGGTCTCGGCGGAATTCAATTTTCCGATCTAATCGGAAACCACACGAGTCACCTCGGAGCGATCCCACGTCTATAGGTCAACACTGACGGTCTGATCGCCGGAGTGGACCGGGTTGACCGCAACATCGCTGCGTGCATCAAGCTCGCAGAGGCCACCCTTCAACACTCCGGTAATCAGCCTCCCCCAATTAGCCTTGAGATTTCTCGCACTTTTTTCACTGCTCCTGGCGACATCTACTCTGGTATTGATCGAGTCGACCGCAACATTGCGGAATGCATCGGGCTCGCGGAAATAAGTCTTCAGCTTTCCAATCAGAAGCAGCCCGAAGCACCCGCCATGGACATCAACCCTGCAATCGATGACTTTATCGACAACCTGGAACCCCTCGAACCGAGTCCGCCTCGGTCCGAGGTCCTGTACCACAAGTCCCTCTTTGAGTCGGAGGAGGATTTGGATCGTCTACTACAAGTCGGAGGAGGACTAGCCATTGTCTATCAGAGGGCTCCTGTCTCCGTTGACTACTCGGACTTCAACGACAACGCATCACCCTTATCAAGCGGCCACCAGGGCCTGAGGGCGCCATCAACTTGGTCGGGCGGGCTTGGGTATCGGAAGGGCACGGAGTCCTCCAAGCTACCCGACCTCAGCCCACCTTCTTGCGCCATCAACTTGGTCAGGCAGGCTCGGGTATCGGAAGGCCACAGTGTCCTCCAAGCTACCCGACCTCAGCCCACCTTGCTGCGCCATCCCCTTGGTCGGGCGGGCTCAGGCATCGGAAGGGCACAGAGTCCTCCAAGCTACCTGACCTCAGCGCACCTTCCTGCGCCATAAGCTTGGTCGGGCGGGCTCGGGCATCGGAAGGGCTCGGAGTCCTCCAAGCTACCCGACCTCAGCCCACCTTTTTGCGCCATCAACCCCGATGAACTATCGTTCCAAGAAGGTAGGCCCCTCGATTCCTCCGACGAAGAAGAGGGTGGATCGCCAAAAGCTCCTCGCTGGATTGTGAGGTCTTTATGGCTTTCATTGAAGAAGTCCCATTCACGGAGGCGGACGGATCGGATCATGTCCAACTCGACGACTACTACCTTGACGACGACAACTATATCTCCGACACCCCTGCAATGCCGAACCGTGACACACGCAGGCCACCCGAATTCGCTCTCAACACCGTTGACACCGCGAAGAAGGAAAACGAAGACGGCGTGCGAAAGGAACGCTGCAGGCTCAGAAACGCAAAGCGCGCCGAACGCAAGCACCGCATAGTCAAGCAACACCAACAAGGGCAAGGCAACCTCTACGACTCCTCCACGAGTGACCTCCGCACTATCATCAACGCCGGCCGAGATGCCCGCAACGTTATCATTGCCAGGTAGCAGGAGCGCGATGAGGTGGAGGTCTATAGCCCCACTAACTATCATATCCTCCTCGACTACCTAGGTACAACTCGGAAGCGCAAGCCAGAAGCAGGGGAACAACCCACCCAAAGAAAGAGATCCCTCAACTCGAAGAAGTGATTTGAGAAGGCTCTGCACAAGCGATGCCCATGGCACCCGAAAGCAAGCATTCCACCTTTGAATGTCAAACCCTCCGCAGGGCCCTAGGAGCTCCACCACTCAACGAAGACTGAGACCCGATTCAAGGAGGTTTTTCAAAGATCTTAAGGGAACTTATTTAACCATTGTCTTGAGTTTTATCTCGAAACAAGGGGTTTTTTTTCCCAAAGAACCCACTCAACCACTCGGTCAGGGAATCAATGAATTTACACAAAACAGGGCCTTTGTCCGTTCATCCACATTTCAGCGCCTTACAAACTGTCTTGGCCCGCCCAAAGAATTCCTTCGGGCCAACCGAGTCATCTTCGCACAACGACCACTTTCGTAACAACGCATGTGAAGGATTGCGTAATCTATTCTTTCGGGCAAACCGAGACATCTTCGCATGGCAACATACGAACTGTCTTGGCCCGCCCAAGGAACTGATCAAAATCACGTGAAGGACCTCGTCGTCACTTCCTTCGGGCCAACCGTGACATTTTCGCATGGCAACATGTGAATTCTCATGGCCCGCCCAAGGAATCGACTAAGCTACCAGCAAGATTTATTTCTCCTTTGCCAACTGATCTCCAGTCACCTATCTCTACTTCCAGTAACACTCAGATTACTAGTTCCCGACTAGTATTCTAGGTTACTGAACGGGCCTCGTTCCCATATTTCTAGTAACACTCCATTTACTAGTTCTCGACTAGTACTACGCGTAGTTTACTGAAGGGGCCTCGCTCCCTACTTCCAGTAACGCTCAGATTACTAGTTCCCGACTAGTATTCTATGTTACTGAAGGGGCTTCGTTCCCATACTTTCAGTAACACTCCGTTTACTAGTTCTCGACTAGTACTACGCGTAGTTTACTGAAGGGGCCTCGCTCCCATACTTCCAGTAACACTCTGATTACTAGTTCCCGACTAGTATTCTAGGTTACTGAATGGGCCTCGCTCGCATACTTCCAGTAATACTTCGTTTACTAGTTCCCAACTAGTATTACGCATAGTTTACTGAAGGGGCCTCGTTCCCATACTTCCCGTAACACTCCGTTTACTAGTTCTCGACTAGTACTACGTGTAGTTTACTAAAGAGGCCTTACTCCCATACTTCCAGTAATACTTCGTTTACTAGTTTCCAACTAGTATTACGCGTAGTTTACTGAAGGGGTTTCGCTCCCATATTTCCAGTAACACTTTGTTTACTAGTTCTCGACTAGTACTATGCGTAGTTTACTGAAGGGGTCTTTCTTCCATACTTTCAGTAACACTCTGTTTACTAGTTCTCGACTAGTACTACGCCTAGTTTACTGAAGGGGCCTTGCTCCCATACTTCCAGTAACACTCCATTTACTAGTTCTCGAGTAGTACTACGTGTAGTATACTGAAGGGGCCTTGCTCCCATAACACTACGTTTACTAGTTCCCGACTAATATTACGCGCCGTCAGCAACTCGACTCCTCATCTCGACTACAAACAAGACATTCAGCGTGCTTTTTGGCGGCTCGTCTAGCTCCCATGCTCGGGGGCTAGGCGCAATAAGGTTACTTGGCATACCTTCACCAATTCATCTAGCTCCCATGCTCGGGGGCTGGGCTCGACAGGGCACTCAGCGTGCTTTCGGCGGATCATTAAGCTCTCACCCTCGGAGGCTGGACGCCGCAAAACTACTTGGAAGATTCGTAGAAGAACCCGATTTAAGAGGCTTTTGAGGATTTATCTCGGAAAGATAATTGTTTAACCATTATTTTAGGAATTTTATTCCGAAATAAAGGGTTTTTCAAAATTTTAACCCAGAGGTCTTACCTAGCCATTAAATCAAGGAAAAAGGTTTGATTTGAGCGGTAATTTAGGACGCTTTTTGGAGAAGTTATTTATTTAACCATTTTTTTAGGGAATTCATTCCGAAAAAAGCAGTTTTCAAATTTCTGAACCAATTTGCCCATCTTAACCATCAAATTCTTACCGTCATATATTGCATTCCAGGACTCTTAGGATCCTATTTTCCAAACCTTGGGAATTTGGATTCAAGGTTCGGGGGCTGCGGGACACATGTCATCAGCGACTTATTTTTCCAATCTTTTGGAAGACAAGGATAGAAGATTCAAGACTAATTTGACCCTCAGCCTGATTCTTCGATTCAACCTAAGGCTCGAGGGCTACTACATATGGAGTGCGAGTTTAATCGCACCCCATATAAAAGAAGACTTGACAACTACTCGGGGCATGAGCACCTCACAGCC
Organism: Panicum miliaceum; assembly: GCA_032594955.1. NCBI lineage: Eukaryota > Viridiplantae > Streptophyta > Magnoliopsida > Poales > Poaceae > Panicum > Panicum miliaceum. The sequence goes on from CM064072.1 coordinate 6,652,440, forward strand.
TCGATGCAGCCAAGGAAGTACTCGGAAGACACCTTCAAGATGGAGTTCGGGAGAACTCGAAGACGCCTTCAGAAGTACTCGGAAGCCTGTAGTACTCGACTACGAAGAGCTTGGGGGCTTGTTAGACCCGGGGCCACGGGACTGCGGACATGACGTACATATTCTAGGATAAGGGATGGGATATGGCCCATGCTCTACATCAGTTGTAACTACTCGTACCGTAGTAGAACAAGTCGGAACGGAAGGAAACTACCCAAGTAGTACTCGGGTAGGGCTCCTTAGCTTGTATCTGGCTAGGATTTCCATGTAAACCTATCCCCCCAGACTATATAAGGGCGGGCAGGGACCCCGTCCAAATAATAACCAATCCAAGGCAATACCAACCACCATACAGGACATAGTGTATTACGCACATCGTGGCCTGAACCTTTCTAAACGTTGTGTTGCTTGCACCTTCGAGTTCCTAATCTCAGCGACACCCTGCCTACAAGTCTACTACCTTAGGGTATCCCTAGGTAGGCTTGTCGGTAAAATACCGATAGGAAATGCTTTGCGTTTGGTGGTTCTGACCATTGGGCAAATGACTGCACAGATTACAAGTACAAGTAGCAGCAAGGGCAGAAAAACTATGCTAATTTTGTTATCGGTGATGCTGAGAAGGGAACGTCGGGGTAGGGTAATCATGCTACTGTTCTTTCAGTTTGTCATTTATCAAATTGGTGGTTTGACATCAGGGCCAATATACATGCGTGTGCTGATATTTCTTTATTTCTTGTTACCAGGTCATAGGGAATGGATCCGTGTTGATAGGGAATGGTTCGAATGCAAATGTTCATGGTGTTGGTACGACCAATCTGAAGTTTACTTTGGGGAAGGCCATGCAGCTGAGGAACATGCAGCATGTCCACTCAACAAACAAAAACTTTATTAGCGGATCTCTCCTATGTAAGGATGGTTTTAAATTAGTATTTGAGTTGAACAAATGCGTTATGTCTAAATTTGGGTTCTCTGTTGGAAAAGGATATGACTGTGATGGTTTGTTTCAATTTGTCTTTTTGACTTGTAATAAAGTTGTGAATCATGTGTGTAATAATGATGAATCTAATCCTTGGCATTCACAGCTTTGTCATGTTAGTTTCCGTTATATGCTGCAGAAAGCTAATTTGAGTTTAATTCCAAAAATCACTTTGGTCAAGAATTCTAAGTGTCAAGTGTGTTTGCAATCTAAGCAACCCCACAAGCCTCACAAGGATGTAGATTCGAGGAACTTGACACCGTTAGAATTAGTTCATCCTGATTTGTATGAAATTAATGGTGTGTGGACTAAAGGTGGAAAGAGATACCTCATGATGTTGGTAGATGATTCAACTAGATACTACTATATGTATTTGCTTAAGATAAAAGATGAGGCATTTCATTTTTTTCAAGATCTGTAACAACCGTAGTTCAGAGGAAGATAAAACGTGTTAGGTTGGATCGAGGTGGAGAATATTTTTTAAATGAGTTCAATTTGTTTTGTGAGGAACATGGCAATATTCATGAGAGAATGCGACCTCATTCCCCTAGGTCAATTGGAGTGGTTGAAAGGAAGAACCACACTCTAACTGAGATGGTTAATGCCATGTTAGAAACAACTGGACTATTTTGGGAATGGTGGGGTGAAGCCATGATAACCGCTTGTCATACTATTAACATAGTTACTATGAAAAATAAAGAAAAGACACCATTCGAGGAATGGGAAAATAAAAGATTAACACTCTTATTCTTGCGCACTTGGGGCTGCTTGGCAAAGGTTAATATATAAATTCCTAAGAAATACAAGTTCGGATCGAAAACAGTTGACTATGTCTTTCTAGGTTATATTTTTCACAGTATTGTATATAGATTCTTGATAATTAAATCTGGAGTACCTTGACATGCACTTTGGTACGATCATAAAGTCCAAAGATGTCACATTGTTTGAAACATTTTTCCTATGAAAGAGACATCTAACAGTTCTAGTAATTAATTATTCAAACTCCTAAAAATAATGATATAGTATTACGCTTTGAAATATTGCATGAGGAGAATAATGAGAAGGATGATAATGAAGTGACTCAAAAGAGCAAGAGACAGGACTGCAAAGTCTTTTAGTGATGACTTCATTGTGTACCTTGTTAATAACACTCCAAGAACCATTACCGAGGCTTATGGATCTCCTGAGGTTAACTATTGGAAGAGAGCAATCAGAAGTGGGATGGACTTCATAATGTCTAATGGAACTTTGGAGGGTGTTGATTGTTGGCATTTCTTAGCGTCACTACCAGGATTGTTAGTCCCCAGCAACGGCGCCAGAAATACCGTGGTGGTATGTCTTAACGATTACAGAATGGATCCGCAAGCACACGGATATACCATTGTAGCATTTCACCCGGAGAGTATTCAGGTATCGTTATTTATATTTTTTCCATAGGATGGCATGGTGTAAAAGAGTTTACTAGGTATAATCAGGACAAAATGCTTAAGCTATAGACTATATTTCATATACGGTAAGTCATGATAAATGATATGAATAAGGGTAATGTGACACACACACAAATCAATCTCATGAATAAAGAATAATGAATAAACCAGAGGTTAACGGGAGCATAGGCATACAAACAAGGTCCTAAAGGAATTTATCTAGGTTAGCAAAGGTTACACAGAGCACATGGTTAGAACTAGACTAAAGCCTCAAACAAACGGGAAGACTATCCAGCACTGGTCTGCCAGCCTACTGAGATAGCTCTTTAGACTTCTACACCATAACCAAATGTGGGGGAGTGCACAAACCACGCGTAAACGTGGCGGGCTGACATGGCTGGCACTACCGGCCGCCTACCCCTACAACACCGTGGGATATGGTCATATTCGATGGGTCCCATTATACCCGAGCACCACGCTCGTGTATACGGAACCTACTCTAGTCCCCCCGGGTCTCCCACCCTACGGATGGACAAGTAATGAACTAGATCAAGCCCAAAGGGCACACCAAACCATTGCTTTAGCATGGATTTCTAGTCTAAGCATATAAATTGCATAACATAAGGAAGCACTAAACATGGCATGACATACTACCAAGATAGCATAACAACCATGAAGATACTCTGAATTATAGATATATCCCTGACAAGTCGAATACAAAGCCATACCAGAGGCTGAGGATTGCTCAACGACCTCGAGGATGACTTGGATTCACTAAAGAGAAGAACTAGCCTAGCTCCACTATCCTAAGGATTACCAGTCACAAGAGTAGAGAGGGAGAGAGGTTTCAATGTGTGGTGTGTTGAGAATGAGGGGGGAGGCCTCCTTTGATAGCTTTAGATGTCGGTTCCCGCCATCTCTATGTATGGAAACCTTGGCCACCGCCTTTGATAAGATAAGGACGATCCTCCCACCAAAGATCAGGAGGCCGGGAAGGCGTCTAGGTTCGGCCGAACCTAGGGTTTTGCTTTGAATTGAAAATAGATGTATATATGTGCACAAGTACATGTACTTTAATCGAACAAATTGAATAACTTTCACCTCAAAGTACTTATGGCTACGAAATCAAATAGGCACATCATCAGTGATGATAAACAAAAGTCTAGTTGAGACCTTGGAAAGAATAGGAAATTTTGCCCATAAAATGCCGTGCCCTCCGAATCATAAATTTTTGAGTCTTCAATTTAACTCTCAAACTAGAGCTCAAATGAACTTTGGCCTGAAACAAAACTTGTGTAACTTTTCATTTTGAACAAGTTTCATGTTCAGATATTTTTGAGTTGCAACACAAAAATTTGAGTAACACTTGACTTTGCAAACCAACCCCTGTCTTTTCTTCTATTTTCACTTCAGACCCTTCCTCCTCCACTTCGCCCGACCTTCCGCCTTCCACTGCAGACCCTCCCTTCTCCGCTTCGCCCGACCCTCCGCCCGCCGCGCAGTCGCTGCTGGCCACTTGGGCGGCGATGCCTGACCGGCGCTAGGCGCCAAGCCAATGCCTGGCCGCGCCCTGCTCGCACGCGCTCCTCCCCCACGCCGCGACCCTGCCCAGTCCGCGCGTGCCATGCGCACGCCGGCGACGCGCGCCTCTGCTCGCCGCCCGCCGCGCCCAATGATCTGCCCGTGCCGTGCCCGAGCCTCCACCACGCCCCGCCAGTCGCCGCGCTCGCCGCCTCGACAAGCCGCTGCTGCAGCTGCTTGCCCAACCGCGCCCGCGTGATCTCCCCCTCCCCCACGCCAAATCCCCGGCGCCCAATCCCCTGCTCACCGCCCGCCGTGCCCAGTAACGCACCCCCGTCGTGCCGCCCCTCCCCAGCGTCGCCCGGCCCTCTCCCTCCCTCCTGCAGCCTATAAAAGGTGGCACAACGCCGCTCGCGCGCGCCTCAACCCACCAGAACGCCGCCGCCACTGCCATTGCCACCGCCGTAAGGAGCCCGTCGTGGAGCTCACCTCTCCGGCCACCCACCACCACACCGCCCCACCGCAGCTCACTGCCCCGCCCATCGCCGCCCAGACCCGCCGAAGCGCCGCCAGCGCCGCCCGCGCCGCCGCCGCTCCCCTACTGCTCCGTGTGCAGCCAACTCCGGCACTCCTCCTTCCGAGCAAAGCCTCGGAACGGGTTCCCCTCGACGCCGCGAAGCTGATCGACCCGCCCATGCCCTCCCCTCCTTGCCGGAGCACCATCACCGACGCCCGCACCGCCGCTGCCCCCTGCTCCGCATCAGCGAGCCACCTCCGGCCACCCCCAAACCCGACCAAGGCCACCACAAGGTAGCTCTCACCTCCCTGGTTCTCCCCGACCCTTTTTTCCTCGCCGCCGATGAGCCCCCCTCGCCGGAATTTGGCCGGCCGCCATGCCAGCGCCGCCCAGGGACCCAATTGCAAGGATTGAAATCTTTAGAAGGGTCGGCACGCAAGTTTCCAGGGGCATACCTGCAAACCTGTCTTTAAACTTTAAATTCAAAAACAACAAATTATAAAATTCATATAAAATCAAAGAAAAATTAGAAAAATACAAACTCAGCTGTTCTGTACTCTTTAGAAGAAAATCTACAACTTTTGTTATATACTTTTCTTCAGTTGCTTGCTAAATCTTGCTCTAAATTAAATGAAAGGTTTAATAGACTTTAATTGTACCCACTGTTGTAGACAAAGGATGAACCTGAATTGTGGACAGTAGTTTAGTTACTTGATGTGTAGTCCAGTGGAAAAAGTTTAGGACCAGAACCCACATGTAGCTAAACTTTTTGTTAAACTTTTTTTATGCCATCAAATAATAAAACTAATTTTACCTGATGTTATATTATGATTCATGTTGTGAAAATTTTCCAGAGCTGTTATATTGATGCCTAAATAGCACAGAAAAAGTTTAGAACCTTTTTCCTTTCTGTAACCTATTTATATAATTTTGTAGTAGAAAAAATATACTAATTCAAATAATTAGTTTCTTTGCTTGGAAAATGTTCAGAGTTTTACTGTGGAACACTTTTGAGTAGCTCATGCTGTATAAAATGTTTCATAAACAGAAACTCTGTAGAACATCCTGTAGAAATTAATCTTCATTAACATAAGTGTATCTTGTCCTATTTATTATGCTCTGTATCCTGCATAATAAAATCTGAAAAATTTATAATGACACCCATATATTTATATTGACACCATGTAAAATGTTTGCCATCAACACTTGCATGGTTTATTCTGTATAAAAATAACTAAGTTCTAGCAGTAGCTATGTATTACATTTTTCATAATTATTCTACTGCATGAAAATGTCTGAAATTTTTGGAGTAGTCTTATCTCTGTATAATGTACTCTGAATAAAAATTTTATCACCAGAAGTTACCTAGATCAGTGTTTGTGCTTAATCCATGCTTGTACTGCGAAAATTAAAATTTCAATACAACACAACCCCTTGTGTTAAAGATTGCACAAGAAATCGTAACTAAGTAACCTTACAACAAAATCTATGTTTTGTGGACTGCAACTTTATTGTGAAGAAAATGAATGTCCCGTACCATCACTACAAGTAATACTGGTGCATTCGTATAGAATCGACTACTCTCGCCGACGGAACGTACGAGCTGGTGCCCGCGTCCGAGAGTGAGCAGCGTGAAGCTCAAGTGAATCTAACTGAGGTTTTTGAAGACCCGAACCAAAGTTCGGACGAGCCCCACGCTAACTTTACCCAAGAAGGCAAGCCCCGGAGCATGAACCCTATTTTTCTAAATTATGCAACTTAATACTCTATTCTACTTGTGCCTTAAGTTTATATAGTAGTTGGATGAAACTTAGTTGCACGATCCTAGGTACCCATGCTCTGAATACTAGATGTAAGGTTCGATAGAATGCTATGCTAATAGGACTTGGTAAAAGTCGAGTGATTTTCTGTCACTCGCGAGAATATAGGAGTTGAATGTTTACTACATGCTGCAATCATAAGGTCGATGGACGGGGCTATGGTGCGATGTTCAAGTTGATGATTGATGTCCAGTCTGTTTAGTGAAAAATGCTAAGGCCGCAGTGTGTGGTAGTGGTGGTTAAGTCTTTGAACGTACTAACCACATGCCGAGAATATGGTAATCGGTAAGCTTAAGTACCTAATCGGACCGGCAAGTGGACAGCATCCCACCCTTTCAACTTCGGTTTCATGCGCGCACATGGTGGGTACAGAGCCGGGATTTGTAGTCTCGGATGGTGGCCCTGATCCACAACCCGGGAAGAAAGGGGAAAGGTTGCACGTGTGACTCTGGGAGTAACCACGTGACGTGTGTTTAGGTTTCCCTTGCAAGGTTAAGAAATTCGATTCGAATCGTCCGTTTCTCACGGTTATTGAGACTGCTTGACCCTTTTACCACATAGAGTAAGAAATGGAACAATGATGATGATTAATCTTGTTGGATGCAAATTAATTCTTTCACCATGTATGATATTGGATAGTTGCTTACCTAGAATGGTTAAAGAAAACTAGAATCTGGAGCTAAAATTTGAAAGTAAGGACCTACTTGTATATGCTTTTCGGCAAAACAAACCCCTCAAGCCAAAAGCCTTGCATGTCTAGAGTCGGCTAAGTATATTCCACTAGTCGGGTAAGCCTTGCTGAGTATTAGTATACTCAGCCTTGCTTATGGCTTATTTTCAGGTGATACTTTTGAGGACATGATCGCTAGTTTGACTTGGCCGTGTACTCTTCCTCCTGGTTGGTCGGTGGAATGGGATGCGTCCCCGGCCAATGATGATAATGCGGAGTGATGTCTCGTACGGGCTTCATCGAGACATCATGCATCGTCGAGTAGTTTATCGTTAATTTTCCACTGCATTGAACTCTGAAGAACTCAATTACTTTGAACTCTGAAGTACCTTGTTTTACGAATTTGAACTCAGTTGTAATAATAATTTATGATGAACCCTGTGATGTAAAATTTGTGGAATGTTGTATCCTCTAGGCTCACCTTTGTGTGAGTACTTTGTATGTGTGGTTTCGATCGGCAAAACCGTGGTTGTATCTGGAGGTTACCCGACAGACTAATGGATTACTCCGTTTGAAGTGCGAGTTAGCCCTGATTGCCCTTGTGGTGGTGGTTAGCGCGCTTGAGCCGGATTAATTCAGGTGGTTCTGCCGCATGGCTGCCTGGCATGTGGGCCCTGGTGATGATCCTCGGTGATTTGCTCCTTGGTAAGGTGGTTTGCTCTATTATATGGGCCCTCTTTGTAAGTGCAACGCTGGGTGTGATCTTTTGTGCAATTCTGTTGTGTCTTCTGCATGTTTTCTTTTTATTCCGGACTTGCATCCCTGAAATGGCTTATTATCCAAAATAACTGTGGAACTAGGTTAGTGATACGGATTTGTAAGTAAGGTGTATAGGTTTCGTTTATTTATGAGTATGCTTGACGATCGAATTTGGCATTTAAGGACCGTCAAAATTGATCGTCCATATGGGTGCAAACCTGTAGGATGCAAGTGGGTGTTCAAGAAGAAACTTAGGCCTGATTGTAGTGTTAAAAAGGACAAGGCATGGTTTGTGGCCAAGGGTTACACCAAAAAGAAGGAGAATGTAACAAACTGGATTTTCGAAATGAAGATCCGACTCCCTGTACCTTTGTGATAGTCCCTGGATCAAGCGCTATCACTTACAGAACTCATTCTAGAAACATATCGTATTCATACAACACGAAAAGTCAATTCATGGGTTTATTTTATACATAATCCAAAGGATTGTTGTATGGTTTTATTACAAGCCCCTTGGGCTAACTCAATCAACAAGAGACCGGAAACAATAGCTAAGCTTCAAGGCCATCCTTCATCTTGGTGAAAGTCTCCCACAAGCAGACTTGAGCGAAGCACGGGCCTCAATCACACCATCCGTCGTCATTGTTGTCGTAGTCCGAGTCGTAACCTGCAACTACTCAACTATCCCCAAGGAATGGGATAGGTCCACGTCACCATCAGTAATGCGCAAGCTTTGAAGTGGACTATACTAGTATATAAAAGTAACAAGGAATGGCTTGGGTTTTCCTATGAAGCAGCAGCAAGTAAAGTATATCTTCATCCACAACAATTGGACTCGGGCTGTCCTAGCACCCCAGGGTCCCGGTCTACACACACCTTACAAACACCAAGTCGGTGCGAGAACTCCCACTCTTCGCACCTCAGCTGCCCCAGGCTCAGCTGCTCCAGGCAGAAAGTTATCCACTAGAGGGAGGTAGAAATTTAGGTAACACTACTCTAATAAGAGCAACAGAAAAGTAGGGTTGTCCATGACTGAGGACACGGTGATACGTATAGTTTTCACCCTGCAGGGGTTGTACACCTGGACCCACTCGAATCGAAGCCAGTCGAGAGCAAACCGGCTGACTCCGAGACACCGGTCTACTGAGAACGGAAACTAGGAGCCATGGCACCATCCGGCTTTCCCGGGTCTTGGGCGCATCCTCCCGCAATAGGTCGCCCTGGGACTGTGAAGCCTCCCCTGCGTCTCGAAGGACATGAGGTCGGCACCTCCTCCCCCTGCATCGATACTCGATCCTCCTACCGGCTTGGTACCGTACTTGCTAGCCCCGGACCAGAGCCACCCGCATAATGGGTAAGTGGTCTGCACGCTTAACATAGTCCCACAAATCATAGTTATTCTCAACTGGTCCTCATTTCCCGAAGCGAGCATCTTCATCACATGCGTATCCACTGCAATGGTCCACAATTGCAGCTATCACGGGTGCCACCAAATCTCAATCAAGTAACCACAAAAGATGTACCCATCACAAGTACTCCGTAGAGTGTGCCAAGATACACACTCCCAGCCCTCGATCCGAAGATCGAGTTAAGTTCGCTCAAGTTATAAATTTTCTAAGATTAAATCTATTTCTGAAAATGACAAAAGTATTTCAAAAAAGAAAATCACACAGTCAGCGCCACATGTCAGCACCAGGGCATGCCACATGGCATGCTGACATCATCATGATGTCAGCAGGGGGTCAGGTTGGCTGATGTTAGCAGTGGGCCCTGCTGACGTCCGTGTTGACCGGTCAATGCTGACCGGTCGACGGTCAAAGGTATCAGTGGGGTCCGCGGTCCCACGGGTCAGCCTCACCCGGAGGCTGATAGGTGGGGCCTACGTGCGTGACTAGGAAAAGGGAAAAGTGAAAGGGCCAGCTTGGTTAACAGGCTGAAAGCATCTGGGTCAGCTTAGTCGGCCCAGACACGCTCGGCTGGGCTTGCAAGGCTAGCTCGGCCTGCGACTCACAGGCCGGCTTGGCTGCGCATGCTGGCTAATAGGCCAGCTCAGGCTCTCGGCTACGTGGGCTGGCAACGGCGAAGGGACGGCGACAGCGAGATGGAGGCGGGCTAGGCGGGTGGAAGGGCGGCGCGTCGAGCTCGGTTTGTCACAGAGAAAAAAGCCAAGGCTTAGCTTCTGGGTGCGTGCATGCGCGAGCCTGTGGCTCTGCCACGTCACGCGCGCGAGCTCCAGCATCCCGGTTCGCGCCAGCTAGTGGCTGCAGTGGTGAACATGGGTGACGGGCTCCTACAGAGAACGACAGCGCGAAGGCCGGGCAAAGGGGAACAGGTGCTAGGACTTCCTATGGTGGGCTCATCAGTGGCGCGCAGCACACGCCGGCAGCACAAGGGCAATAGGTTGGGGCGGCGGCACCTACCGATGGGCTTGAACAAGAGGGAAGGAGAGCGGTGGCGAGTCGAGGCCTTGAAGAGGTGAAGTAGTGCCGTGCAGCGCGTCAGCGGCGGCGGCAACCTTTCCCTCATCGGTTTCTTCTTCTTGGCATGCGCAGCTCTGAGTCTTCCTCCTACCTTGCTCTCCCTCCCTCTCGGTGTGGTGGCGGTGGGTGGAAGGGGAAATTGCCAAGGCATCTAGGGTTTTGGGGGCGTGACATCGGGGGTTTTATAGGTGGCGGCCAGGCTTGATTGGGGCACGAATGCTGAGGATTGGCCGGTGGGGCTCGGTGCGCGCGCGGGGCTACGTGGCGGGCATCGCGCGGCTGTGAGAGCGGGGTTTGGGTTTTGAGGCGCGCGGGCGGTCAAGGGAGAGGTGGAAAGGGGGCGCGTAGGTGGTTGAGCTCTTCTGTTGCGACGCGAGGGCGGAGCGGCACAGGGTGACACAGGCGCGGCGGCATCGGAGTAGAGGCATGGGCAGCGTCGGGATGTTGGGGAAAGGCAACAATGGGTGCTGGCAAGTGGGGTCGGGCGGTCAGTAGCGCAAGGAGGTGAGGGAGGCGGTGTTCGCGTGTTGGGTCGGGCCGTGCTCGCACTAGGCTGGCGACTCGTGTGGGCTATTTGGGGGGGGGGGGGGGGGGGGGGGGGGCGGCGTAGCAGGCCGAGGCAGGGTAGCAGGCCAGAATGGCCAAGCTGGGTCTGGTCCAGGTTAGGGTAGGATAGTTAGGGGGTTTAGGTGCTTGTTAACTAGGATAGTTAGCTTTGAATTTAAATTGAAGGGCACACTTCAATTTAAATTCCACACAATTTAAATCATCCAAAATAAATCCAACAAAACAAAATAAATCCAAATAATCTTAAACAAACAACTTCAAGCACAAACTCCAAATAACTCCAAATATTTCACATTAACAACTACAACCTTAGTCTATATAGGTTTTCTTTACTAGGAATTTTGAGAGGGAAAGAGAGCGCAACCTTATATTTGTTCTATCTAAAGCACTTGCTTAAAAAAAGGTTTTGAAAACCCACATTTTTGCACCTTTAACATTCCAGGAGAAACCTGGGATGTTACGGAGAAGATTTTATGACACTTATTCACTAGTTGCCAGACTGACTCGATTCAATTACTACTATCTTTGGCTGCCTCACACGGCCTTTTCGTTCATCATATGGACGTTTAGATGGCTTTCCTTAATGGGGAATTGGACGAAAAAATTTATATGGATCAGCCTGATGGATATGTAGTAGAAGGTCATGAATGAAAACTGTGTAAGTTGTTAAAATCTTTGTATGACCTGAAACAAGCACCAAAGCAATTGCATGAGATGTTTGACAAGCCTCTCACGTCTACAAGTTTTGTTGTGAATGAAGCCGACAAGTGTGTGTAGTACCATTTTGGTGGGGGACGTGGAACGATCCTGTGTTTATATATTGATGACATATTGATCTTTGGAACTAACCTCAATGTGATTGAGGATGTCAAGAGATTTCTTTCTCAAAACATTGAGATGAAAGACATGGGAGTGTCTGATGTGATTTTGAACATTAAGCTGCTGAGAGAAGGAAATGGTGGGGTTACACTCCTGCAATCCCATTATGTGAAAAATATATTGAGTCACTTTGGAAAAGGTCTTTCACGAAATGTGATTGATGAGGCATCGAGGAGATGAGATTGAGATTCTGTTGGCGCTAAAATCGGCCGGATAGGAATCGGCCGATGGGTCTTCAGCGTCGGACACACGACCCGGGAGAATCTGCTTAGCTCCTGTTCGGGTTATCGCCCTGGTGCGGTTCGCGCGGCGTGCCAGTCAATCTGACCTGTTGATTGATAAGGAAATAGAGTATTAAATTCCAGGCGCGTCGATCGGCTGGATTTCCGATCTGTCCTGAGGAGCGCGTCGGCGGTAAATCGGCCGATTTGCTGTAGAGATGATCGGCTATGAGTCAGCCGATGATCGTATAGTAATTGTGAAGAGAACTGCTGGAGCAATCTAAATAATTACTATAGAAGCAACACTTGAAACAGATCTAATCGGCTGTATGGCGATGAATCGAAGGAGAATGATGACGAAGCCGATTACCCTGATCTCAAGCTGGATAACTGGTGATAATACTAGAATAACAGGTAAAACTTGCAATTCTAGTAAATATCGATAACTTGTGAATAAATCCAAACGAAACCACAGCGATGCGCCCGTAGTTAAAGCTCGGATATTACTCGATAAGCGGAACCTACCAATTGGCCAGAGATCAGGTTGATGCAGCCCTGCCAATCCGTACGAACTCGTGAAAGAAAAAGATATTGGCGAAGTCGCCGACTTGAAAAGTAAAGTACTGGTAAAAAGTAGAAGTATTTTGTTGATTGATGTTGGTTGTTCTTTGCAAAACCCTAGCGACTCCTATTTATACCCTGAAACTAGGACTCCTGGTCGATTACGACTTGTTACAACCTTATTTAAAACAGGAAAACTACTATATCTATAATAACTTTAAAAAGGAAACGGACTCCCGCAGAATCTTCCGCCGCCGTTTCCTAATCCAATCAGGACCTCTTCAATTGCTTTCCGGCCGACTTAGCATGCCGCGTTGACCAGCTTTTGACTAGGATCTTCTGGAATAATCCTATCCTTTGGCATAGGCGGCGCCACCAATCGGCCGATTTTCAACTGTTACCCCGATCGGCCGATTCCTTACTGTAGTTCCCAGATCTGCCGCATCGGCCAATCTTCTTCTCCTGACGCCGATTCAAGACATGTCAAAATCTGGCGTCAACACATGCCCCCCAGTTTCGGAGTAAAATATAACTTTTTCTTCGAAACTCCCTCTTTAATCCTTTTTTCCGAAACGGGTGCAGTAAAAGTCTCCTTCCGTTCCGCGGCACAATGATTGCAATTTCCTCGATCCGAGCACGCGAAACGACCGCTCCCCTGGAACTCGTGTAGACGGTGCGGTAAGAATACCATCTTTGCCCTTACCCCCTTATCTTAAGTACTGGTTTTCTCCACCTTTTCTCCTCCACGAATCCAGCATCCTTTCTGCCGCATTACTGTTCATCTTCCCCCAAGTTCTTTCGATTTCCAAGCGCTTCCCCTTCTCCGGCGACATCGTCCGCAGCTTGCTCCGACCCCAATGGCGTCTCCGTCAGCGACCACCCCATCTACAGAGGCTCCATCGGCTGCTCCTTTGGCGGCGACGGCCCAATCGGCGGCTTCTCCAGCAGCGTCATCAGCGACGATGGCTTCCATCCCAGAGGTAAATGTCCGAAAAATCTTTTCCTTTTCGCCTTGCTGCTTCAATATTTTCCGGTCCCTTTCTTAGTTTCTTCCCTTTTTCCCTTTCTTTTTTAGGCCCTTAGGCACAGGATCACCATTCCCCTCTCAGAGTCTCCTGACCTCATCTGCCTAGGCCCTATGGGGAGTCCTGATCCAACGGATCTAATTAGCTTAGAAACTCACAGAATCCCCTTCAAGCAGTCACCTATGGATTTAGATCACTGGGTAGGCGCATTCAGATCCTGGTCGAACGAAACACCCGGGTGGAGAGAGTGGTACCAGAGGATAGCCAGGTCTTGGAAAGTCCAATGGGAAGAACTTAAAATCGGCCAGTGCATAGATTTGTCCCTGTCTCAGATGGAAAAGAACAAACCTTTGGTTATGGCAGCCTCTTACTTCTAGTCCGATGCGCTCAACGCATTTCTTTTTGGACACGGACCCATGACCCCGACCTTGGCCGATGTCTTGCTGCTGACCGGCCTAGATGTTTCCTCCGCCGATACCCCTTTCAACTACCTGTTCAAGCCATCTCATCGGCTAGATACCAAAGGAATCGGCGGGTGGAAAGGATACATCAGTAAGAACATGAAGACAGGGACAGTCTCACAGAGAGAGCACACCGCCTTCCTGATGATGTGGCTGGAGAAACATCTCTTCTGTGGCAGAGCGGTCGGCCCCTCTTCCAACACTCAAGCTTTGGCAAAATCTCTCGCACAAGGATCGGCCGTTCCCCTCGGCAAACATTTGCTGGGATCGGCATATCATATGATGCATCAAATCGGCGCCAAGCTGTCGAAAGGAGAGCCGATAGGGAATCCAGGTGGTCCTTGGTGGTTCATCACCCTCTGGCTCAATCTACACATGAGCAAGGTCTCTCAGCAGAGGATAGAGACAAAGACCTTTCCCAACATTGAGTCAGAGGAGAACCCATCGGTCCGTCGCCACTGCAGATCTGTCGGAGAGGCGGCATCGGCCTTTCCTGGCTGCCAGTTCACCGCTACCCGGGTAGCCGAATATTTCAGATGCTTCTATAATGGACTTAGCGAGGAGATGATCACCTGGTATCCATATCAAACCGCGGAGCCGATTTTTGAATTGCCTATATGCTTCGACTTCTCCACCCACACATTTGACAGAGAGTTGATGGATGTCCTGATTAAGCCGGGAATTCTGCCGGCTAACTTCTTCTCGGGGAAGGACTCACCCACTTATGAGTTCTACTGCCCGTCAGCTGCAGCAAGGCAACTAGGTTTCGGCCAATTGCCGATCCGAGTCTATTTCGCCGGCCAAGCAAAATTCAGAGACGGATTAACCTCTAGTCTCGACTATAGCCGATTGTGCGATTTAGTACCTGACTCCAGCACCATTGACTTGAACGGCTGGTCACTTGCCTCTTTCGCCACCCAACAGTACAAATTATGGTGGGCAGAATGGAAGCAGCATCTTTTCTGTAAATCCCCATCAATTTACTGCAACATTCTGGACCTAGAGAACATCGACCCAAATGCTGCGGTATGTCCTTTTCTTTTCAGCCGATTTCAATGTTGCACTATCATCTTGCTGTTAACTTATGTTTACCTCTTCAGTCTGAAAGCCATGCTCCCCCAACACGGAGCCGAAGCGGCCGGCCGATTGATAGCCATCATCAATACACAGTGCAGCCACTCATCGGCTTCCATGCTCCATCTATCAGAGATATCTCCACCGGCCGATCAAAACGAGCGCCCAAGAGACCAACACCAAAGATATCCAGCCGTCGGATGCGGGCTCACATTGAATCGGCCGGTCAGACAACAATAGCATCGGCTGAAGTCTCTCGTATCGGATCGGCTAGCCAGATGGCAGCAGCATCGGCCGAGACTCCCTGTGTTGGATCGGCTGATCAGATGGGAGTGATGCGCGCCGAGACCCCAGACCCTTCACCTCCATCAGTGGTCGAGACGGCCGATCCCCAAGTCGCCGCCGAAGCCGGGGCTGCTGCAGCATCGCTCTTAGTAGAAGCTGTCCAGGTAACTTTATTTATCTCATGTATTCCCCAAAAACCTTCTGCTGACATCAATTTCATCCCTCTACCAGGCGGCACGAGTTGTCCCACCACAATCTCCACGGCTGTCGGCCACGTCTCAAGTAGGGACTGAAACTATAGCAGCTCCTGTTGCCGAGGTAAATGATCTCTTACTCTGCATCCTCAATATTCAGGAAACTTAACCAATTCTGATGCAGGTTGACTTGGGTACGCCGATTGTAACTCCACAGCTGGAATCGGCCGGAGAGCCCGCAGAGGCATGTCAAATTCCCATTACCATCTTATCTTATTTTCCATAGTACCTTCACGAGCATTTATATCTTTCTCAGGAAGCTGGCCCAAGCGGAGCACCAATAATGATCGAATCTTCTTCTTCTGGTGAACCCAGTGCACCAATCCCTGAAACAAGGGAAATACTTCCACCGGCGCAAGCAAGAGAGATTCGTTTCAAAGAGGTAACAATCTTACCATCAGAATCGGCCGATTTCCTCTCACTACCTGCTTACCCTTTGCTTCGTTCCTTTACAGGAGCAAGATTCTCCTAACAATAGTATCTTTTCTTTCGCTGTCTCCTTGGCCGACGAAGAAGAAACTGCCTCACATGTGGTTCCACCGAGTTCTGCCTCCGACGATGTCCGCTCTAAGCTCGAGAGCATCCGTACTCTCCTCCAAGGTGACATCGGCCGACTGGTGAAAGATGCATCGCCGATCCGACAACTTTTCAATGAGGTCGTAGATCACATTCTGGAAGAAGTGTCGGAAGACTTGGGGTACGCTGCCTATATAGAGGGCATGCGGATTCCGGTCTCGCGGGCGCTGCGACGTATGGCCGATCACGCTCAGATGGCCAAAACTCAGGAGGAGGTTGACTCGTACAAACACCAGGCCCAGGAAGTACATCACAAAATCAACTTCCTCGAGAACTGCCGTCCGGACATCGTTGGCACAATAGATCGGCTGAAACGGAGGAGAGCAGAACTAGCCAAGGAGATGGAACAGATAACCAAAGATATAGCCGCTGACGAGAAAAAGCTCCAAGAACTCCCAACCATGATCAGCGAGCTGAAGCAAAAAAGACAACATCTGGCCCGTGAAGCAATAAGACTCCGTCGCCGCGTGTCAGAAGTGTCAGGATCGGCCGAAAGTGATCAGGGGATATTAGAATCGGCCGATCAAATCAGACGACGAGCGATTGTAGCCATAGATACTTTCCTTGGGCTGTAAACAATATGTTAAACATTGTTGTTCCTTAATGCCACCGCGCCGATTTGGTTTTGAACTGCTTCATGTAATCTGTACTTTCCACCTAACAATGAATCCCAATATCTCTTTCACCGGATGTGTAGCCAGAAAACCGATGAGAAATCGGTCATGTTAACTCGACACATTTTCTTTTTGTGCTCAGAATCCCCATCGGTACCAACGTACGTCGGCCTTGATCTGATGCTATCTCTTAAATCTCCCATCTCTAATGAATTGGCCGACGTGAACCCATGCCTCAGCTTCTCATTCTTTTGAACGAGCTGAATCCTCAGAGCCGACTGCTTGGATCGGCTGTAGACCGAAATCGGACACTTTCAGGAAGTCAGTGTCCCAAGTCCTGCCAGATATACATTTGACGTGTTCGCAGCTCCACTGTTGTGTGTCGGCCGCTGCAACGCTGTAAACAGAATCGGCAGCTACTATCTCTGTACTGTCGCCGACCCATTGCACAAGGCATTGATGCATAGTAGATGGGACACAGCAGTTTGCATGTATCCAGTCGCGACCGAGCAGCATATTATAGGACCCTTTGCCATTAATGATGAAGAAAGTAGTGGGGAGGGTCTTACTGCCGATGGTGAGGTCGACGCAGAATGCCCCGCGGGCAGGCGACACGTTGCCTTCGAAATCCTTCAGCATCATGTCCGTCTTGGTGAGGTCATCATCGCCCTTGCCCAGCTTGCGGAACATGGCATACGGCATGATGTTGACTGCCACGCCTCCATCTACTAGTAGTCTTGTGACGGGTCTTCCGTTGATATAGCCCTTGAGAAACAGCGCTTTGAGGTGCTGTCGTTTTTCTTCCTCTGGCTTCTCAAACATAGCCATCATCGGCTCTAAAACCAGTTGTGCCATTTGCTCTTCCTCTGTATTTGTCACTTTGTCCCGATCGCTTGGCGCCATGAACTCCATCGGCAGTATGAAAACCATATCGATTTCGGCCGCCGATTCTTGGCTGTTTGCTTCCTGATCATTTTTCTTTGGGCGCCAAATTCGAGATTTCACATTCCTTCTTTCTGGCACATGTCTTTGTTCTCCTTCTTGATGTTCTAACTGGCGTAGGCGTTGGATTCTCCGCTTTTGGTATCTGGATAGGCCATCGGGACACCACCTGGGGTTCGCTGGTTTGGCCGATGGTTTAGCGTGTTTCCAATCTGGTTCCCTTCCTATGAGATCTTCGTCTGACACCCTATCATCGGCCATCTCTTCCAGCCGATCGTGCGTGCTGATCCTGCCCCCCAGTCCATCTTGCTGGCCGATCTTGCCCTCTGACCTGTTGCACTGGTCAACTCTGCCCCCCAGCCGATCATGCACCAAAACGCGCCGTTCTTCGCGCCGATTTCTGTTGATCGGCTCTGATCCTCTATCCCTAGAGTGTGGCTTCGGGCGACCGTTGCGGTTTGATCCGTTGCACTCCGGACAGTTATCGGCAGAGGGCAGTCTGATATCGTTCTCCCAGCAGTGGATGAAGAAGGGACACTGCCAGTGATCTTCACGCCGGCGTGTCATCTCTTCTTGGTGTTGTGCTTGTTCTTGCTGCCGCCGATATTTACTGAGTAGAAATCGGGAGGTGACAGGCCTGTGTGGTCGTTCTGGTCCTCGCCTGTTCCTTCTGGTTTCTTCCGTCGTGATCTGCTTCTTGGGATCGACAACGCCACCTCTTCTCGCCGATTCTGACGTCAGCACCTTGGTTTGACTTGATTCTTCTCCAGCGTTGACCGTGTTGGCCGGGAAGGGATGCTGATCTATCTTCATCGGCATTGCCGGTTTGGTTGGAGTCTCAAACTTAAGCCGCCCTTGTTCAATGGCCGATTGTATCTGCTGGCGGAAGACTTTACATTCATTGGTGTCGTGAGAAGTAGCGTTGTGCCACTTGCAGTATTTCATCTTCTTCAGCTGATCGGCCGTAGGGATGGTGTGATGCTGCGACAGCTTGATCTGTCCCTCCTGAAGCAGTAGATCAAAAATTTTATCGGCTTTTGACGTGTCAAAGCCGAATGTCTCTGGCTCCTTCTTGCCAAAGGGGCAGGATATTGGTTTTTTCCCTTTTACCCATTCCGCCAGGCCGATTTCTTCCTCTACGTCGGATTCAGATCCCTCCAAATACGCCACCTTCTTCTGAAAGCTCCTCCGCTGTTCAAGCGGTCGGATCTCTTGCCCTGACAATCGGTGGACGATTTGACTCAGGCTCTCAAACTCTTGGGCGGCATATCTTTCTCTGATTTGCGGTAAGAGGCCCTGGAAAGCGATATCGGCCAACTGTGCATCGGGAAGGGCCAGGCTGTAGCACTTGTTTTTGATCTCTCTGAATCTCTGTATATACCCTGTCACCGGCTCATCGTTCCTCTGCCTGAGGCTGGTTAGATCCGAAATCTTCATCTCGTGTACTCCCGCATAGAAGTACTTGTGGAACTGTTTCTCCAAATCGGCCCACGTGACGATAGAATTTGGCGGTAAAGTGGTGAACCACTGGAAGGCCGATCCGGATAGAGATGATGAAAATAACCGTACCCTCAGAGCGTCTTGCGTGGCAGCTTCTCCGCACTGGATGATGAATCTATTAATGTGCTCCACAGTGGATGTGTCATCCGTCCCTGAGAACTTGGTGAAATCAGGAACCTTGTAGCGGTGTGGGAACGGCAACGAGTCATAGGCCGATGGATACGGCGTCTTGTAAGTATAAGTTTGAACTTTCGGCTTCAGCCCAAACTGATCTTGGATTACTTCTGCTATTCTTGCCGTCCAGTCCACCTGCTGCTGATGAACAGTTGTTCGCGGCGCGGGTACGTGTTGAAGGGCTGGTTCGGCCAGGTGATGAATCGGCGAAGTTTGCTGAGCGGCCGATAACTGCTGGCGAAATGCGTCCGCACCCCCTTCGTACGTCGTCGCTGGCACCGTGCTTCTGAATGCTTCCACAGTGCTTGCCCCCCTGCCGATTTCTGGTAAAATCGGCTGGTACTGGGAGACCGTCGGCCGGGCGGCCGATTGGTACGGCACCTAAAACGGATAAGTGCC
Organism: Panicum miliaceum; assembly: GCA_032594955.1. Taxonomy (NCBI): domain Eukaryota; kingdom Viridiplantae; phylum Streptophyta; class Magnoliopsida; order Poales; family Poaceae; genus Panicum; species Panicum miliaceum. Next base: position 6,672,181 of record CM064072.1, read on the forward strand.
GTGCCGATTCGCTGGCTCGGGGAAATACGTCGTGGCTGATGCCCCCCAAGGCACTGAGCTTGTAGGTAGTGTTTGCACAGAAGCCATCTGGACGGGTTGAAGCGGTGCTCGCGATGGGAGATAAGGTGCACCGCTGTATCTTGGAGACGCCGGAAGTGGTGGAGAGCTGTACCCCTCGCGCTGCGTCAATATCGGCTGAGAAGCCGATTGGGATGTGTACGGTAAGCTTCTGGCCGGCAGGGTGGTTGGAGGGGCATATGCCGGTCCCTGATAACCTTGAACGGCTCCGCTGGCCAGAGAGTTGACGACGGCGTTGTACACCGTGTTGCTCATCACCGAGGATTGGTCAATGAACGCCTGATATACGGACTGTTGAATCATCTCTGACATCTTGCCCGAGTCTTCAGCAATGGTGATGTAGCGAGGTGCTGGAATAGGGGCCTTCCTAACTGCTTCCCCGCTTCTGGTATGACTGAACGACTGGAGGTATATCTTCTTGTAATCTTCTAGATGTTTGGCCAATTCCTCCCTCTGGTCGTCCTTGAGATCAGCTTCTGTGACCCCAATGATGTTGCTGTCAGAGATTTCTGCGTTGTTCGACATATCAGGTCTTGGATGGTCCCACTGGGCGTGCCAAAAGTGTGTTGGCGCTAAAATCGGCCGGATAGGAATCGGCCGATGGGTCTTCAGCGTCGGACACACGACCCGGGAGAATCTGCTTAGCTCCTGTTCGGGTTATCGCCCTGGTGCGGTTCGCGCGGTGTGCCAGTCAATCTGACCTGTTGATTGACAAGGAAATAGAGTATTAAATTCCAGGCGCGTCGATCGGCTGGATTTCCGATCTGTCCTGAGGAGCGCGTCGGCGGTAAATCGGCCGATTTGCTGTAGAGATGATCGGCTATGAGTCAGCCGATGATCGTATAGTAATTGTGAAGAGAACTGCTGGAGCAATCTAAACAATTACTATAGAAGCAACACTTGAAACAGATCTAATCGGCTGTATGGCGATGAATCGAAGGAGAATGATGACGAAGCCGATTACCCTGATCTCAAGCTGGATAACTGGTGATAATACTAGAATAACAGGTAAAACTTGCAATTCTAGTAAATATCGATAACTTGTGAATAAATCCAAACGAAACCACAGCGATGCGCCCGTAGTTAAAGCTCGGATATTACTCGATAAGCGGAACCTACCAATTGGCCAGAGATCAGGTTGATGCAGCCCTGCCAATCCGTACGAACTCGTGAAAGAAAAAGATATTGGCGAAGTCGCCGACTTGAAAAGTAAAGTACTGGTAAAAAGTAGAAGTATTTTGTTGATTGATGTTGGTTGTTCTTTGCAAAACCCTAGCGACTCCTATTTATACCCTGAAACTAGGACTCCTGGTCGATTACGACTTGTTACAACCTTATTTAAAACAGGAAAACTACTATATCTATAATAACTTTAAAAAGGAAACGGACTCCCGCAGAATCTTCCGCCGCCGTTTCCTAATCCAATCAGGACCTCTTCAATTGCTTTCCGGCCGACTTAGCATGCCGCGTTGACCAGCTTTTGACTAGGATCTTCTGGAATAATCCTATCCTTTGGCATAGGCGGCGCCACCAATCGGCCGATTTTCAACTGTTACCCCGATCGGCCGATTCCTTACTGTAGTTCCCAGATCTGCCGCATCGGCCAATCTTCTTCTCCTGATGCCGATTCAAGACGTGTCAAAATCTGGCGTCAACAGATTCACATAAGAATTGTGTCATAGTGGTAACATATTTTATTTGATCGGAGATCCCGTAAAGTAGGATAGAGAAATAAGCTATTGGTTAAGTGAGCAGGAGAGTACTTTTGTACAAACCCACTCCGTTGGAGATGCATTCTCTCCTATTCTGCATGGCAGGTTGGTTAATAGCTTAATGTGATTCAAGCGGCTTATCTTTAAGCAAAGATGTTGACTTGCAAAAACATTTTTGGAGGTGAACACCTCTAGGAGTTTGGTTGTTAATCACAGCCTATGAGATCAGATAATCTCTGAAGACTCGTAAAATGCACAGGAATACGACTCATATGCTCCAACCAGATGGGATGCATTTTGCGGCTTATTATCGGTAAAGGGCTTAAGTGAAACTTACTCGCAGAAAACTATCAATTCAAGGTATAGTCCATTATTCAGTTGTGTACAAATGTAGCTTATGCTCTAGGTGGATGTTAATGCTAACTTGATCTTCATCGAAACACTGATATATCAAACAGTAATGGAACTGAACATGTGCCTTGAAATTTGGTGGGGATTGTTAGATTTATTAGATCCAAGGCCCAGTAAGAAATTATTCAATCAATTAACTCCTAAGGCTTATAGAAAATGGTGGTAGTTACATTTGTAATAAAACCACCTTGGAGCTTGACTGCACTTGTTGAGAAGTTGGAGGAGGAACATAAGGGTGCCACACGCACACATGCTCGCTCAACAAGCCAAGCTGTGGCACGGCATGATACGAGTCGTGTGACGTGATATGTAGGTTGGGCTTGGTCGTGTTTTGCCGCTGTTGATCACGAATAGTAACTGACAGTGACTAACGTGTTGATGACTGGAAACAATTGACTAGTAACTGAGTGGGAGTTGGGAGTTATTGGTACCTGATGCCATTAGTCCTGCAGGTACTCAACAGTCCGAAAAGAGCCTATAAATAGGTACTTACCTCTCCTCTTTCACGTATGGCACATAGAAGAAACATCCCACTGTTTTGTTGCGTCTGTGCATCCCCGCTCTGGTGATTTGGGCGCAGGCCTCCGGAATTTTGCGTTCTTCGAAACTCCGCACCAGTGGAGGGCGATCAAGTTTTGGAGAAGCGCTTTTGGGTAACTGCTTAAGCTACTGCGAACGACTACTTCTCGGCAACGAGCACATTAATCATCTACACGGCATCAACTCATGATCGACTATGTCGAACAAGCTCGATTTGAATGTCGACTGATCCGACGCATCCGGTGCCGTCCGGTGCCTCTGGCACTGGCCCTGCTTCATGGTATTTTCTAATGATCTTCCTGTTTTGTTATGTTTTTGTTGTTGCAAACACTGTGGATTATGTTCCTGTTTTCTTAGCATAATTGTCATGATTTATTCCATATTTCGGATTCAAATGAACCGTGAATTATATTGCCTCTAATTCCAACATTATTATTGTAACAAGCAAGAAAATATAACACTTTCATTAAGTAAATTAAGGTGTCAACAGACCATTTATACTGTTCTAATATTTGGAATGCTGATACACCACAAGAACAGAGAGACCCCAACACTTGTTTCCAACGGAATTTCTATATGTCACCCGGTTGTCTTTTTTGTTCCTTTATCACTCAGTTTTATGTTGCTGAGATTGTTTCTACATTCGTGCATGCTTTGGTGGAAATGGTTAACCGGTTCTGTTTTTCAGGTTGTTTCTATTAAGTATGGCCCATTTAGTTTCCCTCGGCCCGTTAGGTTCTAGTAGATTTTGTTCCCTGAAAGCTTGGTTTTCTCGCCGAAATCGTTGTGGTCGCGACAGAGGGCGGCTGAGAGATACAGAATGGGACGGGGCGGCATGGGGCGTGGCAATGGTCTAGGCAGGCAGCTCTGTCAATCACCGCTAGCAGCGCACTCGCTCCGTGCATCCAGGTGGGTTTCAATCGTGTCCCGTGGCTTGATGTGTTTTTGATTGGATTCATGCGGTACTGCGACGGCTACTGCAATGATTTTTAGTGGTAGTGATGTAGGTATTTGATGGATTTGTGCTTGGGTTGGTTACCGCAGTTGTGGAGAGACTTGTTGTGTGTAGCTTTGTCGAATAATTTGGAGTTTGGTGGCGTGGAGATTGACGGCAGCCCAAAATTTCTCCTTAAATATGTGCACTATTCTATGGATGTAGCATTTTCTTCAATCTGTGCTCCAACAGCTCCTTCCAGCTGTTGCATTTGTAGCACACTTTTGTCGTAATATTTGTGTTTTCCCCCAAAAGTAGACGGCGACGTGTGCCTTCTAGATTCAGAGCTAAGCCTATTATCAAAAAAAAAAAACAGCAAGCCATACTTGCTTTTCATGTTTTGGGAATCACATATAGCCTAGTTTGTTTGCGTAAGACGGGTGCAGGACACTCCTGCTATAATTGTTGACAGTAGTAAGAAGAAACAATGAAGATAACGGGCCATACCTTAACAAGGGCTGCAACTTGCAAGATCAACTTGAAGTACCCAGGTGTCAGGTCCAAATCATTTGAGGGATCTGTCATGTTACCCAGGTCATTGTCCATTAACCATTCTCGTAGATTTGTTAGATGCTCTGATCTTTTTGTTGAACAATGTTGACTGATTGTACATGGTTCAGTATATCCAGTATATGCAGTGTTCTGAATATTTAGTGTTCTTTGACTATCCAAGGTTCTGGTTGTATTCAATGTTTTCGGTGTTCATTATGAGTGTATTCAAATATCTGGATATTTTTAATGTATTCAAGTATTCTGATAAACAGAACAATCATTATTCAGTATCTAAGTATCTATGTTCACTATAATTTCTTGTATCCAGTTCAATTTGTAATCAATAATTCCATTTAACAATTAATATTCTGATAAACAGATTGTTCATTATTCAGTATCTAGTAGCTATGTTCATTATAACTTATAACCTATTTTATTCAGTTCAGTTTGCAATGAATAATTTAATTTAAGAATTATTTTCACTTATACTTCCACAATTTTTCTCAAGATATTTTATTCTAAAAGTTTCATTTTCAGTTTGCAATGTAAGATCTCACTCTCTTTCAGTTTCTGTATTCATTTTTTTCTTTTTAAATCTTTTGCAGGGTATCGATTCTCTCATCTTTGCAACTAGATCTTCCAATTAAATCCAGTATAGATAACGAAGCTGAACTACACCATAGTTGTTCTCTCAGTATTTCGTCAATATTCTGCTCACCTGCTAAGTAGTGTTCAATTATCGAGTGTTGTGTCATATAATGGGAAGCACTGAGATTCTCCTGCAGAAGTGTCTTCTTTTCATTTTCCTTAGATTCAATGGTAGAGCGAAACACTCAATTTTTCCAGGACCTTATCTTGTATCTCTGCAATGTCTTTTTCTTTTGAAATGCTTGTATTGGTCTACAACTAACATTGTATTGCCATACATGGTGTGCTAATCATCCGATATTTCCCCATCTGTGCATTTGTTTTCTCAGACCTGCTATGTTATGTCGCATTTTTTTTGTTTTCAAGAAAAATCCATAATAGAATGAACAAGAACCTAAAATTTATCTCCGCCAATTTTCTTTGCACAAACACAGTATCAGCTAGGCACCATCTTTTGGAAAATTAACACACCAACCTTTTTGGAGCTTCATTTCTATGTTGTCTCTTCTGGCGGGGGAAAGCAGAGGCACGTGAAAGAGATCTGGCGAGAGCCTCTTCTGAATGATGGATCTCAGACGCAGCGATTGCAAATTAGGTTTTTGAGTGATTTTCCGCCTTGTTCTTACTCAATTTTTTATTTTCCAAGTTTGTTGTTCCGGTTGTAAACAATTGCTATATCACTCAGTTTTCTTTTTTGACAAGCATCGATGTGTAGCAATCTTAGTGGTCCTAAAAATGATTGATAGCTGAAAAGAAAATCATCTGGATGACATGTACGTAGACACTCCCTCTAGGGGCGTATATTCCTCGCTTTCTGTGATTGGAATCAATCTAATTGCAGAGCCGAGCCCCAGCCTTCCGGCGCCTCCGCCACCACCCTCCACCACCGCCGCCGCTAACCACTCTTGTCGCCGCGCCGTCCGTCCATCACCGCCGCCTTCTCCTCGCCCCCACCGCCGGCCACCGCCCACGGATGTCCGGCCCTGCCCGATCGGCAGCGCTCCCGTGCCGCCTCGCCTCCGCCGCCGATCGAACCGCCACCACCGCCGGGCCGCCGCTGCCACTGACCTCCTCCTCTAGGGCCGGTGGCTATTGGAGCTCCGGAACCCTGAATCCTAAGCTCCACGGTCTTGACCACCACCCTGACCGCCGACGACCTCGCCGGCAGCCGCTCCCCAACCTCCCACCCCTCGCCGGCGGCCGCTCCATCTCTCACCCCTCCCATAGCTCGCCGGCGGCTGCGCCCCTTCTGGACGCGGTGCCTGCCACCCGCCCGCACGATAAATAGTTGTGGTGCTCCCTCTTGCAATCCAAATTTGCCCAGGGCCCAGGTTTGAGAAAACCATTCCTCTGTGTAACTGGAGCAATCTGCAATCCTAGAGAGGCTTGGGTTCGGAATTCCCTTTGGTTAGTTGGTCTAGTGCTCTCCCACCACCACCCACCAGCGCAGGGGCCAGGCCAGCACTCCTCCCTACTTTTCCCCCTCTTCTTCTTCCTTGACGAATCCCCTCTTCCTTTCTTGGCTGCCGCCTCCTCCCTCAGGACCTCCTCACCACGGAGAAGAGATCTTCTCTCCCGGGCGAGCAGGAGAGCAAGGGAGAGACATGGGCGGGCGGGTGGATCACGAGTACTCGTACCTTTTCAAGATGGTGCTCATCGGGGACAGCGGCGTCGGCAAGTCCAACATCCTCTCTCGCTTCACGCGCAACCACTTCTCCCTCGACTCCAAATCCACCATCGGCGTCGAGTTCGCCACCAAGTCCCTGCAGGTCCGCCGCCATTCCCTCCCCATTCCCCCTCTAGTTGTTCCACACGCGCGCGCCCGTGGCTAGTTTCGTCTCGATCCGAGCCCGCCAGATCTCGGTCTTCGTGGCTTTCGTGGAGCGAATGATGTCGTCAAGATTGCGTCTGGTACCCATCCCGATAAAGCTGCCCGTTTCGTCATGCGCGGTGCCCGTTTCGTCATGCGCAGGACATTGAAATGATGCGTCAAATCTTCGTGGAGGGATTATTGGGAAATCATCTGTTCACATGTGGCGAATGCATTGTTCTGTCGATTTTATTTACCCCATCTCCTGGTAATTATTCGGACATACACTTTGTTACTTTGGAAATTTTGCCGTGTTGTAGCGAAATCATTTTGCTGGATAGATCGGCCTTATTGCCCTGGATCGCATCATTGAGTTGGTTGATGTAGATAGATTGATAGATTGATGCGCCAGCTACTGCCTCTGATATGTATGTGGCATCCTGTCTGTCCTTGAGTGTTAGGTGAACCAAACTGTCATCTTAAGATTTTCTTCGCTGTTTAATTAGGCTGGTCCCTGTTTATCTCTTTTGTTTCTTCGCATTGTGATTCATTTGATACGAAAAATGTTGACACAATGTCGTTGCAATCCTGCCCTATACTGGACAGCCTCTTCTCGTAATGAGGATGAATTTATTGCTGCGGCTATTTCTTCAATGCCTGATTGTGTCTAGTCTTCTTTTGCAGATGGAGGGCAAAACAATAAAGGCTCAGATCTGGGACACAGCCGGGCAGGAGAGGTACCGTGCCATTACAAGTGCGTACTACCGTGGTGCTGTTGGAGCTCTACTTGTATATGACATCACAAAGAGGCAGAGCTTTGACAATGTTCACAGGTGGCTGCGTGAGCTCCGCGACCATGCTGATTCCAGCATTGTGATCATGATGGTCGGCAACAAGTCTGACCTGATACATTTGAGGGCTGTCTCTGAGGATGAAGGCAAAGCGTTGGCAGAAAAGGAAGGGTTATTCTTCCTGGAAACATCAGCTATGGAGGCAGTAAACGTGGAGGAAGCGTTCCAGACTATCATCTCGGAGGTCTATGGCATTGTGAACAGGAAAGCGCTGGCTGCCAAAGAAGCAGCAGCTGCAGCAGCTCCACTACCTTCCCAGGGCAAGACCATCAACATTGACAGCACTGCAGGAAATACAAAGAAGGCATGCTGCTCTACTTAAAATGTAATCGGGCTTCAGACATCATATTATAGAGAATCTTGGGCAACAAGTGTTGGTAGAAAGCGGAACATTGTAGTCACAAATGGTGTGGAGGGAATATCTACTCTTACCTTTTTTTTCTTTGTTGGGTGAACTCGCTGGACCATATGCAGTTTGTTCAGTGTTTCTGAATCAAAAGTTAGATGTGTGTATTAGGATTCATTCCATTTACATTCTGGAAGTTACATGCCACTTCAGTATATCTTATAATTATATAGTCAAAGTTACACAATTCAGTTGTGATATTCTCAGCATTTTGGTCTACCTAGTTGGTTATGCAGCCTATTCCTACTGGAGTTGTATGCTGGTATCCAGTCACACCTGCTCCATGATTACAGTGGGTATTGGAATCACTGAAATAGTTAGCGAGCGGTTTTCATTCTGGAAGTTTTTGAAGGTCGTATCTCATGTGCCACCTTGTCGATTGTTTATGCTTCTATCAGTTCTCAAAGTGTGTCAGTGATAATATATCCTTTGATTTTTGTTCCAGTCGGTTAGGATGACAGACTGGAATCTATCACCTGGACTCTTTCATCACTGTCAACGAATTAAATAAATCCAGTGCACGAGCTTGAGATACAAACTACGAGGTCAGTAAAATTCTGGCACATGCCGACTGTCCAGCATTATAAGCTCAAAATTTTGGAGTATTTGAATCAAGCAGTATAAGCTCAAAATTTTGCATCGCATCGCATCGGGGCTGAGATAAACGGGCCCTATTGTTACCAGAAATTTTCTGAACTAGAAGATTTTCAGTAATAAACGCACAACAATTTTCTCCTAATCTCTATAAACGCAGTACCGAAGATCACCTCATATTCTATATGTATGACATACAATTTGTATGATTCTACAAATTAGAACTGATCCGACTGTGAATACAAGGTTGTTGAAATTGCACAAGATTTTTGATAGGATAGAACGATGGAGAACTTAATATTCTATATGTATGATCCTACAAATTAGTCCAATTTTTGCAATCCAATATCATGTATTTTTACAACCTCGATTAATGAAAATATAGGGGAAAGAACTTGGTAGAACCATAGGATTGAAGATTCCACATTTGAAGATTCTAGTTCTACCACATTTGAAGATTCTACAACAATACTTTCGTAAATCATAATAAATTTGAATCAGCCTCTGATCTTGCTCGTTTCTTTGAATTATTTCTGCGCTGCGCACTTGCTTCAGGTTCAGGTGTTACCTGCACCTGTTCCAAGGCGCCTCTGCTGCTGGTTCTATATGAAGATGCCTCAACATTGACCTCTTATATCTCTTCCTCATCTTCAAGACTGACAGGACTCCATGGGCTTGCCATGTATAAACCAAAAACGATCTGAAAATGTTGCAACATGCAAGGCTGAGATCTACATCTACTACTCTGCTTACTATAAAACTGAAAGCTCAGATGAGGGAATGGAGAAGCCATTACCTGACATGGTGCACTACTGGCTGCCAGGAGAGCGGAGGGTGCCGGCGGCTGCCTCGTTGCCTGGCTGCCCGCTTGCGACCCTGCCGCCCTGGACAGCTGTCACGACCCGTGGCCGCCGGGGAGATCAACCCGTTGACGTGAGCAGAACATGGAATCAAGAGAAAGGATCTCCGCCGAGTTCGGGAACGAGAAACCCCAACTCTGAATGTTTCGTTTTCTGAATGATAGATGATTGTCTTCGTACACAAGTTCAGGGGTATTAGTACTCGACACCCTCTCTTCCCTCACTGCTCAATGGCTAGAACATCATGCGCGCTTTGCGCGCTCTATCGTGACCGCTAATACTTAGGTTGTATTGTGTACACAAAAGAACAATTAAATGAACAACGAAAACTTGCAGGAACCAATTTTCATTAGGTCACATCGTTTCATATTAAAGATTTTTTCTACAGGATTCTATATTGCTATTGATGCAAAGTTGATGCATGATCAACTGGGAAATCACCCATTTAAGCATTCAAGTTTGCACTTAATTCCACTGATAAATTAAATTCCACTGATAAATTAAAGGCTGGATTTGAATAGAAAATACAGGCATGCAAAATAGATTAATATATCATACCTTTTTTAGTTTTGCATGCCCACTACAAGAAAAATCCCCTCTAGGTACACTTTGTTTATAGGTTAGACACGCTTCGTTTCATCACTACCGGAACATAGATACGGTTTCGTAAGCGTGTCTGGAGCGTCTCCGCATGGACCGTCCGCATGGACCGTCCGCATGGACCGTGTCAGGATACGTTGATACGAATTGTTAAGCGTGTCTACAATACACGAGACGCTTTATAGAGATGCTAGAATTCATGCCTAAGCTTGTATACGTGCTTCCGGACACATTTGCTTTCGTATCTACTTTAAATGATTCTTTGTATTGCAACAATTCATTGTTTGTTTAAAAATATAGATAGCTCTTAGAATTTCTTTACTAATACTGTAACCAATCTATTAGCCTAGAAGTGGCATCCAATTATAAACTCCACTCAGACATCATTCAAAAGTGAAAAATTCCAATCAAATTGCATTGCGAGTATTAACGGACGTATTCTGATACAAACAATCACGTTGATGACATCATATCTCTACAAAGAAAATGGAAATATAGTGGATGACTAAAATTTTTCCTATGAATATATGATACATTCAATCTTGTACATTAATCTATCAGATTCCCATTTCTCCTCTCATTCTGAAATCTTAGCCGATACTGAGTTCCATTAGCTTGACACTAGCTTGTACTTCAGATGAAACCACCTTCAACCAACAATTATGCCTGTGCAGAAAATAGCACATTAATTCAGAGACTAATGATCAGAGGTAGATTAAACGAGCACTTGCCTGAGCAGTGTTTGCACTACGGAGGAAAATAAAGATGCATCCAAGCTACTGTCAACACTGGAAAAAATGCATTCGATACTCAAAGGAAAGACAAACAAGTAGATTAAACAAGCACTTGCCTGAGCAGTGTTTGCACTATGGACGAAAACAAAGATGCATTCCAAGCTGCTGTCAAGAGTACATTTCAGTTGTCTTGCTGCCACAGAATTGGCATTCAGCTCCAGTTATTCAGGTTACCCTGAATTTACAGGAAAATGTTTACCTGATATATTACAGAGAGAAGGATTATGAAACTGGCCAAAGTGCAAAAATGCACAAAAGTAACCAAATAAGATCCAAATCACCACAAAACCTACTCTAATAGGTAGTTCATGATTTTAAAAGAATTATGAAACTGGTTTCATAATTTTCGGAGGCCCGGTTGATTTATTATGAATTTTCTAAGGAAAAACCTATTTCTGAAATTAATAAAAGATTATCGGAAAAGAAATCACACAACAGTGACACGTGCAACACCAGAGCGTGCCACGTGGCATGTGATGTCAGCATGATGTCACCGAGGGGTTCAGTTCTGTTGAGGTCGGCAGTGGGTCCTACTGACGTCCGCGTTGACTGATCAACGTTGACCGGTCAACGGTCAACTGGTCAAAGGGTCTGGCGGAGCCACAAGTCAGTCACTGGGTCGCACCAACAGGTGGGACCCATGGGTCAGGTCGGGTTAAAAGGAAAAGGGAAAAGGTACACGGCTCGAGTTTTGGGCCGAAAGTGTTGGGTCGGCTCGGTTGGCCCAACTCGGCTCGGCACGGCTTGGCTAGGCGAGGCTGGCTCCGCCCGCGACTCCCAGGTTGGCTCGCGGTGGTGGCTAGTTAAACACGCCGACTTGGCCTGTGGCTCCGAGGGCTGGCTCGGTTCTAGGCCCGACGGGCTGGCTTGACATGGGGAACGGCTTCGTCCTCTAGCCCAGTAGCTCTGTGGGTTGATCTGGGCTTCTGCCGATCTCCTCCTCCTCTTCCGCTTCCGTTGCTGACATGGCTGGCCCACGCGTGAATGGGCTCCTCCCACCTCTGCCAGGTGGGGTCCGGGTGTCGGTCTCAGGCGGATCTGGTGTGGCTGTGCCCAGATCTGTTGCGGGTGCTTGCGTGTGTGCGCGTGTGTGTCACTGTGGGCGTGCGTGCATGGCGGACGCACGCGAGGCACTTGGCAAAATGCCGTAGTGGCGCCCGCGTGCGCCACAGCACGGCGTCGGGTGTTGTGCGCGGTCACCATGGCTGTGGCGTGGCCATGTCGCACCAGCGGCGACGCGGTGAGGCTAGGGCGGCGGTCTGGACGGGCTAGGGCCAAGGCTCACGCTTTGGCTGGCCCGGCGTAGGCACGGGCATGTGCGCGGCGCTCTGGCGCTCCTTGGCAGCGAGGTTGGGCAACAGCAGTGGCGGTGCGGTACAGCAAGGCCAAGACTTGGCCTTGCGGCCGGTCGGGTTTAGGTGAGCACGTGCGCGGGCACTCGGTCTTGGCCGAGGCTGCGGCACGGCATCAGCGCTCGCGGGGTGCCGACGTACTGGGCCGCGACGGCGTTGGGGCTGCAAGGGACGGAGACGGTAGCTCCCGCACAAAAGGTGCGACGCGAAGGGCTCCTGCAGGCGAGGCAACAAGGGACGGGGTGGTCCTAGGGCTGCACTAGGGAAGGCTCATCGGCGCGGAGGCCGGGAGCAGGAGGGTGACGGGGAACGGCGGTGACGCTCATCTGTCGGGTCTGATGAGGGGACGCTCAGAGCAGCGACGAGGCGAAGCAGGGGGCCTAGTGCCATTGCGTGCCGAGCAGTTGCGTCGATGTCGTCGTAGGGCGCAGGCGCGGCGGAGCTCCGGCGGCCGGTCCTCCTCCTCGAGCTCCTCTTCCTTCTCTCCTTCTCCCTCCCGGCTTCTCCCTCCTCGGGTTGTGGCGGCGGAGAAGGGGGAAACCCTAAGGGCTAGGGCTCGCGCGGCGCTCGGCGCTCTTATAGGTGAGGCAGGGGCTAGGGTTCGGCGCGGTTGGAGCGGGTCTCAGCGTCCGGGCCGGGACATGCGGCGGCTGGCGGGGTAACAAGGCGCGACCGGGCGGTTTCGCTGCTTTGATAGCTAGCGTGCGCGGTGTGGGCAGGTGAGGCAGGCGGGGGTTGGCAGGCTCTAACACGCTTGTGCCTTTCGGCCACCACGAGGGCAAGGCAGACACGCGGGCACGGGCGGTGAACCGGGTGCGGCGCGGCGGGAGGAAGGGGAAAGCGGCGCCAGTGCTCCGGCCCCACGGGTTAGCGGCACAAGGGGAAATGGGGAGCACGGGTTGTGTTTGCGGGTGGTGGTGCTGGCCGTGCTGGGCCATGTTGGCTTGGCAGCCAGCTTTTGGCCTGGTCGGGTGTGTTTGGTTGGGGCGAGGGGTATAGGCGGGCTAGGTCGGGTTGGGCTGAGTTTGATCAGTAGACTAGGTTAGTTAGGGAGGTTAGGTTTGAATTTAGATTCAAATGGCCCATTTGAATTTAAATTCCACACAATTTCTAACAATCAAATAAAATCCAAATAAAGCAAAATTCAATAAGAACCAAACATTTCACACAAACACATATATCCTTAGGGTGGGTAGGTTTTAATTTACGAGGAATTTTGTAGAGAGAGGGAAGGCATTCTTATGGTGAATCCTAGCTAGTAAATATGAAAAAGTTTTTGAAAATTGCACTTTTCGACATATAACACTTCGTGAAAATCACGAGATGTTATAGTCTCTCCCCCCCCTCACAAGAATCTTGTCCCCGAGATTAAAGGTTTACCTGGTTTTCGAAAAGGTGAGGGTACATCTCCTTCAAATCGGACTTTTTCTCCCAAGTGGCTTCTCGTTCTGTATGATTACTCCAAAGGACCTTGCAATAGGGAATGGAGGTCCTTCTTGTCTGTTTGTCTGCCTGGGCTAGCATCTTCACGGGGTACTCAACATAGTCAAGAATTTCCTGCAAGTCCACTGCCTCTGGCGGTACTATCTCATCTGGTACTCGCAAACACTTGCGTAACTGTGAAACATGGAAAACTGGGTGCACTCTGGCAAGTTCTTCTGGTAATTGTAACATGTAAGACAACTCCCTGATCCTTTGAATGATCAGATACGGCCCAATGTACCTAGGAGCTAGCTTCCATTTGATGTGGAATCTCTTGGTGCCTCGAGGTGGTGACACCTTCAGGTACTCATGATCTCCGACTTCAAACGAGAGGTCCCTCCTTCTCTTGTTGGCGTAGCTCTTCTGCCTACTCAGGGCTATCTTCAAGTTCTCCCTGACCTTAGCGACATTCTCCTTAGCTTCCACAATCGTATCTGGGCCAAAATACGGTCTTTCTCCAGTTTCCGACCACATCAGCGGCGTTCTGCATTTTTCTGCCATAGAGTGCCTCAAATGGTGACATCTGTAAACTAGCCTGATGGCTGTTGTTGTGCGTGAACTCCGCATAAGACAAACTCTTCTCCCAATCACTCCCGAAGGCTAGTACACATACCCTTAGCAAGTCTTCGAGTATTTTTTTCACGCTCTCAGTCTAGCCATCAGTCTGCGGGTGGTAAGCAAAACTGTACTCAAGTGTTGTCCCGATAGATTCATGCAACTTCTGCCAAAACCTACCGGTGAACTGCGGCCCTCTGTCTGACACTATGCTCCTAGGTGCTCCGTGCAACCTCAGAATGTTGTCTACATACAACTCTGCCAACTTGTCTACCCGGTAGCGTTCCTCGACCGGGATGAAGTGTGGTACTTTGGTCAGTCGGTCCACTATCACCCAAATAGCATCGTGTCCTTTCTGAGTTCGGGGTAATCCCACGATAAAGTTCATGCTGATGTCATCCCATTTCCACATGGGAATATCTAGCGGTTTCAGCAGACCAGCAGGGCGTTGATGCTCTGCATTGATTCTTGTGCATATATCACAATTAGCCACGAACTTGGCTATGTCAGTTCTCTTGTCTCCACCAGAAACAATCCTTTAGGTCCTGGTACATTTTCGTGCACCCTGGGTGTATTGAGTACTTGGAGTTATGGGCCTAATTCAGGATTTCTGTCCGGATCCCTTGATCTTGGGGTACACATATATGATCCTTTCAGCCACAGGGTTCCCTGGTCGTCGACTCGGTAGTCGGACGCCTTTCCATTGCTCATTAGTCGCCTCAAGTTTTGGAGTTCTGGGCATTGTTTCTGCGCTTTCCTGATTCGATCCTCCAGATCGTACCTGACTATCAGCTCGTTTAGTTGACCTTGTTCAATAATCTCCAGTTTCAACCTCTCGAGTTCATCACACAACTCAGGTTGTTCTTCACAAGCCATCATGTTGCTGCAATAGCTCTTTCTGCTCAGGCATTTGCTACAACGTTGGCCTTGCCTGGGTGTTACTGGATGTTCAGGTCATAATCCTTGATCAGCTCTAACCATCTCCTCTGTCTCATGTTCAACTCAGCTTGAGTGAAGAAGTACTTCAGGCTCTTATGGTCGGTGTAGATATCACATTTGTTGCCAATCAGGTAGTGCCTCCAAATCTTTAAGGAATGTACAACGGCTGCGAGCTCAAGGTCGTGGGTGGGGTAATTCTCTTCATGCTTCCTCAACTGTCGCGAGGCATAGGCAACAACCTTGCCATCTTGCATCAAAACACACCCAAGACCTTGACGAGAAGCATCGCAATACACCATGAAATCCTTCCGAATATCTGGAACTGTGAGGACGGGGGTGGTAGTGAGTCTAGACTTGAGCTCTTGGAAGTTGGCTTCACACTTCGGCGACCAGACGAACGGTACATTATTCTTGAGTAGCTCGTTCATTGGCTTGGCAATCTTGGAAAAATTCTCAATGAAACACCGGTAGTAACCTGCTAATCCCAGGAAACTTCTGATGTAGGTGACATTCTTTGGCTGCTGCCATTCTGACACAGCTTCGATCTTCTCCGGGTCCATGGCAACACTGTCTACGGTCAATACTTGACCTAGAAAGGTGACCTTCTCTAGCCAGAACTCACATTTGCTGAACTTGGCATACGCCTGGTTCTGCCTCAACTTCTCGAGCACAATCCTCAAATGCTCAGCATGCTCTTTAGCGGTCTCGGAGTAGATCAAGATGTCATCAATGAAGACTACAACGGACCTATCCAACTCATCGATGAACACTTTGTTCATCATATTCATAAAGTACGCGGTGCATTGGTATGTCCGAAAGACATCATATTGAACTCATACTACCCGTAACTAGTCACGAAGGCTATCTTCGGGATGTCACACTCTCGGATCTTCATCTGGTGATAACTAGATCTCAGATCTATCTTGCTAAAGAACTTGGCCTACCTCAACTGATCAAGCAAATCATCTATCCTGGGCAACAGATACTTGTTTTTGATGGTCACCGCATTTAAGGAGCGGTAGTCAATGCACAACCTCATGGTTCCATCCTTCTTCCACACAAAAAACACGGGCGATCTCCACAGTGAAGCACTAGGTCTGATGTACTGCTTGTCTAGTACGTCCTTCAGCCGCATTTTCAGCTTTGTGAGTTCTTCCGCTGACATGCGGTAGGGTCGTTTCATGATTGGGGCTGTACCTGGCACGAGGTCGATCACGAACTCGGTATCCCTATCTAGTAGTAACCCTGGCAACTCTTTTGGGAACACATCTGGGTATTCACAAACCACGGGCACCTCGTCAAGTGTCTTCTCGCTCAGATTGTTCAGGTTGTACACTTGAGGCACTTCTCGGGACTTCAAGGGTTCAACTTCGATCTTCCTCCCACTAAGGTGTTCGAGTGTCACAAGTCTAGGTGAGCAAGATATGACCCCCTTGTGTGCGGTCAACTAGTCCATACCCAAAATGACATCAATCCCATCTGATTTCAGCACTGCCAGATCAGCTAAGAATGGTACCCCCTGAATCATGATCTTCACCCCCTTACAAGCTAGAGTGCACCTAAGATCTCCCAGCGGAGAGCTAGTGATTATGGGACGGCTTCTTGGGGTCATCGGGAGGGAATTTTGTGCAACACACCTCAAGGAAACATAGAAGCAAGTGGCTCCAGAGTCGAATAAAACTAAGGCCTTAGAGCATTGATACGGTACTCACCTGTCATGATGTCGGGAGCATCCCGGGCCTCCTCCTCAGTCAGGTGAGTGAGACGGCCATGGTCGAAGGAGCATGGAGCCTGAGCGGACCTGCCGACAGGGCCAGGTGCTTGGGCCGGAGTCTGGGTCTTCTTCTCGGGGCAGTCGTAGGACTTGTGGCCCGGTTTGTTGTAGGTGAAGCAAACAAACGGTGTCGTGCCACTATTGGTCCTCTATGCCGGCTGTTGGTGGTAGTAGCCTCCCCATCCCTGGTTCTTTCCTCCGAAGGTCTTGTTGCCGGAGTAGTGGCTGCCATCCCCTATCGTAGTTCCTATTCGGCTGGCTGGAGCCGGAGCGAAAAATACTCCTGGGTGGAAGGGGTGGTGCATTTCTTGGCTTCTGGAAGGGCCTGTCACATACCTGGTGGTCGGCCTTGCGCTTCTTGTTGCGCTTTCTATCTTCCCAGCCCATCCTCTCTCTCTCCACAGCTATGGCACGGTTGACCAAGGTGTGGAGCATGTGTACCTGCACCCCGTCACAATCTGACGGATGCCGTGGTGTAGGCCGCGGAGGAACCAGAACTGCTTCTTCTCCACGGTGTTGGTGTCATCGGTAGCATACCTCATCATCTTGGTGAAGTGGCGTTTGTAATCCTGCACCCTCATCGTACCCTGAGTCATGGTACGAAACTCTTGGGCCTTCTGGATGAGCACCTGCTGGGGCACATGCTGCTCACGAAATGCCCTAGCGAACTCATCCCGAGCGATGTGCGCGGGGTCCTGGTGGGAGTCACAGTAGCTGTCCCACCAAGACTCGGCGGGTCCCTCAAGCTGGTGAACGGCGAGTGCGACACACTCCTTGTTGGTACAATTAGTAAGATCTAGCTTAGTCTTGATCACCCTCAGCCAGTTGTCAGCATCCATCGGATCATCCGAGTAGCTGAAGGTTGGTGCCTTCAGATGGTTGAACCTCTTGATATTGCGCTGGAGGTCTTCTTCTGGCGGGCCTTGGCGATGGCTCGCGTTGTTCCTCTGCTCAGCCACCTCAACCAAATGCTGCAACAGTTGGGTCTATGCAGCCATGACTTCAGCGAGGTTTGGTGGTGGCGGTGGTGGTGCCTGCTGCTGCTGGTTGTTCCTGTTGCCCCTCTGCCCAGGCTGAGGCGGGGCTTCCATCTCAATTTCCTCGTTGACTTCTTCCTCTTCTTCTCCGTCCACGGATCCTTGCCCAACGGGATGCGGTGCAGCACCGATGGTGGGGGCTCCTCCCCTACTGCGACCTGCGACTGGGGCCGGTGCTTGGTCAGCACGCCCGCATCCACGACCAGCTAGTCGGCTGCGTCCGCATGCAGCGGCTGCAGCCTCCTCATGAGCAGCATCCTCGAGGCGCGCGATCCAACGGTTGGACCTTCGGATCGACATCTTCTGAATGATCGAAAAGGGAAAGGAGGGAACTAACTCGTTAGCGAACATCACTCACCACAAAGAAGTAAAGCGCACACAATTATCATAGCTACAATCAATGCTAAAATCCATGAAACACAATATAAGAGCGATATAACATCCATTCACTCATCCATCTTGCAAGTAGTATAAAGAGACACCGGTGTTATCTCGAGGCCAACTCCTATGCTTGGAGATCTCACACCCAACCCACGCACTAGGAATACATTGTGAAAGCTTACAAAAAGGGGTGACTCTTAACACAACTACAAGAACTACTCATGACAACATATGACAACCCAGCCGGAAACGTGACATCAGCTCACTACAAGACTCATTAAGACTCACGTCGGAATGGCCCATCGGTGGACTACCTATCTTACAACCTACCATTATTCCTCAACTCTGACTCACTCACTAGTAGAAGGTAACTCGTGGCTTCTTGTAGGTAAGCACATGCTTGAAGTCCTCCAGGTAGTCCTCTAGGAAGATGGTGTCAATGGCGGCAACGGCCTCTACCACCTCCTCAGTCTCGATGGCAGGTGGCAACTCCTTATGCGAGCACTTGCGCAGGCGAAGCTCGGTGGGGGTTAGCTTGAAATCCTCCTTCCTTACCGCAGGTTGGTTCTCCTCAGGTAGCTAGTTCCGCAACTTGTGGATCTCGTCGACGCGGATCGAGTCCGACAGCTCCCTTGTCTGCATGGCGCGAGCGGCCTTGTCGCGCAGGAAGACGGCAGTGCGGGTCAGTTTGGTGATTTTCCACTTGTTCCTCTCCAGTCTGGTCTCTAGTTACTTCACTTGGTCCTGTGTTTGCAGATGATGGCACTCTGACTAGCGGTCGCACCGCTTGTCCTCCAGCTTGCTAAGCGAGGCGTGGTAGTTCTTCTCCTTGAGCTCCCACTCGGCCTTCTCAGCCCAGAGCTTCTGAAGCTCGGTCTCGGCCTGGAGCAGCTTCTCTTCAGTGGTCGACCTTTGTTGGATCTCTGTCTCCAGCATCCTACTTGCTCCTACGTAGTTTACTCGGTTGCGGTGGGCATCCTGATGAGCTTCGGTGTAGATCCCGTTCCATCCTCGAATCTCGTGCTCAAGCTGGTCGATGAGCTTTACGCTCGTGTGGAACACCTCGTGGAGCAGCTCGCTCTCCTGCTAAAGGTTCATCATCAGGTTGTCCAAGTCATAGAGGTAAGACCCGGTGGTGTGTACCAAGGGCTAGTCTCCTCCGGTCTCCTGCACTAGGGCGGTGAACATCTCAAGGTAGACGGCCTCTGGATTCTCGTCTGGTAAGACTTCCCGAGGCATCAGACGTAAGGAAGAACCCGAAAACTTGGTCTGCCAGTACCGGGCGCGCAACTTCATCATCATCTTCAGGGCAACTGACTGGATGGTTGTCTTAGTGAGCGTGCCAGAGCTGTAAACCATCTCACCCTCAAAGTCTGGAACAACAGGGTCTGGCATAACAATGAGCACGACTGTCTTGGAGTAGTAGGGGTGGGCTTGATCATTCTTAGGGAAAGCTTGATGCAGGCCTGGTTGATACCAATGTGCTCCACTACGCGCTCGAGCCACTTGAGGGTACCCCTCTGGTGGTACTGCGCGTAAGTCTCGAGGTCTGAGTCACGCTCTCCATCGCGATCATCATGGCGGTTTCTAGGAATGTAAGAGTATAGTTAGCGCAGGTAAGAGAGTAAATCAAAGTAGAGGTAAGGTACTGAGTCAAGGTAGTAATACTTTATAGATCGAGGTAATATAGTAGGTAGATAGAGTTGTATAGAGTTTCCTAGATCTAACGACCATGTCTATGGCTCGTGCTACGGTCAAGCATGGCTCTGATAGCAACTGAAACGAATCGGATTCCCAAATCAAGAATCCGGCTCCCTGTATCATTGTGATAGTTCCTGGATCAGCGCTATCACATACAGAACTCTTTTCAGGCATAATATCATAGTCATACTTCGCATAAGGTCAAACGTAGGTTTAATTATTACATATTCCAACTGGAATATAGTACGATCCCATTACAAGCCTCTTGGGCTAAATCGAGCAAACAGAAAGCGGAAAGAGATAATTAGGCTTCTGACCATCCCTCATCTTCTGGAATTCCCACCATAGGCAAACTCAAGCATGGCACGGGCTTCAGTCGTACCAGCCATCGTCGTTGGGGTCGAACACCGGGTCGGATCCTGCATCTACCCAAACTATCCCCAAGGAATGGGATAGTTCCACGTCACCATCCGTATGCAAGCTTTTAAGGTGGACTATACTAAAGGTATAAAAAATTCAAGGAGATAAGCTAGGGTTTCCTATGCATGAGCAACATCAAGATATATCATCATCCAAACTCCGAACTTGGGCAATTCCGGCATCCCGAACTCCCGGTCCAACACACACCATCCAAAACCACCAAGTCGGTGCGAGAACTCCCACTCCTCGCACCTCAGCTGCACCAGGCAGGAAGTCGCCACTAGAGGGAGGTAGAAAGCATGAGTATCACTAGTCTAAGACAGCGAAGCCGGTTCAAGAGATGTCCATGACCGAGGACGCGGTTATACGTATAGTTTTTGTGACAACCCTGGTAAAAATTTCATTTCTAAAATCAGTATCATTAGCCTAACCCTATGCTTAAACCAACTAATAAAAGGGTGGAAAGAATTAGAACGAGTTCAGTTGGAATTCAAATTTAATTTGAGCACTTTTGGTTACTTTTGAACTTTTAAATTTAACTTTCAAACCATAAGCCAAATGAGATGTTGCCTAAAACCAAACTTGTAGAACTTTTTATTCTGAACAACTTTCGTATTCAAAAGTTTTTGAAATTCAAATTAGAAAGAGGAGAAAACGTCCGGTTTGCACCCAGCCCCCTGAAGTTTTTCAAATTCTCGCAATCAGGCCCCTCGCCCCCCCCTCTCTCTCCTCCCCGCCCGACCGCCGCGCGCCAGGTGGCCGGCGACGCCTGACCGGCGCGAGGCGCCAGGCCAGTGGCCGCCGCGCCACTCCGCCACGGCCGGCTTTGCCCCCTCCCCACGCCGCGCTGCCCAGTAGCCGCCCACGCGTGCGCAAGCCGCTGCCGCATTCCACCTCGCCGCCCGCCGCGCCCAACCACCGCACCCCGCCGTGCCGCCCCGGCTCCCGCGCCCCGCCCGTCGCTGCGCCTGCCCTCCGCCCGAGCCGCTGCAGCTGCTGCTCCACCACTCCACGCCCCGCGCTATCCCCTCGCGCCCACGCCAAATCCCGGCCGCCCAGTCGCCGCGTCCGCCCGCCGCACGCCACGCCGGCGTTCTGCTGCCGCCCACCGTGCCCAGTGCCGCGCCGTGCCGTGCCTCCGCCCCGCGCGCCGCCCAGGCCCCTCCACACCCCCTCCTGCCCCTATAAAAGCCGCGCCCCGGCCACGCGCGCGAGCCACCGCAAACAGAAAGGCCCCGCCGTCGCCATTGCCGCCGCCGAGCGCCGCTCGCCCGTGGACAGCCCTCCACTGCCGCCCACCGCCCAAATTGAGCCTCCAGGCACCACTACATCATCCCCCTGAAGCTCGCCGACCCACCCAACGCCGCACAGGACCACCGGAGCGCCGCCGCCCGCACGGTCACCGCCGCCGCCGCCCCTGCTCGCCGTGGGCAGCTCGACCCCGACCTCCTCCGTCCAAGCCAAGCCCCTGAGCAGCTTCCCCACGCGCCACCGAAGCTCGCTGACCGGACCAGGCCGCCCCAAGCCCGCCAGAGCACCGCCGTCGATGCGCGCCACCGCCGCCGCCGCCTCTGCTCCAACGCCGGCGAGCCCTTCCCGGCCGTCCCCCACCTGAACAACACCCCCACGAGGTAGCCCTCGCACCCCTGAACCTTCCCCGACCCTCACCCCTCGCCGCCGGCGAGCCCCTCGCCGGAATTTCGGCCGGCCGCCGTACCCGAGCCGCCCGAGGACCCAATTGCAAGAATTTAAATCTTTAGAAGGGTCTGCACGTAAGATTCAAGGACCTAATTGTAAAAGAAAGTTTCAAATCTAGATTCAAATTTAGTGAACTTGTAAAATTCGTATAAAATTGTAGAAAATGAAGAATAATGCAAACTCAACTGTTCTGGAATCCTTAGAACAAACTCTACCACTTTTGTTACAAAAAGTTTCTCAGAATCTCAACATATTTTTCTCTACATTAAATAGAATCTTTAATGGACTTATTTTGTACCCACTGTTGTAGAACAATGCTGACCTTAAATTTTGGGCAGTGAGTTAGTTGCTTGATGTTTAGGACTGTGTAAAAAGATCAGGCCCAAATTCCATATCTAGCTTTACTGTTTATTAAATTTAGTTTCATACCATGTTCAAGTAGAATATTTTATCCCTGCAGTTAGGTGATAAATCACCTAATGAAACTTTTTCTCTGATAGTATATTGGAACCCAGATGCCAGAGAAAAATTGGGAGACTTTATGTCTCACAGTAACCTATTTATTGGATTTATGTGCTAATAACATACATTAAATCAAGAAAATAGTATCTTAGCTTGGAAAATTCTCAAATTTTTACTAGGATATACACTGTGGTAGGGGTTGCTGTGTAAAAAGTTCCATGGAAAAAAACCCTGTGTAGGGTCCTGTAAAAATGAATCCTTGAATAACCTAGGTGTGTAATGTCATATTTTCTATGCTCTGAATACTGCATAATAAATCCTACAAAAATTACAGTAGCTTCGGCATGCTTGAGTGAAAGCTCTGTAAAAACCTTAGACTCATTTGTTGCACCAATTGTTCTGTACAAAAAGAACAAGGATCTAACAGCAACTATGTAATATATTTTTCATAATTAATCTGTTGCATAAAATTGGTTGAAAATTTTACAGTAAGCACATCTTTACCTAATGTGCCTAAATCCAAAATTTCATGACCAGAAACTATCCATTGTAGTAATTACACTTAAATCATGTCGATTACCATTGCCACGACTTAAACTTGTGCATTCATGTAGAATCGACGACTCTCGCCGACGGAACTTACGAGCTGGTGCCCGCGTCCGAGAGTGAGCAGCGTGAGGCTCAAGTGAATCTAACTGAAGCTCTTGAAGACCCGAGCCCAAGTTCGGAAGAGCCCCAAGCTAACTGTGAAGGCAAGCCCCGGAGCATAACCCATTTCTTTCCTAAATTATGCAACTCACTACCCGTTTGCTTGTGCATTAAGTTATAGGAGTTGAATGAAAACTTAGTTGCATGATGTTAGGAACCCATGCTTGAAAACTAGACGTAAGGTTCGATAGAATGCTGTGCTAATAGGACTCCGGTAAAAGTCGAGTGATTTCCTGTCACTCGCGAGAAAATAGGAGTTGAATGTCTACTACACGCTGCAATCATAAGGACACGGACGGGCTATGGAACGATGGTTACGATTGAGGCCCGTCTGTCTAGTGAAAAATGCTAAGGCTGCAGGGTGTGGTAGTGATGGTTAAGTCTTTGAACGTACTAAACACATGCCGAGATTATGGGAATCGGTAAGATTAAGTACCTGATTGGCCCGGCAAGGGGACGGCATCCTACCCTTTGAACTTCGGTCCCATGTGCATATGGCGAGTGCAGAGAGTGGTCACGACCCGGCGCCGAACCGTGGCGTGGGGCTCTTGTACTCTCGGAGGGTAGCCCCGATTCACGACCCGGAAAGAAAGGGGAAAGGTTGCACGTGTGACTCTAGGGAGTAACCACGTGACGTGCGTTTGGGTTTCCCTTGCAAGGTTAAGAAATTCGGTTTGAATCGTCCGTTTCTCACGGCTATTGAGACTGCTTAACCATTTTTACCCACAGAGTAAGAAGAGGAACAATGAGGATGAATGAACTGGTTGGATGAAAATTTAGTGTTTCACCATGTATGCTTTTGGATAGCTGCTCATCTAGAATGGTTAACGAAACTAGAATCTTGAGCTAAAAGTTGAAAGTAAGGACCCACTTGTAGAAGCTTTTCGGCAAAACAAACCCCTGAGCCAAAAGCCTTGCATATCCAGAGTCGGTGGAGTAGATCCCACTACTCGGGTAAGTCTTGCTGAGTATTAGTATACTCAGCCTTGCTTGTGGCTCGTTTTCAGGTGAGACCTTCGAAGATATGATTGCTAGCCTGACTTGGCCCTGCACTCTTCCCCCTGGTTGGTCGGTGGAATGGGATACGCCCCCGTCCAACGGAGATAATGCCGAGTGATGTCTCGTACGGGCTTCATCGAGACATCCTTATCGTCGAAGTAGCTTTCGCTGTTTATTTTCCGCTGCAACTTAAACTCTGAAGAACTTATTTATGATCATTGAAGTACTTGATTTCTAAAACTCGAAACTTGGTCTGTAATATTTACTCATGCTAATGTTGTAACATTTGCTGGAATGTGGTATTCTCTGGGCTCATCGTCGCATGAGCATTTGTATGTGTGGCATTCGATCCGCTCTACCGTGGTTGTATCGGGAGGTTATACCCGACAGACCAGTGGATTACTCCGTTTGAAGTGTAAGGTTAACCGAGATTGCCTTAATGGTGATGGTTAATACACTTGAGCCGGATTAATTCAGGTGGTTCTGCCACAGTTTTCACCCTGCAAGGGTTGTACACCTGGACTATCAGCCAGATGGACTATAAGACACCAGTCTACTGAGAACGAAAACTAGGAGCCACGACACCATTCGGCTTTCCCAAGTCTTGGGTGCATGCTCCCGCAAGAGCTCGCCCCAGGACTGTGAAGCCTCCCTTGCGTCTCGAGGAATGTGAGGTCAACACCTCCTTCCCCTGCACCGATACTCGATCCTCCTACCGGCTTGATACCGCACTTGCTAGCCATGGACCGGACCCACCCGCATAATAGGTGAGTGGTGTGCACGCTTGTCATAGTTCCATCACCAGGTCTACTAATTCGGTCCTTACTTGCAGAAGCGGGCATCTTCGTCACATGCGTATCCACCGCAGTGTTCCGCAACTGCACCCATTACGGGTGCCATCAACTCCTTAACCAAGTAACCACAAAGTTGTACCCGCCATAAGTACTCCGTAGGGTGTGCCCAGATACACACCCCAAGCCCTCTATCCAAGATCGAGTTAAGCTTGCTTGCCCACTAATAGCCCTATTCACCAACTCCTCAGAAGTGTATCTCCACTCATGCCAAGACTATCCATCCATTCCCACACATACACTTGCAAAGCATAGCAAGGCATTTCATATTTAACAAGTGTATAGGATAGTAAGCAATTCAGGTAAGTAAAATAGGCTATGCAGGCTCATCTCATCATAACATATCAGGGAGCAATAGCATATCTAACAAGCAATGCCTAATAGGTATTCAGATCAAAGATGGGCGTGAACCTGGCAACTCTTTGTAGTCCTCCTGGGCCTCCGGGTAGTGCTGGCCGTCGGTCAGCTCCTCGTAGATGGGTCCAATTCGTAAATACGTATAATGGCAAGGACCAAAGTGCAAAAGTGCACAAAAGTAACCAAATAACATCCAAATCGCCACAAAACCTACTCTAACGGGCAGTTCATGATTTTAGAAGAATTATGAAACTGGTTTCTTTGGAGGCTCGATTGATTTATTATGAATTTTCTGAGGAAAAACCTATTTCTAAAATTAATAAAAGATTATCGGAAAAGAAATCACACAACAGTGACACGTGGCAGCACCAGAGCATGCCACGTGGGATGCTGATGTCAGCATGACGTCATTGACGGGATCAGTTCTGTTGACATCAGTAGTGGGCCCTGCTGACGTCAGCATTAACCGGTCAACGCTGGCCGGTCAATGGTCAACTGGTCAAAGGGTCTGGCAGGGCCATAGGTCAGTCACTGAGTGTCTTCCGAGTACTTCCTTGGCTGCATCAAGGCTGTGAGGTGATCATGCCATGAGTATTTGTCAAGTCTTCTTTTATATGGGGTTCGATTGAACTCGCACTCCATATAGAGTAGCCCCCAAGCCTAAGGTTGACTCGTAAAATCAGGCTGACGGTCAATTTGGTCTTGAGTCTTCTATCCTTATCTTTCAAAAGATTTATAAAATAAGTTGCTGATCACAGTAAAAATCCTCAAGGGTTTGAAGAAAGGATCCAAACAATCATGGCATGCAATATATGACAGTAAAGATTTGATGGTTAAGATGGGCAAATTGGTTCAGAAATTCGAAAACCACTTTTTTCGGAATGAATTCTCTGAAAAAATGGTTAAACAAATAACTTCTCCAAAAAATGACCTAAATTACGGCTCAAATCAAACCTTGTTCCCTGAGTGCCGCGTTGCATCCAGCCCTCGAGCCTAGGAGATAGATGGGTTGCACGAGATACACCTAGTAGTAGGTGGCGCCAGCCCCCGAGCTTAGGGATTGGCCAAGTTGCCGCTGGATCTTGAATTGTCCATGAAGCCGACTAGACGGAGTCGATTCCGACTAGTTTTGTAGGTGAGACGAGTAGTCGAAGTTGCTGACGATGCGTAAACTAGTCGGGAACTAGTAAACGCAGTATATGGGAGCAATGCCCTTGTAGTAAACTCCATGTATAACTTGTCGAGAACTAGTAAACGTAGTATTACTTGGAAGTATGGGAGCGAGGCCCCTTCAGTAACATAGAATACTAGTCGCAAACTAGTAGTTTGAGCTTTACTGGAAGTATGGGAGTGAGGCCCCTTCAGTAACATAGAATACTAGTCGGAAACTAGTAGTCTGAGCGTTACTGGAAGTATGGGAGCGAGGCCCCTTCAGTAACAGAGAATACTAGTCAGAAACTAGTAGTCTGAGCGTTACTGGAAGTATGGGAGCGAGACCCCTTCAGTAACATAGAATACTAGTCGGAAAGCAGTAGTCTGAGCGTTACTGGAAGTATGGGAGCAAGGCCCCTTCAGTAACATAGAATACTAGTCGGAAACTAGTAGTCTGAGCGTTAATGGAAGTATGGGAGCGAGGCCCCTTCAGTAACATAGAATACTAGTCGGAAGCTAGTAGTCTGAGCATTACTGGAAGTATGGGTGCGGTGCCCCTTCAATAACATAGAATACTAGTCGGAAACTAGTAGTCTGAGCATTATTGAAAGTATGGGAGAGAGGCCCCTTCAGTAAACTTGCATGTAGTACCAGTCATGAACCAGTAAACGGAGTAGTACTGGAAGTATGGGAGCGAGGCCCCTTCAGTAACATAGAATACTAGTCGGAAACTAGTAGTATGAGCGTTACTGGAAGTATGGGAGCGAGGCCCCTTCAATAACATAGAATACTAGTCAGAAACAAGGAGTCTGAGCGTTACTGGAAGTATGGGAGCGATGCCCCTTCAGTAACATAGAATACTAGTCGGAAACTAGTAGTCTGAGCGTTACTGGAAGTATGGGAGCGAGGCCCCTTCAGTAACATTGAATACTATTCGAAAACTAGTAATTTGAGCGTTATTGGAAGTATGGGAGCGAGGCCCCTTCAGTAAACTTGGACGTAGTACTAGTCGTGAACCAGTAAACGAAGTAGTACTGGAAGTATGGGAGCGAGGCCCCTTCATAAAATAGAATACTAGTCGGAAACTAGTAGTATGAGCGTTACTGGAAGTATGGGAGCGAGACCCCTTCAGTAACATAGAATACTAGTCAGAAACTAATAGTCTGAGCGTTACTGGAAGTATGGAAGCGACGCCCTTCAGTAACATAGAATACTAGTTGGAAACTAGTAGCCTGAGTGTTACTGGAAGTATGGGAGCGAGGCCCCTTCAGTAACATAGAATACTTTTCAGAAACTGCTAGTCTGATCGTTACTGGAAGTATAGGAGCAAGGCCCCTTCAATAACATAGAATACAGGTCGAAAACTAGTAGTCTGAGCGTTACTGGAAATATGGCAGCGATGCCCCTTCAATAACATAGAATACTAGTCGGAAACTAGTAGTATGAGCATTATTGGAAGTATGGGAGAGAGGCCCCTTCAGTAAACTTGTACGTAGTACCAGTCGTGAACTAGTAAACAGAGTAGTACTGGAAGTATGGGAGCGAGGCCCCTTCAGTAATATAGAATACTAGTCGGAAACTAGTAGTATGAGCGTTACTGGAAGTATGGGAGCGAGGCCCCTTCAGTAACATAGAATACTAGTCGGAAACAAGGAGTCTGAGCGTTACTGGAAGTATGGGAGCGATGCCCCTTCAGTAACATAGAATACTAGTTGGAAACTAGTAGTCTGAGTGTTAGTGGAAGTATGGGAGCGAGGCCCCTTCAGTAACATTGAATACTATTCGAAAACTAGTAATTTGAGCGTTATTGGAAGTATGGGAGCGAGGCCCCTTCAGTAAACTTTGACGTAGTACTAGTCGTGAACCAGTAAACGGAGTAGTACTGGAAGTATCGGAGCGAGGTCCCTTCATAAAATAGAATACTAGTCGGAAACTAGTAGTATGAGCATTACTGGAAGTATGAGAGGGAGGCCCCTTTAGTAACATAGAATACTAGTCAGAAACTAGTAGTCTGAGCGTTACTGGAAGTATGGAAGCGACGCCCTTCAGTAACATAGAATACTAGTTGGAAACTAGTAGCCTGAGTGTTACTGGAAGTATGTGAGCGAGGCCCCTTCAGTAACATAGAATACTTTTCAGAATCTACTAGTCTGATCGTTACTGGAAGTATAGGAGCAAGGCCCCTTCAATAACATAGAATACAGGTCGAAAACTAGTAGTCTGAGCGTTACTGGAAGTATGGGAGCGATGCCCCTTCAATAACATAGAATACTAGTCGGAAACTAGTAGTATGAGCATTATTGGAAGTATGGGAGAGAGGCCCCTTCACTAAACTTGTACGTAGTACCAGTCGTGAACTAGTAAACAGAGTAGTACTGGAAGTATGGGAGCGAGGCCTCTTCAGTAACATAGAATACTAGTCGGAAACTAGTAGTATGAGCGTTACTGGAAGTATGGGAGCGAGGCCCCTTCAGTAACATAGAATACTAGTCGGAAACAAGGAGTCTGAGCGTTACTGGAAGTATGGGAGCGATGCCCCTTCAGTAACATAGAATACTAGTTGGAAACTACTAGTCTGAGTGTTAGTGGAAGTATGGGAGCGAGGCCCCTTCAGTAACATTGAATACTATTCGAAAACTAGTAATTTGAGCGTTATTGGAAGTATGGGAGCGAGGCCCCTTCAGTAAACTTTGACGTAGTACTGGAAGTATGGGAAGTCGTGAACCAGTAAACGGAGTAGTACTGGAAGTATGGGAGCGAGGCCCCTTCATAAAATAGAATACTAGTCAGAAACTAGTAGTATGAGCATTACTGGAAGTATGAGAGGGAGGCCCCTTTAGTAACATAGAATACTAGTCAGAAACTAGTAGTCTGAGCGTTACTGGAAGTATGAAAGCGACGCCCTTCAGTAACATTGTATACTAGTTGGAAACTAGTAGTCTGAGCATTACCGAAAGTATGGGAGCGAGGGTGTTGGCGCTAAAAATCGGCCAAGAATCGGCCCATGACCTTCAGCGTCGGACACACGACCCGGGAGAATCTGCTTACCTCCTGTTTGGGTTATTGCCCTGGTGCGGTTCGCGCGGCGTGCCAGTCAATCTGACCTGTTGATTGACAAGGAAATAAGAGTATCAAATTCCGGGCGTTCCGATCGGCTGAGGTTCCGATCGAAAAAGCATATCAGCGAATCGGCCGATTTGCTATGAAGATGACCGGCTATGTATCAGCCGATAATCACGTAATAATTGCAAAGAAAACTGCTGGAGCAACTTAAACAATTATTACAGATGCAACACTTGAGATAGATCTAATCGGCTGTATGACAATGAACGAGGAAGAGCGATGATAAAGCCGATAATTTCAATCTCAAGCTGGATAACTGGTGATAATACTAGAACAACAGGTAAAACCTATAATTCTAGTAAATATCGATAACTGGTGAATAAATCCAAACGAAACCATAGTGATGCGCCCGAGGTTAAAGCTCAGATGTTATTCGATAAGCGGAACCTACCAATTGGCTGGAGATCGACTCGATGCAGCCCTGCCAATCCGTACGAACTCATGAAAGAAGAAAAAGTATTGGCGAAGTCGCCGACTTGAAAGTAAAGTACTATGAAAAAGTAGATTGTTTTGTTGATTGATTGGTGTTTTTTACAAAACCCTGACGACTCCTATTTATACCCTAGGACCAGGACTTCTGATCGATTACGACTTGTTACAATCTTATTTTAAACAGAAAAACTACTATATCTATAATATTTTTATAAAGGAAACGGACTCCCGCAGAATCTTCTGCCGCCATCTCCTCATCCAATCAGGACTCTTTCCATTGCTTCTCGACCGAATCGGTATCATTTCGTTGACCAAGATCAGGCCACTTTTGACTGGGATCCTCTGTTGTGGTTCCAATGATTTCACTCTCCCTATCTGTTGGCGCAAGTTGCATCGTCAATCGGCCGATTCCCAACTGTGGCCTCAATCGGCCGATTCCTCTCTGTAGCCTTTAGATCTGCCGCATCGGCCAATCTCTTCCTCCCCTGACGCCGATTTAACTCATGTCAAAATCTGGCGTCAACAGAGGCCCCTTCAGTAACATAGAATACTAGTCAGAAACTAGTAGTTTGTGCGTTACTGGAAGTATGGAAGCAAGGCCCCTTCAGTAACACGTGTCAAAATCTGGCGTCAACACATGCCCCCCAGTTTCAGAGTAAAATATAATTTTTACTTTGAAACTCTTTTCTTTAATCTTTCCTCCAAAATGAGCGCAGTAAAAATCTCCTTCCGTTTCGCGGTCTTCTACATGATGATTGCAATCTTCTCGAACTGGGCGCTTGAGACAACTGTTCCCCTAGAATTCGTGTAGACGGCGTGGCAAAAATCCCGCATTTACCCTTTCTCTCTCGGATTGTCCTTAAGTACCGGCGTTCTCCGCCTCTCTTCCTCCACGAGCCTAGTAATCTCCTCCAACGAATCACTGTTCGTCTTCTTCCTGCGCCCTCTCGATCTACAACCGCACCCTCCGGCGATTTTCTCTTGCCCGCACTCTGCTCCATCCTTCCAATGGCGGTGCCATCGGCAACTTCACCAACCACGGAGGTTCCGCCGGCAACTCCCTCAGCGACGGCGGTCCTATCGGCGGCTCCACTGGTGGCTCCATCGGCAACGATGAGCTTCATCCCGGAGGTAATCATCGAAACTTTCCTCTTTTATTTTTTACTGCTCAAGTATTTTCTAGACCCATTCTCAGTTTTTCCCCTTTTTTCCTTCTTTTTAGGCATTTAGGCACCAGATTACTATTCCCCTTTCTGAATCCTCCGGTCTCATCTGCTTAGGTCCTATGGAGAATCCAGATCCAACCGATTTGATCAACCTAGAAACCCACAGAATTCCTTTCAAGCAATCACCCATGGATTTGGGTCAGTGGGCAGGTGCCTTTAGATCTTGGCCAAATGAAACCCCTGGCTGGAAAGAATGGTACCATAGATTATCCAAGTCTAAGAGGGTTCAGTGGGATGAGCTGAAAATCGGCCAGTGCATCGATCTCTCTCTGTCCCAAATGGAGAAAAACGAGCCCTTAGTAATAGCGGCCTCTTACTTCTGGTCTGACACGCTCAACGTGTTCCTCTTTGGGCACGGACCTATGACTCCAACCCTGGCCGATGTTCTGATGTTGACCGGCCTTGATATCTCTTCTCCCGATACCCCCTTTGATTATCTGATCAAACCATCTCATCGGCTAGAAACAAAAGGAATCGGCGGATGGAAGGGGTATATCATCAAGAATATGAGGACTGGGACGATTTCAGAGAGAGAACATACAGCGTTTCTGATGATGTGGCTAGAGAAACATTTCTTCTATGGCAGAACAGTTGGTCCTTCATCTAACACCCAAGCCCTGGCAGAAGCTCTATCACTAGGATCGGCCGTCCCCCTTGGGAAGCATCTGTTAGGATCGGCCTATCATATGATGCACCAAATCGGCGTCAGATTGTCAAAAGGGGAGCCGATTGGTAATCTTGGTGGTCCCTGGTGGTTTATCACCCTCTGGCTCAACTTATATATGAGCAAGGTCTCTCAGCAGCAAATAGAGCCCAATATTAAGTTAGAGGAAAACCCCACCATTCGACAATGCTGTACATCTTTTGGAGAAGCGGCATCGGCCTTCCCTGGCTGTCAATTCACTGCCACCCGAACGGCCGAATACTTCAGATGTTTCTATAACGGCTTCAGTGAAGAGACTATCAGTTGGTATCCATATCAGACAGTAGGGCCAATTTTCGAGCTTCCCGTCTGCTACGATTCATCATCCCATACTTTTGACGGTGCTCTTATGGATATCCTGATCAAGCCAGGGATTTTACCGGCCAATTTCTTTTCTAGAAAGGATTCCCCAACCTATGAATTTTATAATCCATCGGCCGCGGCAAGGCAACTGGGCTTTGGTCAACTGCCGATTCAGGTCTACTTTGCCGGCCAAGCAAAATTTTGAGATGAACTGACCAAGAGTCTCGACTACAATCGGCTGTGCAACTTAGTGCCAGACTCCAGTACCATCAACCTGAACAACTGGATGGTGGCCCCTTTTGCCGTCCAACAAATTAAACTGTGGTGGGCAGAATGGAAGCAGTACCTCTTCTGTTCATCTCCATCAACATATTGTAACAGTTTGGACCCAGAAAACATTGATTCAAGTGCAGCGGTATGACCTTTCTCCGAGCCGATTTCAATATCGTCTCTTTCCATGCTACAATCTTACCACTAACTTGTGTTTATCTTTTCAGTCTGAAAGCCAAGTTCCTCCGATGCGGAGTCGAAGTGGTAGGCCGATAGAGAGTGATCGCCCATATACATCATTTCCACTTATCAGCTATCACGCTCCGAACATCAAGGACATCACTAGAGGCCGATGGAAACAAACGCCGAAAAGGCCAACCTTAAAGAAGACCAGCCGTCGAGTGCATGCTCGCATAGGACCGACTGACCAATCGGCGGTAGTATCGGCTGAAACCCCAACTCCTCCAGCCTTGCCGACTACCGAGATGGTCGATCCCCAAACTGCCGCAGAAGTCGGAGCGGCCGCTGCATCACTGCTGGTGAAAGCTGTTCAGGCAACCTCGCATACTTCACATATCTTTAAGTATTCTATCAATATTAACTTCTCCCTTCTGCCAGGCTGCATAGACCGCTCCAGCGCAATCCCCACAACAATCAGCCACATCCCGAGCGGAAGCTGAAACGCCAGCGACCCTCCTCACCGAGGTAGAGAATCTCTTAACTCAATTTCTCGATATTCCAAAAACTAACCGATTCTAATTGTTGGCGCTAAAATCGGCCGGATAGGAATCGGCCGATGGGTCTTTAGCGTCGGACACACGACCTGGGAGAATCTGCTTAGCTCCTGTTCGGGTTATCGCCCTGGTGCGGTTCACGCGGCGTGCCAGTCAATCTGACCTGTTGATTGACAAGGAAATAGAGTATTAAATTCCAGGCGCGTCGATCGGCTGGATTTCCGATCTGTCCTGAGGAGCGCGTCGGCGGCAAATCGGCCGATTTGCTGTAGAGATGATCGGCTATGGGTCAGCCGATGATCGTATAGTAATTGTAAAGAAGACTGCTAGAGCGATCTAAACAATTACTATAGAAGCAACACTTGAAACAGATCTAATCGGTTGTATGGCGATGAATCGAAGGAGAACAATGATGAAGCCGATTACTCTGATCTCAAGCTGGATAACTGGTGATAATACTAGAATAACAGGTAAAACTTGCAATTCTAGTAAATATCGATAACTTGTGAATAAATCCAAACGAAACCACAGCGATGCGACCGTAGTTAAAGCTCGGATATTACTCGATAAGCGGAACCTACCAATTGGCCGGAGATCAGGTTGATGCAGCCCTGCCAATCCGTACGAACTCGTGGAAGAAGAAAATATTGGCGAAGTCGCCGACTTGAAAGTAAAGTACTGGTAAAAAGTAGAAGTATTTTGTTGATTGATGTGTTGATATTTTGCAAAGCCCTGACGACTCCTATTTATACTCTAAAACTAGGACTCCTGGTCGATTACGACTTGTTACAACCTTATTTAAAACAGGAAAACTACTATATCTATAAGAAGTTTTAAAAGAAACGGACTCCCGCGGAATCTTCCGCCGCCGTTCCCTAATCCAATCAGGATTCTCTTCAATTGCCCCTTGACCGATTTGACGTGCCCTGTTGACCAGCTTTTAACCAGGATCTTCTGGAATAATCCCATCCTGTTGGCATAGGTTGCGCTACCGATCGGCCGATTTTCAACTGTTACCTCAATCGGCCAATTCCTTACTGTAGCTTTCAGATCTGCTTCATCGGCCAATCTTCTCCTCCTGACGCCGATTCAATACGTGTCAAAATCTGGCGTCAACACTAATGTAGACTGATCTTTACAGGAAGCTGGCCCAAGCAAGGCATTGATAGTCGTCGAGTCCTCCTCTTCTGATGAGCCGATTGCACCGGTTCCTGAGACGAGGGTGGCACTCCCGCCGACACAAGCAAGAGAAATCTGCTTCAAGGAGGTAAGAAACTTATCACCGAAATCGGCCGATTCCCCTTTACTGTCTGCTAATCCTTGTCTTTATTCTTTCGCAGGAACAAGACACTCCTAATAACAGCCTTTTCTCCTTCGCGGTTCCTCTGTCTGACGATGAAGAAATCGCTTCACGCCAATTTTCATCGAGCTCAATTCTTGATGATGTCCGCGCCAAGCTCGAGAGTATGCGGACCCTCCTCCAAGATGATATCAGCCGATTAGTGGGAGATGCCTCACCGATTCGGCAGCTTCTCAATGACATCAGAGGCCGAATTCCGGAGGAAGCGACGGAGACTCTACAACCTGCTGCATTCATAGAGTCGATACAGATTCCGGTGTTCAGGGCCCTGCATCATGTGGCCGATTGTGCCCAGCTAGCAAAGACCCGGGAGGAAGCCGATTCTTACAAACACCGAGCCCAAGAAGTACATCAACGGATTAATTTCCTCGAGAACTCCCGCCCAGATATCGTCGGCATAATAGATCGCCTCAAACGGATGAGGGCAGAGCTAGCCAAAGAGATGGAGCAGGTAAACAAGGACATAGCTGCTGAAGAAAAGAGACTTCAAGAGCTTCCATCTGTCATCGCCGGGCTGAAGCAAGAAAGACAGAACCTGGCCCATGAAGTGATAAGACTTCATCGTCATATGCCGGAAATTCCCGGATCGGCCGACGACGACCAAAGAGTATTAGACTCGGCCGATCAGATTAGGCAACGAGCTATTGCGACTATAGATGCCCTCCTTGGATTGTAAAGAATCTGGTAAACATTTAATGCTCTCTTAATGTTGATGCGCTGATTCGAACTTGGACCGCCTCCTTTGGCAGTTTTGCATTTACGATCGCTTTTACTCTGATAGGACGCATCCTACTATCTCCTTACCTCTTTCTTTCTATAAGTATGAGATCCCATATCATTTCCAGAGGCGTCTGTGTCACCCATCTCCTTCTCCTCCAATAATTCGATCTCTATCCTCCCAGGCTGGACATCAAGATGTCTTCCTCATCTTCCTCCTCCTCTGTCAACCAGGTATGAACCTTCTTCTATTTCTCCCCTTGACATCTCAATCGCTCTGATACCGGGTAGTTGTTTATCCCTCTTTAACCAAAGCGCCTTAGTCCCAG
The DNA here is from genome assembly GCA_032594955.1 of Panicum miliaceum. NCBI lineage: Eukaryota > Viridiplantae > Streptophyta > Magnoliopsida > Poales > Poaceae > Panicum > Panicum miliaceum. The sequence continues at coordinate 6,708,036 of CM064072.1, forward strand.
TCTGGAACGAGCGATTGAAATTATGCATTCAGACGAACCACTGTCGCAGGCAGACATAGATCTGATAAGAGCTCACTCTGAAGAACTCAAAGGTCATGTTCCTGCTGATGTCCAGAAAATCTGGGACCAAATAGACGCTAACTGCACCAGGCGACCGCCAACTGAAAGGAGTCATCCACTCCCTTGCTCAGTTGCCCTTGAAGATGCCGCGGCAGGAACATCCCAACCACCTCTCGACAGGAGTCATCCACTTCCTCATCAAGTCGAGGTTGAAGCCGCCATGGAAGATCTGGAGGAGAAGACCATCCGCCTTCTGATAAAATGCCGATGGTGAGGTCAACGCAGACTGCTCCACAAGCAGGAGACACGTTGCCTTCGAAGTCCTTGAGCATCATGTACATCTTGGTCAGGTCTTCATCACTTTTGCCTAACTTCCGGAACATGGCATATGGCATGATGTTGACTGCGGCACCTCCGTCCACTAGTAGCCTGGTAACGGGTCGTCCGTTAACATGCCTTTAGAGAAATAGTGCCTTGAGATGTTGTCGTCTTTCGTCTTCTGGTTTCTCAAAGGTGGCTGTCACCGGCTCCAAAACCAACTGCGCCATCTGCTCCTCCATCCTTGTCGCCTTGTCTCGATCGACAGGCACCATGAACTCCATCGGCAATATGAACACCATGTTGACGTCAGCTGCCGATTCTTGATTATCAACCTCCTTGCTGTTGTTTTTCTTGGGGCGCTAGACCCGAGACTTGACGTTTCTCTTATCCAGCACCTGCCTCTGCTTTTCTTCTTGTTGCTCCCATTAGCGCAGGCGTTGAATTCTCCGCTTCTGAGACTTAGACAATCCCTCAGGGCACCACCTGGGGTTTACTGGTCTGGCCGACGGTTTGGTGTGCTCCCAGTCTGCCTCCCTTCCTAGGGGTTTTTGTCCGACACCCTAGCATCAGCCATCTCTTCCAGCCGATCGTGTACGCTGGTTCTGCCCCCCAGTCACTCCTGCTGGTTGATCCTGCCTTTCGACCGGTGATACCGGTCAACTCTGCCCCCCAGCTGATCATGCACTGAAAGGCGCTGTCCTTCTTGTTCGCACCAATTTCTGCTGATCGGCTCTGATCCCCTGTCTCTGGAGCGCGATCTTTTGAACGGGCGATCATTGCGACTTGATCCGCTGCACTCAGGACAGTCATCGGCTGATGGCAATCTGAGGTCATTTTCCCAGCAATGAATGAAGAACGGGCATCGCCAATGATCCTCGTGTCGGCGTATCATTTCATCGTGGTATCTTGACCGTTCCTGCTGCCGCCGATATTTGCTGAGCAAGAATTGGGAAGTGATGGGTCTATGCGATCGTTCTGATCCTTCGCCCTTGTTTTCAGCCCGTCTCTTCCCTTTGACCTCATCCGCCGTGACTTGCTTCCTGGGATCTACAGCGCCGCTCCTTCTAGCCGAATCTGACATCAGCACCTTAGTTTGAAGTGAGTTTCTTCCCGTGTCAACCGTGTTGGCCGGGAAAGGATGTTGGTCAATCTTCATCGGTTTTGCCGGCTTTGCCGGGGTTTTGAACTTGAGTCTTCCTTGCTCAATGGCCGACTGTATCTGCTGACGGAAGATCTTACATGCATTCGTGTCATGAGATGTAGCGTTGTGCCATTTGCAGTACTTCATCTTTTTGAGCTGATCGGCCGAAGGAATGGTATGGTATGGTGATAGCTTGATCTGCCCTTCCTGGAGTAATAAGTCAAAAATCTTATCGGCCTTTGATGTGTCAAAGCCGAATGCCTCCGGTTCTTTCTTTCCAAAAGGGCACGATATTGGCTTCTTGCCTTTAACTCATTCTGCTAGGCCGATTTCTTCCTCTTCTTCCGATTCAGACCCTTCCAGATATGCCACCTTTTTCTGGAAATTCCTCCGCTGCTCAAACGGACGCACTTCCTGATCGGCCAATCGGTGCACGATCTGACTTAAGCTTTCAAATTCTTGTGAGGCGTACCTCTCCTTGATATGTGGCAAGAGGCCTTGGAAAGCGATATCGGCCAACTGGGCATCGGTCAGAGCAAGGGTATAGCATTTGTTTCTGATTTCTCTGAACCTCTGTATGTATCCAGTTACTAGTTCGTCGCTCCTTTGTCTGAGGCTGGTCAAATCCGAGAGCTTCATCTCATGTACTCTTGCGTAGAAGTACTTATGGAATTGCTTTTCTAAATCGGCCCAAGTAACAATGGAATTGGGTGGTAAAGTGGTGAACCACTGAAAGGCCGATCCAGACAGAGACGATGAAAATAGGCGCACCCTCAGAGCATCTTGCGTGGCGGCTTCCCCGCACTGGATGATGAATCTGTTAATGTGCTCCACGGTAGAGGTGTCGCCCAGCCCCAAAAATTTGGTAAAGTCAGGAACCTTGTACTGGTGGGGAAACGGCAGCAGGTCGTAGGCCGATGGGTATGGGGTCTTGTATGTATAAGTCTGCACTTTCGGCTTCAAACCGAATTGGTCCTGAATTACCTCCGCTATTCTCGCTGTCCAATCCACTTGTTGCTGATGGACAGCTATTCGGGGCGCCAGCATATGTTGGAGGATTGGCGGCTGTACGGCCGGGTGATGGATCGAAGCTTGTGGCAGATTCTGTTGCATGTGGCCGTCTGAGCAGTTGACAATTGATGGCGAAGCGAATCCGCCGCCCCATCGTACATTGTTATCGGCGCCGTGCTTCTACAGCGTTTGCCCCCCTGCCGATTTCTGACGCGGCTGGTTGATACTGAGAGGCCGTCGGCCGAACGGCCGAAAGGAACGACGCCTGGATCGGATAGCTCCCATGTCCGGTTGATTGATCGGGAAAAGCTGCCGTTGATGGTGCCCCCCAAGGCATTGAGTTTGGGGGCAACGATTGCACAGAAGCAATCTGGACAGGCTAAAGCGGCGCTTGTGATCGGTAACATAGTGCACCGTTATACCTTGGAGACACTGGAGGCAACGAAGTGTTGTATCCTTCGCGTTGCGTCGACATCGGCTGAGGAGCCGAGTGGGATGTGCCTGGTGAGCTTCTGGCTGGAGGTACAATAGGTGGGGCGTATGGTGGCCCCTGATATCCTTGAGCTGCTCTGCTGACCAGAGAACTGATGACGGCGTTATACACCATGTTGGTCATCACCGAGGATTGGTCGATGAAAGCTTGATAGACGGACTGTTGAATCATATCGGACATCTTGCCCGAATCCTCAGCGATGGTGATGTGGCGAGGAACAGGAAGAGGAGCTTTCTTGATTGCCTCCCCGCTTCTGGTACGACTGAAAGACTGCAGATACATCCTTTTGTAATCCTCTAGATGTTTAGCCAGTTCCTCTTTCTGGTCGTCCTTGAGATCTGCTTCCGTGACCTCAATGATGTTGTTCTCAGAAACTTCGGTGGTCTTTGACATATTGGATCTTGAGGTGGTCCCACCGGGCGTGCCAAAAGTGTGTTGGCGCTAAAAATTGGCCAAGAATCGGCCGATGACCTTCAGCGTCGGACACACGACCCGGGAGAATCTGCTTACCTCCTGTTTGGGTTATTGCCCTGGTGCGGTTCGCGCGGCGTGCCAGTCAATCTGACCTGTTGATTGATAAGGAAATAAGAGTATCAAATTCCGGGCGTTCCGATCGGCTGAGGTTCCGATCGAAAAAGCATATCAGCGAATCGACTGATTTGCTATAAAGATGACCAGCTATGTATCAGCCGATAATCACGTAATAATTGCAAAGAAAACTGGTGGAGCAACTTAAACAATTATTAAAGATGCAACACTTGAGATAGATCTAATCGGCTGTATGACAATGAATGAGGAAGAGCGATGATAAAGCCGATAATTTCAATCTCAAGCTGGATAACTGGTGATAATACTAGAACAACAGGTAAAACCTATAATTCTAGTAAATATTGATAACTGGTGAATAAATCCAAACAAAACCATAGTGATGCGCCCGAGGTTAAAGCTCAGATGTTATTCGATAAGCGGAACCTACCAATTGGCTGGAGATCGAGTCGATGCAGCCCTGCCAATCCATACGAACTCATGAAAGAAGAAAAAGTATTGGCGAAGTCGCCGACTTGAAAGTAAAGTACTATGAAAAAGTAGATTGTTTTGTTGATTGATTGGTGTTTTTTTACAAAGCCCTGACGACTCCTATTTATACCCTAGGACCAGGACTCCTGATCGATTACGACTTGTTACAATCTTATTTTAAACAGAAAAACTACTATATCTATAATATTTTTATAAAGGAAACGGACTCCCGCAGAATCTTCTGCCGCCATCTCCTCATCCAATCAGGACTCTTTCCATTGCTTCTCGACTGAATCGGTATCATTTCGTTGACCAACAACAGGCCACTTTTGACTGGGATCCTCTGTTGTGGTTCCAATGATTTCACTCTCCCTATCTGTTGGCGCAAGTTGCATCGTCAATCGGCCGATTCCCAACTGTGGCCTCAATCGGCCGATTCCTCTCTGTAGCCTTTAGATCTGCCGCATCGGCCAATCTTTTCCTCCCCTGACGCCGATTTAACACGTGTCAAAATCTGGCGTCAACAGAGGCCCCTTCAGTAACATAGAATACTAGTCAGAAACTAGTAGTTTGTGAGTTACTGCAAGTATGGAAGCAAGGCCCCTTCAGTAACATAGAATACTGGTCGAAAACTAGTAGTCTGAGCGTTACTGGAAGTATGGGAGCGAGGCCCCTTTAGTAAACTTGCACGTAGTACCAGTCAAGAACTAGTAAACGGCGTAGTACTGGAAATATGTGAAGGTGACTGGAAGTCAATTAGCAAGGGAGAAATAAATTTTTCTAGTAGCTTCAGATGATTCCTTGGGCGGACCATGAGAATTCACATATTGCCATGCGAAAACGTCACGGTTGGCCCGAAGGAGTTGACGATGAGGTCCTTCACGTGGGGTGATCAGTTCCTTGGGCGGGCCAAGACAGGTCGTATGTTGCCATGTGAAGATGTCTCGGTTGGCCCAAATGAATAGATTACGCAATCCTTCACATGCGTTGTTACGAAAGAGGTCGTCGTGCGAGGATGACTCAGTTGGCCCGAAGGAATTCCTTGGGTGGGCCAAGACAATTTGTACGGCACTGAGATGTGGATGAAACGGACAAGCCCTGTTTTGGTAAATTCCTTGATTCCTTGATTGAGTGGTTGAACAAATTCTATGGGAAAAAACCCCTTGTTTCGAGATAAAACTCAAGACAATGGTTAAATAAGTTCCTAAAGATCTCCATAAAACCTCTTTGAATCGGGTCTCAGTCTTCACGTGGGCAACCACCTTGTTGCGCCCAGCCCCCGAGCGTAGAAACTAGATGAGCGTGGATAGTTGTCGATCTTGATTCGTTGGTGATTGCTGATGGAGCCGTATCACTCGTCGATGGAATCGCGACGGTTTGTTGACAGGACCCGACTAGACGGAATTAATGCCAACTAGTCACTGATGGAGTGAGTCTCACTCCCGACTAGTTTTGTAGTCAAAGTAGTCATCGGCGGGTCGTCGAGTGCCCTCGTGAAGGTGAAGTAGTCGTCGAGTTGGGCACGATCCGATGCGTCCGCCTCCGTGAATGGGATTTCTTTAATGAAAACCATAAAGACCTCATGGTCCGGCGAGGAGCTTTTAGCGATCCACCCCTCTTCTTCGTCGGTGGAATCGAGGGTCCTACCTTCCTGGAACGGTTCTATGCCCGAAAGGTTGACAGGGTTTATGGCACAAAAAAGTGGGCTGAGGTCGGTTAGCTTAGAGGACTCCGTGCCCTTCCGATGCCCGAGCCCGCCCGACCAAGTTGAAAGCATGGAAAGTTGGGCTGAGTCCGGTAGCTTGGAGGACTCTGTGCCCTTCCGATGCCTGGGCCTGCCCGACCAAGTTGAAAGCGCAGAAAGGTGAGCTGAGTCGGGTAGCTTGGAGGACTCCGTGCCCTTCCGATGCCCATGCCCGCCCGACCAAGTTGAAGGCGCCCTCAGGCCCTGGTGACCGTTTGATAAGGGCGATGCGTCGTCGATGAAGTCCGAGTAGCCAGCGGAGAGGGGATCCCTTGATGGATGGTGGCTAGTCCTCCTCCGTCTTGTGGTAGATGATCCAAATTCTCCTCCGACTCAAGGAAGGACTTGTGGTACAGGACCTCGGACCGAGGCACACTCAGTTCAAGGGGTTCCAGGTTGTCGATCAAGTCGTTGGTTGCACGGTTGACATCCATGGCAGGTGGTACGGGTGCTTCAGGCTGCTTCTGGTCGGAAATTGATTTTCGCCGAGACTGTTGGCGAGGTTGTACGGAAGCAAGGCCCCTTCAGTAAACTATGCGTAATACTAGTCGAAAACTAGTAAACGGAGTGTTATTGGAAGTTTGGGAGCAAGGCCCCTTCAGTAACATAGAAAACTAGTTGGGAACTAGTAATCTGAGCGTTACTGGAAGTATTTGATAGATAATCACGTAGGTGCTTTATTTGGCTAATTAACGGATTCAACTAGTCATTGCCAAACGAGGCTACCACTTGTGGTAGTCGCATGGCTCGGCTGTGACAGGGTTCTCTGAGCTTAGCCTTGACGAAATTGAATCATTTTCTTCTTTCCCGAGCCCATCCCCACTGGCCCTATCCTTAGCCCTCGAGTGTTGGTAAAAAAGGCTCGTGACATGAGGAATAGGTGACAAGAGATCGGCTGGAAAAAGGTTGCACTAATTAGGCTGGACATTCATCGGGCACGTCTCAGAGTAGTATAGCGAGGAAGTCATGATTAACCTGAATAATTGTCATAAATGGCGACCCTAACTAAGTGGTAAAAAGGGGTGCTTTTAGGTTTACGGAACCCCTTGTTTCGAGATATAGTCCCAAAATAATGGTTTAAACAAACAAAACACCTAAAAGACCCTCAGAAAACCTCCTTGAATCGAGTACTTAATTTATGAATAAATCATTATTCGGGTAGTCCCGTCGCCTTTCTTCGTAGTCTTTGTTGAGTGGCGGAGCTCCAAGGGCCCTCCAGAGAGTTTGACACTCAAACACGGAATGCTTGCTCTTCGGGTGCCATGGGCATCGCCCATGGAGGGTTTCCTCGAATCGTTCCTTCGAACTGAGAGTCTTCTTTCTATGGGTGGATTGTTCCCCAGCTTCTTGCTTGCACTTCCGAGTTGTCTCCAAGTAGTCGAGAGGGATTTGATAGTGGGTGGGGCTATAGGCCTCCACCTCGTCGCACTCCTGCTACCTGGCGATGATGACGTTGCGGGCGTCCTGGCCGGCGTTGATGATAGTGCAAAGGTCGCCTGTGGAGGAGTTGTAGAGGTTGCCGCACCCATGCTGGTTCGTCTCGACCGTGTGGTGCCTGCATTTGGTGCGCTTCGCATTAATGAGCTTACGGTGTTCCTTCCAGATGTCATCTACATCTTCTACCTTGATGTTGTATGTTAATTCACTATCCGTTGTTACGTCCATGTCTTCGTCGAGTGGATCAAGGAGGTAGTCATCGTAGTTATCTAGTTGGACCCGCTCTAGGCCTTCACAGTCCTCGCCGGCGTGAATCACAAACACTTCTCGATTGGGTGCGAAGCGTTTGGCACTCCGCACCACCTGGCTCTCGTCTTCGTCGTCGGAAGGAGGGAGGGGTCTGCCTTCTTGAAAAGGGAGTTCACCAGGTGTGGTAATGGATCGTGGTGAACTTGACTTGAGAAACCTGGAGGGTTTCATGCCCTTCCGGTACTCAAATCTACCCGACAAATCTGATCCCCTTACCAGGCCCCGAGTGTTACTTATTATAGGTGTCATATGAGCAGTCGAATCCGAGTAGTTGTCGGAAACAGTAGCCCCCTGACACGCGGTGGCTTCTCCTTCTCCGAGTGGTAGTAGATGATCCAAATCCTCTTCCAATGCGGAGAGGGTCCTGGGTTGAACCGCGTCAGACCAAACTGGACATGGCTTGGTAGTTTAAAGTTGGCGATGGAGAGAATGTGCGTTGTGCAAAACGTAGGCGGCGATGCGTAGCTTAGATTTGTGGGCGATTTGTCGATGAAGCCGACTAGTCGGAGCTGATTCCGACTAGTTATTGACCGTGCGGAGCTAGTCGCCGAGTAGTTTAAGACTCATCCCCGACTAGTTTCTAGTCGAGACGTGTAGTTGAGGTAATTGTTGGCGTTGCCGATTTGTCGAAGCAGTCGTAACTACGGCGCGAGCTAAGTAGTCGAGGTCGTCGCTGTAGCGCGTCGATGTTGTGACGCGAGCTGAAGTTGAGCGGAGTAGATGAAATCTTCCGGCTCCCTGGGGTTGATACGCCGAAGGGTAGATTCTGCCAGAGTAATGCAATCTGCAATACTTTTGTCTTCCTGAAAAGGTAGTTCCTGCATGAAGGCCACAAGGCAGGAGTCGTACTCGAGTAGTTCAGAGGGCCCTAAGCCCTTCCAGTACACGAAACAGCCTTGCGGCGTAGACGTTATGGTCAAACCAAGGTGATTACCTGAAAAGGATTTGGGATCGTCATCAGGTTGCGAGTGGTTGTGGAGAACAGGGGCCTCCTGACAAGCGGTGGCTCCCTCATCCTCGAGTCCTCCTGAGCTCCGACTTGAAGGTGTAGTACTAGTCGACGAGTACTTTTCGTCTGAGTCCGAGTAGTTGTCGAAAATGGGGCCCCCCGACAGGCAGTGGCTCCCTCATCTCCAAACTTGAGAAGACGGTCCAAGTCCTCCTCCAAGTCGGAGAGGGACTTGGACTGTGTAGCCTGATCAAATCAGTTTGAATCCGATCCGAGTAGCCCTAGTGCAGTGTGAGTTGAACTCGTGTCAAAAACGGACGTTGTCTCGATCGCCCCGGCGTGATCGGGGAGCAGCAACTCGTCGAGGCCATCGACAAACTTGTCGAGGTCGCTGCATCGAGTTGGTGTAGAGGCCTCAGGCTTCCTGGAGTCGGATAGGTGGCCGTTGAAGCCACCCGAACTGTTGGCAACGCAGATCCAAGAGTTGAAGATGAAAGTTGTGCCCTCATCGAGCATGGTGCTAGTGAAGTAGAAAGATGCCATCGAGTCCTTCGGTGGATGCTCGATGAACCCCCCTACCTAGCGCGCCAACTGACGGTGTTTTACCGCCACGCCCACCGAGGGATACCCCCAAGGTGGTGAGTTTGTAAGTAGGGTGTCGCCGAGATCAGTTACTTGAAGGTGCAAGGAGCACAAAGTTTAGACAGGTTCGGGCTGCCAAGAGCGTAATACCCTACATTCTGTGTGTGGTTTGTATTGCCTTAGGTGTTGATCAGGTCCTATTTCGAGGGGGTCCCTGCCCGCCCTTATATAGTTTGGGGGGACAGGGTTACATGGGAATCCTAGTCAGATACGAGCCCAGGAGTCTTACCCGAGTACTTTTCGGGTAGTTTCCTTCTGTTCCGACTAGTTTTACTATGGTATGAGTAGTTCTACTATGCTACGAGTGGTTACAACTGGTGTAGGGCGTGGGCCATGTCCCACACCTTATCCTGTAAGATGTAGGCCATGTGCCCACTCCCGTGCGCCTGGGTCTGACAATGGCCAAGCGATGACCGTCTGACATAGGAGACTCTAAACCTTAGAGCGGTAAGTAGCTGAGAGGCAACGAGCGAGAAAGACTCGTAAAATACTTCTAGACTATCGAGCTAGCCTCACTAGACTAAATCTTGCTCCTAACTAGTTATCGGGAACTTAGATCTTACTTCGGTGGTTGGAAGAGGAAGGACTGCAGAAAGGGGTGAGAGGGGAGTCCTACAGTAACCTGCTACTACTGCTATGAAAGCACTCGAGCATGGTGGACTACGAGGGACGGACAGGGCTGTCACCACCTGCCGCCTACCACAACGATACCGTGGGGTGGAACACACTTCCTAGATAACACTAAGCTTAGACACCACATCTGCCCTCGATGTTAGGATTTCTCTTGACGCATTCAAGAGAAATCCCTCTCAACCTAGGGGACTGACTTGAGCTCCCTAATCTGGGCGAGAAAACCCGCAAGGTAAGATCCTGATAAACAAGAAAGGTAACAAAGCCTAAGCTAGAGGAAAGGTACTTCCGCATACAAGTTGGATAACATGGAAATGATAAATAAATGCGGAAAGTAAAGCTTGAATCAAAAAGTAATGAAGATAAATTATATTTATAAAATGTTAAAGGAAAAGATACAAGAGCTATACCAGACTTCCGATGACGACTCCGGAATCCTGAGACAAGCTCGACTCGACTCTAATTCCTAGACTACTAAACCTAACTCTAGAAAGTGAAAAGAGAGAATAGAACTTCTTGGTGTGTGTTTACAAGTGATGAATGCCGCTCTATTATAATGTAGGAGGGCTGAGGATAGCGTCGGTGAAACAGGTCTAGAAGTTGCATGACTTTCAGGCCGGCCAGCCTAGGAGAGTCTGGCCGGCCTTTGATCTGCATCGACTTCGATCTTGCGGCTTGGATTGAGTCTTGGAGGCGGTTGTGGTAACTGCCGAGGCGGCATTTCTGTCTTGGCGCGAAAGAAGAGGCCGGTAGGTCTCATCCAGGCCGGCCGGCCTAGAATGGTGGCCGCGTGGCACTGCCTTTCTCCACAAGTGGCACAGCCTTTCTCCTGATGCTCTCCTAGTGTCGGTGGAGATGGCACCTTAGATATTTGCCCGAGTCTTGCATGCAAGTGGGCCCTTCAATCCATGGGTGAAGCCTTTCAGGTCATTGGATCAAACCGACTTGAAGTGCACGGCTTAGGGGCATTGTGGGTGTGTTTCCTTACCCCCTAGATCAGTGACGTGGCATTTGGGTTCAGTGCCAGGCCGGCCGGCCTAGGATTTTCTCCAATTTGCCTCATTTTTGGTTCGTCTGTTCCTGCATTCACAACTTATCCAAAACTTGTGGAACTTGATAGAAACAAGTAAATTATGTATGGAACATAGTGCAAAGCTCTATTTATTCCCGAGAAGTTGACGGTCACAATGTGTTTTAATGGCCATCAACAATGGGCCAGGGCCAAGGCTCGCCTTTGGCTCACCTGGCGTAGGCGCGGGCATGTGCGTGGGGCTCTAGTGCTCCACGGCGGCGAGGTTGGGCAACATCGGTGGCGGTGCAGTACAGCAAGGCCAAGACATAGCCTTGTGGCCGGCCGGGTTTGGGTGAGCACGTGCACGGGCACTCAGTCTTGGTCGAGGATGCAGCACGGCCACAGTTCTCGCGGGGTGCCTGCGTACTGGGCGGTGGCGGCGCTGGGGCTGTGAGGGACGGAGACGGCGGCTCCTGCAGGCAAGGCAACAAGGGACGGGGTGGTCCTAGGGCTGCACTAGGGAAGGCTCATTAGCGTGGAGGCTGGCAGCAGGAGGGTGATGGGGTCTGATGAGGGCACGCTCGGAGCAGCGACAAGGCGAAGCAGGGGGGCTTGGTGCCGTGCCGTGCCGAGCAGCTGTGTCGATGTCATCGTATGGGCGGAGGCGCGGTAGAGCTCCGGCGGCCGGTCCTCCTCCTCGAGCTCCTCTTCCTTCTCTCCTTCTGCCTCCCGGTTGCTCCCTCCTCGTGTTGTGGTGGCGGACAAGGGGGAAACCCTAAGGGCTAGGGTTCGTGCGGCACTCGGGGCTCTTATAGGCAAGGCAGGGGCTAGGGTTTGGCGTGGTTGGAGCGGGTCTTGGCGTTCGAGCTCTTATAGGCGAAGCGAGCATCTTCGTCACATGCATATCCACCGCAGTGGTCCGCAACTGCACCTATTACGAGCGCCATCAACTCCTCAACCAAGTAACCACAAATTTGTACCCACCACAGGTACTCTGTAGGGTGTGCCAAGATACACACCCTAAGCCTTCGATCCAAGATCGAGTTAAGCTCGCTCACTCCTGCTAATAGCCCTATTCACCAACTCCTCACACTACAAGGTTTTCCCCCTAATGCCACGAGTCACACTGGCAACATCACTCATTTGGGTGCAATAGGCGGGTTGTATTGGAGCCAAACTGTAAAATGGTGGTAATATGGGATTATAATGCTACTCATGAGTTGTGTTGCGATATGTGTGTCTTTGGTTGCAAACGAAAGGTTCTGCTGCAGCCATTTTTCAATTTCAGTTGCAATTGGTTAGTAGTTTTGCCACGTCATTTTGGAGTTGCAGTAGTGGTTGATTTGTTGCAATTGAAAAATTCTATTAAAACCTTATTAGTTTCGGTTGCTTTTGTTTGCCACTATCGCCATAGTTTACTTGGGATGCATTAATCTTGGTGTGGTGTTGCAATAGGGAGGTGGATATTGCATCGAATGATGCCACTGGATGCAACAGCATGGTTGTATTGCCAAAGTTTTGTTTGGCGGTAACAATGTTCAAAGTCGTTGAAACTGCTAGACGCTTAATGCAAGGACATGCTCTCCATTTCAATAACATGTATCTATCGCCACGCTTTCTGTTGTTGCTGTAGACGCCTGTTTCTGGTGGTGGGCCTCCAATACGACAGCATCATCAGTTGTGATCTGGACTCAATCCCTTATCTTCCATCGCATTGCGGCTGCGATATCGATTGTGGACTCGAGCGCCGCGCCCTAGAGATCGAGGGGTGCGACATCATCGATCATGACCATGCATTGGCGAGGCAAGCAATCAAGGGCTAGCAGGTGACCATCATCACCGATCTGCTAGGAAAGGCCGGCCAACGCCCTTATATATATATATATGTGTGTGTGTGTGTGTGTGTGTATCTATATCTATATATATATGTATGTATGTATATATACGTTTCTTGATCGATCTCGTATATATGCCTCCTCATCAATTATATATATATCCCATGCATGCATATATGCATATACTAGCGTCGATGATCGTTGTTTCATGTGATTATTATTCAGGTTAATGTCACTACATGATGAAGATAGGAGTTGGATGCACTTGCCTCGACATTTTCCAGAGTGGAAGGAGAAATTCCAAAAAATTATTGAAATCACATTTGCTGGCACATTGAGAGGTGGAACTGCTATGTGCCCATGTACTAGATGTCAATGCATGGCGTCCGTAGCGCAGTTTGAGGTTCAGAATCATTTGCTTGTTAGAGGGTTTGCTGAATGTTTCATAATGGAATGCCAAAGTTCATCAGGTGCAGGTGTCAATCCTCAACTAATGGTAAACGAGAAGGCGCCGCCGCACCTCCTGATATATGATTACTAAATGAGATGCACCACCTAATGATGTAGGATTACACAACGATGGCACACCACCAGATTTTGTAGTAGACAATGAAGAAGGCGCACCAAGTGATGACCGTGCTGCCACTCATACTATGATTAGATCCCTTATCAGAGGCGCTATACATGGGGAAATCATGGAACCTGATAATGAACAGCAGAATAAACATGCCAAGATACTTTTGAAGTTATTAAAGGAGGCAGAAAAAGAATTATATCCAGGTTGCACAGAGGCTACTAAGGTTTCATTTATTGTGCAACTTTTTCGGATTAAGTGCATGTACGGTATTACTAACGCTGCATTGGAGGCCATACCAAATCTGTTCTCAACCCTTCTCCCTAAAGGCCATTATATCCCAGACACAATGGATAAAGTGCAAAGGGTGGTTTGAGATCTAGGCTTTGACTATGTAAAGATACATGCTTGTGAAAATGATTGTGTATTATTTTGGAAGGAAAATGCAGAGCTGGATACATGTCCCATATGTAAAGAGTCTAGGTGGAAAAATCTTGACGACGGTGCTGAGAAGGGTGTTGTGGATGCTGCTGGTACTGATGCAAGTAATAATAAGAAGCGGTTGCCACGTAAAATCCTACGCTACTTTCCTCTTACTCCTAGGCTGCAAAGAATTTATATGTCTGAGAGCACATCGTTGGAAATGCTATGGCATAAGGAAGCATTGGTCAGTGATGGGAAAATGCATCATCCTGCTGACTCGGAGGCATGGAAGCTTGTGGATAGGAAGTATGAATGGTTTGCATTGGATGCTCGTAATATTAGGATGGGTCTTGCTTCCGATGGCTTCAATCCCTTTGGGATGCAAAATGTTACATACACCACATGGCCCGTTTTCCTAATCCCTTACAATTTGCCTCCTTGGTTGCGTCAGAAACAACCTTACTGGATGATGACAATGTTGATACCAGGTTCAAAATCTCCCAGAATGAATATTGATGTATATTTGAGGCCCCTTATCGACAAGCTGAAGGAGCTTTGGGATAACAGTGTCGAAACATGGGATGCAAAGGATAAGAAGAATTTTAAATTACATGCTATTCTACTTTGGACAATTAATGATTTTCCTGCATATGCGATGCTTTCTGGTTGGAGCACAAAAGGAAAATTTGCATGTCCATACTGCCACAAGGATACATACTATTTGTGGCTGAAATTTGGGTCCAAGCACTACTACATGGCACATCGACGGTTTTTGCCATTGGACCATCCATGGTGCAAGAACAAGATCAGCTTCAACAACTATGTCGAAACAAGGGAGGCACCAGTACCACTAACTGGTGAACAGGTATTGGAGCAGTATCAAAGTTTCGATCAAGTGACATTTGGAAAGACGATGTCAAAAAAGAGGAAACGTGACGAAGATAAAAGATAGCACAATTGGAGGAAAAAGAGTATTTTTTTGAGCTCCCGTACTGGTCTTCTTTGCTAATTAGGCATAATTTGGACGTCATGCATATTGAGAAAAACATATGTGAGAGCATATTGGGTACTCTGCTTGAAACTGAAGGTAAATGTAAGGACAGCGAGAAGGCCCGGCTTGACATGCAGCAGATAGGGATACGACAAGATCAGCATCCTATTATTGAGAATGATAAGTATACCTTGCCACCAGTCTTGTACCTTATAGATAAGGCTGACAAGAAAATTTTATGCCAATTTCTACAAGGAGTGAAGATGCCTGATGGGGTTGCCTCCAATATAAGGAGATGTGTTGATGTAAATGCATGTAAGGCGTCTGGACTCAAAACTCATGACTACCATCTAATTCTACAAAAAACTGTTACCCTTAGTGGTTTGAAAGATTTTGCTAGAAGAAGTTGTCATCGCATTATTTCAACTTAGTAGGCTCTTCAATGCACTTTGTTCTAAGGAGCTTGTGGAAGAAGATATTGACAAACTTAGTAGTTCAATTAAGGAGACTCTTTGTTGTCTTGAGATGGTATTCCCACCTGCGTTCTTTGATATCATGATTCATTTGCCTGTTCATCTAGCTGAAGAGGCTAAAGTTGGAGGGCCCGTGTGTTATAGATGGATGTATCCAGTAGAGAGGTACCTACGTACTGTGAAAGCATATGTGAGGAACAAGGCGCACTCAGAAGGCTCAATAGCTGAGGGATACATAGTTGAGGAGTGCCTTACATTTTGCTCTAGATTCTTGGATGTGGAAACCAAACTGAACCGTGCTGATCATCACGAAAATATCGCTGTGAATGAGCCACCATATGGTCTGAGCATATTTGCTGACATGGATTACAAGAGGAGAGGATAGAATATCGAGATACTTGAACTAGATGAATTGCGGAAGATGAGGCACTACATAATTACTAACTGCGATGAAGCCAGACCATGGATAGAGTAAAGTTATAGCAACCCATCTTTAATTTATTCATGTTATATATATTTGCAAGATCGACTAACACATTAATGCATTTATCGATGTAGTTTACACATGGAAGAACTCCGCAAATATGGTTCAAGGAATATTCAAAAATGACACTAGGAGCAATTTCTAAGGTGGTTCTAGGGCAAGGTTAGTACTGGTTTTTTTAAATTTCTTTCCATGCGATGGTGACATGTTCTCGTTATACAAATTTATGAATAGGGTTTTTTTTTTGAAATCAAATTTGCAGATCAAGCATCAATATGAGAAAGGGGAAGTGAGTGAACATATGTTTGCCCTTGCTCAAGGACCGGACCATCGAGCTCATATTTTGAATAGATGCCATATCAATAATTGGCTATTTCGAACAGCCGGCATTGAGAGCAGCCTCGTAACAAAAAACAGTGGCATGCTTGTGAAGGGCGATGGTACTACAGGCGACATGAAATGGTATGAAGTGATTAAAAAAATTATCTCACTAGATTTCCCTTGATAAAAAGAAGTTATTTTGTTCCAGTGTGACTGGTATGATGTACCGGCTGCCACCACCAGCAGAGGCAGAGAATACAATAGGGATAAATGGGGGATTATTGATATCGATACTACTAGGTTCCAGTTTTCGAATGAACCTTACATTCTGGTGACACAGGCTGAATAGGTGTTTTTTGTCAAACTCGTGAACAAACCAGGATGGAGCAATGTTGTCGCAATGAAACCAAGAAATTTGTTTGCCATACCAGAAGAAGAAAATGAGGATGACATTGACATTGATTCAATTGATCTGGGAATTAGAGGCATGAATTTGTTGGCTGGAGAAGATGATTTGACAAATTGGACAAGATCAGGCAAGGAAGGCAAAACAGGGGATGCCTCTGTTATTCAACGGGTTCATGCCGAAGCAGTTAACGAACCAAATGGTGATGTGGCCTTTCTTGATGACGAAGATGACACGTACATTAATGACGGAGTTGTTGCACTAGTTGCTTCTGTGGTACAAGGCTAGGGAGATGATGAATTCTTTGTATGAACACTGAATTGCTTTTACACTTTTACATTGTGTTAGGATGATTAAAATCTAGAAGAAAAACAATTTGTAATCTTGTATTGATATGAACATTTTCTGTGATCTCATCGAAAACTTGCAGCCACGGCAAAAAAAAAATTTTACATAATATAAACAGAATGATCACACCATAAAATAATGAGCAAAGATACTTCAGCATATATAGGGAAGCATAATAAGGTAGCATATTTACACATCACATTGTTCTTAAAGTAGCACAGTACTGCGAACTTGCCATTCCTAAACACCCATAAACTACTTGTCCCACACAAAAGCAACAGATAAAAGCTAAAAGGCTGGTGGACAATTTCTTCTTCCTAACAACAACAAAGTCAGTCGTCATTGTCACAGTCCACAGTGTATGTCACACCCGATTCTAGAAAGAACCAGATGTATCTCATATGTGCGCCAGGATCTCGTTCACACACATATGGTAGACGGAAAGTGTAATATATTAAAGACAATGCTCGAAAAGTAACTAAATAAAGTATTTAACAATATTACACTCCGTATAAAAGAGACACAAATGTCTTTAATCGCATAACCGTTATACCCTATACGAAGTCTCCAACAACTCCGTCTTCCACAGGCGATGACTGGTGAACGCAGGACCTAGAACTCCTCGAAGTCGTCGAAGATCTCCTCTTCAAAGTTCTCTTCTGAACAGCAGGGGGCAAGGGTGAGTACTCTTATGGTTGGTACTCAGCAAGTGGGGTGAAAATGCAAGGCTATCAAGGATAGGCTAAGGTTTGCAGCAGCGGTTGCTTTTAGTTGGTCAAATATTTATTATCAAGCATCTATTGACTAGGTTTAAGTTTATATCAACCCACTTTAGTAGAAACATAAAGATACCATCAACACAAACATTAAACCACGAACCACAATTTAATTAATCTTCAAGTTTAATTATCATGTGAGGGTCCAAGCCACTCTTAACCGTGAGTACGGCTGTTATAACAGTTTTACACTCTGCAGAGGTTGTACACTTTACCCACAAATCGTGTTTCCCTGAGACGCCCGGGTTTGCAAGGCCCTTAAACACTTCCGAGGTGAGTGGCGAGGGTACACTATGAAGCCTTTACAAAGACATGTCGAAAGCTAGGCAGCCCGCTAGAGTTTCAGTAGCGGCGTGGTCCATAAACCTCCCTAATGGTCAGCTCCTTAGCAAAGGCAGCTACCCCAAGAGGACCGGGCTATGACCCCTATCACCGACCCCCTCCTTGCCCTTTCGGTAAGGCCACCAGCAGACTACACATCTAATTAATTGGCTAAGGTCAGAGCCATATGACTTTGTGGTTGCACTGTTCACTTGGGTGGTTCTCCATGTTCCCATTAACAAAGTTGATCTTGAAATTAAGCGATAATACCACAAAATATAATGTGACCAACGTTGTCAAAAGAGTAAACTAATACCACTCTCAAAGTTTGCACTAAGCGTAACTACCCAACAAAGTAGTAAACCCAGGTGTTTCAAGGTTTGGGGTAAAAGACTAGGTATGTCCTTAGCATAGGTAACCCATCAAATTTATGCAAGCAACAGTAAAGTAAAGTGAATTTTCATGCTGTTGTTGGGATCAAACAGAGTATGCAGAGGGGGAAATCCACTTGCCTTCTTCAAGCAACTGCTAATTCTCTTCCTCGTAAGCTTGCTCTTGATTTGGCTCGAACGTCACGTTGTCTACGCGATCACACAAACAAGCATACATAAACAAATAAGAAACAATACAACAAACGGTACAAACAGAAGGTGAAAAGATACTAAAGTTGTAGTTCATGATGCAAAGATCGGGTGGGCTCAAGAATCGCTGAAATCGGAATTGAAACGATGAAGATATGGTTAAAACAGTGATCTGGGGACCTAACTGCTAGAGTTTTGAGTCTCCCGAGGCTAGATCTAAAGAATTCAGGGGCCAAAACATAATTAGACCTTAAACAAAGGGGTCAGGGTGCAAAACTATAGGTTCAGGACGGCGGGTACTATTTCTAGAAAAGTCAGGGGTCGGGACAGAAAAAGAAAGGGCTCAACTCTAATTATTTTCTACTGATCTGGACTGCGGGTTGATTCCTGGAAAACTTAGGGATCTTCCTGCAAAAGTTTCGGGAACGGCTAGGATCAGGTGAATCTGGTCCGTTGGATCAGAATCGGCGGAGGATCAGACGAATCGGCGGAGTAATGGTCGGGCGAATCGGCGAGGTAAGGGAAAGGTCGGGTAAATCGGCCGTGTAAAGTGAAGATTGATTCTGGCCGTTAGATCTAGATTGAGCGGCAGATGAAGGGTCGGCTCGACGGTACAAAAAGGGGTCGGGCGAAGCGGAGTTTTACTGGGCGTCGGCGGCGAGCGAGTGCGGCGGCGGACGGCCGGAGCTTCACCGAATCCGGTGTTCCAGGGCTCAATTCAAGCTGGGTTCATGACGGGAAGTAAGTGGGCGGTACGGCGAAGGTGAGGGTGGGTACGGGTTGGCTGTGCGGCGGCTGTAAGCTGGCGGCCACGGCGGCGGGCGGAAACAGGGGTTCGGCGAGAAATCTGATTTGCGGCGGAGCAAAAGAGAGAGGGGAATCTGGTGCGGCTTGATACTCACCAACTCGTGGAGCTCTGGCGAGAGTTGAAGACGGCGGAGAAGCTGTGGAACGGCGATTCGACGGAGAATCGGCAACACGGGATGGCGGCATTCCTCCGATGTGCAACTTCCAGCGGCGTGCAACGATGTTGAGTCGCAAACGAGATTGAAGTTGGCTTTGGTTGCAAAGCGGGGCTTCGGCAGGATTTTATAGGGGCGGGTCGGCCGGGAGTAGGAAGGCGGTGCTGCGGAATCGATCAGGACTCGGGGTAAGAAGAAAGAAAGAAGAGGCGCGAACGACAGCGCGGGAGCGATCCGGACTCTGGGTAGGAAAGAAGAAAGAAGGAGAAGGCACCGACAGGTGGGGCCTAGACGTCGGTGAAAGCAAGGGTCGGGTGAGGGAATCGGCCGCTGAGTTGGCCGCGGAAAAAGAAAAGAAAAAGAAGAAGAGAAAAAGAATTGGGCTGGCTGGAAGAAAGAATAAGAGAAGAAAAAAAATAAAGATGCATGCACAATTTTAATTTATGATTTTTATGAAAATACTTTTAAAAGTTTCAACTCCTATATTTTTGGGTGTTACAGTGTAGTAGTGGCCCGTGATCATCTTCCGCTTGACAGCAAGGCGAAGCTCGTTCGCCTTCTTTCGAATCTGACATTTTAGAAGGGGGTCAGTTAGTATAATATGAAAAAGATAAACTGCTTTCATGCCAATTGCAGTACTTAAAGGGTAGGAACATCACCTCTTTGCCACCTAGGATGGGTCCATTGCAATCGTCGCTGTCGATGTCAACGCTGATCATCATCGTACATGCCATCTTGGGGAAACAAATGTCATACTTCTTCCCTTCAACCTACATATATAAGGCACCATAATAAGGTAGCATATATACACATAGTATCAGTAGTTATATGAAATAAATAACACCAAAATAGTTGATGTTGTGCACTCACCTTCTTCAGATTGCCCCTTATGGGGCCGATGATTGCGTCAGCGCTTGCTAGCAAGTCTGGACAATCGGGCTGGACATATGGCTCGTCCTTGGTTGGCCAAGCATCGGTGTCGATGTGGCGGCTCCGGACAGGGGAGAGGCTTGCTCGCGCCTATCATAAGATCACAAAGTTTAACATGTCACTAAATCAAGATTAAGTATGCGCTATGATAAGATCATAAATCCAAAATATGATTATATCCTTCTATCATAAATGTACCCACAAAGCAGTATTTACAATGTTTCATGCACTGAACCTTCTATATTCAGTTAGAAACAGATTGCAACAGAAAATTAAATCAAGGCATGATAGTGAGACTAACATTAAATCAAGGCATAACAGAATTTCACATGATAGTGAGAAAATTAAATCGTTATCTACTGCTTACTCCACGCCTGATAGTGGGACTAGCATTAAATCAAGGCACAACTTCACTGCAGACTATCATTTATCCAATCAAAAAAAATAGCACACTCGTCCCTCAACCTCACTTCTGGCGACATTAATCCTCAAGTACTCAGTTCTAAAAGTCTAATAAACTATGGAGATGCTGTAATAGTCTGGCTCACCGGATCATTTACGCACGATGGTGAGGCGGCGGCCCTTGCTCCCGCTCCATCCCCTTGGTTCCTGGGGGCAGCGGAGGCGACTGCTTCGAAGCCTGATGGCACATCATCGACCTCCACCTTGACCTCCGCATCCAAGATGATGGCGGTCGGTGCCTCGTCGACTGGCGGCACGCTCCCTGTGGTGGAAGGTGGGCCGCTCGGGCTCAACGACCGCCCCGAGGTTGCAGGACTTCCCGCGAAGGGACTTTGTGCACCGTGCACCCGCTTGCGGCCCGTCATTGTCGCAATGCAGGTGGGCGAGAAGGATGCGGGCAGCGATGGGAGGGGAAGAAGGCGGTGTGAGCGGTGATGGGAAGGGGAATGAAGAAAACCCTCGTGTTTGATGGGACAGTTTGGGGGAAGAAGGCACATATAGGCAGGCAAAGGCGAGGCAATTCGACTTCTCAACGAAAGTGGGGGCATGGCATGACGGCAGTTCTTTCCACCCAAAAGCCACTGACATATGGGGCCCACAAGCAAGAGACGTGATGCGTTGACGACGGCACACCGCATGGGACGCGACGCGCTGACCAAGGGGCACCTTCCTCACGTGCGGTTCCCTCGTGTGCGGTTTCTTCCATGAGATTGGCATGCGGGTCCCATCTGTCGGTGCCCAGATCCTGGCTCACTGGTTCATCAGTTCTTCACTCATCTTCTTATTCTATTTTTCGATTCACAATGAAAACTACGAACACGTATAGATTTCTCATTTTTTCACCAAATCAGGTGGTTGTTTTTTCTAACTTCTTAGGAAAAGTTTATCTAGCTCATGGAGACCATTGCATCATGTTATTCGAATTTCAAATAGTACCTTGTTACAAACAGATTCTCCTTATTTTCTTCACTGATTTATTACTCTCCAATGAAGTTGTATTTTGGCAATGTGCTTTTGTGTCTAAGCACACCTTACACCTCCGTGCATATAGGATTTCTATGATCCCATCGAAAATTTGCAGCCACGTCAAAAAAACATGTAAACATAATTTAAACATATATAAGGCAGCATATATACACATCACATTGTTCTTAATCACAACACTGCCAACTTCCCATTACTAAACATCCATTAAGTACTTGTCACATAGAAAAGAAAAAGATAAAAGGTAAAAGACTGCTGGCACGTCTTCCACTTTGAGCTTGACGTCCTCAGTCCTCATCATCATTGTGGGTGTCCAGAGAGTAGTACTCGCCCTTCTTCAGCTTCCGCTTGACAGCAACGCGAAGCTTCTCTGCCTTCTTTCGGATCTGATATTTTAGAATGGGGTCAGTTTGCAAGTGGAAAATAAAATGCATTCATGCCAATTGCAGTACTTAAAGGGTAGGAACATCACCTGTTTGCCAGACAGAGTAGGTTCATCAGAATCGTCACTGTCGCTGTCAAGGCTGAGCATCATCGTACATGTCATCTTCGGGAAGTAGATATCGTACTTCTTCCCTGCAGCCTACATTACAGGCAAAATAGGGTCACAATATATAGAACATCATGATAGTTACATAGCACACTGACACCAAAATACACTATCTTGGGCACTCACCTTCTTCCCTTTGCCCTTGCTAGGGCCGGCGATTGCTGCAGCGCTTGCTGGGACGTCTGGCTCATCCTCAGTGGGCCAAGCCACGGTGTAGATGTGGCGGCTCCAGCCCGAGGGGAGGCCAATTGCTCATGCCTATCACAAGATCACAAAGTTTAACATGTCACTGAATCAAGATTAAGTATGTGCTATGATAAGATCATAAACCCAAAATATGATTATATCCTTCTATCATAATACTTGTACCCACAAAGCAATATTTACAATGTTTCATGCACTGAACCTTCTATATTTATTTAGAATCTGATTGCAATAGATAATTAAATGCCAATCTAGCAAAAGTGAATCTAGCAAGTGTGATTCGTTATCTACTGCTTACCGCACGCATGATAATAAGACTAGCATTAAATCAAGGCATAACAGAATTTCACAACATCACTGCAGACTACCATCTATCCAATCTAAAAAAAATAGCACACTCCTCCCTCAACCTTACTTCTGGCAACATTAATCCTCAAGTACTCAAATCAAAAAATCTAAAAAACTATGGAGATGATGTAATGGTCTGGCTCACCGGATCATTGGCGCGTGATGGTGTGGCGGCGGCCCTTGCTCCCGCTCCATCCGCTTGGTTCCTAGGGTCGGCGGCGGCGATTGCTTCGAAGCCCAACGGCACGTCATCGACCTCCACCGTGACCTCCGCATTCAAGACCATGGCGGGTGGCGCCTCGACAACTGGCGGCATGCTCCCCGTTGTGGATGATGGGCTGCTGCATCAACGACAGCCCCGAGGTCGCGGGACTTCGCGTGAAGCGACCTTGTGCATCACGCACCTGCTTGCGGGAGCTGTGGTGGCGGCCCGTCATCATCGTAATGCAGGTGGGCGAGAAGGATGCGGGCAGTGATGGGAGGGGAAGAAGGCGGTGCGGCCGGCAAGGGGAGGGGGAATGAAGAAATCCCTCGTGTTTGATGGGACAGTTTGGGGGAAGAAGGCACATAGGAAGGCAAAGGCGAGGTGATTCGGTTTGTCAATGAAAGTGGGGGCACGGCGTATGGGGCCCACAAGCAAGGTCCCACAAGCAAGAGACGCGACACGTTGACGACCGTTGCCTCTCATGCGGTTTCTTTCGCGAGATTGGCATGCGGCTCCCACCTGTTGGCGCCCGGATCTTGGCTCACTTGTTCATCAGTTCTTCACCCATCTTCTTATTCTGTTTTTTGATTCACAATGAAAACTACAAACACGTAGAGATTTCTCATTTTTTTCACCAAATCAGGTGGTTCTTTTTTCTAACTTCTTAGGAAAAGTTTGTCTCGCTCATGGAGACAATTGCACCGTCTTACTCGAGTTTCATTTAGTACCTTGTTACAAATAGATTCTCCTTATTTTCTTCACTAATTTATTACTCTCCAATGAAGTTGTATTTTGGCAATGTGCTTTTGTGTCTAAGCACACCTTACACCTCCCTGCATATATTATTTATGGAGCACCTTTACAAAGAACAAACACTTGGGTACGTTCCTCTCTTTCTTGAACTTCACTTGAATGACCATATGTACGCAAGAAGAGATAGTCATTATCCCTCCCACATTCATAGAAGAATTCACTCAACAATTTTAAACGATTGCAGATACGTTGGATGTGAAATGGTACACTGAGAAAACAAATCACGACTTCAAAAAACTGTGAAAATCAAAAGGATAGTACTTCAAATTGAAAACAACTGTAATTTGCGTCTTCTCTCTAGGAAAGCGCAATCATCTGTGTCTCCGACTGGTGGGACCCACTGAATGCACCAGGAGAAAATGTAATCCCCTTTGCCCCCGACAAGTGGGAGCCGCATGTCAAGGACCATCCACATGAGGACACGACAACGAGCTTTCAAGTTTGAAAATTTCGGAAACGTGGCCAGCTGCAAACATAGATGGCGCTAACTTTTCCAAATGAAAAAAGTGCTGCCATTTTTTCCTACCAAAAGTATCCAGCGCCAAAGCCCCCGCCCCCGCCCCTACCTGGTCCCACATTTTTCCTCCTTTTCTAATACACACGCAAATCTAATCAGGAATCATCAATTAGGGTTCTACCCACAAAGCGCAGCAGCCAGTTAGGGTTCTCGCCTTCCACCAATGAGAAGGGGATGCCGATCCCTCCAGAGCCGACATCAAGTGATGCGGCAACGGGGACACCTTCATCATCAACTACGCCTACACCTGTGCTGGCGATGGCACCTCCGATGTTCACGCCAACACCTAGGCTGCCGGCGACTGCACCACCAGCCTTGTCAAGACCTGGGGCGACAATGTCGCTCTTTCGGACATCTTCATCGAGGACGGCGACTCAAAGTTCAGACAAAACAAATTCAGCTAACGGCAGCCAAGATCCAGAAAGCAGCTGAAGTTCGTCTCAGCTTCAAACTGACGCCAGGTAGAGTATCTAGGCCCCATACACTGTCGACATTGATTTGAATGTTGATGCATGAATTTGCTTTAGGTTTCATGAGTACAATTATGTGTCATGCCGCACCCCCTCACCCCTCGCATCTAAAAAACCTCATATATTGTACCAATGCCTTTGCAGATTGGAAGGTACTTGGACACTGTATTTCAGTTGCCAGGGGGACAGCAGGGCCATGAATTTTTTTTAGTATGAAGTTGACAGGAGTAATCTCTTGTTTGGTAACTTATTAACCATGAAATCACATCTGCGTTATGGGGTCAGGGACTACTTGTAGATGTGGTAACGCTATAGCAAGACTATGGGAGATCGACTATGATGTCGATGCAAATGAAATGATAGAAAGTAACGAGGATGAGAGGGAGGTCAGATTAGTTTTGTCCAAGGATCAAGTAACAGACCGAAATATGGCCATAACACCAATTAAATTGGCAAGAACTACATAAGTTGATGAAGACTTGGAAGATTTGTCGATTGATGCATACAAGGATTGACTTTCTTATCTGCATGAAAGGGACCAAGGCATGGGTGAGTTATGCTGCTGGATGCCCTAGTATAGATGATTTTTGCAATGCACTCATGAATCATATAAGCATTCTTTTTCCAGAATTCGGAGATTCATCCAGGGAAGAGACTGTACAGACATACAAAGAATGGTTGAGGTGGAAGGAAAACTTGATCAAATTAGTAATATCCTTCCATAAATTGTCAAACAAATTATCATTACTTGGAAAAATTTTTAATTAATTGCACACATGATGATGTTGTATGCAGAAGCATATGTGGACCGTAGCCCTCGGATACATGTACAAAATTAAAGTCAAGGCAGCAACGACACCTGCGCAGCGACCATCACATGCTCGGCGTACCAAACAATAAGGAAATGGAAAAGGTTCTGAAAATAGAAATAAACGAGGACGTGGTACCTTGAAAAGATTGAAAGCAACCAACAAGAGAATCAAGACTGGCAATCAAAAGCTGAAAGTTGAATTCTCCAGACTTGGAGGACCGGTAGGTGAGAACTCACGCACGTTCACTGATGAAATAGTAATATTTACTAGGAAAAGGGCACCACTCATTGGAGTGAGAACGTGGAGAGATATCAACCAAGGTGTAAAAGACTCAATAGTATCTGATATCTTGGTAAGATTCTTATTTCTGTTGGTTGTGCAGACATTCTAATTACCAAATAATGTAACAAATCACTTAGTATTTCTCTATTCAATTAATTATTTATAATAGGCTAAATGGGACCTTGAGGATAATGACGATACAAGGACAAAGATATGGACCATTGCTAAGGAGCGTTACAAAGGATGGAGATCAACTTTTAGTGCTACGTACAGGGCATACAACAACTATGACCAGAGAATGAGAAATAAGCCTGAAGATTTAAACATTGTTGAATGGCACTATCTGGTTAAGTATTTTGGGACTACTAAATTCCAGTTTTGATGACATGTATTCTCTTCTTGCGAATTGAAATTTCTTAAATAAAGGCTAAGGTTGAAGCAATGCAAAATTATTAAAATCTAATCACCGCATTGTGCAGGCCACCAGCAGCAAGAATTCTGAGAATCGAAGCCTTAAAAAGACACAACATACAGCAGGCTCAAAGCCTTTTTCTCAGTGCAGCTATGAGAAGGTAATAACTTGAGAAGCACACGTACAAGCTTTTTTACAGGATGATATATTAATTTGTTATTTTCTTGCAATATCAGATATTAATTTATTATTTTCTTGCAATATCAGAAAGACACCGAAACTAGTGAGGAGCCCAATGATTTGGAACTTTAGTTCATTACGCACACCAAGAATGGGGCATCGACAAACCAAGCATCTAGGGGTGTCTATGTGAGTTCATAATAAATTTGTACATACCATAGAAATTAATGCAAAGAGGAAAACTGCAATTCAATCTTGAATTAACTCCATCTGTGCCTTATCTATGTTAGGATAAAGCAAGCACCAAAATTTCGGAGAACGAATCAAATGCAGATCAAAACTTTGTTTCACAAAAGGAGAAAAACCAGATTTTTCAGAAAGCATACAGGGAAATCACACAATGCAAATCAAGCAAGTTGCATGGTAATGGATACATGACAGTGTACCCAACTAGAAGGCAGCTACTGATTTAGGATTACCAGGACCATGTCCATTCTTAGGAGGCACTGCATAGGGAACATGTAGAGCTCATGGATGCATTTGGAAAGCTAAAAGATCAAATGGAAGCTCAACGTGCTGATAGGGAAGCAGAAAGAGAAGAACATTGGTGTTAGATAGCAGAATTGCTGAAGGCAGGGGAGGCTGATAAAGAAGCACTTAAGCAAGAGATTCTCGCCATGATGCAAGCACCACAAGGACAAGCAGTGTCACAACAGGTACTAGTAATGCAAAATCCTAACATGCCAAAGTGAGTTATTTAATGTGTTTCTCTTTAGCTCCTATACCTGCCAGCCAGAATCTTTTCATAGTTTGTCCTAACAGAATCATGTGCCAAGGTAGTTGGCTACAAAACCAGCAGTTAGTTGTCACAACCTTGTTCGAGTTTACATATTTTGCATCTCGATCTTATGAAATTTCAACATGTGAACAACACAATTTTTTGAATTTTCCATGTCCATTCATTATTCTATTGTAAGCAACCTTTAAATGTAGGCAAACAAAGATGGGGATGAAATTGCAGAGGTGGCTGTTGCAACTAATGTGACGGAAGGAAATGAAAAAACTACACAGCATGAAATTTCTTCACCTCAGGTAGTTTTTTTGAATAGAAAAAAAAATGTTTAGTGTACTATCATTGGATATTGCACATAATGGGGCCTAATTGTTTCACTCCAACTTACTGATTCTTAGGATAACCCAGAAATGATCATGCCGCAACCTCAACTCGCAACTAACCCACCTTCAGATCCTACTCGTACTACTTGAAGTAGTGCTGCGAGTAAAGAAGGGATTTATATTTCTTCACAACAACTTAAGGAACAAGCAGTAGCTGCTAGGAAACGAACAACAAACAAAAAGAAGTAGCAAGTCGGCAAAACACAGGTGAAATTTTTTGAAACCCCCACCACCTGTTGTGAATGTTTCTGTTTCACTTGTCAAAGTGTTTATGGCTAAGTTCTATGCTGTTAGTCTGAACATAACCCTGCTGTTGTTGCCTTTCTTTTACAATTTAAATTTCATTGATGCAAATACCAAATGTCATTCATTCTTTTCAGGAATAAACAGTTTGAGTGGATCAACAAGTGATGGGATCGTCAATGTGAAGCCAGCTTTGCTGAACTGCTACATTTTATTTATAGCTAATTAGCTTTGAATGTGTTCAAACAATAGTGTGCTGGAAACATGCTGAGTAGTGCATGAGTTTCAGAATTTGACATTGGATTGTTTAATCAATGAATATTGTTTCATGGCTGTAAATACTTTATTATTGATCATATATTGTTTTCAAATAACTGGTTCGACAACAAATTATGCGTGGTAATATCATTTCCAACATGTACCAACAAAAACAAAAAGGTGGCAATAGTTTGCCAGACTATGCAACCAAATATATTATGTGTGGCAATAGAGACTCCACCATAAGACAACCAAAACATTCAACGTGGCAATAGAGGCTTCATCCTATCGTAACTCAATGAGTATCGAGGTAACAGAGGGTTCCACATGTACCAACCAACTATTTTATCGTTGCAATAGAGGTGTCCGCCTTTAACAACCACGCTTTCATCGTGGCAACAGAAGGGTTCACCTATACCAACCAACCATGTAGCGTGGCAATATAGGGGCTAACCTATAGCACCTTAAATGCTTGGGTGGCAATAGAGGGGTCCACCTATAGCAACCGAGCATGTAGTGTGGCAATAGCGGCATCCACCTATAGAAACCAACCAGCGAGCATGGCATATAGGGTCGTATACCTATAGCCACGTTTCTGACCCGTGGCAATATAATTGTTTGCAACACCTTTTTTCGTTGCTAATAGACCTATTGCCATGCTTTGGGTATGATGCAACTAGTACCTAGGGCAACACCAGATGCGTTGCAACAGGTTTTATTACCACCAACGCAACCGTTACATTAGCTAGTAAGTGCCACGCTTCATTGTGTTGCAATAGGTACATCTTCGCAATGCCAAAAAAATTTGGTGATCCAAACTTTAAACTAAGGAGGTACTTTCCACGACTTTTTACCAAATGTTTTGGATGCAAGTGCACCTATTGCACCCATTTAGGGCCTATTGCAACACATTTAGGCTATTGCATCAGGGGGAAAACCTTGTAGTGTCAGAAGTGTATCTCCACTCACACTAAGACTATCCATCCATTCCCACACATACACATGCAAGGCATAGCAAGGCATTTCATATTTAACAAGTGTATAGGATAGCAAGGAATTCAGGTAAATAAAATATGCTATGTAGGCTCATCTCGTCATAACATATCAGGGTGCAATGCCTAATAGGTATTCAGATCGAAGATGGGTGTGAACCTGGCGGCTCTTCGTAGTCCTCCTGGGCCTCTGGGTAGTCCTGGCCGTCGGTCAGCTCCTCGTAAACGGGTCCTATTCATAAATATGTATAAGGGCAAGGACCAAAGTGCAAAAGTGCACAAAAGTAACCAAATAAGATCCAAATCACCACAAAACCTACTCTAATGGGTAGTTCATGATTTTAGAAGAATTATGAAACTGGTTTCATAATTTTCGGAGGGTGGTTGATTTATTATGATTTTTTTTAGGAAAAACTTATTTCTGAAATTAATAAAAGATTATCAGAAAAGAAATCACACAATAGTGACACGTGGCAGCACCAGAGCATGCCACGTGGCATGCTGATGTCAGCATGAGATCACCGAGGGGTTCAGTTCTGCTGACGTCGGCAGTGGGCCCTGCTGGCGTCAGTGTTGACCGGTCAATGCTGACCAGTAAACGGTCAACCGGTCAAAGGGTCTGGCGGGCCACAGGTCAGTCACTAGGTCGCACCGATAGGTGGGACCCATGGGTCAGGTCGGGCTAAAAGAAATAGAGAAAAGGAACGCGGCTCAGATTTTGGGCCGAAAGTGTTGGGCCAGCTCGGTTGGCCCAACTTGGCTCGGCTTGGCTTGGCGAGGCTGGCTCGACCTGCGACTCCTAGGCCGGCTCGCAGGGTGGCTGGCTAAACAGGCCGACTCGGCCTGTGGCTCAGAGGACCGGCTTGGTTCTAGGCCTGACGGGCTGGCTTGACGTGGGGAATGGCTTCGTCTTTTGGCCCAGTAGCTCTGTGGGCCGTTCTAGGCTGCTGCTGATCTCCTCCTCCTCCTTTCGCTTCTGGGGTGCTTGCGTGTGTGCGCGTGTGTGTGATAGCAGGCGTGCGTGCGTGGTGGATGCACGCGAGGCGCTCAGCAAAATGTCGTAGTGGCGCCTGCGTGCGCCACAACGCGGCATCGGGTGTTGCGTGCGGTCACCATGGACGTGGCGTGGCCATGTCGCACCGGCGGTGAGATGCGGCGAGGCTACGGCGGCGGTCTGGATGGGCTAGGGCCAAGGCTCGCCCTTTGGCTCGCCCGGTGTAGACGCAGGCATGTGTGCAGGGCTCTGGAGCTCCACAGCGGCGAGGTTGGGCAACAACAGTGGTGGTGCGGTAGAACAAGGCCAAGACTTGGCCTTGCGGCCAGCCGGGTTTGGGTGAGCACGTGTGCGGGCACTCGGTCCTGGCCGAGGCCGCGGCACGGCCTCAGCGCTCGCGGGGTGCCGGCGTAGCGGGCCGTAGCGGTGTTGGGGCTGCGAGGGATGAAGACAGCAGCTCCTGCACAAAAGGTGCGGCATGAAGGGCTCCTATAGGCGATGCAACAAGGGACGGGGTGGTCCTAGGGCTGCACTAGAGAAGGCTCATCGGCGCGGAGGTCGGTAGCAGGAGGGTGATGGGGAACGGCGGCGGCGCTCACCGGTCGGGTCTGATGAGGGGACGCTCGGAGCAGCGACAAGGCGAAGCAGGGGGGCTGGTGCCGTGCCGTGCCGAGCAGCTGCGTCGCTGTCGTCGTACGGGCGCAGGCGCGGCGGAGCTCTTGAGGCCGGTCCTCCTCCTCGAGCTCCTGCTCCTTCTGTCCTTCTCCCTCCCGGCTTCTCCCTCCTCGGGTTGCAGCGATGGACAAGGGGGAAACCCTAAGGGCTGAGGTTCGCGCACCGCTCGGGGCTCTTATAAGTGAGGCAGGGGCTAGGGTTTGTCGCGGTTGGAGCGGCTCTCGGCGTTCGGGCCGGGACACGCGGCGGTTAGCGGGGTAACAAGGCGCGGACGGGCGGTTTCACTGCTTTGGCAGCTAGAGCGCGCCACGCGGGAGCGAGTTGCGGCGTGGTGTTGGCGGTCGATTTCCATGATTTTTACCGCCAACATTTCTTCGGATTTCATGCTTATAAGGCCAAGATCATGCCAAAATTATTTATCCTAACGAGTTCCACAAGTTTTATTGCATATTTGATCTTAGGAGCTCACTGCGTGAAATTTGGCCGATTTGGGAGAAATCCTAGGCCGGATGGCCTCCCTAGACCGGCCAGCCTGGCACTGTGGCCTTTCAGGCTCAAACTTCACCTACACGTTTACAAATACAAGTCCAAGCAATCCTAACTAACACATCATCAAGCAAAACATCCGACAGTCGAACGGCTTGAGCCATGGATTGATGGGCCCACATGCAGCGTCGACCCTGGTCTTCAAGCTCCAAACCTCCTCCATGAGTAACATGCACGCGTTGATCAACAAGGCGGTGCAACGGAGGGCTGAGAGGAGCCAGAGCCAGGCCGGCCACTAACCGTCGAGCCTTAAACCGGCGCAACTACTACCGACCTCAGAAGAAGATCAGGAGCGGCCACGAGAAGGGCGGTGACACGCGTCAACATTCCTAGGCCGGCCAGCCTGGCCCTGCAGCGCTACATGCCCCCTTTCGTTTAGAAGTTACACAACCGTCGTACCTGCATGGAAGCTAAGCACATGTCCAAGTACCAACCTTGAAGAGCTATAAATAGCTGCCCATACCTCCACTCTCAACACACCATCCTTGGAGAGAAGTTGAGTTCTTGGTTTAGTCACTCTACCTTAGTGTAGAATAGGGAGAGAGAGGTGAGAGCTTGAGTGAGAGCCAAGCTAGGAGAGGAGCCAGGTTCCTCGGTCCTACTCCGACTCTGTAGCCACCTCAGAGGAATAAAGCTTATTTAAGTAAGTTCCTCGTTTATCTTCAGTATCTCGCTGGATCTTCTCTTACTTTTAGTAATATGTTTATTTACTCTGGCCAGGATCATGTTCACACACACATGATAGACGGACAAGTGTAATATATCAAAGACAATGCTCAATAAGTAACTAAATAAAGTATTTAACCATATTACACTCTGAATAAAAGAGACACAAAGGTCTTTAAATGATACACCGATATACCCTATATGAAGTCTGCAACAACTCCGTCTTCCACAGGCGATGACTGGTGAACGCAATGCCTAGAACTCCTCGAAGTCGTCGAAGTTCTCCTCTTCAAAGTTCTCTTCTGAACAGCAGTTGGGCAAGGATGAGTACTCTTATGGTTGATACTCAGCAAGTGGGGAGAATATGCAAGGCCATCAAGGATAGGCTAGGGTTTACAGCAGCGAGCACTTTTAGTTGGTCAAGTATTTATTAGCAAGCACCTATTAACTAGGTTTAAGTTTATACCATCCCACTTTAGCAAAAACATAAAGGTACCAGCAACATAAACGTAAACCACGAACCACAATTTAATTAATCTTCAAGTTTCATTATCATGTGAGGGTCCAAACCACTCTTAACCGTGAGTACAGCTGTTATAACAGTTTTACACTCTGCAGAGGTTGTACACTTCACCCACAAATCGTGTTCTCCTGAGTCGCCCGGGTTTGCAAGGCCCTTAAACACTTCCGAGGTGAGTGGCGAGGGTACACTACGAAGCCTTTACAAAGACATGTCGAGAGCTAGGCAGCCCGCTAGAGTTTCAGTAGCAGCGTGGTCCATAAACCTCCCTAATGGTCAGCTCCTTAGCAAAGGCAACTACCCCAAGAGGACCGGGCTATGACCCCTATCACCAACCCCCTCCTTGCCCTTTTGGTAAGGCCACCAGCCAACTACACATCTAATTAATTGGCTAAGGTCAGAGCCATATGACTTTGTGGTTGCACTGTTCACTTGGGTGGTTCTCCATGTTCCCATTAATCAAAGTTGAAATTATGCGGTATAACAACATTATGAAACGTGATCAACATTGTCATAAGAGTAAACCAACACCAACATGAATAGTAAATCCAGGTGTTTCAAGGCTTTGGGTAAAAGACTAGGTATGTCCTTAGTATGGGTAACCCATCAAGTTTATGCAAGCAACATTAAAGTAGAGTGAATTATCATGCTATTGTTGGGATAAAATAGAATATGCAGGGGGGAAATCCACTTGCCTTCCTCAAACAGCTGTTGATTCTCTTCCTCGTAAGCTTGCTCTTGGTCTTGCTCGAACGTCACGTTGTCTACGCGATCACACAAACAAGCATACACAAAAAAATAAGAAATAGTACAATAAGCAGTACAAACAGAGAGTAAAATGATGATAATATTGTAGTTCATGATGCAAGGATCGCGTGAGCGCAAGAATCGCTGAAATCAGAGTTGAAACGATGAAGATATGGCTAAAACAGTGATCCAGGGACCTAACTGCGAAAGTTTTTAACTTCCAGGGGCTAGATCTGAAGAAATCAGGGGCTAAAACATAATTAAACCTTAAACAGAGGGTCTGGGTGCAAAACTAGAGGTCCTGTACGGCGGGTACTAATTCTGAAAAGGTCAGGGGTCGGGACAGAAAAAGAAAGGGCTCAACTCTAATTATTTTTCTACTGATCTGGACTGCGGGTTGATTCCTGGAAAGCCTAGGGTTTTTCTGCAAAGGTTCCGGGGACGGCTAGGGTCGGACGAATCTGGTCCGTTGGATCAGAATCGGGCGGCGGGGTAAGCGTCGGGAGAGGGCGGCAACTCGTGCGCGGCTCAGATCTGTTCTGGCCGTTAGATCTAGATCGGGTGGCAGGACGAGGGCCGGCTCGGGTCGACTCGCAGAGTTAGGGTCGGGCAAATCGGTAAGCGGTGCTGGTCGCCGGCGGCGAGCGAGAGCGGCGCTGGGCGCCGGCGGCAAGCGAGAGCGGCGGCGGACGGCCGGAGCTCACCGAATCCGGTGCTCCGAGACTCGATTCAGGCTGGGGTTAGGCCGGGAAGATAGAGGGTGGCACGGTGAAAGTGGTGGGGGTCACGGGACGGCCGTGCGGCGACCGTAGACCGGCGGCCACGGCGGCGGGCGGAAACAGAGCTCCGGTGAGCAATTGGGGCTGCGACAGAGCGAGAGAGGGGGGGGGGGGGGAAACGGGGGCAGCTTGGTGCTCACCACTTCGCAGAACTCCGCACGAGGGTTGTAGTTGTTGGAGAAACAGAGGGACGGCGAGTCGACGGAGGGGCGGCGACATGGGGCGGCGGCATTCCTCCTGTGAGCAGTTTCCAGTGGCGTGCGACGGTGCGGAGTAGAAGAAGAGGTTGATGACGGCTCTGGGTGCAAAGCGGGGCTCCGGCGTGGGTTTTATAGGGGAGGAGAGGAGGCGGAGCGGCCGGGGAAAGGAAGGCCGCGGCTCACGCGGCGACTTGCGAAGGAAAGGGGCGGTACCGCGGCCAGTATGGCAGGCCAGCGTCGCGGGGAAGGAAGGAGGAGACGCGGGCGACGGCGTGGGGACGAACTGGATTCGGGGTGCGGAAGAAAAAGGAAAGGGGAGGGAGGCGCGGACGACGGTGCAGCGCGTCTGGTGTCGCGGCGGAAAGGAAAGAGAGAGAGAGAGAGGAGCGGGAGGAAGAAGAAAGGAAGGTGGGAGAGGAGACCGACGTGTGGGACCCAGCTGGCGGTGAGAGAGAGGTGAGGGAGAGTGAGGCGGGTTAGGCTGGCTGGTTTGGGCCGCGGGGAGAGGAAACAAATAGAAGAGGAGGAGAGAAGGATTTGGGCCGACTGGGTTGGGCCGCGAGAAGAAAAAAAATAGAAGGAGAAGAGAGAGAGGTTTGGGCTGGGCTGAAAGAAAAGAGTGGGAGAAGAAAAAGAGAGAAAGATGTATGCATAATTTTATTTTGTGGCTTTTATAAAAAATATTTTTAAAATTTTATTTCCTATATTTTTGGGTGTTACAGAATCCAAGGTATGAGGAAAAAGCTTCGAAATACATTATAAAGTACACTTTGGTTTTCATGACCCTAGACTCGCTCGATCCTTTGGATCTAATTCAACCCTTTTTGCTCGGGATGAGAAAAGTCTAGGTGTGGGGGCGTGTTGGCGATCGATTTCCATGATTTTTACCGCCAACATTTCTCCAGATTTCATGCTTATAAGGACAAGATCATGCCAAAATTATTAATCCTAATGAATTCCACAAGTTTTGTAGCATATTTGATCTCAGGAACTCACTGTGCGAAGTTTGGCTGATTTTGGAGAAATCCCAGGCCGGCCGGCCTCCCCTAGACTGGCCAGCCTCGCACTATGGCCTTTCAGGCTCAAACTTCACCTGCACGTTTACAAATACAAGTCCAAGCAATCCTGACCGGCACATCATCAAGAAAAACATCCGACGGTCGAACGGCTTGAGCCATGGATTGATCGGCCCGCATGCAGCGTCTACTCTGGTCTTCAAGCTCCGAACCGCCTCCCTGAGTAACATGCATGCGTTGATCAACAAGGCGGTGCAACAGAGGGCTGAGAGGAGCTAGAGCCAGGCTAGCCGGCCTCTAACTATCAAGCCTCAAACCGACGCAACCACTACCGACCTTAGGAGAAGATCAGGAGCGTCCACGAGAAGGGCGGTGACACGCGGCAACATTCCTAGGCCGGCCGGCCTGGGAGAGGCCAGCCGGCCTGGCCCTGCAGTACCACGTGCGTCCCTTTCGCGTGGAAGTTACACAACTGCCGTACCTGCATGGAAGCTAAGCACATGTCCAAGTACCAACCTTGAAGAGCTATAAATAGCTGCCCATACCTCCACTCTCAACACACCATCCTTGGAGAGAAGTTGAGTTCTTGGTTTAGTCACTCTACCTTAGTGTAGAATAGGGAGAGAATGAGGTGAGAGCTTGGGTGAGATCCAAGCTAGGAGTGGAGCTGGGTTCCCTCGGTCCTACTCCGACTTTGTAGCCACCTCGGAGGAATAAATCTTATTCAAGTAAGTTCCTCGTTTATCTTCAGTGTCTCGCTAGTTCTTCTCTTACTTTTAGTAATTTGTTTATGTACTTTCGTTGATCTGCGGGATCCCTTGTCTGCATAGTTAGCAAGTTCTATCCATTTAGGGTTTCTTCGAGCCTTAACGTAAGGCGGTAGTCAATGACTCGATAGTTTAGGCGTAGTGCTTAGACTTGATAATTACCTTGGGTTGTGTTCCACCCCACGGAACAGTGTGGTAGGCGGCAGGTGGTGATAACCCTATACATCCCTCATAGTCCACCACATTGGGGTATTTTCATAGCAGTAATAGCAGGTTTCCGTTGGACTCCCCTCTCACCCCTTTCTGATGTCCCTCCTCTTCCAGCCGCCGAAGCAGATCAAGCTAGTAGATAGCAAGTTATCTGGGTAACGAGTTGGCTAACTGAAGTTAAGCCCTCTAACCTCTTACCTCTTCTCCCCTGGTATCCGTGCGCTTGTAGATTAGTTTGTATAGGCTAAGGAGTGCCAACACGTGGGTAGGTGACGCAGGCGGGGGCCGGCAATCTCTGACACGGTTGTGCCTATCGGCCACCGCGGGAGCAAGGCGGACGCGCGGGCGCGCAGGGTGCGGCGCAGTGCTCCAGCCCCAGGGGTCAGCGGCGCAAGGGAAAAAGGGGAGCACGGATTGTGTGTGCGGGTGGTGGTGCTGGGCCGTGCTGGCTTTCGGCCCGGCCGGGTGTGTTTGGTTGGGCCGAGGTGTTTAGGTTGGCTAGGTCGGGTTGTGGGCTGGGTTTCATCAGTAGACTAGGTTTGTTAGGGAGGTTAGGTTTGAATTTAAATTCAAATGGCCCATTTGAATTTAAATTCCACACAATTTCTAACAATCAAATAAAATCTAAACAAAGCAAAATTCAATAAGAACCAAACATTTCACATTAACAAATATATCCTTAGGGTGGGTAGGTTTTAAATTACTAGGAATTTTGTAGAGAGAGAGAGAAGACATTCTTATGGTGAATCCTAGCTAGTAGCATAACATGAAAAAGTTTTTGAAAATTGCACTTTTCGACATATAACACTTCGTGAAAATCATGGGATGGTACACACACTATTTTGGAAGGACAGGTGGCTGGCTGATCAGAGTTTAGAAATTCTCTTCCCACACCTGTTCAATGTAGTAGCAGCTAGGGGAAGAAAAAGAAAAGTATTTTCTGCTCTTGAAAACAGAAGTTGGATCTTGGATATAAAAGGAGCTCTCATAGTGGAAGTCCTTGTTGAATATTTGCAACTTTGGGAACTTCTTGAGGGATTTGAGTTGCAACCAGAAGTTGAGGATACTCACATATGGAAATTTTCCACCTCGGGTAATTTCAATACAAAATCTGCATATGAAGCGGTCTTCATTGGGTCCATCCACTTCAATTCTTGGGAAAGAGTTTGGAAAACCTGGGCTCCTGGCAAATGCAAATTCTTCCATTGGACAGTGGCTCACAAGAAGTGTTGGACGGCTGACAGGCTAGCAAGAAAGGGGCTAGATCACCGGCATCCTGCCCCCTTTGTGCCCAAGCAGAAGAAAAAATCGATCACCTTTTAGTATCTTGTGTATTCAGTCGGCAAGTTTGGTTCACTATCCTATGGGACTTGGCCTGCAAACACTTGCACCACAAGCTGTGAATCTGTCCTTTGAGGACTGGTGGACTGCTGCAAGCAACAGGGTGACTGGTCAAAAACAAAAAGGGCTCAACTCCATTATCATACTAGGAGCATGGTCTTTATGGAATCATCGTAATCGCTGTGTGTTTGATGGAATCTCTCCTAATCTGGCATGTGTTGTTGCAACCATCAAAGAGGAGGCGAGACAGTAGTCCATTGCTGGGGCTCGAGGAGTTTCTCATCTCCTCGCCCCGGCAGCTCCTGCCACCTAGGTGGCACTGGTCTTGTTTTGGTCTAGTCACTTTTATTTGTAAGAGTTGTCTAAGAGTTTTTGGGTGCGTTACAGGCCCATAATTCCGTAGTACTATGAGGTTCTTGTCCCCTCTTTATTTTTCTTAATATATTGATGCGCAGTTCTCCTGCGCGTTCGAGAAAAAAAAAAGAAACAAAATGAAAGTGTAGTAATAGCGCACAATACTCATCGTTTTGCTTAGTCAAGCAAAAAAGGGAAAAGTTTCATATAGTAGTTTCCATATCTAGTAGCAAAGAGTCCAGCGCTTTCATTTGCTGGACAGTGAAACAGTTGCATAGAGCAGGATTTCAGTTTCCTACTCCAGAATTCCTACGGTAATGTTCACCAGACTGACCTTTTATTCCAATCCCCAGAAAATGATTTTCTGATGTCAAGTCCTATCCTACAAACATATGTTAGTTTAGAACTGTAAGATCAATAAGTCATATCATATACTATGGCTGCATAAACTCTATGGTAATTTGCATTCCTAGAAACTGATTGAACTGCATTTAATCATGTAATTTCTATGGAAAGTTGCATTCCCAAAACTGATTGAACTTCATATTTGAAATTTCCCACTTAACCTGCATTTAACCATGTAGTTTTGTCAACAGCAAAAAAAATACTTCAACCAACAGCTACTAATTGATCTCTGAAAAAGCAGGTCAAGATAAAGCTCTGCAAGCACACACTATTTTTTTTTTTGGGGGGGGTGGGGGGGGGGGGTACAGAAATTGAAGGAAGGGACCATAATCTATAAGGCATAGAAATATCACCAAACATCTAAGATGACACAATAATTGAAAGGGTGAATTTGAAGGTGAAATGCTCAACGATCTTGTGCCCGAGGATAATTTGAACTTCTGTAATATGATTTTATTATTAGTGCAAATGTAGCTAACATCTATATGTTTTGATGCTACGACTTGTGGCGACCTTTAGAGCAACTAAGCCCCAGATTAGACCAATGAATCATATAGCACAACTTGCAGTCTAGTAACACAGGCCAATAGCAATCAGGTCTTGGGCTAATAGCACACACTGGTAGAAGTTCAAATGAATACAAGCGACAAAAATGAAATTACAGCCACCTGCTTATATGAATATATGACAATTAATTCACTGGCAACCAGCAAACACCAATCTGCCATTTCACATGTTTCTGTAGTTCTCCCCAAATGCCTCTGCCATCATAATTATGTAACTTGCGTCACAATTCTTTGAATTTTGGTGCTCGAATCCATAGCGACCGTTCAATCTTGCTTACTTTATAGGGCACAGACATTAGTAATATGCAGAGATGCCCAAAATGATCCTCAACCAGGATATATACAATGAAATTTCTTGGTCTCGAGATACATATGAATGTTATTGCAAAAACGAAAGCAAAACATGAGTTACAAACATGAAATCATTAAGATCAGCCTAGAGCCTCGTTCAATATGTAAATAAAGGATTCAAAAAGAACTTGTTTTTTCAATGTAGGGATAACACTTGACACTACTTCACTCCTCGATGAATAATACCACACACCTTACTACTCCTAAGAGGACTATGCAACTTACCTGTATATGCAGTCAGCATTTCAAAAAGATTTCTCTGCTGTCCAGTTATCAGGAAAACAACCTATAACCTTAGTTCTTTCTATTTCCAAAATAACATTACACACATAAATAGCAGACCTCAGTTCTTCATGAGAGTACACATAGATCCTGGCTCCACCGAACCATTTGTTTTGCTAATCACAAACGTGAACTTGATCAACCTTTGCCCTGCAGGAAAAAAATTGCTCTGAATCCTGAAATAACAGATTTAACAGAGACAATTACATTTAGTTGTGGCATTGGACCTGAGATACCTTCGCTGTCGCACAGGTACAGGTAGCCTCCTATCCAAGCCCACAAACGTTGAGTCAGTTCTAAATTTTGTGAGATATCCTCCTGATTACCTACCAGCATCAAATATTAATCGATCAGAACTAGCAATCCAACGGGCATGTCAATTGCGGAGTCCATGCTGTTTCTGACAAGTGCAATTGCATCATCCCAAGCAAAAGAAGAATACCTCGTAGCTCCCATGGTGGAGCAGGGTGGGCTGCTCGCCTGCCTCCGCTACTTGCCATCGGTGTGGTGACTGCCATGGGCCGAAAAGTATGAAGCAATCCAAACATAGATGCTGCAAGATCCAAGAGGTATAGATGCAGCATTAGATAGAAGAGAGAGGATAGAGGAGGCACCTGGAGCGGGAGGCAATGAAGGGGGGCAAGCAAGGGCCCCTCCTGAACGCGCGAGTGGGAGGGGCTCCTCCAGCCGAGTCGCCAGGCCCGCCAGCCCCCGCCCCTGCTCCCAAGCTGCTGCCCATCTCTCGCCACGCGCACGGTGGCTGTAGAGGAGGAGGGCGGGGTGGATCTGCTAGGGCTGGAGCTGGATCCATGTGGCCGCACCGCGCGGGGCGCGAGGCAGCGCAGGCCATGGGGGGCGTCCTACCCTGCGATGTCTATGGGTCTAGGAGCGGCGGCCAATCCGGTGACTGGTCCTGCAGTAGGCGCTGTGGGATCCATCCCCACGTGGCCACAGCCACATGAGAGCGGCGAGGCAGGGAGTGGTGCGGCGGTGGCGGGGGAGAAGAGAGACGAGGAGAAAGAGGAATGAGGGAGGTCGTGGCCTCGCGGGGGAAGGGGCGGGGGCGGGTGTTCGCTGAAAAAAAACACCCGTTATGGTTTTTGAAAAAAAGACGAGTTTCGTTTGTTTTTGTGGATAAACAAGTTTGCGGTACATCTGGTTGAATTGGACTGCAGGTTGATTATGAATAAACCAGAATGGTTTTTCAAAAACTATCGCTGGGACACCTGGCAGCATGCGGGGCAGCGAGCATTTTCGTGCATCAATCCCCAATTCTTTTTTAGAAAGCCCAATAATACTCACGCTTACAACATAATAGGACATGTACTCTCACATTCCGTCTTCCACATCATCCTCCTCAGCCAAAGCAATGGCACAGGGCAGGGGCGCACGACACCTCCGCAGGCCACGCAGAGGAGAGAGGGGAGGGCCGGGGCTTGCCGGAGAGGGGAGGGGGCGGCTTGCCGGTGAGGGCAGGGGGCGGCTTGCCTGCTGCCTGCGTCTGTGCGCCGGGGCTGCTGGGAGGAGGAATAGGGAATTGAGGAATTAGGGCTAGAAGCAACAATATATATGTTGTTTTGTTGAGCTGGGCTGTTAGGATTTTATGGGCTGCATAGAATGGGTGTTTTTTCAGGTTGTCGGGCCAGCCCACATCAACCCTAGCCCGACCTGAATTTCCGGTCGCGTCAAAAAATAGAAACAGGCCCGTGCTCAGCTCGGGCACTTTTCGGGTCAGATCAGGTCAGCGTTTTTTTTCGAGCAGGGCGGTTCGGGTTTGTCGGGTCGGATGTCCCATGATCAGGTATAGCGGAGACAGTGTTCGGACGCTTGGATACTAGGAGTTTTGCCGAGGACACTGCATAGCCTAAAGTAAACTTGCACGTGTCTGGGCGACAGGCCCCATCAACATTAGAATAAACCACCAATAGCCTAAAGTAGACAATACTGTTTGAACTATCACACGGCTTCACCACTGGAAAAAAAGTCTAAGCAAAATGGACACAAGGGCACTGTGTAAATTGTTGAAGAACCCACCACCCTTTGTGGCGCTCGAGAGAACCATCAACTTTGAACTTATGCTTGAACACCCACCTGTCTGGCTGCCTGTCACCACATTAGACCAAGAAGGTCGAAAGAAGGTCGAGGAATCAAATCCCACATGCGGTTGGCCAAAAGAGCTTAGTACTCCCAGCCCACACCACCTCGGACCCCGCCTTGGTCACCGGCTACCTCACTGCTGGCTTCCTACCCTGCCTCTCCTTTCCCGCCCTTTCCTAATCACAATCCGCCGGCGACCTACCTCCTCCTCCCTACCCGTCGCCACCTCGGACGCCGCAATGGCCGCCGGCTACCTTGCCAGCGACCTTGTTAGAAATTTAGGCATTATTCGGTATATTTCAATTCCAAAATTAAACAAGTAAAATAGCAATATTTCCATGACTATGGTGAGTGAAACATAACA
The DNA here is from genome assembly GCA_032594955.1 of Panicum miliaceum. Taxonomy (NCBI): domain Eukaryota; kingdom Viridiplantae; phylum Streptophyta; class Magnoliopsida; order Poales; family Poaceae; genus Panicum; species Panicum miliaceum. The sequence continues at coordinate 6,750,015 of CM064072.1, forward strand.
TGTGCATGTGTTCATGATTAACACAATTTTAAGCATGAACAGAATGAAACAAAAGAATTTCGTTTTGTACCCTATGGCAGGACCAGTGCCGGAGGCACCAGGTGCGCCGTTACCATCTGGATTTGTCATTCTAATCGGATGGCCTCAGTCGATGTAGCCGTACAAAGTTGATGCAGTGACGAGTTGTTACAGTGCCGTCCCTCGAACGGCCTTCTGGAAGTAGAGGGATGTAGTCGTTCGGGCCACCGGGATGTAGACGACGTAGGCGTACAACAACGAACAGCCACCAGGACATAGACGAAGTAGTCAATCAGTGAGCGAGCAGTCATGTCAAACGCTCCCCAAAAACCTTATCGCCTGCCTATCCCGAGCAGGATCTTCAACGGCAACCGAGGTTCCGGAGCCTCTGCTCTCGCCGGTACCGTGCGCGCAGTGCCAGGCGATGGGAATGAGAGAAACGCAGCAAGCATAGAGGGAGAATGGAGAGATCTCCTAAGCAGGAGTATCTATTGCGTTGGTGTATTTTGAGGAGGAGAGGGGCGTCTTATAGAGGCGGGCAGGAGAGGAAAGGGAATGGACCTGGACGCCCACAGTGCAGCAATGGCAATCCATTCGCCGGATACCGTTTAGAATATTCCTCAGAGTTTATTCTTCGGTTACGGCAATGAAATCGCCAATTGATGACTGCATTCTTTGGGATTGCTACTTTAATAGTATCTCAATATAGAAGTGCCCAAGAAATGATTTATTTAGCCACGCTAACAATCAAAAAAGAAAATTCAAAGAGGCCCATGAAATTTTTACAATTGCAGGAGAGGTCTTTTCAAGAGTCATCACGATGGAACGGCAGTCCTAGGAGGCCCGCCAGTTTGACATAGCAAATAGCCGAAAACACCCATGAGAAACAATCTTTATCATAGGTTGGAAATGCACAGATTTTCATCTCAAATTTACTATATTACATTAGCAACATTTTTATTCTAAAATTGTCCGGCAACAAACGCAAGCGACGTTCAGGTTCACATGTGTGCTTCATCTCCAGGAATGGCGCAACCTCCAGACTCTGTTTGTTTCAGTTCCGAGCAATGCACCGACAAACCTATATAAAACAAGTAAAAAGTAACGAATGAGAATATATATGAGTAGACACCAGTACTAATAGGATTAAGAAACATCCACACGAGATTCAGATTTAAGATGTTTCCAAGGCCAAAGCATCAAGTCAAATGACAGCAGATGCATGGTGAGATCATCCATTAGAGAAAAATGACTTATGGATCCACCAGCTTATCAAGCATTAGCACACTATAATTTTTTCCCCTCTTCAGCTAAGCTTATCTCAGTCCAGATGCCGAGAAACTTCAGTGTCCATGTTTGATCAAAGGAATATGTTTTTCTATAACACTCACTCATTGATCATAAAACCAAACCCTTGATTTTCTTCCATACTGTGTACTCCAGTCGGTAATGTTGGGACAACGTAGGAATTCCCAGTTACCATATACTAGTAGTAATAATACAAATTGAACTGCTGGGTTAATCAAATATATCCAAAGAGAGGTTAACAAAAATCTTCACATACATGTGGTTAGCTCTAGAATATTGTTCCCTTGTCTACCGACCAAGGCACTACTCAAAATCTGATGAGTTTTTTTGCACATACAAAGCCATTACAAACTGTTACACCATTGAAACATTTGTTTGATCAGAAGGCATCCCCTACTTTTTTTTAGATAGCCTCGCTTATAGGAGTACAAGTTCTAGTATCTGAACTTACGCATAGAGACACCCCCACACTCACACACCTATAGGCAAGCTAAATCCTACCCCTACACTCACACTCACATATCTGCCTTGAAGAGATGCTCTCCCCCACACACACCCAACACCACACTCACACACCTATGCGCAAGCTAAATCCTACCCCTATACTCACACTCACATACCTGCTTTAAAGAGATGATTTCGGACACCAGTTCCCAGCATACACCAAACACCACACTCACACACCTATGCGCAAGCTAAATCCTACCCCAACACTCACACTCATATACCTGCCTTGAAGAGATGCTCTCCCCCACACACACCCAACACCACACTCACACACCTATGCGCAAGCTAAATCCTACCCCTATACTCACACTCACATACCTGCTTTAAAGAGATGATTTCGGATACCAGTTCCCAGCATACACCAAACACCACACTCACACACCTATGCGCAAGCTAAATCCTACCCCAACACTCACACTCATATACCTATGCGCAAGCTAAATCCTACCCCTACACTCACACTCACATGCCTGCCTTGAAGAGATGGTCTCAGATACCAGTTTGCAGCATATGTTAAAGCTGCAGCAGTCCAGGAAAATTCATGGATAATCCTCCTGAAATCCGCTTCCAAAGGGGCTCAAACCTAAGACCTACTACCGAGGCCTGGTGCTACTTAGGCTTCCGGTGACCAACCGGTCCCAGACCCGTTCGCAGGCATCCCCTACTTGTGTTCATATGTCTACCTTTCGAATCCCGAGTCCAAGCTCGGGCACCCGATAGCGCCATGTCACCCATTAGCCCGTTTACCGTTGGATCCGACGAGGAAGTGATATGGTCCATTCGATTGCGAATCAGTCAGATCCTCGCCCACTTTGTTGTGGATCCAGAACCTCACGAACTCTCGTGTCACTCCGATAAGGCGACACGGGCTCAGCAACACGAGCTGAGCGCTCTCCTCTTCCAGCTCCCCCTCTTCAGATGCGCCATTGGCGCCTGGACTGCGCGGTTGCCGGCTGCGTCGCAGGTGCCCGAGCCACCGCCGCAGATGGAACCCCGCCGCTACCACCGACCACGCCTAAGCAGAGGCTTGCTCGCCCCTGGCACCGCGGCGGCGTCATGGGCTCACGCCACCTACTACACACGTCTCCACGGCTCGACCGGCTGTTGCCGTCTGCCCTACCCAGCGCGCCCACCAACCGCCCGCGATCCAGCCTTAAGGTAGACGCAAGGTCAGGACCGGTGGCAGCGTCGAACCTGATTTTGGCTTCGAGCTCGACATGGGCAACACCCACCATGTGTTGGATGAAATGCTGGCATGAGGTCAGAGAGCCGCGGGCAGCGCATGGCCTCTCGCCCGCCACTCCACCTCGATCCTGCAATGGCGAAGGCTCCTCGACCTGCGCAGATGGTGGCACCGCCCAGATGGGTTCTCTATGCCTATCCCGCAGGGCCCGAGGCTTTCTTCTGATGGAAAACGAGATGGCAGGCCCCAAGCCAGAGTTGAGACCAAAGCCAGTGGTTGCAGCCTGGAGTCGATACGCTGCCCTTCTCCCTTGAAGAGAGGCGCCGCTGCAACAGCAACTGTGGCTTCATCTTCCTCTCCACCCTCACTGGACGTCTGGACACATGGAGGTGCATGCTTCCCCACATCTCTGAAAATAGCCCAGTTCTCGACTCCTTGCAATCTCTCTGATTATGCACGGTTAACAGGCTACGTCCAGATGCTTTTCCTCCAGTGCTCCTGCTGTATCTAACTATTCTCTCCTTTTGCTCCTCCACCATTGTCATTGCCATCTAACACTGAGCAATTTGAATCATTCTGAAATATGTTCCTGGCTTCCTGCACTTTAGATATAAGTTCAACGTGTATATCAACAACCATGTCCAAAGAATGAATTGTTGAAATCTCTGATAGTTGTATAGCAAAATTGTAAATAGCATATCAGAACTTATATAGCAATCTACCAATTTGGCGGGCGCACCTAGATTATGCTTGAACTTGCACGCTCTGTTATGCTTTGTTATATATAAAGCGGGGGGAAACCTTGCATCTCATATCTGCTCTTGCATCTCGGATCTGCTCTTGTTGGGTTTGTGAGGTCAAGATGAAAGCCTGGGCGACGATGTCTATCTGCGGACGCCGCTTCCTCCTTGGAGGCGTCCTCTCTCGGTACCTCAGCAATGTTGTGAATATTGCGGTTGAAAATCTAATCCTTCTTGGACTAGTGTCGATGGCGCCATTGACATCACATCCTTCCTGGAGGCGGCGCTAGGCGTTTTCAGCAAGGCGGTCCGGCTTGTTCCGGCTGGCTGTGGCAGGGGTTATTCTTCTTTTTACTTTTCTTGTTGCTTCTTTCTTTTCTATCTTAAAAAAAAAACAAAAAAACAAAAAAAGGTGGTGGTGGGCGCCGGGTGGTGTGTTGGTGGAGTCGTAGTGGATGTTGGTGAGGTGCCACAGCGATTGTGGCGAAGTTGAAGAGCTGCGGTTAAGCGATGGCGTTGCGAGGTACAGGTTGATGTCCCAATCCAACTGACCCATTTTGTTGAGTTGAGTGGTGTGTTGTGCGGCCTGTGTTGATGTCCCAATCCAACCGGTTGGAGTTGTAAGTTGTTGTGTATCCAGTCTTTGGATCCTCTTTTTTTTAATATAATCGGCAGCTCTCTTGCTTGGTTCGTTTCAAAAAAAAAGATTGTGCATATGTTCTTTGACCATTGCATGCCAAAAGCGTGCATACCTTGATTCTTTTGTTACCCTATGCAGCTGCATTTTTGGCCTAGGTTTGCTGTCTATGGACTATAGTCAGACCTTCAGTGCATTTTATTACAACAAAGAAACCTGTATTGTAACTCACAGCTGATAATGTCTTCTAGATGCTTGTGTTACTTAGTGCAAATCATAGCATGGAGGTGAATCAATGCATAAATTTTGTGCCTTTTCTTCGTTGCTAAATTGGCTAACCGGCCACTGGTTATGGTTGGATAAATTGTTGCTTATACCTTTATGGATTGCCATATTATGCGTCCATCGACTCTGACATAGGTTCTCCAATTGATTTGGCAAAATCATGCATGCAGTCATTACCTCCTTGGTCGCCCCCGTTCTTAGGCAGTCAAGTTTAGTGCAGCACCCCTCTGGCTCGTCATCAAAGGTTATACAAGACACTTTAGTACTGGGTCACCAATAGAAATTTAGTAGTGTATACTTATGCATGGTCTAGGCTTTTACTGCAATATATTGATCATGTGTGAGATGTGCTTAGTTTTAGAAAATATTTATATGACCATCAACACTTAAAGTAATGATGCACTGTTATATTAATATGTATTGCATAATCTTGAATGAGATATGATGGAGTTGCATGGAACACCATAATCTTGAATGAGATATGGAGGAAATCCAATTGACATTGCTGTCATGGTCCCTACCTGGGGGGGGGGGGGGGCGGTTGGGACCGCTAGGGGAGAGGCGAGGGCAGCTGCTGGTAGCTGCGGCGCTGCTGCGCTGGGCTGGAGAGGGCTGCTGCGGCTGCTGCTGGTGGCGGCGATATGGCTTGTAGGTGCAGGATAGGGAGGCGGCGGCTAGAGAGGGGGTAGGAGACCGAGGCCTAGAAGGGAGGAGAAGAGATAGAGAGCCGAAGCCCAACTTTACGCTTAGCTTGGAATAGTTACAATCCCCTATATTTATAGTCCCTAATGGACTAAAGTCCAAGCAAATCAATCCTATTCAATCTTATTTTCTAAACTGATTCTTATTTCTATTTTTTCTACTTGCTTCCTATTTTTCCATTTATTCCGGATTTTCCCAGATTTGAGGGCGTGATGGCGGCGGCGGGCATCGCTACAGTACCACGGGTACTGTTCACACCGGGTCTGCTTTGGGCCCAGCAGGGAGCCTTGCCCCAGGGTTTGATTTGTTGTGGGGCCCATATTCAGACGTGTGACATCCCCCCCCCCCCTTTTCTCCGCATAGTGCATCCTTGCGATGTATCCTTGCTTGATCATTGACGTCACTCGGGGAAGAAGGCTCCTCCAAAATTTACCATGAAGTACTTTAGCTTGATCTCCATGTTGGTGGCGTTGTCGCAAGTGTTGTGGATGATGGGCCCGTTGTGGAGTTGGAGATTGCCGATGTTGCCGAGGATGGAGTAGTTGTGTGTTCCCGTGGCCCAAGTCAGCTCCTGTGTGTCTCCATCGACATTGAGGACGGAATGGCATCTTTTGGCATTATGGCGTATGCTTATGTATTCGAGGTTATTGTAGCGTGGAAGCCTTTTGCGATCTGGTGCCGGTTCGTCGTTCGTCCAATGGCAGAGAGGAAGTCTATTGAGTTCGTCCATGGTGGTGATTGTGCCTGCAGGTAGAAGTACTTGTCGAAGTCGATGATGACCCCTTGGTTAAGTGACCAAGCTGGTATTGTGGTGTTTCCCATGATGGTGGAGGTGACTGCTCGCCCTGTTGATGGCGTTTGATGCTGGTGGGGTGGCGTCGAGCAATAGAAGTATTTGTTGGGGCCGAAGATGATCCCTTGGTGGAGTGACCAAGCCAGTGTTGCTGTGACGCCTATGGTCAGGCTTTTCCTTGAGCACTTGACAAATGTGGTCGAGGATGGTGACGTTGGGATCAACAGCGTGTTCAGACGTTGGGGTCCCCCTATGCAGCCCTAGTTATCCCATGGTTGCTGTTGAGGAGGAGGCTGTAGCGGTTGGGAATCCCTTGTTGCGCGGTTGAGGTCCACTTGGATGTCATTGTTGTCAATGAGCGTGATGTTGAGGTTGTTCTCGCGTTTGTAGTTGTAGGTGGGGTGCTTTTGCAGGTGATGTAGATGCTAATCTATTGTCGCTCATCCAGCGAATCATCTCGAGTTGGAAGGACGAAGTACTCATTGATGCAGTGGGAGGAGTGCTCCCCGTCCATTGCCGCTTTGGCCTCTGTCAAGTGCATGTACCGTAGTTGTGCTGTATCTATTAGAGGAAAGATTGTGTACCTGATTTTCATGTCGTTGGGGGCATGTTGCCCTCTGAAGGACTCACAACAGTTGAGCCATGACAGTGGGTCTGTCATGCCGTCATTTGTGGGGAAGGACAGCTTGGCGTAGCTTTGTTGGGGGTTCGGCGAAGGTCCTGTTGCCACCAATTGCGGTGGATTTTGTGGAGGTATAGGCACCTTGGGGGCCATTTTTGGTGTTGCGATGTAGTGAACCGTGGAACAACATTGTTAAGGGTACCATGGGTGGCCTCTCTGACTTGAGTAAGGCGCGTCCGTCGATCTCCATGGCCTTAGACACGATGTCTATTGGCTGGGGGTTGTTATTAGCGGTGGAGCAAGCGCTTGTAGATGCAGTTATGTTGGGCGTATCCTACTGCGGTGGTTCCTTGTCCTGCGTTGGATCAATAAGGACCTCAAGCTTTGCAGCGCCATTCGTGGAAGTGTGGGTTTGATACCCACGATCATGGGTGCCGATAGTGATGGTGCCCTTTTTTCTCTCCGCAGGGGGATGGTGGAGTTTGTAGATGTGGGCGCTGAGGGTATTGCATCTAGAGGCGCTTTGGATCTGTTGTCGGGTATGGAAGCAGAAGAGGTAGTTGTGCCATAGGTGTTATCCCCGATTCAGTCACCTGCTCCCCGATCTCGGGAACTCCCGATAATTTGGGGTTCTCCATCTTCTCCGTGATGCAAGCACGCCCTGCCATGGTGCGCTTGGTTTCCTTGTCGAGTTCCTTGGCGGTGATCTCTCAATCCCACTTTGCCTTGGCTGCGATTGTGGAGTTGGTGTACTTCTTGGTGGCTGAGGCAGCTCCATCAGAAGACCCCTTAGATGCATCTGTAGGGACAAAAATGGGGCTGATTTCGGTGTCGATGTTGATTAATGATCCGAATTCCCCAAGATTACAACATGCACCTGATTTTGGACCGGTTAAATTTGCTACTACCAAACTGGTGGAGGCATTCATGGTCGCATGCATACATGCATGTTCACCGGTTGCATGCGTAATTTCTTTTAGCCATTCATATTTTTTAGCTGCATGCATGGCTATTACGCCTTGCATTTATAGACCTCCAGATATATTGAATAGTGAAGATTACCTTTGTGTACTCGTGTCTTGTTTCCAGAGGAACTTCTACATAATTCAGTGTCTCTTGTGGTTGTGGTTGTGATCATACCTCTTTCTGCTGGTTGTTTCATAACAAGTGATATCAGAGCCAAGTTCATTGTCTGTTCAATTCAGAATTCTTCAACATGGCATCCTTGAAGTATGATCTTCCATTGCTGGATCGTGACCCACGGTTTTCTGTATAGCAAGTCAAGATGTGGGCGGTTCTGGCACTTACTGATCTAGATGATCCGCTAGATCATTTTGGTGGGAAAACTACCACTGGTTGGTCTGACGATGAAAAGAGAAAAGACCGTAAGACTTTATCTCAAATTCACCCACATTTGTCAAACAATATTTTGCAGGAGGTGTTAAAAGAGAAAGCTGCTGCTGCACTTTGGTTAAAGTTGGAGAAGCTCTGTATGCCAAAGGATCTCACTAGTAAGATGCATCTTAAGTATAAGTTATTTTTGCACAAGTTGCATGAAGGAGGAAAGGTGTTGAATCATCTTTCAGAATTCAAAGGGATCATTGCTGATCTTGAGTCAATGGAGGTAAAATATGATGAAGAGGATTTGGGTCTTATTCTCTTGTGTTTCCTGCCTAGTTCATATTCAAACTTCAAAGATACTATATTATATAGTCATGATACTCTCACTCTTAATGAAGTTTATGAAGCCTTTCAAGCCAAGAAAAAGATGAAACAAATGGTATCTACTGAAAGTTCAAGTTCACAAGCAGAAGGCTTGTTCGTTCGCGACAGGCAAATGGAGAGAGGATCCTCTAGTGAGTCTAGAGGTAAAAGTTCCAATGGCTATAGGGGCCGTTCACAGTCTAGAGGCAAAGGCAAAAAGTTCTGCAACTATTGCAAGAAAAACACTCATTTCATATCAGAGTGTTATAAGTTGAAAAACAAGGAAAGGTGAAATGACACATTTAAGCCTAATGGTAAAACTGAAGATGAGGGTAAAGCTTCAGTTACTGCTGAAAGTGGTAGTGAAGGTGATGTTCTTGTCGCTTTTGCTGGATGTGAAAAGATTGATGATGAATGGATTCTTGATTCAGCCTGCACATGTCATATATGCATTCATAAAGAATGGTTTAGCACTTATGAGTCTGTGCAAAGTGGTGGTTCTGTTTTGATGGGGGATAACACACCATGTAATATTGTAGGTATTGGATCCATTCAAATTAAGATGTCCGATGGTATTATCAGGACCTTGACTGATGTGAGGCACATTTCAACTATGACGAGGAATCTCATCTCGCTGAGTACTCTAGATTTGAAGGGGTACAAATACTCTGTTGAAGGTGGAGTTATGAAGATAACAAAAGGTTCTCTTATTGTGATGAAAGGTGATTTGAAATCTGCCAATTTGTATCTCTTACGAGGCACTACAATTATAGGTAATGCTGCTATAATTTCAAAGTCATTATCTAATTCTGAAGCTACAAAGCTTTGGCATATGCGTCTCGGCCATATGAGTGAACTTGGTTTGGCAGAGTTACGCAAGAGAGGGCTTCTTGATGGACATAACATCGGTAAGCTACAGTTTTGTGAGCATTGTGTGTTTGGCAAACACAAGAGGGTGAAGTTCAATACTTCTATGCATACCACTAAAGGTATACTAGATTATGTGCATTCTGATTTATGGGGGCCATCTCGTAAGACATCACTAGGTGGTGCCCGTTATATGTTGACAATTATTGATGATTTTTCTAGAAAAGTTTGGCCTTATTTCTTGAAGCATAAATCAGAAGCATTTTCAGCATTTAAAGAGTGGTAGGTAATCGTTGAGAGGCAAACCAAAAAGAAGGTAAAGAAGCTTCATACTGATAATGGGATGGAATTCTGTTCTGAAGAATTCAATTCATATTGCAAGTCAGAAGGCATTGTTAGACACTACACCATTCCTTACACACCCGAACAAAATGGTGTAACTGAACATATGAACTGGACGATCATCTCAAAGGCTTGTTGCATGTTGTCTAATGCAAGATTGCATAGATGTTTTTGGGCAGAAGCTGCCTCCACTGCTTGCTATCTTATTAATTGATCATCCTCCATTCCGATTAATAAGAAAACTCCAATTGAGGTTTGGTCAGGACCCAACAAACTATTCGAAATTTAGAGTTTTTAGTTGTATTGCCAATGCTCATGTTGATAATGGAAAATTGGAGCCAAGAGCTGTTAAGTGTATCTTTCTAGGATATAAATCTGGATTCAAAGGATATAAATTGTGGATCAGGAAAAGTTTTGATCATTAGAAATGTTGTCTTAAATGAATATGCTATGCTACATGACACTCCTACTGATGTTCCTATTGAGAATCAACAGAAGTCAAGTGTGGAGGTGGAGCATTTTGTTGATGTACCACAGAAAGAAATTGATAGTGTTCTAGATGAACCTATCACCATGGATTCCTCTATTGTGGAGGATGCTCCTATTTTTTCACAGTCGCCACCACCGCGACAATGTTCCATTGCCATTGATAGGCCTAGGAGGCAAATTAGACCACCGAAGAGATTGATTAATAAAATCAATATTGCCGCTTATGCTTTAAGTGTGGCAGAAGAGATTGAAGGTAATAGTGAACCTTCTACTTACTCTGAGGCTATTAATTCAACCGATTGCAACAACTAGGTGGCTGCCATGCATGATGAAATTGAGTCACTTGAAAAGAATGGCACTTGGGACTTGGTACAATTACCAAAAGAAAAGAAGCCTATCGGCTGCAAGTGGATTTTCAAAAGAAAGGAAGGTATTTCCCCAAGTGATGAAGTTAGATAGAAGGCAAGGTTAGTTGCTAAAGGTTATAGTCAAATTCTTGGAATTGATTACAATGACGTATTTTCCCCTATCGTGAAGCATAGTTCTATTCGGACTTTGCTCAGTATTGTTGCCATGCATGACTATGAGCTTGAGCAGCTGGATGTTAAAATTGCATTCTTACATGGGGAATTAGAAGAAGACATCTATATGGATCAACCAGAAGGTTTTGTTATTCCTGGAAAAGAAGACCTGGTTTGCAGGTTAAAGAAATCTCTTTATGGTTTAAAACAGTCTCCAAGATAGTGGTATAAAAGATTTGACTCATTTATGATCTCTCAGGGCTTTAAGAGATCTAATTATGATAGTTGTGTTCATTTAAAAACTATCAAAGGCTCAACCATTTATTTACTTTTGTATGTTGATGACATGTTAATTGCCACAAAAGATAAAGATGAAATAGCAAAACTAAAAGCATAGTTGAACAGTGAGTTTGAGATGAAGGACTTCGGAGCAGCAAAGAAGATTCTAGGCATGGAAATTTTGAGAGAAAGACATGGAGGTAAATTATACCTTAGTCAACAAGGGTATATTAAGAAGGTTCTTCGTCGTTTTAACATGCATGAAGCTAAGCCAGTGAGTACACCTTTAGCTGCACATTTTAGGTTATCATCAGCTTTATGTCCACAGGCGTATGATGATATGGAGTACATGTCTAAAGTTCCAGATCCAAGCGCAGTTGGTTCTCTTATGTATGCTATGGTCTATTCACGTCCTATTTTATCTCATGCATTGAGTGTTGTCGTCAGTAGATACATGGCTAATCCTGGTAAAGAGTATTGGAAAGCATTCCAATGGATTTTTAGATATCTGCGTGAAACTTCAAACGCATGTTTACAATTTGGAAAGTCTAAAGTTGGACTTGTTGGTTATGTTGATTCTGATTATGCTGGTGATTTAGATAAAAGAAGATCACTCACAGGTTATGTATTCACCATTGGTGGATGTGTTGTTAGTTGGAAAGTAAGTTTGCAAGCTACGGTTGCTTTGTCTACTACTGAAGGAGAATATATGGCTATTTCTGAGGCATGCAAAGAAGCTGTTTGGTTGAGAGGTTTGTACACTGAGCTTTGTGGTGATACTTCTTGTATCACTATATTTTGTGATAGTCAGAGTGCTATATGCCTTACAAAGGATGAAATGTTCCATGAGAGAACAAAGCATATTGATGTTAGATATCACTATATTCGAGGTGTTATTGCCCAAGTTGATATCAAAGTATGCAATATTAGTTCTCATGACAATACTGCAGATATGATGACAAAGTCAGTTCCTGCTACTAAGTTTGAGCTTTGCTCAAACTTAATTGGTGTTACCGTTTAGTCCATGAAATTTTGGGGCATGATAATTATTGCCATTAAAGGCATTTTACCAAAGATTCTTCATTTGATTCAAGAAGAGAATTCGTCTCAAGGTGGAGTTTGTTGATTAATGATTCAAATTCTCCAAGATTACAACATGCACCTAATTTTGGACCTGTTAAATTTGCTACTACAAACTGGTGGAGGCATTCATGGTTGCATGCATACATGCATGTTCACCGGTTGCATGCATAGTTTCTTTTAGCCATTCATATTGTTTGGCTGCATGCATGGCTATTACGCCTATATAAACTGGGTGATGTTGTACGGTGAAGAATAACACAATTAGCAGAAGTGTTTTGCGTTTCTATTCCTCTTGTAATCTGTTCGGGTTGAGTTAGTGTGGACGCAAAAAACTGGCTATCGGCTTTCTATGTGGCCACACGCGAGGACCTGGGAGATTTGCTTTACTCCGGCACAGGCTCCAAAATAGCTTCGCGTAGGTGCTAGGTGTGCCAGTCAATTTGACGTGCAATTGATAAGGAACAATGCAAGAACGTATCGGCTGGATTTCCAGATCGTTCCACAGAGAGTATCGGCCAAAACATCCGATACAAACCAACAAGCAATCGTCTAGAATCAGCCGATTTCAGGAAGGAAGCAGTATTAATGTTACTTAATAATGCTTGTGAGCAACACTTAGATCTAGTTCCAATCAGCTAAACTTAATCTAGTAGATTGAAATAGTAAAAACTACCGTAAAAGCCGATAGATATCTTGGATCTAAGCTGGATAACCGTGATAAAAGCTAAGCTAAGCGAGATTAAACAAGTCAATCTAACAAAGACTAGCAAATATCGATAACTGGTGAGTAAATAGATCGAGAAAGAAGCGATGCATCGTCAATCAAAGATCTAATTTGCTCGGTAAACACGGAAGTTACCAGCAAGCCAGAGATCGAAGAGATGCAGCCCTGCGAACCGGAAGAACTCGTTGAAGGAAAAGAGAAAATGCTACGAAACTAGGGTTTGGCGAAGTCACCGACAAATAAGAGAAGAGTTTTGTTGTTGTATTGATGATTATTTGATTACAAGCCCGCAAGCCAATATTTATAGGATAGCCAACAAACCCTAGTTGATTACGAAACAAAAATGACTTGACTAAAAAGAAAACAAACCTTCTGTAACTAAAGCTACTTAGTACAAAATTCGGACTCCACATGATAACTTGCTGACGTAAACCATTAGCGCCACATATGCTCCATCGGTCGTGACGCCATATCGGCTAGACTATTCTGCTTCCATCGGCTATCTTTCTTGCCTTTGCATCGGCCAGACATGTGTCAAAAATGGTGTCAAAACATGCCCCTCAGTTTCGGAATAAAAGAATTTTGTTCCAAAATTCTCTCCAGTCATCATCACTTCTTTGACCCCGTACATGCGTACTCAGCGCTCAGACCAGTAATGATGATTCTCCTCCTTGAACCAAACATGACCAACTCCTCAGCTTCCATCATTCTGATTAGTCTTTTCAACTTACTTCATGTCTCCTCAATTTTGGAACAGGCTCTAACGCACGTACCTGACCCTTAATTTCCTCCATCAATCGCAGTAGCACGACACTTCTAGTTCTTTCTCGGCTGTAGCAGCACAACGCCCCGAATTCTTTGTCAACTATAGCAATGCGACGCTCCAACTTCCTCCTAGCCGGTACACGACCCGCATCCGTCCTGCGGTTATAAATAAGGGCCTGATGCTAGGTTGAAGAACAAAACCGCATCTTGCCGTTGTTCCATCTTCCCTATCTCTTCAAGCCCTTCTCAGATCAAGAACATGGCTAGCAATAAGTGTCCGGCAAAGGATCCATCCAGTGCGAATCAACACCTCCGCGCTCGACTCCGTCACCAAGGGTGAGAGAATTCCCCTTCTCGTATATCTCCGTGTTCACGCTACTGATCTTCTTGTCCGTGTAGAGTCATCTCCATGGCCGGCGAGGCTTCCAGCGCTGCCCGTGCTGCACCACATGCCGCCCCAGCGAGCTCCTCCTCTGGTTCTGTCAACTCCTACAACGGAGATGATGCCAGGCGCTTCCTCTGCCAACTGAACGAGGTCCATGACCTCTACTCCGAGGTGACTCGGGAGGCTGGGTGTCTGGAGTCTGGTCTTGAGGCCACCGAGGCAGCGTTGTCGGCTGCCAAGGGTGAAACTTCCTCCGCCCGTGCAATGCTTGCCGACGCCAACGCCAGGGTCGCAGGTAAGGCTCCTCCGGTTGGAATCTCTCCTTTTTTGGCAACTCCTATTTTCTTGATTTCTTTCCCCCTTTATCTGGAAGCTCTGGAGGCCCAACTCTAGGTCCTGCACCAAGCAGCGAACCAAGCTGCAACCGCAGTGAATGCTAGGGGCGCCACGCTCACCGACCGCCTCCAGGACATCCCCAACCGCGCTAGGGAGATCGCCGGCCACGGAGCTCATCATGGGGCCGCCACTGCTATGGCTACAGTGCAAACTCAGCTAAGCCACGACCTCCGGACTCTACACCCCGTCTTCCCTGAGGGAGAAGACCGAGCGGACTTTGAGGAGCTCGTTGATGAGCTTGATGAAGCTGCCGGAGCCATCGGTACTGAAGTCGACGTCGAGGGTGTAGTCAATAGGGTCTTCTCAGGCGAGTAAATTGTATCCATTGAATGCACAAATATTTTGCTTCTATGCTTGTCTTCAAAACTTTCATGCATTTTCGCCTCTATCTGTGATTACATCGACTCTTCAGGATAACCCTCGAATTCTGATAGTGTAATTTTTTGCGCTAAGGGCGACACATATCGTATCGACCATCTCAAATCACGCCTAAGCATCATCGGCTCAATCGAGTACTTTCGACCTCACATCATACTAAAGGCGATATTCCTCATATCGGCTGCAGTCTTGAACCAATTCTTCTCCGTAAGTACTCGGTTTAGGCGTCCACCCATATACTAGGATAACATTTTTTCAAATATTTACCATTTAAAGCTCGTGCGAAATTTTCTCCCTCAAGCGTTCCAAGATATAGGCATTACCAGGAATGCACTGACTTATCCGATAGGGACCTTCCCACGTAGGAGACCATTTGCCATACTTTTGATCTCTAGATCCTATCGGTAGAATTAGCTTCCAAACCAAGTCTCCTTGGGAAAATTCTTTAATCTTAACCTTCTTATCATACCATCTGGCTACCCGTGCCTTGTTTGCTTCCATATTTACCAAAGCTCTAAGCCGGTCAGAAGCCAAATCCTCTAGGCCATCTTTCATCAAACCTGTATACTCATTGGCTGTCAGCTCATTTTGTAAAGAGACACGTCTTGAACCAGTCTTTATCACCCAAGGAAGGACGGCTTCATGCCCATAAACCAATTGGTAAGGAGACACCTTAGTCGCTCCATGGCAAGCCATCTGATACACCCACAAAGCCTCGCTCGGAGTAGTATGCCATCGCCTCGGTTGCTCGTTAATCTTCCTTTTGATTAACTTGATGATTCCTTTATTGGATGCCTCTGCTTGACCATTGGCTTGAGCATAATAAGGAGTAGAATTCAACAATTTAATCCCCATACTGGCAGCAAATTCTTCAAATTCCCTTGAAGTGAACATAGTACCCTGATCGGTCGTAATGGTCTGAGGAATACCGAACTGATAGATTATATGCTCTCTCACAAAATCAATCATATTTTTAGACGTCACGGTCTTCAAGGGAATCTCTTCAACCCACTTGGTGAAATAATCAGTTGCCACCAATATAAACTTATGATTTTTACTGGATCATTGATAAATCTGGCCGATCAGATCAATGCCCCATCCTCTGAAAGGCCACGGCTTTATGATAGGATTCATAGCCGATGCAGGAGCTCTCTGAACATTACCAAACTTCTGACAATCTTGCACCCTTTGTAGTATTCGAAGAAATCCTCCAAGATTGTGGGCCAAAAATATCCGTTTCTCCTTATCATCCAGTTCATATTGAAGGCCGATTGATGTGCTCCACATACGCCCGCATGAATTTCTCCCATTAAACTTTTGGACTCCTCAACCCTAAGGTATTTGAGCAAAACACCATCAATCGTCCGATACTATAAATCATCTTCGAGCAAAAAAAACTTAGTAGCCCAGAATCTCAGCTGCCTGGATCTTTCAAATATTCGATGATCTCTTTTCTCCAGTCATCGGCCAATAACTCCACAGCCGTGATATCACATATCGGCCGATAACCTGTCATCTTAGGAATATGCTCGATATAAACCATCTTTCTCTCAACAATTCAAGACATTCTTCGTGGTAAATCCTTAAAATATCATCGTTGCATTCATATTTCCCAATCAGCTGATTAACCACGAGCATAGAATCCCTAAAAATTTTAACGGCATCGGCTTTAATTTCTCTTAGCAATTTTATCCCTTTGAGCACAACCTCATATTCTGCATGATTATTGGTTGATGTACCAAGAATTGGCAGAGAAAATTCAAAACTTGCCCCCCGAGGCGATATAAGAACTATGCCAATACCACAGCCTTTTCCACAAGATGTCCGATCGAAAAATAACGTCCATAGAGTAGGCTCCACGACAGTAATCTTAGGGCCACAATGTTGAGTAACAATCGGCCATAACCTATCCTTTAACCGCCTTAGCTGATTCATATCGTAAATCATACTCTGATAGAGCCAGGATCCACATGCCAATCCTCCCATTTAAAATTGGCAACGATAGCATGTATTTGATGACATCGTCCATACACACGACGATGCACTCAACCGATAATAAATAATGTCTGAGCTTAGTGCATGAAAAGTATAAGCACAAACACAATCTTTCAACTGGAGAATATCTGGTCTCTGCATCCAAGAGCCTTCGGCTAACACAATAAATTACGTGTTCCTTCCCTTCAAACTCTTGAATAAGGACCGATCCGATAGCACATTCATCAGCCGATAAATACAACTCGAACGGCTTGTTCTTCTGGGCTAGAACCAACACAGGTGGGGTTACCAAGTACTACTTTGTATCATCAAGAGCCTTCTGCTGCTCTTTTCCCCAGACGAACTCTTGATCGGCCTTCAGCTTCAACAATGGGCTGAACGGTTGTATCCTCCCGGACAAATTTGATTCGGATAAACTTAATCTTGCCGATTAACGATTGAAGTTGCTTCTTGTTTTCTGGAACAACTACCTTGTTAATAGCACCAATAATTTTCTACCCAATTTCGATTCCTATCTCATGAACCATAAAGCCCAAGAACGGACCAGCTGATACGCTAAAAGCACACTTGTTTGGATTCATCTTGAATCCATGCTTTCTGGTGCACTCTAGACTCTTGCGTAGATCGGCTAAATGTTCTCGGAACCCTTTTGACTTGACCACAACATTGTCGATATAGATTTCCACTATTTTACCAATGAGATCATGGAATGTATAATTCATAGCCCTCTGATACATAGCCCTAGCACTTTTCAAGCCAAAGGTCATGACAACCCACTCATACTACCCAACATGTCCAGGGCATCTAAATGCATTCTTCGGAATATCTTCTTCTGCCTTGAAAATCTGATTGTACCCCGCATTTTCTATCCATAAAACTGATGACCATCCACTAATACATCGGCCACCGGCATCGGATAACGATCCATCGGCGTGGCTTTGTTCAGATTCCTAAAATCAATGCATACCTGTAACCTGTCATTCTTTTAATATACGAGCACCACATTGAAGATCCATTCAACATAACGATATTGTCAAATAAACTTATCTTCGAGTAACCTAGTGATCTCAGCCTTTATGTAAGGCAATATCTCTGGTTTACATCGCTTGGCACCTTGTTGGTATGGCCGATACCGTAGCTTAATTAGCAACCGATGTTCAACAATCGATCGGTCTAATCCTGACATCTCATAATATTCCTAAGAAAAAAATCCTTGAATTCCTTCAAAAAGTTAATCAACTCTTGCTTACACTCAGAATCTAACTTGGCACTAATAAATGTTGGCCTAGGCCTATCGCCATCACCAATATCAACTTGTTCCAACTCATCGGTTGACGTGAACCTATGCCCAAGCTTGCCTTCATCTTCTAATAGGAAATCATCCATCAGGATGATTCTTCAGAGCCGACTGCTTGGATCGGCTTTAGATCAACATCAGCCATCTTAAGGAAATCACCTTCCCAAATTTTGCTCGAGATGCACTCCACTCCATCGTATCCCCGGACTTGAGTATCTGCCATTGCCAGGCTGAGCGATGATTCTGCATGTACCACCTCGACAGCACCTTCCACCCATTAGACGAGACATTGATGCATAGTGGACGGAACACAGCAATTGGCATGGATCCAATCTCATCCTAGGAGCAGATTATACAAGCCTTTGCAATCAATGATGAAGAAAGTAGTGAGGAGAGTCTTACTTCCGATCATCAGCTCAACGTTGATTGCCCCCTAGGCTGGTGAACTCTTGCCTTTGAAATCCTTGAGCATCATGTCGGTCTTGATCAGATCCTCTTCGCCTTTACCCGAACATCCGGTACATGGCGTACGGCATCACGTTAATGGCAGAACCGCCATCAACCAGCATCTTGGTCACAGGCCGACCATCCACATGTCCTTTGATGTATAGGGGCCTCAAATGCCGACGCTCCTTATCCCCTGGCTTATCAAATGCAGCTTGCATCGGATCCAGAGTAAGTTGGGCCATCACCCATTGTTCTTCTTTATCATCGGATGGAGCTTTGAACTCCATCGGCAAAATGAAGACCATGTTAAATGATGCCAATGGTTCAAACTCATCGGCTTTTCTCTTGACACGCCACACCTGGGAGCTCACACGCCTCTTCCCCCGAGCGTGCTCCTCCTCTTGCTCCCTGTGGCGCAGCCTTTGGATTCTCCTCTTCTGAGACTTGGTCAACCCTTCAGGGAACTATTGGGGGTAAGTCTCAGGGTTATTGATGAGGACATTACTCCTTCGGATGCACACAACACTCCGCTGGACATTCAAGGTCCAATCACTAGAGCTCGCGCGCAACAATTGAATTTAGAGGTGAGCTCATTCCTAAGTACTTCCTTTCATGATTTTGAGAATAGATTACTACCTAATGATTATATTATGATTAGGAATGAAGGAGAGGACCAGGGGATGCGTGGAGAGAAGCTTGGTGTCGGACAAGGCCAGCAAGGGACGTCCAAGACACTTGGAGGCCCGATACAAATCAGCTTCGAGTCCACCTCGGAGTCCAGGAGCAGTCTGCCTTAGATTGGACACCCAGGCCACATACGGAGTTCTATTTCGACGTTCCACATATGCTTCGGAAGATATTTTCATAGAGCTTCCAATGGCACCAGCCCCACGACATAATGATGCCTGAGTCAACAGGAATCGTTGAATCAATTGGACATCCAGAATCTGTCTTGGTGTTGCGTCGCCGTATTTTGGCCTTTGGGCCGTGTATCGTCGTGGAGCCCATTAGGGGCACGTCCAGGGCTCTTCCCACGACCCTAGACTCTATAATTCATTAGCCGTCGTCCAGGTTAGGGTTTCAGGTTTTGCGTAGATTATTCTATCAAGAACAGTTTCGTTGTTCGTCGGTTTGTGAGACACCAACTTGGTTAGTTAATCATACATCTGCAATTTTGCTTGTGTTATTCGATTCGCAGGCAAGGATTAGCCTTCTTGGCGAGGTCGGCCGTGCAACGCCAGTCGATAACCTGAGGAGACGTGGTGCTGCCATTGCGGGGTTCAAAACGTGTTGTTCAGAAGCCGGATTGAACTGTGTCGCGACTCCACCAAATCGAGAGTTAACAGAAACTTTCGGAAGATCGGGAACCCTAGTTCACATTGTTGACGCCAGATTTCGACACGTGTTGAATCAGCGTCAGGAGGAGAAAATTGGCCGATGCGGCAGATCTAAAGGCCACAGAAAGGAATCGGCCGATTGAAGTAACAGTTGGAAATCGGCCGATTGGTGGCCCAGCCTATGCCAATAGGATGGGATTATTTCAGAAGATCCTGGTCAAAAGCTGGTCAAAGGGGGCACGCTAAGTCGGTCGAAGAGCAATTGAAGGAAATCTTAATTGATTAGGGAGCGGCGGCGGAAGATTCTGCGGGAGTCCGTTTCCTTTTTAAAGTCCGTATAGATATAGTAATTTAAATAAGGTTGTAACAAGTCGTGATCGACCAGGAGTCCTAGCTTTAGGGTATAAATTGGAGTCGTTAGGGTCTTGAAAAGATATCAACACATCAATCAACAACAATATTTCTACTTTTCCAGCAATTTACTTTCAAGTCGGCGACTTCGCCAATACTTTTCTTCTTTCACGAGTTCGTACGGATTGGCAGGGCTGCATCAACCTGATCTCCGGCCAATTGGTAGGTTCCGCTTACCGAGTAATATCCAAGCTTTAACTACGGGCGCATCGCTGTGGTTTCGTTTGGATTTATTCACCAGTTATCGATATTTACTAGAATTGCAAGTTTTACCTGTTATTCTAGTATTATCACCAGTTATCCAGCTTGAGATTAGAGTAATCGGCTTCGTCATTGTTCTTCTTCGATTCATCATCTTACAGCCGATTAGATCTGTTTCAAGTCTTGCTTCTGAAGTAATCGTTTAGATCGCTCCGGCAGTTTTCTTTACAATTACTACACGATCATCGGCTGATCCATAGCCGATCATCTTTACAGCAAATCGGGCGATTTGCCGCCGACGCGCTCCTCAGGACAGATCGGAACTCCAGCCGATCGACGCGCCTGGAATTTAATACTTTATTTCCTTGTCAATCAACAAGTCAGATTGACTGGCACGCCGCACGAACCGTACCAGGGCGAAAACCCGAACAGGAGCTAAGCAGATTCTCCCGGGTCGTGTGTCCGATGCTGAAGACCCATCGGCCGATTCCTATCCGGCCGATTTTAGCGCCAACACACTTTTGGCACGCCCGGTGGGACCATCCAAGATCTGATATGTCGAAGAACGCAGAAATCTCCGACAACAACATCATTGAGGTCACAGAAGCGGATCTCAAGGATGACCAGAGGGAAGAATTGGCCAAACATCTGGAAAATTACAAGAAGATGTACCTCCAGTCGTTCAGTCGTACCAGAAGCGGGGAGGCAGTCAAGAAGGCTCCTATTCTAGCACCTCGCCACATCACCATTGCTGAGGACTCGGGAAAGATGTCAGAGATGATTCAACAGTCCGTGTATCAGGCGTTCATCGACCAATCCTCGGTGATGACCAACACGGTGTATAACGCCATCGTCAACTCTCTGGCCAGCGGAGCCGTTCAAGGCTATCAGGGACTGGCATATGCCCCCCCAACTACTCTGCCAGCCAAGAGCCTACCATACACATCCCAATCGGCTCCTCAGCCGATATTGACGCAACGCGAGGGGTACAACTCTCCACCACCCTCGGCGTCTCCAAGATACAGCAGTGCACCATGTCTCCCATCACAAACGCCGCTTCAACCCGTTCAGATGGCTTCTGTGCAATCACTACCTACAAGCTCAGCGCCTTGGGGAACATCAGCTACAGCGTATTTTCCAGAGCCAGCGAACGGGCATGGCAGTTATTCGGTTCAGGTGCCATACCAATCGGCCGCCCGGCCGACGGTCTCCCAGTATCAGCCGATCTTATCAGAAATCGGCAGGGGGGCAAACACTGTGGAAGCATTCAGAGGCACGGCGCCAGCAGTGACGTACGAAGGGGGTGCGGACTCGTTTCGCCATCAACTATCGGCCGCTCAGCAAAATTCGCCGATTCATCACCCGGCCATACCAGCCCTTCAGCACATGCCCGCGCCGCGAACAGGTGTTCATCAGCAGCAGGTGGACTGGACAGCAAGAATAGCAGAAGTGATCCAAGATCAGTTTGGATTGAAGCCGAAAGTTCAAACTTATACTTACAAGATGCCGTATCCATCGGCCTATGACTCGCTGCCGTTCCCACACCGCTACAAAGTTCCTGATTTCACCAAGTTCTCAGGGACGGACGATACATCCACTGTGGAGCATATCAACCGATTCATCATCCAGTGCGGAGAAGCTGCCACGCAAGATGCTCTGAGGGTGCGTTTATTTTCATCGTCTCTGTCCGGATCGGCCTTCCAGTGGTTCACCACTTTACCGCCAAATTCTATCGTCACTTGGGCCGATCTGGAGAAACAATTCCACAAGTACTTCTATGCAGGAGTACACGAGATGAAGATCTCGGATTTGACCAGCCTCAGGCAGAGGAGCGATGAACCAGTAACGGGGTATATACAGAGGTTCAGAGAAGTCAGGAACAAATGCTACAGTCTGACTCTAACCGATTCACAGTTGGCCGATATCGCTTTCCAAGGTCTCTTGCCACAAATCAAAGAGAGATATACTGCCCAAGAGTTTGAAAGCCTGAGCCAAATCGTCCACCGATTATCAGGGCAAGAGGTCCGACCGTTTGAACAGCGGAGGAACTTCCAAAAGAAGGTGGCATACTTGGAGGGATCTGAATCCGATGCGGAAGAAGAAATCGGCCTGGCAGAGTGGGTAAAAGGGAAAAAACCAATAACTTGCCCCTTTGGCAAGAAGGAGCCAGAGACATTCGGCTTTGACACGTCAAAGGCCGATAAAATTTTTGATCTACTGCTTCAGGAAGGGCAGATTAAGCTGTCTCAACATCACACCATCCCCACGGCCGATCAAATTAAGAAGATGAAATACGGCAAGTGGCACAACGCTACTTCTCATGACACAAATGAATGTAAAGTCTTCCGCCAGCAGATACAATCGGCCATTGAGCAGGGGCGGCTTAAATTTAAAATTCCAACCAAATCGGCAAAGCCGATGAAGATAGATCAGCACCCTTTCCCGACCAACATGGTTAATGCTGGAGGAGACTCAAGTCAAACCAAGGTGCTGACGTCAGAATCGGCGAGAAGAGGCGGCGCCGTCGACCCCAGGAGGCAGATCACGACGGAAGAAATCAGAAGGAACAGGCGAGGGCCAGAACGACCACACAAGCCTGTCACCTCCCAACTCTTACTCAGTAAATATCGGCAGCAGCAAGAACAAGCAAGATACCGGGAAGAGGCGATACGCCGGCATGAAGATCACTGGCAATGTCCGTTCTTCATCCACTGCTGGGAGAACGATATCAGATTGCCGTCTGCCGATAACTGTCCGGAGTGTAACGGATTGAGCTGCAACGATCGCCCGAGGCCACACTCTAGGGATAGAGGATCTGAGCCGATCAGCAGAAATCGATGCGAGGAACAGCGCGTTTCGGTGCATGATCGGCTGGGGGGCAGAGTTGACCAGTACAACAGGTCAAAAAGCAAGATCGGCCAGCGCGATGGACTGGGGGGCAGGATCAGCGCGCACGATCGGCTGGAAGAGATGGCCGATGATAGGGTATCAGACGAAGATCCCCTAGGAAGGGAACCAGATTGGGAACATGCCAGATCATCGGCCAAACCAGCAAACCCCAGGTGGTGTCCCGATGGCCTATCCAGATCCCAGAAGTGAAGGATCCAACGCCTACGCCAGTGGGAACACCAAGAAGAAGAACAGAGACATGTGCCAGAGAGAAGGAATGTTAAATCTCGAGTTTGGCGCCCAAAGAAAAATGATCAGGAAACGAACAACCAAGAATCGGCAGCCGAAATTGATATGGTATTCATACTGCCGATGGAGTTCATGGCGCCCAATGATCGAGATAAAGTAACAAGAACAGAATAAGAACAAATGGCACAACTGGTATTAGAGCCGATGACGGCTACGTTTGAGAAACCAAAAGAAGAAAAATGGCAGCATCTCAAAGCGCTGTTTCTCAAGGGCTATGTCAACGGGAGACCCGTCACCAGATTACTGGTAGATGGAGGCGCGAAAGTTAACATCATGCCGTACGCCATGTTCCGCAAGCTGGGCAAGGGCGATAATGACCTCACCAAGACCGACATGATGCTAAAGGATTTCGAAGGCAACGTGCCACCCGCCCGCGGAGCGCTCTGCGTCGACCTCACCATCGGCAGTAAGACCCTCCCTACAACTTTCTTCGTTATTAATGGCAAGGGGTCCTATAATATGCTGCTTGGTCGCGACTGGATACACGCAAACTGTTGTGTCCCATCTACTATGCATCAATGCCTTGTGCAATGGGTCGACAACAGTACAGAGATAGTCGCTGCCGATTCCGTCTACAGCGCTGCAGCGGCCGACACGCAACAGTGGAGCTGCGAGCACGTCAAGTGTATATCTGGCAGGACTTGGGACACTGACTTCCTGAAAGCGTCCGATTTCGGTCTACAGCCGATCCAAGCAGTCGGCTCTGAAGATTCAGAATAAATGGATCAGCTCGTCCGAGAAGATGGGAAGCTTGGGCATGGGTTTACGTCGGCCGATTTATTAGAGATGGTAGATTTGGGAGATAGCAGCAAATAAAGGCCGACGTACATTAGTGCCAATTTGGATTCTGAATACAAATGTAAATTGATAAGTTTATTAAAAGAGTTCAGGGATTGCTTTGCTTGGTAATACCATGAAATGCCAGGACTAGACCGGTCTATTGTTGAACACCGGTTACCTATAAAATCAGGATATCGGCCATATCAGCAACCTGCACGACGGTGTAACCCCAAGATTCTACCTGGCATAAAGGCCGAGATTACAAAGTTGATTGAGGCAGGATTTATTCGGCAGTGCCGCTACGCCGAATGGATTTCTAACATTGTGCCTGTATACAAAAAGAATGGAAAATTGCGTGTGTGCATCGATTTCAGGAACTTAAATCAGGCTACACCGATGGATGGATATCCGATGCCGACGGCCGATATCTTGGTGGATGCTGCCGCAGGCCACAAAGTCATAAGTTTCATGGATGGGAATGCCGGGTACAATCAGATATTAATGGCCGAGGAAGATATTTCGAAAACGGCTTTTAGGTGCCCAGGCCGTCTTGGTTTATTTGAATGGGTGGTTATGACTTTCGGCTTGACGAACGCCGGTGCTACATATCAACGGGCCATGAACTACATCTTCCACAAGCTCATTGGTTCATCGGTGGAAATTTATATAGATGACGTCGTGGTCAAGTCAAAAGGTCACCAAGATCATCTGGCCGATTTACAGGAAGTGCTGGAGTACACAAGGAAACATGGGCTGAAGATGAACCCAAACAAGTGTGCATTTGGTGTATCGGCCGGACAATTCTTAGGATTTATGGTCCATGAGCACGGGATAGAAGTCAACCGCAAGACCATAGACGCCATCAACAAAGTGGTGGCCCCACAAAATAAAACTGAACTGCAGTCCCTCATCGGCAAGGTCAATTTCATCAGAAGATTCATATCCAATCTATCAGGACGTATTCAGGCTCTTACCCCTCTGTTGAAATTAAAGCCCGATCAGGAATTCATATGGGGAGAAGGACAGCGCAAGGCACTGGAGAATATCAAGCAGTATCTGGTTTCACCTCCGGTATTAGCTCCACCACAGCCTAGTAAGCCGTTCAAGTTATAGTTATCGGCTGATGAACAGGCTATTGGATCGGCGTTGGTACAAGAGTTTGAGGGGAAAGAACGAGTGGTATACTACGTCAGCAGAAGACTTTTAGACGCCGAAACAAGATATTCCTCGGTGGAGCGATTATGCTTGTGCTTGTACTTTTCATGTACTAAGCTCAGGCACTATTTGCTGTCGGCAGAATGCACAGTCATGTGCAAGGATGATGTGGTGAAGTATATGCTATAATTGCCGATTTTTAAAGGGCGGATTGGAAAATGGATCCTGGCTTTGTCAGAATTCGATTTAAGGTACGAATCGGCCAAGGCCGTCAAAGGTCAAGTGATGGCCGATTTCGTAGTTCAGCATTGTGGACCAGAAATCGCCACCGTTGAACCAGTTCCATGGACTCTATATTTTGATGGTTCCTCGTGTGGGGTCGGATCAGAGATCGGTATTGTTCTTGTGTCGCCTCGGGGGGCAAGTTATGATTTCTCTCTGCCGATAGAAGCCTCTGCAACTAATAACCAGGCGGAATATCGAGCTGTTCTAAAAGGCATCCAATTATTAAGGGAAGTCAGAGCTGATGCAGTCGAAATTTTCGGGGATTCCAAGCTCATTGTGGATCAGTTGACGGGGCGATCTGAGTGCAAGGATGATATCTTGAGGATTTATTATGAGGATTGTCTTCAACTTTTAAAAGAGTTCAAGTCTGCAATAATTGAGCATATCCCCAGGGATTATAATGAAGAAGCCAACAGATTGGCCCAACATGCTTCTGGATATCGGCCGATTCAAGGAGCAATGACGCTAGAGCTCGCGGCCCATGACTGGCGAAAGGATATCGCCGATTACTTGAGAAATCCATCCCAAAAGGTGGATCGGCGAACACGTTTTCAGGCTACAAAATATGCGTTGCTTGAGGATGATTTATTTTATCGGACGATTGATGGAGTCCTTCTCAAATGCCTGGGAACAGAAGAGGCAAAGGTTCTGATGGGAGAAATCCATGAAGGCGTGTGTGGAGCTCATCAATCGGCTCACAAAATGAAATGGATGATCAGGAACAATGGATATTACTGGCCGACCATCCTTGAAGATTGTTTCAAGTACTACAAAGGATGCCAAGACTGTCAGAGATTTGGCAGTGTGCAGCGCGCACCAGCATCGGCTATGAATCCAATAATTAAGCCGTGGCCATTCAGAGGTTGGGGAATAGATCTCATCGGACAGATTCATCCTCCATCTAGCAAAGGGCATAAGTTCATATTGGTAGCTACAAATTATTTTACTAAGTGGGTGGAGGCAGTTCCTTTAAGGAACGTGACATCGGCCGATATGATTGAATTTGTTAAAAGCCATATTATATATCGATTTGGTATTCCTCAAACCATCACAACTGACCAAGGGACAATGTTCACTTCTGGAGAATTCGGAGAGTTCGCCGCCGATATGGGAATTAAATTATTAAATTCTTCTCCATACTATGCTCAAGCCAATGGCCAAGCAGAGTCGTCTAACAAGGGGATAATCAAGCTAATCAAGAGGAAGATAGAAGAGCAACCCAAGAAGTGGCATATGTCTTTGGCTGAATCTTTATGGGCATATAGGATGGCTTGTCATGGGGCCACTAAAATATCCCCTTATCATTTGGTTTATGGTCATGAGGCGGTCTTGCCATGGGAGGTAAGGACAGGGTCAAGACGTATATCGTTACAAGATCAATTAACGGCCGATGACTATTCCTTTCTCATGAAAGACGAGCTTGATGATTCAGCGGGTTTACGGTTGAGAGCCCTGATTAGCATAGAAGAAAATAAGAAAAGGGTAGCCAGATGGTATGACAAAAAGGTCAAGGTTAAACAGTTCTCTCTGGGAGATTTGGTATGGAAGTTGGTGCTGCCGATAGGATCTAAAGATCCCAAATTCGGTAAATGGTCACCCACTTGGGAAGAGCCGTATAGAATCGGCCGATGTGCCCCTGGAAATGCATATATTCTGGAGACAGTCGAAGGGGAGGAATTCCCAAGAGCTTTAAATGGACGATATCTGAAGAGGTACTATCCAAGCATTTGGGTAGATGCATAACTTACAGCAAAATATGTCAAGGTAACATGGCCGATTTCTCATCGGTTTTCTGGCTACACATCTGGTGAAAGAAACATTGGTATTCATTATTGAATGGAAATTACAGATTACATGGCCGACATGGTATAAGTCGCCCTTAGAATAAAAATACTGGTGTGTCTACTGATTACGCCTACGCTGGATTTCTCTCTCGATGCGACCCAGTTTTATCATAAGGGTGAGCCTTTTCTCTTTCGAGTCCTCTGCAGTGGCTCCAGTTTCAGCTTGGTTGCAGAGTTCTTTCAGCAGGCGGGTCTTCTCCTCTTCCAGATCTTCCATGGCGACTTCAGTTTTGGCTTTACAAGGAAGTGTAGAACCTTTTTCAGAAGATGGTCGCTTGCGGACCAAAAGATGAGCATTTATGAGGTCCAAATATTCCTGGACAGCGGTAGGGACATGATCTCTGAGTTCCTCAGCATGAGTTCTTATCAGATTTTTGTCTGCCTGTGATAGTGGCTCTTCTGAATGCATGATTTCTATCGCTCGTTCTAGATCAGAGCTGAGACGGTTTGGCTAAACAGAGATAAAAGGAGTTACCCAGTATCGGAGCGATTGAGATGCTTAAGAAAAAGGTAGAGGGGGAGTTCATACCTGGTTGACAGAGGAAGAGGATGAGGAGGACGAATAAGACATCTTGCCGTTCAGTTGGGACAGTAAAGGAAGGAGAGGAGATAAGTAATGCGTGTGCCTCTAGAGATGGTGAACGGTCTGCGTATAAATGAAGAGGAGGTAGATGGATGGTGAGACACGTCCTATCAGAGTAAATATGTTCATAAATGCAAAGCAGACTGAAGGAGCAGTTCAAAACCAAATCGGCGCAGTGACATTAAAGGAGCAATAATGTTTAACATATTTTTTACAGCCCAAGGAAAGCATCTATGGCTACAATCGCTCGTCGTCTAATTTGATCGGCCGAGTCTACTATTCTCTGATCATTGTCGGCCGATCCTGGTACTTCTGACACGCGGCGATGGAGCCTTATTGTTTCACGTGCCAGATGTTGTCTTTCTTGCTTCAGCTCGCCGATGATGGTTGGGAGTTCTTGGAGCTTCTTCTCTTCAGCGGCTATCTCTTTGGTTATCTGTTCCATCTCCTTGGCTAGTTCTGCTCTCCTCCGTTTCAGCCGATCTATTGCGCTGACGATGTCCGGGCGGCAGTTCTCGAGGAAATTGATCCTGTGGTGTACTTCCTGAGTCCAATGCTTGTACGAGTCGACCTCCTCCTGAGTTTTGGCCATCTGAGCACGATCGGCCATACGTTGCAGCGCCCTGGAAACCGGAATCTGCATGCCCTCTATATAGGCAGCATACCCCAAGTTTTCCGACACTTCATCCGGGATGTGATCTTTGACCTCATTGAAAAGTCGTCGGATCGGCGATGCATCTTCCACCAATCGGCCGATGTCACCTTGGAGGAGAGTACGAATGCTTTCGAGTTTGGAGCGGACATCATCGGAGGTAGAGCTCGATGGAACTGCGTGTGAGGCGATTTCTTCTTCATCGACCAAGGAGACAGCAAAGGAAAAGATGCTATTGTTGGGGGTATCTTGCTCCTATAAGGAAACAAAGTAAAGGGTAAGCAAGCGGTGAAAGGAAATCGGCCGATTCTAATGGTAAGATTGTTACCTCTTTGAAACGAATCTCTCTTGCCTGCGCCGGTGGAAGTGTTTCCCTTGTTTCAGGGACTGGTGCACTTGGTTCGCCGGAAGAAGAAGATTCGATCGTTATTAGTTCTCCGCTTGGGCCAGCTTCCTGAGAAAGACATAAAATCCCGTGAAAATACTATGGGAAATTGAAATAAGATGGTAATAGAAATTTGCCATGCCTCTGTGGGTCTCCCGGCCGATGCCCGTTGTGGAGTTATAATCGGCGTACCCAAATCGACCTGCATCAAAATTGGTTAAGTTTTCTGAATATTAAGGATTCAGGGTAAGAGATCGTGTACCTCGGCAACAGGAGCTGCTGGAATCTCAGTCCCCACTTGAGACGTGGCCGATAGTTGCGGGGACTGCGGTGGGACAACTTGTGCAGCCTGGCAAAGGAATAGAATTGATGTCAGTAGAAGATTTGGAGAATATATGAGATAAATAAGATTACCTGAACAGCTTCTACTAATAGTGATGCTGCAGCGGCCCCGACTTCGGCGGTGACTTGGGGATCGGCCATCTCGACAACCGGTAGGGGTAAAGGACCTGAGGCCACGGCGGGTGTCACCTCTACTTGATCGGCCGATCCAACACGGGGAGTCTCGGCCAATACCACTGCCATCTGGCTGGCCGATCCGATGCGGGAGACTTCAGCCGATGCTATTGCCGTCTGATCGGCCGATCCCATGCGAGCTCGCACCCGACGGCTGGTTATCTTTGATGTTGGCCTTTTTTGTGCTCGCCTTGATCGGCCGGTGGAGATATCTCTGACAGTTGGAGCATGGAAGCCGATGATCGGCGTGTATTGGTGATGGCTATCAATCGGCCGGCCGCTTCGGCTCCGCATCGGGGGAACATGGCTTTCAGACTGAAGGGATAAACATAAGTTAACAACAAGATGATAGTGCAGCATTGGAATCGGCTAAGGAAAAAGGACATACCGCTACATTTGGATCGATGTTCTCTGGGTCCAGAATGTTGCAGTAAGATGATGGAGATTTACAGAAAAGATGCTGCTTCCATTCTGCCCACCATAATTTATACTGCTGGGTGGCGAAAGAGACAACTGACCAGCTATTCAAGTCAATGGTGCTGGAGTCGGGTACTAGATCGCACAGCCGACTGTAATCAAGGCTTGAAGTTAGTCCATCTCTGAATTTAGCTTGGCCAGCGAAATAGACTCGAATCGGCAGTTGGCCAAAACCCAGTTGCCTTGCCGCAGCCGATGGACAGTAGAACTCATAGGTGGGTGAGTCCTTTCCTGAGAAGAAGTTGGCCGGCAGAATCCCTGGCTTGATCAAGACGTCCATTAATTCTCTGTCAAAGGTATGAGTGGAGAAATCAAAGCATACGGGCAATTCAAAAATCGGCTCTGCGGTCTGATATGGATGCCAGATGATCATATCTTCACTAAGGCCATTATAGAAACATCTGAAGTATTCATCTGTGCGGGTGGCAGTGAATTGGCAGCCGGGAAAGGCCGATACCGCTTCTCCAAAAGATCTGCAGCGGCGACGAACCGATGGATTCTCCTCTGACTCGATGTTGGGAAAGGTCTTTGTCTCTATCCGCTGCTGAGAAACCTTGCTCATGTGTAAGTTGAGCCAGAGGGTGATGAACAACCAAGGACCGCCTGGGTTCCCTATCGGCTCCCCCTTCAACAGCTTGACGCCGATTTGGTGCATCAGATGGTACGCTGATCCCAGCAAATGTTTACCGAGGGGGATGGCCGATCCTTGTGAAAGAGCTTCTGCCAAAGCTTGAGTGTTGGAAGAGGGGCCGACTGCTCTGCCATAGAAGAAATGTTTCTCCAGCCACATCATCAAGAAGGCAGTATGCTCCCTCTGCGAAACTGTCCCGGTCTTCATATTTTTACTGATGTATCCTTTCCACCCGCCGATTCCTTTGGTCTCCAGCCGATGAGATGGCTTGAACAGATAATTGAAAGGGGTATCGGCGGAGGAAACATCTAGGCCGGTCAGCAGCAGGACATCGGCCAAGGTCGGGGTCATGGGTCCGTGTCCAAAAAGGAATGCGTTAAGTGCATCGGACCAGAAGTAAGAGGCTGCCATAACCAAAGGTTCGTTCCTTTCCATCTGAGACAGGGATAAGTCTATGCACTGGCCGATTTTGAGTTCTTCCCATTGAACCTTCCAAGACCCGGCTACCCTCTGGTACCATTCTCTCCACTCGGGTGTTTCATTGGGCAAGGATCTGAAAGTGCCTACCCAATGATCTAAATCCATGGATGACTGCTTAAAGGGGATCCTATGGGTTTCTAAACTGATCAGATCCGTTGGATCAGGGCTCCCCATAGGGCCCAGACAGATGAGGTCAGGGGATTCTAAGAGAGGAATGGTGATTCGGTGCCTAAGTGCCTAAAAAAAAGGAAAAAAGGGAGAAACTAAGAAAGGGTCCGGAAAATACTGAAGCAGTAGAAAGGCAAAAAGGGAAAAATTTCGAGCATTTACCTCTGGGATGGAAGCCATCGTCGCCGATGACGCCGCTGGGGAAGCCGCCGATTGGGCCGCCGCCGCCAAAGGAGTAGCCGATGGAGCCTCTGTAGATGGGGTGGTCGTCGATGGGGACGCCATTGGGGGACGGAGCAGGCCGCGGATGAGATCGCCGGAAAAGGGGAAGCACTGGGAAATCGAAAGAGCTTGGAGGAAGACGAACAGTGATGCGACGGAGAGAATGCTAGATTCGTAGAGAAGGAGAGGCGGAGAAAGCCAGTACTTAAGAGAGATCAGGGGAGCAAGGGCAAAGATGGTATTTTTACCGCGCCGTCTACACGAGTTCTAGGGGAGCGGTCGTTTCGCGCGCCAGGTTCGAGGGAATTGCAATCATTGTGCCGCGGAACGGAAGAAGATTTTTACTGCGCCCATTTCGAAGGAGAGGATTAAAGAAAAGAGTTTCGAAGGAAAAGTTATATTTTACTCCGAAACTGGGGGGCATGTGTTGACGCCAGATTTCGACACGTGTTGAATCGGCGTCAGGAGGAGAAAATTGGCCGATGCGGCAGATCTGAAGGCCACAGAAAGGAATCGGCCGATTGAAGTAACAGTTGGAAATCGGCCGATTGGTGGCCCAGCCTATGCCAATAGGATGGGATTATTTCAGAAGATCCTGGTCAAAAGCTGGTCAAAGGGGGCACGCTAAGTTGGTCGAAGAGCAATTGAAGGAAATCTTAATTGATTAGGGAGCGGCGGCGGAAGATTCTGCGGGAGTCCGTTTCCTTTTTAAAGTCCGTATAGATATAGTAATTTAAATAAGGTTGTAACAAGTCGTGATCGCCCAGGAGTCCTAGCTTTAGGGTATAAATAGGAGTCGTTAGGGTCTTGAAAAGATATCAACACATCAATCAACAACAATATTTCTACTTTTCCAGCAATTTACTTTCAAGTCGGCGACTTCGCCAATACTTTTCTCCTTTCACGAGTTCGTACGGATTGGCAGGGCTGCATCAACCTGATCTCCGGCCAATTGGTAGGTTCCGCTTACCGAGTAATATCCAAGCTTTAACTACGGGCGCATCGCTGTGGTTTCGTTTGGATTTATTCACCAGTTATCGATATTTACTAGAATTGCAAGTTTTACCTGTTATTCTAGTATTATCACCAGTTATCCAGCTTGAGATTAGAGTAATCGGCTTCGTCATTGTTCTTCTTCGATTCATCATCTTACAGCCGATTAGATCTGTTTCAAGTGTTGCTTCTAAAGTAATCGTTTAGATCGCTCCGGCAGTTTTCTTTACAATTACTACACGATCATCGGCTGATCCATAGCCGATCATCTTTACAGCAAATCGGGCGATTTGCTGCCGACGCGCTCCTCAGGACAGATCAGAACTCTAGCCGATCGACGCGCCTGGAATTTAATACTTTATTTCCTTGTCAATCAACAAGTCAGATTGACTGGCACGCCGCGCGAACCGTACCAGGGCGAAAACCCGAACAGGAGCTAAGCAGATTCTCCCGGGTCGTGTGTCCGACGCTGAAGACCCATCGGCCGATTCCTATCCGGCCGATTTTAGCGCCAACACACATCAGTTGGTAATCAGAGCTTCTGGTTCACCATCAGGTTCGTCCTTAACCTAGTTTGTCTGTTTTCGCTTTCGTCCTAGAGTCCACAAAAAAGCCCAAAAAGTTTTTTAGTCGTTAGGTTTTCCCCATCCCAGACCTTGTTTACCCTTTGCATAATTCTGTTTCAGAGTCCGTAGTGTTGAGTTTGTGTCCTAGTTCGTGTTTTTGTTGCTGGTTTACTTCGTGTCTGAGTTCAGTCGTATGATCCCCGTTCTCCGCTGCCACCACATTCATCCATCCGATTCAGTTTCGACCCCAACAATAACCTAATACGGAGGGTCCTCCTTAAAATAGGCAGAACTTTTCGCTCGGAACTCCGATTGAGGCGTTCCTTGCAAAATTTTCCACATACAATTACCAAGCTTCACCGGGTTTGGCGATTTTAGAATTTCCAAAAAAAATTCAGAAGATTGTCTATTTTTGCTTAGAAGTTCCAGCACCCGTTTTAAAGAAAGCTCGTCATTTTTCTATAGATCACATCTTACGTCAGATTGAGCTGATACTTTGTGCTTTTCCTATTCTCATGCTCCTGGTTGACAAAAAAATATTAGAAAAATAAAAGAAAAAAAATTGATTCTTACTAGTTCTAAAAGACAAAATAGGAGCCATATAGAGAGGATACACTTGATGATATCATGTGCGCTACTCGTTACTTGCTGATATTGTGTCGTTGCTAATCTTCATTTTTTATTTCTTGCTTCTTGTTAACATTACTGTTATAAGGACACGAGTAGACCAGCAATTGAGGACAAGCAATTCGAATATTTATTCAGCATTGATATCTGTTATTGAATTGTGTTCCACTCGCATACTTGGCCTTCCTATAGCTCCACATACTACTTCTGGATAACAAAGGTTGTTGACCCTTGCAATCGTGGGTTACACCTCCCAGATATCCTTTGTCTTCCTGGTAAGAACCTTGTAAGAGCTTGGTAAGGTCTTTCCTTTTGCTGTGTTGATCGAGAGGCACCACTACCCCTGCATAGTAGATTATTAGGGATAACCTTTACTGTTTGTTGCTGTTCTTGTATCTACAATGTCAGGTGATGATGGAAATAACACTCCTAAGGACTTCAGCGAGCGTGTCAGCCAAGAGAAACTACAGGCTGCTATAGACAATGCTCAGAAAGATATGAAGGAGACGGTCGTCAAGGCCGTCACAAACGCGTTCATTGAACTCAAGCTCGGCGACATCATTAAGAGGTTGGACAGGAGGGTATCCACGCTATCCGACAGGATTGCTGCGTTGGAAACTCGTCAACCGACCAATGTGAAGGGATATGAGGTGGGCTACGCTAGTGACAAAAAAAATTTCCACCACATTAACCAGGAAAACTGCTGTTATAGAACAAGGAATTACTACTAGACGCGCGGGTGTAGAACTTCTGTAGCGTGTCAGGGTAGTGCAGTCGATTGCCGGCAATGCAGTTGCAGGACCTCCTCACGTGCGGCTCGTCCTCGTGTAGCAGATGCAGCACCTCCAAGGTATCCACACGCACAGGGAAGAAGCATCGCACTCCGGACTACTAGGTCCGCGAGGGCAATCGTGGGCGCGGGCATGGGAACAGGCGGCTGCCAGCAGGCGTGGAATTAGGGTTAGCCCCTCCATGCGCCCCCCCCCCCCCTTCTTTTATAGGCGCCCACTAATGGGCTTCCTTACCGAGGCCAATTAGTGCACCTAAGGCTAGTCTAATTCGGATCATATCCTCATCAGGCTTCCAGCCCCTTAACTGTGTGACCCTATGGGCTCACGCATGAACAGACATGGCCCGAGTACTCCAACTCAACCAATAGTTGATAGTGGCCTCTAGCAAGACGTGTCAACTTCTATGCGCGCGCAAAGATCATATCAGACGAGCCGTCACAATCTCATATAAATGCTATTCTCTTTGCCTCACGATATTTGGTCTAGCTCCAAGCTGATCTCTCTTTCTCGATGCCGTGATCTGGAATCCTTGGTTAACACTTAACCCTAGCACGGCCATGCATTTCTTGATCCGATCACTCGAGGGGCCTAGAGATATCTCTCTCAAGCAGAGAGGGGCAAATCCCATCTTGACTGACCATGTCTCACAGCATGCTTCTTGACAAACCGGAGAACTACCTTTATGACTACCCAGTTACGGAGTAGTGTTTGATGACTCCTAAGTAGGTCGGTTCACACCTTGAGTACATACGACAATCTCAGGTCTAAGGACACAGCGTACACATTGTGTAATCAGAAATCACTATTTCTCGAGTTGGGTCGGTCCAGCCTCATGTCATTCATGCGCCCATATTATTAGTTTGACATCTCCATGTCTATGACTTGTGAAACATAGTCATCAACTAATACATGTGCTAGTCTAATATTCATGTGTGTCCATACATGAACTCCGACTAGGAACATCTTTAGAATAACCATACAAATAAAGAGTCTCACAAACAATTCACATAATGCCAATCAATACAAGTTGTCTTTCATGGATACTCAATGAACACATAATACATCATGGATACAACAAAATATGATCATCTCTATGATTACCTCTAGGGCATATTTCTAACAGTCTCCCACTTGCACTAGAGTCTAATCTAGAAGATATCTAATACCCATAGCTCTTGTGTGCACTTCATGCTTAGGCCGTGGAAGAGGCTTTGTCAAAGGATAAGAAACATTCAAATCCATGTGGATCTTGCATATCTTGATCTCACCCCGTCTAATGAACTCTCGTATGAGGTGAAATT
This sequence comes from Panicum miliaceum, assembly GCA_032594955.1. Taxonomy (NCBI): domain Eukaryota; kingdom Viridiplantae; phylum Streptophyta; class Magnoliopsida; order Poales; family Poaceae; genus Panicum; species Panicum miliaceum. The sequence goes on from CM064072.1 coordinate 6,786,085, forward strand.
TCCGCAGTACATGTTTGTTCTTCTGGTGATTCCTTGGCTCCTTAGCCTGCTCTATGGCCCCATTGTTGTCACAGTAGAGGTTCAATGGGCTGGACGCATTTGGAAACACACCAAGTTCAATGAGGAACTTACCTCAAACACCTTCCTTTGCAGCTTCCGAAGCTCCAATGTACTCGGCTTCCGTTGTAGAATCAGCCACGGTATCCTGCTTGGAACTGTTCCAACTTACAGCACCACCATTCAATGTGAACACAAATCCTGATTGCGACTTTGAATCATCTTTGTCAGTTTGGAAGCTAGCATCAGTGTAACCCGTTACAGTGAGCTCCTCTTCACCTCCATAGACTAGGAACACATCTTTAGTCCTTCTGAAGTACTTAAGAATGTTTTTCACCGTTGTCCAGTGACTCTCACCTGGATCAAACTGGTACCTGCTCATAGAACTTAGAGCATATGAGACACCTGGGTGTGTACTTATCATCACGTACATGATAGATCCAATTGGCGAAGCGTATGGAACCTTGCTCATGCGGTCCAGCTCATCAGTCGTTAAAGGACATTGAGTCTTGCTGAGATGTATACCATGTGACATAGGCAAGAACCCTTTCTTTGATTGTTCCATGCTGAAATGTTTCAACACCTTATCAATGTAAGTATCTTGGCTTAATCCAGTAAGCCTTCTCGATCTATCTCTATAGATTCTTATGCCCAGAATGTATGCGTCTTCCCCTAAGTCCTTCATAGAAAAACTATTTCTCAGTGAAGTCTTTACGGATTCCAGCATAGGAATATCATTCCCAATCAGCAATATTTCATCTACATACAGGATTAGAAATGCAACAGAGCTCCCACTTTCCTTCTCGTAAACACAAGCTTCTTCTTCATTCTAAAGAAAACCAAACCCTTTGACTACTTCATCAAAATGAATATTCCAACTCTGAAATGCTTGCTTCAACCCATAAATGGATTTCTGAAGTTTGCATACCTTTCCAGCATTGGTCGGATCGACAAAACCTTCGGGGTGTATCATATACACATCCTCATCCAGTTTCCATTCAAGAAAGCTGTTTTGACATCCATCTGCCATATCTCATAATCGAAATACGCGGCTATTGCGAGAATGATCCGAATAGATTTAAGCATCGCTACGGGAGAGAATGTCTCATCGTAGTCAACTCCTTGAACTTGTCTAAACGCTTTGACAAGTCGAGCCTTATGTGAACATTTCCATCCATATCCATCCATATCTAGGACGCAGGGGAGGAAGGGTCGGAGCACGTTCAATTGGATGACTACTACATTGACAATGACGACTACATCTCCGACACACCAGTTCAGACCCGGACGCGGCGGGGGCATTCGCCGATCATGAGCTACCCGTACATGCTCTCGACACCGTTTGTACCATGATGGTCGAAGATGAAGATGACGTCCAAAAAGAGCGGCGCAAGCTCATGAACGCCAAGCGTGCCACACGCCGGCAGCACATAACAGAACAACACAGACATCAGCCTGGCAACCTCTATGACTTCTCCATTATAGACCTCCGCAACATCATCAACGTTAGTCGGGACGCCCGCAACATCATCATCGCCAGATGACAAGAATGCATCGAGGTGGAAGCTTATAGCCCCACCAACTATCACATCTCTCAAGACTACCTGAATCCAACTCGGAAGTGCAAGCCAAATGCTCCTGATGCAACGACGGAGGGATCGACCGGAGGAAAAAGGTTGCTCAGTTCGCAAGAACGCTTCAAACAAACCCTTCACAGGTATTGCCTGTGGCATCCAAGTTCTAATCACTCCGCTTTCGAGTGCATCCACCTGCGCAGGGCCTTTGGGTGTCCCCCACTCAAGAAAGGCTGGAAGAAAGCTCATGAAGGAAGGCGGCAGGACTACTCGAGCGACGATATGTACCAAAATTAAGTCTCGATTCAAGGAGGTTTTTTGAGGATCTCTAAGGTTCATATGTATAACCATTGTTTTGTAATCGCGTACCGGAATAAGCGGTTCTCAAAACCTAAAGATTCTTTCTTTTTATCACTTAATCAGGGAATTGTTTTGTGTACATCCACTTTTCCCTATTAATTTCCAAGCAATTCTTCTGCTAACTCAGCAGCTAGCGCAAATCCTCTTCCTCCCTAGTCGATCTCTTGTCACTTATCCTCCATGTCACGAGTTCTCTTCGTTTTCGCTTGGAGACTGAGGGTAGGACTTGGCAGAGATGGGCACCGGGAAAGAATGGACCAGCTCCTTTTTTCGGTTCAAGAACTCTACCACAATCAGGTCCAGAAGATTACCAAAGAGGAGTCATGTTGTTCATACACGACTCATGTAACCCGATGGATGAACCTAGTAACACTACGAGTACTAGTTCCCGACTAGTGCTATACGTAGCCTTCGTTACTGAAGAGGTCCTCACACCTAAATTCCGATAACACGTCGAGTCCTGGTCATCGACTAGCTCTACGCGCAGCTTGTTACTGAAGGGGTTGCTACACCCATAATCCCGGTAACACAGAGAGTCCTGGTCATCGACTAGTTCTACGCGCAGCTTGCTACTGAAGGGGTCGCTACACCCATAATCCCAGTAGACACTACGAGTTCTGGTCATCGACTAGTTCTACACGCAGCTTCGTTACTGAAGAGGTCCTTACACCTAAAGTCCGGTAACACGCCGAGTCGTGGTCATCGATTAGTTCTACGCGCAGCTTGTTACTGAAGGGGTCGTTACATCCATAATTCCAATAACTCTCCGAGTACTGGTTAACGACTAGTACTACATGCAGCTTACGTTGTTGAAGGGGTTCTCACGCCCATACTCTCGATGAGGGTACCAAGCATTAGTCTTACCACAGACAAGTTTATCTACGTGATAACTTCTTACAAGCCATTCTGGCTAAGCCACAACACTATTTGCGCATGTCCTGACTACTTCGAGTGCTAGCCTACGCGGTTCACCAGAATCCATCACGCCAAGTCACTACAAGACCATCAAAGAGGTCCTCACACCTACATAACTTAAGTGAACCAGAGTGGCCTACGATCCAAGTTAAGACTGGTTTGCCTCCATCCCCGTACGAAACTAATTTTTTAAATGTTAAGTTACTTCCTACATCCAGAGTCGATACACTCGGTGTAGTCCAACCTACGTATTTCCAATTCTTCTTAAGCCCTAGGTTTGTTAAGTACTTTGTGTACTCTGAAATAAGCCCGCAGGTAGAAAAATATCATTCTTGACATATTTACATACAACCCGACAGATTGTTCGTGACATGTTCATGATCTAATCCTGCTCCAGGTTCTATATTATCTTTTGAGCTACAGTGCCAGCTTCCTCAAGGTATTCTGCAAATTGCTGGTTAGAACAATCTGCGGCCATACCGTCGATAAACACGCTCAGATTACACTTGGGCCAAAAAGACTTCACGAGCCCGAGGACATGGGTAACGTACGACTTGGTGGTCTCCGAAAGGTAGCTGGAAATCCTCTGTGGAGCTCCTCGGAGACGCTCTAGCAGAGTCCTGTTGTGGGTTGCTCCTTCCTCCGGAGGCTCCACCATGTCGACAACAACTCGAGCAGCATCCTCAAGCTCCACCAATTGTTTCTGCTTCGAGTTATTTTCCTCGGTCATTGATTTCATCTATTGCATACACTCCGCGAGTTGCTCATTGGTATCCTCAAGCTTCCTCGTCAGGAGTTCGACCTCGTCTGGACAACAGAGTACTTGCGCGATGTCAGTTACCACTACATGAATATACCGACACCAGTTACAGTACTCGGAAGAGTATTACCTTGGTACGACTAGACCAGGGAGTTGTTCTTCTCCTCCAGGTTCTTGATCTCCTTCCTGAGGAGCCAGACTTCTCTAATGCGCTCCAACTTTTCGCAGTTCAACATTCTTCATGACCTCCTCTCCGATTTTGCAGTCTTTCCCCTGTAATTGGCGGAGGCTGTCTTCGACAGCTCTCAGCTTGTCAGATTTCTCCCGGGAGCGATTGGCCATTGTCTGCGTGACACGATAAAAGGTCAGTCAAGCGAGCAGGATATTGAACAATGCATCTTGCAACAAACCAAGCAGACATACCATGGAGAATTTGTACAGCTCTTTAAAATTGTCTTGAAAGTGTTTCAAGACATTAGAACTCAGCATTGGATCATCCACAAGCTCTAGCGGGACAGCGTATCGGGACTTAGGAGGTGTAACCAGTATATCACCCGATACAGTACCCGCAACGCCAGTTTCTTCAACATTCGGCCTCTGAGTACCTGTCACCTCGCCCGCAGCAATTAGTGTTGCCTCCGGCAGATAAGTACTCGAGGCTAGGGGAGGCACAATTGGATCACCTAATGGAATCTCAGGGGCTGGCACCACCATCTTAGGACCCTCTGCCACTTTGCCTTTGTTTTTCCTTGCTGATTCTTTAACTTCGGTGGCAGCAGGGGCGGCGGACCCTGCAAGTGATGGCTTTGGGCCTACCCGAGTAGTGATTGCTACTACCGTTTCCATTGTTGCAGCATCAGGCTCTTGTTCAAGGGCTACTTTGGTGGCAGCGCCAGGCGGCTCTAGGCCCAGATCAGAGAATTTCCTTCACATGATAGACAGTCAGCTTGATTGACTGTAAACCTATAAATTGCAACTGAAAAGTACTCGAGCACTTATAGCACGGACTTTTTGAAGGCAATTTTCTTCAGTTTAAGTGCTTTTGGTGCCGGAGCTGCACCCAAAGCACTTGACGACCTCACCTTGTCATCTGTGGAGAATGCTTGCCCTGTCGCGGTGGCTGCCGCAGCTGGCGACAACTTTGGTCCTCCCGAGGGTAGCATTTGCCCCGGCGCAGTCTCGGCAGAACCCAACAATGGGTCCGCTGTAAAGAAAGCCACGTCATGACCCGTTATAGCATCATCCCCGAGCACCTCTCCGACCTTTTGCTTCATGCGCTTGGGATTCAAAGGGCTCCCACTGAATTTTGAAACAGAGGGGAGAAGTCAACAAAACTCAGCAATGATAACTGCAGATAGTATTAATGAATCCAAGAAAGGGCTCTTACCTTGGCGTACCATCACTTTTACTTGGAGAGGTGCTGGCTTTGCGTTTCCGAGTAGTTACACGAGGTTTCTTCAGGTGGCTCAGCAAGAGATCAACATTGGGAGAGTTTTCTTCCTCCTGCGATGTACCTGTCTTATTGCTTCTAATCACCTCTGCCAATGTGTGATTGTCATCAGATTACTCTTCTTCTTCCCTGCACACTGGATCCTGAGCAGGTCGAAAGCTGAAGGGTCGCTGATGTGTCGACGACAGAGTATGGCGTGGACGCTCGATATCCGACATAGGAGGCATGCTCCTATATACATTTACATCATCCAATGATGGGATTACAAGGTCTGTTAGTACACTTCAGATTCAGGATGGCAATAAGTACTCGACAAAAATGGACGACTACTCATCTTTACCTTATTTGGAGAATTCTTCACATGGAAGAGCTTGGGCACCTAAGGAACCATCTCGGCGTTAAGCAGTACTCAACTCACTCACCTCACAGCTTCATTCTAATTGGATCTTGTCTGCAGTGAACCGAGACGAGTCTAAGATTCCAAGGTACTCAAATCCGAAACGAGCTCGCTTTTGTAATAGCTAGATACGCCTGCCGATCCATGAGTACACCACTGCAGCGCGAGTGACCCCTTCATCCTTTATTTTTTCGAGTAGATCATTGACTTGGCTCAAGTCTCGGGGGCTCACTGTCCACTCGCCGGCAATCTTGGGGCTTCCAGTTGTTCTTTATGGCAATACGGGTTCATGGTTCCCGACATAGAACCAGCGTTCTTTCCACCCGGGTAAACTACTCGGAAGCTTGTATGGGATATACTTCATCTCCATACCTGGCCTCGGTTGGAGGCTGGTTCCACCAACTTCGGCGATGCTGCTTGCTTTTGGCTGAGGCTGGAGGTGGAAGAGGTAGCAAAAGAAGTCGAAATGGGGTTCTATGCCTAAGAAAGGTTCGCAAAGATGGACAAAAATGGATATGTGCAGAATAGAGTTGGAGTTGAGATGATGAAGTTGGACCCCATAGTAAATGATCACGGCGCAGAAGAAATCGCAAGTCGGAATTCCTAATCCGCACTCTACAAAATCTTGGAACAACAAAATCTCGTCGGTTCCCTTGTACGGTCGAACATCCCTAGAAGCAGCACGCCATTGAACAATCTCTTTTGGCTGAAGAAGGCACTCATAGACTAATGATTGGAGGATAGCTTCAGTACACTTACTTTTCTTCCGTGATCCGCCCAATGATGCTACGGCTTGGGATTCTTTCGCTTTTCCCTTGGAGGTGCTCTTCTTGCGAGCCATTCTTGATGTCACGAGGTGTTTCACTCGCTGGCGCTCGGGGGCTAAGAAGGGAGAAGTGATTGATCACTCTGAGGAGGAAAGAATGTCCAGCAAAATCTCGGCGGATTCGTGGATCTGAGAGTATGATGACGGCGCTAGCGTTCTTGCGAAGCAGATCTGGAATATGAAAGCAGTTGCGCTGGCAAGTGAAGGGCTAAAAGCCCTAGATTTACCGTCTGGTTAAATAGCTAGCGGATGCTACAGTGGAAGACCAAAGGTCCCAGCGTGAAAGCCGATAAGTTTTTCTCGGGATAAGATTTGATTTGAGCGGTAATTTAGAGCTCTTTTTGGGAAAATTATTTGATTAACCATTTTTTTCAGGGTTGTCTTCCTGAAAAAAGGGGGTTTCAAATTTTTGAACCAATATGCCCATTTTAACCATCAAGTTAAAATTAGAATTAATTCTACAAATGCACGCTACGACCTTTGGATCCTTTATTCTAAACCTTGGGATTTGGATTTAAGGCTCGGGGGCTGCGGGACACGTGTCATCAATGGCTTATTTTTCAAATTTTTGAAAGATAAGGATTGGAAGATTCAAGACTAATTTGACCCTCAGCCTGATTCTTCAATTCAACCTAAAGCTCGGGGGCTACTCCATATGGAGTGCGAGTTTAATCGCACCCCATATAAAGGAAGACTAAAGAACTACTCGGGGCTTGATCACCTCACAGCCTTGAGGCAGCCAAACAAGTACTCGGAAGACACCTTCAAGATGGAGTTTCGGAAGAACTCGAAGACGCCTTCAGAAGTACTCGGAAGCCTGCAGTACTCGGCTACGAAGAGCTCGGGGGCTTGTCAGACCCGGGGCCACGGGACTACGCACATGGCATAGACTTTCTAGAATAAGGGGTGGGGCATGTCCCATACCTTATACCTGTTGTAAACTACTCGTACGAGAGTAGTACTAGTCGGAACAGAAGGAAACTACCCGAATAGCACTAGGGTAGGACTCTTAAGCTCGTATCTGGCTGGGATTCCTTGTAACCCTATCCCCCCAAACTATATAAGGGCGGGCAGGGACTCCCTCCAAATGAATCAACCCACATCAAACCCTAAGGCAATACAAACCACCACGCAGGATGTAGGGTATTACGCTCCTTGTGGCCCGAACTTGTCTAAATCTTGTGTTCCTTGCACATTCGAGTTACTGATCTCGGCGGCACATCACCTGAAACTTACCACCTCGGTGGTCTTGGAGGTAAAACACCGACAGATAGCTACACATCTAAACAATTATAAAAATGATAACTTCCTTAGATCAGTGGTTCTTCCTATAAAAGATAAGTTTCTTAAGCACTGGAGGAACATAACTATGTAACAGAGGTAGACCCCAGGATATCCCTATGGAATGGAGCTCAGATCTTTGTGAGGTGGTCCTAGACTACGCTCCTGGCGTGCAGAGCACTAGATCAGATACGTCCCGGGTCCTTTATGGATTGGATCTGAGTTGGACTCTACATCCTAGAAGTTGAAACCTAACCCGACTCGTTTCCTTGTAAAACAACCCTTGGTAGGTTCGTAACCCAACTTGTAACTCACCGCTATCAAGCTATATAAGATGGCCGTGGAGATATGCATACAGAACAGATCAACTCGTCTAAAAACCCTAGCCAACAACTCGTCGCAACCTTGTCTTCGCCGAGTTCAAGCAATCCAATATAGCAAACAACAAAGGATGTAGGGTACGTTCTTAGCGGTCCAAACCTGTTAAATCCTTACGTCTCATGTTACCATCAAGGATCTTGTCTCTGCGATCTCCCTCACCTAAAATCTACCATCTGAGAATATCCCGAGAAAACTTGCCGGACTACAAATCCGACACCATGCTTTATTCAATTGCATTTATAATGGACCCTACAACTGAGATATGGGGTTTGAACAATGCTCTAGATTGGTTATGTAACCTCTCTGATAATAATTACTTTCCATACTTAACTAAGGTAAGAGCTAAACTTTCTACCATGTTTAATAAGTATGATAACAATTTTGGTGCAATAAGGATGTAGAGGACATTACAGCCAACCAGTTTTGGTAAGAAAAAAACTGCTTGGGGGTAAATTTTTTTGGTTCTGATGCTATTGGTGCTAGTACATCAAACTTTGGAATTACTTCTGGTAGTGGTACTTCTCCCTCCAACCCATCCTCCTTATCTAAAAGAACTTATGCAAGTGTATTGTTGCAAGCGGCAAGCATTGGTGCTGGTCTTGGTATTGTCTCTGAACTAACTTTCTACTTGGATAGCGACACTATCAACCAGTTTGATGATGATTTTAACACCCCGAACTAGTGGCATGAGCACAAACTAACCTACCCAACACTTTCAATCTTAGCTAAAGATGATTTGTCTGTGCCTGTGTCTACCATATCTTTAGAGTCTGCTTTTAGACTTTTCAGAAAAAAGTCTACTTTTAGTCTAACTGGTAGGATCATCGAGGAGCACCGACAATGACTGACTCCTAAAATGGTGGAGATGCTCTCCAGCATGTAGGATTGGGAGGTTGGCGAAGCAAGAGCGCAACATGTGGTAGAGGACAAAGAACTTGAAGCCAGTTTCGATGATCTGTATCTTGATGGGTAAAATATGTAACTATAATATGTATTTATGTTGAACACTTGAACTATGTAATATTGAACCTTTTTATGTATAGCTGGCTTATTTTGTTTTCTATCTAGGGTTTCTCACGAGGTGTGAGTTTTACCTAGATAGATTTTTAATGAGGCAGCCATTGCACCAGCTCAAACTTGAAGATATGTCTGTGGTCTATTTCTCTATGTGCCTTACTGAACTATGGCTTCTTGTTTGGTTTGAATTTATAATTGTTTATCAAAAAATTTGAATTATCTATCTGTTAGGGTGTCTCCAGCGGCCGGCAACTTTGCCAGCAAAACTATTATTTTAGTTGATGAACAGTGGCAAAAAGCAGCGCATAGCGTTTTCCTCCTCTTCTATCTCGCACATCTCATCTCCCGGTGCTCCTCCCATCACATACATGTTTTCCGAGCATCTCCTGGGCTTCCGCCAGCCTCCTCTCTCCTCCACAGGTGCTGGTGAAGTCGTCAGGATCGATGGAGCCGCCCTTATGAGCTGTTGAGGATCTATCACGGTGCTCCTCCCCCTCGCATACATGTTTTCCAAGCATCTCCTGGGCTTCCGCCAGCCTCCTCTCCCCTCCACGGGTGCTAGCAAAGTCGTCAGGATCGATGGAGCCGCCCTTATGAGCTGTTAAGGACCTATCATGGCATGCTGCAAGAACCGAGAAGCTGCCGGGACGGCACGGCACGACACGACTAAGCCTTAATGCCCAGGCGTGTCGTGCCGAATCATATTGTACCTATACCATGCTAGTGCCCTGACCAACTATAAGGCTGTTTGGAATCTAGGTGTTTATAATAAGTTCTGTCATATCGAATATTTCGATACCAATTAGAAAGACTAAACATAAGCTAATTATAAAATTAACTGCATAAGTCTAGGATTTATTCACGAGACGAATCGCCTACTTAGTCCATAATTAGCATATATTTACTGTAACATCACATGGACTAATTATGAACTAATTAGATTTAATAATAGATTCGTCTCAAAAACTCTTAGAAGTTATAACGGGGCTTATAATAAATACTGTACTATTTCAACCCTCTCAAACTTCAAGAGGAGACGCAACACACCACGAGACTAATCGAGCCACCACAAACAAAACAGCCACGCAATAGGATGCACAACCACAAACTGTTGCATACGCAAGGAAAACGAGAAAGCTCCAGCCCAACGAAAATGGGGAAAGGATGAACAGACTTCCCCCAATCGCGGCTAAAACCCTAGCTTAGCGGCGGGCGCGGATGCCCCTCGCTCTCCTGCTCTCCCGCATTCGCCTCCCGGCGGTCAAAATGCCCAGCACCCGCTCCAACGCTTCCGCCAGACTGGTCCGCGCATCCCGCGCCGACCTCAACCCAGGTGGAGTGGAAACCCACTTTCCTTCCATTTTCCTCCCACCGGATCTTTCCTCCCCTTTGGTAGTCCATTGTTGAGCTCCGTACTGTTTTCTTGCTCTATTTACTTCCCCATTGGGCGCAAAGACGTTATTTTGTTTAATTAGTGCGTAAAAGGACGGGATTGTTCTTGAAATGGTACTCATTATCGCCCAATTTGTTTCCCCTGGTCTATGCCTAAATGTTTTTTTTTACCTCAGAAATTACTAGTACCATTCAGTGTCTAGAGCTGAGCAATTCCTTTCATGAGCTGGGTGAAATCAATGTGCTACCTGGATTTGGTCTTTTCCTCATGAGTTTAGGTTGCTTGTTTATGTGATGCAAGGGGGAAAATGATTTTTTTCCTGGAAGTCCTTTTCTTATATATTTCTCCTTTAATTAGCACTGAAAAATTTGACTTCGCTATGATGAAGGAATATGCATATCAATGTTGTGATCATGTCGTGTGATGAATGCCTTGCTCCTTCGCTACCACTGGCTTAATATTGTAGATACTTGGATCGCAATTTGATGAGAATAATCCCCTTTGTTACAGCTGGCACCAATTGTTTGGTTTATGCGGATGAACAAGACAAGTAGGTTTAACACTTATGGGTCAATTTTAGAAACTTTATTCCAACTTGAAGTGTACATCATCTATCTTAATCTTCCTACACTATTAAGACATAATACCTGACTGCCAGTGCCCATACATGATTTTTTCAACAATTTTAAAATAGTTTAGCTTCTTGTAAATGAAACACGTGTTTCATGCCTTTTCAGTTGTACGAGAAGTGAAACGTGAATCCAGTGTTTCTTTTGATGTTTCCAAGTGTGAATCAACTGCTTCTGTTAAGAGGAAAAGGGTGAAGCGAGAGCTTGAAGTGAATGGGGAGCATCCTAAGAAGCAGGTGTCTGCTGACTAAATAGAATGTTTTTATATGAAATAAGCAAGATTCATGTATTGCTTGTCTCTTGAGCTCTAACTCTTTGATGCAAGTGTACCTCTTGTATTTAGTGACATTTATTAACTCATGCTGTTACATTTAGTACTTCGTTTCATAGTCTCAATATAAAAAATGTCCTATGCATATGCAGGTTGGTATTGTCCCTGACATTGAGGATTTTCGATACGACAGGACCAAAGCGGTTCCATCATCAAGTAAGGCAACCCTGTCTTCGGGTAAGAACAGATGATCAGATAATGTTTTATGAGTTTTACTTCTAAATGATCTTTTGAGCCAATTTTCCATAATCAGCGTGTAAATAAGCTTGCATTACTTGTGGTTGGGGAAAAGTTATTAAGGTCAAGAGTGTCTTTTGAAAGTGCCTGATTTTCACTATCGGGACTATTCTTTCTTGCTCTAGTAGTCAAACTGGGGCTTTTAACTCATCAATGGTTTCAGCTATAGTTACTTGGCCATACTTTGTTGTTGATATTTCTTTCTTCGTGGTATCTTTCATCTGGATAATCTGCTTGCACATCTCTATGTACCATATTATAATATTGTTTATATTTCTGCCTTGTCTTGCAAAAGAGCTCTAACGCTTCCCTTCTGCAGTCAAGGTGGAGGAAAAGGTCAGAGTTTCTTCAGTTATGAAAGGTACTCATATGCCTTGTTGCTTTTCTTGTTATATTATGTTTCCTTTCCTGTAAGCTTATATCAAAGCAAACCTATTAATTCCAACAGTAATTCCTTCAAGTTCTGGACTACAGATTATTGACTTCATGTAGTGCTCACATGTTTATATTTCCTTGGGTTACTAAAATGAAGTCACTGGATTGAAACTTCTGTTCTGCTAGCATGTGGTCAATCTAGCCACACACTCGCAAGTGGGCCATTACACCGTCAGGATATGTTGTGGCCTTTTCAGTTCTCAGTTTCCCATACACAACTGTATAATTCATAAACTCTGTATTTTTTTAATTATGCTTTGGAACTAGATTATATTCTTCTGCTTTCCCCTAATGCTGATGCTAGCCAAAAAAGATAATCTAGTTACACTATCAGCTTTAAAACTTAAATTAAACTAAGTGTTTCCTCATTCCATGCATCAGCGCATTTTTTATTTGTCATTGTTGCACCATGAAAAACAAGTGTGTTAAGATCAGATTTATTGATGGCTATGAAGCATTCGGAATTTTCATTTGATAATTATCCTTCTTATGTTCATCTACCATAAGAAAAACTAAACTAGTCATCTGTGCAGCTAAAGCTCCAGAAAACTGGGAGGCAGTTCTTGGGGGTATTAAAAACATGAGGTTATCTGGCCAAGCCCCTGTAGATACGAAAGGCTGTGAAAAGGCTGGATCTCTCCTTCCGCCCAAGGTACTTTTTGTTACTAAATCATCTTTTCAACTATATAGTTTTCTGTTAAAAGTCTTTTTGGTACGACCTGTCCCAAGTTTCTTTCATGCTGGATATATTTGTTCAGTGGAGCTCTTTGGTTAGGCCTTGCATAGGTAGCATTGGGGTAGCGTAGTTCGGCTAATTCCTTGTGCTGTGTTACCATATAAAAAATGTAGCTCCTTTCCTGTCTACACATTAAAGTGCAGTCAGTCTGTGCATGAATTTGTGCCAATAGATTGCAAATTTGCCACATTTATGGCTATTTCCTTATTTTCTTCTTTACAATACAACTCACGCCTTTTTCTCAGAAAATAATATGTTGCATATTTGATCCATCTAGTTTATCACTTATTCAGTAATTCTTCCATTGGTAAAAGGTTTAGATCCAATTGTATGGAATGAAGCTACGTTAGTTGTTATTATTAATTTATCAATACTTTTCTTCCTGGACAGGAAAGAAGATTTGCAGTTCTGATATCAACTATGATGTCTAGCCAAACTAAAGATGAAGTTACGCATGGTATGTCTTTAAATTCTTTGTGCTCAGGAATTCTTTCTTTTTTCAATTTCACTGCTGTTTTGTACTAAATACTTGTCCTTTAGAAACATGCTGATTGCATTTTGGAGTCAATTCTTGTCAGCTGCTGTGGAACGTCTCTCTGAAAATGGTTTACTTGATCCTGATGCTATAGTCAGGATTGACGAGGCAACGCTTGTGACTCTTATCAAACCTGTAAGTTGCAAGGCGTGTTCACCATATTAGGGTGAATACTATGCGCACATTGTTCATAAGTAGGAGTAAATGATTACTGTACTGGATGTACCCAAAAAATGAATGAACTAAGCAGCATGGGAATAGAAATTCATATGTCTGCTCTTCGTATCACATCAGAGGCTTTGCAAGCACACCAGACTAACATTATCTGAAACAGAAAATTGCTTTAGGCTCATGACACTTAGAAGCAAGAGCTTACAAGAAACTTCTCAGATTGATGTGCCACACCATATTGTTCATGTCCTTATCAGGTTGGATTCTATCAGAGAAAGGCTCAGTTCATAAAAGAAGCTTCTAAAATTTGCCTCGAACGTTTTGGAGGGGATATTCCAGATTCTCTGAATGAGCTGCTTGCTCTGAGAGGAGTTGGCCCTAAAATGGCTCATTTGGTAAAAATATTCTTTTTGTATCCTTCCTGGTTGAAATATGAACATAAACATCTTCAAAGATATTCTTTTTTATCTGAACAGGTAATGAGCATTGCTTGGAAGAATACTCAAGGAATCTGTGTCGACACTCATGTGCATCGCATTTCTAACCGTCTTGGATGGGTTTTCCGGGAAGGAACAAAGCAGGTAGTTTGAGTTTGATTTGTGTTGTGTTATCTCCTTGCAAAGAAATTTGCACTACAACCATTATGAGGCTGGTGAATTGTCCTTACGATGCTATATGTTGTGCACAGAAAACTACAACACCAGAACAGACAAGAATGTCTCTAGAGAAGTGGCTACCCAAGGATGAGTGGGAACCTATAAACCCATTACTGGTATTTTTCTACTGAAGTATATTTTTTATTTTTGGTACCGTAGTTTCTTCTTTTCTTTGTTTATTGAATTGTAAGAGGTTTTTCTTCTAGGCTATCTGAATCCTTCATTACTTGCAGTGGTGCTAGTCTATTATGCTGAAAAGAACTGAAAAATGTCTTGTAGGTTGGTTTTGGGCAGACTATCTGCACTCCACTGAGGCCCAAATGTGACATGTGTGGCATCAATAACCTTTGCCCTTCAGCTTTCAAGGAATCTTCTAGTCCAAATCCTAAGCAAAAGAAAACAAGGTCTTCATAGAGCTTGACCATGACTGAGCTGGCACCGAAGGTAGATAAATATTTTTGGATTATCCTTTGGTGGTTGATATTATTGGGTATTCTTTTGGTTGATCTACTGTCGTGTGATCACCCTTGGTGCCAGTACCATTGGCAAACCACGTATCATTTTGTATATAGCTGTAATATGTTCAAGACTTTGGTTAGACGGACGCATAGATCTTGTCAATTGCACTAACGGGGCCTGCTTGGAAGGTAGGTTTTGGTCCAAATCCTGGGACCTGAAAACTTTTACAGGCCCAGCCCAAAAATTCTACTTGGATGGGTTGTAAACCCAATAACTTGTTAACGTTACGCCTGTATTTGGCCTTTGTAACCGGACTCCAATTCAGACACAAATCTGTCCACGAACTTATGAGTTGACAATGGACTCTGGTACGTGTTCAAACTGCCAATTTAGCTGTTTCGGGCGGTGGGATGATATCCAATGAAATGCGTATATTATAGGAAATGAAATCACAACGTAATCACAGAAACACATTATATATAACACTATAATTAACATAAAAGCTCTTCGTACATATCCAGTATTTGACTTGATAAACAGTCCGTCAAGCGATAAGTCAATTACATATTATGCTAACAATCCCCAAATACAAACTAATCTACCTTTGCTTGTATGCTTGTAATTGTGTAACCGTTCATGTTGGCGTTAAAGGAAGTCCTTTGAACTGATGGTCGTCGGTCCATACAATGGGCACCCCAACGTCAAGTAAATTGTCTTGATAAAAAGTTCTTGCCTCATTGGAACCAACCGTGTACATGTCGTGCACAGCATTAGAGCGTAAATCAACCAAGCCCTTAATGTCTCCAGATGGTGGATGCACAATCATGCTTCCTTCCGTCTCAAAGATAGTGAAGCGACCTGTTCTCAAAGCCCCAACCAAATAAGAAAGACATGAGAAACTAGGAATACAAATGCCTCAAACAACCATTTTTCACACTATCTAGTAAACTGTGTTGTAGTGGGTGTTTCACCATGTTTTTGCTTTTCCTACTGTGATGCTCCCGTGATATTAACATGTATATTGCTCTGAAGCTTTTCAGTATAAGGAACAAGGGCTCACCTGTACATTCAAAGTAGAGTAAATTAGTTTATTGGCCCTAACAAAAGTTTGGCTTAGTTTCTTAGCTCCTTCTCAATTGAACTTGCTTATTTGGCCTAAAAATGAATTTCGTTTTGGTTCTTGGCCCCTCCGTTAATTTGACAAGCAAGAAACACGAAATGACTCTTTTACCCTGCGTGCATTAATATTCTGATGCGATGAAATTTTGGGCCCTAGTCATGAGTCGCAAGTACCCCCAGGTGCCGGGTGCACTAGCACAAAGTGAAGTGGCGTAGTACGAGCCTGGCTGACGGAGCTTACTCGCCCTGCCGGAAATGTGTCGAGAACCGCCGGCACAAGCAGAGCCGCCGCGGTGACGAGAGCCAGATGCCGACGCATTTGCCAAGTATGAGCCAGGCTCCGGTGGTGGCCGGGGAAAGTTCGTGCTCGTCCGACACGGCGCACGAGGTTGGCCGGTGCCGGTGGTGGCGAGCCCGGGGAGGCTTCCCTGAACGAGCCGGTCCACGGTGAGCCATCGCGAAAGGCACTGGTAATGGTGCGGAGGGCCCCTCTGAAAGTCACTCGTCTTGACACCTCTGGAATCTGATCCACACTTGCTATAAACTGTCCAGATCTTTTTCCCCTCTATTTGTAAGACCACGAATATTTTAGAACAACATAAATAGGATTTGTTTTTGAAAAAAACATAAATTAGATTTGACTTCTCCATTGCCTTCGATCTTTTAATTGCAAATCTTATTTGGCGCTAGGGATAAAGAGTCATTTCACGTTGCTTTTAACGGCGTTAGCTTGTCAAATGGAAGGACCAAGAATCGAAACGAAATTCGTTTTAGACCAGATAAGCAAGTTCAATAAAAAAAAGGACCAAAACACTAAGCCAAACTTTTGTTAGCGCCAAGGAACTAATTTACTTACAAAGTAATCGGATACAGGGCTGCAGCTTGACGAACATCCGGAGAAAAATATGGCCCCCAGAATTCCGCAAAGAAGAGTTTGCGCTCTCGGGAATCGTTCACTTCATCTTCATCTATGCTCACCAAAAAGTTGACATGGTACAAATTTGGGTGGCAAAAGGATCTGGAAGATTCCATAACTCCGCAAACAATGTCAAGCTTGTAACTTGGTTCCTGCAATAAGCGCATAGGTTGAGAATACTTAAGCAGCCTGTTACAATAAATGACATCTTAAGTATACTAATCGAGCAGTACAGTGGTATTCACAAATAACTAATTTATAAACTACTAGAGCAGCACAGAAGCATATCACAAATAACTCACTCACTAAGAATAACTACGTACTCTATAATCTAACTATAACATATTAACAGCACGAAGCACTAACAGGTAACCAACAATCACAGAAACCAGTAACCGTCGAGCACTAATAAGCAAAATGTACCAAGCTGCAAAGGGGTACCACCGGGCACATACGTACAAGATTGAAAAATTAGAGAGCACAGGGAAGAGCAGGGCATGGGAACAGAGAGCAGAAAGCTAGAACAGATTCTCCATTTGCGATGAAACAGGCACTGAGTTGCATGCTGATTCCTCTCGGAGGATCGTGTTTATCCTGTCCCAATCAGCATCAGAGATCTACCAGGTTGAGCAAGTAACCGACTCAGGTTGTTGCGCTTAGCAAGGGATAGTGCCATGAGGAATGATGCAAAAGCAGCGTGTCGGGGGTGCTTGGCAGCCTTGGCTGCAGCACTGAAGGGGACTAGAGCTCCAAAAGACATTTCTCCAAATATAAGTCCAAGAGTGCATCGAATCGGTTCAATGCTGCAAGGTCATTTTGTAACAAATTAAACTGAGCATATGCTTCCACTAAAAGGAGCAACTGGAACCAAGAGTGTGCCTGCTCTGTTAGCAAGCAAGGATATCACTCCACAAAAGAGTACCCTTTTTTACTATGTCAGCAAGTTTGCCATTGGAGTAATAGTTATTTTATATCTGTCACATCTAAAGTTTAGTCATGAATCTAAACATGCATGGACTAAAGTTCATTCATCTAATATTTAGTCACCTAAAGTTTAGTCTGGAGTAAAGTTTAGTGCTAGGTGATCCAAACAGAACGGCCTGTTTAGATCCATGGACTAAACTTAGATCTAAAATTTAATCCATTAGGTCATCCAAACAGATGAACTAATTTAAATGTAGAATAAAGTTTAGTTTCACCCCCAACTAAAGTTTAGTCCATTATTAGTTCTCAAAATTCACCTAATTTAGACTAAACCAACAAACGGACTGTGATAAAGACCAAACCACCCCTCACTGTGCGCACTCAGGTACAACATCAACAAAATAATATTTCTATATTTCTATATTTGTGCCACCTAAAATTTAGTCCATGGATCAAACAAGCATAGAGTTTAGTCAAGACTAGTTCTAGGCAGTGGCAGATCCAGGCCCCAAACTGGGGGTGCTGCGGACCTGGGTGCTGCAGCCCACATCCGCGGTACATAAAACTTCAGTATTTTCAAGTGCAAATCAGTTTAAATAGCTTCAAATCAGTTCTAGTATTTTCATATAAAATCATTTTACATTGGACCAGCCCTGGCCCAACTGCGATTCTGGATACGCCCCTGGTTCTAGGTGGTCCAAACGGGGCCAAACCACAGTTCTAGCGCCAATACAACTCTAATTTTAAAATGAACCGCATAATTTGTACATATAAAACTAGTGTGAGCTCTGGATCTCCCGTCGTTGCAAGCACACACGGACTGTACTTTAAACTCATAAGAACTCCATGGATTGACTACTAGTATTACACTGCTTATCAAGGCTCAGGGACGTGCCGAGCCGGCCTGCTGGTGATGCCGGCGTGGAGCAGCAGCACCCACATGAGCGTGATGAGCTCGCCGCCGTGCTGCAGGACCTGTATGTGGCCCTTGACGTTGTCCGATGGTGAGAGGTAGAGCAGCATCTCCGACCAGAACTCCGCCAGGAGCTTCCACACCGTGTCTTGGCCTCCGTCTCCAGCCTCTCCGTCTTCGGATCTCTGCTTTTCAGCCTCCTCCACAAGCTGTTTTCCAAGCCTTGAGCCTTTCTTCAGCACCTCGTGGGAGCGCTCGCTGCCGAAGGAATCAACCAGGCGTCCGTACACGTCAACTTCAAGGTCATCAGGACCGCTGCTCCTCAGCAGCGCCGCCTTGATGCTGTCCTTCACCACCTGGTAACGGCGCCTCGTCCAGGCGGAGTTGTCTGGCAGCAGATCTGGAGCCTCCGCCACCAGGTACATGCAGTATCGCGACAAGCAAAGGGCAACGCCCATGTCGGTGGCCGTGACCTGCTCGGGCGACAAGGGAGCCTTTCTGGAGGAAGAGGAACACCTGTTCTCAAAGAGGCCCGTGGCGATGCACCACACAAGGATCGAATCGGTGGCGGTGGTTACCTCGCCGCCAAGGCACGCCCAGGTGATGCCATGGCGGAACGCTTGGCGCCGGCGATGCACTGCAGCCGTGCCGGCACTGAGCTGCCCGCCGCTGCTCCTGAAGGCGCTGAGGATGGAAGCTTTCACCTCTGGCGGGACGGTCAGAGTGTTCTGACGGCTCCTCATTTGGTGGACGAGCCGTTTGAAGAAGTGATGAGCCCATGACTGCTTGCCCAGAAGGCTTCTTGGCTTGGTGAGTAGTAGTAGGTCGGTCTGACCCATCTCATCCTTCCACTGCTTGGGAGATTTGCAGCGTCCTAGCAAGCACGATAAGATCCTCCGGGCCCAATGGCTGCGGCACCTGATGTAGTGGCCTACAATGCTTATCTTGGTCCAGTTTGAGCGCACGCTGGCAACCATCTCCGACATCTCGGTCCACGCTATGACCAGGGCGAGAAGGACGGGGAGCTTGGGCAAGATATAGTGGGCTGGTCTTTCATCCGAAGGACCACCGAATAAATCGAGGGCAGAAACAAGCAGGATCAGGAAGACGAGTGATAGGACGAGTAAGCAGAGGGAAGAGAAAATCAGCATGGACAAGACGAAGTGGAGGCCAGCATACAGGGTGCCCAATGAGGCAACGGGAAGAGGGGAGTAGTAGAAGTCACTCGCGAACGTGAGCTCACTGGCTATCACCCGGAAGATTCTCTCATGGTCGTCTTCTCGCCCGAGCAGCCCATCCCGAACGAAGCGGAATGCCCAGCTCGAGCCGGCCTCCGCGAGCTGGTACCCGGCGAACCGTCTGCGCAGGCACTTGAACAGAGCGAAGGAGAGGCACAGATCCTTGAGCTGTGGGACTAGGAGGGTTCCACCTTCCAACCAGACTCTGTCCAGTGTGACCAGGCTACTTGCTGGCTCATCTTCCAGAGCCGCCCGCTTGAGACGGTACCCTAGAGGGCTTTCTTCGATGTCCCGTTTTCTCTCTCCCGTCACTATGAGACGGGGTACTGCTGTGGCTGCCGGGACAGCTTCTTGGAACTGCACCATGTAGCCATCCATGAGCTGCACATTGCGGCCGAGCGCAAAGGAACCGGTCCCCCTATGGAAGGCGACGAACTTGAGCACCATCCTGCATGCTCCAAGTGCCCAAAGCGGTGAAATGAAGAGAATTACGACCTCCAGCTTCCCGGCATTGTCGAAGAAGATGTGGTAGATGACAAGCCCCGCCACCCAGAAGGAGTAGATGAGGCTCTCCATGGTCGGCCGGACCTTGAGGCTGTTGATGTCATCGTCGGCGGCCACAGGCGTGGCGACAGCAGCCACAGCTAGAGCTTTCATGTCGGCCTTGGCCTTGAGAAACTGGACGAGGACGAGGGAGACAAGCAGCCATAGCTGATCTTTCGGATCCAAGGACCAGAGATTGGTGGTCATGTATGACAGGACGTAGGACATTAGTGGCAAGTAGGCTGCGGACAAGCTCCAGAGGACGAAGCGGAGCGCCGGATGGCGGCTGCAGCGCCGGCGCGAGCCGAGCCACATCAGGAGCAGGGCATGGACGGTGACGATGGCAACGAAGATGGTAGCCCTGATTGGTGGATCCATTGCTGCATTGACTAGCGTCGGCGTGGCGGGTGCCATCGGAGAAGGTTTGGGAGAAGACATGGTTGGCGACTGCGCTCTGCGGCGGCAAGATTACTATAAGCTAGACATGCAGCAGCTGAGCGCCGAGGAATAGGCTTTGTTAGGAAAGTGCGCCAGTGCCAGCATTCTTAAAGAAGACGGACAGGGAGGGGGACAACAACGTACATACTAGGCAATCTCCAGGAAAGAACGTCCCTCAACTTGCCCCAAAGGCCACTCCCTCAACTTGCCCCAAAGGCCACTAGAGTGGACCTACAGGCTGCAGATACTGCTCAATTCTCAGCATGCCTACTTTGAACAAGTCAAAAGGAAATTCCACTGCTGATAATCATTGTTTGGTGAAGCCACTGCTGAAGACTGCCCCTTGTTTCGAGTCAAGATGGACGCGAGCTGTGGTGGACCTAACCCCAAAAGACTGTACAGTGACCTTAGCCGACACCGTAAGTACACAGGTAAGCAGAAAACCAGGGGCGACCTGACGACAGAAACCATGTGACAGGAATCATCACGTCCACAATGAACAACTTGCTGTTCCATTCCAATTATGTTGCTTTCTGGCTTTTGAGCCAACGCAAACGCCAACCCGAAAGGAATCACGTATAGAAATGCACCCCCTTTCTTTCTTTCCTTTTTTCCTTGAAAAGAAGCATCATCCCCTATCCGATGGCGACTTCTGGTAGCTAAATAATAATAATAGTTTTTTTTAACGAAATTAATAATAATAGTCGTTTTTAGCTAGCTAGCTATAGCAAAAGATTGTTGCAGCTAACGGTTATTAGCTGGATCCAGGGACTAATTTTTAGTCCGGGTCACATCGGATATTTGATGCTAATTAGGGGACTAAATATGAACTAACTGGAAAACTAATTGCATAAATGGAGACTAATTCATGAGACGAATATATTAAGCCTAATTAATCTATCATTACCACATGTTTACTGTAGCACAATATTATCAAATTATGGACTAATTAGGCTTAATGGATTCGTTTTACGAATTAAGCTCTATTTATGAAATGGATTTTATAATTAGCCTATATTTAATACTCGTAATTGATATCCAAATATTCGATGTGACAGGACTAACCGAGGAACCAAAACCCTGAATAGATCATGCTCTTTTTTGCGCCAAGACTTCTACAGCTCTGTGTGTTGGCGCCAGTATTTCTTTGTTCTTTTTTTTTTTTTGCCGAAGAGTGCGAGCTCTCCAATTGGCACCAACTCTTTTCTTTTTGGCGGAAGACTGCAGGTAGCTCTGTTCCATTTGTCGCCAGTACTGAAGGTCTTGTGTTCCCTATCGGCAAAACGGCAGGTTGCTTTTTTTTTTTACCGCCAACAGAGACAACTGCATGATCCTATTTTTTTTCCGCCAACACAGGCAACATGTAGTGCTACGCTCTGAAAATGTTCAGGTTGGAGGATAAAGGCACACCATTGCGGGCCCATGTCCAGTGCGGGTGCCACGGCCGATGCCCCCCTCCGCAGCAGCCATTTCACTGGTCGACCAAACACCCCATGATGTCAAAAGACTCCATGTCGTCCGCAGCCTGGTGATTCAGATCGAGGCCTCCCACGGCCCGCCTAATAGAGGACGAGACCGACGAGCAGAATGCGCTGGCGCCAGAGGTGATAGGAATTCTATGTCCTGGCCATGGCGGATGGGGGCTTTCTAGTCACGAAGGACGGTGGCATTCGTCGCCCAGAACGCCTCGTCCACACATCCTGCTCCTCCCTGTGCGCCATGAATATCCAGTCGCGGCGGGATTGGCTGGCGGCGGGACTAGCTGGCGGCGGAAGGGTTACGATGCAGATGGGAAAACGAGTGGACGAGTAGTTATGCCAGGCCAAGGTACGGGCGGGCATTGGAGTAACCCGAAAAATTCAGGTCGGGTAATTCAGGTTTCCAGAAATTCGGATTTTCAAAACTCAAACCCGAAATTATCCTGAAAAATTTGCCAACCGACATTTCGGGTACCCGGAAACTTAGGTTCGCGTTTTGGGTAATCCGAACTACCCGATAGCGGCGCTGGCGCACTGTGGAGGAGTGGACGGAGTAGAGGACGCTGACGGGGCGACGCGGATGCCGGATGCGTGGACGGAGAAGACGCCAGCCAGTAGCCAAAGCGGCCTTGATGCCAAATACGGCTGGAGAGGAGGCATGCCGGTGGCTGGGGTGACGCAAGCAGGACAGGGAGCGGGGAGGGCAAGAGGCGTGGACGGCGGCGCCGACGTCCCGTCACAAATCGCTTTACAGGATTAGCTTCTTTGCATCTGAAGGCCTCTAGGGTGCAGCGTCGTGCAAGATGAATTGATTGGACTGGAACATTCCACACGCTTTGCGCGCTCTATCATATTCCAGATATACGATTCATATCACTCAAATAATTATAATTGATATATAAAAATATATCAATATAAAAAATAAAGAAGACCATAAGGCACCATTTTTTAAGAGAGTATGTTTGCATATGTAAACATGTAATCGTTTTTTAAAAAACTTAACATAATTACCTGACATCTTGTTAAATATATAACCATACAAAAGTGTTAATTAAATTAGTCAACGTTCAGCAACCTATGATACAAAGGAAAAATTCACCATTTTTGTCGGTAAATGATAGCACCCCGATCCTCTAAGATTGACAAACATTTCTGTCATTTGCATCAGATCTATTTAAGATTATATTCAAGTTCTAATTTGCTATTTATAATCTATGATGGAAGCCCTTCCAGATAACACGGTGACTCAATTCACTTTGATGGATACGTAGCAGCACGCCTCTTATTTGTTACGAAGAATGCAGGCGTGAACTCCTGCACCTGACTCTCGAGATGTAGTGTGCCATGTTTGTTGCTGGGGCTCTTCATCAAATGTTGGGAACACGCCCGGAAATCATTTATGAGAGACATCACAGACTTCTCGGTGCCAACCTTGCATTGCAGCCAGAAAAAGAAAAAGAACAAACTCTGCTGCCCCTGGTACCAATCAGACCGACCCAGGACCTGCACACAAAACAGAGGCAACATGGAGTGGAAACAGAACATGCAAAACAAATCAAGTTGCACACTTATCTGCGTTGAGTGGGATCTAAGCTACAGAGAGCGTGTGACCCATCGAAAGGGTTAATGCATGCACCAGTTGCTTGTACCTAAAGAGAACAAACGCTAAATGTGCAATGATTGACCATTTATCACAATGAGCTACTCTTCAAACTTGAAAGAGTATGCAGTTAGGAATACGATTGTAGTCTATTTCAAGGGAGCAACTAATTTACTGATTGTTGAATGGGTGTAGCATAATCTACATGCTCTACTAAACAAAACAAGAGTCTTTTTTCTAAAAGAGTACCTTAATTGATCAAGCAATGCATGGAACTAAATTTACAATATGTTTGCAACATACCAGTTTAAAAAGAACTAAAATAACAATCATGAAAATGACTTCATACTTCCAGTGTGTCCTGAAAAGACATCAATGCATTTTCTGTTCCCACAATCCATATCTTAACCTGACATAAAGCAATCCTAGTGAGATTTCTTACATGCAAATAATTCATAGGTACCATGATGCAGTTAGTATTTGGGATCCTCCTACATAAGTATCACATACAGATTGCAACTTAGTTAGAAACATACATATAGACATAGCCTAAAAAATTGACTTTTATGCTAGGTTTCTTGTTTCAACCATTGCAAGTGAAGTTAACTTGATCCATATGCAACATGGCAGACATTCAGATATGGCATCATCTGAAAGATCCATATCGAAAGACCACTATACAGTTGCAACACCGTGGTGTGATTGGTGCCAATCGATGCTAGCTATTTTACTTGACCACCATGACATAGCAACGGAGAAAATATACTCTGTTTGGTATGATGCAGTCTCTTCTAGTCTCTCTTAATTGCAGCCAAATGTATATGATGGTTTAGAAGGAAGAAACAATCTACCTCAGCTTAAATGCACACATGATTTTGGACACTGAACTTTTGGCTCACCAATTTCCTCGAAATCAAAGGCATCTATATTTGTAAGCGGTATTACTTGTGACCTCTCTATCAAGTCTGTCTACACAAAATATGTTCTCTATAAGAAATCGACAACTTATAACTAAAAACCTATATTATTCAGCATAAGGAAAAGAAGAGGTGAAATTCTATTATATGATGCTAGGATATGCATATAAATATATACTCTTGGAAAGGAGTTGTTAAGTGATGTTATTTCAAATTTCAAAGGTAAAGGAATTTAAGGGCAATCATCTAAATGCTAAAAGTACAAAATTAGAGATCTTAAATGACATGGACATCTTAAATCAAATTGGAGATAATGTGGTATTCTGCTACACACATAGGTACTGAGTTTTCTTTGCACTCTATGTTTGTTTAAATGAGAAGGCTGAAAACAGATGTATGGCCGTATCAATTTTGTACCATCTAGTGATGGTCACAGACCTATTATCGTTTTCTAGGACCAGGTGCTCTGCCCTCTCACTTTAAATGGGCCAGAGTAATTACATGTTGTCATGGTCAGGAAACAAGGCAAGGAGAAAACCAGAAAAAGCTCAATCATTTTTGATTCCCTGGCCAAGTAGTATGTCAAACTATATTAGAGTGGATTCTTTACGTGCCTGCGCAACTGAACATAGATGTAATTCACATGAAAGAGCAGTCCAGTAGCATTTGTAGGCATCAAACTCTGATTATTAGCATGATAGTAAGAGACAGGATTAAGACATATTCTTACCAGGAATAACTTTCCCCCTCCACTCTTAACGATTCCCTCGTGCCAAGAAAAATCACGACAGCAATAAAAGTCTGAAAAGATCAATCAAACAGCTGAAAAAACCAAAAGAAAGAAGCAATATGCTGAGCGTTAACCATAATCATGAAAACATTCAACTCAAGGTTTGAGAATCATCACGAGCTGCCTGTTCTTCGAATTTATCACCCCAAGCGTGCACAAATTCAGAAGAAACTGATGCTAGTGAACTCACAATTTTGCCCATCCAAACACAGCCAAGTTAAAGTAGCAGGTAGGCTCAGCAGAAGCCTTGAACACGCACTGCAGTTGAAGACTGACGCAGCGGACACAGGGCTCGGCCTTGGGGGTTGCGTGAATAGGCTGCAGGGCAAGAAGAAACGAAAGCGTTGGAGTCATCCAGGTGATGAGGCTGAGCGCCCAGACTTTGGGCGATGCGGTCGAGAGCAAAGCAGAGGGGGGCTCATCTTGGACTCCGCCTCGAGCGTGCAGAAAGCAGGGTTGAGGACCTCACAGGAGCGCTTGCGTGCAGCGGCAGCGGCAGCGGCAGCACCACGGTCGCCGCCCATGAGCTAAGGCGCAAAGGAGAAGGTCCTGCCCGGCGGCGGGCGCGCAACGAGCAGACGGAGGATACGGGTCCCCCGAGACGCACGAGCGGGGCGCAACGGAGAGACCTCAAATGTAGCAGGGGTTGTGGGCCGAAGCAGTGCGACGGCCGGGTCCCCTCAGGGTGCAGAGGCGGCTGCGTTGGCGGCGGCGGAGGAGGAGCTCACGAGAGACGGTTGGACGGAGAGCAACAGAGAGGGGAAAAGGATAAGACGGGCCCCACCATGGGCATGCTCTACTCTGTCACTCGTGAGCCCGCTCCTTTTCCTTTGCCTCGTGTCATGCACAAAGCTGAACTTGTTCTACGCCATCTGCGACGGAAGGCTGATCATATGGCCGTCGTCGCGTGTCTAGTCCGCAGTGGTCCGAGAGCACCCAGCCTGAAAAGTTGCCATTGGCCCCCTTGTTTCCTGCGCGATGGCTCGTTGAAGGCTTTCCACAGCCCCTGTGCGACGTCGCGAGGCGTAAAGGGCCAGCCGAGGCGTGAATCGCGGGGGTTCAAGGAGCCGAGGCGTGAATCGCGGGCGTACAAGGAGGAGGCAGCTCCTTTTAAGAAACCCGATGTCCGATGAGCTCAGGTAGATCGTGTCCATAAAGTTGCAGTTACAGTGGTTGAGAAAACCAAAGTCCTTATGGTCCGACATGCAGATGGCTTTATTATCCAAGTTATAGGTGCCACGCAAGATGGCAACCATGCCAGTGAGGGAACATGACTGCATGCGAGACAATGCTCTCGTGCAAAGGATACCTTGTGGGAGTTGAGTGTCGGCACCGTGTAATCTATAGCATAGACACGGTGTCTAGGCTTCAAGTTCCCTTTATTTGCTACCCTTCCCCACGGTTTGTCGGGTAGGCGGCAGGGGGTGACAGCCTTGTCCGTCCCTTGTAGTCTCCCACATTCGTGTTGGGTGTAGAGCTAATAGCCGAATACGCTTGGCAGACCAGGTGTAAGCCGGTGACCGAAGCAAGCGAGTAATAGCTAAGCTTATCTTTTCTAAGAGTCTCTATGCTTAGACAACCACACAACCCAGGACCATCCTATCTTCTTTCTTTTCCTTGGGTAAATTAGCAAGAAGACCGTTTATTGACGCAAAAACTAGGCGGTGATCTTCACGTACTAGCATACTGAATCTGAACCAAAGGCGTGCCAGTCAATCTGACCTGTTGATTGACAAGGAAACGAGAGGTTAAATTTAGGAGCAAAATGGCTAGTGTACCGAATCTCTCCGATAGGTTGTAACGGCAAAGCTGCCGATGCAGATAAAGACAAACAGCTAGGGGAGCCGATTGTGATGATGTAAGCGATGTAAAAAGCTACTAAAAAGTAACCTAAACAGAGCTCGATAAACAACACTTGAAACAGATCTAAATTAGCTGTGAAACAATATATTTTAATAGATCTGATCTAGCCGATAGAAGGTATTTCAAGTTGGATAAATTGACCATAAAAACTAAAACTATAAGATTTAAACTAAAACTTGCAGATCTAGCAGATATCGATAAATTGTGAATAAACCTAGACAGAAGAACAGTGATGCGCCCGAAGTTAAAGCCTAGGATATATTCAGTAAACGAGGAACTCATCAACAAGCCGGAGATCGAAGCGATGCAGCCCTGCTAGCTCGAAAGAACTCATGGAAAAAGAAAGAAGGTTCGACGAAGTCGCCGAGTATGAAAAGTAGATTGCGGAAAAAAGTAGGGTTTTATTTACGTTGGTGTGTACAAACTTTTTTAGACTACGTAGGGTTGCTATTTATATCCTAGGATATAGACTCCTTGTCGATCACGACAAACACAAAACTTGACGCTAAAGAAATAAATTTCCTAAACAAACTTATCGACCCATGCGAGAGTCAGACTCGACACAAAACCCTAATTGACCACAAAACGCCACTGGCCCAGTTTGGCCCAATCGGCAGTAATGTTCAATCGGCAATCAGCTGAACCTCTTGTGCAAAATCGGCCATGCCTCCAATTGGCAACCCCATCGGCCGGTCCCCATCTGTCTCCTCTCAGTCATCTGAATCGGCCGATTTTCCTCCTTCATTCCACAACGGCTCTTCTACTTCTTTCCGATGCCGAACTTGACACGTGCCAAAAAACGGTGTCAACACATGCCCCCCAGTTTCGGAGTAAAATATCTTTTTATTTCGGAACTCTTTCCTAATCCATGGTTGCTTTCCGAAACCGAGTAGACCTCGAATCCCGCGCTTTTCGCAAATGGCGATCTTGAAATACCATATATGCCCTCCCTAGAGCAAGACTATAAATACCGACCGTCGTCTTCTTCCTCTCGCCGGTTTCTTCTCAAGCTAACCTCCATAGATGTGCTCTTGCCCGCGGTGATTTCTTGAGCAACGACCCCGGCGACGAGTTCATTATCAAGCTTGGACGACGCCTTTTCTCGGCGATTCTACAGATCCAATCCGCATTTCTTCCATGGCTACTCTTGATTCGATCCCCAAGGTATGCTCTCCGTCTCTACAGTCCCGTTTCTTCTCCCTCCTCTTTCATTCTTTAATCTCAAAGTGATTTCTTTTATTTTTTAGAATCTTAGGCACAGTCTCACAATACCCATAAGTGACAAACCTGGATTCGTCTGTTTGGGTCCCATGGGTGATCCTAATCCCTCATATTTAATCAACTCAGAAACCAATAGGATCCCCTTCAAATCTAGCCCCATGAATCTAGATGATTGGAACCAAACTTTTAGGTCTTGGCCTAACGTGGCCATCGGATGGAAGAACTGGTACCACAAGATGGCCACTTCCAAAAGAGCCGATTGGGATCAGTACGACATCGACCAATGCATTACCCTCTCTCTGTCAATCATGGATAGGAATGAGCCGATGCTCATAGCAGCCTTATATTTCTGGTCTGATGTATTGAATGCCTTCCTTTTCAGCCATGGGCCGATGACACCAACTCTGGCCAATGTAGTGATGCTAACTGGCTTGGATATCACCACTGCTGATTTGACGCTCAACAAACCTTATTTTAGAATAGATTGCAAAAGTATTGGTGGTTGGAAGGGTTACATTTTAAAATATGCCAAGACGGGCAGCATTGACACTAGAGAGCACGCCGCTTTTTTAAACATGTGGCTTGAGATACGTGTTTTCTGCGTGACATCGGCAGGACCCACTACAAATCCTCTTGCCTTAGCCGAAAACCTAGCATCAGGGAATGCGGTTCCTCTAGGGAGGCATCTCCTCGGATCAGTGTACCAGCTACTCCACCAAGTATCGGTTAAATTATCGGCTGGAGAACCTATCGGCAATATGGGTGGCCCTTGGTGGTTCATCAATTTATGGCTCAACCTGCACCTCAAGGCCGTTTTGAAATATGATATTAAGCAACTTCAATTTCCAAAAGAGCAACCAAAAGATGCAGAGCCTGAGACTCGTCGATGCACTTCTTTTGGTGAAGCCATGTCAGTCGTTCCAAGTACTCAGTATACCCCAAGCCACACAGCCGATTTCTTCAGGGCCTTCTATAATGGTCTTACCAAAAATGCAATCATCTAGTTTGCCTATCTTGATGACAAAAATCTCTTTGAGCTGCCCATCAACTTCAACTTCAACACGACTAAAACCGATGAAGCCAGCAGGAAGAATCTTATTGCATCCATCACACCTGGAATTCTCCCGGCTAGTTTCTTTGGAGGAAAAGTGCATCCAACATCGTATGAGTTCTATTATCCATTTGTAGCTGCTCGTCAACTGGCTTTTGGTCAAGTACCAATCAAACTGTTTTTCGCCGATGCTATAAAGCCAAGAGAAATATTGTCTACCATCCTGGAACACTGCCGAGTTATGAGCCTAGATCCAGTTGCCACCAACATTGATCTGGATTCTTGGTGTCTTGTACCTTTCACAACTAAGCCATTTAAATAATGGTGGTCAGAATGTCGTCAACACCTCTTCTGTGAACCGGCAACGGTATATTGTCAGAAACTTGACCCTACACACAACGTTTCCGATCAGGTAAAGATCTTATCCTCCGATTGCTATTATTTCCTCTTTAATATTGTTCGCTAGTGTCTTTTGCCTTTTTTTTTTCTCTCAAGGGATCTAGCATCACCCCTCCGAGTGTGAGTCGGAGCAACAAGCCGATTTGTTATGCATCATCATCGGCTATCTCATCAATCGGCTTCTACGCACCTTCCCTCAAGGATGTTGCTATAGGCAAAGTTCAGCAGAAGACCGTCATCAAGAGAATATCTCGCAAAAATTGTACTCTTGATCCATCAGACGCGTCGAACGAGCAGGAAAGAGAAAAGGTTTTAAAAGCAACATCATTTGCGGAAAATGCATTCCAGGTGCTGATTATCCTTTTTCGAACATGTGTTCATACTCACATCATTCGAGCTAACCCTTTGTTTCTGCAGGCCTTACTGGGAGAGAATCCAACTCCTCCGATTGAAACGGCGCAAGATCAGCCGATTGAACCATCGGTAGGGGTAGGAACACTTCTACCGGCAGTTCTAAATCCCCAACCAGACTTAGCTGAAAACGTGCTAACTCAACTGAAATCGGCTGAAATGACTCAAGGCCAACTCGCTAAGTCAAATGACCCTATCTCTGGAGCATCACTTGAAAGGATTTCAGAAAATGAACCAGTAATCAACCCAGTGCAAAACAGCCAAGTCATCATATCGGATTCATCGGCAACCACCTCCGATCCAATGAACACGTCAGCTCTCCAGTACTTCTGATTTTCTGACCCTTTATTCTGCTGTCTGATGATAAATTCTTTTCCAGGATACTTCTTCCAATATCCAATCGGCTGCAATCCAAGAGCCCAACGTTCCAGCTCATCCGATTAACACAAACTCTGAAGCGCCTCCTGAAGCAGAAACAAATAGTCAAGAACTTCCTCTAACGGGAATTGTGATGCCTACACCTTTCGACGAAATCGGATTGAAAATGGTGAGACTCAGTGTCAGCCGATTTTTTCTCATAACCGATCCCTTTTCCTCGACTCAGCAATTAAGTATTATTTTTGCAGGCTAAGGATACCCCAGACAATAGCCTCTTCTCATTCAAGATCGGAGAGCCACCTGAAGAAGACGATGCTCAGTCAACTCTTCTTGCACTTAGTGAGCTTCCCGAGGACGCCAAGGCAAAGCTCCAGACTATGCTCACTCTTTTTGATCAAAACATCGAACAACTGGTGCAAGATGCCGGGTCGATTCGGGACCTGTTCCTCAGAATCAGTGGTCATCTCCCAGAAACAGCCGTAGAGGCCCTTATCCCTGCAGCCTATATCGAGAGCCAACAGTTCGAGGTTTTGAAAGCCAAGCAACAGCTAGCCGATCAATCTCGTCAAGAGCAAATGGCCAAGGACAAAGAGTCTCATGTCGCTCGTGTTGAAGATCTCCGCAGAAGAATCGACACACTACGCTGCTCTCGTCCTACCATCGTAGGAGAAATCGATCGGCTCAAGGCTAGAAAAGCGGATCTGATGAAGGAGCTCAGATTAATCGGAGATGCCATCACTGTAGAAGAAACAAAACTTGCCGAGCTCCCGAATGCCATTGATGGACTTGAACAAGAGAAATTGCGGTATGCTCAGCAAGCCAATCGACTCTACAAGAATATTCAGTCGATTCCTAGATCTGCCGATGCCGACCTCAAGAAAATAGAGGATGCCGATCAGATTCGTTTGCGTGCGATAGATACAATCCGTGGCCTCTTAAACTTGTAATTTTAAAACTTTCTATTGTCGTGCCCATCGAGACAGAATCACATGGTTGTAAATACTCTGACCCTGTCCAACGTCTACATTTGGCCGATTCCTTGAACGACTACCTTCTTTTTCTATTTATAATGCTTTTGACCAAACGTAGGCATTTGGAACGGTCATATTTGACCGAACGTTACTCATCCCTCCGATCTCTTCAATAAATACGTGCATCCATTCTCTTCCAAATGGCAATCACAGAAGACATCAACCCCTCCATTTTTCTTCGGCAAACAAATCCTAAAGAACACCAAATCAAGCCTTGGCATCATCCTCCTCCTCGGTTAATTAGGTGAGAGTCACCAGCTTATCTTTACTTCGCCGACTTCATCATTATTTTACATTTTCCTTTTCTTCTGAAGCCTCCAAACCCAACAACTAATAAACTTGAAGCAATACTACATTTTCCTTTTCTTCTATAGCCTCCAAACCCAACAACTAATAATCTTGAAGCAATACTCCAAATCCTCCAATCCAACGAGAGGCTTTCTCAGGCTGACAAAGATCCGATCCAAGCTAACATTGAACAAGTCAGAGACTACATCCCACCAGATTTGATTCCAGTCCTAGCTTCGATCAATTCTACCGGCCCAAGGCGTTAGAACAATCGGCAGATTCAAGGTCTTGGGCTATTATCCTCTATCCTTCAAGACAAGCTAAGAACTTTGGAGAGCAAAAGGGAAAGTGTCTTGTAGGAGTTGGAGAAGACCCTGAACGAAATTGACATCACCAAAACGCAATTAGGCAAAGCAATCTCTGAAGAAGAACGCCAAATCCATCTACAAGTGGTAAAATCAATCCTAGATTTTCTAGACTCAATGTAATAATAGGGATTCTGAAATCTTGGTTATGATCCTATGCGATTTGCGTCAATCATGTATGAGCCGATGACTTTTCCAAGATTTTATTCTTCAAGCAATCCAAGATCAGATGTAATCTCTCCTTTGTAATCCCATAGATCTAGAGTTCATTGATGTAATTTTTTTCCCTAAGGGCGACACATATCGTGTCGGTCATGTATTCAATCGATGAGAACCGAATCCAATCGTCTAATAAATCCTCAATGATTTTTACCTTGTTATTTATTCTCTGTACTAAAGGCGATTTAGCAAATCGGCTATAACTCATCTGACATCCCCTAGACAAATCGGCTATAACTCATCCGATGCTTCCACACAAATCGGCTAAGCGTCTACCCATATACTAGGGTAGTATCTCTTTAAATATTTCCCATTTAAAGTCCTGGAAAACTCTTCTCCTTCAAGCGTCTCCAAAATATACGCGCTGCCCGGAGCGCACCGATTTATGCGATACGGTCCTTCCCACGTTTGTGACCATTGGCCGAATTTAGGGTCTTTGGATCCAATCGGCAATATGAGTTTCCAGACCAGATCTCCTTGAGAGAACTCTTTAACTTTCTTATCGTAGCATCTGGCTATCCGTTTCTTGTTTTCCTCAGTAATGATCAAGGCTCTCAACCGATATCCCGCCAAATCTTCTAATTCATTTTTCATTAAAACCGAATAATCATCGGCCGTGAGTTGATCTTGAAATGTAGTACGCCTTGACCCTATTTTTAATTCCCAAGGCAATATGGCTTCATGCCCATACACCAACTGATAAGGAGACAACTTTGTAGACCCATGACAAGCCATACGATAGGCCCACAATGCTTTATTCAGAGTAGTATGCCAATGTCTTGGTTGTTCCTCGATTTTTCTTTTTATTAACTTGATAACCCCTTTGTTGGCTGCTTCGGCTCGACCATTGGCTTGAGCATAGTAAGGAGAAGAGTTCAATATTTTAATCCCCATACTAGTAGCAAAATCATCGAACTCTCCTGAGGTGAACATAGTCCCCTGATCAGTCATAATAGTTTGAGGAATTCCAAACCGATAAACAATATGTTCCTTGAAGAAATCAATCATATTGGTTGATGTCACTTTTTTCAACGGAATCGCCTCAACCCACTTTGTAAAATAATCAGTTGCTACTAATATAAACTTGTGCCCTTTACTTGATGGTGGATAAATTTGACCAATCAAGTCAATTGCCCAACCTCTAAACGGCCATGGCTTAATTATTGGATTCATTGCTGATGCGGGAGCTCTCTGCACATTGCCAAACTTCTGACATTCCTGACAACCTTTATAATATCTAAAGCAATCCTCCAATATAGTTTGCCAGAAATACCCATTTTTCCTAATCATCCATCTCATTTTAAAAGCCGATTGATGAGCCCCACATGTTCCTTCATGAATCTCGCCCATCAAATTCTTGGCTTCCTCCTTGCCGAGGCATTTGAATAAAACCCCATCAATTATTAGGTAACACAACTCATCTTCTAGCAGAACATACTTAGTCACTTGGTACCATAACTGTCTGTCAACTTTCTTAGATGGGTCCCTCAAATAATTGGCTATCTCCTTTCTCCAATCATCGGCCGCCAACTCCATTGCCATTGCCCCATAAATCAGCCAATATCCAGAAGCGCCCTGAGCAAGTTTATTGGCTTCTTCATTATAGGCTTTGGGAATATGCTCGATCATCACAGTCTTGAATTCTTTTAACAACTGGAGATATTCTTCATGATAAAGCCTCAAAATATCATTTTTGCATTCATATTCTCCGAGCAACTGATTAATAACCAGCATAGAATCCCCAAATATCTCAACAGCATCGGCCTTGATTTCTCTTAATAATTTAATCCCCTTCAATACAGCTTGATACTTAGCTTGATTATTCGTAGTAGTCTTCTCAGTGGGCAGTGAGAACTCAAAACTTGCCCCCCCCCCGAGGCGAAATCAGTACTATGCCGATTCCTGATCCTACTCCACAAGATGATCCATCGAAGAATAAAGTCCACGGCGCAGGTTCCACCACTTTAACTTCTGAGCCAGAATGCTGAGTCACAAAATCGGCCATGACTTGCCCCTTGACAGCTTTAGCCGATTCATACCTTAAGTCAAACTCGTATAATGCCAGAATCCATTTTCCGATTCTCCCATTCAAAATCGGCAATGACAACATGTACCTGACAACGTCATCCCTGCAGACAACAGTGCATTCTGCCGATAATAAATAATGCCTATGTTTGGTGCAAGAGAAATATAGGCATAAACACAACCTTTCAACCGGAGAATATCTAGTTTCAGCATCCAAAAGTCTCCTACTGACATAATAAATCACTCGTTTCTTGCCCTCAAATTCTTGAATAAGAGCCGATCCGATAGCATTTTCATCAGCCGATAAGTACAACTTAAACGGCTTATCCCATTGAGGAGGCACCAACACTGGTGGGGTCATCAAATACTTTTTAATATCCTCCAATGCTTTTTATTGATCGGACCCCCATACAAACTCTTGATCGGCTTTAAACTTCAATAAAGGGCTGAACGGCCAAATTCTCCCAGATAAATTTGATATGAATCTCCGGATGAAGTTGATTTTGTCGATCAATGATTGAAGCTCAGTTTTATTCGTTGGAGCAGTAACTTTATTGATTGCACCAATCGTCTTTTGACTGACCTCGATGCTTCTTTGGTGAACCATGAAACCCAAAAATTGTCTAGTGGATACACCGAAAGCACATTTATTTGGATTCATTTTCAGCCCATGTTTTCTTGTGCACTCCAAAACTTTACGTAAATCGGCCATTTGCTCCTTATAACCTTCTGACTTAACCGCAACGTCATCAATGTAAATCTCAACTATCCTGCCGATAAACTCATGGAATATGTAATTCATAGCCCGCTGATATGTAGCCCCTGCATTATTTAATCCGAAAGTCATGACGATGCACTCAAATAATCCAACATGCCCAGGACATCTGAACGCAGTCTTAGCAATGTCTTCTTCAGCCATAAATATTTGATTATATCCAACATTACCATCCATGAAGCTAATAACCTTGTGTTCTACAGCAACATCTATCAACACATCGGCAATTGGCATTGGATAACCGTCCATCGGCGTTGCCCTATTAAGATTCCTGAAATCAATACAGACTCGGAGTTTTCCGTTTTTCTTATACATAGGAACCACATTAGAAATCCATTCAACATAACGACACTGCCTGATGAACTTCGCTTCAATTAAACGAGTAATCTCGGCCTTGATATCAGGTAATATTTTAGGATTACAGCGTCTAGCAGGCTCCTGATGTGGCCGATGCCCTGGTTTTATAGGCAACTGATGTTCAACAAAGGAACGGTCTAAACGATGCATTTCATAATACTCCCAAGCAAAACAATCTTTATATCTTTTAACAACTGAATTAACTCTTGCTTGTACTCAGGATCTAACTTAGCACTAATATACGTCGGCCTTGGCTTGCTACCATCACCTAGATCTATCTGTTCTAACTCATTGACCGATGTAAACCTGTGCCCTAATTTTCCTTCTTCGATATAATCATCCATTAGGACGATTCTTCGGAGCCGACTACTTGGATTGGTTGTAGGCCAAAATCGGATACCTTGAGAAAATCGGTATCCCATACCTTGCCCGATATGGAGCTTACCGTCTCACAACTCCACTGTTGGGCGTCGGCTGCAGCAATGCGGAAGGAGGCATCGGATCCAAAGCAAGTTGAGCCATCCCTCCTTCCGTGTCTGACATTTCTCCATCGCTAGCGGGGGCCATAAACTCCATTGGCAAGATGAATACCATGTTAAAATCTGCAGCCGATTTGCTTGTGCCTGCATTATCAGCTCTTGGCTTTGCACGCCATAATTGACACTTAACTCTCTTTTTCTCTAGAGTGCGTCTCTCTTCTTCTTGTTGTTGCTCCCACTGGAGTAGGCGTTAAACTCTCCTCTTCTGAGATTTGGTTAACCCATCTAGGCACCACCGAGGATGCCTTACACCACTGTGCTCTAGGGCCCGCCGTCTTTCCGGTTCGTGACACAACGGCTCTTCGTCAGAGACTCTGTTACTAGCCCTTTCCTCCAGCTGATCATGGACGCTTACTCTCATCCGACCTTTTACTGTAACTCTGCCTCCAGCTAATCATGAACTGGAACATGCTTTTCTTCATAATCATGCCTATCCCTGATGAGCGGCCTTTGCTTCCTGTCATCAAAAAACGGTCTTTTAAAGCATTGACTATCCCGAAATGGCCCATTGCACTCTAGAAAATTACCAGCAGACGGCAGTTTGATTCATTCCTCCCAACAGTGTATGAAGAACGGGCATCTCCAATGATCCTTGTGCTGACGCATCATGTCTTCTTCATGTCATGCTTCTTCATGCTGTCGTTGGAACTTGTTTAACAACATTTGAGACGTCACAGGACGCCGTGTTCCTTTTGAACATTCAGCCTCTTCAATCGGACGTTTCCCCTTTACCTCTTCAGCCGATATTTGGACTTCCGGATCAACGGCTCCACTGGCTTTAGCCGATTGGGAAGTCAATACTTTAGCTTTACCATTGACTTCTACCATATTGGTTGGGAAGGCGTGTTGATCAATTTTCATCGGCTTTGATGGCTTCTTTGGGATCTCAAACTTAAGCCTTCCTTGCTCAATTGCTGTTTGAATCTGCTGACGGAAGATCTTGCAATCATTGGTATTGTGGGAAGTAACATTGTGCCATTTGCAATATCTGATCTTTTTTAGCTAATCAGCCGATGGAATAGCATGATACTGAGAGAGCTTAATTTGTCCCTCTTTGCAACAATAGATCAAAGATCTTGTTGGCTTTGGTCACGTCAAACCCAAAATTTGGAGCTTCTTCTTACCCATAAGGCATTGTTATCGGCTTTTTGTTTCCAACCCATTTAGCCAAGGTGATTTCAGCCTCTTCTTCGGTATCCGAATACTCCACATATGCGACCCTCTTCTGGAAATTCCTCTTTTGTTCATAAGGGTGCAGATCTTGGTTTGACATCCAATGCAACAATTGGGTCAGGCTTTCAAATTCTTGTGATGCATATTTCTCTTTGATATATGGCAAAAGTCCCTAGAAAGCCAACTCAGCTAACTGTGCATCATTCAGGGTCAGACTATAGCATTTGTTTCTGACTTCCCTGAATCTCTATATAGAAGCTGCCACCGATTCATCACTCCTCTGCTTAGACTAGTCAAATCTATCAACTTCATCTCATGCATACCAGCAAAGAAATACTTGTGAAATTGCTTTTCCAAATCGGCCCAATAAACAATGGAATTGGCTGGCAATGTCTTGAACCATGTGAACGCCGATCCAAAGAGAGACGAAGAAAACAATCAGACCCTCAGAGCGTCGGTTGCAGCTGCTTCTCCACACTGAATTATGAAGCGATTAATGTGCTCAATGGTGGAGGTTTCATCCTATCCCGAAAACTTAGTGGAGTCGGGCACCTTATACCGATTAGGAAACGGAAGCAGATCATACGCAGGTGGATATAGAGTCCTGTACATGTACGTCTGCTGTTTAGGCTTTAATCCGAACTGATCCTGCATCACCTCAGCTATCTTTGCAGCCCAATCAACCTGCTGTTTAGGCTGGTTTTGTGTTTCCTGAGTTGTCGGTTGAGAAGCCGATTGTGGCTACTTATAAATCGGTTGAGAAGCCGACGGTTGATGTTGCACCGGTCGAGCTGTTGACGTTTGCTGTTGTCGGAACTGCTGCGGTGGAGGAGTAGCCACTTGCATCTGGTGCTGGTAAATTGCCTGCTGATGCCGATATTGCTGAGGCGTCATCCGTGGTGCCGACATCTGAGGTTGATGCCGATGAATCGGCTGTGAACGTGACGTCTGATATTGGTTTTGTGTAGTCATTATGTGGAGCCGAATCTTGCTATGGAGGTGGTTGTTGTTGTGGTGATGACTGCTACGGTGATGCCTGCAACAGAGGAATCTCAAGGTGCCGGACTAATGCCGTTGTAGTATCATGCAGCACTAGTTTGATCCCATCCTGATGGTGAATTAAAGTACCTATCAGCCCAGAGTTTGGTGTATGCATTTGGTATAAACCGGCTGACCGAGGAGCTGGAGTCCGAGGTGAAGGAGGTTTCGGTGGTGTCTCTAAAGGTGCACTGGCAGACGTGCTTCCGAAATCGGGTGGCATCCCAAGGCCAGTTTTCGGATCCCATCCGATTGGATTCAATGCAACTCCTTGCGCCGATGAAGCGATTAACGGTGGTGAAGTGGTGAACACTTGAGGAGGCCGAGGCGCCGATTGCTGCGGCAAAGGTGTCAATAACTATTGCGGCAATGTGTAATAAACACCTTCAGATTGAATCGGCTGAGTGGCCCATGATTCTGCTGCAACTGCCTCAAGTGTTGTATGGGCACTGCCAATTCGAGCTCCTAGAATTTTATATGTAGGTCCCTTGAAACCCTGAAACACCTCTTCAGTTCTTAGAGCCTGGACAAAGGAATTATGCATTGCATTGGTCATGACATCAGATTGGTTGATTAATGCGTGATGAAGAGCTTCATTGACCATCTCCCTCAGTTTCCCTATATCTTCATGGATGACAATATTGCGGGGAGATGGAGGAGGAAATTTCTTGATAACTTCACCACTCTTGGTCTTGCTAAATGACTTGAGGAACTCTGCCTTGAATTCATCCATAGCCTTTGCCATATCCTCCCTCTGTTTAGCTTTCAGATCCTCTTCAGTTACCACCATGATGTTCTGTTTTGAAACGTTCTGGGGATCAGGAATTGACATCTTGGAAATCTTTCGAGTCCCACCCGGCGTGCCAAAAGTGTGTTGACGCAAAAATCGGGCGGTGACCTTCACGTACTAGCTCACTGAGCCTGAACCAAAGGTGTGCCAGTCAATCTCACCTGTTGATTGACAAGGAAATGAGAGGTTAAATTCAGGAGCAAAATGGCTAGTGTACCGAATCTCTCCGATAGGTTGTAACGGCAAAGCTGTCGATGCAGATAAAGACAAACAGCTAGGGGAGCCGATTGTGATGACGTAAGCGATGTAAAAAGCTACTAAAAAGTAACCTAAACAGAGCTCGATAAACAACACTTGAAACAGATCTAAATTGGCTGTGAAACAATATATTTTAATAGATCTGATCTAGCCAATAGAAGCTATTTCAAGTTGGATAAATTGATCATAAAAACTAAAACTATAAGATTTAAACTAAAACTTGCAGATCTAGCAGATATCGATAAGTTGTGAATAAACCTAGACAGAAGAACAGCGATGCGCCCAAAGTTAAAGCCTAGGATATATTCAGTAAACGTGGAACTCACCAGCAAGCCGGAGATTGAAGCGATGCAGCCCTGCTAGCTCGAAAGAACTCGTGGAAAGAAAAAAGGTTCGGCGAAATCGCCAAGTACGAAAATTAGATTGCGGAAAAAAGTAGAGTTTTGTTTATGTTGGTGTGTAGAAACTTTTTTAGACCACGCAGGGTTGCTATTTATATCCTAGGATACAGACTCCTTGTCGATCACGACAAACACAAAACTTGACGCTAAAGAAATAAATTTCCTAAACAAACTTATCGGCCCATACAAGAGTCGGACTTGACACAAAACCCTAATTGACCACAAAACGCCACTGGCCCAATTTGGCCCAATCGGCAGTAATGTTCAATCGGCAATCGGCTAAACCTCTTGTGCAAAATTGGCCAAGACTCCAATCGGCAACCCCATCGGCCGGTCCCATCTGTCTCCTCTCAGTCATCTGAATCGGCCGATTTTCCTCCTTCATTCCACAACGGCTCTTCTACTTCTTTACGATGCCGAACTTGACACGTGCCAAAAAACGATGTCAACACCGTTACATCTCGGTTCTATGAGAAATATACGATACCCTGAATATTCTCCAGATGAAGTGCTACAACGGTATATCCGTGTGCTTGCGGCTTTTATTCATGAATGTTAAGAAATACCAACAAGTATTTTTGACACCGTTGCCGGGAACGATTGCTGTAGTTGTATTCGAACCTAGTTTTTCTATGTATCCTTTATTTTACTTTTATTCTTTTATCCCTTTATTCTTACGCCTTTTGGCATCTCGCCCACACTTGTCTATACCCGATGATGTATCATTATACATCTTTTGCTCATGTTTAGACATGGACGCTGCCCTAGATCTCGACATCGCTACAGGAGGGTCGTTTGCTCATAAAACTCCGATGGAAGGAAGGAAATTCCTTGACGGCCTGTTAGAAAACTTTTCCTCCCGTACAAATCACAAGGACCCCACAGAGAGGAATTCAAGTCGAGCCATGAGAGTCCCTCAATAGACAAATCCGAGCCTTTACCCTCCACATCCAAAGATCCGTCTGTTGAGCCCTCTCCCGAACCACGAACACCGAAGCAAGAAATATTCAACCTTCAGAGTTTGCTTTCCAATTCGAGGATGACCCTTCTGAAAATCTTTAGAATACCTCGAATCATCTTTGCCAAGAAGGAACCACCAATAATTGCTTCTCCTCCCGATCGTCCAAATAAAACATTTCTTATGAAGGACATGAGGGAGGAACGGACAAACGGAATGAGACACTTTTCTATGTTCCATAAGGGGAATCCCCGTGGAAGCCCAGCTTATCCCCATCATGGAGGACAATATCATGCCATGGCACTTGGCATACACTCTTTTGGGTAGAGTTCCTATAAAGCCATCCAACAAGCTCTTTAAAAGTTGTCCGTTGGGACACATCCTTGAATGCCGGGGGGTCGCAAGTGTCATGCTAATCACAATAGACAAAATCGAGATCAACCTAGACTTTCACATCTTTGATATCCTCGATTCTGATCTCCTCATAGGCTACCCTCTAGAAAACCTTCATCATGCACCTCTAGGGAGCCTCTATAAAAAGATAAGGAAAAGAACTTCTGCCACACCTTGCTTAGAAAATCCTTTGGCGAAGACTTTTCCCAAGCAAAACCCGCTCAAGAAGATGATGCATGTATCTCCATTCGTATCCTCTGAGCCCGTTCTCTTTGAGGTCGTAGAGTCTGCCTACCCCAAACAGTACGACTTGGGAGAAACCTTTCACCTCAGTGATGGCGAGTGACCCTCATCATCCTCGATCGAGTTTGAGCCTCTTCCCACTGGTCTACTTTATGTTGTTCTCGATCATGATCAGGATACAATCATGATGTTCCATGATGAACCTCTTGAGACAGAGAACCCTTGGGCCATGGCATCCAGTGAGGCATTGACTCTTGAGTCCGAAGCAAAGGATTATGTAGATGAGCATGGCAGCTTTATCCTTGAAACACCACCACCATGCCCGTATGGGATAGCACCCCTCCAGACTCAGCCATGCTTTGCACCGCGAATGCTTTCGAGGGCTACAACCACCTTAAGGCCCTCTCTAGCAAAACTTTTAGAAGGATGGTTGTAGATGCATATGTTTATTATAAGCATTGTAAATTTCGTGGATGCACTATGGCACTAACCTTGCAGCTTAAGTACAATCAACGAATGGTGGTGAAGGTGGGAACTACATCATCATTGATAGCTGTAGGATGAAGCCCCCATGGTCAAGCTTGTGACCATAAACGAAGCACTGCTGGGAGATAGCCCGAATTATCATAAAAACATATACATTTTTATATAAACCCTTCTTTCAAAAATAATAAGAGCAAGAATATGTTTTTAGGATTGTATGCACCTTCGAGTATTTTTGGTCGCTAACCATTTCAGGTTGAGATTAAAAAGAATGAAGGGCATAGGATGCCCGAGAATATGAGAGCTACACCAACTACACACTTGGTACTCCTTGGTGATGGAACACACTCTTAAGGAGACACCGACATTGCACACTTGATTTTTGATGTCATGAGACATAAAAGTCCAAGTGTGGGGGAAGATTGG
Source organism: Panicum miliaceum (assembly GCA_032594955.1). Taxonomy (NCBI): domain Eukaryota; kingdom Viridiplantae; phylum Streptophyta; class Magnoliopsida; order Poales; family Poaceae; genus Panicum; species Panicum miliaceum. The sequence continues at coordinate 6,828,646 of CM064072.1, forward strand.
TGAGCACCTCGCAACAAGATCCATCCATACCAAGGATGGTGTTGGTTCTGTCTTGCCAAAAAAAATAAGGGAGAAAAAAAGGAGACAAAGAAAAAAGGGAAAGAAAAAAACAAAAAGAAAGAAGAGAGAGAGAGAAGAAGAAAAAGAGAAAAAAATAAAAAAGGAGAGCGGAACAGAGTGAGAGTGAGTCAGGAAGCTCTACTCGAATAAAAGGCCACCATGTACGTGCCTTCAAGCTGTGGCATTATACGTCCAGAGAAAACATTTCGCTGCCTGGCTCCACCCAACCTTGCTCTCGCGTGCGCTTGCAAAGCCTTGTCATAATCGTCATCCGCTCCTAGCTTTGCGTAGCTTTGCACAAGCAAGAGGAATGCTCCTCTTCCTTTCTAGGCCTTTGCTGCTCCACTCCGATTGGCACTTGCTCGCATGCACGAAAAGAGATGTACTTTGCATCTCCAATCCTATAGCATTGTGCCAACGGATCATACCTCCAAGGAACATGGTCCCCACACATGAGGCATGAGTACCACTTGCTTGAGCTAGCATGGTCAAAGTACAATCCTCCGCTGCAGTCTGCATCAAAACAGAGGAACCATCGACAACCATATGTGACCACGCCACCGCTGCAACAATTTCAAACCATCCATCCTCAGATGGTGCTAGTAAGAATACTTAGGTATGTGAAGGTAGCAACGGGTGAGTACGTGTCAAAGAAGTCTTCTTCTTCCTTTTGTGTGTAATCTTTGGCCACAAGCCAGCCTTGTACTTCTCAATAGTACCATTAGGCCTAAGCTTCTTCTTGAATACCCCATACAACCAACTGATTTGCAATCATAGGGTCGTTTGGTTAATTCCCAAGTCTCATTGGATAGAATCGAGTCCATCACATCATGAACAGCTTCATTCCAATCATCTGCATCAGGAGATGCGTACGCCTCTGCAATAGACGTGGGAGTATCATCCACAAGGTACAGAGTGAAATCATCACCAAAGGATTTTGCAACCCTCTATCTCTTACTCCTCCTAGGAGCTTCACTGTCATCCTTCTCAAGGATTTCCTCATTCTCAACAGATTGTTCAGAAGAATCAACAGGTGCAATAGATTCAGGAGTTATCTCATTCAGGAGCTATCCCAGTAGAAAATCTAGAAGTGCTATGCATATCTTTCATATGAATCATATTCCCGAAAAATGTTGCATCACGAGATTCTATTATAGTATCAACATGCATATCAGGTACCTCAGATTTAACTACTAAAAATCTATAAGCAATGCTCCGCTGAGCATACTCCAGAAAGACGCAATCTACTATCTTAGGCCCCAACTTGCGTTTCTTTGAAATGGGTATATTGACTTTCGCCAAGCATCCTAAGTGCATAAATAAGAAATTGATGGTTTTCTTCCAATCCACATGTCGTATGGTGTTTGATCTTTATTCTTGTTTGGAACTCTATTCAGGACATTCCATGAAGTCAATAAAGCCTCCCCCCACCATGCCTTAGATAAACCAGCAGTGTCTAACATGACATTAATCAAGACAGTCAAGGTGCGGTTTTTCCTCTCAGTAATCCCATTTGATTTGGGCGAATAGGGAGGCGTCATCTCATGAAAACACCATGTTCCTCTCAGAATTCATCAAAGACTTCGGAAAAATACTCACCACCATGATCAGACCTTAGACATTTGATCTTTCTCTCTAAGTGATTTTCAACTTCGGCTTTATAGATTTTAATGTAGTCGAACGCTTCATCCTTAGTTTGCAACAAATAAACATATCAAAATCTAGTAGCATCATCAATCAACGTCATGAAATATTTCTTTCCACCTTTTGTCAACACACCATTTGTCTCACATATATTAGAATGTACGAGTTCTAAAGGTGTCAGGTTCCTCTCCTCAGCCGACTTGCGAGGTTTTCGAGGTTGCTTCAATTGCACACAACTATGGCACTTAGAACCTTTGGTAATGATGAAACTCAAAATTAAACACATGCTGGAAAGCCGAGATATGAAACCAAAATTAACGTGACATAGACAAGAATGCCAAAACATTCGCACCATCATTAACGCCACCGCAAATATGGTTCACTGAATTTTTACAAAATTCTACAAGGGAAAAGGGGAACAAGCCCTTGCTATCATAACCTTTACCAACGAATTGTCCATGCTTAGTGTTGATGTTTTGGACTGCCAACTAGTAAATTTGTGCTGGCGCGTCTGGTTCGGATGGTGTGCAAGGAAGACATAAGGGTTTATACTGGTTCGGGCAGAATGTCCTTATGTCCAGTTCGAGCTGATCGTGTTCTTGCACTAGTTTGCAGTAGGGGTTACAAACGGTTGAGAGAGGGAATGGGTTCCCATGTCTTTGGTGGCAAAGTGCTATGCGAGTGCCTCCATCTCTTAGAGTTCGGTCCCCCCTATGGGGGTCCTCCCCTTCCCTTTTATAAGCCAAGGGGCATGGGCCGGATACATGAGAGAGAGAGAGAGAGAGAAAGAATAGAAAAAGGGGGGTCGCTGGGATCCTGCTGCTCTCCTTTCCTTTATGTGGGCCCCATTGACCCTGTAGATGACGACGGGGGTGTCCCTGCACCGCTCCCTGGCGCGATGTGCGATGTGCGCTTCAATAGGATGGGCAGCGAGGGCCTTAGTGTGTCTGGTGGGCGACATGCGCTCTGACAAGATGGGCGGCGTGAGCCCCTAGCACATTTTGCGGCTTAACCCCCGGCGTGGCGGGCGACGTGGGCTCGCCGTGATGGCCTGTCACCTCCGGGGGTCACGTCAAGGTATGCCCTCGCATGTTCTCATGTCAAAGGCTTGACCTCCCACGTGAGGCTTCACTCCCGTGGGACCCTAAGGGTCCCATGTCCCTGAGATGGGCGCGGTCGCATCTGTACACTCAGAGTCGGGGGAGGCCGAGCTCGTGCCCTCGGGGTCGGGCGAGGCGCAACCCTTCCCACAGGGGTCGGATGAGGCCGAGCCCATGCCCCTTGGGTCGGGAGAGGCGGAGCCCGTGCCCTCGCGGTCGGGCGAGGCGGCTCCGCACTATGTCTGGGCCTGATGCTAAGCCGTCGAGGTTCCTTCAGCCGGTGCGCCGTCCGCGGCCGCATGGCTGCCCGGTCAGGCCGAGCTGCACAGTTTGGGAGGGCTAATCCGTGATTAGCTCCCTAAAGACCGTACTTTGGGGGATCCATCATGTTCGCCCCCGTCAGTAGCCTCTGAGCCCCTACGCGGCTTTTAAGAGCCGGGCGGGGGCTTCGCTTTTCCCGAGCATCGTCTCCCGCGCCAGGCCGAATGCGTTTCCAGCCTCGCATCTGGGCTAACGTGGTTCGGGTGTGTGCTCTTCCTTCCAGGCTCATGTGGTTGCACATGAGCACACCCATTGGGTGCAGCCCCCGAGCCTCTGGTGAATCAGAGATTAGCGCAGAGGGTTCCGCTAGCGTGCTCACCCCAGCGTCCTGATTGACGTGACTGCTGAGAGATGTCCCTCCGCCTAACTACTTGGGTGCGCGCGAGCGCACCCAGTGGGTGTAGCCCCCCATCCTCTGGGTGAATCAGTGATTTGCGCAGAGGGTTAGCTAGAGTGTTCAGAGGGTACTCTGTGGTGATGCCTTGGTCCAAGCGCCCCTTCATCGGGTCTTGTTTCTTCTGACTGTGGTCGGCAGCAGCCTTTCCAGATGTCGGATCATCTGGCGTGGGTTTTCCAGCTTTACCCGTCCTTTGCTTGCTTGGGGGATCATGCGACGCCTGCCGCCTGCTCCTGTCTGAGCTAGCACCCGCCCGCCCTATCTTATCCCGTGCTATCCCATCGGGCCTGGAATAGTTAATGGGAATCAGGGCAGGTATGCTTTTTTAATGCTGGTCGCTTGGTTTTGGACCGTCCATCCCCGCGGCGACGCCCTGCCTCGGTGCGACGCTGGGGTTCTAGTTGTTTCACCAAGTTCAAATCGGCAAAACCTCCAACAATGCATGGTAGAATTAGGCCTCCTAGTGCCCGGGTTTGGCTCATTCGAGCTGGATCCCGGTCCTTCATCGGTTGCTGTTAGTGGATTGACTGCGAGCGGAGGAGCGTGAAGAAGGAGAACTCGAGCGTCCAGATCCTCAACTTCGCCTTCATGGGGCGGTTGCCTTGGTTCTGGTGCTGGTTCCTCGTGAGGGCGGAGGCGGATTTGTTGCTCTTCATGAAATCGTTGGGTAGGTGGCGGCTCGCCCATGTCTCCCTACTTCCTTTCCGTAGGGTGGCGGAGACAAGCCTTGCTGCACCTGCCTTGATTTCGCGCATGAACGCCAGTTCCACTTGGTGCCGTATGGCCTCACCTGGCTTCCCTCATTCTCATCATCCCCGCTGCTTTTGCCGAGGTCGCCTCGCGGTGGCAGAGGTGTACGCGTCGACGGCCACGTACTGCTTCTGCTTCCGAAACAGCGTCGCCGTTAGGGGAGGATAGCGACGCAGACGTCCGTTCCATCCTCAGCCCTTGCTAAAGCAGACCTCGAGCAACTCTTGGCACTACCCTGCGGGGTAGCGCTTAAGTTGTTTGCACTTGTACATGGCCAATGGCTAGCCACCCCTTCCATCCAAAATGTAGGTCATTTTGGCAAATCTTGGTTACGTATTTTTTATGCGCCAAGAGTGCACCATGTAATCGTATCCCCTTGGCAACTGGGAACAAACGGAGGGTCTTTATGGCACTTGATTCCGACGCCCCATGGCAGCCCCCGAGTCCGTAGAACAATCGGGCGCTGTCGTGGGGCTCTCTCTGTACTGGAGGGACCCAAAAGGCGGAAAGGACTCTCTCTCTCTTTTGGCTCTCGCCTCTGCTTCGTATGCGATCACGTATTTGGTCTCCTTGTGAGTCCGACCCCCGAGCTCCCACGCGTTAGCGGGAGTCCGGTGGGGAGGCCGTCTCATCTTGCAGTCGCTTCCCTTCAAGCGTCTCATTTGATGAGGCAGAAAGGCTGAGCCGTGCCACATTTTTCCACATTAGTCGAACCATGGCGCTAGGTGAGCTGATAACGGGTTGATCTGAGTGGGGCCCCAGTTCCTGTTCACGGGGATCCGGCATGGGTTAGCTGGTGACCAACTCCAGATTCTCGATGGCCGATCCGTATAGTTATCAGGTCCGTTCGACCGGTCCCCACAGCTCGTTGCCTTTCTTCGAAGAAAACCCACGGATCATGCTCTAGTCTAGACTCGGATGTGGGTCGAGATGCTCCTGGCATGCGTGCTCACGTGCCTTGCCCCTAGTGGGCCCATCCGTCTCTTCCCCTCACTCTGGTGGTGCCCTGGGCGGTTGTGAACCCGTCAGCGAGCCAACCTTCGAACCCTCGAACCTTAATGGGCTGTCGGGATGTTTTCAGCCCGTATCCTTTTCTGCCGGGTGCGTCCCCCGAGGGGTCAGGCCTGGGCATGGCATGCACACACCTCTCGATGGGACGGGGCAACACGATGTGGCGAATGCGGTTATTACAGCGGTCGTGGGAGTCGAGGTGGCGGTTCGCCTTCCATCCTCCTGCCTATAACTGGGCCTCTCGACCTTTCCGATGTTGCCACGCCAATCCCGTCTTTCTGCCTTCTCCATCTCCCCGCCGTAGGAGCCCGCGCCTTTCCCCATCTGCGCCCTCGCCCATGTGGGAGCTCTTGAGCCCTTACCGCCGCCAAGGAATGGCGTCGTGGTACCGCACGGACGTGGGTCAGACGCGTCGGGGGGTCTAGTCAAGCGCGGGCTTCTCTGCCCGTGGTCTGCTACAGGGGAGTGGCTCTTACCTGGCCATGAGGAGGTGCCAGCGCCATGTGACAGTTACGTTGTCTCCTTCACGCACTTCCATGAGCACGGGCTTGCGACGCCCCCTCATCCCTTCTTTTTGGGGCTGCTTCACCACTACCAGATTGAGCTGCAACACCTCAACTCAAACGGGATCCAGCACATCGCAGCTTTCATCGTGTTGTGTGAGGGATACATGGGGATGGAACCCCACTTCAAGCTCTGGAGGTATTTCATTGCCGTCCCCTTGGTCTAGAAGAAGGACGCGTCAACGACCCTAATAGGCTGCGTCGGAATCCACCTTTGTGGACCCCGGGCCCACGAGTACATGGCCATCACCACCACGAAATCCAACAAAGGGTGGCATTCGCGGTGGTTCTACGTCAAGAATCACGATCATGGTGGCTCCACCGTTGTGGGCATTGGGGCCCGTGGACAAGGAGAAGAAGAGGTTCGCCCCACTCCTGGGTGCCGTAGCATACCTGAGGGGCCATGTCCTGTGCAGCGTCGGCGTCATCGAAGCTTACCACTCGAAGAGGGTTGTGCCGCTGATGGCGCACGAGCTTCCGCTGTACGGGATGGCGCTGGGCGTGCGGCTTGAGGGCATAATGCTTGCTCAGGGTTTGCCTCGTGATTCTTAGATCAAGCAGCACATCCAGGAGGCACTGGACGAGCTCGATGCAGTGTTCCCGATCGAGGGGCATCCGGCGATATGGCCGGACACCGGCTTCGTAGATCTAGTGAGTACTTCCCGACCTCCATTCCACGTCTCACTCGGTTCTCGATCTTTCTTTTGGCTCCATGGGTCGGCATTTGTACGGATAGTTGAGCCCCTTCCGTGACTCTCACGTGCCGTTGCCGGAGGATGAGGTCATGCGAGCGGCGAACCGTGCTGCCGATGAGGCACACAAGAAGAAGAAAGACACGAAGAAGGCAAAGAAGGAAGTGCGGTAGCATGCAAAGCTGCAGCGCGGGAAGCGCCGATAGAGATCGGATGAGGAAGAGGAGGAGGACGATGATGATGACATCGTCGAGGAGGAGGAGGAGGAGGAGGATGACATCCCTTGGGACGAGCTGGCACATGATAATGAGGGGTCACCCTCGCAACCGTCGGCATCAGCGCAAGTTCCCGCTGGCCCTACGCCTGCCCCAGCGCAGCAAGGGGAGGATGCGTGCACGGAGGCGATGGATGCGGATCACGACACCCCGTTGGGAGCTCCCATGTAGGTGTGGGGGGGGGGGTCCCAAACGGCAGCAAGCCGGAGAGGCATAGCTAGGGTTGGAGGGCTCGACACCGAAGTGCCCTTGCATGGTGGTGTCTCGGTGAGTTGAGGATCAATTTGTCTTTTCATCCTTGGTGATTCTCTGCTAATTTTGCGTCAACTGTCCTCGGGCCTTTTTTGTAGCTTTGGAGGCCGAGCGGGTCCCTTGGCGGTGGTGTCGCGGAAGGTCCTTGCACTCCGGCGGGCGCCTTCAGGGGTGGCCAACATCAAGCCGAGGGAGAGTGTGGGGTGCGCTGAGGTGGTCACGATGCAAATGGCGGTCATGGAGCCGGCGCAGAGGGACGCGCCTGCAGATGAGATGTTTCCAGCAGTGACGCTCGTCGAGGAGGGATCAGAAAAAGGTGTGCCTGATTCGCTCCTAGAGGTCGAGGCACAAACGGCGCTGTGCGAGGCCGTGGTGATCGTCTAGGGGGAGGACTTAGCTACCGATGGTGAGGCGGCCGCGGCTGCCACGGCGGGGATGGTGCCGCAGGAGGTGCCCACCTATTGACACCATTTTTTGACACGGTCTGGTCAGATATAAGGCAAGGGAGGAGGTTGATGGGATTGGCCAATGCTGAAGCAGAGGAGCCGGCCGATTGTCCAAGATGGCGTCGCAGCCGATGGATTGAAATTGGCGCTGATGGTCCACGTCAGCAAGTTATCGTGTGGAGTCTGAGTTTTGTGGTAGTGATTTATTTTAGAAATATTGTTTTCTTCTAGGTCAAGTCATGTTGTGACGTGATCGACTAGGGTTTGTTAGCTTAGGCTATAAATATTGGCCTATGAGCTTGTAATCAGAATAATCACACATCAATACAACAAACCCTTTTTTTCATTGTGGGCGACTTCGCCAAACCCAAGTCTCGTAGTTTTTTCTTTTCAACGAGTTCTTCCAGTAGCAAGTCTAGATCACTTCGATCTCCAGCTTGTTGGTAAGTTCCGTGTTTATCGAGCAAATTAGATATTAGATTGACGGTGCATCGCTTCCTTCTCGATCTATTTACTCACTAGTTATTGGTATTTGCTATACTTTGCAAGGCTGATTCGTTTAATCTTGTGCAGTTTAGTTTTTATCACAAGTTATCCAGCTTAGATCTTAGGTTTTCTATCGGCTGTAGTTACGTTTTATTATTTTGAGTTAATGCACAGAATATAGCTGATTAGATCTGAAGCTTAAGTGTTGTTCGTATAGTACTGAGTAATCTGTATCTGTATTGCTTTACAGTAGAATCAGTTGTTTCTTAGCCAATTTCTTATTATATCTGTATTGAGCTTCTAGCCGATACCCCTTTGAAACGGTTCGAAAATCAAGCTGATACGTTCTAGTATGTGTCGATTGCCTTATTCCTTGTCAATTATAGGTCAAATTGACTGGCACGCCTAATACCTACGCGAAGCTAATTGGAGCCTGTGCCGGAGTAAAGCAAATCTCCCAGGTCCTCGTGTGTGGCCTTGTAAGAAGTCGATCGCTGTTTTTTTGCGTCAACACAATTTTGGCACACTCGATGGGATAGGTCAACAACTTCACCATGACCATCCAGAAGCCATCCGAGGTGGACAACGATAACATCCTCAAGGCCACCGAGGAAGATCTCAACATCACCTAGAAGCAACAGTTGGAGAAGACAATAGAAGATTACAAGCAGGCCTGCCTCGGAGCCTTCAGTATCACCAAAAGAGGAGAGGCCATGCAGAAAAATGCCATACTTTCAAAAGGTAGTGCTATGATGGCAGAGGCCGTAGGCCAATCAGCAGAGGTGAACACGGAGAAAGATGTGTCCCCGTACATGACCGTCTGGGGGGCAAGGAAGCCCAGAATCAGTTGGAAGATGAAGCCAATGATTGGGTTCCTGATGAAGAGCCTCTGAATCGGGAAATCGAGCATCAACGCAACTATCGCTATGTCCCCAAAACTTATCGCTACAGAGAGCAAGAGGAGGAACACCCTTGGTAGAAGAAGCATGCGAATTCCCAAGTATGCATCCAATGGAGTTCAAAGCTCCACCCAATTATGAAGAAGAAGAGCAGGCAATGGCCCAACTTACTCTAGATTCAATGCAGGCTACATTTGACAAGTCGGAAGATAAGGAGCATCGGCCCTTGAGGCCCTTGTACATCAAGGGATATGTAGACGGTCGGGCGATGACCAAGATGCTGGTTGATAGTGGTGCTGCCATCAACGTGATGTCGTACGCCATGTATCGGAAGCTCGGGAAAGGCGAGGAAGATTTGATCAAGACCGACATGATACTCAAGAACTTCGGAGGCAAGGCTTCACCGGCCCGGGGGGCAGTCAACGTTGAACTGACGATTAGAAGTAAGACTCTCCCCATAACTTTCTTCATCATTAATGGCAAGAGTTGATACAATCTGCTCTTAGGATGGGATTGAATCCATTCCAACTGTTCTACTCCATCCACCATGCATCAATGCCTCATCCAGTGGTACATGCAGATTCATCGCTCAGCATTGCAACAGCCGATCCTCAAGTTTGGGGATATGATGGAGTGGAGTGCATATCGGGCAAAGTTTGGGAGGGAGATTTCCTGAAGATGGCCGATTTTGGTCTAAAGCCGATGTAAGCAATCGGCTCTGAAGAATCGTCCTGATGAATGATATCCTATTAGATGATGAAGGCAAGCTTGGGTATGGGTTCACATCGGTCGATGAATTGGAACAAGTTGACATTGGAAACGGTGATAGGCCTAGGCCAACGTTTGTTAGTGCCAAGTTAGATCCTGAATGTAGGCAAGATTTAATTGACTTATTAAAGGAATTTAAGGATTGCTTGGCTTGGGAGTATTCTGAAATGCCAGGATTAGACCGATCGATTGTTGAACATCAGTTGCCAATTAAACCAGGGTATCGGCCGTATCAAAAGGGTTCCAGGCGATGTAAACCAGAAGTGTTGCCTGACATCAAGACTGAAATCACTAGGTTACTTGAAGCTAAGTTTATCCGATAATGCCGATATGTTGAATGGATCTCCAATGTGGTTCCCGTATATAAAAAGAATGGCAAGTTACGGGTGTGCATTGATTTCAGGAACTTGAACTAGGCCACGCCGATGGATGGTTATCCAATGCTAGTGGCCGATGTGTTAGTAGATGCTACTTCGGGACATAAGGTCATTAGCTTTATGGATTCAAATGCAGGATACAATCAGATTTTAATGGCAGAAGAGGATATTTCGAAGACCGCATTTAGATGCCCTTGACATGTTGGTTTATATGAGTGGGTCATCATGACTTTTGGTTTGAAAATTGCTGGGGCAACGTATCAAAGGGCTATGAATTATATATTTTATGATCTTATTGGTAAGATTGTGGAGATTTATATTGATGATGTTGTGGTCAAGTCCAAAGAGTTTCGAGAGCATCTGGCCGATTTGTGCAAGACATTGGAATGCACCAGAAAACATGGGTTAAAGATGAATCCGAACAAATGTGCTTTTGGTGTATCAGCTGGTTAGTTCCTGGGTTTCATGGTTCATGAAAGAGGAATCAAAATTGGACAAAAGATTATTGGTGCTATCAAAAAAGTAGTTGCCTCAAAAAACAAGAAACAACTTCAGTCATTAATTGGCAAGATTAATTTTATTCGGACATTTATATCTAATCTGTCCGGAAGGATTCAGTCGTTTAGCCCGTTATTGAAGCTGAAGGTCAATTAGGAATTTGTAAAGGGAAAGGAGCAACAAAAAGCTCTTGAAGATATAAAACAATACTTGGTGACTCGACTAGTATTGGTTCCACCCTAGAAGCACAAGCCATTTAAGTTATACTTATCGGCTGATGAGCATGCCATTGGATCGGCCCTTATTCAAGAATTTGAAGGGAAAGAATGTGTGATTTATTATGTCAGCAGGAGACTCCTTGATGCAGAAACCAGGTATTCCCCAGTCGAAAGACTGTATTTGTGCTTATATTTTTCATGCACTAAGCTCAGACATTATTTACTATCGGCTGAGTGCATTGTCGTGTGTAAAGACGATGTTGTCAAATACATGCTGTCATTGCCAATTTTAAATGGGAGAGTTGGAAAGTGGATCCTAGCTCTATTGGAGTTTGATTTGCGCTATGAGTCGGCAAAAGCAGTTAAGGGGCAAGTCATGGTAGATTTTGTTGTTCAGCATTGTGGCCCAGAAGTTACTATCATGGAGCCTGCTCCATGGATGTTATTTTTTGACGGGTCATCTTGTGGAAAAGGTTGCGGTATCGGCGTAGTTTGTGTATCGCCTTAGAGGGCAAGCTTTGAGTTCTCTCTGCCGATTCCTGGTACATCAACTAATAATCCTACGTAAAACGAGGCTGTGCTCAAGGGGATAAAGTTACTGAGAGAGATTAAAGCCGATTCCATCGAAATATTTGGGGATTCTATGCTCGTGGTCAATCAGTTAATCGAGAAATATGATTGCAATGATGATATTTTGAAGGTTTACCATGATGAATGTCTTGAATTATTAAGAGAATTCAAGATGGTTTCTATTGAACACATCCCCAAGATGTATAACGAAGAGGCTAATAGGCTTGCGCAGGGCGCTTTTGGTTATCGGCCAATATGCGATGTTTCAGCTTTGGAGCTATCGGCCGATGATTGGAGGAAAGAGATCATCGACTATTTAAAGGATCCATTGCAGGAAGTTTCTAGACAAATAAGATTACAGGCTGCTAAGTTTGTGCTGCTGGAAGATGATCTATATTATTGAACGCTTGATGCTGTCTTGCTCAAATGCATCGAAACCTAGGATTCTAAGAACCTGATAGGTGAAATACATGAAGGTATGTGTGGAGCGCATCAATCGGCTTTCAAGATGAAGTGGATGATAAAAAGAAATGGATATTTCTGGCCGACGATTCTTGAGGATTGCTTCGAATATTACAAGGGATGTCAAGATTGCCAGAAATTTGGTAATGTGCAGAGGGCTCCCACATCAGCTATGAACCCTATCATAAAGCCATGGCCTTTAAGGGGGTGGGGCATCGATCTGATCGGCCAAATTTATCCGTCATCAAGCAAGAATCATCAGTTTATATTGGTAGCAACAGATTACTTCACCAAGTGGGTTGAAGCAATTCCTCAAATATGATCGATTTTGTCAAAGAACATATAATCTATCGGTTTGGTATTCCTCAAACTATCACGACGATCAAGGTACCATGTTCACTTCAGGCGAATTTGAAGAATTTGCTGTTAGTTGGGAATCAAATTGTTGAATTCTTCTCCTTATTATGCCCAAGCTAATGGACAAGCAGAAGCGTCTAATAAAGGAATAATCAAGTTGATCAAAAGGAAGATTGACGAATAGCCGAGGCGATGGCATACTTCTCTCAATGAGGCGTTGTGGGCGTATCTGATGGCTTGTCATGGGTCTACAAAGGTGTCCCCTTGCTAGTTGGTTTATGGACACGAAGCTGTTCTTCCTTGGGAAATACAAACTGGCTCAAGACATGTTTCTTTACAAAATGAGTTGACAGCCGATGAGTATACAGATCTGATGAAAGATGGCTGAGAAGATTTGACTTCCCATCAGCTTAGGGCTTTGATAAATGTTGAAGCAAATATAGCACGGGTAGCCAGATGGTATGGTAAAAGGTCAAGGTTAAAGATTTTGCCCGTGGGGATTTGGTTTGGAAATTGATTATGCCGATAGGGTCTAAAGATCAGAAGTATGGCAAATGGTCCCCTACATGGGAGGGTCCTTATCGCATAAATTAGTGTATTCCTGGCAATGCCTACATTCTGGAAACGCTCGAAGCAGAGAAGTTTGCGCGAGCTTTAAATGGTAAATACTTGAAAAAATATTATCCTAGCATATGGGTGGATGCTTGAGCCAATTATTTGCAAAGAGGATTGGTTCGAAAATTATAGCCAATACGAGAAGTATTGCCTTTAGTGTAATAAGAGGGTGACGAAGCAATCATGCATAAAGGAGGTTCTCGATTAAGCCAATGGTGCTTGAGCATAATCGGATATGGCCGATGCGATACGCGTCGCCCTTTGTGCGAAAATCAAATTCGACACAATGTTTTGGATATCGGCTACTGAAAGTATGCAGAAGGAAACATTGTTCACACCAATGCAGAAAAAGGCAGGATAGATAAACATAGAGGTTACAATCTGAGGAAGACCCTGTTGACTACACCCTCGACGTCGACTTCAACGCCGATGGTCCCGGCGGCTTCATCAAGCTCATCAATGAGCTTTTCGAAGCCTGCTCAATTTTCTCCTTCAGGGAAGACAAGGTGCAGAGTTCGGAGCTCGTGCCCGAGTTGAGTTTGCAAGACAGTAAGAGCGACTGCAGCCCCTTGGCGGACTCCATGGCCGGCGATCTCCCTGGCGCGGTTGGGGATGTCTTGCAGGCGGTCAGTAAGCAGAACACCCTTAGAATTCACCGTGGTGGTGGCGTGGTTCGCCACCAGATGTAGGGTCGGGAGTTGGGCCTCTAGAGCTTCCAAAATGAGAGAAGGAGGCAATCAAAATATGGAGGATTATCAAAGAGGAGAGATTTTCTTCAGAAAAAACCATACCTGCAACTCTGCATCGGCATCGGCCAGCATCATGCGGACAGGAGAGGTTTGACCTTCGGCAACCAACAATGCCACTTGGGTGGCCTCCAGGCAAAACTCCAAGCGTCCGACCGCACAAGTTGCCTCGAAGTAGAGGTTGTGAGCCTCGTTCCTTTGACGAAGGAAGCGTTGAGTGTCATCCCCGTCATAGCAGTCGGCGGAGCCGGTGGAAGAGCTCGCTGGGGATGTGGGTGGTGCACCACGGATGACACTGGAAGCTTCGCCAGCCATGGAGATGGCCCTGTAAGGTTGAGAAAATCGGTGGCATTAACATAGGGGTGTGCGAAGGCAAAGATTACCTTTGGCGACGGAGACAAACACGAGGGTGTTGATTCACGCCGGATGGACCTTCTGCTGGTCGCTTGTTACTAGCCATGGTCTCGATCTAAGAATGGTTTGCAAGGAAGATGGGGAAGGTGAAGCGACAGTAGGAGCGGATTTATTCTTTTCGGTCTACCTAGAACCCTTATTTATAACTGTTGGGGGAAGACGAAGCGTCTCTTTGCTCAGTTGGTTGGGAAGTGCAAGCATCGTACTTCTACAATTGATCGGGAAATGTAAGGGTCAGGAGCATTCCCCGGTTTTTGTTCCAAGGATCGAGGAGTCGGAGCGGTTTGAAAAGACCGGTCATTATGGTGGAGACTAGAGGATCGTTCATGCTCAGATTGGAGAGATAATCATGACTAGAGAGAATTTCGGAACAAAAAATATTTTGTTCCGAAATTGGAGGGCATGTGTTGACACCATTTTTTGACACGGCCTGGTCAAATATAAGGCAAGGGAGGAGACCGATGGGACTGGCTGATGCTGAAGCAGAGGAGGCGGCCGATTGTCCAAGATGGCATCGCAGCCGATGGAACGGAATTGGAGCTGATGGTCTACGTCAGCAAGTTATCATGTGGAGTCCGAGTCTTGTGGTAGTTATTTATTTTAGAAAGATTGTTTTATTTTGGGTCAAGTCATATTGTGTCATGATCAACTAGGGTTCGTTAGCTTAGGCTATAACTGTCGGCGACTTCACCAAACCCTAGTCTCATAGTTTTTTCTTTTCGACGAGTTCTTCCGGTAGCTAGGCTGCATCGCTTCGATCTCCAGCTTGCTGGTAAGTTCTGTGTTTATCGAGCAAATTAGATCTTTGATTGACGGCGCATCGCTTCCTTCTCGATCTATTTACTCACCAGTTATCGGTATTTGCTATACTTTGCAAGGTGATTCGTTTAATCTCGTGTAGTTTAGTTTTTATCACAAGTTATCCAGCTTAGATCTTAGGTTCTATCAGCTGTAGTTACATTTTATTGTTTTTAGTTAATGCATAGAATATAGCCGATTAGATCTAAATCTAGGTGTTGTTCGTAAAGTAGTACTGAGTAATCGGTATTGCTTCAGTAGAATCGGCTGTTTCTTAGCCGATTTCTTATTATATCTGTATCGATCTTCTGGCCGATACCCCTTTGGAACGGTTTGGAAATCCAACCGATAATTGGAGCTTATTTGATGTTTGCGTTATTTCTTGTGAATTACATGTCAAATTGACTGGCACGCTTAGCACCTACGCGAAGCTAATCAGAGCTTGCGCCAGAGTAAAGCAAATCTCCTAGGTCAACACCACCACTTTGGCATTGGTGGGAGCAGCTGACGCCGACCGTGGCGGGAGGTCTTCACCATATTTAGCTCAGGCGAGTGGCGATCTGCCCGTGCGGGGTGGCGCCCGCCATGAAGCGGACTCGCAAGATCCCATCGCAGCGATCCTTGCCTTTGGCGACGAGATGGAGGATACGAAGTGGAGGAACGTCTTCGTTGCCTTGTGCGGCACGCTGGGCGTGCTGCGCAATGTCGCCGCCCCGGCGTGTCAGGTACAACGTATCAGCGTCCCCGATTCTCGCCTCCTTCTCGGGCATTCCTGACTTGTTTCCTTTTCGTAGTTCCTCATGAATCATGGCTGGACCGACACACAATGAAACAGTCAGAAAACTAGGTGCACAAGTGTGTGATTCTGTGTCTCTCTTTGACGGTTAGCATCTCAAATAAGCACTTTGACACCTTCATGCTATCCTTTCACATCCCTCTTAATAGTACGGATTTTCCTATACTCAAATTCAAAATAGAAAATATTAAATGATTTTATTTTAAGCCCAGCACCGTCCTTAAATAAATTTGGCATCTTTTCTTGCTCTTTTTCATTTCATTGAATTTTAACCTGTCCATAACTCAATAAACTCATTAGCTCCTTAATTTTGTATGTCATCAACACCAAAACCCACTTAGGGGGCCAAATGCACTTTCAATCTCCCCTTTTTGGTGATTGATGACAGCACAATTAAGGCTCACAATAAATTTAATAAAACTTTTTGAGTTCAATCATATAGTTGAACTCCTCCTTAATATGTGCATTCATCAAGATAAATTCAAAAATGGCCTCAAATGCCATTTGCACATATTAAAATAGTTTCTTCTATATTATTGCATTTGTGGGGTGCAAAGTGTTATAAATATCAACATGATGCATATGACAAGATATATCACAAAAGCAACAAGGTTCTAAGATCAGACTAGCATAAGGAATCACAAATATGTCTTACAAATTTAAAAGTTTCACTTGACACTCCACACATTACACAAATACAAGTCTCACATATCCACAAGCACTAGAGTTCAAGTTCATCGACACAAGGATAGATAGATATAGACAAAGCGGGCACACTCTAGGTGGATTGTGAGCTCACCCCCCCTTTGGCGTCAAGCACCAAAAAGGAGAGGCCCTTCGATAGCCACTACTCGTCATTGTCGTCGTCATCTTCTTCTTCTTCTTCATCATCCGTAGGTGTGCCGGCAGTGGGGACATCATCGTCTTCTTCTTCATCCGACTCCTCATGCCCACCCAAGTCTTCTTCAATTTTATCATCAACAACTTGATGAGCCCCAAACATCACCGAAGGTCCACCCATCTTCTCCCTAGGGTTGTAAAAAGTCGGTGGAGGAGAAAATTCCATGGGAGCACGACGAGGTGAGTGAGGCATGCCATACTTGGCCATGATTTCCTTTTGTCTCGCCTCAATCTTGAGGAGCTGCTCATCCACATGCTTCTTGTGGTAATGGATCTCTTGCGCATTGTGACGTCCCATGTTGAAGCACGCAAATAAACATTGAGAGATAAAGCTAAGAATTCCCTTCTTCTTTGGAGCACGAGGAGGAGGACCACGGGAGGTCGAAGGACCTTGAGAGCTAGATGGACCATGAGAGCTAGATGGGGCATGTGATGGTCCTTGAGCAGAGCGGCGAGGTGCATGAGCTCCAAGCTTGAGAAGACGCTGAAGTTGACCTTTCTTGGGCTTGTATACTTGACGGCCCTTGTCGGTCAAGATATTTACACTTGTCACTTCTTTGATCATGGCAAAGATTTACGGTGCATAGTGACAGCCTTTCTTTGGTGAAACAGAGCAGATGATGATTTCCTCCCAAATGAAGTCAAAGACACTAAACTTATTCTTGTTGGGAGCCATCCTAGCAAGCAGATTCTTGGACATGTTGGAGATGTTGTCCGAGTCACCACTTTTTGGACACAGAGTGTAGCAGAAGAGTTGGTTGAGCAGCTTATAGTAAGGAGTCAACCCATGCACAGTCCCAAACTTGATGTCACCATAAGCACAGTGATGCATGAAGTGAAGTTCTCCATCATCAAGCACATTTTCTTCTTCATGTATTTTCTCCCTTGTGAGATCATTTTCAGGAAAACCAAGAATGCTTGCAAAGGAAGCATACTCAACATGGAATGGCTTGCCTTGAATGGTCCAACAAAAAGTTTTGGTGGCTCAGTCGACATAGAGGGTTACATAAAACTGAGCAACAACTCCTCATTCCAATCAAGGTTGAAGGACATGATTGAAATGAGATTCATCCTATTGCAAGCATCCACTACTTCTCCTACTACCGGCATATCAATGTTCAATAGATAATCCCAATTGATGGACTTTATCTCGGTAGTAGGGTGTGACTTGCTAAGAATCACTGAATCATACCAATCTGCATGGAAGTTCATCCAAAAGCGAACATCCCCTTGTTGCTCTTTGGTGTACTAAGTAGGGTTGTCATAATGTTCAGCGTAAATATCAAGCTTGCCCTTAGTGTAGTCCACTAGACGAACCCCATTGTAGTGCATGCCCGTTGCTCTAAATGCGGGCTGCATTCGAAGAATGATCCTCTCAAGATATTCCAAAGACTCTCCTGCATCTGCCATGTGAGAGCCCGGAGCTGAGGCACGCTTAATGTGAGGGCGATTGCCATGACCTGATGTACTTTGAGGGTTTGGCCTCCCTCATCCACAAGAGCGCAAAGGAGCCTTAGCAACGGCCTTTCTTTTGCCCGTGCGGTGAGCAATCGGTGAATCTTCAGTTGCCTTGGAATTGGAGGAGGGAGCTGATTCGATTTCCAGAGTTGCTGCCCTCTCCTTGCCTCTCTTTTCACGAGCCATCTGAAGTGTAAAACATTAAGATTAGGATAGACTCGATGGATGGGATCAAAAACAACCAGATGTGACTGTTAAGGCACCTTTTGGAACTACCGACCAGGGGTCGGATCTTCCGATATGGCCCGAGCAGACCCAAACGACCATGAATCGAGAGATTTTGCCCACCAAATTTGATAAGATTCTAGGCATATGATCAATGACGTACCAGGAAGCTATCCCCAAGAAAGAAACATCTAACTCTTTCTACATTGAGAGATCGGGTGGCAGAGATTTTGAATGGTTTACCTTAAAGATTTCCCGCGTGAATCAAAGGAAAGATGATGGGGATCAGATGTTCCGAAGAGTGGACAATCCAAGGAACTTAAATGCAATGAAATCCCTTGGTTGATTCTTGAAATCCCCTCGAGGATGTGAGTGGAGAGAGGAGGGGGGCGTAGTTGGTGGTGTTTGAATTTGAAGTTAGGGTTTTGAGATGCTGTCCAACGGGTATATAAATAGATCAAGTGATTGTCGGAGGTTCCGACGGGGGGGGGGGGGGGTTGGAAGTTCTGACAATAAAAGAATGCGACTCTTGAGGACCCTCGGTCGGAAGAATGCTGAAACTTTCAAGGGTCGTCGGAAGTTCCGACCATGTGTTAGAAGTTCTGATGAAACTAAATCCAGCCTCCCAAGGACCCCTTGTTGGGACTTTCCTAATACTTTTGATGGGTGTCAGAAGTTCCGACCTGGCGTCGGAAGTTCCGACAGATACTTGACAGATCCAAAAAGATAGATTTTGATATTGAATGAATTGGAGATTTTGAGAAATATGGCTTGTAGACATATGAGACAACTTGACACTTGGTGATCAGCCACAAACAACAATACATAACAATGATCACAAGAGTCAAGCTTTGATCTGAAGATCAAAATCTAAAATTTTCAAAACAACTCAACACAAGTAAATTCATTTTTTCTTATCCAAGATATTTAGTTCATTCCTCAAAGCAAAAAACCTTTGCTCATCTAGAAGTTTAGTGAAGATATCGGCAAGTTGTTGTTCGGTGCATACATGACGTACAACAATATCTCCCTTAGCCCCATAATCCCGTAAGAAGTGATGTCTTATATCTATGTGCTTCATTCGGGAGTGTTGCACCGAATTGTTAGCTAGCTTGATAGCACTCTCATTTTCACACAAGAGTGGAATCTTACTAAACTCACAACCAAAGTCACTCAACGTTTGCTTCATCCATAAGAGTTGGGCACAATAAGCACCCGCAACAACATATTCAGCTTCGGCGATGGATAAGGCAACTGAATTTTCCTTCTTAGAACTCCAAGATACTAGGGACCGGCCAAGATATTGACACGTTCCCGTTGTACTCTTTCTATCTACCTTGCAACCGGCTTAATCCAAATTGGAATAGCCAAGTAGATCAAAAGTGGAGCCTTTGGGATACCATAAGCCAATGTTAGAAGTGTGTACTAAATATCTCAAAATTCTCTTAACAGCCATTAGATGACATTCCTTAGGATTGGATTGAAATCTTGCACACATGCGCACACTAAGCATAATATCTGGCCTAGATGCACAAAGGTAAAGAAGAGAGCCAATCATGGAGCGATATACCGTTTGATCAACGGACTTCCCTTCTTCATTTAGATCAAGATGGCCATTTAGTGCCATGGGAGTCTTGATGGGCTTAGCATCGGCCATGTCAAACTTCTTGAGCATATCTTTCACATACTTTGTTTGACATATGAAAGTCCCTTCTTTCATTTGCTTGACTTGAAATCCAAGAATTCACCCATCATGGACATCTCAAATCTCTTGATCATGATCCTACTAAATTCCTCATAAAACTTTTTATTAGTGGAGCCAAATATAATGTCATCGATATATATTTGGCACACAAAAATATCCTTATCAACTTTGTGAGTAAAGAGAGTAGAATCGGCTTTGCCCATTACAAAGTTGATCTTGAGAAGAAAATCCTTAAGGCATTCATACCATGCTCTAGGAGCTTGCTTAAGTCCATAGAGCACCTTATGGAGCTTGTACATATGATTTGGAAACTTTGGATCTTCAAAGCCCATGGTTGTTCCACATACACCAACTCGGATAGGGGGCCATTCAAGAATGTACTTTTCACGTCCATTTGATAAAGCTTGAAATCATGGTGAGTAGCATAGGCTAATAGTATATGAATTGACTCAAGCCTAGCTACGGGTGCATAGGTTTCACCAAAATCCAAACCTTCAATTTGGATGAAACATTGTGCAACCAACCTTGCCTTGTTTCTTGTGACGACACCATGCTCATCTTAATTATTCCAAAAAACCCACTTGGTGCCAATCACATTTTGCCTGGGTCTATCAACCAACTCCCATACCTCATTTCTTGTGAAATTGTTCAACTCTTCTTGCATGGCAATTACCCAATCCGGGTCATCAAGTGCTTCATCTACCTTAAGAGGTTCCAAAGAGGAGACAAACAAGTAATGTCCACAAAAGGAAACTAAACGTGAACGAGTAGTTACCCCTCTTCGAATACTCCCAAGGATATTGTCAACAGGATGATCCCGTTGAATGCTTTGATGAATTCTTGGATGTGGCACTTGTGATTGAGGTTGAATTGGTCCATCATTATTATCTTCAAATTGTGGTGCTTCAACTTGAGCTTCTCCACCTTGATCTCCCCCTTGATCAATGCCATGAACTTGGTCGCCACCATGAGCTTGATTTTGATCTTGAGGATGTTGAGAGCTTGGTGGTTCAACTCTTGTTGATGATGGTAGATCATTGTTGCTTTCTTGAACCGGAGCTTGAGCCTCAACTTCATGAGGTCTTACTTCACCCAAGCCCATCCTCATAATTGATTGACTTGGTGGCTCCTCTTCATCTGCAAGGTTTTTATCAACTTGTCCTACTTGAGAGCCGTTGGATTCATCAAAAGTCACATCTACCATGATCTCAACGCAGCCGGTGGTTTTGTTGAAAACACGATAGGCGTGTTCGTTAGTACCATAACCAAGTAGAAAGTCTTCATCAACCTTGGGTGCAAACTTTGAGCTTTTAAGTTTCTTGTTAAGTATGAAACACTTACTCCCAAAAACTCTAAAGTAGTGCACCTTGGGTTTATTACCGGTGATGATCTCGTAGGGTGGCTTGCCCAAGTACTTGTGGAGATAGAGGTGGTTAATTGCATGGCAAGACGTGTTGATTGCTTCCGCCCAAAAGATATCCAGAGTCTTTTACTCATTAAGCATGGTTCTTGCGGCTTCGATCAATATCCTATTCTTCCTTTCCAATGTACCATTTTGTTGAGGGGTGTATGGAGAAAGTTCATGCTTGATCCCTACTTCATCAAGAAATTTTTCAATATTGGTGTTCTTGAATTCGGATCCATTGTCACTTCTTATGTTCTTGATCTTCAACTCATATTCATTTTGAGCTCTTCTTATGAACTTCTTGATTATTCCCTTGACTTCACCTTTATCTTGCAAAAAGAATACCCACGTGAAGCGAGAAAAATCATCAACAATGACAAGACCATATTTGTTACCACCAATACTAATGTAGGCAATGGGTACAAACAAGTCTATGTGTAGAAGCTTCAATGGCCTTGATGAAGTCATGATGTTCTTGGCAGGATGTGGAGCACCAACTTGCTTCCGGGCTTAGCATGCACTACATAACCAATCTTTCTCAAAAACAGCATTGGTTAGTCCTAAGATGTGCCCGCCCTTTTGAAGTTTGGCCAAGTTCCTCATCCCAACATGGGCTAGTCTGCGATGCCAAAGCCAACCTAAATCGGATTTTGCCACCAAACAAGTCTTCAGCTCAACTTTCTCCTTTGAGAAATCAACAAGATAGACTTTGCCCTTAAATTGACCCGTAAAAGCAATAGAGGAATTCTCCCTTGTAAAGATGGTCACACCCTCATTAGTAAAGAGAAAATTATAGCCCATCTTACAAAGTTGTGAGATGGAATTGTACCCCAAGGTTTCAACCAAATAAACATTCGTAATTGAATTATCATTAGAGATAACAATTTACCCAAACCAATCACATCTCCTTTGCTATTGTCTCCAAAGACAATAGTTTCTTTAGGTATGTCATGAAGCTCTATGGATGTGAACAAATCCTTCTCCCCAGTCATATGATTTGAGCATCCACCATCAAGCAACCATGCGGTGCCACCGGAGGAGTAAGCCTACTAAACAAATTATGCTTGGAATTTAGGTACCCAAAAAGATTTGGGTCCTTGAAGGTTAGATGGATACACTTTTGGAATCCACACACTTCTAAGAATAGCCTTCTTAGTGTAAGCTCCAACATACTTGACCACTATTTTACCATTGTGGTCCATAGTCACCATGTAGTTGGTAGTATAGCTTGGTGATGGATCATGCATGGTGACCTTTGGCTTCTTGGGAGCTTCAACCTTCTTCTTGACTTGAGAAGGGATTGTTGTGGTCACACCATGTGCAAAGTTCATCAAGTCATTGAGCATTCCTCCCTTGGTGAACATGACACATTCCTTACGTTTGACCACCCTTCGGTCATTAACCTTTTCTCCCTTGTAATGTCCAAGCCCATCCTTTTTACTAAGATGTCTTCCATCCTTGTATTTGATCTTTGCCTCAGGCTTGGCATTACCTTCATATCCATTCTTCACTAACATGTTCAACCTCTCAAGTTCAGCATCTTTGGCTTGGATCAACTTCTCTAGCATAGCCAAGTTGCAACACAAGCTTGTACATCAATTTTATAACATCTTGAGAACCCTTTGCTTATGGGGATATTGGAGTCAAGAGTTGCTCTGGAATTGGTTTTAGTGCTTTCCCAAAGAGCTCCATAGTTAACTTCAAGGTCTTTGTACTTGACCAATAAGCGTGAGAAGCTCTCTTGAAGTTCACTATGAGAGGCCTTTAGGGAAGCTAGAGATTCATTTATCAAATTATTCTCGTTTGACATCCTCTCATTTGAACCATTAGCTAGATACAAGTCAATGGCTAATTTTTCAACTTTTCCCTTTTCCTCGGCAAGAGCTTTCTCTAAGGCAAGGTTTCTCTCCTTTTCAAGGATGAGCAAGTCTTCTTGCCTATCAAGATACTCTCTTTTTCTCTAATTTCTCCATAAGCTTTTTCATTTCTTTAAAACCTTTCTTTCCAAATTCTTTTATCATGTAGGCTTTATGTTGTTCTTCCTCATCATCAAAATCACTTTGTGAAATAATAGACATGGTGGAAGGATGAGAGGATGAGGTGGATGACTCTTGTACTATAGTCTCTCTTGCCATGAGGAAAAAAGGAGCGTCATCTTCATCTTCGGAGACGTTGTTGAAGAGCTTTCTTGACGACTTGGATATGGCTTGAGGTGCCATGCATTCCTTGTCGGAGTCTTCATAACTAGACTCCTACTCTTTACCAACATGAGCATGACCTTGATATTTCTTCTTAAAGTCCTTGCTCTTCTCTTTGTACCTGTTCTCATCTTTTCTTTGTTCTTCAATCGTGGGCAATTGGCAATGTAATGGCCCACTTCCTTGCACTCATAGCATCTTCTTTGTGTTGGTCTTTTCTTGACGTCACCACATTTCTTGTAATATTTCTTCTTCATGAACTTCTTGAAGTTCGACACCAAAGCCATTTCTTCAACGGTGGTGGCTTCCTCACTTGACTCTTCCTTCTTTGACTTGAGGGCTTTGGGGCTTGACTCAACCTTGTCACTTGTGCTAGCATTGAGTGCCACACTCTTGGTAGTCTTGTGGCTAAGTGAATTGGCTACATCTCTCTCAACCAACTCTTGATGAAGAATTTCACCAAGGAGTTGATTAGGTGTCTTGATCTTGAATTTTGGATCTCTTCTAATCATTGTTGCAAGATTAGGGTTCCTTGGTGTGAAAGCCATAAGCAACTTCTTCGTCACTTTGTGATCATCCCACTCCGTGCTTCCAAGAGATCTAATGTCTGATACTAGGATCATTAGTCTATCATACATTTGCCTCATGGTTTCTTCATCATGCATGACAAAGTGTTCTAATTCTCTTTGCAAGAAGTCCATCTTGCCCTCTCTAACCTCATCGGTCCCCTCATGTGCCTCTCTTAGTGTGTCCCAAATCTTCTTGGCAACTTCAACATTGCAGACCTTGTTGAATTCTTGAGCACTAAGAGAGCTTGTGATGACCCTCACGGCTTGCGCATTGCGGAAGTAATCTTGAGCTTCTTCAGCTGTGGGAACACCATTCTTTGGTGGAGTTACACCTACAACAACAACTTCCCAAATAGAGAGGTGAAGCCCGTAGAGGTGCATTTTCATGTCATAAGCCCACTTGGGATAATCTGTCCCATCAAAGAAAGGAGGCTTTCCCAAGTGGACCGATTGAAATTTAGATGATGGATATTGAGATGATGCATAGTTGTGAGGAATTTGATTTAACCCAAAGAAAGGATGCTTGTCTCTTTCTTACTTGACTTTCTTGTTCATCAACTTCTTGGCCTTCTTCTCAATCTTGGCCTTCATCTTCTCTTTTTTCTTCTTCTTGCTTCCGAAATCTACTCCTCATCTTCATCACTTGAGCTTGATTCATCGCTTTGAATCGAGTCATAGATGGAGGGAGGACGACTTGGTGGACTACACGGGTTCATGGGAGCCTCCTCGTGGCCTGAACCTACAACGGCTTGAGTTCCGGCATTTTCGATGGCGTCGTCGCCATCCCCAACTTGAGACATCTTGTTATCCCTTAGCGGTTAAGCCTTAATCAAGAGATTAAGCTCTGATACAAATTGAAAGGATCTTTGTGATGACTAGGGGGTGAATAGGTGTTTCTGAAAATTCCTAAAAAATCTTCGCAGCGGTTAAATCTGTCGGAACTTCCGACAATAGGAAAGTTCTTAAATGAAATTCAAAAATAAACTTGAAGTTGCAGAACCTGTTTGAATCAAAAGTTGTGCAATGATGCTAGGAGACTTCTGCAGGTGATCTTTGCAAGCACAACAACGTGAGAGAGTAGATCGGCACAAAATGAACTCTAGGTCAACAAGAGTTAGTAAATACAATAAGTATGAGACACAAGAGATTTGTTACCAAATTTCACTCCCACTAAGGAAGCTACGTCTCCGTTGAGGAGCTCACAAAGAGCAGGGTTGTGCACTAACCGTTTCCACCCTCAATCAACCACAAAGGAGGATTGAGTCACTTACTATGAAATGCACATAGGATAGGGTAATACAAACTTCCTGGGGTGCGCACACACACGAGAGGACGCTCACCAGGTGAAACCAAACCGTCTAGAAGCAAGCTTCAAGAGTAACAAATGTGAATCGATGGATGGAGATGCTTCAAGTGCTCCTGAGATGAACTTGGCTGCCCTCACACTCAAATGGTTAAGTCTCACACCTCAATCTTGCTCTCACCCAAGCCCTAGCTCAAATCAACTCAAGAATTAGCTCAAGGAAGGATTTGAGGAGTGGAATGAGTGTTCTTGGAGGTGTTCTTGCGTGTGGAGTCAGCAGTAGATGAAAGAAGGGGGTGTGGGGGTATAAATACCTGAGCCCCCAAAACTAGCCATTAGTGCCCATAATAAGTGATTGTCGGAACTTCCGACCCAGCTAAAATCAGCTGGCTGAGATCCCCCTGTTGGAAGTTACTGGGAACTTCCAACCCCTAGTCCGAACTTCCG
Source organism: Panicum miliaceum (assembly GCA_032594955.1). NCBI lineage: Eukaryota > Viridiplantae > Streptophyta > Magnoliopsida > Poales > Poaceae > Panicum > Panicum miliaceum. The sequence goes on from CM064072.1 coordinate 6,854,371, forward strand.
ACACACAATGAAACAGTCAGAAAACTAGGTGCACAAGTGTGTGATTCTGTGTCTCTCTCTGATGGTTAGCATCTCAAATAAGCACTTTGACACCTTCATGCTATCCATTCGCATCCCTCTTAATAGTACAGTGTTTCCTATACTCAAATTCAAAATAGAAAATATTAAAAGATCTTCTTTTAAGCCCAACACCGTCCTTTAAGCAAATTTGGCGTCTTTTCTTGCTCTTTTTCATTTCATTGAATTTTAACCTCTCCATAACTTGATAAACTCATTAGCTCCTTAATTTTGTATGTCATCAACACTAAAACCCACTTAGGGGGCCAAATGCACTTTCAAGTCCGACTAACTTTACTCAAAGCGCGATCTTTCGTAGCTTTTCTCATCTCACCTCAATCGTAGGAAAGGGTTGGGCGCAAAGAGTTTCAAGTAGGTAGGGCCTTAACAGCCCCCGAGTCAGGTTCGAACCCCTGCTGTGGCTGGGGTCGGGCGTCAGTAAAGAGTAGGCAGAAAAGGGGGTTTTCGCATTAGAGCTCGTTAACTAGCGTGAATATAGACATAGCTTGGAAAGACTAAGGGTAAAAGAGACGTAGCTGTTCGATGTTCCAGACATTGGTGAAGACTTCACCATCGGCTGTCTGCAGCTTGTAGGTGCCTTGCCGAACTACTTCGGCAACGATGAAAGGCCACTCCAAAGGTGGGGGAGCTTGTGGCGATCCTTATTGCTCTAGACAAGGTGTAACACCAGGTCGCTGACGTTGAACGCCTGACCCCGCACTCGGCGGTCGTGATATCGTCGCAGGGCGACGTCGCATGCTTCGTTGAGTTGGTCCATCGCGTCTTCGAGGGATGCCTAGGCCCCTTGTTTGTCGTACGCCTTAACTCTCGGCGCTCCATAGTCTAGGTCGGTCAAGAGGACCGCCTTGGAACCGTAGACCAAGAAAAGAGGGGTGAAGCCGGTAGCTTGGCTAGGAGTCATCCTCAGGCTCCAGAGAACTGTAGGGAGCTCGACAACCCATCGCCTGGCGAACTTCTTCAATCGATTGAACATTCTTAGCTTGACTCCCTGCAAGATCATGCCGTTCGCGGGTGCGCCACGCGGCCCAGTCAATGTGGATGTGGTAATCGTCACAAAATTTGAGGAATTTCTTCCCTGTAAACTGTGTACTGTTATCTGTGATGATGGAGTTCGGGACTCCAAAGCGATGGATGATGTCGAGGAAAAATTCCACGGCCTGCTCGAATCCGATTGTTGAAATCGGTTGAGCCTCAATCCACTTCGTGAATTTGTCAACGGCGACAAGCAGATGCGTGTAGCCCTCGGGTGCTCTCTTGAGAGGCCCGACCAGATCGAGCCCCCAGACCACAAATGGCCACGTGATGGGGATTGTCTGGTGTGCTTATGCCGGTAGGTGGGTATGCCGAGTGTAATATTGACACCCTTTGCAAGTGCGCACAATCCGCACGGCGTCTGCCACCACGGTAGGCCAATAGAAGCCTTGTCTGAATGCATTTCCAACCAAGGCCCTAGGTGCGGTGTGGTGCCCACAGACCCTGCAATGGATATCCTTCAGCAGCTGTTTCCCTTGTTTGATCGGGATGCAATGCTGCAGGATCTTAGTGTGAATCCATTTGTAGAGCTCCCCCTCGATGATGCCGAAGGACTTAGTGCAGCGTGCGAGCCATCGTGCCTCCATCTTGTCACCCGGGAGAACCTCGCGGAGGAGGTAGTCGAGATGAGGCGCCCTCTAGTCGGCCAGAGGGTTGAGCCTCGTCGTTGGTTCCCTATTGTGCTCCATGACCTCGAGGTTGGAAAGGATCGGTGGTTGATGAGCCCTCGAGTCTGAGGCTGGCGGTTCGTCCCCGGGGTGCTCCGACTCCTCGTAGCGGATCGAGGGCTTGTACGGATCGCTAGCAAAGATACCGGACAGGACAGGCTGGCGGCTCGATGCTATTTTCGCCAACATGTCGGTTGCTTCATTGAGGCATCTTGGGATGTCCTTTAGTTCGAGACCGTTGAACTTGTCCTCCAGCCGATGGACCTCTTGGCAATACGCAGCCATCTTGGGGCTAAGGCAGCTCGACTCTTTCATGATTTGATCAACGACAAGTCATGAGTCGCCCCGGACCTCAGGTCGTTAGAAGCCCATCTCGATGGCGATGCATAGGCCGTTGATGAGCGCTTCGTACTCAGCCACATTATTTGAAGCAAAAAAATGAATACAAAGCACATACCTCATGCACACGCCAAGGGGAGAGATGAAGACAAACCCCAAGCTGGCTCCTTCCTTCACCAGCGACCCGTCAAAGTACATCGTCCAGTACTCCTTGTCGATTGCTGCCTAGGGCATCTGAGTCTCGGTCCACTCTGCGATGAAATCGGCGAGCACTTAGGACTTGATGGTTGTCCGAGGGGTGTATGAGATTCCCTAACCCATCAACTTGAGGGCCTACTTCGCGATCCTCCCGGTGGCATCCCGGTTGCGAACAACCTCACCAAGAGGGAAGGATGTAGTGGCGTCCGGGTTGTGCAGCTTCCTTTTGGCGATCAAGATGGCGTCCGGGTAGTGAGTCTTGGCATCGGCCAAGATTTCACTAACCAAGTATACGGGACGTTGCACCTTGAGGGCATGCCCCTCCTCCTCCCGCTCCACAACCAGAGTGGCACTGATGACCTGCGTCGTTGCAGCAATGTAGAGTAGGAGTGGCTCTCTGTCGGTCGGTGGGACCAAGATTGGGGCCTTCATCAGGAGGGCCTTAAGCTTGTCAAGCGCCTCCTAAGCCTCGATGATCCACGCAAAACGGTCAGTTTTCCTCAGAAGCCTCATTCACCGAGGCGCGAGATAAAATGGCTGACTGCCGTGATGCACCCTATGACCCGTTGAACCCCCTTGAGGTTCTGAATCGGGCCCATCTTGGTGATGGTCGTAATCTTCTCTGGATTGGCCTCGATGCCGCGCTTGGAAATGATGAAACCGAGTAGCATTCCCTGGGAACCCGAAAAACACATTTCTTGGGGTTGAGTCTGAGGCTATTCGCTCGGAGTTTGGCGAAGGTTTGCTCTAGGTCGGCCACTAGTTGGTTGACCCGCTAGGGCTTGACCATGATGTCATCTACGTACGCCTCAACGGTTCGCCCGATGAGGTCACCGAAACACCTGAGCATGCAGCACTAATATGTAGCCCCTGCATTCTTCAGACTGAACGGCATGGTGACGTAGCAGTACGACCCGAAGGGGGTGATGAAAGAAGTCGCGAGCTGGTTGGACTCCTTCATCGCGATTTGATGGTACCCGGAGTATGCATCGAGGAAGCAGAGGGTTTCGCACCGTGAGGTCGAGTCGACTACCTAGTCTATGTGGGGCAAAGGAAATGGATCCTTTAGGAACGCTTTGTTGAGGCTCATGTAGTCGACACGCATCGTCCATTTCCCGCTCTTCTTTCGTACGAGAATAGGATTGGCTAACCACTCAGGATGATACACTTCCTTGATAAATCTGACCGCCAAAAGCCTTGCAATCTCCTCGCTGATGGCCCTACGCTTCTCCTCGTCGAAACAGCGCAGATGTTGCTTGACCGGCTTGGAGCCTGGCCTGATCTTTGAGGCATGCTCGATGGCTTCTCTCGGTATGCCCGGCATATCCGAGGGCTTCCACGCAAAGATGTCTTTATTGGCGAAGAGGAAGTTGACGAGCGCGGTTTCCTATTTGGAGGAGAGCGTTGTGCCGATCTGCACCTTCTTGTCCCCCGACTTGTCGGGGTCGATGAGGATCTCTTTGACGCCCTCTGCGGGCTCAAAGGACCCGGTGTTCCGCTTGGAGTCGGCCGCCTCCTCCGCTGTTTCCTCCCGGATGTTTGCGAGTTCCTCGGAGGCGATGACCACTGAGCCAGGCTCACAGCTCTCTACCTCGCACTGATAGGCATGTTGGAAAGAGGAGCTGATGGTGATGACCCCATGCGGGCCCGGCATCTTGAGCTTGAGGTATGTGTAGTTGGGGACGGCCATGAACTTCATGTAGCACGGCCGCCCCAAGATGACGTGGTATGATCCGTGAAATCTGACCACCTCGAAGTTAAGGGTCTCTATCCAGTAGTTGGTTGGATCCCCGAATGTTATGGGTAGGTGGATCTGCCCAAGAGGTATCGCCTGCTTCCCCGGCACGATGTCTTGGAATGGCGCTTCGCACGGCCGAATGTGCGACCGATCGATGCCCATGACATCCAGGGTCTCGGCATACATGATGTTGAGGCCACTGCGCCCGTCCATCAGTACCTTGGCGAGGCGCTTCGTGCCAACGATCAGGTTGACCATGTGCGGGCACCTCCCCGGTTGCGGAACGCTGCTTGGGTGGTCAGATCGGTCGAAAGTGATGGCCGACCCCGACCACCGGAGAAACGCAGGCGTAGCACTAGAGGCGCTTGGACTCATAGGCGGCCGGCCCGCCAAATATCATGAGGCAGCCATCGGTATTGGGGAAGCCATAGTCCTTCCCCTCGGCGTCGCTTTCCACCGGCTCTAGCTTCTTCCTCTGCTCCCCCTCTTGGAGCCCCCGGATAGGTACTTCTTCAACAGGGCAAAGTCCTTGTACAGGTGATTGACGGGGAAGGCGTGGTTCGGGCACAACTTCTCCAGCATCTTCTCAAAATGATCGGGGGTTTCCCCGATGGCCTCCTTACCTCCCTTATGGTCGGCAGTGCCTACGAGAGAACCCCCGTTGTTCCTCTTGTTCTTCTTCTTCCCCGGGCGGTTCGAGGCGCCCTTGTTGTCACACCCGGTTTAAGGATAAAACCGAATGCATGACTATATGTATGCCAGGATCAAGTTCCATACATATAGTGACATCATTAGTGAATAACAGCAACAATATCACGTAAAGAAGTATAAATGAAGACTTACAAGACTATCAGAGATATGCGCTTATAATGGAAACGAAGGCTCCAAACTTCACAGGCAGACGACTGGGGGTTGCGTACGCCTAGAACTCTTCATCATCTTCAGTAGACTTCACACCTTTTTCTTCTGAGCAGCAGTTGGCAAGGGTGAGTACACTTATGGTTGGTACTCAGCAAGGCCACAAGAAATAACCAGAGTAACTATTTATATTCATCTTTAAGTTTATTAATCATGTGAGGGTCCAGGCCACTCTTAACCGTGAGCACGGCTGTTATAACAGTTTTACACTCTGCAGAGGTTGTACACTTTCACCACAAGTCGCGTAAAAGTTCAAAAGAACTTTGGACCCAACCATGCTGTGCTAGCTAGGCACAATACCACACTTCCGAGGTGTGATTGCATAGGACGCTACGAGGCCTTTACAAAGATTCCCTAATAAGAAGTAGTCCGCTAGAGTTTCGGTAGCGGCGTGGTCCATAAACCTCCCTAATGGTCAGCACCTTAGCGAAGGCTGCTACCCCAAGAGGACCGGGCTATGACCCCTATCACCGACCCCCTCCTTGCCCTTTCGGTAAGACCGCTTCAAACTAGAGTCTCTAATTAATTAGCCAAGACCAGAGCCATATGGTCCTCATGGTTGTACTGTTTTCCTGGGTGGTTCTCCATGTTCCAATTAGTACATGGTATTCTTGTAAATAAGCACAGATAGGAGGATGGTTAGGGTCACTTGCCTTTTCCAACGAAAAGCTACTCTTACTGCTCTTCAGCTCTTGCTTACTTGGAAACCTTGTTCTTCAAGCTTCGTCAGCGATCATTCTACTCGAAGCAAACAACTAGCACAAACATACAAAATAACAAACAAGTACAGCTAAGAACAATACACCAATCACAAAACAAAAGCTTTTAAAAGAGCGTGCTAAAGGATTGGGCTCGCTGCTACGGTTATGAGAGCGCAAGAAACGTGGGAATCGGAGCTAGGGTTGGAAAGATACAGCTATCGGAATTTTGGTATTATAAAAGAAACAGAAGAACTATGAGCTTTATTTATTTTATTTGGAAAACAAATGTAAAAGATATTCAAAAAAATATCCTTGATTATAATTAACTAATATTATATTTTTATTTATAAAAGCGGGGTAGAACTTAGTCATATTTTATTTGTGATTGTCTACGTACAAATTACACTAATTAACAATTAATTAGAAAGAAAACTTGTGAGAGCATCTAAACGCATAACTTTATATTTGGTGTTCAACTAAACAAATTATATTTAGAACACATTTGAGTTGGTATTAATTGAATTGACATTAGTTATGAAAAACCGGAGGTAAAGACCTAGGTGGATTTTAATTAGAAAACTAAGTGAGAGAACTTTAATCAAGTTAAATCTATTTTTAATTTAAAAATAGGAACTAAGGCACAATGACATGACTAAACGGTAGCTTAGGCTTTAGAAGTCTTAACGCAACGAGAACGAGTCGAAACGGAGCTAAACGACAAAGGTAGGGCTAAAACAAGGCTCCAGGGTCTTATCTGCGAAGAAACTGAACTTCTAGGGGTTAAATTGAAGAAATCAGAGCCTAAAACATCATTAAACCTTAAACAGAGGATCGGGGTGCAAAACTATAGGTCCTGGACGGCAGGTACTAATTCTAGAAAAGTCAGGGGTCGGGACAGAAAAAGAAAGGGCTCAACTCTAATTATTTTTCTACTGATCTAGACTGCGGGTTGATTTCTGGAAAACCTAGGGATCTTTCTGCTAAAGTTCTGGGAACAGCTAGGGTCGGATGAATCTGGTTCGTTGGATCGGAATCGTGCGGCGGGTCGGACGAATCGGCAGGGTAAGGGTTGGGCGAATCGGCGGTATGAGGAGTGGGTCGGGTGAATCGGCTGAGTAAGGAAAAAGGTCGGGTAAATCGGCAGTGTAAAGTGAAGATCGCTTCTGGCCGTTGGATCTAGATCGAGCGGCAGAGGAAGGGTCGGCTCGACGGAACGAAAAGGGTCGGGCGAAGCGGAGCCACGCTGGGCGTTGGCGGCTAGCGAGTGCGGCGGCGGACGACCGGAGCTTCACCAAATCCGGTGTTCCGGGACTCGATTCAAGCTGGGTTTATGCTGGGAAGTGAATGGGCGGTACGGTGAAGGTGAGGGTGATCACGGGTTGGCTGTACGGCGGCTGTAAGCTGGCGGCCACGGCGGCGGGCGGAAACAGAGGTCCGACGAGGAATCAGGTTGGCGGCGGAGCAAGAGAGAGAGGGGAATCTGGTGCGGCTTGATGCTCACCAACTTGCGAAGCTCTGGCGAGAGTTGAAGACAGCGGAGAAGCTGCAGATCGGCGAGTCGACGGAGAATCGGCGACACGGGACGGCGGCGTTCCTCCGATGTGCAACTTCCAGCGGCGTGCGACAATGTTCTGTAGAGGAAAAGATTTGAGCTTGGCTCTGGTTGCAAAGCGGGGCTTCAGTAGGATTTTATAGGGGCGGATTGGCCGGGATTAGGAAGGCGGTATCGCGGAGTCGATCAGGACTCGGGGTAAGGAAACAAGAAGGAAGGAGAAAGAATGAGAAGGGGCGCGAACGACGGCGCGGGATCGATCCGGACTGTGGGTAAGGAAAGAAGAAAGAAGAAGAAGGCGCCGACAGGTGGGTCCTAGCTGTCGGTGAAAGCAAGGGTCGGGTGAGGGAATCGGCCACTGAGTTGGCCGTGGAAAAAGAGAAGAAGAAGAGGAAAAGAATTGGGCTGGCTGGAAGAAAGAATAGAAGAAGAAAAGAAATAAAGATGCATGCACAATTTTAATTTATGATTTTCATGAAAATACTTTTAAAAGTTTCAACTCCTATATTTTTAGGTGTTACACTTGCTGGCGCTCTCGTCGCGCTTCGCCTTGCCCTTGGCACGGTCGAAGATCGCCCCAACCGCCTCCTCGCCCAAGGCGTGGCTTGTTGCGATGTCGAGGAGTTCCTTAGTGGTCCGTGGGCTCTTGCGTCCCAGCTTATGGACTAGGGACTCGCAGGTGGTCCCAGATAGGAACACCCCGATAACATCGGTGTCGGCGATGTTGGGCAACGTGTTGCACTCCCTAGAGAAGCACCAGATGTACTCACGGAGAGTCTCTCTCGGCTTCTGCCGGCAGTTCTTGAGGTCCCATGGGTTTTCGAGGCACTCGTAGTTGCCCTAGAAATTCCCCACGAATATCTCCTTTAGATCCGACCAGTTCTAGATCCGGTCGTAGGGGAGATGTTTGAGCCATGTTCGTGCCGAGTCGGCTAGGAACAGTGGCAGGTTGTGAATGATGAAGTAGTCACTATCCGTCCCACCGGCCCGGTAGGCGAGCCGGTGATCATCGAGCCATAGGCCGGGATTTGTCTCCCTATCGTACTTCGTGATGTTCACCAGGGGACGGTACCGTGGCGGGAATGTCACACTGCGGGCATTGAGGGTGAGGCGCGCGTCGCGGTCGGCGCCGAGGCATCCTCGAACGGGGGCGTTCACGGGATCTTCTCCCACATGCGGGGCTTGGTGGACGGACACATCCTTGACACCCCGCATCGCAGAGGGGTGCTGGCTGGAATTGGGCCGTGTTGCCGAGACATCGAGCTCTTTGCCTGTTGCCGTGCCGCAAGCTCAAGGAGCGCACGCAGCTTGTGCGGAGTGCTTGCTGGCATTGGGCCTGCGTTGCCGAGACACCGAGTTCTCTGCCTGTTGTCTGCCGCGTGCTCAAGAAGCGCACGCACCTTGTGCTCAAGGAGCAGAGCCGCTGCGGCAGCGATGCTTGCTCGCCCGGGCGAAGAGTGGGGTCCCTCCTCGTCTTCGAGGATCCACCGGTTGACATTGCAGGCATTGGCACGTGCGCGCCCACCGGCTCCGCGGCGTCCAATCTTGCGCTTGACTTTGGCGTGTTCCTGCTCTAGCTGGAGACGTGCCTCCTCAAGCTCCTTTTGCTGCTCCCGCAGCTGTTGAATCCGCACGAGCGGTGGGGCTTGGCTTCTCTCCCGGGCTCCATCGTCGGAGACGTCCCGGGGAGTGTTTCCATCGTGGACGCTTTCGACATGCCCCTCAGGGGGGTCTGCCATGAAGCACTCCCTCGAGGGGTGATGGCTTCCCCCGCTGGAGTTGGAGTCAGAGATCGCCTCCAATTCCCCTACGAGGAGGTCATGGAAGGACTCCGAAACATAGTCGGTCATCCCCACGAACTCGCTATCCGTGGGCAGCGAAACAGAGCGCAACGCTATTTGGGATTGTGCATCCTGGGCCACATTGCGGAAACCGAATGGGAACATCATCGGGATGCTCCCGGTCTGGATCTCCAGGGAGAGCTGTTCTCCTCCGGGTAGCTGCGCCGTCACATTGGCGAGCGAGAAGAGAAAGTGATGCAAGTCCTCCTAGGTTGGTCGGGGACCTAGGAAGGCGTGGAGCTATTGCCCTAGCCTATCGCAATTGAAATCGAGCAGCCAGATGCCCTCGGAGGCACGATCCTCCTGGGTGCTCAGCCGCAAGCCCTCGAAAGCCTCAACGACGGGGTCAAGGTTGGTCATGCGAGGGGGTCGGACCAGAACGTGAACCAGCTCCAGCTTCCCCTCCATGGTGACGATGAAGTCCAGACTCCCGAAATGCACGAACACGCCAGGGCCCATCCTCCGGCGTGCCGCGGCCTGGTGGAATCAACGAGACGCGCAAAAGGCCCCTACCTGGCGCACCAATTGTTGCTGTTTTGGATCGCCGAATAGTAAATTTGTGCTTGCGCGTCTGGCTCGGATGGTGTGCAAGGAATACACAAGGATTGTGCCTGAACGTCCCTACGTCCAGTTCGAGCTGCTCGTGTTCTTGCACTAGTTTGCAGTAGGGGTTACAAACGGTCGAGAGAGGGAATGAGTTCCCAAGTCTCGCAAAGCGCTATGCGAGTGCCTCCGTCTCTCAGAGTTCAGTCCCTCCTACGGGGGTCCTCCCCTTCCCTTTTATAAGCCAAGGGGCAGGGGTCGGATACATGAGAGAGAGAGAGAGATAGAGAGAAAGAGATAAGGAATAGAAAGAGAGGGGTTGTCGGGATCCCGCTGCTCTCCTTCCATTTATGTGGGCCCCATTGACCCTGTAGGTGATGACGGGGATGTCCCTACGCCGCTCCTTGGCCCGATGTGCGACGTGCGCCTCAATAAGACGGGCGGCGCAGGCTCCCGGCATGTCTAGTGGGCGACGTGCCCTCCGACAAGATGGGCAGCGTGAGCCCCCGGCATGTTTTGCTTCTTAACGCCCGGCGAGGCGGGCGACGGGGGCTCGCCGTGATGGCCTGTCACCTCTAGGGGTCATGTCGAGGCATGCCCTCGCCTGTTCTCGTGTCAGTGGCTTGACCTCTGACATGAGCCTTCACTCCCACAGGACCCGGAGGGTTCCACATCCCTGAGATAGGCGCGGAACCCTTCCCATAGGGGTCGAATGAGGCCGAGCCCGCGCCCTAGGGTCAGGCAAGGCGGGTCACGCCCCGTGTCTGGGCCTGATGCTGGGCCGTCGATGTTCCTTCAGCCAGTGGGCCGTCCACGGCCGCGTGGCTGCCTGGTCAGGCCGAGCTGCACAACTTGGGAGGGGCAATCCATGATTAGCTCCATAAAGACCGTACTTTGGAGGATCCATGATGTTCGCCCCCATCATTTAGACACTACTAATTTATTGGACTCTAAAACTACCTTAAAACCATCCCTACATAGAAGAGAGCCGCTCACGAGATTCTTGTTGGTAGAAAGGGACATGATGCATGTTCTTTAGTTGTACAATCTTTCCCCACGTACACTTCAGATCTACTGTGGCAACACCATGAGAAGAAGCATGTGACCCATTCTCCATTAGGAGGGAAGAACCCCGAGCGACCTGATAAGAAGAATACATAGAGATGTCGGCACACACATGAACATTAGCACCCGTATCAAGCCACCAAACTAGTAGATTGAAATACTGAAGAAATAATAGGTAAATTACCATACCCGTCTCTAGTGTTGCCCGGGGTCACCATGTTGACAGTCTTGGATCCAAAATCCATTGCTAGCCTTCTCCTTGTGATCTGCACAGTTTGGACAGCCCCATGCGATGTGTCCCCCATCACCTCACATGTAGCAAGCTTTTGTAGCTTCAGTATTCTTCTTCTTCTTGAAGGTAATAGTCTTGATAGGCTTGTTGGAAGCCTTCCCTTTGTTGTTGCTGTGTGGGTGGTTCTTCTGCACCATGTTGGCGCTGGAGTGGCCCTCACCTCCTTTCTCAGTAGCATCCTTAGCCCGAGACTTCTCCTCAACATCAAGAGATGCTATTAGGTTTTCAATTGATATTTCCTGTCTCCTGTGTTTCAGAGCAGTGGAGAAGTTCCTCCATGAGCAGGGCAACTTTGCAATCATGCACCTAGCCACAAACTTTTCAGGTAAAGGATACTTTATAAGTCCGAGTTCCTTCATAAGGATCTATTGAAAGAACATCTAGGCCCGCTATGTGGGTTTTGGTTGATTAATGACATAAGCTTGTGGGACTAATGCTATTTATAAGAACGATGAGCAGGCACTACAGGTGATGGATGAATCAATGGAAAGAATGCTTACCAAAAAGGAAATGAAAGTTGCAAAGCGAAGAATCATGAGGATTTAAATTGTTTATATTTTGAAATAGAGTATAGGAATGTCGTACTATCAGGAGAGACATGAAATGTACTCGCTTTGCGTAGAATAAGGTGCCCAGGATGATCTAACAAACCTATGAGAGAAACCTTTGCACTCACACAACACTTGGGATATCTTTTAGAGTGTTTCTGCAGAAAAGTTTGGAGTTTCTAGAGATTTCTCTGGAGTCTCCGGACATGGGGTTTCTGCGGAGAGTTCGGAGTCTGGACATGTGCGGGGTCTCCGCACATCTCCAGAGTCTCCGGAGGAGTTGTCCGGAGTCTCCGAACAATTCTTCGGAGTCTCCGGAATTTAACCAGCCAACAGCTAGTTTTGGGGGCTGTGGTATAAATACCCCTTCACCCCCTTCACATTAACTCTCTCCGACCGAACTTCACCTACCTCCATTCCTAAGCATTCAAGAGCCCTTCTCACTCCCTCCTTTGAGTTCCAAGCAAGATTTGGTGAGGGAATTGAGGGGATATTGAAGGGAGGGCAAGTGAGACTGCTAGTGGGCTGGTTTCCCATCTCTTGAGCACTTTGTTCCTTGTTAAGCCGGTGGATTTCGTGTTTGTTACTCTTGGAGCTTCAAGCTCCTAGCCAGCTAAGCGTCACCCATCGAGCACCCAAGATTGTGGTGTGCCCCGGGATGTTTGTACACCTCCACGTTCTAGTATGTGACCTTAATAACCTTGGGGTTGTTAAGGGGAGGCTTCATAGCTCAAGAAGTAAATGTTCTTCTTGGGTGCCTCAACGGAGACGTAGGTTCCATGTGGGGAACTGAACTTCGGGAAACAAATCCTTGTGTTTTCGTGCATTTACTATGTGATTTGTTGAAGTTCTTGTCTCTCACTAGAATTCTAGGGTTTGCTCTTGATCTACTTGTTGGAAAGGTTTTGACTGCAGGCAGTTGGGGAAAAGGGGTAGAAACAAGCCTATAAACCTTGGAAATTACTTCAATCTACTTTCAGTTGAGGTTTGCTTGGTCGAGTTTGATTTCAGCACGTTTCTTCGGAGTGTCCGGACATTTCTTCGGAATCTTCGGAAGTTGCGGAGATTCCAGACAAATATCCAGAGACTCCGAAAGTTAGTGACAAAATTTTTTTAAGTGCTGTAAATTTTCAGTTTTGACTATTCACCCCCCTCTAGTCGACCTATAGATCCTTTCATCTGTATCTCATAAGCCTACTCTACCACTGAATGGTTGTTCACCATCCTGAAGTCATGAAAGCTCTCCATGGTATGTTCAATGCCTGCTGTCGCATTATACTTAGCAACCAATGCATCCCACAGCTCTTTCGCATCTGTCATGTGCATCTACACATCAACCAGGTGATCAGCAAGAACAATTATAACGCAGCCCACGAAGAGATTGTTGGCATCTGTGAACTTCTTCCTCCCCTTAGGATAATGTTCACTTGCTGGTATGCCAATTCTCGCTTCCCATGCATGTATTAGAGTAAGCTAGAGATAGACCTTGACTTGCCATCTCTTCAAGTGTACACTAGAAATTTTTTCTGGCCTCAGTGCATTAGTAAATCCAGCCAATGTAAAATCACCAGATTGCCTATCATAAGGTTTTGGATTGTTGAGTAAATAGACAATTGCAGTATTAAATTCTGTATGAAAGAAATCATGATAAACACAAGAACTAGCATGCATAGATTTAATATACTAGACAGCATAAACAACATAGCAAGGATCTTAGGAAACATACTTAAGAAAAAGATCAGATCACCGGATACATACTGAGCCTTGGCTGGAGGGCTGACGATGATGAACCGCTGCTGCTGGAGACGACAAAGGCGGTTGTCCCATGAGGCAATGGAGTTGACCGGAAGATGCACCGTGATGAGGACCTTGAGCAATCGCATGAAGCGCTTCTCAAAAACCTTATTCCTTGTCTCCTGGTGCAGGACCCAAAGGCGAAGGGCTCCAGAGACCTGCTCCCCCCGTTCGCCGGTGCACGCCGACGCTCGGGATGGAGAGGGCTACGATGGCGGCGCAGCAGCAAGAAGAGGCAAAAACCCTAGCTTTTGATATGTTTTTGATAATGGCCGATGGGTCATATATATAGGAGAGCCAAACTGACCTCGCGTCGCAATCGTGATCTAATTGCAAAAGGAAGCCGCGCCCCCGCAGGGGGGGATTTCGGCGGACTATTCACGTAGGTGCCATGCGCCCGCGCCCGTCGCCCCGCCTGGCGAGGCGAGGCGTGGCGTAGTGCGCGCGCGCGTGTGGTGCTTCTCTTCTCTCCCTCATCATATAGCTTGGAGGAGTGGAGGCAACCTTCATATTTATGTTGGTCATCCCACTCCTCCACTAGCAAGGTGGGACTATACTTGCACCATTTTCCTCTTGCATACATCGGCCTTTGAGATTTATGAATTTCTGAATTTTCTAATGGGCCAAACTCAATTTGGGCCCAAAATTTCAGCAATCCCCCACCAGATCTCAAATGCCCATTTAGAGTATTGCTTGCTTCTCACTACTGTTTGATATACTAGTGTTTCAATAAAGACTGTTAAGTTGAACTTCCTCCTAGAGCTTCAAGCTACACTTTTTCACAACTTGACAATGGACTATGCCTTGAATTGCTAGTTTTCTACGAACAAGTTTCACTCAAAGTTATAACTAGTAAATGGCTGCCAGTAGCCTACCCTGCGGGTGAAGCATATACGTCGTAATCCCTGGTCTCTTCATGAGCTTGCTAGATTTCACCCAAGTCTCATAGATTGCGACGCTTAACAGTCAGGCTTTTATAGGTGTGTTCTTTCAAGGATGCTCTATAGGACAACACCTTCGCTTATCAAAGCCAATAGAAACACATTAAGGCTTACATCCAACCTACCTTACACCATTTGAGAGTTTTGTATCTTCACTTAGAGAGGGTTAAAAAGATTACTTTCCTCTGTTAGTGTTGACGCAAAAAATCGACGATTGGTTTCTTGCGTGACCCCACACGAGGACCTGGAAGATTTGCCAGTCAATTTGACCTGCAATTAACAAGGGATAAGATAACATCAAATACTAGAATGTATCGGCTGGTGTTATGAATCATTCCACAAGGGATATCAGCCAAAGATCCGATATGAATCAATAAGCAATCGGCTAGAGCCAGCTGATTTAAATGGAAAGGCAATATTGATTTTACTTAATAATGCCTTGTAAACAATACCTAGATCTAGATCTGATCGGCTATGCTTGATGTGATAGGTTGAAACAATAAAACTGCAGTAAAAGCCGATAGATAACTTAAATCTAAGCTGGATAACCGTGATAAAAGCTAAACTAAACAAGACTAAGTGAATTAATCTCGCAAAGAAAAGCTAGTATCGATAACTGGTGAACAAATAGATCGAGAAAGAAGCGATGCACCATCAATCGAAGACCTAATTTATTCGGTAAAACGCGGAACTTACTAGCATGCTGGAGATCGAAGTGATGCAGCCCTGCCAACCAGAAGAACTCGTTGAAGAAAACGAAAAAGCTACGAAACTAGAGTTTGGCGAAGTCACCGACAAAAAAGGAGTAATTGTTGTATTTGATTGGATGTAGGCCAATATTTATAGTCTAAGCTAACAAACCCTAGTCGATCACGAAACCATATAACTTGACTAAAAGAAAACAACCTTTTCTATAACAAAACGACTCGCACAAGATCTGGACTCTACATAACATTTTTGCTAACGTAATCCATCAGCACCAATTCCGCTCCATCGGCTGCGACGCCACATCGGCCGATCGGCCAACTCTATTTCAACATCGGCCAGCTTTCATCGGCTATCTCCCTTGCCTCATTGTGGCAGAACCGCCTGAATCAATCCGTCTTAAGTGCGATAACCATCACCATAGAGGCAATCCGAGCTAACACACACTTAAAACGGAGTAAAACGACAGTCTATCGGGTAACATCCTGATGCAACCACTGGAATTTTGATTGAAACAATACATACTTACAACCCATAAGAAGATGAGCCCAGAGATTACAACAATCCATAAATTTTACATCACAGTGTACAATAGGAATTATTATTACAAACCAAGTTTGAAAATATTCATAAACAAGTACTTTCAGAGTTTAATAGTGTAGTGGAAAATAAGCAAAAGTTCTAACGATGATACAAGATATCATGATGAAACCCGTACGTGACATCATTCAGCGTTATCATCGTTGGCCGGTGACGCATCCCATTCCACCGACCAACCAGGAGGAAGAGTACATGGCCAAGTCAAACTAGCAACCACGTCCTCAAAGGTCTCACCTAAAAATAAAGCCACAAGAAGAGGCAAGCCCGACTAGTGGTATATACTTAGCCGACCACTAGAATGCAAGGCTTTTGGTTGAGGGGTTGTTTTTGCCAAAAAGCATCTAAGAGTGAGTCATTGCTTTCCAGTTTTAGCATCAATTCTAGTTGATTAACCATTCTAGGTAAGCAACTATCCAAATCACGCATGGTGGAAATAATTAATTTAAGCAGCCAACATTATTAATCAGCATCATCATTGCTCCAATTCTTACTCTATGTGGCAAAAGGGTCAAGCAGTCTCAATGCTCGCGAGAAACGGACGATTCGAATCGAATTTCTTAACCTTGCAAGGCAAACCTAAACACACATCACGTGGTTACTCCCAGAGTCACACGTGCGACTTTTCCCCTCTATTCCCGTTTCGCGGAACAGGGCCACCGCCCTCAAGTACAGAGCCACGCTCTGCACTCACCATGTGGCCGCATGGGAACGAAATCAAGATGGTGGGGTGGTATGTTCTACGCCCCGGTTTGATTAGGTACTTAAGCTTACCGATTACCATATTCTCGGCATGTGGTTAGTACGTTCAAAAACTTAACCACCCCTACCATACACCACGACCTTAGCATTTTCGCTAAACAGATGGGGCCTCAATCATAAATAGGAATATCGTAATATAGCCCCATCCGTCGATCTTATGATTCCAACATAAGTAAACAAACAACTCCTATATCTCGCATGACAAGAAATCACTTGACAATTACCGGAGTCCTATTAGCATGACAATCTAGCGACTGACATAGGCTAGTGTTCATATCATAGGTACCAAGGATCATGCAGCTAAGGATTCAATAAACGTCTATAAACTTAAATGCACAAATACATAGAAGTAATAACATTGTTTATATCGAAAATAGGGTTTATGCTCCAGGGCTTGCCTTCCTAAGCAGTGCTAGCCTTAGGCTCTTTCGAACTTTGGTTCGGGTCTTCGATGACTTCAGTTAGATTGATCTGAGCTTCGTGCTGCTCACTCTCGGGCTCCGGCACCAGCTCATAGGTTCCGTCGGCGAGAGTCGTCGATTCTATATGAATGCATAGGTTCACATTATTTTGATGGTAAGATTTATTGATTATTTCACTACAAAGTTGTAATCCAACAAAACTCAAGTTAAGTTGTAAAATATTTCATTTACATTTTCTTAGGCAGTCGTTTATCGAGTACTATTTAGATTAACTAACTCCACTAAGTAAGTGGGGGTTTTTCTCATTTCATTTACATGCAGAAATTTTCTGTTTTCATATTTAGACACAAGACACCATGTGTGATTCATGTTTGAAGTTAGATAAAGTTTCTGATGTTGAAATATTTGTACATAGTACATTTTCTAGTGACAAACCCACTGAAAAGTTTTATTTCTTTTTATGCAGTAGAGCAAACACGAAAAATAAAGTAAGAACCTCCTGCTGCAATCTAGATCTACTTATGCAGATCACATCTAGTCTGTTATGGTTCTCAAAATTTTACAGAGTGCTCCTAGACCTGTTATGATTATACTGTGAATTTTTCAGATATGCAACTAGCAGATCATAGAAAATACAACAATTTATAACTACATGCATCAAAATTCATTTTTATTGGTAGATCTACTGAGCATCTAAACATCAAACTTTTGTAGCATGATTATCTACTCACATATAGCCTCTGATAAAAGTTTCAAATTTTTTCAAGCACATGAACTATTTATAGTGATATAATGCATATATTCATGGATAAAATCAAATGTGCATGCTAGACACAAGCATAAAGTTTCAACCTTATTCTTTGAGCAGAACAACATGAACAAATAGATCTAGCAAAATAGTGCAGCCAACAAGATCTAACAAGAACTACATCTATAGACTGTTTATGGCCTTGAAATTTTTACACAAGGCTCACCATCTAGAGACTAGCCTAAGTTCCAAAAATCATCATCATTACACTACTAGAACATGAGATACAAATGAAGCTAACAAAACTAATATATATTCTAGAACAACTTCTACTTTGTAACTGGCAAACATCCTGTACAGAAGTTTTAGGTCTAATCGTAAGGAGCTCAGAACATTTTAGTTTGAAGTTTTCTGATTTTTCTATGATTTTTAAACGAATTACAAGTTCACAAATTTTTAAAACAAAACGAAAATAGGGTCTCGCAGATAGGTTCGTGGTTTTTGCGCTGAGCACCCTGAAAAGAATGCAATTGCTGCAATGTGGTCCCTTGGCGCGGCTGCCATGGTTTCTTGCCGGAATCCAGCGAGGAGGCTCGCCGGCGGCGAGGGCAAGGTGGGGGAGGAGCAAGAGGATGCCGAGGACTACCTTTGGGTGGTCTTGGTTGGGCCAGGGAGGGTCGGTGGACGGCTGCCGGCGGTGAGCAGGAGCTCCGGTGAAGTGCGGGCGGCGGGCGGCGGTGGTCCGGCAAGGGAGGGCGGTGGTGGTCGGGCCGAGAGGCTTCACGGGCTCGAGGGTGACCCGTTCAGAGGCTCGGCTTGGGCGGAGGAGGAGCGGAGGGTGGGGCTCGATGGTGGAGTGGAGCTCGGGCTCGGCAATGGCGTGCGGCGGCCCTGGGATCAACTGTGGTGGCCTGGGCGTGAGGTGAGGACAGCCGGGGAGGCTTTATAGCCAAGCAGGCGTGGTGGGACGAGGGCTGGGCGTGCTACGGGAGGGGGGGGGGGGGCGGGGAGCGGATTGCTCAGGCGTGGCCGGAACAGGCCGGCAACCATGCCCTTGTCGCAGCATGCCCGCATGCATCCATGGTCGCGTGGCGCCCAGCAGCGGGGCGTGGCGGCGGGCTGGCCTGCGAGGCAGGGCGAGCACAGCTACAGCAGGGCTGGTCGGGAGGCAAGCTCGGTGATTGGTTTGGCGGGATGTGAAGCGCAGGTATTGCCGGCGATGTGGAGGCCGGGGTCTGCCATGGTCGGCAGAACAGGGGAGGGGAGGGAGGAGAGAGAGGAGAGAGAAAGAGAGAATAGCTGGGATTTGAATGACTTTTTCTCAACATTTTATGTGGAAGCGTGAAAAATTTTAAATACAAAGTTGTAGAGAATTTTAAAATCTACAACTTCCGTTTCAGACACAAGTTTGTTTGAGCAGTGGTTTAAAAGTTATTTTAAATTCTTTACTTCTAGGATTTTAATTCCTAGTTATTTAATTTTTTTAAATTTTGAATTTGCAAATGGTCTTTTAAGCAAACTTGTAAGGCACAAAAATATAAGTAGGTTTTTGTGCTACATTTGTCATGACAAGATGAGCATGAAAGTTTACCATCTTTTTTAGAGAAATATATACGGGAAAAAGAGAGAAAGAGCCATTTACCACGCCTTGATCGGAGGTGCAACCAACTCATGGTTGCGGCCCCAAGTCGCCCAACGCAATAATAAATAAGGGGGGCACAAATAATTTTGGATCTTCATGAAAAACCTAGCCAAAACCCTAGTCACCACCCTAAAGCCGCTCGATATCTAGCGGCGCTGGAGCGACTTGAAGGCTGCCGCCAACCCGCCGTCGCCTGGCAAACCAGGCGGAGGCCTGAAGGACGATGGTACCCGCGACCTTCTACTACGCCGGGAATGACTACTAGAACACCTACGTCGAGCACATCACCAAACACGACCGGATCTATGTCTGCCGTGGCTCCCAGTCTAGATCTAAAACCCTACTCATGTTTATTTGGTTTGTGCTTACGTGTTTAGGTGCTAGATGCTATAAGTTAAGTACTCAATTAAGCTTTATGTTCTACATTTAGTATCAGAGCCTAAGCACCTAACTGTGAGCCATTAGAGCCTATAGATCTACATCAAGTTTTAGATCTTGGTTGGTTTTATGTTTTCGTTCTCGGTTTCATTTATATTTTAGTATAGATATATTAGTTCTAAGTGATCTCGGATGAAAAGTATTAGATCTAAGAGAGTCAAAAAAGAATGAGTAAGAAAGCCATAGATCTGAAAGTACCCTCCCAAAAACCCCAAGAACCCCACTCAGAATCATTAGAATAAAAAAACCCAAGATCTAGGTGGCACACGCGACGAAGCGCATGCACTGCCGGCGAGAAGGCCAATAAGGGCTCGACGGTCAGCAACCGACGGCGGCAGCACTAAGGCCGACCACGCCAGCACCTCCATGTGCGGGGCCCAAAGGCCTCACGTCAATGAAGCGCCGGACACACGTACTCGCCGGAGAGCCCCTGCGGCATGAGGTAACGCAGCCTCGCGGCATGAGACACCAGCCGAACGGGTGGCTCACCACCACAAAAGCCACGGTTGCGCTGCCGGCTCCACGACCCCCCGACAAGGCGCCAGAGCCGATGGCTCAACCGGAGCTCCCAAGGCCGCGGTGAGTTGCCCACCCGATGGCGTGGAGGAGCATGAGACCGGCGTGCTAATGCCAGCCGAAAGGGGTGCTGCCGGCGGTAGCGCCCGAGAGGAGAGCGACAGCGGCACAAAGGAGGGGGAGAAATGAGTACGGTTACAGTTTCAAGGGAGGCTGCTAGCTTTATACTTCCGAGACCCACGCTGAGCCATCGGATGCGATGGACGGCTCAGATCAGCCGATGGAAAAGGGGGAGGGCGGGTGCCCGAGCTGGGCCGAATTGGCGGCCTAGCCTAAGGTTTTGGGGCCCGCAGCCCAAGCGGGTGGGGCGGTGGGGGTGCTCGGCCGAGCCGAATTGGTGGCCCGGCCGGAGGTTTTTGGGCCAAAGGCCCAAATTCCTTTGAGACCCGCCGAAAATTGTGGTTTTCTTCCTTTATTTCTTTTCTGAGCTACCTTTTCGGTATTTTTTCCTCCTAAGTACTAAAAAAACTATTTTAGGAGGGTATAACATGGACAAAATTATGAGAAAATCATGAGAAATTATTCTAAATAAATAGAACCAACGTGAAATTTATTTGGAATAGTTTATATTTATTCTGGGCATTTATTTAATTTCTAACCAGCATTGTTATTAATTAATTGTTCATAAGATACTTAGTTTTATTTAAATTATTTTGCTTCTGCCCAATGGTGATGTAAAATTGAATTTTCCGCTGCATTAATTATGCTAAGTTATTTTATTTTGCTAACAGTGATGCAAAATTAATTCATGAGATGTTCATTTTATTTGCTTCTACCCAATGGTGATGCAAAGTTATTTATTTATGTTTTTAAACTAGCTAACGCTGATTAAATTCAATTATTTTGTTGTTATTACTGATTAAATTTATTTATTTTGGTTATATTCAGATACCACTCCCTCCACGATCATAAGCTACGTTAATGGCGTGGAGAAGCTTGGTGGTGATAACTTCGCTAAGTGGTGGGATGAGATTAACCTCATTCTTGTCATGATGGATAAGGACCACTCCATGAGAGAGCCTGCTCCTGTTGCACCAGTTGCTGCACCAACGCTGCTGAAGGGGAGCAAGATGCCACCCTTGCTGAGTGCACTGCTACATATGAGAAGGACAACGAGCGTTGGGAGCGTTCTGACAGAGTGGCCCTCATGATTATAGATATGACCATCAGCCCGACCATCAGGGGAGCACTTGAGAAGAAACCTAAGAAGGCCAAGGACTTAATGGCAAAGATTGAAGAGTACTTCAAAGGGTCGGCTAAGGCCAATGCCAGCACTCTCTTGTCTAAGATAATGAATGCAAAGTATATTGGGCAAGGCAGCGTTAGGGAGCACATTTTGGGCATGGTTGACCTTTCGGATAAGCTCAAAGACCTGGAGTGTCCCCTTAATGATGTGACTCTGCTACACCACGTGATGATGTTGCTTCCTCCTGTGTTTGAGCCATTTAAGATCAACTACAATGCAAGCGATCAGAAGTGGGATATTGCCACACTCGTTGCTAAGTGCGGCCAACAGGAAGAGAGGTTGCACTCTCAGAACCAAGACTTTGCCAACCATGTTAGGCAAGACGTGCATAAGGGAAGAAATAAGAGGGTCATGCACTCCAAAAAGGTGAAGAAGGCTAAGAAACCATACGATGTTTCTAAGTAGGATGAGCCATCCTCCTCCAAGGGTCCGAAGTGCTACCACTACAACGGTGATGGCCATATCAAAAAGGACTGTTCGGAGTTTAAGAAGTGGTGCATCAAGAAAGGTAATGACGACATAATTTCTATAGTCGATGAGTCCTTTTATGCATTTTTTCCATTATGTACTTGGTGGATTGATTCTGGTGCCACTGTTCATGTTACAAATTCCTCATAGGGATTGTCTGGCACACGGACTATGAGAAAGGGGACTTGAAGTCTTAGAGTCGCCAATGGAGTTGAAGCCAAAGTGGAGGCCATAAGGACTTTTCAGTTAGAACTTCATAGCAGCTTCATACTACATTTATTTGATGTCCTTTATGTACCATCCATTAAGAGAAACTTAATTTCCATTTCTAAATTAGATCATGATGGATATTCGTGCACTTTTGGGAACAACAGATGTGTAATAAGTTTTAATGGTGATATTATTTGGCATGCACCTTTACATGATGAGTTTTACTTACTATCCCAAAATAATAATGTCTTTGTGATGAATATAAGCAATATCAACCATAAGCGCAGAAGAGGTAATGAGACTTCAACGAAACTGTGGCATTTTCATTTAGGCCACATTTCAAAGGAGAGAATGGAGCGTCTCATTAGAGAAGAGATGCTCCCAAAATTAGACTTCTCTAACTTAGAACAATGTGTTGATTATATTAAGGGAGTATTTGCAAAACAAATTAAAAAGAATAGAGCTAAGTGCGGCTCAGGAATATTATAGTTAATCCATACTGATATCTGTGATCCATTTAATGTTAAGTCGGTGGATGGTTTTTGTTATTTTATTACATTTACTGATGATTTCTCTTGTTATGGATACGTCAACCCGCTAAGAGAAAAATCTGAGGCACTTGATAGGTTTAAAAGTTTTAAAGGTGATGTAGAAAATCAGCATGAGTTGAAGATTAAATTGGTAAGATCAGATAGAGATGGCGAATATTATAGGAGACATGCTACATATGGACAAATCTCCGGCTCCTTTGCCAGATTTCTCCAAGAGTATGGAATAGTAGCTTAGTACTCAACTCCTGGTGAACCTCAGCAAAATGGAATAGCTGAGAGGATGGAGAAATCACACTCTAATGAACATGGTGTGTAGTATGCTAAGTAATTCAACATTGCCAGTGAGTTTACGGATGGAAGAGGTGGAGACTGCCGCACATATAAATAACCGCGTTCCTAGTAAGTCAGTCCCTAAGACTCCGTATGAACTTTGGACTGGTAGGAGACCCAACATGAATTATTTGCATGTATGGGGATGTGTAGCTGAGGCAAAACTATTTAATCCAACGCTTGGAAAATTAGACCCTAAGACAGAAAGCTGCTATTTCATTGGTTATCCAAAAAAATTGAAGGGGTATCGCTTTTATTGTCCTAAGGCTACCACTAAGTTTTTATAGACACGACACGCTGTCTTTTTAGAGGAAAATGGAAGCACTGAGGTTAGGAAAATGGAGGAAACACCTATCATAAGTGAACATCAAGATTCACCTATGACTAATGAGCATCATAATCAAATTATGGGGGAACCTACTGAGGAAATGCAGGAACAGACCGCTGTTGGGGCAAAAGAGGCACAACAGGATTCTATCGCTGTTCTGATTGCGGAACCACAACCTCTGAGAAGATCAACGCGAGAGAGGAAAACTACTATCTCAAATGATTACATGTATATGACTAACAAAGGACATGATATGGGGATAGTTGATGATCCAAACTCGTTTAAGGAAGCCATGTGGAGTCAACACTCACACAAGTGGATTGAAGCTATGGAAGAGGAGCTGAAATCCATAAGCACAAATAAGGTATGGGACTTAGTTGATATTCCTGAAGGAGCCAAAGCAGTACCCTATAAATGGGTCTATGTTGGCGGCCCTTAACTACAAAATCTAACCGCCAACTATACTCAGAAATAAATAAGAACTACCTAACTTGCTCACATGTTTGTATCACTAACTTAGTTCCACAAGATGTATTTTCTATCAAGCCATTTAGGGGATGCAAGTCCAAAATAAGATGAAAACACACAGAGGACGCAGAAGAAGTACACAGAAGATCCAGTCTTGCGTCACACATACAAGGAAGGGCCCACCTAGCGGGGCAAGCCAACGTATTAAGGCGGCAACAACCAAGAATCAAGATGTGGACCCAATTGCCAGCCTCCCACGCGAAGGCGGTGCTAAGAGGGGCCCACTAGGGGTCAACCGACCTAGGGGGTCGCCCGAACCTGGCCGGTAACCCGTCCCTCTCAGCCTTGGCAGGAAGGTCTCCCATGCCCTCCTACGTTGGTTCCTCAATATTTCCATGTAAAGCTCAGCCGAGAACCGCCCTTGGAAGACTATAAAAGGAGGAGGAGCTATCAGACCCGGGACCACGGGACTAGCACATGGCATAGAATATTCTAGGATAAGGGATGGGGCATGTACCATTCCTTACATCTGTTGTACTGTACTCACATGTGAGTAGGACTAGTCGGAACAGAAGCAGACAACCCGAGTAGTACTCGGATAGGACTCCTAAGCTAGTATCGGGCTAGGTTTCCATGTAACCCTGTCCCCCCAGAGTATATAAGGGCGAGAAGGGACCCCTTCCAAGCATAACCAATATAACGCAATACAAACCACCATACAGGACTTAGGGTATTATGCACGTCGTGGCCCGAACCTGTCTAAACCTTTTGTTGCTTGCACCTTCGAGTTCCTGATCTCGGCAACACCCTACCTACAAGTCTACTTGATGAGAACATGGCCCGATCTTCCGAGAGGTAGGACAAGTTCGATTGGTGGAGGACTCAACGTTGATGATCCGGCTTCAAATCAGCAAGATTCGAACCCTGTAACCACTATATCACTGCTCCGTTGGTAATCAACCAAGCACAACTTGTTTGACCTCGCCGAGAAGGCTTTTCCTGCAAGCGAATCAAAGGACACAAGCAAGAAGGTATAAACACGGAATCTGACAATTGCAAATATAGTTGAAGCAAATTACAAGAGGGGTTCAAGCACTCTGTTCGAAAGAACTAATCGCTACAGTCGAGGAGAACAAGAACAGGGGCCCTGGATCACAATAAAAGGACCTGTCGCCACAATTACAATGATCAATCTTAGTTTCTTGACAGAAAACTAGAACTAAAAAAAACTCAACCCTAAACGGTGGCGGCTACTGAGTTCTTATGCAAATAGGGATGTCCTAGGGTTGGGGCAACCAGGGGGGGCGCCCACAACTTGGGCTTAAGGCCCGACACGATACAAAGCCTGAAAAGGCCCAAAACTGGTGATGCAGCACATTGTCATGGTCACACAGAATGATCCACAAGGCTTCTGGAGTTAGTACTAGAACCAAAAGAAGCGTCTTGTCGTCAGGTTTCTAACGCATCCAAGAACGCCTTATTTGGATGCAGTATAAGGGAGATATTACCGTTTTGGTGCAGGGTGGTCGGCTGAATCCGAACCGAACTCGTAGTCCAAGTTGGCGATGACTTGTAGCTTGGTGATGAGGCCGGCTCGTGCATGTCCAGCGTGGTTATGTCCTCACCACTACTACCTTAGGGTATCCCTAGGTAGGCTTGCCTATAAAACACCGACAGCTGGCGCGCCAGGTAGGGGTGTTCATCAAAGATCTACCAATGAACTCGATGGCATCTTTCAACTTCACTAGCGTTGTGCCCGACAAGAGCATGACTTTCGTCTTCGGTTCTTGGGTCTGCACCAAGGGCTCGGGTGGCTTCCACAACAATGTGGCTGACACCAGGGAGCCGGAGGCATCAGCTCCAGCATCACACCGCGACATCGATGAGCCCGTTGATGATCTCGGCAAAATTTGACTTTCCGATCTAATCGGAAACTACGCAAGCCGTCTCAGAGCAATTGCTTTCCCCATGATCAACGCTGGCGACCTGTTCGCTGAAATAGATCAGGTGGACTGCAATATTGCCAGGTGTATCAGGCTTGCGCAAGCTGCTCTTCAACATCCTGGTAACCCAACATTGCTCTAAGATTTCCCATCATTCTATTGCCCGCACTGGCGACATCTTCTCTGCCATTGACCGAGTCGACCAGAGCATCACGGAATGTGTCAAGCTTGCGGAAGCTACCCTTCAGCATTCCAACTCCAAGAAGCCTGAAGCGCCCACAGCATCTTTTGACCGCGGTCTTGACGACTTCATCGACAAACTCGCCCTCCTTGGACCGAGTCCGCCCCGGTCGAAGGCTCTGTGCTCCAAGTCTCTCTCCACGTTGGAGGCAGACCTAGATCACCAACTTCAACTCAGAGAAGGAGAATCCTTCGCCTATCGGGGGGGTCCCATCTTCGACAACTTTTCAAACTCCGACGAAGATGCTATGCCCTTACTTAGCGGCCACCAGGGTCCGAGGACCACATCAGCTCTGTCGGGCAGGTTTGTAGGTTGGAAGGGCATGAAACACTCCGAACCACTGGACCTCGCTTTACCACCGAATTCGACAAACTCCAACTCCAAGAGGGCAAGCCTCTTGCTCCCTCGGACAAAGCAGAAGGCCTAGCTACATCAAAAACAAGAAATGGTGCACCAGAGCCAGAAGTCTTCATGGCTTACACCATAGAAATTCAGCACACGGATGAAGAAAGTCGGAGCGTGTCCAATTGAATGATCATTACATCAACGACGACTACTTCCCTGACACGCCTGGCCAAAATGAGAACACGGCAGACAGCTTCAATAGCACTGAACTCGCCTATCATGACCTAGACGCCTAAGATGCTGTAAAGAAGGAAGACGAAGACGCCGCACAAAAGCAACGCCGCAAGCTCACAAATGCCAAATGCGCTAAACAGAGGCAGCGCGTGACAGAACAGCGGCAACAGAATCCTGGCGACCTCTACAACTTCTCCACAACTGACCTCCGCAATATCATCAACATTGGCTGGGATGCCCGCAACATCATCATCGCCAGACAGCAAGAGAATGCAAAGGTTGAGGCTTACAGCCCCACAAATTACCATATTCCTCCATACTACCTGACCTCAACCCGAAAGCGCAAGACAGACACCCCTGACGCAGTGATGGAGCAACCAACTCGAGGGAAGAAAAATTTCAGCACACATGAAAGCTTCGAGAAAGCCCTCCATAGCTTCTGCCCATGGCATCCGAAGGTCGGCAAAAGACATCACGAAGAAAGGTGGCACAGTTACTCGAAGTACGATTCACACCAGAACTGAGGCACGACTCGAGGAGGTTTATTTAAACTTTTAGGGTTCATTTCATTATACAACCATTTCTCTAGAGATTTTATCTCCGGTCAAGGGATTTCATTAAATTTGAAACCCAGAAGATTCCTTTTAAACCACTCTATCAATGAAATAATTACCTACAGTAACTTTTTGATGCTCCTCGACTACCCTTTTTACACCTTGGGGGTTACCGTCACAAGTAAGCTTACTTGAAGGCCATGGCCACGGGCTTCTACAAACACTCGACTACTTTTCCATTCAAAGCTATATTGTAAAACTTAAAGGCTTTAGCCACGATTACTAATAATAAGTTGTTTCAAGTCTAAAAGGGTTTACTCAAGGGTTGTGCCATGAGTTCTCCTCACAAGATTACTAAATAGCCCATGCGGCTAAGACATGAGTAATACTTGTGCAACAACCTATTCAAGTAACAGCTACGACTACTTGTCTCATGTAGACAGTAGTTACGGAAGCGATTTCTAACGGGGTTACCAAGCCCGTACTACCAGTTAGGCTCCGAATACTTGCCATGAGCAGTAAGCGCCAAATAACTGAAGAGGCCATCGAGCTAGCAATTCCAAACAAGTCAGAGTACCGCACGATCGGACATTATCTGATTAGTTTGAAGAATTCCTATAAGGAACAAATGATCAAACGACAAGTTATCAACTACATCCAAAGGCATAGTACTTGGAGTAGCGTGACCCAAGCCTATCGATTTTGTCTAAAACCTAGGGTCGTCGATACTACTCTACATGAGAGTATTTCAAACAGATCAAAAGGCAACAAGTAAATAGATATATTTACAAACATACAATCGAGGAAATTGTTCATAACATATTCAGTGTTTTACTCCTGCTCCAAACTATCAACTAACTTCTGAGCCACCAGCTTCACCTCTTCGACAAACTCTGAGAACTTTTCTTTAGAACAGTCGGCCGAAATACCATCAGCCAGTGGACTCAGGTTTACCTTGGGCCAGTATGACTTCACGAGCCCAAGGATGTGTGCCACATCAGTTTTGGTAGTCTCCAAGATGTATCCAATGATCTTTTGTGGGGCTTCATGAAGTCGCTCCAACAATGTCTTGTCGCTGATTACACCTTCTTCTAGAGGATCCACCACATCCACAACTACTTGTGCAGCACTGATGAGCTCTTCGAGTTGTTTGTCTCTCAGCTCCTTCTCGGCGGCCATGTCCCTGATCTGAGTCATACGTTCTATGAGCTGCACATCAGCATCCTCGAGTTGTTTCATCAAAAGTTCTACATCATCTATAGGATGGATCAGAAGATTTTTTACATCAGCCAGCAGATCCTCTTTGTTTTTTATGATATTATTGAGTTCTACAGGCAATCAACAAGAGGAAGTATGCTGGTCATTTCAAACAATACTACTCGGATATATTGAAACAAATAAAGCAGTCGACAAAGCGTTACCACGGTGAGTTTCGGTCATAGCTTTGTTATTGCTGATGAGATTTTCAATTTCTTTCTTCAAGAGCCAAACTTCTTTGGTGCGCTCCTGCTTCAGTGTGTTCAATTCATTCCGGAGATCAACATTTTTCTGAATCTGTGCTTCAGTCTGGCGATCTTTGGCCTGTAATTGGAGGGCTCCATCTTCAACAGCCCTCAGTTTATCTGACTTGAGCCTGGATCAATTTGCTACTGTCTATACAACAAAAGAAAGTGTTCAGAAAAGCAACAGCCAGTCGACAAAGGTTGACATCACCAGCGTAGGATACTTACACTGGAAAATTTGTACAAATCCTTGATAGAATATTGGAATTGCTTCAACATCTCTGTTGATGCTCGTTACGGACCAATTTCGACCATCAATTTGATCAAAAAATTAGGAGAACTAGCATTCCTCACCCGCATATTTATCTAAGAATAATGCCATTTCCACGTCCCTTGGAAATTAGTGCTATGCAGGAAATTGAGCAGAAATGGAGGGAAAACACACCCTTGAATCCAAGAAAAAAAGCATCAACCAATCAGAACGCACCGTTCAGCCTCACATAGATCAAATGGCCCACCAGAGCAGGCAACCGACTTAGGACAGACCCAAGCCTCGCTCAAGAGTGACCAGGGCCCACATGTCAATCACCGAGGTGAAGCTGAGGTTGGTGGGAGCTCAGCCTGGTTCGGCTGAACCAGAACAAGTTCCACTGCCTGACCTGTTCGACATGTCACCTCCCCATTGGTTCCCAAGGTTGGTTCTTCAGAGCTTCAGTTGGTTGCATGGCAGGAGCACCCCATGGGCACACCTATAAGTATGAGGGGAGGGGCTCCAAATGAGGACACACCTCAAGTTGCTCTATCTTAAGTTCCTCTCTTGCATAGTCAACAGGATAGTAGAGTTTAGGTGAAGTAGCTCTTCTTCGGGTTCCCGAGGTTGTCTAGGAGTGTTCATATGGCTTTTGCTCTTCCTCTCCTTTGTAATACTCAGAATTCTTTAATAGAGTTATCTTCTAGATTTATATATTCGCACAGTTTCTATTCTGCCATGTCAGACATGTATGCTATGATTAGTTTATACATGTACCTTATGCCTTGCATAATTAGACGAGTAAATCTAGTGCCATGGCAATGGTTCCGGTATTCGTATTGTTGCTCTAGTATGATGTCGGTCCATCCGGAGGGTGGGGGCTCCACGCGGGATACTAGAGTATCACTCTTTAATGTAGGCGTGGTGTCTGGGTTAATTAGTGTTGCCGTATGCGGATCTATCCTATGGTTAGTTGAGGTAGGTGGGAGGTGGTGACAGCCTTGTCCGTCCAGTGTAATCCTCCCCATTCAGGTAGTTGCAGTACGAGATCCATAAAGTAGCCGAGTGGATTGGTGCCTCCTCTGCTAGTCTTGTGCGGTTCTCCTGGTAGTGCCTGGGAGCCTAGAGCTGAGGATAATCATGTGTATGTGTATGAGTATATAGTATGAGCTGTATGTCTAGATAGAAGTACATAAGACCTAAGGTAGCTTTATTCTTCTTTTCTCCCTGCCTAATGTCTTCGCTAAGAGTTTGAGCTTAAGTAACTTGTGTGTCACACTACCTCATTATCCATACATTATCTTACCCCTGTTTATGCAATTGAATATCCAGGCAAGAATTTATCATCGACTTACCTATTCCATAACTGCCGCCTTCCCTGCAGAAATATAAATACGACACCTGAGATTACTCACGGGTAAAATGCTACAACGGTATTCCGTGCGCTTGCGGATTTATCTGTGATGTAAGAAATACCATACGGCATTTCCGGGTGTCGCCGCCGAGGATTAAGCATCCTGATGATGACACTACACAATGCCAACAAGCATTTTTAGCACTGTTTCCGGGGAAGCCACTGGTTAAAAGAATAGATAAAGTTGTTGATTAAATTCTTAATTGGTGTTCATTGTTTAAATAGGCTAACTTGGCTTTGTTTTCTTTTTAGTGTGAAAATAGGGTAGTGTATGACTAGTTTAGATCTGCCAAAAAATTTCACTCAGGATCCAGAGTCAGTTTTGAGAAGAGTTCACCTCGTGTCGTGCCTCCTCAGATATCACTCTCGACAGTCGAAACAGTCATTATTGCTCCATCAACTTCCAATGCCATGGCCTAGAAGATGCTCCGTGAATTCTCTGCTCCTTCTGCTTTTAATGTCCTAGTCGGGCCAACCGTCAACACTAAAGCTGAAAATTTTGAGATCAAAACAGGTCTCATTACGATGGTGCAGGCTAGCCCATTCTGTGGTAAGGCCAACGAGGATGCCAACGCACATCTCCAAAAATTCCTGGAACTCTGCGAAACTTTTGTCATCAAGGGAGTCACCCAAGATGCAATCCGACTCCATCTGTTTCCGTTTTCCCTTTTGGGGAAGGCAAAGCAGTGGTTCTATGCCAATAGAAGTGCAGTAGACATCTGGGATAATTCTACTAAGGCATTTGTCGCCAAATTCTTTCCCATGGGCAAAACCAATGCTCTTCGAGGAAGAATTTCTGGATTTTAGCAGGCGTCAAATGAGTCGATAACTGAAGCATGGGAACAGCTTCAGGAGTACATCCTAGCGTGTCCTCACCACGGGATGGACGATTAGCTCATTCTTGAGAATTTCTATAACGAGGTGACTCCAGTAGCCCGCAACCACATCGATGCTGCTACAGGTGGTTGTGACACCCCGGGTGTCTAAAAGGCTAAACAAAGATTCATAACATGAAATCAGTCATAAAAGAGCAAGAAAAGTATAAAACAACCTATCAAAATATACTTTTCAAGCAAATGTATATGTGTATATGTATATATGCATATACATGTGAACCCTTGCAAACAAACCCTTGTAACTTTCAAAGTTGATCACAAATGACCATAAAAATTTAATGGCACATCTGTCACAACAAGAGCAACAAAAGTCTAGTTGAACTCAAGGGCTAAAAGTGCAAAAATTCACATGAAATAACATGTCATTTAAATGCTAGTTTTTGGAAATTCAAAATAACTTTTTATACATTGCTCAACTAAACATAGTCATGAAAGAGAAAATATATATCTTGAAGATTTGAGCGAAAATGATATTCAAATGTCTTTTATTTGACCTTGGGAAGAATGAGTTTTAGCTCCCTTTTCACCTAGGCACCTGCTGTTTTTGCTTTTTGCGCTTAAGTCCCTCACCTTCTCCCTCCGCTCTCCACCCTCTGCCCTGTCCCATCGTCGGCGCACACCGGCGCAACCGAGCCATCCGGCCATGTCGGCCCGCCAGCACCCTGGAGATCCCACGCTGGCCCACAAAATCCCGCTCTCCCCCTTAGGAACCCTCCACGCGACGGCATTTTTCTGCCGCAGGCGCTGCTGGCACCACGGCGAGCCTCGCCGGCGACAAGCGAGGCAGCCGCGCCACCGAATTATGACACCCTGGTTGCGCCTCCCGCAGCAGCTCCTCCCTCTCTCGCGCCTATAAAAGCCCCACCCGAGGCCCCTGAGCTCGCCGCCCCAATCCAACTTCAGCGAGCCGCCACCCACGCGTAGACGCGCCGCTCTGCCCCCACACTGCCCAAACCAACCCTCCCATCACCTTCTCCGCCTCACACCGAAGCTGCACGGCCGGTTCCCGTGCCCTCTGCCTCACCGGAGCGCCGCCACCACCACCCGCAACAGCCGCCGCTCTGTGCCACGCCGGCGAGCCGCCTCGGTCCACCACTTCCCCACCCAGCGCCACAATCAGGTGCGGTTTGGTCCCCGCTTGCCTCTCCCACCCTCGCCCCTCGCCACCGGCGACCCTGGTCACCGTAATTTGGCCGGCCGCCACCGTTCCCTTGCACAAAGGACCCAATTGCTTCGACTTCAATTTCTAGGGAGATTTCCGTAAAATTTCAGGGACCCATTTGTAAATGAGAAGCTAGAACATTGAAAGTGCATCTGTGAACTTTAAAAATGCAAAACAATTCACAGAAAAATCCTAAAATACAAACTAAAATATTCTGGACTCCTTAAGTTAAGATCTACAACTTTGTCAAAGGATCTTGGACTGTTTCCACATAATTTTAGATGTAGATTTAAATCAAGTTTGAATGTCTTTTAGTTGTTCCAAGAGTTTCAGGAAAGAAATGCTCATGAGATTCGGATGGTAGCTTCTGTACTAAGAGTATAGTCTTTTATAAAAATTTCATGCACTGAATCCAATCACAACTAGCTGTTTTGAGCACCTTTTGTTATATGCTAGATCCAAGTGTTGTATTTTTTTTGTTCTTACTGTTGTAGTACTTGTTTTGAGCTACAATTTTTATGACACACTGGTACTACTAGATAGAAGCTATAGTAAAAATTTGAACTAGAATTCTTCAGTAGAACTTGCTAAATCTTTTATTCCTTGTTTAGCTAAACAAAATCCAAACCTATATTTTTTTTCTACATGAGTACCCACTTAAAGTTTGGATGCTAGGGAAAAAGTTTGAGAGTCAGCTACTAAATAGAACTCTCTGTAAAATTTATTCATGTTGGGTATAGATCCAGTTAAACTAGAATTTTAACCTCTGATTCTTGCATAGGAAAAATCTACAAAATTTACAGTAGCCTACTCATGCAAATAAGTTTGTTCCGTAGAAGTTTGAGACCAAATACTTCTATACCTTGTCCTGTAAAAATGAAAGTTTGTTTCTGCAGTAAATAGTTAGATTATTTTTGTGTGTAGAGTTCATATACTATGTAGCTATGATCTTTACACAGTAGCTTTAGAATAGTGAAACGTACCTTTTATCAAAATCCTAGCATTAGAAACTTGTTCTAAGAGTAAGGTTTATTTAAAAACCAAATATATATATATATACAAGCTAAAGAGCAAAATTGATAAATGACCCCAACTCACTTCATGAATATAACTAAGTTAAGGTATATTCTATAAATGATTGCCCAAGTTATCTTAACTATGAAACTTCACAACAAAATCTATGTTTTGTTGGATTACAACCTTATAGGGAAGGAAATGATAAAACTTGTCCACTATATAACTCCGACATGTTTGCATCCATATAGAAATGACCGAACTCGCCGACGAAACGTACACACTGGTGCCGGAGCCCGAGAACGAATCCCGTGAAGCTCAAGTAAATATGACTGAAGTCATCAAAGACCCGAACCGAAGTTCCTAAGATCAGCTGACTAACCCTGCCCAAGAAGGCAAGCCCCGGTGCATGATCCCAGTATTTCAATTGATTCAACTACTGTTCCTTTTTACCTGTGCATTTAAGTTCATAGGAGTTGATTGGAACCCTAGCTGCATGATCCTAAGCACCTATGTAATGAATACTAGAACTGGAGTTCGAGTAGATGCTCTACTAATAGGTTCAATAAAAGTCGAGTGATTTCCTGTCACTCGCGAGAATTATAGGAGCTGAATGATTTTACTACATACTGCAATTATAAGGTCGACGGGCGGGGCTATGGTACAATGCTCATGGTTGAGGCCCCGCCTGAGTAGAGAAAAATGCTAAGGCCGCAGTGTGTGGTAGTGGTGGTTAAGCGTTTGAATGTACCAACCACATGTCAAAAATATGGTACTCGATAAGCTTAAGTACCTGATTGGCCCGGCAAGTGGACTTTACTTTCACCCTACTTGAACAAAGTTCAGATGCGTGTACACATGCGAGTGCAAAGCGTAGCTCTATAGTCGGGGAGGGTGACCCTGATCCACAAACCGTAAAGAAAGGGGAAAAGTCTCTTGGGGTGACCCTTGGGTGCTCCAGGCGTGTGTGTTAGGTTTGCCTTGCAAGGTTAAGAAATTCGATTCGAATCGTTTGTTTCTCGCGGTAATTGAGACTGCTTAATACTTCTGCAACATAGAGTAACAAGAGGAACCATGGCTATGATAAAACTTGTTGGATGATTAATTGTTTTCACCATGTTTGGTAAGAGATAGATGCTCACTTAGAATGGTTAAATGAACTAGAATATTGAAAGCTAAAATGTGAAATTAAGGACTTACCCTTTGTTGCTTTTCAGCAAAAATAAAACCTAGAGTCTTAGAGCCATGCATGCTTGTGGCATTGTTTTCAGGTGCGTCTTTTGAAGAAATGATAGCTGGTTCGACTTGGCCTTGTACCTTGCCGCCTGGTTGGTCGGTGGAATGGGATCCGTCCCTGGCAAACGATGACTCTGCCGAGTGATGCCATGCACGGGCTTCATCGTGGTATCCGAATCTTTTTGATCTTTTTAAACTCTGGATAAAGTTTTTATGTTTGAACTCTGAAGTGCTTTTTTTATGAACTCGGCTTGTAATAAATAATTATCAAACTTGTGAGGTAAGAGCTATGGAATGTTCTAATCTCTGGACTTGCCTTCGTGCGAGTTAAGTGTACGCTGTGTTTCGATCGAAATATTCATTGGTCGTATCGGGAATTACCCGACATACTGCCGGACTACTCCGTTTGAAGTGCATGGTAGTCGTTTCGCCTTTATGGATGATGGTTAGTGCTCTTGAGCCGCATTAATTTGGGCGGTTCTGCAGAAGCTGGTATCAGAGCAAAAAGTATACACCAGAGTATGCAACAAACCATAAAAATAAGTTTTATAAAACTTGACCACAAAACTCATTTGAAAAATGCGTTGGAGTCATTAAGGATTATATCTAGCTCGTAAAACCCTATGGGAATATGGGAATATAACTAGGTGGCAATATAAATTAGAATTTTTATATCTATGTGAGTTTTCTGCAAGTACACTAACCGCAAGTACAATAGGTTAAGAACGAAGAGAGCTCGGCTAGCTATTATAGGGAGAGACATACTAAATTAAGCCACTGAATTAACTTCGTAAGACCAAGTTAATGGCAACTGTGAAGTTGTAAGGATGGAAAGTTCGTGCATACTGCATAGCTTTAAATTTGAAAAAAAATTGAGTTATGAATGAACTGGACAAAATTCACCCCAAAATAGCTAAATCACTAACAAAAGTTCATCTAGGTTCCTGTTGTTTTCTGTCCAATCTAGGGAAATCAATTTATTAACCATAACAAATGACCTTATCTATAGGGGATCAGGTTGAGAAAAATATTCTAAAACTTGTTTAATTTTCACTGTCAAAAATTGGGAATTTTTGGGTCAGGGTATTGTAGCTCATACTAGGAAGTTCTGCCCTCAGTTTTTCTGCCTAGTTGGGGTAATTCTGGCACTTAAATTTTTCGACCCCCTTAGAGAAGTCTTTTGCGTAGGAGTTAAACACAAAAGTTTTTGTAAATTGAGTAAATAAACTACTGTTAAAATTTGATAATTTTTAGCAAGATAGATTTTTCCAGATTTACAAAAAACTAGCCCTCTATTTTCTGGAATTTCAGACTGGACAGTAAGCTAGAAATGTAAGGATATAGTTATCTTAAAATCTGATATAGTTTTGGGGTTGACCAGAAAAGTTGTACACAATTACCTTAGGTATGCTCAGGTAAAATTTGAGAATTTTTGCACATCACTTGCAGAAGTTATGCTCAGTTTAGTGCACTGTCCAGAATCTGTTTATTAGATAGAGCATCAGTTTTCGATATCTCACCCATTAATCTTTTTGAATCAGATGGCTGTAACACCCAAAATATAGGAGTTGAAACTTTTTAAAGTATTTTCATAAAAATCATAAACTAAGGTTGTGCATGGACCCTTATTTCTTTTCTTCTCCTATTCTTTCTTCCAGCCAGCCCAATTCTTTTCCTCTGCTTATTTTCTTTTCCCGCGGCCAACCCAGCGGCCGATTTCTTCAGCCGACCCTTGCTTTCACCGACAGCTAGGACCCACCTGTCGGCGCCTTCTTCTTCTCTCTTCTTTCCTTACCTAGAGTCCGGAACGACTCCGTGCTGTCGTTCGCGCCCCGTCTTCTTTCTTTCTTCTTACCCCGAGTCCTGATCGATTCCGCAGTACCACCTTCCAACTCCCGGTCGATCCGCCCCTATAAAATCCCGCTGAAACCCCGCTTTGCAACCAGAGCCAAGCTCAAATCTTTTCCCCTGCACAACATCATCGTACGCCGCTGGAAGTTGCACATCGGAGGAACGCCGCCGTCCCGTGTTGCCGATTCTCCGTCGACTCGCCGTTCCGCAGCTTCTCCACCGTCATCAACTCCCGCCAGAGCTTCACGAGTTGGTGACTATCAAGCCAACCAGATTCCCCTCTCTCTTTTGCTCCGCCGCAAATCAGATTCCTCGCCGGAGATCTGTTTCCGCCCGCCGCCGTGGCCGCCAGTTCACAGCCGCCGCACAGCCAACCCGTGATTACCCTCACCTTCCCCGTACCATCCACTCACTTCCCGTCATGAACCTAGCTTGAATTGAGCCCTGAACACCGGATTTGGTGAAGCTCCGGTCGTCCGCCGCCGCACACGCTCGCCGCCGATGCCCAGTTAAAACTCCACTTCGCCCGACCCTTTTCGTTCCATCGAGCCGACCCTTCCTCTGCCGATCGATCTAGATCTAACGGCCAGAATCAATCTTCACTTTACAGGCCGATTTACCCGACCTTTTCCCTACTCAGCCGATTCGCCCGACCCTTACCCGCCGATTCGTTCGATCCGCCGCCGATTCTGATCCAACGGACCAGATTCACCCGACCCTAGCCGTTCCCGAAACTTTTGCAGGAAGATCCCTAAGTTTTCCAGGAATCAACCTGCAGTCGAAATCAGTAGAAAATAATTAGGGTTGAGCCCTTTCTTTTTCTGTTCCGACCCCTGACTTTTCTAGAATTAGAACCCGCCGTCCAGAACCTATAGTTTTGTACCCCGACCCTCTGTATAAGGTTTAATTATGCTTTAGCCCCTAAATCCTTCAGATCTAGCCTCGGGAGACTCAAAACTCTAGCAGTTAGGTCCCCAGATCACTGTTTTAGCCATATCATCATCGTTTCAACTCCGATTTCAGCGATTCTTGAGCCCACACGATTTTTGCATCATGAACTACAACTTTAGCATCTTCTCACCTTCTGTTTGTATTGTTTGTTGTATTGTTTCTTATTTGTTTGTGTATGCTTGTTTGTGTGATCGCGTAGACAACGTGACGTTCGAGCCGAATCAAGAGCAAGCTTACGAGGAAGAGAATCAGCAGTTGCTTGAAGAAGGCAAGTGGATTTCCCCCTCTGCATATTCTATTTGATCCCAACAACTGCATGAAAATACACTTTACTTTATTGTTGCTTGCATAAATTTGATGGGATTACCTATGCTAAGGACATACCTAGTCTTTTACCCCAAACCTTGAAACACCTGGTTTACTACTTTGTTGGGTAGTTACGCTTAGTTGCAAACTTTGGGATTGGTATTGGTTTTCTCTTTTAACAACGTTGGTCACGTTGCGTATTGTGGTTTTATCACGTAAGTTCAAGATCAACTTTGTTTAATGGGAACATGGAGAACCACCCAAGTGAATAGTGCAACCACAAAGTCATATGGCTCTGACCTTAGCCAATTAATTAGATGTGTAGTTTGCTGGTGGCCTTACCGAAAGGGCAAGGAGGGGGTCGGTGATAGGCATCATAGCCCGGTCCTCTTGGGGTAGCTGCCTTTGCTAAGGAGCTGACCATTAGGGAGGTTTATGGACCACGCCGCTACTGAAACTCTAGCGGGCTGCCTAGCTCTCGACATGTCTTTGTAAAGGCTTCGTAGTGTACCCTCGCCGGTCACCTCGGAAGTGTTTAAGGGCCTTGCAAACCCAGGCGATTCAGGGAAACACGATTTGTGGGTAAAGTGTACAACCTCTGCAGAGTGTCAAACTGTTATAATAGCTGTACTCACGGTTAAGAGTGGCTTGGACCCTCACATGATAATGAAACTTGAAGATTAAATAAATTGTGGTTCGTGGTTTATGTCCTGGTTGATGGAACTGTTATGTTTTTACTAAAGTGGGTTGGTATAAACCTAAACCTAGTTAATAGGTTCTTGATAATAAATATTTGACCAACTAAAAGCAACCGCCCCTACAAACCTTAGCCTATCCTTGATGGCCTTGCATATTCACCCCACTTACTGAGTACCAACCATAAGAGTACTCACCCTTGCCCCCCTGCTGTTCAAAAGAGAACTTTGAAGAGGAGCACTTCGACGACTTCGAGGAGTTCTAGGTCCTGCGTTCACCAGTCATCGCCTGTGGAAGACGGAGTTGTTGAAGACTTCGTATAGGGTATAACGGTTTATCGTTTAAACATTTGTGTCTCTTTTATAAGGAGTGTAATATTGTTAAATACTTTATTTAGTTATTCTTTGAGCATTGTCTTTGATATATTACACTTTCCGTCTACCATATGTGTGTGAACGAGATCCTGGCGCACATATGAGCTGCATCTGGTTCTTTCTAGAATCGGATGTGACAGGAGTGGTATCAGAGCAATGTTGACTGTAGGACGCTAGCCTAGTTAGAAATGGTCGAAATTAAGGATTTATCTTCTAGCAAGCCAGATCAGCATCAAAAATTCCTGTTATATTTCCACATAAAAACCTATGTTTACATAAACCTTCTATCATTTTCCTTCTTAAAGAAAAATTCTGAATCCTACTCCCGCTCTGCCAGATGGTCAGAACTTACCAAACTGCTCGCAAGCGCACCGGAGGTCGCCAAGTTCGCATTGCCCCAGCTGAACCAACTTCTCCTACCCCAATTCCAGCCCCTGTTGAAGAAGCTACGGAGGAAGAACCCGAGGAAGTCTATTATTTCGTGGATGGTGAAGATGGTCGCATCATGGCAATTGATGAAGAAGGAAACCAGTTCACACCACTGGCATCACCAGTCATTGAGACATCGCCACCACCCCTAGTTGTCCCTGCTCCAGCCCCCTCCCCAGCACCGGACGTCGCTGAAGGAAGCTCGAGTAACTTCGAAGATATTAGAAGAGACGATGACGAGGACAACAACAACGATGAAGACAACAACTATCAGAGTGATGAAACTACAGGGATGAGGCACCTTTGCTGTGTTCGCACTTCGGACAGAGAACCCGGCCACTTGTCTCTGGTACTACAAGGTGTTCTCCAAGAGTTGGGCAACCGCGTGAGACCTCACTACCACACGCATCACTACACCGACCCCGCGCTCGACGACTACTACCTCTCTCGCGTCCACATCAGGATGGAAAGTGCCAGAGGCCTGAGAACTCTCACAGCACACGACTCCACCACACCCCACGCTACATATGACGCCGCCGTCAGCAGTGCCGCCAGGAGAGCTCTATGGTCCATCTGCCACACCTACCGTCAGGAGCTTTAGAACACGGAGTATCGCCACCTTCCTCGCCGCCTCAGTGGAACTAAAGAGACTATGATTACTCTGGGTGAAGATGATGAAGACCGCCTCAACACTCTTGCTCGAGTCACCGCCGCTCTTAACACTGAGCTGGAAAGCATCATCACTGAGCTAGATGATACTCAGGACAAGCTACTGGAGGCCCATGAAAAGATCCGCATGATGGAAGCTCGACTTGAGGGAAGAGTGCCGCCACCCCCACAGATGGATGAACCCCGCTTCCCCGCTTTGTCACCACCCCGCAAGAAGCTTCGTCGTGGCGAACCCGGCTCCATAACTCGCCCCGAGGAATAGGCATTTAGGCTCTTAGGCTAATATCTCTTTAAGTTCTCGTTAGAATCAATTTTTGGCTTGAGAGGACGACGATGTGATGATTGCTTATGAACAAATGTTTGCTTGAGTGCTATAAGAATTGCTTGATATAATATATACAGTTGGAGTCTTATGAATCCATATTTTGTTAAGATATTATTTTCTATCTACCTATATCTAGTACACCTGTCTTATCCTGGGTTTATTCCCTAACGGTCAGATGGTGAACACCAGGACAGGTGGAGGACAGAATATCCCTAGCTCTAGGCGTGGTCGCATAGTCAATCAACAGAGACAGTTGCCAACACAGCCCAATCCAACAATGGAGCAATTCTTGGCAGCACAGATGCAGGTGTTGCAGAGCTTCACTGCCACCATCCAGAATATACAAGCTCAGCAGAATCAGCAAGCACCACAGCAAAACCCGCCACCAAGAGACAAACACAGAGAATTCATGAGCCACCACCCTCCTACCTTTTCTCACTCTGTGGACCCCTTGGACGCTGATGATTGGTTGAAGGTCATCACTAAGAAGCTGGACATCACGCAATGCAGTGATCGTGAAAGGGTCCTGTATGCTGCAGGACGTCTGGAAGGTGCAGCCGCTGATTGGTGGGATGCTTTCACTGCTGCCCACGCCAATGCCAATGCTATCACCTGGGTGGAGTTCAGAACCAACTTTCGCAGCCACCATATCCCCGCAGGACTAATGAAGCTCAAGCAGAAGGAGTTCCTGAATCTGAAGCAAGGCAGCATGACTGTCAGTGAGTACCGGGACAAATTCACCCAGTTGTCTCGTTACGCGCCCCATGAGGTGGATAGTGACGCCAAGAGGCAGGAGCGCTTCTTGGAAGGTCTAATAGGGCCGCTCAACTATCAGCTGCATAGTCACACTTTCCCAAACTTCCAAACTCTGCTAGACAAAACCATTGGTCTGGAGAGCAAGCGCAAGGAGCTTGGGGAACATAAGCGAAAACTTCAGTCCCAGGGACAATCCAGCAGCAACACCCGTCCCCGCTTCAACACACCCCAGGGATATCAGTCGCGCTTTGGAGGACAAGGTGGAGGATATCAGCAGAGTCAACAGAATCAAAGAACTCCACAGCAGCCTCAACGTTACAACCAGCAGACTCAGCGCAACTCCAACCCGCAACCGTACCATCCAGGCTATGCCACAGGTGCACCAGTGCGGTCCAACAATCCAGTCACCCCGGTCCAACCTAACGGATGTTTCAAATGTGGAGAACTAGGTCATTACGCTAACAATTGCCCGAAGCATAATGCGCAAACCCCTCAGAATCAGAGGAACAGTGGACAAAGGCAGACTCCTCAGCAGCAGCAGCCGTGCAACAGCAACCAGACATCACTGGGCAACAAAGGACAACAAAACTGCGTGCTTGGAAAGGTGAATCATGTGGCTGCAGAAACGGCTGAAGAGGCTCCCGACGTTGTGC
The DNA here is from genome assembly GCA_032594955.1 of Panicum miliaceum. Classification (NCBI taxonomy): domain Eukaryota; kingdom Viridiplantae; phylum Streptophyta; class Magnoliopsida; order Poales; family Poaceae; genus Panicum; species Panicum miliaceum. Next base: position 6,895,911 of record CM064072.1, read on the forward strand.
TCGGTACGTTCCTTGTCAATTCTGAACCTGCATCAGTTTTATTTGATTCTGGAGCATCACATTCATTCATTACTGAGAAATTTGCTGCAAAACATAATTTACCAATGAGCCCTATGAAACAAATATTACTAGTAAGCTCCCCGAGCAAGGAATTGAAGGCCAGCCACTTATGCCCAAGGGTCAGCATGAATATTATGGGGATAGAATTCCTAGCCAATTTAATAGTCCTAAAGACTAACGGCATCGATGTGATCCTCGGAATGGATTGGTTATCAGGATGTGATGGTGTTATTCAGTGTCGCAAGAGGTCAGTGCTCTTAACCAGCCCTCAAGGAGATAAAATAGAGTTTGTGGCATCAGCTTTGCCCGGTGCAGTTGGGACAGTGAACCAAATGAAGGGAATGCCTCTAGAGGATATCAGAGTTATCAGTAAGTACCCCGACGTTTTCCCCGAAGATTTACCAGGTATGCCACCTGCTCGTGACATTGAGTTCAGTATTGATCTTTTACCTGGTACAGCACCTATCTCTAAAAGACCCTATAGAATGGATGTTAAGGATCTAAGCGAACTAAAGAAATAAATAGAAGAAATGTTAGCTAAGGGATTTATCCACCCCAGCTCATCCCCGTGGGGAGCACCCATGATCTTTGTCGATAAGAAAGATGGCAGCAGAAGGATGTGTGTAGACTACAGGTCGCTGAACGACGTGACAATCAAGAATAAGTATCCACTACCTCGGATTGAAGATTTGTTTGATCAGATGAGAGGTGCCAAGGTTTTCTCCAAGATTGATCTGAGATCAGGATATCATCAGCTAAGGATCCGACCAGAGGATATACCCAAGACAGCCTTCACTACCAGATATGGTCTGTACGAGTTTAATGTGATGTCGTTTGGATTGACCAACGCACCAGTATACTTCATGTACCTGATGAACAAGGTTTTCATGGAGTATCTTGACAAGTTTGTGGTTGTGTTCATTGATGACATCTTGGTGTATTCACAGAACGAGGAAGAACATGAAGAGCATTTGAGGATAGTGTTATAGAAACTCCGAGAGAATCAGTTATATGCTAAGCTGAGCAAATGTGATTTTTGGTTGAGAGAAGTTTCTTTCCTTGGACATGTTATCACAGATGGAGGAATTGCAGTAGACCCAAGTAAAGTTCGGGATGTTCTGAATTGGAATCCACCGAAGTCTGTGCCTGAAATCAGAAGTTTCCTCAGACTTGCAGGCTACTACCGCAGATTTATTAAAGGCTTCTCAAAGATTGTGAAACCTATGACTTCTCTGTTAGAGAAAGGGAAAGAATTTAAGTGGGATGATACATGCCAGAAGTGTTTTGAAGAGCTGAAAACAAGATTGACCACTGCCCCTGTGTTGATAATGCCAGATATCCACAAAGGGTTTGATGTGTATTGCAACGCTTCACGGATGGGTCTTGGATGTGTGTTAATGCAAGAAGGCAAAGTTGTGGCCTATGCTTCAAGGCAGTTGAGAAAGCATGAGCAGAACTATCCAACCTATGACTTGGAATTGGCTGCCGTTGTGCACGCATTGAAGATTTGGAGGCACTACATGATCGGAAACAAGTGTCAGATCTTCACGGACCATGAGAGTCTGAAGTACATCTTCACGCAACAGGATCTTAACTTAAGACAGCGACGATGGCTAGAATTAATCAAGGACTATGATTTGGATATTCAGTATCATCCGGGCAAGGCTAATGTTGTGGCAGACGCCCTAAGCCGGAAAGGACAAGCTAACAGGATGATTGCTCGATTGATGCCTCAAGAATTATGTTGGGAGATGGCACGTTTGAACTTGGGAATTGTCAAACAAGCGGAAGCCATAACCATGGAAATGGAACCGACACTAGAACAACAGATCAAAAAAGGACAGTTGGTAGATGCTAAGATCAAAGAGATCAAGATTCAAATTGGTTTAGGCAAGACTAAGGATTTCACCGAAGATGAACAAGGAACCGTTTGGTTCAGAAAAAGGATCTGTGTGCCTGAAGTTGACCACCTTCGCGAGCTTATTTTGAAGGAAGCACATGATTCCGCTTATTCCATTCATCCTGGAAGTACCAAAATGTATCAAGACTTGAAAGAAAGGTACTGGTGGTATGGTTTGAAAAGAGACGTGGCAACTCACGTAGCCTTGTGTGATGTGTGCCAGAGAGTAAAAGCAGAACACCAGAGACCAACAGGTTTACTCCAGCCTTTGAAAGTACCTGAATGGAAATGGGAAGAGATTGGTATGGATTTCATTGTAGGATTACCTCGCACTCGTGATGGTTACGACTCGATATGGGTTATTGTGGACAGATTGACAAAAGTCGCACATTTCATCCCAGTCAAAACAACCTACACTGGAGCCAAGTTAGCAGAGCTGTACATGTCACGAATTGTGTGTCTGCATGGTGTTCTAAAGAAGATAGTGTCTGATCGAGGTACTCAGTTCACGTCGCGTTTCTGGCAGAAATTACATGAATCCATGGATACAAAGCTAAATTTCAGTTCTGCATATCATCCGCAAACAGACGGTCAGACTGAGCGAACGAATCAAGTATTGGAGGATATGTTGAGAGCCTGTGCCCTCAAACATGGAGGTAGTTGGGATAAAAGTTTACCTTATGCAGAATTCTCCTACAACAACAGTTATCAAGCAAGTCTCAAGATGGCCCCATTTGAAGCATTATACGGAAGAAAATGCAGGACACCCTTGTATTGGAATCAGACAGGAGAAAGTCAAGTTTTTGGACCAGAGATTCTTCAAGAAGCGGATAGACAAGTCCAGATAATCCGAGATAATCTCAAGACTGCCCAGTCACGACAGAAAAGTTATGCCGATACACGAAGAAGGGAATTGACATTTGAAGTTGGAGACTTTGTGTATTTGAAGGTATCACCCATCAGGGGTTTACGTCGGTTTAAAGTGAAGGGAAAGTTGTCACCACGTTACATTGGACCTTTTCAGATTCTGGAAAGGAAAGGTGAAGTGGCATATCAATTGGAGTTACCGGCACGATTGTCAGATGTCCATGATGTGTTTCACGTATCACAGTTAAAGAAGTGTTTGAGAGTACCGGAGGAGCAATTACCGTTGGAGGAACTTGATGTGCAAGAAGATATAACTTATGCAGAGCATCCAATTAGAATTTTGAAAACATCTCAGAGGGTTACCCGGAACAAGGTGATCAAAATGTGCAGAGTACAGTGGAGTCACCACTCAGAGGACGAGGCTACTTGGGAAAGAGAAGATGAACTGATTGCAGAATTCCCTCAGCTGTTCCCTAGTCCTTCCTAATCTCGAGGACGAGATTCTTTTTAAGGGGGGTAGGTTTTGTAACACCCAAAATATAGGAGTTGAAACTTTTTAAAGTATTTTCATAAAAATCATAAACTAAGGTTGTGCATGCACCCTTATTTCTTTTCTTCTCCTATTCTTTCTTCCAGCCAGCCCAATTCTTTTCCTCTGCTTATTTTCTTTTCCCGCGGCCAACCCAGCGGCCGATTTCCTCAGCCAACCCTTGCTTTCACCGACAGCTAGGACCCACCTGTCGGCGCCTTCTTCTTCTCTCTTCTTTCCTTACCCAGAGTCCGGAACGACTCTGTGCTGTCGTTCGCGCCCCGTCTTCTTTCTTTCTTCTTACCCCGAGTCCTGATCGATTCCGCAGTACCACCTTGCTACTCCCGGCCGATCCGCCCCTATAAAATCCCGCTGAAACCCCGCTTTGCAACCAGAGCTAAGCTCAAATCTTTTCCCCTGCACAACATCATCGTACGCCGCTGGAAGTTGCACATCGGAGGAACGCCGCCGTCCCGTGTCGCCGATTCTCCATCGACTCGCCATTCTGCAGCTTCTCCGCCGTCATCAACTCCCGCCAGAGCTTCACGAGTTGGTGAGTATCAAGCCAACCAGATTCCCCTCTCTCTTTTGCTCCGCCGCAAATCAGATTCCTCGCCGGAGATCTGTTTCCGCCCGCCGCCGTGGCCGCCAGTTCACAGCCGCCGCACAGCCAACCCGTGATCACCCTCACCTTCCCCGTACCATCCACTCACTTCCCGTCATGAACCTAGCTTGAATTGAGCCCTGAACACTGGATTTGGTGAAGCTCCGGCCGTCCGCCGCCGCACACGCTCGCCGCCGATGCCCAGTTAAAACTCCGCTTCGCCCGACCCTTTTCGTTCCATCGAGCCGACCCTTCCTCTGCCGATCGATCTAGATCTAACGGCCAGAATCAATCTTCACTTTACACGGCCGATTTACCCGACCTTTTCCCTACTCAGCCGATTCGCCCGACCCTTACCCGCCGATTCGTTCGATCCGCCGCCGATTCTGATCCAACGGACCAGATTCACCCGACCCTAGCCGTTCCCGAAACTTTTGCAGGAAGATCCCTAAGTTTTACAGGAATCAACCCGCAGTCCAAATCAGTAGAAAATAATTAGGGTTGAGCCCTTTCTTTTTCTGTTCCGACCCCTGACTTTTCTAGAATTAGAACCCGCCATCCAGAACCTATAGTTTTGTACCCCGACCCTTTGTATAAGGTTTAATTATTCTTTAGCCCCTAAATCCTTCAGATCTAGCCTCGGGAGACTCAAAACTCTAGCAGTTAGGTCCCCAGATCACTGTTTTAGCCATATCATCATCGTTTCAACTCCGATTTCAGCGATTCTTGAGCCCACACGATTTTTGCATCATGAACTACAACTTTAGCATCTTCTCACCTTCTGTTTGTATTGTTTGTTGTATTGTTTCTTATTTGTTTGTGTATGCTTGTTTGTATGATCGCGTAGACAACGTGACGTTTGAGCCGAATCAAGAGGAAGCTTACGAGGAAGAGAATCAGCAGTTGCTTGAAGAAGGCAAGTGGATTTCCCCCTCTGCATATTCTATTTGATCCCAACAACTGCATGAAAATACACTTTACTTTATTGTTGCTTGCATAAATTTGATGGGATTACCTATGCTAAGGACATACCTAGTCTTTTACCCCAAACCTTGAAACACCTGGGTTTACTACTTTGTTGGGTAGTTACGCTTAGTTGCAAACTTTGGGATTGGTATTGGTTTTCTCTTTTAACAACGTTGGTCACGTTGCGTATTGTGGTTTTATCGCGTAAGTTCAAGATCAACTTTGTTTAATGGGAACATGGAGAACCACCCAAGTGAATAGTGCAACCACAAAGTCATATGGCTGTGACCTTAGCCAATTAATTAGATGTGTAGTTTGCTGGTGGCCTTACCGAAAGGGCAAGGAGGGGGTCGGTGATAGGGGTCATAGCCCGGTCCTCTTGGGGTAGCTGCCTTTGCTAAGGAGCTGACCATTAGGGAGGTTTATGGACCACGCCGCTACTGAAACTCTAGCGGGCTGCCTAGCTCTCGACATGTCTTTGTAAAGGCTTCGTAGTGTACCCTCGCCACTCACCTCGGAAGTGTTTAAGGGCCTTGCAAACCCGGGCGATTCAGGGAAACACGATTTGTGGGTAAAGTGTACAACCTCTGCAGAGTGTCAAACTGTTATAACAGCCGTACTCACGGTTAAGAGTGGCTTGGACCCTCACATGATAATGAAATTTGAAGATTAAATAAATTGTGGTTCATGGTTTATGTCCTGGTTGATGGAACTGTTATGTTTTTACTAAAGTGGGTTGGTATAAACCTAAACCTAGTTAATAGGTGCTTGATAATAAATATTTGACCAACTAAAAGCAACCGCCGCTGCAAACCTTAGCCTATCCTTGATGGCCTTGCATATTCACCCCACTTACTGAGTACCAACCATAAGAGTACACCCTTGCCCCCCTGCTGTTCAGAAGAGAACATTGAAGAGGAGCATTTCGACGACTTCGAGGAGTTCTAGGTCCTGCGTTCACTAGTCATCGCCTGTGGAAGACAGAGTTGTTGAAGACTTCGTATAGGGTATAACGGTTTATCGTTTAAAGACATTTGTGTCTCTTTTATACGGAGTGTAATATTGTTTAATACTTTATTTAGTTATTCTTTGAGCATTGTCTTTGATATATTACACTTTCCGTCTACCATATGTGTGTGAACGAGATCCTGGCGCACATATGAGATGCATCTGGTTCTTTCTAGAATCGGGTGTGACAATGGCTGATCTAGTTCTCATGGTAGTGGACGAGGAAGGACATACACACTCAGCATGCCTGCACTGGGAGGGCTTCCCCTCCATCTTGTGGGGCGTGTTAAGCGCCGCTGGGTACCCGAATCTGCCTCTTTATGTGGGGTAGGAGTTCATGGAGACGGGTGTCCGTCGGTGCCGTGTGCGCATGACCATTCCCCAGCACCCACTCAACCCCTCGTGGCTCGCCATCGAGACCGAGGTTGTCGGACACCGCCTCATTGACTCGTGGGAGGCAGCAGTGATGAAGGCGCTCACCACCTGTTGTGAGCAGCTCCCACTGGAGGTGATCTTGGCTCCAAATGGGCTGTTTTTGGCAGTCAGCGAGAGTGACCCTCTGTGGCTTGACAGGTTGGCACACCTAGGCCACTTGGTAGATCAGATTCCTGTCGAGACCATAGTCTTTTCAGTTTGGTGCATGAATGCACTTTACCGCCTGCAGGCCCTTCAGAGTCAGGGGATGGCACAGGTGATAGATCTTGCTCAGTCCTTCCAGTGGAAAGTCAGTTTGAGGGACAAGCAAATACAGGACTTGGGTGAGGAGATTGGTGATCGAGATGCTAGGATTGGCAGCTTGAAGGCCAAGTTCCGACACTTGAGACTACCGTGGGTGAGCATCGAGTTTTTGGAGGAGCAAATCCATCACCTCAGCATCGAGTTGGAGGATGCCAATAGGCATATCGACATGCATCATGCACAGCAGGCAGACCTTCACGCCCCACCGGACGTGATGGACGTTGACAGTGACGAGGAGCCCGAGGAGATGGAGGGTGTCTCCGACCTTGACTACGAGGTTGTAGCCCCGCAGCCCGCACAGATGGGAGCTCACTCCCCCGCGCGCAGCGAGTCGTCTGTCAACAACCTTGACGACTACTAGGAGACGACTTTGGAGTACTTTTGCATATACTCCTCTTAGTGTAGCCTAACTTTTGGGCAGGTGGTAATAGACTAACTTAGACTTGAGTACCACCTGATATAAGAAGTGTAGCCTAGAAGCTTGAACACTCGAATTATGTAGGCTTTAGTGAAGGACTTGATGGATGTATATGAATATTGGCAGGCAGTTGAAAATCAATGATGCAGTAGTTCATCTGAATTTTTATCTATGTTCTCTGCATTTCTGGGTTGTGTGATGAATACCAGAGTTGTTATAAATTTCCTGATCTAGGTGCTTATAAATTTTCAGCATCATTGGACTTTTGTAGTCAGAGTTATAGGCAAAATACTATAGCTCGGTCTGCTGAAGAACCGCCAAATCAGAGATGCAAAGATGTAGTCAAAGTGGTCGAGCATGTAGTCGTGGTAGTCGGAGGTGTCGCTCAAGCAGTCGTAAATGTAGTCGTTGTGTCGCAAGAGTAGTCGTACTAGTCGGAGATACAGTAAAAGCAGAACATGATGTAGTCGTAGTAAACGGAAGTGTAATTGAGGCAGTCGGAGATGCAATTGAAGCAGTCATATATGCAGTATAGTCGAAGTTGTAGTCGTACTAGATAGAGGTGCAACTGAAGCAGTCAGAGACGTAGTCGTAGCAGTCAGAGATAAAGTTGATGCAGTCGAAGAGCAGTCGAAGTAGTCAAAATTGCAGTGCAGTCAAAATTTAAGTCGTAGTAGTCGGAGGTATAGTTGAAGCAGCCGCAGGTATAGTCATAGTAGCCGGAGATAATGTTGAAGCAGTCGAGGTAGTCAAAGATACAGTGTAGTTGAACGGTAGCCGTAACAGATGAAGGTACAGTTCAAGCAGTCGAGAATGTAGTTGAAGCCGTGGTAGATGTTGTCGAAGCAGTCGAAGATGTGGTCGAAGGAGTCGTAGATGTAATGAAGCAGTCAGTGATGTAGTCAAAGAAAACCGTACAGTAGTCGATACAGTTGGAGATGTAGTCGATGAGGGAGCCGTAGCAGTCGAAGTTGTGGTCCTGGTATACGGAAATGTAGATGAAGTAGTCGATGATGCAGCCATAGTAGTCGGATTAGTAGTCGTGGTAGTCGAAAATGTAGTCAAAGTAGTCGAAAATATAGTAGTCGGAGGTGTAATTGAATGCCACAGTTTTAGGCCACTAAATTTCCTAATCGCCGCCAACATTTGTAAGGGTTCAGATGAACAGACTCGGAGTTATGATTTTTCTTGCAAACAGCAGCAATCTGTCCACAATTTATCTGTGAATCCTTGAATTCTAAATCTTTCACACTTATGACACTCAGCCTTGGGGGTATTATGGATTCCCGAATTAATGAAAAATTGGCACCTTGTAGATGGTTCAAGGAACCCGCAACACCCCGAGTGGTTTTGGTGCTAGTGGTAGCGGACAACCGCAGCAGCCGCCACCATCCCCCAACATGGCTGAAGTGATGGCCGCCCAAACTGAGTTGCTCCGCCAGCTTGTTCAAGGGCCACAAGCATTTCAGCAATTCCAACAGCAGCGGGGTGGGCACAATGTCCAGCAACCTCAGGCTGTTGGCTACCTAGCCTTTTTGGGCACTCAGCACCCTCTATTTCACAAGACAGAGGAGCCCTTGGATGTGGACGCTTGGATTCGCACAATCGAATCCAAGTTTTCTCTACTTGTGGCGCCATGTTCCGATGCAACTAAGGCCCATTTTGCCATGCAACAACTTCGCGGCACCGCGCGCCTTTGGTGGGACAACTATTTCGCCATGCTCCCAGCCGACCATATTGTCTCTTGGGAGGAATTTAAGAATGCATTCAGAGCCCACCATATTCCAGAAGGCCTTATGGAGAGGAAGTTGAATGAATTTCTAACTCTTACTCAGGGTACCCGCATCGTACTCCAGTATGCTCAGGCGTTCAACAACCTTTCTTAGTACGCGGGATATCATGCTGACACGGATGTCAGGAAACGTGATCGTTTCCGCAGAGGTCTTAACACCAATCTCAAGGAACGTCTAAATCCCATCAAAATGGACACTTACAATGAGCTGGTTAATTTGGCAATTACCAAAGAGGATTGCATTATGGCCCATCATGCGAAAAAGAAGAGGAAGGCTCCAGCTGGACCCTCGAGTGCTCAACCACCGAGGTATCGTTTGGTGCAGAATGCAGCACCTAAAGCTCTTCAGAATGCCCCTCAACCAAAGCGTTGGATTTTCAGGCCCCCTCAGCAACAGGGTCTGGCAAGACCCCCTACTCCACAGCCAAATAGCCTAAGGCTGAATATACAGCAGCCACCCCGCCCGAGCAACACAAACCGATGTTTCAATTATGGGAGTTCTACTCACTTTGCTCGAGAATGCCCTCAGTCCAGACAGCAAGCTCAGGACCAAGGCTCCAATACCAACAACAGAAACCAAGGCAAGAAACAAACTATTCAGGTCAAGCGAGGGCGGATAAATTTTACCACCCTTGCAGAACTTTCTGATGGCGCACCAGTAATGATAGGTACATTTTCTATCCACCGCAAGCCCGCAGTTATATTATTTGACTCTAGTGCATCACATAGTTTTATTAGTGCAAAATTCGGTGCAAAAGTGGGTTTGGATTTCTGTCAAACAAAAGGGTCATATATGATAGCTACCCCGGGTGGAAAAGTTGCTTCAAATCAACTCATAAGAAATGTACCAATTAAATTGGGTAGCAAAATCATCAAAACCAACTTGATTCTCTTGGCACTTGAAGGCATTGATATTATTTTTGGAGTGGATTGGATGACTCGGCATGGAGTAACCTTAGATCTTTCCACCCGAGTTGTTGAAATCAATCCCCCGACCCAAGGAGCTACTACTCTATATTTGCCCTTCCGAGAATGCAGAAATTCATGTGCTCTCATCGAGGTCAGTTCCGAAATAGAAGAAATTCCGGTGGTAAGCGAGTATGCCGATGTTTTCTCAGATGACTTACCAGGCATGCCACTAGATCGAGATATAGAGTTTGTCATTGAACTACAGCCAGGCACTGCACCTATCTCTGAATGACCCTATCGAATGCCACCAAAGGAATTAGCAGAATTAAAAATACAGCTGCAAGAACTTCTAGACAAAGGCTATATCCATCCAAGTGCTTCACCTTGGGGTTGCCCAGCCCTATTTTTGAAGAAGAAAGATCATAGTTTGAGGTTATGTGTAGACTACCGGCCTCTCAATGCAGTGACAATCAAAAATAAATATCCACTTCCTCGCATTAATGTTCTTTTCGATTAGTTGACTGGAGCAAAAATCTTTTCCAAGATTGATCTTCGTTCCGGCTATCATCAAATCAAGATTCGACCATGTGATATTCCAAAGACCGCTTTCTCCACTCGATATGGACTATATGAATACTTAGTTATGTCTTTTGGTATCACAAATGCCCCTGCCTACTTCATGTATCTCTTGAATTCGGTTTTTATGCCGGAGCTTGACAAGTTCGTCATGGTTTTTGTCGACGACATTCTTATTTATTCCAAGAATGAGGAGGACCATGCTAAACATTTGCACATTGTTCTCCAACGCCTCAGAGACCATCAGTTATATGCTAAGTTCTCCAAATGTGAATTCTGATTGGATAGTGTGAAATTCTTGGGCCATACTATCTCTAGTAGTGGTATCTCAGTTGACCCTAGTAAAGTTCAATAGGTGATGGATTGGAAACCTCCCACTTCCATTCATTAGATTCGTAATTTTCTTGGTTTAGCTGGTTATTATCACCGTTTCATTACAGATTTCTCCAGAATTGCTAAACCTATGACTGAACTGTTGAAGAAGGGAGTAAAATTTGTGTGGGATGAAGATTGTGAAAAAGCTTTCCACACCCTCAGAGCACATCTAACTACAGCCTCAGTCTTAGCTCAACCTGACAATACCAAGCCATTTGATGTTTACTGTGATGCTTCTGGTACTGGTTTGGGCTGTGTACTTATGCAAGACAATCGGGTTATTGCCTATGCTTCACGAGCACTTCGGCCCCATGAAAAGAATTACCCAACACATGATCTTGAGTTAGCAGCTGTCATTCACGCTCTCAAGATTTGGAGGCACTACCTTATGGGCATCCATAGCAATATCTATACCGATCATAAGTCTCAAATATATATTCACACAAGCCGACCTGAATATGAGACAAAGACAATTGTTGGAATTAATCAAAAATTATGATCTTCAGGTGCACTATCATCCAGGCAAAGCTAATATAGTAGCGGATGCACTCAGCAGCAAAGCTCATTGCAATTGCCTATCCGCCGCATCATACAATGAGATGTTATGCTCTGAAATGCAGAAACTTAGGTTGGAAATGATTCCTTAGGGAACTTTGAATCACATCTATATTGAACCCACTTTTCATGACCGTATCATCATGGCATAATTACATGATGAGGGTGTTAAGATCATCAAGCAGAAACTGTCTCAAGGAGAAGAAAAGTACAAATGTTTCCATTAGGATGACAAGGGAGTTTTATGGTTTGAAAGTCGCATTGTCGTTCCGAAAAATTGGGAACTCCAAAAGAAAATTCTTGATGAAGCACATCTTTCCAAATTCTCTATTCATCCAGGCAGTAGCAAAATGTATCAGGATCTCAAAAAAAAATTCTTGTGGACTAGGATGAAGAGGGAAATTGCCCAATATGTTGCAGAGTGTGATACTTGTCAGCGAGTGAAGGCTAGCCACTTGAAAGTAGCTAGTACACTTCAACCCCTGCCTATACCATCCTGCAAATGGGAAGACATCAGTATGGACTTCATTGTTGGTTTGCCCAATACATCTCAGAAACACGATTCTATATGGGTTATTGTTGATAGGCTTACAAAGACTGCTCATTTTATTCCCGTACACACCACTTATAATGCCAAGAGATACACTGAGTTATATCTTGATCATATTGTTTGTCTACACGGTGTACCAAAGACAATTATTTCTGATCGCGGCACTCAGTTTGTAGCACGCTTTTGGGAACCATTGCAAGAATCTCTTGGTACCAAACTAATTCGAAGCTCAGCTTATCATCCTCAGACCGACGACCAAACCGAAAGAGTAAATCAAATTTTCGAAGACATGCTTAGGGCTTGTGTCATTCATTATGACAAGAATTGGGACAAATGTAGCAGAATTCTCATATAACAACAGCTATCAAGCAAGCCTAAAAATGGCACCATTCGAGGCATTGTATGGTCAAAGGTGTCGAACTCCATTGAGCTGGTCACAAACTGGAGAGCACAAAATTTTTGGATCAGACTTGGTAGTCGAGGAAGAAGAAAAGGTGAAAGTTATCCAAGAAAATCTTAAAGCAGCCCAATCTAGACAAAAGAGCTATTTTGACAAGAGGAGAAAACCCTTGAAATTTGACGTTGGTGTTCATGTCTACCTTCGGGTTTCACCAACCAAGGGTGTGCAACGATTTGGAGTAAAAGGAAAGTTAGCCCCTCGTTATGTTAGTCCGTATGAAATCATTGAAGAATGTGGACCCATGGCCTCTAGAGTGCGACTTCCTTCGCAACTTGCAGCCATTCATGACGTTTTCCATGTCTCTGAACTAAAGAAATGTGTCAGAGTTCCTGCCAAAATTGTTGAGCAAAAAGAAATCATGGTGGAACCAGACCTCTCTTATATTGAGCAACCCATCAAAATCCTTGACCAGAAGGAAAGAAGTACCCGAAGGGCAGTGATTAAAATGTATAAATTCAGTGGAACCATCACACTGAAGAAGAAGCCACATGGGAAACTGAAAGTTATCTCAATAAAAATTTTCCTGATTTTCTTGATTCCATCAAAGGTACGCACTTTTCGCACTTAGTTATTTATCCGAATCTCGAGACGAGATTCTTTTTAAGGGGGGTTGGCTGTGGCACCTTGGGTGTCTAAAAGGCTAAACAAAGATTCACATGAAATCAGGCATAAAAGAGCAAGAAAAGTATAAAACAACCTATCAAAATCTACCTTTCAAGCAAATGTATATGTGTATATGTATATATGCATATACATGTGAACCCCTTGCAAACAAACCCTTGTAACTTTCAAAGTTGATCACAAATGACCCTAAAAATTTAATGGCACATATGTCATAACAAGAGCAACAAAGGTCTAGTTGAACTCAAGGGCTAAAAGTGCAAAAATTCACATGAAATGACAGGTCATTTAAATACTAGTTTTTGGAAATTCAAAATAACTTTTTATACATTGCTCAAATAAACATAGTCATGAAAGAGAAAATGTATATCTTGAAAAGTTGAGAAACAATGGTATTAAAATGTTTCTGATTTGACCTTGGGAAGAACGAGCTTTAGCTCCCTTTTCACCCAGGCCCCTGCTATTTTTGCTTTTTGCGCTTAAGTCCTTCACCTTCTCCCTCCTCTCTCCTCCCTCTGCCCTGTCCCATCGCCGGCAGGCCAGCTGGCCAGCGGACCCCGGCGCAACCGAGCTCCCCGGCCATGTCGGCCCGCCAGCACCCTGGAGATCCCCCGCTGGGCCACAAAATCCCGCTCTCCCCCTCACGAACCCTCCACGCGGCGGCATTTTTCTGCCGCGGGCGCTACTGGCGCCACGGCGAGCCTCGCCAGCGACAGCGAGGCAGCCGCGACCCCGGTTTTGGACCCCCAGGTCGTGCCTCCCTCAGCAGTTCGTGCCCAGGCCGCCATCCTCCCTCTCTCGCACCTATAAAAGCCCCACCCGAGGCCCCTAAGCTCACCGCCCCCAACCCAACTCCGGCAAGCCGCCACCATCGCGTAGACGCGCCGCTCCACCCCCACATTGCTCAAACCATCCCTCCCATCACCTTCTTCGCCTCACACTGAAGCTGCATGGCCGGTCCCCGCACCCTCTCCATCAACGGAGCGCCGCCACCACCACCTGCAACCGCCGCTGGCTCTGTGCCACGCCGGCGAGTCGCCTCAGTCCACCACTTCCCCACCCAAGGCCACAATCAGGTGCGATTTAGTCCCCTCTTACCTCTCCCACCGTCGTCCCTCGCCGCCGGCAACCAGATTGCCAGAATTTGGCCAGCCGCCGCCATTCCCCTGCACAAAGAACCTAATTGCTTCGACTTCAATACTTCCAGGGAGATTTTCATAAAATTTCAAGGACCCATTTGTAAACGAGAAGCTAGAACTTTGAAAGTGCATCTGTGAACTTGAAAAATGCAAAAAAATTCATAGAAAAATTCTAAAAGTACAAACTAAAATGTTCAGGACTCCTTAATTTAAGATCTACAACTCTGTAAAAGGATCTTGGACTGTTTCCACATAATTTTAGCTTTAGATTTAAATCAAGTTTAAATGTCTTTTAGTTGTTCCAAGCGTTTCAGGAAAGAACTACTCCCCTTAAAAGAAATCTCATCCTCGAGATTCGGCTGGGCTACTTTCAGATTCTCACTGACAACCTACACCTGTCATTCGGCCTCTTTAATAATTTCAGGCCCGAACAACTGGCTTTCACCTGTCTCACTCCAATACAACGGAGTTCTGCATTTTCTGCCATACAATGCCTCAAACGGTGCCATCTTCAAACTGGCCTGATAACGGTTGTTGTAAGAGAACTCTGCAAACGGCAAACTCTTATCCCAGCTGCCTCCGTGTTTTAGGGCACAGGCCCTAAGCATATCTTCTAACACCTGATTTGTCCTTTCTATCTGCCCATCAGTTTGCGGATGGTAAGCGGAGCTGAAATTCAACTTCGTGTCCATTGACTCATGCAACTTCTGCCAAAATCAAGATGTGAACTGAGTTCCTCTGTCTGACACTATCTTCTTAGGTAGCCCATGCAAACACACAATTTTGGAGATATATAACTCTGCTAATCGTGCCCCTGTGTAGGTAGTCTTCACCAGAATAAAGTGAGCTACATTGGTCGATCGATCCACTATGACCCATATAGAATCATAACCATCTCGTGTGCGTGGCAATCCCACGACGAAATCCATATCAATTTCTTCCCATTTCCATTCTGGCACCTTCAATGGCTGAAACAAACCAGCGGGTCTCTGATGTTCTTCCTTGACTCTCTGACACACATCACACAGTGCCACATGAGCTGCAACATCACGCTTCATGCCATACCACCAATATCTCTCCTTCAAATCCTGATACATCTTGGTACTGCCAGGATGGATGGAATAAGCCAAGTCATGAGCCTCTTGCAAAATCTTCTCACGAAGGTGATCCACATCGGGCACACATATTCTCTTTTGGAACCACACAGTCCATGTTCATATTCAGTGAAGTCAGGTGCCTTGCCTGCTTCTATCATCTCTTTTATCTCCTGAACCTTAGCATCCTCAAGCTGACCCTTCCGTATCTCCTGTTCGAGAGTCGGCTCCACTTCTATAGTGATCCCTTCAGTATGAGCAACTAACCCAAGGTTGAGTTGTTCAAACTCTTTATACGATTCCCGAGGCATTCGGCTAACCATTGTCGCATTCACATAGCTCTTGCGACTCAAGGCATCGGCAACCACATTTGCCTTCCCTGGATGATAGTGTATCTCCAGGTCATAGTCCTTTATGAGCTCTAACCATCGTCGCAGTCTTAAGTTGAGGTCATTCTGAGTGAAAATGTACTTCAGACTCTTATGGTCGGTGTATATCTAATATCTATGACCCAACAAATAGTGCCTCCATATCTTCAGAGCATGTACCACTGCTGCTAACTCCAGATCGTGTGTGGGATAGTTTTGCTCATGTTTCCTTAACTGACGAGATGCGTATGCAATCACGTGTCCCTCTTGCATCAATACACAACCAAGACCCTATTTAGAAGCATCACAGTAAATGTCGAAACTCTTGTGCATATCAGGCATAACCAATACTGGTGCGGTAGTCAACCTTTTTCTCAACTCATCAAAGTGTTCTGGCATGCCTCTGACCATATAAACTTCTTTTCTTTCTCTAGTAGTGATGTAAGGGGTTTCACTATCTTAGAGAAGCCTTCTATAAATCTCCTGTAATATCCTGCGAGTCCTAGAAAACTCCAGATCTCTAACACTGTCGTTGGCGGTTCCCACTTCAACACATCTCTGACCTTCCCTGGATCCACTACAATACCTCCGTCTGTGATAACATGACCAAAAAACGGGACCTCACTCAACCAGAATTCACACTTGCTAAACTTGGCATACAGCTAATTTTCTCCGAGTTTCTGCAGAACAAGCCTCAAATGTTCTTCGTGTTCCTCCTTATTCCTGGAGTACACCAGAATATCATCAATGAACACCACCACGAACTTGTCAAGGTACTCCATGAACACTTTATTCATCAGGTACATGAAATAAGCTGGAGAATTGGTCAACCCAAATGACATTATTGTATATTCATAAAGTCCGTATCTGGTAGTGAAAGCTGTCTTGGCAATGTTTGATGGTCGTATCCTCAGTTGATGATACCCTGACCTTAAGTCAATCTTAGAGAATACCCTGGCTCCCTTCAACTGATCAAACAAATCTTCTATACGAGGCAACGGATACTTGTTCTTGATGGTAACCTCATTCAACGCTCTGTAATCAACACACATCCTCTGTATACCATCTTTCTTTTCAACGAATATCACGGGTGCTCCCCAAGATGAAGAACTGGGATGAATGAACCGCTTATCTAGCAATTCCTTTAGCTGTTTCTTAAGTTCCTCTAATTCACCCACTGACATTCTATATGGTCTCTTAGCAATAGGTGCAATACCAGGTAAAAGATCTATGAGGAATTCAATGTCGCGTTTAGGTGGCATACCTGGCAAATCATCAGGGAAGACATCCGGGTACTCACACACCACCCTGATGTCCTCAATCAAATCTGCCTTCAGCTGATTCACTGCACAGTCTGCTGCCGACGGAAGTGTTGCAACGAACTCAAACCGTTCACCTTCTGAACTAGTGAGAAACACTGACCGCTTGGAACAGTGAGTAACTGCATCGTACTTTGTCAACCATCCCATTCCGAGAATAATGTCAATACCACTGGACTGCAAGACTATTGGATTTGCACAGAATTCTCTCCCTATAATCTGTATTTTCACCCCAAGGCACTGATACACAACCCTCATATTTCCCCCAGGTGAATTCACTAGCATGGAACTAGGCATGGTGCATAGGGGAATGGAGTACATAGCAACGTACTCGGCAGAAATAAAAGAATGCGATGCTCCGGAATCAAATAAAACTGATGCAGGGGCTGAGTTGACTAGGAACATACCGAACACAACGTCCTGAGCCTCCTGCGCGGTCTCCGCGGCCACATGATTTACACGCCCGCGGATGTAGATCTGCTGACCCTTGTTGTTCTGCGGCGTCTGGTTGTTGTTTCTGGGCTATTGCTGCTGTGGAGTCTGCCTCAATCCACTGTTGCTGAACTGGCCTGGAGTGTTCTGGGCATTTCCCTTGGGGCAACGATTAGTGTAGTGACCAATCTCACCACATCTGAAGCACGTGTTACCACCAGTGGGAATTGGGGTATTGTTCCTCACAGGTGTTCCAGGAGGGGTGTTCTGGCACTTCTGCGGAAAACTGGGGCACTGCGCTGACTGACTAGCACGCTGAGCTTGCTGCTGGTGGTGGTTTTGCTGATTGGGGCACTGGTACTGATTCTGCCCGTAGTTGACATTCTGTCCTCCAGTGCGGAAAGGTGTTCCTTGCAAGAGCGCGAAACAAGGGCATGAGTTGTTGTTGAACTGCCCTGACGACTCAAACTTCCTCTTCTTCTCACCCATCTCCTTGCGAGCATGCTCCACCATGATGGCATTGTCCACCATCTTCTGGAAGTTTTCAAATGTGTGCACCATCAGTTGATACTTGATTGGACCAATCAGACCTTCCCTGAAGTGATCCTGCTTCTCTTCATCATCTGCTACCTCTGCGGGAGTGTAGCGAGACAGCTGGATGAACTTATCCCCGTACTTACTCACAGACATTCTTCCCTATTTCAGTGCAAGGAACTCTTGCTTCTTGAGCTTCATCAGACCTTTGGGTATGTGTTGCTCCGGAATTCCTGCCAGGTGAAGGTGTTGGGGGTGTCATGAGCTGCGGTGTAAGCATCCCACAATCTGCAGCGGTTCCTTCCAATCTGCCTGAAGCATACAGGACCTTTTCCCTATCATTACATTAGACGATGTTTAGCATCTTCTCCATCGTCTTGATCCAGTCATCAGCTTGCAGAGGATCAGGTGAGTGAGAAAATGAAGAAGGTTTGTGGCTCATGAATTTTCTGTGCCTGTCTCGAGCTGGCGGTGGTGGCAGCGGTGGAGCTTGGTTCATCTGGGCCTGCATGTTGGCGAAAGTGTTTGCCATGTTGGTTAGCAGCCGAGTCTGGGCAGTGAGAAACTGCTCCATCCCTGCTGGTGGCGCCTGGTACTGTTGACTCTGCTGAGGATCGGGGTTGGTGTTGTTGCTTCGTTCGTGACGTGGTACTGCAGGCTGATCAACCCTTGACCCAGACATGGTGTTCACCATCTGATCGGTTAGAAAAATGAGACTCATGAAATCAATCATGGAAAAGGATAGGAGCAAGGATAAGATAAAGACAGCAAATAAAATAGATAACCCCAAGCTTTACTAATTTATCTATCTTTATTAAAACTTGATGTAATTATGGGCATCACTCCACAATTCATCGCAATCTTTACAAAGATCCAACTCACATTGTTCTCACAAAACCAAGCACACAAGCACATTAACTAAGACTAAACAAAATATAAAGACCATTTGAACTAGCGATTACAAAAAGACCCTTAAGGACACTCCTAACTTACTCCTAGATCTAGCATCGCTAACGGTAGCGGGTGCGGTAGCCGGGCTCACCGTAGTGGACGCGCTTGCGGGGAGGTGACTCTGGCAGGTAGTCGATGGACTCGTCGCTGTCGTACTCCGGGGGTAACTCCTGATCTCCCGTCAGCTGATTTCCAGAATTGCCTTGTCCCTGAGCGTCTTCCTCAGCTTCCTCTTGACCTCCTAGATCTCTGCTCCGGCAGCATCCAAGTCAGTGCTGAGAGCGGCGACCAACTCCTGCGTGGTGTCCATGAGCAAGCTTCCTTCCCTAGGGGGTGGAACTGGAATCTGCGCACTGGTGGCACCCTTCATGCAGCGTGGGGAACTGCTGAAACTCGGTGCCCTGGAGCACATCCCGATAAGCATGGCAGAGATAGTAGAGAGCTCTCCTGGCAGCTTCACTGGTCCCTGCGTCAAAAGTCTTCCTGGGCACGTCATCAAAGTGCTTGTAGTACTCCATCCGGCTGCCATACTTCTCATCCGGAACACTGATCACCACTGCCACTAACCACTCCTCCTCTTGCTGAGCATTCTTGAACAAGGAGGCTTCATAGCGTGGCAATAGTAGAAAACCAATTCTCTGCATGGCCCTCCATAGAAGCGCTGGGAATGGACATTCAACAAAGTCCAGGTGATGTATTTGCTTCTCATAATGGGGCTCTAGTGGTGGCTCGTCTGCTACGGCGGCTGGCTCGGGATCATCATCTGGGTCATCGTTACCACCACCTGGTGCATCTGGGTCATCACCACCATCTTCTGCATCGTCTCCTCCTGCAGTGTCTGGATCGGCACCGTCTCCTCTTACAGCGTCCTCATCGCTGCCCCCTGCAGCGTCTGGGTGGTCCTCAGGCAGCTCCATGGGCGCCTCCTCAGTGTCAGTGTCCACCCAGCCTCCTCCGTAGTAGTCGTAGTAGTCATCATCGTCATCATCGTCGACCTCCACAAACGCGGGGGCGTCCTCTGGCTGCACGAGCTCCTCCAGCTCGGGGACCTCCTGAGGGTGCTGGATCGGACGAGGCGGTCCACGGGTGCTCTTGCGGGCGGTTTGCCTGGTTCTGGCCATCTGTTGCAAAACGAGGACAGCGCAAGATGGAAGATATTTAGAAAAATGCTATGGGTGACCTTAAAGCAAGAATTAGTTTGGAAAACATCAACACACTTGTGAGGCAAGTATGAAGTCAAAGATGAGATAATAGTGATATAATCAAGAAATAAGAAATTTTAAAAACCAAGCAAGCAGATGCTAGGTTACTAAGCAAGATAAGCCTTAAAATTCGACCATTACTAATTAGGCTAACGTCCTACAGTCAACACTGCTCTGATACCACTTCTGTCACACCCGGTTTTAGAAAAGGAACCGAATGCATCTCATATGTGCGCTAGGATCAAGTTCCACACATATGATAGACAATACAAGTGTATACCCGAAATAATGTCATAACGAAAGATAGTATTATAGTACTTTATTACATGATAGAAAGTCTTAATCTTAAGCGAACAAATAATCGTTTATAACTAGCAGCGGACTTCAACTTCACAGGCAGATGATTGGGAGACATACGCCTAGAACTCCTCAAAATCTTCAGGGAACTCCGAACATTTATCTTGTTCTGAGCAGCATTAGTTTTAACAAAGCAAGCGTGAGTACACTAATGGTTGGTACTCAGCAAGTGGAGTAAACTATATGACATGCAAGGCCAAAATCAAGAAAAAGCTGACATGGTTTGACTGCGATAAGCATTTTTAGTTGACCAAATTTTATTTAGCAAGCATTAACTAAGTGTAACTATATACCAACCCTTAAATAAATAACAGAGATAAATAACAACAACATAAATAAAGAACATCAATTTAGATCATCTTTAAGTTCAGTTATCATGTGAGGGTCTAAGCCGCTCTTAATTGTGAGCACGGCTGATATATCAGTTTTCACTCTGTAGAGGTTGTACACTTTACCCACAACTCGTGTTTCCCTCGATGCCCGGGTTTGCAAGGCCCTTAAACACTTCCAAGGTGAGTGGCAGGGATTGACTACGAGGCCTTTACAAAGATTCCCTAACTTACAATAGTCCGCTAAGGTTTCAGGCCGCAGTGGTCATAACTCTCCCTAATGAGGAAGACGCCTTAACCAGGATCATATCTACACCTCAAGAGGACCAAGCTATACCCCATCAACGCACTCCCCTCTTGCCCTTTCGGTAAGACCATTACAAGCTAAATTTTCTAATTAATTAGCCAAGACCAGAGCCATGTAGTATTGTGGTGGCACTGTTTTGCTAGGTGGTTCTCCATGCTCCAACTAATGCAATGCTCTTAAAGTTAATACCGTAAAGTATTCCAGAACGTGAAGTAAAACAAGTGTAGCGTAGCTTTCAAGTTATCCAACCAAAATCTAAGTAAAAGCAACTAGCATAGCTACAATATAAATATAACAACCCAGGTTTAATCAAGGAATTTTCAAAAGAAACTAGGCATATCCTTAATTTGGAATCCATCATATTATAGACACATGCATGCATATAAAGTAAATGTGTATATTTAGAAGTTATTAGGACCGAAATATGATCAAGGACCACTTGCCTTCTTCAAAGTACTGCTGCTGCTCATGGGCGTCTTCGAAGCCTTGCTCTTGCGGACCCTCGAATCACGCACCGTCTACCGCAACACACAAGTACATACAAATAAGCAAGTACAATAAATAAGAAACAGTACACCAAACAATATAAACAGAGCAAAACAACATTATAAAGCTACTTTATACGTCGCAAGGGTCGCGTGAGCATGAGAATCGATGAAAACTAAGTTAAAACGGAGAAGTTATGGCTAAAACATGATTCCAGGGGCTTATTTGTAGAAGATTTGAAACTAGAAGGGCTCTGGACAAAGAAACCGAGGGATAAAACATAACTAAACCTTAGATCTAGGGTTTAGATTGAAAAACAGAGGGGCTAGGGATGGCGGGTTCTATTTTGGAAAAAGATAGGGGCTTAAACAGAAGAAAAAGGATCTATTCATGAATACTTTTGAACCGATGTGGACTGCGGGTTAATTTCGATAAAACTCAGGGTTTATTTTGCAAAATGTCCTAGGGTTTGACCGGTATGGGGTTATTTGACTTAGGTTAGATTAGACCGGTATGGGGTTTGACCAGTATCGGGATCCGACGGTTGCGCGGGGCTGGGGCGGCACGGACGACGACGCTAGCGCCGGTGGCGATGGCGCACGGCGGCGGGCAGTGGCGGACTCGCCGGACTTGGCCGTAAACGGCCGTCCGAGCTCGGTTTCGAGCGCGGGCTGCACAGGGAGAACACGGGCGCTACGGGGATCGCATCTAGAGGCTCGGGTCGGTGAGACGGGGGCCGGAGAGGGGCGCACGGCGGCGGCGCGCCTCCGCGGAGCTTCGGCGAGGAATCGCGCGTGTGTGAAGGCGGGCAAGAGGAGGAAAACAGGCCGGCGAGGACCCTTACCCCACGGTGGACCTCCGGCGGTGGGCGAATGAGGAGCAGCGAGGCGGCGACGGCGGCGGGCGGCCGAGATGCAGCGGCGGCAGGCTTGCGCGGCTAGGGTTTTGCGAGGCGAGGGCGGCGGCGGCGGGTTGGGAAGATCAAGGGCGCGGGGCGGCGGCTTTATAGGGGCGGCTGAGGAGCCTCGACATGCGGACCCGGGGCACCGCGCGGGCGGAGCGGCGTCGTGCCGCGGCCGGACTCGGGGTCGAGCCCAAGTCTGGCTTGAGGTCGGGGACGGACCCGACGGACAGGTCCCGCCTGGCAGAGAGGGAGAGCGGGAGAGGAGGAGAGGCGAAGCGGACTGGGGCGCTGGGCCGCGCATGGGAGAGGCGAAGCGGCTGGCTGGGCTGGGCCGCGCGGGGAAAAGGAAAAAGGCCGGCTGGCCGGGCCCTGCGGGAGGAAAAGGAGAGAGAGGGAAAAAGAAAAGGAGAGTGGGCCAGCTGGGCTGCAGGGAGAAGAAAAAGAAAAGGGGAGGAAAAGAAGAAAATGGGCCGGGCCCAAAGAGAAAGAGAGGGAGAAAAAGAAATGCATCCAAATGCATTTGAATTTGAATTTGAAAATTAAATTCAAATTGAAGACAAGCAATAAAACAATGCAGTGCGGCATGAAATGCACAAAATCTATATTTCCTTATATTTCTTTTTATGGTTAAGTAAATTATTATTAATTCACGGTAAATGTTTTAAAACCAAAAGAATTTTGAAATAAAACCTTACGGATCCTGAGGATAATCTAGCAAAATTTGTTTAGGTTCCTAATCTGAAAATTAGGGTGTTACGCACTCTGAGATAAGATAAAGGAATTATCTACAACTTTTCCAACTTCCACCAAGAAAAAATCAGCCATCAAGGTGGTCTAAAACTGAAAGGAATTATCTACAACTTTTCCATCTTCCACCGAGAAAAAATCAGCCATCAAGGTGGTCTAAAACTGAATAGATCTAAAACTGTTCTGAACATTGACAGAAAACGGCAGCCATAAGGGAAGGGCCATATCTCCTATATTACTCGGCCTAAAATTGCAATTCTTGATCCCAAAGAAAGATTATGATGTCCTCTGCATAAGTATGAATTTTCCACGAATTTAACCGGTATGAAAACAATGGGGAACCTCGGTACAAAGATAACTGCACACTCTGAAAATTCCTGGGCGTCCAGAAAACGATCAATTCAACAATTTCCCATGAGACCTTACCTCTAATCGACATCTCACTTGCTACCAAGGCAAATTCATGCAGAACATATGTGGTGCATAGGTGTAAGGCCTCACCTAGGTCTCTGCCTTGAACAACAGCGAGGAACAGCGGGAAACACGAGGATCTAGCACCTCTTCTTACTCCTCTCCGCCATCTCGTTCCGATTTGCTAGTTCCCTTTGCTGCCTTTGCCTTCCCCCTTCGTGATCCCATGACAGCAGCAGCAACCAGATCAGAGGGGAAAGAACTCATGGACAAAAGGGCAGAGGGGAAAACTCACCAATGTAAGGGCACTAGCTCTACTCCCGCGATTCCTGCTCTCCTCTCCCACCAATCCAATCGGTCTCTCTCAAGCAGGAAGGTAGGCTAGGGTTTGGAGAGAAGAAGAAAGAAAGGTGCGGCTAAGGGGAGGTGAAACGCACGAAAACAGTAAAAGGGCAATTACTGTTTATGTGATTACTGTAGCAATAAATTCCATTGAGAAAAAACTATCATAACTCTTTGATCCTAATTCCAAATGATGCATATGAGTAGCCAAATGGATTGCATTCAGCGAGATCTTCGCATCCGTGCTCTCGGATCATCTATCTGGCTAGTGTGTTAGGAATAAACCCGCTATGGTTTGTCCATGGAGGTGTGTGTCTGTGTGCGTCGCGGGGCGTGTGTGTGTCACGTGGCGTGTGCGGTGTGTGTGTTGCGCCATGCTTGTGCGCGTGTGTGCCAGCATGGAGGCTGAGGCAATGTCGGGTGCAGGCGCGACGCGTTCTAGGTCCAGGTCAGGGCGTGCGGGAGCTAGTTCTGCCACTGCTGTGTCATCTAGGGCCCTGTTTGGTTCAGGGTTTAGGGTTCCAGAGACTAAACATAAGTGCCCGTAACATCGGATATTTTGACACTAATTAGAAGTATTAAATATAAGCTAAGTACAAAATCTATTGTATAAATGGATGTTAATTCGCGAGACGAATCTGTTAAGCCTAATTAGTCCATGAGTTGATAATGTTGTGCTACAGTAAATATGTATTAATGATAGATTAATTAGGGTTAATAGATTCATCTCGTGAATTAGTCTCTATTTATGCAATTAGTTCTATAGTTAGGTTATATTTAGTCTCCCTAATTGGCATCTAAACATCCAATGTGACACGGATTAAAAATAAGTCACTAGATGCAAACACCCCCTAGGTCATGTCGTGGAGGTGCTGAGTGAGTGGTGTGCGTGGTGCGGGTCCTGGGGGGGAGGCCGCCATGACCGGGCGTGAGCGCAATGCTCGCAGTCACGAGCGCATCCCGCGGACCGAGCGCAATGGCCGGCGTGGAGGCGAGCTCCCCGATCTACAAGAAGCCCCTGCGCTCCTCATTGTACTCCGCCGAGTCCATTTTAATTGAGAGTAGGCCAAGATACGCATTTGGCTCCGCGGCGTTTGTCGCCGTCGCCAGCAAATTTCGTCGCCGGCAACCCCACTGTTCATCTTCTACCTCGAGCCTTTGCCGTGAGAGAGAGAGCCTATGAGCAATCCACCAATTCTTAGGCCAAATCTAACATTTGGTATCAGGGCTAGGGAAGGATGAAGATCGGCGACTCCCTGAAGGCCGAGATCGGAGACAGCTCGAGTTCCGATGCCATCGTGGAGCGTGTCGTGCCCAGTTCCGGCGCCGTGGAGCTGCCGCTGCTAACCAAGGCCAACTACCATGACTGGGCCTTGGTTATGCAGGTGAGCTTGGAGGCGCTGGAGCTGTTGGACGCGGTGGAGGCGGTCACCAAGGATCGCGCCAAGGATCGGCGGCCGTTGGACGCCATCTTGAGTGCAGTGCCGTCGGAGATGAAGACCGGGCTTGCCGTGAAGACGTTGGCGAAGGAGGCGTGGGAGGCGGTGAAGTCAATGCATGTGGGTGACGCTCGCGTGAAGGCGGCGAGCGTGCAGCGCCTGTGGAAGGAGTACGAGAACGTCGCGTTCCGCGACGGCGAGTCCGTCGGCGACTTCTGCATGCGGATCCAAGGTCTCGTCGGGAATCTGCGTGAGATGGGGGAGAAGCCGGAGAACGGGCGCATGGTGAAGAAGATCCTGCGCGTCGTGCCGAAGAGGCTCAAGCAAGTCGCACGGCGGTGGTGCACGTTGCGGTGGAGGTGAGAATAGCGGCGGCCGTGGTGGGGATCGTGAGGATGACGATGACGGTGGCAGCAGCACGAGCTCGGGGCGCGGTAGGAACCGCTACCGAGGCAGGTGCTTCGACTCCAGCGTCCGTGAACACATGGGGAGGGACTGCCCGAAGAAGAAGAAGGAGCGCGCGTTGCTCTGCGACGTCGACGAGGAGGCAGCGCCGCTGTGAAGGTCGAGTCCGCCAAGTCATGTTTAGGGGGAGATTGTCAGGAATAAACCCGCCATGGTTTGTACATGGTGGTGTGTGTCTGTGTGCGTCGCGCGGCTTGTGTGTCGCGTGGCGTGTGCGGTGCGTGCATTGCGTCATGCTCGTGCGCGTGTGTGCCAGCAGGGAGGCTGCGGCAATGTCGGGAGCGGGCGCGACGCGTTCTAGGTCTAGGTCACGGCATGCGGGAGCTAGTTCCGCCGTTGCTGTGTCATCTAGGTCATGTTGTGGAGGTGCTGAGTGAGTTGTGTGCGTGGCGTAGGTCCTGCGGGGGAGGCTGCCAAGACCAGGCGCGAGCGTGAGGCTCGCGGTCATGGACAAGCGCGTCC
Source organism: Panicum miliaceum (assembly GCA_032594955.1). NCBI lineage: Eukaryota > Viridiplantae > Streptophyta > Magnoliopsida > Poales > Poaceae > Panicum > Panicum miliaceum. The sequence goes on from CM064072.1 coordinate 6,922,127, forward strand.
CGCGGACCAAGCGTAACGGCCGGCGTGGAGGCGAGCTCCCCGGTCTACAAGAAGCCCCTGCGCTCCTCATTGTACTCCGCCGAATCCATCTTAATTGAGAGCAGGCCAAGATATAGGAGCATCTGGCTCCGCGGAGTTCGTCGCCGGCAAACCCACTGTTTATCTTCTACCTCAAGCCTTGCTGTGAGAGAGAGAGCCAGCGAGCGATCCACCAATTCCTGGGCCAAATCCGACACAGTGAATAAAAAAAAGTCAACTTTTTGGTCTTTGTTCAAGTACTTGATCAACCAATTAATAAATTACGTATTCCAACTTATAAAGCGTATTTTGCTCCAATACATATTATTCATGCAAAATCCGAAACTATGTTTTTATTCTTAGCTAAATATGTAAAATGACTCCTTCAAAACTCTGGGTGTTACAGGGGTCTTGCCCGCACTAGCATGGATGGATCACAACTGAAGCACTAGTCCAATCACACCTAGACATGGTATATGTCATCAAAGATTCATCATTGTAATGTGATCCGTACGTTTCTGTCCTTTTCCTGGCATAGAAACATGTCCTAAAGTATCCCTTGGGCTCGGCAGCAGCGCTGCTCGCGAGGGGGTCTTGCCCGCACTAGCATGGATGGATCACAATTGAAGCACTAGTCCAAGAACACCTAGACATGGTATATGTCATCAGAGATTCATCATTGGGATGTGATCCATACGTTTCTGTCTTTTTCCTGATATAGAATAGGAATAGTAAATAAATAAAAGATGACTGATACCAACAAGAATACAAGATGTGTGCTTGTTTAGGTCCAATCATTTTGACTAGTATCATGTGGAATAAATTTTAGCTGCTAAAAATGTGAGTACAAAATTTGATTCCTGATGTCAGGCGCTTTTCCATTACCAAGTACGTACAAATTTTTAGCTGAACGTTCAGCATCAGTGACCAATTCCTTGGGTCTCACTCTTTCAAACTTTTGCGCTTACAAATGCACTTTTCTATTATCCAATTGAAAGGTTTCCGGTTGTTTCCATCTATGAGTGCCGTTAGCTGTTAAATACTCCTATGTGATTAGAGAATTCCGGGTCCAATTTTTAGCTGAAAATTCAACATCAACACCGTATTCCTTTGTTTTCACTCCTCCAGAATTTGCCTTATTATATCATTTTGACATGGTACTCGCCCCAAAATAATAAACCTCAGATCTTCAGAAAAGTGCAGGTTTAAGCGATAACAGTTTTTCAACCAGGAAAATCAGGATTGCTTATGCTTATGGGCATGGAGACGCGGCCTTTATCGGTTCAACCTTCAAAATTAAATCAGATCAGTAGATAATGCCAAAACAGTAGTGTAAAACACCACAGCAAACAACTTCTAATGATGCTGCAAAATTTGCTCTCCTGTATGCATCCTACTAATAAAAAACTGGTTAAAAAGATCCACAGCTTATCAAAGAATATTTTTTTAAAAAAAAAGAATTCTTGGCGTGTTCCACTCCATCCTGTTAGGTAGCCAAGGAGTTGAGAGTGGGATATGGAAGATGGAATAAATGGCTCTTACTGAATATTTGTGCGATGTTCTTCAGGCCTCTGAATATTCCCTTCATCGCTATCGCCATTCGCGAGGCCTTTATTTGGCCTTCCCTCTGAACAACACAGGCAATGAATCGGTACCAACTACGAACAGGCAGGACTGGCATGAATCGATAGATGAATACTGATTACGATTCAGAGCAAGCAAAAGTAGCTGTACCCTTCACAGCAATGTATATATATCTAAGCGGCAAGCAAGCTTCCTTGGGTACCAAGAGGCGGAGAAGGAGCTGGAATGCCGGATATACAGAAATCCTCGTTCAGAAATGGAGCCATCGGCTAAGGGAAAGGTGACGAGAATACAAATGACAAGGAGATCTGAACCTTCTATACTGACAGCACTGTTAGTTAAATCTTTAGCCTGAGGATTGTTTAACTGTTAGGATTGCATGTTTTCCTTTACTGTAATGCATGTTAGACGGAGCGCGATGCACGGACAGCCGCTTGGAAGCTCTGCACTTTGTAATTGTGTTCCAATAAATAGCAATACACAGAACTGAAAAGCTGCCGCTTTGCCGCAGCACCAACTCAAGTGTTCCACGTGTCCGCGTTAGCTTTGGTGCGTTTCCAGTGTTCATCTTCTTCGTCCTCGGTCTCGCCACCTCGCCGTCGGCTTCTCCACCGATCCGAGTGTAACAAGCACAGCTCCCCTTACATAAAGGTGATCTAATTGCTCTTCCACTCTCTCCGGCCCGTTTAGTGTTGAGGCCCGCAGCCCACCCACACCACTCTCATTGTCGTCTTTGGCAATGACAGGATGGGGCGGGGCTCCACGGTTGCTCTCGCGGTGACGGCGGCAGCGCTGCTTGTGTCACTGCCGATGCTTCTGGTGTCGCTGCCGGCCGTGGACACGTACGAGCAGGAGACCCGCCGGATGTTCGTGGAGTGGAAGGCCAAGTACAGGAAGACCTATACATACGCCGGCGAAGAGGAGTGCCGGTACGCAGTGTTCAAGGAGAGTCACCGCCGCGTCGCCTAGGCCAGGGCCGCCGGGGTGACATCTGGCCTCAACGGTTTCAGCGCCACCGCCAGTGAGGAGAACTACCGCGGGCGCGGGGTCCGAATAGGGGAGCAATCGTACGAGCAGGAGACCTGCCGGATGTTGGTGGGCTGGAAGTCCAAGTACGGCAAGACCTACGGGATGTCGGTGAGGAGTGCCAGTACAGGTTGTTCATGGGCAACCGCCGCGTAGTCGTCCGGCTCAACGGCGCCGCTGGGCAAATGAAAGGAATTGGTGCTCATAGTTAAGAGGGTGAGAGGGTGAATTAGGCGATTCTTAAATCTTAACATACGGCTCAAATTAGTTTGCATAAAATATAATCTAGAATATGCTATCTAGATGCGCAACTATAGTTTATCTAGTGTAAAACCTCATCCTAAAATAAATTTTGCAACTTATAGCCAATCGTAATAAGATACTACACTAAAAAAGTAAAGTCACACAAGTTGCAAGTATGAAATACGGAAACGTAAAGGAGGGGATGATAGGAACCAAACTCTTGACGCGAGGATTTATCCCGTGTAATCGGTAGACACTAAGCCACCCCTAGTCCACGTTGTTCAAGCACTCAAAATAGTATTGCTTCCCGGTCACCAAGTCTCATCCGGGACTATTCTTGACTTGCCACGAAGGCTCGGCCACTAAGGCTCACGCCAAGTTTCCGGTCACATTGATGCCGCCTTCACTATGGAGCTTCCTACGAAGGATGGGTCTCCTCATCCCCCACACAAAGCCGTTGTCGCCGCTCCACACCAAGCCGGAGGGTCGAAGACTTGCCGACGAGCCAGAAGACTCCAAGGGGCCGGCACACCGAGACACAAGGTCACAACACCTTGCTCTCACACTCTCTCTAGAGCTAGCCTAGCACTACACCTCACAAAACTTGTGCTAAACCTAAGAATTTGATAAATGAGCTCTTCGGATGGTTTGGAGAACTTCAGAGTTTCTGTAGCTTCTCACAAACTCTAGCGATCTCAAATGACCCAGGGGAGGTCTTATATAGGCTAGAGATCTACTTCTAGCCGTTGCTTGCTTTTCTACCAAAAAATCTAAAGCGTCGGTCAAACCGGTCATAACCATTGGCTTAACTGGTCACTCTGAATCCGCATGCTAGCCGTTGAACATCTCTCTGCCACGTCTGAGCTTGTTTGCATCATTGCACCGATGCATTGCACCGACGAACGTTGGTTTAAGCGGTTGTAGAGAACTTCTTGTTGTAGTTAACTCCCAAATCTCTCGGGCAATCTAAACAACAATTGCACCGACGGCTTCTCTGTGAGCGTCGGTTAAACTGGTCATTTGGTCGGTTTTAAACGGTCCTTTTGTCATTTCTGCACTTGATCATCATTTGAATTTCCAATGCACTGACCCGTTATTTCTTACGGACGTCGGTTCGACCGTCCTTTGAATGTTTCTGCCACTTGTCCAAATCGTCGCCGTGGTCCTTTGAATGTCTCTGGTTTTTCACTTCAATTTGGATGTCTTGACTGCGATTTGGACTGTCTTGTATATGGATTGAACTCCATCCATGGGACCTAGAAATCATACAAACTTAAGCTCACAAACTCGTTAATCCTATTAACTATGTTGTCACACAGTCACTAAAATTACAATTATGACCTAATGGAGCCACGTTCGTTACAGCAAAACGTGTACGGCCTCAACTAATTCGGCGACCTCACCAACGAGGAGGTCCAACAACGCTGCTACCCGGAGATGGAGGACCGAGAGCTGAGCGCCAGGTGCCAAGCCGCCGTCCCTGACCCGGGCTCGGATCCGGTCCACAGGAGGCTGATTCGGTACCAGGTAATCTTGCTAGCTGTTTTTAGTTTCTTTATTATCATAGTTGTTTCTTTACATGTGGTTGATTACCATTTGCATCAAATGGGGATTATGGATTTTGCTTATTTCCCGCTCCCACGTACTAGTCCTCTAATTATTGATTTTGTTTGGTCAACTGCACTAGTTTCTTTCCACTAGAAAACTTAGGGCGCGGCCCTGCCACGCCATCTTTGAGGTAGCCGGTGGTGATTTTGTTGCCTTAACGAATCTAAGTGCAAAGCTGCTAGAAAATAATCTTGATGTTATCCAGGTATAGTTGATGTAGTTTGATATATAATTTAGGATTGGGAGATATTATTATATCTATGATGCCGGGGAAAGCCTAAAGGTAATTGATAAATTGATATAGTTTTACAGCACAGAAACAATGCGCTTAATTCATTTCTTCTGTAAAAAGAAGATTTCGATACATCTATTACAACATGTGCCTGCATTTTCTAGTTTGATAATCTGGGCTGGAAAGTTTCCAAAGGATTCAGGCTGTAATTTTACCTCTGTCTAGTAGAGTAAATTTCTCGTACTCATTGGTTATGTTCAAATCATTATGATTTGTGTATACAAGTATAATTAGCAGTAAGTGAATTGAATCAGGGAGTGAAACCCAACATTATTAGAAACATAAATGTACCCAATGCAGCAAAGCTCATGATTAAACTATTTGAGAAACTCACACGGAACATCAGTACAGTGCAGTAGTTCCGTTATTTACGTGAAACTTTGGAACAACAGTGATGTCAACAACCATGTAAGCATGTCCTTATCTTACTGTGTACTTTCATTCATGACAGGGTATTCTTTAATTTTAATTTTCCAAAAAAAATATTAAGATAAGGAAGATTTAGACATGACCAATTCTATATGCTCTTCATCTATAGCATCAAAATGCTTGGTGTACTTTAAAGTCACAAAGCTAGTGCTCCGAAGATAAAACATAATATTGTTGAGAGATAAGCACCACCACAAACAACGCCAACAATCAGCACGCTGGACTGTTATAAAACAACCGGCAAAAAGAGGTATGAGCACAACCACAAGAGACATTGAATTATGTAGAAGTTCCTCTGGAAACAAGATATGAGTACACAAAGGTAATCTTCACTATTCAATATATCTCGAGGTCTATAAACCCAAGGGATTTAGAAAGAGTGCTAACTGTTGGCACCATTTTTAACACGTGTCTAGCTGATGCAAAGGCAAGAAAGACAGCCAATGGAAGCAGAGCAGTCTAGCCGATATGGCATCGCGCCCGATGGAGCATATGTGGCGCTCATGGTTTACGTCAGTAAGTTATCATATGGAGTCCGAGTTTTGTACCAAGTAGCTTTAGTTATAGAAGGTTTGTTTTCTTTTTAATCAAGTTATTTTTGTGTCGTAATCGACTAGGGTTGTTGGTTAGCATATAAATATTGGTTCGCGGGCTTGTAATCGGATAATCATCAATACAACAACAAAACCCTTCTTTTATTTGTCGGCAACTTCGCCAAACCCTAGTTTCGTAGCTTTTTCTCTTTTCCTTCAACGAGTTCTTTCGGTTCGAAGGGCTGCATCGCTTCGATCTCTGGCTTGCTGGTAAGTTCCGTGTTTACCGAGCAAATTAGATCTTTGATTGCGCATCGCTTTTTTCTCGATCTGTTTACTTACCAGTTATCGATATTTGCTAGTCTTTGTTAGATTGACTTGTTCAATTTCTCTTAGCTTAGCTTTTATCACGGTTATCCAGCTTAGATCCAAGTTATCTATCGGCTTTTACTGCAGTTTTTACTATTTCAATCTACTAGATTAAGTTTAGCCGATTGGATCTAGATCTAAGTGTTGCTCACAAGCTAATTATGTAACATTAATACTGCTTGCTTTCTGAAATCGGCTGATTCTAGCTGATTGCTTGTTGGTTTGTATCAGACGTTTTGGCCGATACTCTCTATGGAACGATTCGGAAATTCAGCCGATACGTTCTTGTATTTGACATTGCATTGTTTCTTGTCAATTGCAGGTCAAATTAACTAGCACGCCTAGCACCTACACGAAGCTATTTTGGAGCCTGCGTTGGAGTAAAGAAAATCTCCCAAATCCTCGCGTGTGGCCACGTAGAAAGCCGATAGCTGCTTTTTTGCGTCAACACGCTTTTGGTACGCCCAGTGGGACCAGAGAACGACTTCACCATGTCCATCCCGATACCGGAAGAGGTGGACGGTGCCAATATCCTTAAGGTCACCGAGAAAGATCTCAACATCACCTAGAAATAGCTACTAGAGAAGGCAGTGGAATACTAGAAGAAGGCCTGCGTTGGAACTTTCAGTGTCACCAAGAGAGGAGAGGCCATACAGAAGAATGCCTTCCCGAAGCCGCGTGAAATCACGATCACTGAATATGCGGTCAAGTTTCAAGAGATGTTCGATCAAGCTATGCATCACGCAATGATCAACCAGTCAAAAGTCCTGATGAATTCGATTCAGAACATTGTCAGGGAAACTATGGCCAGCGGCTTGCAGATGAGTTACAAAGGGCCGTGTTACTCTCAGCCAGAGTCATCGGCCGCAGCAGCATCAAGAACGGGGAGAGCCGCTATGGCAGGCTTTGGCACCCAACCGCCACTACTCAACACGATGATGCCGACCGCCGAAAGCTACCCAATGCCACCGTACATGTTCCAGAGGCAGACGTATTAGCAGATGGCATCTCTAGTCCAGTCGGCACAGGTATTTACGCCTTCTTCGCTGATGATGGCAGCATCAGCGCGTGGTGGATCTTTCAACGTTCCTGCTAGTTTCATCCCCGACCCATCTCTAGGGATGCCTCCTGAGTACATGGTCCCGACCAACACATGGGCACAGGTTCAAGACCAGCAGTATCCAAGTGCAGATGGCTCAACCCAAGGTATGCAGCCACAAGCACCTTCCAACCAGCTGCCGATTTCCCCACTACAGACCTATAGGCCCCACTCGCTAGTATCGGCCTCTCAGCCGATGGTTCTCTACCAACCACATGCGAGTGGTTATCAGCAAGGTCCTTCGGCTCCTCAGCCGACGGCAAATTAGGCAGGTCAGCAGGGAGGCTACCAACCGCAGGCACTCGTCCAAACTCAGTTGGTTCATCAACTTCAGCCCCCAATGCAGCAACCACAACTAGTGATCCAGCAACAGGATAATAGCCTCCAGAGCATTGATTGGGCCAGCAATATCGCCAATGTGATGAAAATCAATTCAGCTTGAAGCCTAAGGAGCCAACGTACATATACCGGCGGCCCTACCCTGAGGCTTATGATCTGATCACTCTACCTCATCGGTACCGAGTGCCGGATTTCACCATATTCTCTAGGTAGGATAATGTGACAACAATCGAACACATTAGCAAATTCTTGGTCCAGTGTGGGGAGGCATCTGGCAACGATGCTCTGAAGATTCATTTGTTCCCTCTCTCTTTGTCTGGATCGGCCTTCACGTGGTTTTCTTCGCTTCCAGCTAACTCCATCATCACGTGGGCCGATCTGGAAAAGCAGTTCCACAAGTACTTCTTTGCCAGGGTTCAGGAGATGAAGCTTACAGATCTGATGGCTTTGAAGCAGAGGAACGATGAGCCCATTCCTGATTTTGTCTAGAGGTTCAAAGACATCAGGAGCCAATGCTATAGCTTGTCTCTCAGCGACAGCCAACTAGCTGATTTGGCTTTTCAGGGATTGCTGCCTCACATCAGGGAGAAGTTTTCATCGCAAGAATTTGATAGCTTAAGTCATCTTGCTCAGAGGTTGTCCAATGTTGAGGTTCGCGTGCACAATCCCAGGGGAAGTACCTTTCAGAAGAAGATTAACAACGTCAAGTACTGTTCTGATTCTAAAGGAGAGGCCGAAGTAGGCTTGGTAGAGTGGACCAAGAAGAAAGAGCCGGTTTCATGCCCGTTTGCTAAGAAGGATACCGAGAAATATGGGTTCAACGTCAACAAGGCCAACAAGATCTTTGATCTGCTGGTACAGGAGGGGCAAATCAAATTGTCGACCAATCACACAATCCCGACTGCCGAAGAATCGCAAGTACTGCAAGTGGCACAATGCTGTGTCCCACAACACGAATGAGTGCAAGGTGTTCCGTCAGTAGATTCAATCGGCTATTGAGCAAGGGAGGATTAAGTTTGAAAATCCTGCAAAGCCGATGAAAATTGATGGACATCATTTTCCCACTAACATGGTAGAGATTGGTGATCCGGGCAACAAAGGAAAAGCTAAGATGCCGACTTCTGAGAAGGCCAAGCGATCAGGAGTTGTGGATCCTGAGGTGCAAGTATCAGCTGATGAGTTGAAGGACCGGAGCCGACACGAAAAAGGGCAAAGTCCTATAGGACCGCGCAGAACCGTGACGTACAATATGCTGATAAACAAGTATCGATGTAGACAAGATAGAGAACGGCGCTTCCAAGAAGAGAGGAGCCGACGTGACGAAGACCACTGGTGATGCCCCTTCATTTTCTGCTGGAACGAAGGATTGAGGCTCCCATCGGCTGATAACTGCCCTGAATGCAACGACCTGCGTAAGGACTACCGTACTTTCAAGGGGCAGTGTCATGATGACAGAGGCCGTAGGCCGATCAGCAGAGGTGAACACGGAGAAAGACGTGTCCCCGTGCATGATCGGCTGGGGGGCAAGGTTGAAGCCTAGGATCAGTTGGAAGATGAAGCCAATGATCGTGTTCCTGATGAAGAACCTCTGAATTGAGAGATCGAGCATCAACACAATTATCACTATGAATTATGTGAACTAGGGTTCCCGATCTTGCGAAAGATTTTGTTAACTCTCGATTTGGTGGAGTCGCGACACAATTTGATCCGGCTTCTTAACAACACGTTCCGAACCCCGCAATAGCAGCACCACACCTACTCAGGTTATCGACCGGTGTTGCATGGCCAACCTCGCCAAGAAAGCTAATCCTTGCCTGCGAATCAAAGAACACAAGCAAGAACAAGAAAGAATGCAACCAAAATTGCAGATGTATGATTAACTCACGAAGTTGGGGTCTCACAAACCAACGAACGATGAAACTGTTCTTGATAGAATAAACTAAGCAAAACCCAAAACCCTTACTTGGATGATAGCTAATGAATTATAGAGTATAGGGTCGTGGGAAAACCCCTGGACACGCCCCTAATGGGCTCCACGACGACACACGGCCCAAAGGCCAAAATATGGCGACGCAGCACCGAGACAGATTCTGGATGTCCACTTGATTTGACGATTCCCGTTGACTCAGGTATCATTATGTCGTGAGGCCGGTGCCATTGGAAGCTCTATGAAAATATCTTCCGAACCAAATGTGGAACGTCGAAATCGGACTCCGTATGTGGCCTGGGCGTCCAATCTAAGGCAGACTGCTCCTGGACTCCGAGGTGGACTCGAAGCTGATTTGTATTGGGCCTCCAAGTGCCTTGGACGTCCCTTGCTGGCCTTGTCCGACTCCGAGCTCCTCTCCACGCATCCCCTGGTTCTCTCCTTTGTTCCTAATCATAATATAATCATTAGGTAGTAATCTATTCTCAAAATTATAAAAGGAAGTGCTTAGGAACGAGCTCACCTCTAAAGTCAATTGTCGCGCGCGAGCTCTAGTGATTGGACCTTGAATGTCCACCGGAGTGTTGTGTGCATCCAAAGGAGTGATATCCTCATCATCCTCCCCCTCTTGAATTGAAGTCGTCCTCGACTCAAGCGCATCTTCTTCTCCTAATTAAGGCCTCAAATCTGAAATGTTAAAGGTAGGACTAACCCCGAACTCGGGAGGTAACTCAAGTTTATATGCATTATCATTAATCTTCTCAATTATTTTGAAAGGACCATCAGCTCTAGGCATTAACTTTGACTTCCTCAAATCTGGAAAACGATCCTTTCTCAAGTGCAACCACACTAAATCACCCTGTTCAAGTTTAACTTCTCTTTTACCTTTAATACCAGCAACTCTATATTTTTCAGTCATCTTTTCAATGTCGTGCTTAGTTGTTTCATGCATTTTCAAAATAAAATCAGCACGTTCTTTAGCATCACTATAAATTCTCTCACTAGTAGTCAAAGGTAGAATATCAATAGGAGCATGGGGATTAAAACCATACACTACCTGAAAAGGACTTACCTTTGTGGTAAAATGTGTTACCCAATTGTATGCAAATTCCACATGAGGTAAACATTCTTCCCACATCTTCAAATTCTTCTTCAAAACAGCCCGTAACATGGTGCCCAAAGTGCGGTTCACCACCTCTGTTTGGCCATCAGTTTGTGGATGACAAGTGGGAGAAAATAACAATTTTGTACCCAACTTGTTCCACAAAGTACGCCAAAAGTGACTCAAAAATTTTGCATCATGATCTGAAACAATAGTAGCAGGCATACCATGCAAACGTACAATCTCTTTGAAAAAGAGGTCAGCAATATGAATAGCATCATCACTTTTATGAAATGGTATAAAATATGCCATCTTAGAAAATCGATCCACTACAACAAAAATGCTATCCCTCACCCTCTTAATCCTAGGCAATCCCAACACAAAGTCCATAGAAATTTCTACCCAAGGAATAGAAGGAACAGGAAGAGGCATGTATAAACCATTTGGATTCAACCGAACTTAGCTTTTTGACATGTCGTGCAGCGAGCAACAAAACACACAATATCTCTCCTCATCTTTGGCCAAAAGAAGTGTGAGGCCAAACCATGCTCCGTCTTCTTAGCTCCAAAATGCTCCATCAACCCTCCTCCATGAGCTTCCTGCATCAACAAAAGACAAACGGAACCAACTGGAATGCACAGGCGGTTAGCTCTAAACACAAATCCATCATTGATCACAAACTTGTTCCATGTACGTCCCTCTTTACAATTCAGCAACATATCTTTAAAATCAGGATCAAGCGCATATTGTTCTTTATTGATTCAAGTCCAAAAATACGACAATCAAGTTGGGATAGCAACGTATATCATCTAGACAAAGCATTGGCATTCACATTATCCTTCCCTTTCTTATGTTTGATGATGTAAGGAAAAGATTCAATAAATTCAACCCATTTGGCATGTCTACGGTTCAGATTATTTTGTGAACGAAGATACTTAAGCACCACCAATGCCAACTCCACTAGCATCACATGCAAGCTCAAAAGTCTTACCAAAATTTTGAAGTTGCAGCAATGGCGCATGCGTAAGCTTGTCCTTCAAAGTGGCAAAGGACTCCTCTTGTGCTTTTCCCCAATGAAACACCATACCTTATCCTTCAAAGTGCAGCAATGGTGCAGAAATCTTTGACGAAGCGGTGATAGAAACCTGCAAGACCGAGAAAACTTCTCACCTGTGTGATGGTTCGGGGTAGCGGCCAGCTCTCAATGGCTTCAATTTTCTTCTCATCCACCTCAATTCCCTATGGAGTAAAAATATAGCCAAGGAAAGAAACTCTATCAATGCAAAAGATGCACTTCTCAAGAATAGCAAACAAACGTGCATCTCTCAAAGCATTAAAAACAGCACATAAATGATCCATATGTTCATCCAAACACTTGTTGTAAATCAATATATCATCAAAGTAATCCACCACAAATTGACCAATGAAAGCCCTCAAAACCTCATTCATCAAACGCATGAAAGTACTAGTTGCATTAGTTAAACCGAAAGGCATTAGTAACCACTCATACAACCTGAATTTGGTTTTAAAAGTTGTTTTCCATTCATCTCCAAGTTTCATTCTTATTTGGTGGTATCCACTACGCAAGTCAATCTTTCTGAAAATTTATAGAGCCACAAAATTCATCAAGCATGTCGTCTAGCCTAGGAATAGGATGACGATATCGAATAGTAATATTATTGATGGCTCTACAATCAACACACATACGCCAAGTACCATCTTTCTTAGGAACCAAAAGCACAGGAACAACACAAGGACTAAGACTCTCACATACATACCCACGGTCCAAAAGATCTTGGACTTGTCGCTGAATTTCCTTAGTCTCCTTGGGGTTGGTTCTATAAGCAGCACGGTTTGGCAAAGTGGCTCCCAGAATCAAATCAATTTGATGCTCTATCCCTCTCATAGGTGGTAGCCCCGGGGGTATCTCAGCTGAAAAAACGTCCTCATACTCCTGCAAAATGTTAATGACAGCAAGGAATATCATCAAGTGAAAACAAAGCTCGTTTGCATATCAAAGCATAGCATACATCATCATCAGAAATTTCAGCAAGGTCACATTTTGTTGCAAGCATAACTCCCCCCTTTAATTTAATTCCCTCGGCCTTTGAATTAGGTGGGGGCTTCTCCTTTTTAGGTGGGAAAATAGAATTAGCAACTTGCTAATTTTCAGATTTATCATTGTTCAAACTAGCAGCTCTTTCCTTATCAGCTTGTACAATTTTAGCAGGGGTCAAAGAAACCAAAGTAATTTTCTGTCCTTTGTGCATAAAAGTGTATTTATTACTCCTACCATGGTGTGTAGCATCATTATCATGTTCCCAAGGATGACCCAACAAAAGTGAACAAGCTTGCATAGGTACCACATCACAATCAACAAAATTAGCATAGGCACCAATGGAAAAAGAAACTCTACAAGTTTTTGTTACCTTAGCTTTTCTAGAGTAATTTAACCACTGAATATGGTATGGATGTGGATGCGGTCGTGTGGTCAAGCCAAGCTTCTTGATAAAATCTGAACTCACCAAGTTGTTGCAGCTTCCTCCATCAGTAATCACACGTGCACGACGGTTCTTGATGATGAACAAAATCTGAAACAAGTTGTGGCGTTGTAGCCTCTCAGGCTGTTGAATTTGCGTGTTGAGCACACGCTGAACAATGATGTTCATGTAGCCCGAAGTATCTCCACCACCAAGGACATGGCCCTCGGCGTCATCGACAACGACATCATCATCCTCATCTTCTTCTTCTTCTTCTATGTCGGAGGTGCTGATGTAACCTCCATCTTCTGTCGCCACATATGCCCGCTGACTTGGGCAATCCTTCTTCACATGGCCAATCCCATGGCAGCGATGGCACTGAATGCCGAAAATGCATCCCGTCGAGGCAATGGACGAGGAACTTTGGGCAGGAACCTGCAGAGAATTTTTACCTGAATCTGCAGCACGTGTGGAAGGCTTGTTTGGTGTAGCAGGAACGCCACTCGTGGTAGGTCGTTTGCCCACTGATGTAGGCTTCCGAAAGCTGGAGGGCTTGGGCAGCCCCGAATGCACCGGCGTACGTGGCGCAAAGGATGTCCGGATGCTGGTCTTGTTCTGCTGCTCGCGTCCCTACAATTACTTCTATGCAAGCATAGCAAACTGGAACAGCTGGTTGATAGTATTAAATTCTTTATAGTCAATAATGTCCTGAATTTCCCGCCTCAAACCAGAATAGAACCAACAAATAGAATCATCAGTTCCCTCCACTATGCTACAACGCATCAAACCTTTTTGAAGCTCACCATAGTAGTCCTGCACAGATTTATCTCCCTGTTCTAAGCGCATCAATTTCTTACATGGGTCTCTATTATAAGATGGTGGAACAAATCTATCACGCATAGCAACCTTAAGTTCTTCCCATGTACTAGGTGAAGTTCCCTTTACAGCTAAACCAGTCTACCAAATGATTGCAAAGTCTTTAAATTCACTAGTGGCTTGTCTAACTCTATGTTGCTCAGGAACAAGGTGGGCACTAAATTTTTGCTCTACTTTCATCTCCCAATCAAGGTATCCCTCAGCATCATAATGTCCCGAAAAAGAAGGTATGGTAAATTTAATCTTAGCATAAGGATCATCGGGAACACGATTACGATTACTAGTGCCGCCCATACCTGTGGTGTTATTGTGAAGATGACATCGTAGCCGCACTTGTCGTGTAGCTGAGTGATCTATATTACCATGGGCATCATACACCTCATCCTCGGGGTGTCCGGTGTCTTCATTGTGTTAGAAATATGCCCTACAGGTAATCATAGAGATGATCATATTTCGTTGTATCCATGATGTATTATGTGTTCATTGAATATCCATGAAAGGCAACTTGTATTGATCGGCAATTATGTGAATTGTTTGTGAGCCTCTTTACTTGTATGGTTATTCTAAAGTTGTTCCTAGTTGGAGTTCATGTATGGACACACATGAACATTAGACTAGCACATGTATTAGTTGATGACTGTGTTTCACAAGTCATAGACATGGAGATGTCACACAAATAATGTGGGCGCATGTATGACATGAGGCTGGACCAATCCAACTCGAGAAATAGTGATTTCTAATTACACAATATGTACGCTGTGTCCTTAGACCTGAGATTGTCGCATTTACTCAAGATGTGAACCAACCTACTTAGGAGTCATCAAACGTTACTCTGTAACTGGGTACTCATAAAGGTAGTTCTCCGGTTTGTCAAGAAGCATGCTGTGAGACATGGTCAGTCAAGATGGGATTTGCCCCTCTCTGCTTGAGAGAGATATCTTTGGGGCCCTCGAGTGATCGGATCAAGAAATGCATGGCCGTGCTAGGGTTAAGTGTTAACCAAGGATTCTGGATCACAGCATCGAGAAAGAGAGGTCAGCTTGGAGCTAGACTAAATATCGTGAGGCAAAGGGAATAGCATGTATATGAGATTATGACGGCTCGTCTAATATGATCTTTGCGCGCGCATAGGAGTTGACACGTCTTGCTAGAGGCCGTTGTCAACTATTGGTAGAGTAGGACTACTCGGGCCATGTCTGTTCGTGCGTGATCCCATAGGGTCACACACATAGGGGGCTGGAAGCGTAATGAGGATATAATCCAAACTAGAATGGGCTTAGGTGCACTAATGGGCCTCGGTTAGGAAGCCCATTAGTGGGCGCCTATAAAAGAAGGGGTGGCGGCGCATGGAGGGGCTAACCCTAATTCCACGCCTGCTGGCAGCCGCCCATTCCCACGCCCTCGCCTACCGTTGCCCTCACGGACCTAGCAGTTCGGAGTGCGACATTTCTTCCTCGTACGTGTGGATACCTTGGAGGTGCTGCATCTGCTGCACGAGGACGAGCCGCACGTGAGGAGGTCTTGCAACTGCAATACCCACGATCGACTGCACTACCCCGACGCGCTACAGAAGTTCCCCACCCTCGCGTCTAGTGGTAATTCCATGATCTATAACAATAGTTTTCTTGGTTTATGCGATGGAAATTTTTGTTTATCGCTAGCATAGCCTACCTCATATCCCTTCACTTGGCGGGTTGCTCCTCTTCTCCGTCGGAGGGATTGAGGGGTCTGCCTTCCTGGAACGGGAGCTCGTCGGAGTCAGTGTTGTAGAGAGGTAAGCTGATGTCGAATAACTCAAGGGGTTTCATGCCCTTTTGACGCACGAGCCCACCCGACCGAGTTGGTGCGATCGTAGGGCCTTGGCAGCCGCTTAATAAGGGCGTTGCATCAGAGTCTGAGAAGTTATCGAAGAGGGGAGCCTCCCGTTGTATGGTGACTTCTCCTTCCCTGAGTTGTAGTAGGTAATCCAAGTCCTCCGATTCGGAGAGGGACTTAGGGCATGTGGCCTCGGACCGAGTCAAATTCGGTGTAGGGGGCGATAGCTCGTTGAGTGCGTCGATGAAGTCATGAAGATCATGATCGAAGATTGTCGTGGACGCCTCCAACTCGGAGCGCCGAAGAGCAGTTTCCGCGAGCTTGATGCATTCGGTGATGTTTTGGCCAACTTGATTTATTGAAGAAAAGATGTCGCCGGTGTCGGCGAGAAGGTGATGAGGTATCACAGGGCGATTCTGGGTCGAGGAACCCGAGTTATTGGAACGTTGGAGAGCAGCCTCCGCAAGCTTGATGCTCCCAGCAATGTTGGAATCCACCCGATCTATTCCGGCGAGTAGGTCGCCGTTGCTGATCCGGGGATGAGAGATTGCCTTGAGGCGGCTCGCACAGCTTCCGATTAGATCGGAAAGTTGGATTCTGCCGAAACCGTCGGTGACACCGTCGATGTCCCGGTAGGGTGTTGGAGCAAATGCCTTCGACTCCCTAGGTTCGGCAAGGTAGCTGTTGAAACCCCCACATCCGTTGGCGATGCAGACCCAGTAGCCGAAGGTGAACGATGTGCCCTTATCGGGCATTGTGCTGGTGAAGTTAAAAGATACCATCGAGTTCTCCAGTGGATCGTCGACGGGCTCCCCTACTTGGCGCGCCAGCTGTCGGTGTTTTACCTCCAAGCCCACCAAGGGATACCCCCGAGGTGGTAAGTTTCAGGTGAGATGCCGCCGAGATCAGAAACTTGAAGGTGCAAGGAACACAAGATTTACATAGGTTCGGGCCGCAAGGAGGTTAATACCATACGTCCTATGTGGTAATTTGTATTGCCTTAGGGTTTGATGTGGGTTGATTCATTTGGAGGGAGTCCCTGCCCGCCTTTATATAGTTTGTGGGATATGGTTACAAAGAATCCCAGCCAGATGCGAGCTTAGGAGTCCTACCCTAGTGCTATTCAAGTAGTTTCCTTCTGTTCCGATTAATCCTACTCTCGTACAAGCAGTTTACAATAGGTATAAGGTATAGGACATGCTCCACTTCTTATTCTAGAAAGTTTATGCTATTTGCGAGTCCCGTGGCCCCGGATCTGACACTATCACTATATAAGCTAGCCTCATAGGAGACGCGGGTTAACTCACATAGGAGACGCATTTTTTCGTGTCTCTAAATTTACATCTCTGATGTGAAAGTTATAGGAGACGCGTTTTTCGCATCTCCTATGAGAGAGGTTATTGGAGAAGCGTTTTTACAAACCCGCATCTCCAATGACCCTCGCATAGGAGACGCGGATTGGCAAAACGTGTCTCCTATTACGGTCATAGGAGATGCGTTTTGACAATCTGTGTCTCCTATGTGAGGGTCATTGGAGACGCTAGTTGGCAACCAATGTCTCCTACGATAAACTAAAAAAGAAAAAAAAAGAAAAATAGATGACAAAAATTGACAAAAAAAATAGGCCATATATACATCATACATATGTGCTCATACATACATCACAATGCATCCTCTAATCTACTACCTTATTTTCAACTGTTCCTAACGCCACTTATATTAGTACATAAGCTGAACCTAATGGCATTCTACAAGAACTAAACCTTAGACTTTTCACTTTGAGCCATGTTGGTGAATACTACTTACTGGATCATCTGATAGTTGGGTCCAGAAGTCCAAGAGCCAAGATATGTCCCATAACCAT
The DNA here is from genome assembly GCA_032594955.1 of Panicum miliaceum. Classification (NCBI taxonomy): domain Eukaryota; kingdom Viridiplantae; phylum Streptophyta; class Magnoliopsida; order Poales; family Poaceae; genus Panicum; species Panicum miliaceum. The sequence continues at coordinate 6,939,731 of CM064072.1, forward strand.
CCCTACAAAGAGCACCACAGCCTGAAACACAGAAAAGGGAGCAGCGCACATAAAATTTACTGCATATATGCTTTTGGCAAGTCCAGGTAGTAATATGCTACAGCCTGATTTGCAAGATTTTGCAAGATATAAAAGGTCAAGTTAACAACATAAATAGTCTTTTGCACTGCTGAAGATTTATATTTACCTGAGCCAATGCCTAAATTGAGATGGCCTCAAGCATACCTTCCTGCAAGTAATCACATAATCTATCATTTCTCATAATTAGCGAATGCACACAAAGGTATCCAATGTTGATTGTTACCTTTAGGAGCCACTTGAGCTTCTGAGAAGTCAACTCTCTCTTGATCTGCACATAGGGAAACACCTTTTTCTGGCAAGAGAAACAACTTGTCAGAGTTGCAAGGAGCTGAATGTTTATTATTACTCTACACAGATTATAGCTGATGCATTCCATAAAATTATTCAGGTATGATGCTTCAGACCGAAAAGAAGTCATATACTAAATTCAGATTCATAAGAACAAACAGCTAGTTCAAGCTCATGCTATCTTTGTGTTTGAACTGACGTAATACTGAGCAACTGACCTAATACTATTCAGGCAGGCTGATACTATCAAGTCTTGATATAAATAGATATGAAGTATAGCAGGTCAATCATAAAAAAAATCGCAGCTACAAGCATCTGTATATAGTTAGAAAGTTAATAGCAAACTACGTTTGTTTTGGCTATCACAAGGAAACATTGTGAACAGGCATGATGCTTCGGATGGAAATTCAGATACTGAATTCAGACACTTAATATTTAAGGCATGATTTCACATCTAGCACAGCTATTTTCACAATTTCCTCCAGCTACTTAAGCAAGTCAGTATTCAATTGCCTTCTAGTACTAGCTGAATATATGCAAAATTTCTTTTCTTAGTGGTGCACATTTGTAAATAATAAAACTCCTCATATCTTTGTGTTTGAACAAAGCAAGTAATTTCAGCAACCACGGGTGAAATCAAGGAGCAGAAATTATTTAAAGAGAACAAAATTCAACATCTGAAAGAATATCTTAGAGAGACTCGTATCACGAAAACGCGCCTCCAAAAAAATTATGTATTAGAGAGACGTGGTTTCTGTAAGAATTTCTTCTTTAACAGTTTTTTAAATAATATATCTTAATTATATGATGCAATATTAATAGAGATATAGGATTAATATATAGCAGACAGTGCAACAATTGAATCATAGAACAGCTCAGGATTGCATGTTGTGTAAACAAGAGAACGATAGTCTTAGTTGATTCATGTGTCTAAAAGCACACGTATAAAAACTTAGAAGGATTTTTTAATAATAGTATTCTTTGTTTACTCTATTCTATAATACCACTCCAACCCAAACGTAGCCTTGGTTGTCATCTTTGGCTTCACCAAAGTCTAACTCCAGCCATTCCTCTAATAATATCGGTCAAAGCTCTAACAGTTCCAAAGTAATTAAATCCAAGGAAATAGTAATTAAGGAAGGGCTTAAGGGTGTTAGGTAAGCACACATGAGCATTTTAGAAAGAGAGTAAGGCATCTGTCATTATTGTTATTATTGTGGTCCTGGAGGAGGAATGTTTCCTCCCTCTCCTATGCTTTTGTTGGAGTGCTCAAGCGACTGACAGGATCCCACCAGCTTTTGACATTCACCTGGCTTTGAAAATCAAGAACCAAAGCCCACGCCAACGGGTTCCCTCGCCAGGTGAGCGACCCGGCCGATTGCTGGGAATCACAGCTCGCCTGCCTTACTCGCAGGGGCCGGGCTCAGGATTTGGAGTGTAGGTATTCAAGGGTGAATTTTTTTTGGCATCCTAAAGTACAGATTGGGGGTTCAACTTACTGCCACTGCTCATCTCTCACTGGTTAAGGTTGAACAATGCTTGTTCCTGTGTCCCTCTGTTTCTGGAATACCACCAACTGCATTTGGCTTTCATTGCTCTAGAATTGTCATAAATTAACGAGCAATCGTCAACTGAAATTGCACACCGCTCACCTTTCTTTTTTCAGAATCGCAGAGGCTAGAGAGGAAAGGAACAACCGAAGAACTGAGGAAGAGGGCCATGGGCCGCCGGTGTGCCACCTGCCTACGCAGCTGCGCACCATCGGTGTACCGCCTGAGTAGCTCAGGTTTGGCCCAGCTACGCCCGGTGCCCGGCCGCCCTGCACTGCGCGCGCCGCGCTGGCCCTGCCCGCCCCCTGCTAGGCCGCCCGGTGCGGCATCGCCCCACGCCCTTGCCCCCGGCTCGCCCGCCTGGCGCCCAGCCGCCGCGCCGCAAGGCCGCACCGCCGCTGCCCACTGCCCACTGCCCCCTGCCCCACTATCGCCCACTCGCTAGCCACTAGCCAGGCTAGGGTTCGCCGCTGCCGCTGGCCCCTGCGGCGGGAGTCGGGACAGGGAAGGGAAAGGGAATCGGGAGGGGAGCAGTTTGCGCCAGTTGAGGGGACGGGGGAGTAGTTGGGCTGTTTGGGCTGCCGCAACTGGGTCTGGAAGAGGGGGAGTAGTGGGCCATTTGAGCCCAAGACGCAATTTAAGATTGGGAAGCTTGTTTGGTGGTATTATTTTCTAGTTTTTAATACATATACATGTTATATACTACGTATACAAATTTTTATTTCTAAAAATTTTGGGTATTCAACTGAATACCCATGAATACATGTGAGGTCCGCCCCTGCTCACTCGGGTACTGTGTAGCAACGTACAGTACCTCAATAATTTTCGTTACCTCTCAAACGTGGAGCCACGAAGGGACTGCGACGCACCCGTCGTCTATGGAACGTTGGGGGTTTCCGGTGATCTCTAGAAGGACGCGGCCTTCCTATCTATATGTAGTTATGTAGTTATAGATCTGGTTGTACACGTATGGTGTGTGTAGGATGGTGCATGTATGAACAGACGCTAGACGAGAGGCCTAAAAAAAATGGTATGTACAGGGTCCGCCTGGTTGTCAGATGCACAGCGCCGACCACCCTCCTTCCCATAGCTTACTACAAGTAGTTACATCTTACATGCATGTGCAACTAAAATGTAATAAGATTATTGTATTTTATAAAAAAGTTATAATTCTTAAACCAGATGTTCAAATCAAATTCCGATAGCGCCATTGTGTTTATTTTAATAAGATCATCAAAATAAGACCACACTTTAGTATGTTTACATGATAATTTCTTAGGAACAATTTTTAATAAAGATGGAACATTTTTTACAAATCAAAAACAAATGTTGAACGCCCACAAGAAAATGTTCCAGTCGTAACATAAATTGTTCATGCGATAGAGATAATTGTTCCAAACAAAATATAATATGCCTCCAGTTGAAACAAAAACTTTTAGTCAAATAAAAATGTGTACACCTAGAACAAATCATGAATACTTTAAAAACAAAATTTATATGTCTAAAACAAAAAACGTACAAACTTATGCGAAATTTTCTTGTATATCCATGACAATCATACAAATTTGAAAACAAAACTTTTTATATTTGGACCAAATCGTATGATAAACCACCAAAAAGTTCCCCTAAAAAAAGGCCAAAAAAATTATTTCCGAGAACAAAAGAATATACACACAGAACAAAAGTAAACAACTCGAGGAACAAAAATATGTGCATGTGGGACAAATCATGCCGAACAAAAAAAGTTATACATATGGAACAAATTATTGAGCTTGCGGAAAAATATAAATATGGAACAAATAGGAGTCACAAAAGAATATACACGTGGAACAAATCATGAAAACTCGTGGAACAGAAAATATACATGTTGAACAAATGATATGACTCGTGGAATAAATATCATTGAGTAAAAAATATAAAAACATAACAAATTATGAGACTCACAGATTAAAAAAAGATTAAACAAATCATAAAAAGTGTCCGAGCAAAACTTTGTACACCTAGAACAAAAAATGATACAAGGGACCATTAGTATATGAATCATGTAACAAAAATGTTAGGCTAAATCTTAGATGTATCAAATTTTGCTCAAGTTTGATTGACAAATATATAAATAAAGATATAGAGGAAAACTTAAATGAATTTAAATGATATATTATAAATATAAGAGATACAGAGAAGAAATGCAAGCCAAAAAAATAAGGAGAACTAAGCTATAATTCCTATGTGGGTTGAAATAACACCTCAAATATATCATGCGGGGTGCAGTATATGTTAATGGACCAAAATAGATCATAAACGGAACCAATTCAACCCTAAAACTTAATCCTACTTATGTTCGTCCCGCGCCATCTCCTCCCTGTCGCACCGCCGCCCCTTTAAAGACTCCTCGAATGCTCGTAGATGCCCGATTATCTCCATCACCGTCATCTCTGACAGATCCCCCTTATTGCTCGATGGTGCTCACGTGGGTAGAAACTTGTCGGGAATGGAATGCAGGAGCTTCTCGATAATGGTGGTCTTCTCCACTTCCGTGCCGAGAGAACATATCTCGTTCATGTTAGTGGTAACCTCCAAAGCAAACTCATTAATTTTCTCAGATTCACCCATATACGTACCATCAAGCTCCCTGTTGAGAGTTTGTACTCGGGCCTTCTTGATACGCTCTTCGCCCATGTACATCTTCCTAAGAGCGTCCCACGCCTCCTTCACCATCTCCTTCTCATATATGGTGGCCATCACAACGGCCTCCGGTACAACTTGGACAATGGCAGCTAGAGCTATTTGGTCCATCCTCTCATCGACATCTCCCTTCTCACCACGACAGCCCACACACACCTTGTGCATGCATGAAGATCTTTATCTTCACAACCCACACGCCATAGTTGTTCTTAGAAAGTATGAGGTAACATAGTGAGCAAGGGAGATGTCGACGGGAAGATGGACCAAATGGCTCTCGCCGCCATTGTACAAGCTGCGCTGGAGGCCGTCCACCATATCTGAGAAGGAGATGGCCAAGGAGGCGTGGGACGCTCTCAAGGAGATGTACATGGGCGAAGAGCGTATTAAGAAGATCTGAGTACAAACTGTCAAGAGGGAGCTTGATGATATGTACATGGGTGAATCTGAGAAAATTAACTGTTGGCCCAGCTCCCAGCTCACTCTCACAGCTCACGACGCTCGGCTCTTTGGAGAAGTCGAGAAGATGCTCAAGTAGGAACATAGAAACACACAAGTAGTTTTTGTGGCTTTGCACATCAGCACCGTACTTCTTTTTTCACTTTACCACGCACACACAAACAAACACTTATTACATTGGTTAAATAGACAACACACGCACAGGCTAAGCCACGTCTTGCCGCGCAAACCGGCTTCCCATGGCTTATCATCTGATCACCTTCCTACATGCAAGGCACATCTTGCTGCATGCAGAGCACTATCAATGGCTGCATGCAAGAGCTATCTGATCCACTCTTCTCGCCATGACTTATTCACTTGACTCGGCCACAACTCCTAGCCAACATGCACCTGCATGAACTTCTCTGATCAAACTAACTCACGCATTCACCTGCTGATTTGCTCCTAATATGCACTCGCCGCCACTGGACCAAGCACCTGGCCGCCGCACACTCCCAAGAAAATGCTGGTTCCAACAGCACATAACGTACACTCACGCCATGGCTGCCGATCTGCTTGCACTTGCAGATCCTGGCCACTACACCATGCTGCATGACAAGCACAAACACAACTTGGATCTAGACACTACATGACTCGACAAAACATGATCAACAAAATAAACAGCAAGATTAACACACCTGCCGTCCCGCCGGGGCTGCCGGCTGCCGCTGCCTCGCCATCATCCTGCCGGGCTGCCGCAGTCTCACCATCGCCAAGTGAAGTGTCCTGCTTGTGCAGGTTCTGAAGGAGTGCTTGTGCAGGTTCAGAAGAATTTCAATCGGACAGGAAGCTAAATGAATTAAGATGCTTGGTAGCAGAGAAGCCAAGTGAATGCATATTGCCAATGTTGTTTTCAGGGTTGGTGCCATTTTGATATATGTTAAGGATGCTTCTGATGTCAATGTAATCTTGACAATTTGATAGAATTGGATGTAAACATGGCATTTTGCTACAATGGAGTGAAATGTGTGTTAGTGGCATGCTGCTACCTGTACACTTCAATTGTAACAGGATGCAATGCAATACACTTCAATCTTGCAGAATTAGGTGAAATGCATGTCAGCGTGTGAGGTCACAGGTCAAATACGATTGAAAGAAATGTGCCAGTTTCGGCCTTCTGGTAACTAACACTAACTTTGAACTAACCTGACAACTAAAACAAGGGCAAATTGAGGAGAGCTTCATTAATCTTGACTACAATTTGTCAGTTTGCCACATACTAAAAATCTTTGAGTTTGCCAGCTGTCCTCTCCTTGTTGTCTTGTGCTCAAGTTCAGCAGTATGTATGTGGAGTATGGCTGAGAACCACATAAGAACAATTTGGTCCCTGAAACAACGATCAAAGCCATCTGTCCTCTCCTTATTCTTATGCTCAATTTCTGCCGGCTTGGGTCCCTCAATTGGTGCCTGAAGCAACGATCAAAAACCCCAGTCCTGCAATTTGGAGAGAAGTCCGTTTTGCCCACCCCCCTCCCTCCCCTTCTCCCAGTTATCACCAAATCTGAATAACCCCCCTAAACTCAAATACCGGACAACTACGCCCTCCAACTTTAAAATACCTGACTAATTACCCACATTGATAATTAAAAGTGGGTTTTAAGGTGGTTTTGCTAATGTCAGAATCTTTTTATGGGGTTTTCCATAAGATTTGCAATAGAAGAAGGCTAGAGCTAGAATCTAATGAGATGGGCATCACGGGCCCGGCTGGCGTGCACGGTGGCGGGCGGGCCGTGCCGTTCCCGGCGTTGATGATGCATGAGACGAGCAGGAGCAGGGGGAAGGGCGGATATGTAAGTGAGAGAGGGAAAGGTTGGGATATTACCGAGTGGGTCCCATATGCCAGATCAACAAAAATCACTCACTAAACGACTTTCAATTATTCGAGTGGGGTAATTTATCTGGTTTCTTAAAATTAGAGGGCGTAGTTGTCTGATTTTTGAGCTTAGGAGGTTATTCAAACTCGGCCACAAGTTCATGGGACAAAACGGATTTTGCTCCAGTTTGGAGAGATAGGGAGAGAAGAGGGGGAGGGTATTGTCCACACCTAGATATTGAGGGAGGATGGCGCCCTAGCGGTGATCGCGCAAGGTGTATCGGTCGGCAGGGCGCGTGCTCTCTTCGCATACCAATCAAGTGGAGCATCCAATCCCAACTAAGTACACATAGGCTAAGGGTATTTTGGTCCTTTTAGGTGCCTTAAAAAATGGAAAGGGAAATTAAAAATAGTGAAATAGGAAAAATGGCAAGGAAATCGAGTTGTCAATGATTCAAATGGTGATTTCACGAAGTTAGTCCTAGCAATAGTAATTTTATAAAGTCTAATATTTCCAGTGGCAAAAATTCAAATTTCTCGCTTGACTGCTTCCTTAGCATTTTTAATTTGGTTCCTTCAAAATTTGAAACTGTAATTCAGCAGTCAAACGGTTCTGCCACGTCGGCACGGCCTGAACCCTCCGGACTCTGTCCTCCTCCTTCCGCCCCCACCCCATTCCTTCCGCCTCGCCGATCCCGCCGGCGGGATGGCTGGCCCGCGCCCCCTCCCCCGCCGGATCCTCCATCTCGCCGCCGCCATCGCGGTCGCCGCCTGCGCCTGCTTCCCTGCCCCCGTCTCCGGTATCCGGTGAGATCCGCACCCCCTTGCTGCCTTTGCTATGCTAGGACCCAAATCCCGTTTCTCCCTGCTCGTCGCAGTCAGTTCAGCTCTCGCCGTAAAAAGGTTTTTCGTAGATAAGGCGAGTATTTGGACCACTTAGGGGCCTCAAGCTTGGTTCTGTTGATGTGTACTGTTAGGGGGAGGGGGGATGCCTAGCTAATTCTGACTTTTAAGATCAGGATGCTTTAATTGTTATGTTTCAATGGGGTTCTGTTTGTCCATGTTAGAGCCACCGATTAGAAATGGTAGCTTTCCGTGCCAATACACACAGGTAAATGCCACTAATTAGTCTAATATGAAAGATAGGTACATAAAAGGGGCGAAGGGATGGTGATTGACGAGAAATACTTCCACATAGTGCCTTTCACCTTTTTATAATGGTGTTAAGCATTTAGCTAGATACTAGGTGCTAGTTCAGTTATTATATTGTGCTTTAACCTTGTTTCTGGTACCAGGAAAAGTTTTCATTGGGTCTCAGTGAATTGCTTCGGTCTAGTACTGGAACATTCTTGTCATTCTGAATATGATAGCTATTTTGCTGTGTATATTTCAGTAAAGGTAAGGACAGACCTTTAAATATTGTGCAGGAAGGACATTGGCTTTATTGAACCAATTATGTGCAGAAGCACTGTTCAGGGACGGCATCTGATCTCTGATGATAATGGCAATACTCCTGTTCCTTTGTCTTCCTTAGATTATTTTTCCTGTAAATGCTACACTATCTTTCAACCATTTCTCACCGATGAAACATTTCCCTTTTTAGGTTATGTATGCTCTGCACTTTCAATCAATCCATGGTCTCACTGTTGCCCAACAGCAGGGGACCGCTTTTCCTGCCAGTGGGTTTCCTATCTTTCATTGCACCTTATATGCAGCACTCCATCTGATCTGGTTAACCCTGTGAACCTGAACCTGACATAAGTCTTCATGACATAATCCAGGGGCTGCAAACATGATTTACAGTGCTGCAACTCTTATGAATATTGTGTTTCTTGCTGTTTGAATCCTTCTAAGGTAATTCCCATCCAGTAGTACCAGGTCTGGAATACAAAAATGAATTGTTTCACAATTTTTTTTACTTGCCTTGACAGACCAAGAAAGAAGATGTGCTGAAGCTGAAGGTAGCTAAGCCAGTTACTGCTGGTAAGATGCTTGAAGTTATTAATTGGTGAATTCGTAATATGATGAATGAAGTTTACAGTTAGTTTTCTCCAGGAACATACACAAATGTTTTTGATTTCTGCATTGGAATATGCCGCCATAGCTCTGCAAGTGTGGTACTGCGTCCCCCCCCCCCCCCCCCCCCCCCCCCCAAGTACCGATACAACAATTCTTTTTACTTTAGGGCATACCTTGCTTGGTTTGCCTAGAGTTACAACAACTATTTGTCAAAATGGTTCAGTCTAACTAAGTTGTTCTTTCCATTTTACAAGGTTCATGAAAATGCCTACGCCAGTGACTTCCATCATTGTTTTTCAGTGCAGCAAAATTCTTCAGGTGTGAAAGACATACTATGAATTGTATTTCTTTGTTATAATACAACTTCAGTTGCAACATATTCACAGATCATTACTGGTAGACCTAAACTATCATGTTCTCAGCTCATTACTGCTAGAACTGAATTATTTAAGTAAACACTAATAATGTCTCCCCTTGGGGTTCATATTCATGTGCATGTTAATATTTTAAAACATCCAAATCCCCACTAGGAGTGGAAACAAGACAAGCCCATTCTAGTTTACCTGCTTCGAGTTTCAAATAGTTTGATTCAGCTCCGTTGAAGGCTTGACACGTCGGACATGAGTCATAAGTAAAGATTTATCTAGATACAGGTAGGGACAGCTGCTTTGGCAATGGGCTTTTGACAAGCCACCTCTTGGCCTCTTCAACAGTGTAGCAGCATTAGCCATACTAGAAATATGTAACATATTCTACGGCCTGGAATCATTGGTGGGGCAAATAATGTCATGGATAGTCATCTATTAACTTATTGTCTTTATAAATGGATGCTTGAGAACTTTGATAGTGATAAGATCTTCCCCTATTATCTTGACTAAAATTTGGACAGTCTGTGCTAGCAGCTCCGCTCACAATCTGGTACCTTTCTGTCCATTAGTCCATTACTAGTGCCCATGATGCGTCGTTTTGAATTATATGATTGGAAGTGATCATGGAGTGTATATATTCTGCAGGATCAACTGAACCTAGTTCTGTATCAAAGTTGTTGGGCATTAATGTCGTAGTAGGAAGGTAAGGCCTTTCCACTTCAAGCACATATTTCTTTAATGTGATGAGCACCTAGGAACTGCTTTGTGAAAGCTCAAGTGAATTTTAGGCCAGGAGAATCTTGCAGCTTGGTTTGCAAAGTAAGAGGACAGTCATGTGTTCCGAGCAGGCTCTCTGTCCTGAACAAATGTGAGATGTAAGTCCAATGATTATCTTCAAATTACATGCCATCGTTACAGTTCAGTCAATTATCCTCAAATTGCACATGACACACATGCCGTGCTATAACAGTTGCTGTTTAGCTGACTAGTCATGTAGCAAGTGCCATTTTCATTGCATCAGGGGTGGGCTTGAAGTAAATGTTGACCAAGAGGTTACTCAGAACCTAACTTATCAATTTAATATCCAACAGTAGACTGTATCTGGATAAGTCCATCAGTATTAAAGTGACGCCTGAAAAAGGAACATCCCATATAGACTGATTTGGGAGCAAAAGGGGGAAGGTGAGGGTGTGTTGTGTTGAATATAGCTTTGCCCCATCAATAGTTAGATTGGGTGTATATTTTATTATTTGTAGGGAGCCATGTATTGACAGAAGACTCATATGGGTTTGAATTGCACCGTAAGTTGAATATGAATTTCGACTAGGGTCATCATAAGCTTTTACCTGAAACTGAAAGGATTGGGGGAAGACTGGAGGATTACAAAAGATATGGCCCAGAGGTGATGCCATATGAATTTGCACAAGCGAACCAGTTTGAATTTAGATGTTGACACATCAGTTGTTTTTCCTGTGGGCATCTCAGCAGGAAGTTTTTATTTTATTTATTTATTTATTTCCTGTGGGCATCTCAGAAGGGCGGGCTTGGTGCAAGCGGTAGAGTCTTACCGCCTGTGACCGGAAGGTCCCGGGTTCGAGTCGCAGTCTCCTCGCATTGCACAGGCGAGGGTAAGGCTTGCCACTGACACCCCTTCCCCAGATCCTGCACAGAGCGGGAGCTCTCTGCATTGGGTACGCCCTTTATTTATTTTGTTGCTCCTTTGCGTGAATGTAGAATTTTTTGTTCCCTGACACACTGTCTGAGTGCATAGTCTTTTTGGGCACCTATTAGCTGTTAGCCCATTTTCTGTCCAATCTGTGTAAATTTGTTCCATAGTTACCTGCATGAGATAATTTCATATCATGTATAAGACTCATGCTAAAATTGAAGGGCACATCTGGCTCCAGTGTAAAGCAGATACAAGTTTTATTAAGCTTGCATGAGCACTGTCAGTAATATTCTTAATATAAATTATCAGGCAAATTAGCTGTGGACCTATCTGGATCTTATGTACCCTTGATATGTTATCATTTTGTTAGTAGGTCTTTCTTGATTGGACATATTTGTTCTTGTTTATGATTATTTGTGTTAGTTTGTCAGCTTGCTGTGGAAATAGATCCATCATCACATTCTCACTTGATGGTCAATAAACTCATTCATCTTACACCATGATCCCAAGGGAACTTTTCTTGGGGGAAATTAGCTAGTACTGTTAGAGTATATTAGGCAACTCCGTATATGGTTAGTTTAGGATTGATTGTAATCCCGGGATAACCTTCCTTATCTCTAGGAGAGGTTACGTGCCCTCCAAGCCATGTACTCCTATATAATCAGCCCAGGGGGCTCAAGCAATATATTCCACGCATTATACACAATCTTACATGGTATCACGAGACTAGGTTCTAACCCTAGGCCTCCGCTTCCGCTGCCCTCACGCTGCCCCCGGGGAGATCGATTTCCGCCGGGGGCAGCGCCCTCGTATGATGCGCGGCCGATCCATCTGATCCGCCGCACCGTCGTGGTCAAGACACAACAGAGGGGCCTACCTCGACCTGCGTTCGATCCATGGCCGCGTTGCGTGTCGTCCTCGTCGGGCACCGCGTCGCCATGGGGCCGCCGCCGAGCCTACCTTGCCTAGACGTCGTCGTTTCCCCGGCTCCGATCTGGATCCGCCGCCCCTTCCACGCCACAGGCCAGGCGCCCCTCCTTCCAGCGCTGCCGCACCGCTGCCTTGAGCGCGAGTGCGCGGCTGTGGAGGTGGGGTCGCCAGGCCATCGCGCCGTTGCGGTTGCTAGGCCACCACAACGCCGGACGACGTCGCCGCCGGGCCGCAGCGCCGTGGGGCTCCGCCCCTCCCGGGCCCTCCATCGCCGGATCTCCCCTCCACGCCATTGGGCCTGCCGTCCCCTTCCCCTTCAGCACCGCTTCCGCCGCTGCCATGGAGCGTGAGGATGCGGCTGCGGGGGCGGCTCGGGCGCCGCCAGCCCGCCGCGCAGCTGGAGTGGAGACGCCGCTCGGGACTCACCCTCGCCCCCCCCCCCTCTGCTATGCCACTCTCTCCATCTCTGTCTTTTTGACCGACGGTGGATGAGATGGGGATAAGGTGGGGGGCATCACTAGGTGCACCCGAGATTGTCCCCATGGCCCTCCTGCTGCTTTTTTTTTCTTTCCCGGTCAAAGCTCGGGTTTGCGTTGCCCTACCGTACGTCGTCGCTTCATCGTCGACACCTCCGAGGACGAGGTTGTCGTTGCGCCCTCCAGGCTCCAGCGGCGACGCTCGTGATCAAGCCATTGCCACCGATGTCGTCGTCCTTTCAGGCGGTGGTGCCACCCATGCTGCTGGTCCTTGTCAAGCTGGCTCTGAGTCTGAGTCCGCGCCTATTGCCGCACGCTCGCGGACACCGACGCTGATGTTGCTGAAGGAAGATGCAGTCGCACTCTTTAGCTGCACCATCTACCATCGCAGTCGGCTCATCGTCCTGCTGAACCTGTCGGCAAGATGCTCCTGATTTTGTGTATTCGCTGATGCTTTGGACCCGCGCCCTCCTCCACGGCTTCGACCACATCCACCTCGACCTTGGCTACTTCGGCACTAAGGGGCTACCATCTGCTTGACAAGCCTCTTCGGCTCCCATTCCATCCACAACATCTGCGGCGCATCGATGGTTGTGACTGCGGGGGGATGTCATCTGTTTGGCTTATTCTCCAGTCTCATCGTCTGTGCGCTCCCCTTGTGACTGCGGGGGGATGTTAGAGTATATTATGAAACTCCGGATATGGTTAGTTTATGATTGATTGTAATCCTGGGATAACCTTCCTTATCTCTAGGAGAGGCTACTTGCCCTCCAAGCCATGTACTCCTATATAATCAGGACAGGGGGCTCAAGCAATATATTCCACGCATTATACACAATCTTACAAGTACAAACTGGAGCAATATTCATATTTCTGTGTGTGTGTGTTTTCTTTTCATACATTCATGCAGGATAATGATCGCTTGTGCTCAATTGTTCAAACCAGTTTGCAGAAATATATGAGATGCAAAAGCGGTTGCTTTCGCAGCCTTGGACCAGATCAGCCTGCTGAAGTTGTTGATGAAGCTCCGACCAGCTTGGTATGAATATTATTTGGATTTACTATTTTTTAATTCTTGGACTATTGTCTATTTCATTTTCGCCTTTAGCAGTTTCACCACATGCAGACTGTTAAAAGGTTTGATCATAAAATGGAAGCTTTCACAGCTCAGATTATATGGGATAGGATATTTTGTGTACTCTTCCTGTTATGCTGTTTATGCCCATACTTCAAACTGCTATTAGATGTGCTGCGCTTATGCCAATTTCTGAAAAATAGTCAGCCAACTAACTAACAACATGTTATTGCTTAGGAATTTAGGAGGGATGAGGGGAGAATGCGATGGCTATGGGAAGCCAGCTTACACGTTATAGCACAGAGTCTGGAGAGCTGATGAGAGCTGAAGGGGCTAAGCCCTTCGCTTCTCCTTAATTAACCTGAACCATGGTACATCCCTCACTTTATATAGAGGGAGATATTTTGACCCGTAAGTCAACTATAAATGGGAACTTAGATATGATCCTAACTTCCTAATTGCAATACATAGATTCTTGATTAAAGAGATAACTTTGCTTCCAATCTGTTTATCTGCACAAGGTGATCCTTGACCATCTGAAGAGTATCATTACATAAAACTTTCGGGAGTTGACAAACATGTCACCTCTTAAAATTCATTATTCATCACGCCATCCCTAATTTCACGGACGTGATGGTTTCCACTGCCTCATTGGATAGTTGACAAACATGTCACCTCTTAAAATTCATTATTCGTCATGCCATCCCTAATTTCACCGACGTGATGGTTTCCACTGCCTCATTGGATAGTTGACAAACATGTAACCTCTTAAAATTCATTATTCGTCACACCATCCCTAATTTCACCGACCTGATGGTTTCCACTGCCTCATTGGATACATCTGAACAAATTCAGCTTTAGTTTTAACACACTTTATATGCTTAAACTTATTATCTTTCAGAATTCAGATATCATTATTTCTCTGCTTTGACACTGACAAAGTTGAGTCAGCTCCACACACATCTACTTGGAATATCAAATGGCATTTGGATACAAGACCTACCAATTCACACGAGAGTGGGGTGTGGATAGGGGTGGTAAGGGGCCTAAAAATTTAGTCTACATAATCTAAGGGCCGGGCTCTTATTTTATGGAATTTTGAGCTAAAAATACATAAGGGCCAAGTCGGATTATGAAGAGAGCACTAGGGCCATGATCCATTACCACCCCTAGGTGTGGATATATTAGAAGATTTGATGGATTGATGATAAATTCATAAGACTTGTTTTGAAAAAATTGTTGCAGCAACATCAGTTCTCAAAGCCACCAAAGTTGTCTTGTTAGATGCCTCTTCTTTCATCATTTTTGTCCGATACCTTCTGAAAGGAATCTTACATATTGTTGTTTGTTTTCACAATCAAAGGCTCACCATATTAGCCTTAAAAAAAAGGCTCACGATATTCCTGTTATGCTAATTAGATGCCTGATATTTAACTTTTTGTCTCCTTTATTTTAATTCAAATTAGTACAACAAAATTTCAGTGGATTCACTGCTTATGATATCTGTGCATTGGACCCCAGCGAAATGCTGAATTTAGTAACGTTAGGGATTGCAGAAGTTTAGCTCTCAATGCTGCATGAGGGAATGCCTGTAGTGCCTATTGACTTGAATTTTTCAATTGTGGTTGTACTTTCTACGTAGATGTTGTTCATATAAACATAAAATAGTCACAGTTAAAATGTGGAACTGACTTCCATTTGGCTGCTATTTCAGAATCCAGGAGCATGCTTATATATGCAGATGGATGAGCGGCTCACATGTGATGGTTCACATCAGCATACCCGGAGGCTCTGTCCATGTGCATGAGAAGGAATAAAGGAATGTGACACACATAAGAGAGTAGAGGTAGTTTTCCCTGAAAAAGCTTCTATCATGCTTTAGACTCATTTAATTGCCAAGATATGTACAAAGTAGGTTTTCTCACGTCAGTCACACTCACTGGACAGGAAACAAGTGGAGATGATAAGCTGAAAACCAGTGGTTCTCCATCACCCCCATGATGAACAACCATTCTGCATACTGGTTGCTTCAAGCCCTCAACACAAACATCCTACTGTTGGGCAGGATCATGGATGCAAAAGGAAATGGGGTACCCGCAAATCTTTGCATGGTATTTGGTAGGATGTTGCCTGCTGAATGAAAATACATGCAGCATGGGTAGTGCCTTGCTCTATTTACATACCATCGAGCGCTGAGATGCATTGCATCCATACTTTCCTCATAATTTATATTTGTGGCTGTCCTGCGCAGGCTGTTTCACTTTCTTGTCTGCAAGCATCATTCATGTGCAGAGCAAACACCTGAACCAATTATATTCATAATATATTGCACAATTTCTCATGCATGTTCAAGAAAGTAAGAAAAACAGAACTACAGATACATGTTCTTTTAAATCAATTACACCATGCCAACATCTCTGCATCACAAACTCCCATGCCTTTTTTTTCCAGCCTCAAAAGGAGTAGTTAGGCTTGAAATTTTTCATAAAGTTTGGTCTCTCCCTCCCTTTGTTATCATCTTTGCTCTGGCCAGCAGCTGTAACACTCTCCTCTGCTGCGTCTACGTTTTCCTGGCTCTCTTCCACGAAGGCCGGGTGGGTGAAGATGTTCCCCAGCAGCTGTGTCCCCCTGAGGGCATTGGTGAGCGGCAGGTGACCTTCAGGTGTATCATCCTTCATCTCCCAAATGAACTCATCAGGAAATGCCCTGTAGTTGTACTGCTCTATCTCGGTGTCTAGCTTCTTCATCCAGCCAACCTTGATGAAGAAGCGGGTGAAGTCACACCGTGACTTTTCCCAAAGCCGCCGTTGAACACTGTACCCGAACTTGCCATTGCTGTGCTCCTTCCAGAGCTTGTCAATGGCGCGGAGGTCCTCCACGGAGATGAATTGGACCTCGGAGAAGAAGACGTACCCTCGGCGCCTTGCAGACTCCCCTGCAAGCTCGATGAGGAGCGCACGGGTGGTTTCATCAGCCTGACGGTAGTCCCCTGCTGCGAGCTGGCGACCAAGCAGGTCTATGGAGGGGGTGGGTGGCGAGTCTGCTGCTGCGGCAGGGGTGACTGGAGTCGGAGCTGATGAGTTGGTGGTCGAGGTTGTGGTCACCGAGGGGGAGGTGTTGGAGTAGAGCCTGAAGGAAATGCTGCTGCTGTTGTTCGTAGAGAGCTTGAGTAGTGCAGAAGGGGAGCTGTCATGGCTGCCGCCAGTGTTGACGAAAGAATGGTGTTGGGGAAGAAGAAAGGACTGGAGAGAAGCATTCGCCATTGATGGCAGGAGGACTGAGCTGAGAATGGAGGGAAGGGAGATGAGAGGGAGGGAGACGATATAAAGGAGTGGATGAGGTTTAGTGAGAGCTGAGCTGGTGGTCGTGTGGTGTGGAGAATTGAGAGTGTGTTGCCTTGTGTATGTGTAACTTTTGTTGTGATCTGTCAGGGGTTGTGAGAGATTTTGGTGGTGGTTTTGTAGGGGGTGCATCTGGGAGAGAATACAAAGGAGGGCTGTGATTGGTGGGTTCTGGGTGAGATGAGGATACTGGCTACACAGCAGAGATATGCCAAGGAGGTGAGGATGTGGGGTGTGTAGGCCGAGTCCACAGAACAGTTCTGATATGTTGTGCATTCTTTGGCACTCGTGCCCCAAAAAAAACCCTGGTATCCAAACCCTGCTATGATAATGTTTAATTTTAGTTATTTTAACCGTCTGAACCCGTGTTGAAATAACAAAAATAAATTTGAATCTACATAACTTTTCCCAAGAAATTTTGATTTCCAGTTTTAGTTATTTTCTTTTTTCTATAACTATAACTATTATTTTGTTTGAATCCCTGTTAAAGTAATAAATATAAGTTTGAATCTACACAAAATTTCTCTAGAAAATTCAGTTTCTGGTTCTAGTTCTTTTTTTTCTCTGTTCTAATTCTTCCTGTAATACAGTTGCACTGTACTAGGTGTAAACCATTTTTTCCCTCTAGACTTTGGGTCGGTTGTTATTTTGTCCGTTCCATTCAAAAATGGCAGCAACCACCGAAAATTCTTTACAAACTTTCATGTAAAGTTTAAAACTACAGGAACGTCTAGCCCTTCGCGAATCACATATGTATGAACAATGATGCTGATGGTACTATTTCATTGCCCTGGGTTTTGGTTATCCAGATAACCCTCATCTTACTTTTGCAGCTAGTCAAATACGGAAAAACTTGAAAACGTTTTGCGTGTCTTGAACTGCGATGCTACTCTGGACCTATTCTTGGGACAACAACAATGGCAACGAAACTCAATTAGCATGACAGAAGAATCAAGATGATGTTGGGGGTTGGGAAGTTTCTCGGGTCTACGGATCTGGTCCATGTAAAATCTGCGCCTGCGACGGCACGGCTGCGTTGGACGCTCTGGACGGCCGAGCTTGCCTGTCTTTATCCTGGAAAGGCCACATATGTTATCTCGTTCCAACCAAACCAATAAAAATAACCAACATTGTTACCGTATTTGTCAGAGCCACAGATACGCACATCAGTCGTGGAGGCGTTGAGATGTGTGGAGTGGAGACGTGGAGTAGGCCGCATAGCGCCACTCCCTCCTGTCTCTCACTAGGCAAGTGGGCCCACCGGCTTGTACTTTGCCGCTAGTCACCCGTGAGGCCGTGTTGAGGACCACCCAGCTCATGAGCTCAAGATAGGTGAGCCCCGGAGAGGGGCTTTGGCTTGTGTGTTTATGCCCATTTTTCTTGAAAGTGGAAATTTTATTAAATTCAAGTATAGTTATATCTGCTTGAAAAAATCCCGCTTGAAAAAATTCCGATCTTTGCCTAAAGGACAAACAATCAAAAAGGAGAAAGCATGCACTCTAATAACTATCAACCCGTAGACTAGGCCACCACCTATGTGCCTAGGTAAAAAAAAATCCTTAACCATTTGTGTCAATCGCTGAGATGCGCTACAACTAAACCCTGTGTTTATGCTCCTACTTTGAATTTGAATTCTAATGGTGGTTTATCCTTGTTTTCTTAATTTTGTGATTTTGTCCATGTCGTTTCAAACTGAAGAATAACTCTGCATTTACTCTTTAAGAGCGCCTAAACAGTGCCAATCATCTTAAAAAAAAAGACAAGTTTGGCTATGCAAATCTACCTCTGCTTTTTTTAGAACTTTGTGTTTTTACACATATTTTGACATCAAGTATTTGGACAACAAAACTTAATGTAGAGCCCGATTGGTTGATTATCAAAATTTGCCCAGCCAAAATGTGGGCAAGCCTATAAATTTTGGCACTTTGGAATTCAAAAAGTAGCCCACCTTCCAAGTGTTATTTTAAAATTGCCAAGATTTTGGTAAAAAAATTTGGCATGCCCACATTTTGGTAGCCAACCAAGTAGATCCATAATTTCCATATATTTCAAATCTTGCCAGTGCATCATGACTCGTATTGATCTGTATCACTGTTGACGCCAGATTTTGACACGTGTTGAATCGGTGTCAGGAGGAGGAGATTCGCCGATGTGGCAGATCTGAAGGCTACAGAAAGGAATCGGCCGATTGAAGTGACAATTGGAAATCGGCCGATTGGTGGCACAGCCTACGCCGACAGGATGGGATCATTTCAGAGGATCCTGGTCAAAAATTGGTCAAAGGGGGCATGCTAAGTCGGTCGGAGAGGAAATCCTGACTGGATTAGGGAACGGCGGCGGAAGACTCTGCGGGAGTCCGTTTCCTTTTTAAAAGTTCGTATAGATATAGTAATTTAAATAAGGTTGTAACAAGTCGTGATCGACTAGGAGTCCTAGCTTTAGGGTATAAATAGGAGTCGTCGGGGTCTTGAAAAAAAAATACATCAATCAACAACAGTACTTCTACTTTTTCCAGCAATTTACTTTCAAGTCGGCGACTTCGCCAATACTTTTCTTCTTTCACGAGTTCGTACGGATTGGCAGGGCTGCATCAACTTGATCTCCGGCCAATTGGTAGGTTCCGCTTACCGAGTAATATCCGAGCTTTAACTACGGGCGCATCGCTGTGGTTTTGTTTGGATTTATTCACCAGTTATCGATATTTACTAGAATTGCAAGTTTTACCTGTTGTTCTAGTATTATCATCGGTTATCCAGCTTGAGATCAGAGTAATCGGTTTCGTCATCGTTTTTCTTCGATTTATTGTCTCACGACCGATTAGATCTATTTCAAGTGTTGTTCTTGCAGTAGTCGTCTAGATCGCTCCAGCACTTTTCTTTACGATTACTACACGATCATCGGCTGATCCATAGCCGATCATCTCTACAGCAAATCGACCGATTCGCCGCTGACGCGCTCCTCACGACAGATCGGAATCCCAGCCGATCGACGCGCCTAGAATTTAATACTCTATTTCCTTGTCAATCAACAGGTCAGATTGACTGGCACGCCGCGGGAACCGCACCAGGGCTATAACCCGAACAGGAGCTAAGCAGATTCTCCCGGGTCGTGTGTCCGACGCTGAAGACCATCGGCCGATTCCTATCTGGCCGATTTTAGCGCCAACACACTTTTGGCACGCCTAGTGGGACCGTCCAAGATCTGATATGTCGAAAAACGCAGAAATCTCCGACAGCAACATCATTGAGGTCACAGAAGCAGATCTCAAGGACGACCAGAGGGAAGAGTTGGCCAAGCATCTAGAAGATTACAAGAAGATGTACCTCCAGTCGTTCAGTCGTACCAGAAGCGGGGAGGCAGTCAAGAAGGCTCCTATTCTAGCGCCTCGCCACATCACCATCGCTGAGGACTCGGGCAAGATGTCAGAGATGATTCAACAGTCCGTGTATCAGGCGTTCATCGATCAATCCTCAGTGATGACCAACACGGTGTATAACGCCGTCGTCAATTCTCTGGCCAGCGGAGCAGTCCAAGGCTATCAGGGACCGGCATATGCCCCTCCAACCACTCTGCCAGCCAGAAGCCTACCATACACGTCCCAATCGGCTCCTCAGCCGATATTGACGCAACACGAGGGGTACAACTCTCCATTGCCCCCGACGTCTCCAAGATACAGCGGGGCACCATGTCTCCCATCACAGACACCGCTTCAACCTGTTCAGATTTCTTCTGTGCAGTCACTGCCTACAAGCTCAGCACCTTGGGGAACATCAGCGACAGCGTATTTTCCCGAACCAGCGAACGGGTATGGAGGTTATTCAACCCAGGCGCCATGCCAATCGGCCGCCCGGCCGACGGTTCCCCATTATCAGCCGATCTTATCAGAAATCGGCAGGGGGGCACATACTGTAGAAGCATTCAGAGGCACGGCGCCAGCAGTGATGTACGAAGGGGGTGCAGACTCGTTTCGCCATCAACTATCGGCCGCTCAGCAAAATTCGCCGATTCATCACCCGGCCGTACCAGCCCTTCAGCACATGCCCGCGCCGCGAACAGCTGTTCATCAGCAGCAGGTGGACTGGACAGCAAGAATAGCAGAAGTAATCCAGGATCAGTTTGGATTGAAGCCGAAAGTTCAAACTTATACTTACAAGATGCCGTATCCATCGGCCTATGACTCGCTGCCGTTCCCACACCGCTACAAAGTTCCTGATTTCACCAAGTTCTCAGGGACGGACGATACATCCACTGTGGAGCATATCAACCGATTCATCATCCAGTGCGGAGAAGCTGCCACGCAAGATGCTCTGAGGGTGCGTTTATTTTCATCATCTCTGTCCGGATCGGCCTTCCAGTGGTTCACCACTTTACCGCCAAATTCTATCGTTACTTGGGCCGATCTGGAGAAACAATTCCATAAGTACTTCTATGCAGGAGTACACGAGATGAAGATCTCGGATTTAACCAGTCACAGGCAGAGGAGCGATGAACAAGTAACGGGGTATATACAGAGGTTCAGAGAAGTCAGGAACAAATGCTATAGTCTGGCTCTGACCGATGCACAGTTGGCCGATATCGCTTTCCAAGGCCTCTTGCCACAGATCAAAGAAAGATATGCTGCCCAAGAGTTTGAAAGCCTGAGCCAAATCGTCCACCGATTGTCAGGACAAGAGGTCCGACCGTTTGAACAGCGGAGGAACTTCCAAAAGAAGGTGGCATACTTGGAAGGATCTGAATCCGATGCGGAAGAGGAAATCGGCCTGGCAGAATGGGTCAAAGGGAAAAAACCGATATCATGCCCTTTTGGGAAGAAAGAGCCGGAAACATTCGGTTTTGACACGTCAAAGGCCGATAAAATTTTTGATCTATTGCTTCAAGAAGGACAGATCAAACTATCTCAACATCACACCATCCCTACGGCCGATCAACTTAAGAAGATGAAGTACTGCAAGTGGCACAACGCTACTTCCCATGATACAAATGAATGTAAAGTCTTCCGCCAGCAGATACAATCGGCCATTGAACAGGGACGGCTTAAATTTGAAACTCCAACCAAATCAGCAAAGCCGATGAAGATAGATCAGCATCCCTTCCCGGCCAACATGATTAATGCTGGAGGAAACTCAAGTCAAACCAAGGTGCTGACGTCAGAATCGGCGAAAAGAGGCGGCGCCGTCGACCCCAGGAGGCAGATCACGTCAGAAGAAATCCGAAGGAACGGGCGAGGACCAGAACGACCACGCAAGCCCGTCACCTCCCAATTCTTACTCAGTAAATATCGGCAGCAGCAAGAACAAGAACGATACCAGGAAGAGATGATACGCCGGCATGAAGATCATTGGCAATGTTCGTTCTTCATCCACTGCTGGGAGAACGACATCAGGTTGCCGTCTGCCGATAACTGTCCGGAGTGTAACGGATTGAGCTGCAACGATCGTCCGAGGCCACACTCTAGGGACAGAGGGTCAGAGCCGATCAGCAGAAATCGGCGCGAAGAACGACGCGTTTTGGTGCATGATCGGCTGGGGGGCAGAGTTGACCAGTACAGCAGGTCAAAAAGCAAGATCGGCCAGCGAGATGGACTGGGGGGCAGGATCAGCGCGCACGATCGGCTGGAAGAGATGGCCGATGATAGGGTATCAGACAAAGATCCCCTAAGAAGGGAACCAGATTGGGAACACGCCAGGTCATCGGCCAAACCAGTGAATCCCAGGTGGTGTCCCGATGGCCTGTCCAGATCCCAGAAGCGAAGGATCCAACGCCTACGCCAGTGGGAACATCAAGAAGAAGAACAGAGACAGGTGCCAGAGAGAAGGAATGTCAAATCTCGAGTTTGGCACCCAAAGAAAAATAATCAAGAAACAAGCAACCAAGAATCGGCAGCCGAAATTGATATGGTGTTCATACTGCCGATGGAGTTCATGGCGCCCAACGATCGGGATAAAATAAAAAGAACAGAAGAAGAGCAAATGGCACAACTGGTATTAGAGCCGATGACGGCTACGTTTGAGAAACCAGAAGAGGAAAAACGACAGCATCTTAAAGCGCTGTTTCTCAAAGGCTATGTCAACGGAAGACCCGTCACCAGATTACTGTAGATGGAGGCGCGGCAGTTAACATCATGCCGTATGCCATGTTCCGCAAGCTGGGCAAGGGCGATGATCACCTCACCAAGACGGACATGATGCTGAAGGATTTCGAAGGCAACGTGTCGCCCGCCCGCGGAGCGCTCTGCGTCGACCTCACCATCGGCAGTAAGACCCTCCCTACCACTTTCTTCGTTATTAATGGCAAAGGGTCCTATAATATGCTGCTTGGTCGCGACTGGATACACGCAAACTGCTGTGTCCCATCTACAATGCATCAATACCTTGTGCAATGGGTCGGCGACAGTACAGAGGTAGTCGCTGCCGATTCCGTCTACAGCATTGCAGCGGCCGACACGCAACAGTGGAGCTGCGACCATGTCAAGTGTATATCTGGCAGAACTTGAGACACTGACTTCCTGAGAGTGTCCGATTTTGGTCTACAGCCGATCCAAGCAGTCGGCTCTGAAGATTCAGAATAAATGGATCAGCTCGTCCGAGAGGATGGGAAGCTTGGGCATGGGTTTACGTCGGCCGATTTATTAGAGATGGTAGATTTGGGAGATAGCAGCAAATCAAGGCCGACGTACATTAGTGCCAATTTGGATTCTGAGTACAAATGTAAATTGATAAGTTTATTAAAAGAGTTCAAGGATTGCTTTGCTTGGGAATACCATGAGATGCCAGGACTAGACCGGTCTATTGTTGAACACCGGTTACCTATAAAATCAGGATATCGGCCATATCAGCAACCTGCACGACGGTGTAACCCCAGGATTCTACCTGATATAAAGGCCAAGATTACAAAGTTGATCGAGGCAGGATTTATTCGACAGTGCCGCTACGCCGAATGGATTTCTAACATTGTGCCTGTATACAAAAAGAATGGAAAATTACGGGTGTGCATCGATTTCAGGAACTTAAATCAGGCTACACCGATGGATGGATATCCAATGCTGCCGCAGGCCACAAAGTCATAAGTTTCATGGATGGGAATGCCGGGTACAATCAGATATTAATGGCCGAGGAAGATATTTCAAAAACGGCTTTTAGGTGCCCAGGCCATCTTGGTTTATTTGAATGGGTGGTTATGACTTTCGGCTTGAAGAACGCCGGCGCTACATATCAACGGGCCATGAACTACATCTTCCACAAGCTCATTGGTTCGTCGGTGGAAATTTATATAGATGACGTCGTGGTCAAGTCAAAAGGTCACCAAGATCATCTGGCCGATTTGCAGGAAGTGCTGGAGTGCACAAGGGAACATGGGCTGAAGATGAACCCAAACAAGTGTGCATTTGGTGTATCAGCCGGGCAATTCTTAGGATTTATGGTCCATGAGCGCGGGATAGAAGTCAACCGCAAGACCATAGACGCCATCAACAAAGTGGTGGCCCCACAAAATAAAACTGAACTGCAGTCCCTCATCGGCAAGGTCAATTTAATCAGAAGATTCATATCCAATCTGTCAGGACGTATTCAGGCTTTTACCCCTCTGTTAAAATTAAAGCCCGACCAGGAATTCATATGGGGAGAAGGATAGCGCAAGGCACTGGAGAATATCAAGCAGTATCTGGTTTCACCTCCAGTACTAGTTCCACCACAGCCTGGTAAGCCGTTCAAGTTATATTTATCGGCTGATGAACAGGCTATTGGATCGGCGTTGGTACAGGAGTTTGAGGGGAAAGAACGAGTGGTATACTACGTCAGCAGAAGACTTTTAGACGCCGAAACAAGATATTCCTCGGTGGAGCGACTATGCTTGTTCTTGTACTTTTCATGTACTAAGCTCAGGCACTATTTGCTGTCGGCAGAATGCACAGTCGTGTGCAAGGATGATGTGGTGAAGTATATGCTATCATTGCCGATTTTGAAACGACGGATTGGAAAATGGATCCTGGCTTTGTCAGAATTCGATTTAAGGTACGAATCGGCCAAAGCCGTCAAAGGTCAAGTGATGGCCGATTTCGTAGTTCAGCATTGTGGACCAGAAATTGTCACCGTTGAACCAGTTCCATGAACTCTATATTTTGATCATTCTTCATGTGGGGTCGGATCAGGAATCGGCATTGTTCTTGTGTCGCCTCGGGGGGCAAGTTATGATTTCTCTCTGCCGATAGAAGCCTCTGCAACTAATAATCAGGCAGAATATCGAGCTGTTCTAAAAGGCATCCAATTATTAAGGGAAGTCAGAGCTGATGCAGTCGAAATTTTTGGGGATTCCATGCTCATTGTGGATCAGTTGACGGGACGATCTGAGTGCAAGGATGATATCTCGAGGATTTATTATGAGGATTGTCTTCGACTTTTAAAAGAATTCAAGTCTGCAATAATTGAACATATCCCCAGGAATTATAATGAAGAAGCCAACAGATTGGCCCAACATGCCTCTGGGTATCGGCCGATTCAAGGAGCGATGACGCTAGAGCTCACGGCCAATGACTGGCGAAAGGAGATCGCCGATTACTTGAGAAATCCATCCCAAAAGGTGGATCGGCGAACACGTTTTCAGGCTACAAAATATGTGTTGCTTGAGGATGATTTATTTTATCGGACGATTGATGGAGTTCTTCTCAAATGCCTGGGAACAGAAGAGGCAAAGGTTCTGATGGGAGAGATCCATGAAGGCGTATGTGGAGCCCATCAATCGGCTCACAAAATGAAATGGATGATCAGGAACAATGGATATTACTGGCCGACCATCCTTGAGGATTGTTTCAGGTACTACAAAGGATGCCAAGACTGTCAGAGGTTTGGCAATGTGCAGCGCGCGCCAGCATCGGCTATGAATCCAATAATTAAACCGTGGCCGTTCAGAGGTTGGGGAATAGATCTCATCGGACAGATTCATCCTCCATCTAGCAAAGGGCATAAGTTCATATTGGTGGCTACAGATTATTTTACTAAGTGGGTGGAGGCGGTTCCTTTAAGGAACGTGACATCGGCCGATATGATTGAATTTGTTAAAAGCCATATTATATATCGATTTGGTGTTCCTCAAACCATCACAACTGATCAAGGGACAATGTTCACTTCTGGAGAATTCGGAGAATTCGCCGCCGATATGGGGATTAAATTATTAAATTCTTCTCCATACTATGCTCAAGCCAATGGCCAAGCAGAATCGTCTAACAAGGGGATAATCAAGCTAATCAAGAGGAAGATAGAAGAGCAACCCAAGAAGTGGCATATGTCTTTGGCTGAATCTTTATGGGCATACAGGATGGCTTGTCATGGAGCCACTAAAATATCCCCTTATCATTTGGTTTATGGTCATGAGGCGGTGTTGCCATGGGAGATAAGGACAGGGTCAAGACGTATATCGTTACAGGATCAGTTAACGGCCGATGACTATTCCTTTCTCATGAAAGACGAACTTGACGATTCGGCGGGTTTACGGTTGAGAGCTCTAATTAGTATAGAAGAAAACAAGAAAAGGGTGGCCAGATGGTATGACAAAAAGGTCAAAGTTAAACAGTTCTCTCAGGGAGATTTGGTATGGAAGTTGGTGCTGCCGATAGGATCTAAGGATCCCAAATTTGGTAAATGGTCACCCACTTGGGAGGGGTCGTATAGAATCGGCCGGTGTGCCCTGGGAATGCATACATTCTGGAGACAGTCGAAGGGGAGGAATTCCCAAGAGCTTTAAACGGGCGATATCTGAAGAGGTACTATCCAAGCATTTGGGTAGATACATAACTTGCAGCAAAATATGTCAAGATAATATGGCCGATTTCTCATCGGTTTCTGTCTGCATATCTGGTGAAGGAAACATTGGGATTCATTATTGAATGGAAATTACAGATCGCATGGCCGACATGGTACAAGTCGCCCTCAGAATAAAAATACTGGTGTGTCTACTGATTACGCCTACGCTGGATTTCTCTCTCGATGCGACCCAGTTTTATCATAAGGGTGAGCCTTTTCTCTTTCGGGTCCTCTACAGTGGCTCCAGTTTTAGCTTGGTTGCAGAGTTCTTTCAGCAGGCGGGTCTTCTCCTCTTCCAGATCTTCCATGGCGACTTCAGTTTTGACTTTGCAAGGAAGTGAGGAACTTTTTTCGGAAGATGGTCGCTTGCGGACTGAAAGATGAGCATTTATGAGGTCCGAGTATTCCTGGACAGCGGCAGGGACATGATCTCTGAGTTTCTCAGCATGAGTTCTTATCAGATTTCTGTCTGCCTGTGATAATGGCTCTTCTGAATGCATGATTTCTATCGCCCGTTCTAGATCAGGGCTGAGACGGTTTGGCTAAACAGAGATAAAAGAAGTTACCCAGTATCGGAGCGATTGAGATGCCTAAGAGAAAAAGTAGAGGGGGAGTTCATACCTGGTTGACAGAGGAAGAAGATGAGGAGGACGAACAAGACATCTTGCCGTTCAGTTGGGACAGTAAAAGAAGGAGAAGAGATAAGTGATGCGTGTGCCTCTAGAGATGGTGAACGGTCTGCGTATAAATGAAGAGGAGGTAGATGGATGGTGAGACACGTCCTATCGGAGTAAATACATACATAAATGCAAGGCAGACTGAAGGAGCAGTTCAAAACCAAATCGGCGCAGTGACATTGAAGGAGCAATAATGTTTAACATATTTTTTACAATCCAAGGAAAGCATCTATGGCTACAATCGCTCGTCGTCTAATTTGATCGGCCGAGTCTACTATTCTCTGATCATTATCGGCCGATCCTGGTACTTCTGACACGCGGCGACGGAGCCTTATTGTTTCACGGGCCAGATGTTGTCTTTCTTGCTTGAGCTCGCTGATCATGGTTGGGAGTTCTTGAAGCTTCTTCTCTTCAGCGGCTATCTCTTTGGTTATCTTTTCCATCTCCTTGGCTAGTTCTGCTCTCCTCCGTTTCAGCCGATCTATTGCGCCGACGATGTCCGGACGGCAGTTCTCGAGGAAGTTGATTCTGTGGTGTACTTCCTGAGTCCGATGCTTGTACGAGTCAACCTCCTCCTGAGTTTTGGCCATCTGAGCACGATCGGCCATACGTTGCAGCGCCGTGGAAACCGGAATCTGCATGCCCTCTATATAGGCAGCATTCCCCAAATTCTCCGACACTTCATCCGGGATGTGATCTTTAACCTCGTTGAAAAGTCATCGGATCGGCGATGCATCTTCCACCAACCGGCCGATGTCATCTTGGAGGAGAGTACGAATGCTTTCGAGCTTGGAACAGACATCGTCGGAGGTAGAGCTCGATGGAACTGCGTGTGAGGCGATTTCTTCTTCATCGGCCAAGGAGACAGCAAAAGAAAAGATGCTGTTGTTGGGGGTATCTTGCTCCTGTAGGGAAACAAAGTAAAGGGTAAGCAAGCGGTGAAAGGAAATCGGCCGATTCTAATGGTAAGACTGTTACCTCTTTGAAACGAATCTCCCTTGTCTGCGCCGGTGGAAGTGTTTCCCTTGTTTCAGGGACTGGTGCACTTGGTTCGCCGGAAGAAGAAGATTCGATCGTTATTAGTGCTCCGCTTGGGCCAGCTTCCTGAGAAAGACATAAATTCCCGTGAGAATACTATGGGGAATTGAAATAAGATGGTGATAGGAATTTGCCATGCCTCTGTGGGTCTCCCGGCCGATGCCTGTTGTGGAGTTATAATCGGCGTACCCAAATCGACCTGCATCAAAATTGGTTAAGTTTTCTGAATATTAAGGATTCAGGGTAAGAGATCATGTACCTCGACAACAGGAGCTGCTGGAATCTCAGTCCCCACTTGAGATGTGGCCGATAGTTGCGGGGACTGCGGTGGGACAACTTGTGCAGCCTGGCAAAGGAGTAGAATTGATGTCAGTAGAAGATTTGGAGAATATATGAGATAAATAAGGTTACCTGAACAGCTTCTACTAATAGTGATGCCGCAGCAGCCCCGACTTCGGCGGTGACTTGGGGATCGGCCATCTCGACGACCGGTAAGGGTAAAGGACCCGAGGTCTCGGCGGGTGTCACCTCTACTTGATCGGCCGATCCAACGCGGGGAGTCTCGGCCGATACCACTGCCATCTGGCTGGCCGATCGGATGCGGGAGACTTCAGCCGATGCTATTGCCGTCTGATCGGCCGATCCAATGCGAGCTCGCACCCGACGGCTGGTTATCTTTGATGTTGGCCTTTTGGGTGCTCGCCTTGATCGGCCGGTGGAGATATCTCTAACAGTTGGAGCATGGAAGCCGATGAGTGGATACGGCGTGTATTGGTGATGGCTATCAATCGGCCGGCCGCTTCGGCTCCGCATCGGGGGAACATGGCTTTCAGACTGAAGGGATAAACATAAGTTAACAACAAGATGGTAATGTAACATTGGAATCGGCTAAGGAAAAAGGACATACCGCTGCATTTGGGTCGATGTTCTCTGGGTCCAGAATGTTGCAGTAAGATGATGGAGATTTACAGAAAAGATGCTGCTTCCATTCTGCCCACCATAATTTATACTGCTGGGAGGCGAAAGAGACAACTGACCAGCCATTCAAGTCAATGGTGCTGGAGTCGGGTACTAGATCGCACAGCCGATTGTACTCAAGACTTGAAGTTAGTCCATCTCTGAATTTCGCCTGGCCGGCGAAATAGACTCGAATCGGCAGTTGGCCAAAGCCCAGTTGCCTTGCCGCAGCCGATGGACAGTAAAATTCATAAGTGGGTGAGTCCTTTCCTGAGAAGAAGTTGGCCGGCAGGATCCCCGGCTTGATCAAGATGTCCATCAACTCTCTATCAAAGGTATGGGTGGTGAAATCAAAACATACAGGCAACTCGAAAATCGGCTCTACTGCCTGATATGGATGCCAGCTGATCATCTCTTCACTAAGGCCATTGTAGAAGCATCTGAAATATTCAGCTGTGCGGGTGGCAGTGAATTGGCAGCCGGGAAAAGCCGATACCGCTTCTCCAAAAGACCTGCAGCGGCGACGGACCGATGGATTCTCCTCTGACTCGATGTTGGGAAAGGTCTTTGTCTCTATCCGCTGCTGAGAAACCTTGCTCATGTGTAAGTTGAGCCAGAGGGTGATGAACCACCAAGGACCACCTGGGTTCCCTATCGGCTCCCCCTTCGACAGCTTGACGCCGATTTGGTGCATCAGATGGTACGCCGATCCCAGCAAATGTTTACCGAGGGGGATGGCCGATCCTTGTGAAAGAGCCTCTGCCAAAGATTGAGTGTTGGAAGAGGGGCCGACCGCTCTGCCACAGAAGAAATGCTTCTCCAGCCACATCATCAAGAAGGCAGTATGCTCCCTCTGCGAGACTGTCCCTGTCTTCATGTTTTTACTGATGTATCCTTTCCACCCGCCGATTCCTTTGGTCTCCAGCCGATGAGATGGCTTGAAAAGATAATTGAAAGGGGTATCGGCGGAGGAAACATCGAGGCCGGTCAACAGCAGAACATCGGCCAAGGTCGGGGTCATGGGTCCGTGTCCAAAAAGGAATGCGTTAAGTGCATCGGACCAGAAGTAAGAGGCTGCCATAACCAAAGGTTCGTTCCTTTCCATCTGAGACAGGGATAAGTCTATGCACTGGCCGATTTTGAGTTCTTCCCATTGAGCCTTCCAAGACCCGGCTACCCTCTGGTACCATTCTCTCCACCCGGGTGTTTCATTCGCCCAGGATCTGAAAGTGCCTACCCAATGGTCTAAATCCATGGATGACTGCTTAAAGGGGATCCTATGGGTTTCTAAACTAATCAGATCCGTTGGATCAGGGCTCCCCATAGGGCCCAGACAGATGAGGTCAGGGGATTCTGAAAGAGGAATGGTGATTCGATGCCTAAGTGCCTAAAAAAGGGAAAAAAGGAAGAAACTGAGAAAGGGTCCGGAAGATACTGAGACAGTAAAAAGGCAAAAAGGAAAAAATTTCGAGCATTTACCTCTGGGATGGAAGCCATCGTCGCCGATGACGCCGCTGGGGAAGCCGCCGATTGGGCCGCCGCCACCATAGGAGTAGCCGATGGAGCCTCTGTAGATGGGGTGGTCGCCGATGGAGACGCCATTGGGGATCGGAGCAGGCCGCGGATGAGATCGCCGGAAAAGGGGAAGTACTTGGAAATCAAAAGAGCTTGGAAGAAGACGAACAGTGATGCGACGGAGAGAATGCTAGATTCGTGGGGAAGGATGGGTGGAGAAAGCCAGTACTTAAGAGAGATCAGGGAAGCGAGGGCAAAGATGGTATTTTTACCGCGCCGTCTACACGAGTTCCAGAGGAGCGGTCGTTTCGCGCGCCCGGTTCGAGGAAATTGCAATCATTGTGCCGCGGAACGGAAGGAGATTTTTACTGCGCCCGTTTCGGAGGAAAGGATTAAAGAAAAGAGTTTCGAAGGAAAAGTTATATTTTACTCCGAAACTAGGGGGCATGTGTTGACGCCAGATTTTGACACATGTTGAATCGGTGTTAGGAGGAGGAGATTGGCCGATGCGGCAGATCTGAAGGCTACAGAAAGGAATCGGCCGATTGAAGTGACAGTTGGAAATCGGCCAATTGGTGGCACAGCCTACGCCGACAGGATGGGATCATTTCAGAGGATCCTGGTCAAAAATTGGTCAAAGGGGGCATGCTAAGTCGGTCGGAGAGGAAATCCTGACTGGATTAGGGAACGGCGGCGGAAGACTCTGCGGGAGTCCGTTTCCTTTTTAAAAGTTCGTATAGATATAGTAATTTAAATAAGGTTGTAACAAGTCGTGATCGACCAGGAGTCCTAGCTTTAGGGTATAAATAGGAGTCGTCAGGGTCTTGAAAAAAAAAACACATCAATCAACGACAGTACTTCTACTTTTTCCAGCAATTTACTTTCAAGTCGGCGACTTCGCCAATACTTTTCTTCTTTCACGAGTTCGTACGGATTGGCAGGGCTGCATCAACTTGATCTCCGGCCAATTGGTAGGTTCCGCTTACCGAGTAATATCCGAGCTTTAACTATGGGCGCATCGCTGTGGTTTCGTTTGGATTTATTCACCAGTTATCGATATTTACTAGAATTGCAAGTTTTACCTGTTGTTCTAGTATTATCATCGGTTATCCAGCTTGAGATCAGAGTAATCGGCTTCGTCATCATTTTTCTTCGATTTATTATCTCACGGCCGATTAGATCTATTTCAAGTGTTGTTCTTGCAGTAGTCGTCTAGATCGCTCCAGCAGTTTTCTTTACGATTACTACACGATCATCGGCTGATCCATAGCCGATCATCTCTACAGCAAATCGGCCGATTCGCCTCTGACGCGCTCCTCAGGACAGATCGGAATCCCATCCGATCGACGCGCCTGGAATTTAATACTCTATTTCCTTGTCAATCAACAGGTCAGATAGACTGGCACGCCACGCGAACCGCACCAGGGCTATAACCCGAACAGGAGCTAAGCAGATTTTCCCGGGTCGTGTGTCCGACGCTGAAGACCATCGGCCGATTCCTATCTGGCCGATTTTAGTGCCAACAATCACAAACAAAAATTATCGGGTTTACACTCATCTGAGGGTCCAAAGTAGTTTACAATTTATTTTAGGGAAATAATAGGATGCGTACCATAAGCTCACTGAATCGCTGAAAATAAGAGAGCATCTATGAAAGAAAGTTAACATTGGTAGAAAAAATAAATTAAGCAAAGCAAGTTTTGGCATGCCATGTATATTACACGGCATGCAAGCAACAAGCATCTAAGATGCAAGCCGAGACATTATTGATGGATATCTTCTGTCGCAAAAGCAACAGAACTCATTCAGTACGTATGGTACCGCAAAGATTACTTCTGAAAGAAGCATTGTCAACAGACGTAATGGCGAGTTTGTTAGGTCAGAGCAACATTGATTGGTTAACAACCAGCTTTCAGTATGCTGAAAGCAGCATCCTAAACAGGCCATGGAACATGGCAGCAGTCATTCCTGACAACTACATCTCACCTGTTACTGAAGAAGACTGGGCCAACCAACCTGTTACTGAGAATCAGAAATCAAGCAACTGAAGAATCCACAAGAACATATGTAAAAATTTGTAGGCAAAATTTGATCTTGGATAACCTAATGATCTAACAGGCTAGCACGACAATTCAACCATTTTTTACCAGAGCAACATCACGAATATTCAAGGATTGTGGAAACTACACAATTCTGTAAGCCAATCGTGGAAGATAACCCATCAACTGAAGCCATGAACAGATAACTAACACCCAAGAGAAAAAAAGGGATGAAGAGACTGGATAAATCTACAAAGGAATGCCCTTGGATGCTAAATTTTGTTCGTGTACTCTACAAACTAGCTACATCAGTTTTTAAATGCCCCTCCACTATAGGATGTATAAACAGTAACCCTTTCCATATAGCAACAGGTAACCAAGTGTGAACTTCAAATGGTGGCCGGAAAATAGCAGGAAGTCACGACATTTCTTCAGAAATTGTTCTGCAAGTACAGGTTCTCCTGTGGCGAGGCCGGGCCAATCTCTTCCTCCAGCGACCGCAAACCATCACCTATGCTGCTCCCGATGTTCCTACCATCTGTGGTTGTTCGACCAGCGATATCAGCCTCTGATGCAGATGATTTCCTCCTCTGTGATGAGGCCACGCTGGGAAATGTTATCCAAGATGGGGCTCTGTACTCAATCCTCTGGTCCTCCCCCTCGGCAAGCTCATTCTCTGAGCAAGAGTGGTTCGAGGACATCTGTGATACCTTGTGCATACGGCTGCTTCCGAGAACAACCTCAGTTGGCAGGATGGGCTGCTCGACACACGGACTGCCCATCAGCAGTGCAAGGGCATGCTCTAGAGCTGTTGTCACCTTGTCCATCAAAGGCCGATCTTTCCCTCGCATTCTGACACACTTGCAAGCCACAGAAGCAATCTTCTTGAGAGCTTCAAGGTCAGATGGAGGAGATAAGACTGGATCAAGGATTGCAAAAATGTCCCCTGCTTTGATCAGTGGCACTGCCCATTCAACAATGTTCCCTTCCTCAAACTGCATGTCGATTGCTTTCCTGCCACTTAGGATCTCAAGGAGAACAACTCCAAAGCTGTAGACATCGGACTTTGTAGTCAAGTAATGGAGACGGTAGTACTCTGGATCAAGGTAGCCAAGTGTCCCTGCTGGCAGCTCGGACAGTGGGGTGCCGCTATCAGCGGGACCTAATATAGATAGGCCAAAGTCAGCGACGCGTGCATTGTGATCCTCATCAATCAATATGTTTGATGACTTGATGTCTCGGTGAATTACAGGAGGGCAAGCATAGCCATGGAGGTACTCAATTCCCCTAGCAGCCTGGACAGCAATTGTGACCCGCCTTGCCCAATTCAGTCGCTTTTTCAAATTTGGATCCTTGCCATGCAGATGCTGGTACAGGGATCCATGGGCCATGAACTCATAAACCAATAGCCTCTCACTGCCATCCTCACAGTAACCAAGAAGGTTGAGCAAATGTGCATGGTTGAGCCTGGAGAGGAGGTCAAGTTCATTGTGGAACTCCTTTGAGCTCTTCTTCATATCTGATGCTTTTATCGCACGCTTCACAGCAACCACTGTCCCATCTCTCAATATGCCCTTGAACACACATGAAAAACTGCCTTTGCCAACTTGTGAATCCTCTGGGAAGCCGCCGGTTGCTTGCTCTAACTCATCATAGGAGAATTCCTGAGCCCTCCTGATCTTCAAATCCTCCACATCAGGCTGAATCCTCATGTTATCCTTCCGGAAGGAATATGCTGTGCTCTTCACCAGTCTCGACTCGTTATTTGAACATTGGCAATGCCGAAGCTTGTGTCGTGCATACAGGCATGCAATTACTGACACACTGAGTAACAAGATGATGGCAAACACAATCTCGGCTACAAAGATACGCAGCTGAAAGGGTATCAACTTCCGACTCTTGGTCTGTTTCTGGGATAAGCAAAACGATATGCACTCACCTGTGACACACTTTGAGCAATCATACTGGCAAACGCGGTCAGCTGTGGCATTGCAAGGTGATGACTCGTACCATTCCTCTGGGCAACCTGCACTACAGGGCAAACAGAGTCTAGAATTTGCAGGCTTGCAAACCTTGCTGTTGCCAACTTCATCATGGTTCTCATAATTGTAGTACCCATGGCTACATGCATTAGGTACACAAATTCCAGGTGGTACCGCCATTGGTAGTGCCATTGCCCCACTGTTGCCCCAGCACCTTGGCATCAGCGATGTCTCAGCAGGCACTCCACAAGTAAAGTAGTCCCCAGCCACAAGTGCATACATCTTCAGCCCTTTTGGAGGTGATGTACTGTTACGAAGTGCGAAACCCCAGCAAGCTACTTGGTGATCAAGGCTCCTGATGCCACAGGCATGAAACCGTCCACCAACCACAGAGACCATCGCATCCATTGGCACTATGTTCACATCTCCATCACCGATAGCACTCGCCGGTGCCACTTGCTGCATTTCCAAGCTCCTGCCCCAGCACAACACTTGTGCATTCTCCAAAACCCCACAGACGTGGTAACCACCTGCTCCTATGGACTGGAAGCGCACATCCCTTGGTGCCAGTCCAACCACACCGCTCACTGTTTCATCACCCCAGCAGAACACTGTCCTGTTCCGTGCAAACAAGCCGCAATTGAACACTGAACCGGCTGAGATGGTTGACACAGCTTCATCAATAACATGTGTGGCAGTCATATTGTATCCCCAGCAGTCGATCAATGAAGTTGCAGCATTAGGACCATGGATTTCATCTGCAGCTGCTCGCAGCGCACAAAGATGGTTGTCCCCTGCGCTCAGCTCAGAATACTTTGCACCCTCGATCATTGGCTGTGGCACCCCGCTCTTGACATAGGAGTTGCTCCCCCAGCAGTATGGCTGCCTGGAGTCAAGCAAGAGGCCACACACAAACCCGTCCCCTGCTGTAAGGCCGAGGAAAGGGATATTGGGCGGAGCACCATACAGAACAGAGGCATCCGCACCAAAGCAGGTGACGATGTGGGATCGATCGGAGCTCAAGCCACAGAACACCGGACCATCCTCACCATAAGCCACTGAGATGGATGACATGGAGCCAAGGCCACAGGCCCAGCCTGACAGCAAGGCCAGGAAGCAAACTGCTAGAACCAGCATATGGTCCATTTCTTGGAACTTGGGGCATTGGGAGGTCATGCTGAGAAGATTCCTGCAAGAAACACAGATGTTTGGACTTTTCTTAGTACTAAGTACTAACAAGGATCAGGCGAATCCCATTATACTACGAAAAAGGTTTTTGAACCAACAGGAAACAGGTGAGTCTTATTTTACATAAATAGTGTCTGAGTACCAACAGTAACCAGACGAGTCTTATTAATTATTATACAAGACCCTTTTAACTCACTGCATACCAAGGAGCAAGAAACAAGGATGGTAGAGTGGCTAATCAGTCATCGTCACAGCACAGCATTTGAACAGGACACCGCTTTGTTGATTTCCTCTTTGTCTTTGCTACCTTACTCAGCAGGAATAAAACACCTATATGCTATGATTAAAGAAGAGGCATTGCAACCTGAATCTAAGAAAGCTGCAACCTGTTCAACATTTCTGCATTTCGCCGGCGAACCAAGAGCGCAAGCAGTGAAGCAAGAGAGGAACCACTCATCGTACCCCAAAATTATTGACGCTTTGTTGGACCAAAATTGCTTCAAGCCCCAATAAAATCCATGCTTCAAGCCTCCATCTCCAATCATGCACGAGCAGACAGTGGAAGCACGAGCTTCAGTGCAGCATCTTTCTTCCTCATACTCCACGCCCGTATTCCCCAGAGGCGAACTCGGAATGGGACTTCGGGGAGGGTTAACTGAATCCGAAAAATCTTTTCCGGAAAACAAATAAACGCCGATCTTGAGTGGCGATTGAAGAAGAGGAACAAAATCAACCGCAGAAGGATGGGCGGATTTGGATGAGTTGCTGCACAAAAAAATGCAGGGGAGCGTGAGATACCGATAGGATTTGGGAACGAAACGAAGCTACTCCTACTCATATAGCAAGAAAATCAAGCCATTTCAAGAATGATGTGCAGGGACAGTTCACCTACCAGGAGAAGGGCCTGGACGGGTCGCCGGACCACCGAGAGCACTGCGGCGGCGGCCTTGAGTGAGGAGCGGGGCTCTGCTCGGCGAGAGAGGGAGGGAGGGAGAGGGAAAGGGCATTGAATGCGGGCATTAAAGAGCAGTTCCTGGTTGGAGGCCGTGTAGGTGGGGAGTGTCAGTGGGAATTCAGTTCGATGCCACAGCGTATGCCTGATATCTGCTCTGCCTGGTTAATCCTGGGAGTATTAATTTTTTTTAATTTTGCGACGAGTAGTACTTTTTCATCTCCATTTTAGGATTAGTTATTTCATTTTTAAAACATTGTTGTTTGGAAAATAAGATTGTTCCGAACCATGACTTGAGCATGAGAGGAAATGAGGAATGCCTCAACATACGCCTGCCAATCTGGTCCATTCCTATAATTAATATTTCTTAAAAAATTTTGTGAAAACTGAGGGTACTCCTAACCCTCCATATAGAATAATTTCCATAGTATTAATTACATAGTCATATAGGATATAGGATGTTTAATTTATATAGTATTATAATAAATGGGAGAGAATGAAAAGAGTAAGAAACAGTTTTGACATGAAAATCTGTACATTAGACACTATCAAATTTTGCATTGCGGTGGGGTATTGTTTTTATAATAAATGGAAAAATAATATTATAGGTGGAGAAGAGAGAGTGAACTTAATACGAATCTGCACCATGACATCCTGAGTTGTAGAGTGTAGTTTCTAAATGTGGTATTTTGATCTTAGATAATATAGACACTACTCGTAAACATTATGGGTTAGGATTGCCTTGAAGGTCTAGGTTGAGAAAAGAGATTGAGTTGTTGGTCTAGATCCTTAGATTTATATTTTAGATCCATAGATTCGGAATAAGTGATTTAGGAAATTTGCAGTTCTTAGTCATGTGGAAAATAATGAATAGCAGAAAAGTGAAAAGAGACTTTTTAAAATTATAATCCCTTTAGGTGTAGCAATTCTACAATTTCAAAAGTTCAATAGATTTGATACTTCGATGGGTGAATTTGCATAGAACTCCAGTCAGATTTAGGGCTTCCATGTTGATATTAGTATCACAAATAATACTCTAAATAAAACACGAATGCATTCGATTGACAGGGTGAAATAATATTCATTTCGGCCCTAGTTCCAGGGTTATTTTCGATGTGGAACGAAAAAGAAAAAAACTAGCCAAAATGAGGGGGCAAACTCTCACAATGAAGTTTTCATCATCAGTCAAGGGTCTTGGCCTAGAGAACAGAGTTATATTGGCATTAACTCATGGTATTACCTACTCTTTCGTTCAATTGACGACGAGGCTTTAGATGCATTCAGTAAATTGTCATATTTTGAACTATAACTGTCGGCTTCTTTGTAACATTATCCTTAAGGCACCCGCAACAGTGTCGATAGGCTCTTACAAGCCTTCCAAGTACGAAACAGAAGCATGGAGAGAGAATATGTTGTCGCCAGGGCTGGTGAGAGCCACTAGCACTCGTCCCCATGCTGAGCGGGCCCCACAATGGTTGCGGATGAGGCGAGACGGACCGAAGGGCTGAGCGCGATGACTGGACGGGGAGAGGAGGAGCTTGCCGGGCTCGCCGTGGAGTGGGGCTCGGCCGCGGCCGCTGCGGGATCCGGCAAGAGGCAGATTGCCGGCGCGGACGAGCGTGGAGGTGGAGCGCGGGCGGGGCATGGCGGAGTCGGACAACGCGCGGACAGTGTGGCCGTCGGGCGGGGCGAGGGCGCACCATTCACCGACGTGCGGACAGATAAAGGAAAAGGGGCTGCGTCGGTGGGGAGCACGGTAAGTGAGAGAATTAAATTTTTTCTGACGCGTGGATCTTAAGAAGATCATGTACATATTGTGCCAATAGTAAGGGTTGGTTTGGTATAGCTGCAACTTTGCCTGTAGCATCTCCACTCCAAAACTCCAGCTGGAGCTAGCTCTGGGTGGAGTTGGAGCTGGCTGGATGGAGTGTTTGGTATGGAGGGTGCCTCAGCTCCAGAAAATAGGGCTGTGAGGGTGGATTGTCCTTTTTGCCCACGGTTTTATTGACTGTACCAATAATAAGAGCAATTATCATTAACTATAACTACTCTTGCAATACATAATGTCGGTAGGTGAGTACCGCAAGCAGGGATTCGTGGGAACCCCGATTAGAGATTCGGCCAGGGGTGTAATACGCAGTAAGATTCCTATCGTGTGACAATTAGGAGACAAAGAGGTTTAGATAGATTCGTGCCACTATGAGCGTAACACCATACGTCCTATGTGGCGTTGGTAGTTGTATTCAGTTGAGTCCGAGTTCAGATCGATTGGCTTCGATCCCCTTACACATTGTCCGTCTATTCTATTTATAGCCTTCCCCATGGGCCCCGGAAAGAGGCTTACCGCCTTAAGTGTGAATGCGGTGCCTGATGAGGGGCACCGGCCTGCAAGTGGCACCTGCCCGCTAGGCAGGGTCCTGCGCCTTGGGCTAGGACCATCATCACCCGAGGTCCTCAAGGGACCCCGGGATGCCCCGAGGTCTCTCCCGGGCTCTGTGCATCGCCCAGGGTCTTTTCTGTGCGTTGCCCGGGGCCGCTGGCGCTCCTCTCCATGTCTATCCGATGTTATGGGAGGTGTGAGTGGCGGGGGCCACCCCACTGCCCATCGCCAGATGACACGACGCGACCCGGGAGGGGAGGCTCCCTCTGTCCCGGTCGCCGCGCCGTCTGAGAGCACGTCTCCCCCGTAATCATGTTGTTTTACGGGGATGGCGTGCTGCCCACGGGCCTCGCCCGGTTGTAGCAGGGCGAGCACATTAAATGCGCCGTCAGGCGATCCCTTCTCCATGAAGGAAGCGCCCCGTTCCGGGGAGGTGCTTGGCCTCCCACAGCCTTGGGTCCTCTAGGAGGCACCTCAGTTTGGCCCATTACTGCTAATGGGCGAGAAGGGTCTTTTAGCCCATTTATCCTTGATTTGTCCAGGGCTGGGGGGA
Organism: Panicum miliaceum; assembly: GCA_032594955.1. Lineage (NCBI taxonomy): Eukaryota > Viridiplantae > Streptophyta > Magnoliopsida > Poales > Poaceae > Panicum > Panicum miliaceum. The sequence continues at coordinate 6,979,593 of CM064072.1, forward strand.
CCCTTGCTCCCTTGGCGCCGACAGTAGCCCCCAGCCCCATATCTGGTCGAAGACACCGAAAGCCAGGTGTGGCGGCTAATCCTGAGGTGGACGATACTTCGACTGCCACCCTGCCTCTCCGGACCTGGGGTTGGCTTTCTGCCAGAGTGAGGCACCGAAGTGGGATTATTGCGACCCGTTGTCGGCTTAGTGCGACCGGAGTCGGCTTTGGTGTGACCGGAGTCAGTTTCACCGCCGGAGCAGGCTTTGGTGCGACCGGAGTCGGCTTTGCCGCCGGAGCGGGCTTTAGTGTGACCGGAGTCGGCTTAGTGCGACCAGAGTTGGCTTTGTGCGACTGAAGTCGGCTTTGGTGCGATAGGAGTCAGTTTCACCGCTGGAGCGGGCTTTGGTCCGACCGGAGTCGGCTTTGCTGTCAGAGTGGGCTTTAGTGCGACCGTAGTCAGCTTAGTGCGACCGGAGTCTGCTTTGGTGCGACCGGAGTCGGTTTCGCCGCCAGAGTGGGCTTTGGTGCGATCGGAGTCGGCTTTGCCACCGAAGTGGGCTTTGGTGCAACCGGAGTCGGCTTTGGTGCGACCAGAGTCGGCTTTGCCGCCGGAGCGGGCTTTGGTGCGACCGGAGTCGGCTTTTCCGCCGGAGCGGGCTTTAGTGCGACTAGAGTCGGCTTTGCCGCTGGAGCGGGCTTTGGTGCGACCGGAGTCGGCTTGGTGCTACCAGAGTCAACTTGGTGTGACCGGAGTCGGCTTTGGTGCGACCGGAGTCGGCTTTGCCGCCGGAGCGGTTCCGGTTGGTGTTAATGTGGTCGAGCCCCCGGTGTAGCCGCGCCGCTGCCGTCACTATGGTTCAGTGAAGCCCCATGTACCATTGTTCTAGTCTTTCGTCCTCGTCGTCGCTGATGGTCGGACGTCGCTGTGGTTGTTATCGCGCTAGCGCGAGCTGCTGCCATCGTCTACACCGGCGTTGGCGGATAGAGATCCCGGGACAGCCCCCGGGCCCCATGTTGGGGCAAGCCACCTTGGGCTCTCGGGGGAATAGGAGCTCCGCGTCGGCTGTCGCAGGCCGCCAACATCTCGAGAGCGGTAAACAGTTCAGCGGCTGAACGCTTCCGGGGAACGACGCGGGGACCAAGGCTTCCCCGACTCCCCAAGGGCACACAGGTATGCATGCGGGTTGCTGAGCACGGCGGCGTTGCCACGCCTCAGTGCTCGTGCGGCTCGTATACGCACCTGCAGCCACGCCATGTAGTGGCCTGGAACGTTGGGCGCAGACGCGCAGTTACCTGTGCACCTGCGTTGCATATAGCACAAAGCTCAAACTAGAATTTTAATTTGATTAGCAACAAGTGAACGGAATACTAGATTAGTTTAATTTCTTGATTCAAGCGAGAACTATGGCCCCTTGCCATGGTACGAGGTCCATTCTTTGGCTTTGGAAGCGAGAGACCGGGGCACTACTCATGGAAAAAGGGTGTGTCTTCTCACAACAAATATCTTAAAATTTCCCTGGATAACTAGCCCATTACGCTCAAGCGCCCAGTCCCTATTTAGCCGTGGCTCGTAGCGCAGAGAGCGCATACTCATGCACGCATGGAGATTTTAGGCATCATAGAAGAGATGAGGTTTCACGGATTGGGGCTTATGCTACCCAAGTACTTTCAGCAAGTATAAGCAAGGAGTGGAGGTGACTTAGCAATTAGCAATTAAGTGATTATATACTTAGCTTTTTTGAGGTTTTGAGTCGACAACGCACGAGCAGCTTGCGTAGTTGCTGCAACTCGGGACCGTTAGCTCGGGCCCTGCGACTCGGGGTCACATTAGCCTAGCTATTCCGGGAAGCCGCGCAAGGCCGAGAGCCCGGGACGCTGCCTGGGTTGACGAACTGTTGGCACAGTTCACCCCACGTGCCGACAGATCCTGGCGGGAAGGTTCATCAGCCAAGAGCTCGCGGTACCCCTGAGGGCCACGTGGAATTAGTTGTCCATGGCCTGAGGCCCCCCACTGGCAGCCTGGATGGTCGTGGTGTAGATCTGGAGGAATTCCTCAGGGTCGATGGTACCATCGCACTTCTCCGGGATATCTGGCTGGAACTTGGTGGGCCAGTCGACCCGCCGCAAGTCCGTAGTGAAGGTCCGGCACCCGGCCCTGTAGGGTCCAATGTCGGTGGAGTCGCGCCACCCCTGGTTTCCCTACGCGGGGGAGCCGGAGGAGGCATGATCCTCCTCGGCCTCTCGGCGCCACTCACGTGTATGCTCGAGGGTAGTTCGGGCATCTTCGCCATCTCTCTTCTCGTCGAGGTGGGAGCGCAAGTCGCGCGACCCAACGGTGCGAGATCGGCCTAGCGTGGGCTGCTGCGACGGTGGCCCTAGAGTCCCCACAGGAGGGACCTCCGGCGACAGTGCGGGAGCCTTGAGCCCCCGATCTCGGGGACGCCTTCCCGACGAGACTGGCTAGGTCATCGAGCCACTTCCCCTCGGGTGTTCCGGGCTCTACTCTCACCAGGGGGTGGCGCAGGAGCGCACGGGCTGCCACCAATGCTTCCCCAAGGGGAACACCACCGAGGTCGAGGCGCCCTCGTGCCCTGGACGCCTGCAAGACCACCCGCTTCCGGGCCTCAACCCGGAACTGGGCGAACCTTACATTGGCGGAGGCAGACTTGGGAGCGTCAAGTCGGGGCGGCGCCGTGATGATTGACGCCGGCTGGCACCTGCCTGGTGCGAGGGGATGATCACCGTTGCTCCCACGGTCGGAACGGTCAGAGCGGTTCGCCATGGTTTCTCTTGAAGGTTCTTCATTAGGGACAGAGATCCTACACGCCAACACCCCCTACCTGGTGCGCCAGTTGTCGGTGGGTGAGTACCGCAAGCAGTGATTTGTGGGAACCCCCGTTTAGAGATTCGGCTAGGGGTGTAACACGCAGTAGGATTCCGGCCGTGTGACGATCAGGAGACAAAGGGGTTTAGACAGGTTCGGGCTACTGTGAGCGTAACACCCTACATCCTATGTGGAGTTGGTAGTTGTATTCAATTGAGTCTGAGTTCGGGTCGATTGGATTCGATCTCCTTACACATTGCCCATCTATTCTATTTATAGCCTTCCCCGTGGGCCCCGGGAAGAGGCTTACCACCTTAAGTGTGACTGCAGCGCCTGATGAGGGGCGCCGGCCTGCATGTGGCGCCCACCCACCAGGCAGGGTCCTGCATCGTGGGCTAGGACCGTCGTCACCCGGGGTCCTCCTCGAGAGACCCCGGGATGCCCCGTGGTCCCTCCCAAGCTCTGTGCATCGTCCGGGATCTTTCTTGTGTGTTGCCCGGGGCCGCAGGCGCTCCTCTCCATGTCTATCCGATGTGACGGGAGGTGTGAGTGGTGGGGGCCACCCCACCGCCCATCGCCAGATGACGTGACAGACCCGGGATGGGAGGCTCCCTCTGTCCCGGTCGCCGTGCCGTCTGAGAGTATGCCTCCCCCGTAATCAAGTTGTTTTACGGGGAAGGTGAGCCGCCCACGGGCCTCACTCGGTTGTAGCAGGGCGGGTGCATTAAATGCGCCGTCAGGCGATCCCTTCTCCATGAAGGAACCGCCCCGTTCCGCGGAGCTGCTTGGCCTCCCACGGCCTCGGGTCCTCTAGGAGGCGCATTAGTTCGGCCCATTACTGCTAATGGGCCAAGAGGGTCTTTGAGCCCATTTATCCTTGATTTGTCCAGTGCTGTGGGACCCTCGTTCCCTTGGCGTCGACCCATACAAAATAAAATGTTCATGGAAAAATAAAATATGAATATATTATAAAAGTTCATTGTCTGCAACCAAATATTCCATAAATTATAAACAAATATATGATAGTTCCAATGTTCGCACCCAAATATTCCTTAATGACATGTTCATATACACTAATTTCATGCAAGTACAATAGATGTAGCCATACTATCGCGAAATGCGTCCATAGTCACGAAGCTTGATTCCGAAGTTGATCCATCGGAAGCATGCTAAGACTGTTGGAAGAAGTATCTATTATACTATCTATATGTGAGGTGTCATCTCTTATAGAGAGCAGCTTACTATAACCATTGCGGGTGCCCTTGCTTAGGTGGCATGCTTAAGAGTAAATTTTCTTAACGCCACTAGAAATTATATGTGCCATTAAATTTTTTCATTTTCTTTCACTGCAACTATTTAAAATCACATTCCAATATGTGCCACTTCCGTTATGTTGCAATAGAATTATAGAAAAGATGCTTTTGCCTCTTGTTGACGCTCGTTACGGACCAATTTTGACCATCAATTTGATCAAAAAATTAGGAGAACTAGCATTTCTCACCCGCATATTTATCTAAGAATAATGCTATTTCCACATGTCCCTCAGAAATTAGTGCTATGCAGAAAATTGAGCAGAAATTGAGGGAAAGCACACCATTGAATCCAAGGCAAAAAGCATCGATCAATCAGAACGCACCGTTCAGCCTCACATGGATCAAAGAGCCCACTAGAGCAGGCAACCGACTTAGGACAGATCCAAGCCACGCTCAGAAGTGACCAGGACCCACATGTCAATCATCCAGGCGAAGCTGAGGTCGGTGGGAGCTTAGCCCGGTTCGGACGAACCAGGTAGTTTGGCCGAACCAGAACCAGCTCCACCGCCTTACCTCTTCGACGTGTCACCTCCCCATTGGCTCCCAAGGTCGGTTCTGCAGAGCTTCAGCTGGCTGCACGGCAGGAGCACCCCATGGGCACACCTATAAATATGAGGGGAGGGGCTCCAAATGAAGACACACCTCAAGTTGCTCTCTCTCAAGTTCCTCTCTTGCTTAGTCCTTAAGATAGTGGAGTTTAGGTGAAGTAGCTCTTCTTCGGGTTCCCGAGGTTGTCTAGGAGTGTTCGGTATTAGTTTTGCTCTTCCTCTCCTTAGTAATACTCAGAATTCTTTAATAGAGTTATCTTCTAGATTTATATATTCGCATGGTTTATATTCTGCGGTGTCAGACATATATGCTATGATTAGTTTATACTTGTACCTTATGCATTGCATGATTAGACGAGTAAATCTACTGCCACGGCAACAGTTCCGTTATTCGTATGTTTAGTCTAGTATGATAACTGTCCATCCGGAGGGTGGGGGCTCCGCGCGGGATACTAGAGTATCGCTCTTTAACGTAGACGTGGTGTCTGGGTTAATTAGTGTTGCCGGATGCGGCTCTATCCCATGGTTAGTTGAGGTAGGCGGCAGGTGGTGATAGTCCTGTCCGTCCAGCGTAATCCTCCCCGTTAGGGTAGTTGGGGTAGGAGGTTCATAAAGTAGCCGAGTGGATTGGTGGCTCCTCTGCCAGTCTTGTGCGGTTCTCCCGGTAGTGCCTGGGAGCCTAGAGCTGAGGATAATCATGTTTATGTGTATAAGTGTATAGTATGAGTTGTATGTTTAGATAGAAGTACATAAGACTCAAGGTAGCTTTCTTCTTCCTTTCCCCCTGCCTAATGTCTTTGCTAAGAGTTTGAGCTTGAGTAACTTGTGTGTCACACTATCTCATTATCAATATATTATCTTACCCCTGTTTATGCAATTGAATATCCAAGCAAGAATTTATGATCAACTTACCTATTCTATAACCGCCGCCTTCCCTGCGAAAATATAAATACGACACCCGAGATTACTCACAGGTAAAATGCTACAACGGTATTCCGTGCACTTGCAGATTTATCTATGATGTAAGAAATACCACACGGCATTTCCTGGCGTCGCCGCCGAGGATTAACCATCCTGGTGATGACACTACGGAATGCCAACACCCCTCACTTTCTTCTCCCTTCTCTACTATCCCCCTTTCTTCCTCACCAAGAGCAGAGCACCTCACGCACGGACACACCTCCACACCTCCACACCTCTATGAATTAGAGCTTCAGCAGCAAATCTCCCTCCCCGCCCTCCAAAATCTTAGGCACCAAAACCAGATTCATGAACCGAATCATCTCCATCTCCTTGATCAAACCAAGTCCCCCTCGTCCTAATCCTGCCTGCCTCTGCTTGTCTGCTGCTGCATTGGAATTTGGATAAGCATTAAATGTCAATGTTATGATCTCACTCGGAAAGCTAGATAGAATTAGGAAGGGAAGGGTAGAATCAGGGAACGAATAGAGAGAATTTGGGTAGGGGCGTCGGGCGGAGGAGGATGACAGCTTACGATTCAGAAGTTCAGAATGTTTTACATGAGTCAACTTCCCTGTTTGGAAGTCGGCTATATAAAGGAATACCACTCAGTCGAAACGGCCCACTAGCCAGCCCAAGGCGCGCGGCCCAACTACTCCTCACATGAATCAGCGACGACGCACGCCATCTTCCGCTCCCTTCTCTCAAGCAGACGACACGCCTTCTTGGATGCCTTCCAGGTCATGACATTCCTCCCCCCTTGAGAGGCAGCTTTACCCCAAGCTGGAGCAGATGGAAAGTGGCGGCGCATGTCTTGTTCATCCTCCTAGGTGCATAGCGATGAAGGAGAGTTCCACTGAACCATGATGTGACGAGCAGCGGCATCACCCTTCCGATGAAATGCTTCCTTTAAGACAGCCACCGACAGGGGAGAATGAGTGGGATCAACACAAACTGAAGACAGATCAGTGTTGACCTGCTTGTCAGGAGAGATGTGCTTCTTAAGCTGAGAAACGTGGATCACTGGAAGTATCTGAGCATGGTCGGGCAACTCAAGTTTGTAAGCAACTGACCCCACACGTTGCAGCACTTTGAAGGGACTATAATATCTGAAGGAGAGTTTATTATTGCTGCGAGATGCAACTGAAGATTGGATGTGTGGTTGTAACTTGAGATAAACCATATCTCCCACCATGAATTCTCTTTCAGACCGATTATAATCTGCCAGAACCTTCATTCTTTGCTGAGCTCGCAGTAATTGTTGCTGTATCAACTTAGTAAGCAGATCTCTTTCTTGTAACCACACTGCCAGATCGGGGACAGTACACTCCGGTGGACTTGTGATGCCAAAATGGCGTGGAGGATGACCATATAAAACTTCAAACGATGTATGACCCAAAGCAGTGTGAAACGAAGTGTTATACCAATATCCAGCCAGGGAAAGCCACTTACTCCAATCTCGAGGGAAAGAGTGAACAGTGCACCTTAAGAAGGCCTCCAAGCATTGGTTTAGGCGCTCTGTCTGACCATCTATTTGTGGGTAATAAGAAGAGCTCATCAGCAATTTGGTGTCACTGAGCTTGAACAATTCTTGCCACAAGTGACTAGTAAATATTCTGTCCCTGTCTGAAATGATGGCTTCAGGCAACCCATGAAGTTTATAAATGTTGGCAAAGTATAACTTGGCAACTGACAAGGCAGTGAAAGGGTGAGCCAATGGAATGAATGCCCATACTTAGTGAGTTTATCCACAATCACCAGAATAGCATTATAGGACTGTGACTTGGGTAGCCACTCAATGAAATCCAAACTGACCACAGACCAAGCTTTCTTAGGAACTGGCAGTGGCTGAAGAAGGCCAGGTAATCTAACATGCTCAGATTTAGCCTGTTGACAGATTTCACAAGACTGAACAAAGGTTGTTACAGAAGCCTTCAATTTCGGCCAAGCAAAGAGAACCTTAATTCTGTTATATGTGGCTTGAATGCCAGAATGTCCACCAATACCACTGGACTGAAGAGACTGAAGAATGTGCTCTTGAGCTAAAGCATTGTTGCCAACCCAGACCCTGGCCTTAAATATGATGATGTCATTATGAAGGCTGAACCCATCTGCATTGGGAGACACACTCAATTCTACTAGCAACTGTTTAGTGACAGGGTCCTCCAGATAACCTTCCTGCAACCTTTGCAACCAAGATGGAGTGCAAGTAGAAATGGCAGATACTGGCATAAATTGTTGTTCAGGACATCTAGAAAGGGCATCAACAGCACCATCTGTATTCCCTTTCTTGTACATGATCTTGAAGTTTAAATCCATGATTTTGAGCAGTGCTTTTTGTTGGAGCTTAGTGTTAGCTTTTTGTTCTATCAGAAACAATAGGCTTCTATGATCTATTTTAATAATGAATTCTTGAGCTTGCAAGTATGGCCGCCATTTGTCAACAGCCAAAAGAACTGCCATGCATTCCTTTTCATAGGTGGATAAAGCCTTATTTCTGCCATGAATGGGCTTCCTGAGGTAAGAAACAGGATGTCCATCCCGCATGAGAACTGCTCCAAAACCATCATCACTAGCATCAGTTTCAATTGTAAACTGCTTGGAGAAGTCAGGCACAGCTAACACAGGTGCTTGTATCAAAGCTTTCTTGAGCACATCAAAAGCTATTTGGGTCTGTTGTGTCCACTGAAATTGAATTCCCTTTTTCAATAGATGGGTGAGAGGAGCACTGACCATACCATAGTGTTTAATAAATCTTTAACTCTGAACTCATACAAGCCACTGTGGGTTCGAAAAGCTGTCTTCAACTCATCTCCATCAACCACCCTAATTTGATGGTACCCTGATCTAAAATCCAGCTTAGTAAACCACCGAGCACCGGCAAGCTCATCTAACAATTCATCCACAATGGGCAGAGGATGTTTGTTCTTGACAGTTATGGCATTGAGGTGTCTGTAGTCGACACAGAAACACCAAGTACCATCTTTCTTTTTGACCAGCAGAACTGGGGAAGCAAAGGAGCTAGCACTGTGTTGAATCACACCTAATTTTAACATGTCCTGAACTTGCTTCTCAATCTCACTCTTCTGCTGGGGAGAATATCTATAGGGTCTTATGTTCACGGGCTGTGTGCTCCAGGTATCAAGGGAATGTGATGATCACCCTCTCTTTGTGGTGGCAAGGCAGTGGGTTCATGAAACAGGTGTTGGAACTTGGTAACCACCTGAGCAACTTCTGGTGGAACAGAAGTGTCATCTTCTGACATTACCTCAACAATAGAGTGAACAGCAGGTAACTCACTATTACTTGAAATTCTTTTCAGCTCAACACAGTGTGTAATGGCAGACCTCCTCATCCGTCCCTTCAGCTTTCTTATACTGATACCCTTACAGGAAGCAATACCATCCGAGATACCCTTCAACAGAAACGTTTGCCATCCAGAGGAAATTTTATCAACATTTTCTTCCAATGGATCCATGTAATACTATGGTCTTCAAGCCAATAGGCTCCAATTATCATGTCAAAGCACTTGAGGGGAAGCACTCTTGCATCACAAGCAAAGGAATAACCCTGAATTGTCCAATGAAAACCAGAAACACATGAATCAAACACCATTGGGGTCCCATCAGCTGTAGAAAACTGCATGGTGTCACAAGGTTGCAATAGAGTAGAACAACACTGTGCTACTGCTGGACTGATAAAAGTCCTGGCACTGCCTGAATCAAGTAAGATGAGAATTTCCTTTTTGCCAATAGAACCAGAAAACCTCATAGTCTTCCTTTTGACCTTGGATTCCTGAGGAGTGGGACTGTTCTGCATCATCATAATACAATCTTCAGTGACTTCCTGTTCCTCATCACTGGAATCAGTGTCAGATGATCGATCCACCTGTAACAGATCCAATAGCTCCGGAGCATGTGAATAGGCACTTGATCTGGGCACTTGTGGTTCCTGCCAGTCCATTTTTCACCACACGTATAACAGAGGCCATTGGCCTTGCGATAAGCCATAAGTGCTGCCAGTTTTTCATCCCCAATGGTCTTGTCAGGCTTCTTCAGTTACATCCTTCTTGAAAGGAACATTAGCTTTATTCCAGCAGTGAAAACCCGACTGCTGGGTTTGGACAGATCCTTCTGCTCATGCTTCCCATAATGACGCTTGCGAGATTCCAACTCCTCTTCCTGTAACAAGGCAAGAGCACTTGCAGTATCCACAGTTGTTGGGCGATGTAAAGCAATAGGAGCCCGGATCTCGTCTTTCAACCCGTTCAGAAAGCGAATAACAAAGAAGGTATCATCATAGTTGGGATTATACAACAGAATGATGTGAGTCAACTGCTCAAACTTTGCATGGTACTCATCAACCGATGCAGTTTGACGCAGTGAATCTAATTGGCGCATAGGCAAGGAGTACTGGTCCCTATCAAAGCGCTCGCACACGGCCTTATGCAACTCCTCCCAACTACCAACTCTGCCACGCCTCTCAAAGGTCTGTAGCCATGATTCGGCTGTGCCTGAGAAATTGAGAGCCGTGAAACAAGGTTCAAAGACTCGCTCACACCATACACCTCAAAAAAGAGCTCACACTTGTCCTTCCACGATTTAGGGTTGGTATCGTCAAATTTGGGGAAATCCATTTTTGGTGTAGGACCCGAACGAACAGCAGGAGAACTCGACTCGGGAATGAAATCGTGCAAACGAGGTGAGGGATTGTGAGGCATACCCATGATTGGGCCGTGGCGGATGGGATCCCAGGATCCCACCGCCAACATCCCGGTGCCCATGATCACTGCGGTGCCCGCTGGGCCGGTCCAAAGTCAGCGTAGAAGAGCACGCCACTTGTCCCGGAGCAAAGGTTGAGGTCAAACGGGCCGGTCCACGCCGGGGGTGATGGCGGGGGCAGCGGAGGCTGATGTGGAAGTGGCTGCGGCCGGGGAGGCGGTGCCAACTCCAGTTGCTGCAGCCGCGACGCGGTGTCGGTCGCCTTGCTGAGGTGGGAGTCCATAGATGCGTCCGTGGAGGACTTCCACGCTTCCAACCCGGTGACCTTGTCGAGAACCTTCTTCATCATAAGATCGAAGCTCTTGAACTTGGTTGCGAGATCCTCAAGCGACGAAGCCATTTGAGTCTGAAGTTTGGTGGGCTTACGCAGAGGCGCCAGGGCGCAATACTGGATGGATTGGAAAAAAATTTTGGGGGATACGTGGGGGAGATGGTTCTGGATACCAATTGTTACGATCTCACTTAGAAAGCTAGACAGAATCAGGAAGCGAAGGGTAGATCAGGGAAAGAACAGGGAGAATTTGGGTAGAGGCTTCGTCAGGGACAACTTACAATTCAAAAGTTTAGAATGTATTACATGAGTCAACTTCCCTGTTTGGAACTCGGCTATATAAAGGAATACAACTCGGCCGAAACGGCCAACTAGCCTGCCCAAGGCGCACGCCCAACTACTCCTCACATAAATCGGCGACGACGCGCGCCATCTTCCGCTCCCTTCTCTCGAGCAGACGACGCGCCTTCTTGGATGCCTGCCGGGTCATGACAGTCAACACAACAGCATTTGGCTGAAAAACAAATAAAGCATTCTTCCATGGTCTCATCTGAAAACTGAAACAATAAAAGGTTGAAAAAGGAGAGAAAGGTTTGGTACAAGCAACCGCAAAGCTGCTGGAGCCGCTGCATGGAGCTCGATTCGATGCGCTAGGAGCTTCAATCATTGGAGTTCTGTTCAATTTTCAAGCCATTGGCCACTAAGTTCATCCAAATGTGCTCGATTTTTAGGTCCTTGCCTCCGAGCTTTTTCACCATTTCTCGATTCAACTCTTCAATGCTTCATGCTCTGACTATCAGATATGGTTCGGGATGGCCGGATGGGGGGATGTGCATGTCGTCCTGGCGCGTGTGCCATGTAGCTCTCGCCTCGCGCACGGCAACCCGTGTCCTCCATGCAGCTGCACGCACGTTGCCGATGGGGGTGGGTCCGGGAGGGGGTTTTTGGTTTTTGAAGCATGTGTTTGGACGGTCTGCTGAAGAGGGTTGGAACGGGTTCGACCCACGTAGTCCCAGGTTTAGATGCGATTTTATATAGGTTGGAAGGATTCGGACAGAAATATTCCCCGTAGATGCGGATCCGTTTTATCAGCTTGAAACGAACGGATGGGTCGACCCACTTCGACCCGTTTTGCACCGTCTCGTGCCGCCGAGCAGCTCGCACCGTCTCGTGCACGGGCGAGCGGCAGGTAGGGGGCGGCCAGCGCGGCACCGAAGTGGGTGGCGGCCATGCAGCAAGTAGGCGGGCAGACTTGCGCGACCTGGAGGTGTCTGTTCGTCGCGGAGGCGGCCGTGCGACATGGAGGCAGCCGCGGTGGCGGCTGTAGGGTGGGCGGCCAGCGCGACGCGATGGCAGCCATGGGGCGAGCGCTGGGCCGGCGCGAACGTGGAGGCAGCCGGCCGGCGCGCGCCGAGCGGAAGCGCAGATGAGCGGCGGGACGGGGTCGGCCAGTGGATGGCACTATGATGGGCATGTGCGCCAGAGGAAGAAGAACGTGCAGTGATGACAGGTGGGTCCCGTCAATGACATGTGGGTCCCACGCCTAATAGTACTATCGGTGTTAAATTGCCATCCATCCCACCCCACCTCATCCTTCATACCAAATAAAAAACTGGAATGAATCATCTCAACCAAACACAAGATGGGTTCAACCCAACCTAAAACATGGATGGACCCAACCCATCCTATTTGGTCCATAAACTAAACACATGCCAACAGATAAGGCTCAGACCTCCCTATCTCAGAGTGACTGTGTACCCATTTTATCAGTTGAAGAGGGGTAGATATGTCCTAGGAATCAGACGGAATAGCTTTGCAGACCTGGTCCATTTAGTCAGTGGATCGTAGCTTAACGGCATGTGACGAAAATGACATTTAAGGAAATGCAAATTTTAAATAATAGCAGTCAAGGGAAGTAAGAAATTTTAATAGCCCTCAAGGAATTCGTATAATCTCTAGTGGCATTGAGGGAATTTACTCATACCTAAGTGGGTTGTAGCTTATATTATGTAGTTTGTGGCTGATTGCAGCTGGCTAATACTCGGAGGCATGTAAAATTTGACCGCAGAAGTGAGGGGTGGCAACACAGGATTGGATACGATTTAGCGAGCTTTTCGAGTACCATGTGTCCATAACTTTGGGGATAAATCTCTGGGTTTGGCCTTAGCTGGTTGCACTCTGCCAATGACCGCATTATTGTCGCTTTCTTGTTGAAGCCAGGATTGATGGAATTGCTCTTCAAGGTGAAAACTACTCTTTGGGCTTTATCGGATCATGGCAATAGAGGCGTGTGCCCTTTTGAAGGCATTGGTTTTGGAGGGCTTTTTATTTTTTCAACCCAAGTTGTAAAAAAATGGCTCCTCTAGGTTATTGGTTGCAATTTTGATGATTGAGTGGATAATATATTCATTGGAATTAATGTGTTTGTCAAGAATGTCTCTTTGTCGGATTTTTAAGTCGTAAGGATGAATTCAATTCTTCGTAAATTCCAAGTCAACCAAATAGTAAAAATCATCCAATTTAGGTATTCTTACCATAAATGGATTCAAAAGAAAACGAAGGTTGGTCATCCAAAACAAAGAAAAAGAAGGCTGATTTTGGAACCAAAAAGAACTCGCATACTTTTAACCTTTTGGCTAGAATCTAAGAAAAGCAATTAATGAAAGTACAATTGGCATCTCCCATCTTAAGGATTATGCACACCTTATACTTAGGTAGTGTTTGGTTTAAAAATTGCAACACAAAATGTAAACGTTATCAGATTACACCGCTAGTGTATACGAGGTAAGAGATACCTGAATATGTTTGGCTTATGACTGTAATGGTATCAAAATAGAAGAATAGGTTTCGCACGAATAAAAATTACTCGAAGCTAGGATAAGAAACCAGAAGCAATTGATCCCCTCTCACTTGGTAATCAATGAATTTGGCCTCACTAGCCTGAATAAGCGATTCAACGAAGAATTTTAAAGCTCTTGATTGTAGTGGCCAGTAATAATTATCACACCCTAAAATATTTAATTTTAGGACGTGAGTATCTTTTAGAAGGTGTTCATCCATCAATATGGTTTTCCGAGAATTTTTCAGAACTTTTCTGGAATTTATTCTCATTTATCCTAGAGCTAGATCCATTTTTTTGGAAGGCTCTAAAATCTTATTCATGAGTCCCAAATATTTTATTTGGATTCCTCGTGTCCCAAATTACCTTCCGAGTTTTCCTCGGAATTTTTGGAATTCTTCTAGATATATTTTACGTGGTTTAAAAGATTTATCTGGACTTTTCTAGATTGATTTTAAGTTTGAAAATATATTCTGGAAAATGAAATTTATTTTCTTTCCTCTCGAGCTGGACTCAATTCATTTTTAGTCCAATTCGCCCTAGACCGTAGAACCGTGCTGTTGAGCTTGAACACCGCCATAATCTCATCATCTATCACGTTTTATCGATAAAAAGTTAATCAAAAGCTTCCATTTGATGCACTGAATCAAACCCTCTTGTTTTCCCCTTTGTCGTTCCTTTCGAAGTTTGTCGAAGCTAGCTGACAACCTCTCACTGTCAATCGCCTTCCTTCCCAAGTTCAATATCTCATCTAGTCGAGCCAAGCCATTTCTTCTCTGTCTACCATTTTTCAATTGCCCTCCCCGTCATCTTAATATGCCCTATCGTGATTCCCCATCTTCTAATCTTTCTTCCCGATCAACTCACGCTCGAAATAATATTTCGTGGCTTGTTTTCAGTGTTTTTCTGATGATGCTCCATCAATGTCAGCTCTGACGAGTAGCATTGTCACTCTTAAATCGTAGACCCAGCTCAATGCCCTTCCGCCGTCCAGCCTTTTTTCCTCTATCTTTACCCTTCTCTCGGCGGATCAATTTCTACCCGTCGGCATGAATCAGTCATGGTCCAGCCAAGCCCCTCACCTTTCTCTATTTTCCTCGACACAACGGGCAGCCAATCGCACCTCTCCCTGATCCTTCTCTACGACATCACGACCCCACCTGCCATCTTCTTTTTCCCCTTTCGTTTTCTGTTCAGGCCCAACCCATGCACGGGGAGAGCTCGGACTCCCTGTACAGCACCCCAACCAGGTCAGCCCGGCGGCATCGGCCTAGGCCCTGCGTCCCCGCGTCTCCTGACTTGTCTCGTGGACATGACTGGGCCAGCCTGCCTTGCAGCCGCTTGAGTCCACGAGCTCCTCGCACGCTGCCTGTGCCTAGACGTGCGCGTCACGCTAGGGTCTCGAGCACCCTATAAAGGGCGAGCAAACCCTCGGGTCTGTGCCCTACCCTGCCGCACATTGCTAGCCCTAGCCTCCCCCATGACTCCCTGCTGTCGCGCCTACCTCCCCCGCGCAGTAGAGCACCGCCGTCACCGTGCCCTCGCGCCCTCCTCAGCAACATGGATGTGCTGCAAAGCTTTTTGCAGATTAGCCCCTCGGGAAAGCAATAATTTTTCTGTTCTTTCTTGTATCTTGCAAACTTCGCAGAAAACCCCCTAGATCTATTGCATCTTTTCAACCCAGCCCCACCCGTGGTCTTTTATGGATCTAACCCTAGCTTTTGGTCAATTTGCTAGCTCAGTTTTCTGAGTCTTGTAAAAATCAGCAGCTAGTCCTTCGCGTCTATAGTTAATCGCGACTAGGTCCTTGGAACCTTGTTTCATGTGTAGTTTCCTCGTTTTAGATCCGTTTCGATCCATTCTTTTTGCGTTAGTCTTGTAGAATCCTAAGATATCATTTAGTGGTATTTTTGTATAGTAGTTTCTATTTTCAAAATTAAAATATCAATTTAATTTGATTAATATCCTCTCATCTAATTTTCCTAAATAAAATCCAATTACATCTATACTCCGATTTTCATAATTAATGTTAACTTGATCAATATCAACTCAAATGTGTTTGTAATTTAATTGTTTAGTTCAACACGAATCCTAAAGTCATACGCTTAGATATTCTCACAAGTTCTTTTCTAATTAATTGTTTAATTAGAGTAATTTGAACATAGATAATTATAAATAAAATTTGACTAAGTTCTACTCTGATTTTACAGATGCAAAATATAATATGAGTTAATTATAACAAAGGATAATTCCTTTCAAATATATTTTACATTAGTTTTTTAAATTAAAATAAATGAAAGCCTTTAGTTCTTTTATTTCTTTTATAACACAAATCTTCCGATAGCCGTTAATTTTCGACCGTAGCTCTGTTTTCCGTGTTTCTTGCGTTCTCGTGACCGTAGCAACGAGCCCTATCCTTTAGTATGCTCTTTTTAAACTTTTTTTTTGGTGTATCTGTTCTTAGTTTCTCTCGTTAATTTGTTTGCTTGTATGCTTGGGCCCGAGGCTTGTGTAACGTTAGAAGGAGCGCGATCAAAGAGCTTTGAAGATTAAGTGTTTCAAGAACAAGAGTTGAAGAGACTGAGCAGTTATTCTCTAGAAGAAAGGTAAGTGTTTCCTTGATCATTCTTTTGTCCTAATAATCATAATAAATACAACTTTTCTTTATGCATGCATATGTCTTAATTTTGATGGATCCTAATTAAGGATATGCCTAGTCTTTATGATCATTCCTTGTCAACCTGGGTTTTATCTTTCTTGTTGTGTAGCTTCTGCTTAGTTGCTATAACTGGTTCTGATTTGGGAATAATTTATAACCATGATGACAACAATTATGATGATATACCTGTTTTATCCATGTTCATGCTCTTTGTTGTTAATACAAGATCATATGTTTAATTGGAATATGGAGAACCACACAGGAAAATAGTGCAACCATAATACTATATGGCTCTGATCTTGGCTAATTAATTAGAAACTCTGGCTTGTGACAGTCTTACCGAAAGGGCAAGAGGGGAGTGCATTGATGGGGTATAGCCCGGTCCTCTTGGAGGCTTTGTTTATGGTCCTTGGCTAAGGTACCACCTCACTAGGGAGGGTTATGACCACTGCGACCTGAAACCTTAGCGGATTGTCATAAGTTAGGGAATCTTTGTAAAGGCCTCGTAGTGAATCCCTTGCCACTCATCTCGGAAGTGTTTAGGAGGCTAGCTACCTCGGGCAAATCGGGAGACACGAATTGTGGGTAAAGTGTACAACCTCTGCAGAGTGAAAACTAATATATCAGCCTTGCTCACGGTTAAGAGGGGCTTGGACCCTCACATGTTAATTGAACTTGAAGATGAATTAAATCGTGGACCATGTTTATGGTTATGGTTATGCTTCTGCTATACCTGTTCTGTTTCTTTTAAATGTGGGTTGGTATGAATTTATACCTTAGTAATCAGATGCTAATAAAACTTGACCAACTAAAATTGCTTATCGCAGCAAGCCAGTCAGTCTTTACTTGATTTTAGCTTTCATGTCATATAATTCCGGACACTTGCTGAGTACCAACCATAAGTGTACTCACACTTGTTATAATTGCTGCTCAGAAGAGAAAGTTGATGTGAAGTCTTTTGAAGATGATGCTGAGTTCTAGGCCTACGCAACCCCCGGTCGATTGCCTGTGAAGTTTAAAGCCTTCGTTTCTAGGATAAGTTGTATAACTCTGATAATCTTTTATAGTCTTTTAGTTCTCTTTTCGTGATACTGTTGCTGATTATTCACTGATGAAGTCACTATTGTATGGAACTTGATCCTGGCATACATATAGTTATGCATTCGGTTTTGTCCTTAAAACCGGGTGTGACAATAATGCAAATAATGAACCAGCAAGATCTGTGACCTTTCGTTATGCAAAAACAATTAAATAACACACAGGAAACTAGATGAGATTTCTTATTATTGCAAAGCACCTGTGTAACTACAAGGAAGCAGTACTACAGGTTACATGTTTTATTACAGAGAAAGGGAACTAAAATTTATTATCTGTTACTTACGATTAAACGTTTTAATCTTAGAAAGTACAAACGCTAGGACAGAGTTTAAAGTAAATGAAAGATAGATACAAGGAGAGTAGTACAAGCTTCTAGGAGTAAAAGGTAACTTGTGCAACCCACACGCGAAGAGTTGTCTTTATGACTTTAAATCAAACACCTATTTCTTGCCTGCGAGCAATACTCGACGGCGGTACTCTATGAGAGCCCATACAGGGAAGATGTTCCTGTACTGGGAGTAACTGGCCATGGCAGTTTGGAGGAAAACTCCAATGATCTCCTGTTGTTGACAGTATAATATTTCTTAACACATTGCAATATTATAAATAATCGTTATTCATAATGTAATTAAGCATAGAGTAACCATATGCTGGAAATAAGAGTTTCTGTATAGATAAAATAACACAAATGTACATGCCTATCAATCTAGTTCCAACGAATTAGTTTCCATGGAAGCTTGATTCATATTATTTCTTCCATGATTAATGTTTTTACTAGAGGATTTCTACTAGGAATGTTTCATTAGTTGTCAACCCAGGACATTGATTTGCATGGGCTTGGCATATATGTTTATATTGTTATTTGTTAATGAATTGCAAAAATGCTAAGAGAGGCATACCCACTCTTGAGGGTTTCTAAAATTAGATTAATTTTTTAACATGTACAAATATTCTACAATTATTTTTTAAAAATCTATACAATATTATTCATAATATGGGCATTACGGGATAGATCCATTTTGTTTAACATTGAGCATGCATGCAAAAAACATCATCATATGCTCGAATGAAGAAGTCTTCATGGAATCACCACATTGTTGAGCCAGCTTATGTTGTTCTTAGACCAGTCTCAATGGGAGTTTTATCAGGAGTTTCATGAGCATTGTAGTCTTGAATCAAGAGTAAGTGAAGTAGAAGAATAAAACACTAATGCTTGTTTGTACATGAAAATCATTACTCTCGTACTCCCCAGGTCCCATACAAGTTCTTTTAAGATTTAAAATTTATCCAAAAAATAAGTCATTTTATCCCATTTATTATGTGCATGTGCATGCAACAATCAATTAGTGTCAAATATGGCTAATAAATAGGGACAAATAAGGTTATGTTACATCCTTATTAATATGTCATAGAATTCCTAAAATGACTTATTTTTTATTTGGGGAACTGAGGGAGTAGTTTATAATTTAGTAATATCTAGCTTATGTATAAGGCATGTACTACTTGTGTTTTACTGCTGTATATTTTTTTGTTTATATATGTAATAAGAACACATTGCCGCTTGTGACGATGTACACGAGCATGTGTGCACATCTCCCTTCGTATCTTCAGCTCTCTTATTTACTGATGAAAGAAAGGGATAAAAAATTGGCTTGCAACATTGGGACTTAGCATAAATTTTAAAAAGA
This sequence comes from Panicum miliaceum, assembly GCA_032594955.1. Lineage (NCBI taxonomy): Eukaryota > Viridiplantae > Streptophyta > Magnoliopsida > Poales > Poaceae > Panicum > Panicum miliaceum. Next base: position 6,998,557 of record CM064072.1, read on the forward strand.
AGGATCCTGAAAGAGATCAACTACTTACCTCCAGTCATGTGTAAGACCTTATGCGTTCAAATGCTGAAAAGCCACCATTATCATTCTGTGAATGTTTATTAATACAAGCATATCAGACACAAGGCTCGTCAAAGTGAACCATCTGATAAAGAAACGTCATGAAACTTAAATGTTGAGCATTGACATTTAGAAACGTTATCACTATACAACCATAATTAGTTGGGTTGCTGCCCTTTCATGCTGTGATCTGACAAGAACAAACTGCAAATGTTTTATAGGTAACTACATTTCTATTGGCATTGTAGTGGAAGATCCAGAAAGTTGTGATCCAGCAGAAATAAGTAAATGTTCTGTCATTCCATTGATTTCACTTCCTCAATGACAGAGTATTGAAAATGCACACCACGTACTATGTTTTCAACTTAAAAGTGAACATGTCTATAAAATATAATTAGTAGCTACAATTGTGTCGAATAGTGACAGAAGTTTGAACTATGCTTACCATGAAAGACATCAGACAATTGACAGCATCATATTGTCTCTCAGTTTCCAATGGTTCGCTAATGATTTCAGGAGAAATCTTTGATAACAGTAGACATGCCTGTATGTAAAAGTAAATTGTAAAAGCATAGATACTTAAAATAATCTCAGAAATTTAATATGGAATAATGTAAAATGAACAGTTACAATATGATCAACACTCGACATTACAGTTGGTTCATTATCTTGGCCCATGCGAGAATCTAAACAACGACTTTAATAAAACTATTGTTACTGACTGTAACCAACTGTGATATTAGTTCAATTGGGTCAAGTCTAGCCTAAACCACTGTATTAGTGTGATGTGCATTGTTAGACGACAATAAGCAGATATAAAACTTTAGAGAGACAAAAAATGAGCACCAATGAAATCTTATATGTTCCCATGCCCATTTACCCCTGTTAGTTCCATCACCCCCACCCCCACCCCCGCACACCTAAAATTACTGTAAGTCCCCAAATTTTGAAGATGGAAAAAATCGCTAAAATTATTTTTTTGGAGTCCACAATAAGCAGAAAAAAAGTCAATTACTATTGCACTGGCCTTAATATTCAAAATTCACTCCAATTCAAGATTTCACGTTATGAAACCTTGCACCAATGGATCCACATTGAAGTTTCCTTCAATTTTATTAAATTTTACTATAGTAGTTTTGAACTTCAACCTATTCAATAAGGAAAACCATTTAAATCTTTTATGTTCTGCATCCTTTTCTTAAGTTCTATTTGGCTATTTTATTGTCTCGCAGAACCTTTGAAGAAGACAACAGTGATATGAGATTCTGAGTTTCAATGGTTAGTAACTAGTCTGTATCTTTAGATTCATATGGTTGTTCGCAGGAGAATCCACTCCTTACAAGTAGTTTTTATCAATCATATAGTATATATATCTTAGTTGTCCAAATTCATTTTGGGTTCAAATGTTTTTGCATATATTTTGCTTCTTAATGTGTAGGTTATAACAACAAGAAAAGCAGGGAGACATGGAAGGAGCTGAAAGCATGGATTGGTGGACAAGGAAAGGTAATTTTCTTTCATGCCCCCATATAAAGGCCCTTAGTAATAATGATCAGGGCCGGGAGACTATCTTATGCATATTAAATCTACACTTTGTTTCTAGTATATGCATGAGCATTCAATAGACATAGTGAAAGAAATTAAATTAGACAAGAAAAGTTCTTTATTGGTAATAGTTAGGAAAATATAAGTTTTCACCTTTAATGCTGTTCTAGTGCAATCTGAAACTTGCCAACCATCATCAGCTGTAGTAAATGTCCATCCACCATTGGAGATGTGGCGATGCCATTTTTCAAAATCTCCCGGGCAATTGTCAAGCAACTTCCATAGTGAAAATAGCTTGCTTATTAGTAAAACATAATGGATTGCCATTTTATAGACAAAATCGAGGTCTAGTAGCATGCATGTACCTGCGAATTCTTAAGGAAGGATGCCCTCGATTAAGAGTTGGTCCAATCTCTTTGACAAGGTCGGTAGCCACAAGGGCCTCAACTGTGAAACCTGTGTCCCACACTTGGCTGCCATCGTAAATCTGCATTGAACAGTACAAAAAGTTGGAATCCCACTAGGGTCGAAGAATTTGTAACTCTACCAAGAAAACAGGGTGCTAGTGCTGCATTGCACACATCTCTAATGGTTGTTGGTGCCATGTGAGACTTCTGGGACAACTGCATGTGTCCGCTATTGCTAGCCATTGGCCTACCATGTTGCGGTCGAGTCCTTCCATGTGATCTTTTCTGTGTAGCTTCACCTTATCTGAATGTTAGTACATTAAAGGCGTTGTGTAAGAGAGTAGAGAGGAGTTAACGCTGATTCAACTACAACAATCTCAACAATTAAGAACTGTTTCAATACTTTGTAGACTGAATAAAAGCTCTCACTCAGCATGCCAAAACTATTAGATCAAACCATTATGAATACTTATGTTTCATAGAATGAATGGAATGTGAAGGAGATAGTAGGAAGTGGGCCAGAAAAACATTGTGAATACTTAGTTGGAAAAGAACATTAAATAGTTACCTGCATCTTCATGCCATCTTCAGCAATCCACAAGTAATCATATACTCGTGCAATATGGCGTTTGAATGCCACTGAGTTTGGATCTTCAACCCAGCAAGCAAGCGTATTTAATGCCTGTGTATGATTTGCTTAGTTATTTTCTTTTTCAGCTATCATGGAAAGGCTGATTGGAAACAGATGTAGTCACTAAGGAATACATCTATGGTAGAAGTTCAGTAACTATGAAGAAGTACAAAAAGGAATCACTCAAAGAAAGGGGAAGAATGAAGTACACAATAAAGGAAAAAAGAAGGTTCAGTAACACAATGTGGTGTGGTGGACCCTGGACCGGAGTTCAAACTTGATTGTGAAGTTCAACTCAATTGCAAACTGAACGAGCTAAAGTTCCTTGAACCATTTTGGATAGAAAGAATATCAGTAGTGGTTGAAAAATAGTACTTACTCTATCACAATCGATGCAACATATTTCATACTCGGCGTAGGAAAAAGGAAATTAGAAGAATTAGCCACCTACCTGTGCATTCGCTTGAGGTAGTTTATAAAATGTTTATTGATTTTTTTGCCAAAAAGTATGCATGTCCATAGATTAAAAAAAGTAGGAAGCGCATATATTTTTTGAAAATTATCAATTAATCAAGATATTGTAAATGAAATGATTCTCATATTGTACTGAAATAAAGATCGGTGGCAGCACCATCACATCTGGCCGAAAATTGGTCAAGAGAAAAGCAGCAGCTACGGCACAGCTTCGTCAGAACTCAGAACCAACATCATGGCGGGCTACAGATACAACTAGGGCTTCTCAATTGAACACCTGGATCTGGATGCCGGTCATGGAAGCTAATGCCTCTTCCAGTCCTCCTCATGGGCTACAGAAGTACAGATGCAGCTAGTCCTCGTTCATGGACAGCATGACCTGCCTTTGCCGCGCTCCTTCATCTTTTCTACTCCTGTGCCTAGACGGCTGGACTTTTCCATGCACTGGTCACCAAGCCACCGCTTGGTTTCTGTTGCTTGTCACTATGCTCCCCTAATAATAACTTGCTGCTGGATAGATTAAGAGTGCCGGGTGGTTTCTTCAAACAAACAAACAAAGAAAAGAGTGCTGGGTGGGAAGAGCTCCGAATGAGATAAGAAGGGGTGGTAACGGATCATGGACCTAATGCTTTCTTCACAATCCAACTTGGTCTTTATATATTTCTAGCTCAAAATTGTATAAGATTATAGCCCGGCCCTTTTAGGACCCGGCCCTTAGCTTATCTATACCACCCGGAAAAGTTCCTTGAGAACTGGCAAGGGGAACGCACTCTAGCAGGGGAGGTGCCCAGAGCTTTGGTGCGGCAAGGCAGTTTCAATAGCGTTTAGGTATACAGATGAAGCAGAGCCGCTCGAGATGAAAGTAGCACAGGGGAGAATGATCAGGCTTGTGATCTGTGGATATGTGGCATATATGAGAGGGAAGAACAATCGATCAGTGACATGGATGCCATGCCAATCAAAATCACCAATGAAACCGGATGTGGACCTGATATGCACTGGCATGGATAGACAAGGGATGAGATGTACACTGTCATAGAAGACCAAACATAGACTTATTCCTAAAATAAATGGAGTGTTACAACCTGCTTATCTAAACTGTTTTCTTTGTTTGGTAATAACTAAAATGTTGTTGCATTAATCTATGAAATTTTAAAACAAGAAGTCTGAACTTCCATCATGTAAAAAGTATAACAAATAATCATAGTCCTCTGGTTACCTTGGGTACAGCACCAAGGTTGATGTATCGAGTGCACCCATCTTCATAGTGAATGTGCCTCATGGCGGTGGCGAGAGCTTTCTCCCTCAGTTTTCTCCCAGGCCAATGTATCAAAACTGGTTCAACAAACTTGTGAATAATGGACCAAAGTATATCCTGAACTGACGAATGTGGATTGCACATATCTTCCTGAAATGTTAGCATATAAAAATTGAAAAAAATCATTTAGACAGTTGGAAAATCTGCGTTAATAAAAAGTCTGGATCAAAAAGCAAATATAAGTATGGCATCTTATATGCGCTTTCACGTTTTCCTTTCAATATAATAACTTCTCAAGTCTCTCCGCTAAAAAACGACGTCTGTATCACGAAGCCAATATATGTAATTCCTACGTAGTTTAATTTAGACAAAGTTCACATCAATATTGATAAGTACTCTATCTGTTTCCAAAAGAGAGCAATTCCTGAAAACGACATGGTCCAAATAGACCACATTGGCTATAAATTACTGATGTAGGCTGTATCAATGACCATATCAAGTAAGAACCAGCAGTGATTGTGTTTCTATCACCAATGTTCCATTAAGAACTGTCAGCCATAAGTCATCGTTTTGGTCACTTCCTGTTATTGTCTTCTGGCTCATCTCTATTAATTGGAGCAAATAAATAAGACGACAATGATCTCTATCTCATTAGCTTTGCATCCTTATTCGAGGATAGTCCATTTTCTAGAATTTGGCAACTGATTGATGTGAATTATAATATTCAAAATGATCCTTCCCTCAAGATATTTTCCTGGTATGATTATTTAAAAATATCCCCTCAAAATAAAATCACTTTTTCACTTATTCCGAGAAAGACCAATATTCTAACATACTGTGTTTGTACTACAATTTGCTTTGTGTATCCTCTTAGCTTATTGTGGATATATTTTAAAAACAGCAATTTTTTTAAATGTTACTGTAGTGCATTATTGGCAAAGAAATAGTATAGTACACTGATTATGTGCTATATTGCTGACAACTTTTCATACCAACCTTAGCACATTCCGTACGAGCTTTGTTCCAGTCAATCTGATCATAGTGGACTTTGTAGAGTTCATTTCTCAGTTCCAGTACAACTGGTGTGACTGGGCCAACAAACTTCTTTCCGTAAATGTAAGACATGGGCAGACACACCATTCGGATATAGCATGACATTCGACCTGCATTGCATCATTAATCACATTGTATCATATTAGGAATCAATGACCTTGCGTCCTAGAACTTTTAACATTTATCAACTTTGGAGTATTGTGATAAAATGATTTGATTGTCCTCCAAAAAATAAAATCGGTAAGCCATGCAAATGAAGAATTCTTTTTGCTTGTTGAACGTGAACTCATAATCATCATGAACTTGCTTAATTTGCTCCTACCAATCTGCTTTGAATAGGGTTGCAGTTTAAGTTGTAAATTATACAATGTACATGTCTTGGTTTATTTTGGCTAGTGGGACATTATTGAGTCAATCTGCTAAGTATATTTCTTGGCTTATTTTGTTAATTTGCACCTACCAATCTTCTAAGTATATTACAGTCTAACTTATCCAATGAGTCAATGACCTAGTGGGACATTTGTGAGAGATATGCAACCGAAACTGTGAGCCCATCAGATCTTAAGAAGCTGGAGAGCAAGCTGGAGGAAAGTGCAGGCAAGATCAAAGGGATGTTAACATATATAACAGCTTATTCATTATAGAATTTTAATTGTCCTAGATCTTTTCCGCTGCTATGAGTTGTATATGAGCTATATTTGTGATACACTATGTTAAACCCAGATGATACGTGTATACTATGTGCTCATGGCCTCTAGTCAACTATATTTTGAGATGCTATACAGCATGTACATGTTTTTACGTGTGGAGGGACCGGGGTTTGGTGGCTGTCCATAGGCTCAAACAAAATATGCACATTGAGCCCACATTCTACAAAAATGGTTATATGGACTTTTGGTAGTGTTGGTGTAGCAACAATCAAAACACCCCAGGTTTACTAAAACTTAATTTGGTCATGATTAAAATTTAGTGGGGCTAAACCCAAACATACCCTACATTGTCATGTTCGGTCAGGCTAGGTCGTGACATACATATGTACATGCACGAATACAATGCCTCAAGAAAGAAAACAGAACCTGGGTGAAATGGCAGGTGATATGGCAATAGCCATAATTCTGGTGGCACCGGGTTATTACCGGACCAATCAAATACCCCAAGTACCTGAAATATGTCAAATAATTAAAAGCGATCCTAAGGAATTACTTCTGTCTATGAAACCAGTTTGAGTAAGTTTGAGATTGCTTAAATTCCATAAACAAAGAAGCATTAGTCCCCTACCGAGAGCCAAAACTCCCCCCATGACGCCGTAAATGTGGCTCCTCCATGATCTAAAATCCACTTTCGACATTTCTCTATGGCTCCATCTCCAGCATTTGGACCCTCTCCAAGCAATCTCAAAGCAACATAGTTCAAGGATGAACCAAGCATTGTGCTGTGGCCCTCAATGTGCATCCCCCACCCTCCGTCTTCATTCTACAACCGTATTCGCGAAAAGAAATGGATTTTATTTGCTTTCTCCCAGCACAGAATTGTAAGGTTTATCAAAAAAAATACAAAAATACAAAATTAGCCGTGCCTGATGATTATAGATGTACCGGAGTATCTCTTTCTGATGTTCCGGTGATAAAACAGTGTTCACAACTCCAGTCACATACAATGTTATAATCTGAGCACATGGGTTGGAAAACATTGATGAGTAACTTCCTTGCATAGCAGCAAATAACAAAATCATTTTAATGCAACACATATTGAAAGAAACATCGTTGTAGGCTGCCAATTCACATATATGCATGCATCTTAGTGGCGCGTGGGTAAAAAAATAGCAAGGTACGTGTGCTGTATGCAATAGAACAAGTTCGAACAAGTGTACCAAGCCTGGCAAAAGGAACAGAAGCCCTCCATAATCCCCGGGCCAGTGTCCATCATCTGCCTGCAAATTACAGACCCTGCTTACTGTCCGTTTCAAAGAGTTCCAGACGGCTTCCTCCGTGACTTCTTCATTCTCTCCAAGCTTGACGGCCGGAAGGTCTAGCTTCTGAGGGTTTTCTTTAGCAAACTGCACAATATAATAGAGAGCAAGAGGTAAGCGAGTCACTGCAACTGCAAGTTAACTTGTACTCCCGTAGAGAACAGCATTCTATTTCAGTACCAAAATTTTACAAGAACAGAAGAGAAGTTAAGTTCTTTAGTGTAGGTAGAAGTGAAGTCAGCTTGATCAGCCCGGCCTATATGGTTGACGAGTTTTAATGCAACCTTTATTTCAATCTTTTAAAAATAGCCTTTCGTGAGACAGGCACGTCCATCGCCTCAAAGATCACGAACTTATATTTCCTATACCATTTTTATTTGAGGTCATGTGTATATATATGCCCGAACACGCACAACACAACATGCTATCTATATATCACATCCTTTTTTCTAGTCAGTGTAAGGAACATGGCCCCATTAGGCTCTAATTATGATTTTGATGATTGCGTGACAATATAGTCAATGGGACTAACAAGTTTGTAAGCTCAAGTTTGTAGAATTTCTAGATCCCATGGATGGAGTCCAATCCATATACAAGATGGTCGAATTCGCTGTCAAGATATCCAAGGTGTAGTGAAAATGCAGAAATAGAATATATCTGAGGTGTCCAAATGATCACAGAGACAAATTGGACAAGTGCTAGCCAAAATCAGTCGACCGATTGAACCGACGGTCCCAGATATAACGGGTTGGTGCATTGGTAGTTGAAACAACGATCAAGTGAAGAAGAACTCGGTACCACCGGTTGAACCGACGCTATAAGAAGGGAGGCGTCGGTGCAATGAAGAGATAACATGGCAATCAAGTGAAGAAATAACAGAGGCACCGATTAAACCGCCGGTGCAAAAGAAGGCGTTGGTGCAAGTGTGTTGTGGTTACTCAGTACGCATGTTTTGGTTCCAGAAGGATTTCCAAGCAAAGTCTTCAGCACCGATTGAACCGAGGGCATTGGTGCAATGACGTTAGAAGAAGATGGCAGTTGGAGTTCAATGGCTAGTGAGCAGGTTGTGTGTGACCGGTTAAACCGACGGTGGCGACTGGTTTAACCGATCCTTTATGCTTTTTAGGGAAGAAGCATGTAACGGCTAGGAGTGGATCTCTAGCCTATATAAGGCTTCACCTCGGGTTATTTGAAGCTGCTGGAGTTCGTGAGAAGCTACCCATTCTCTGAAGAAGTTCTCCAAGTCACCCAAGAGCTCATCGATCACATCCCTAGGTTTAGCACAAGCTTTGAGAGTGTTAGTGCTAGGATTAGCTCTAGAGAGAGTGAGAGAGCAAGGCGTTGCTGCCTTGTGTGCTGGTTCTTGAGTGAACCACAAGTTGTATCTCGATGTGCTGGCCCCTTGGAGTCTTGGTGGCTCGCCGGCAAGTCATCGACCCTCCGGCCTGGTGTGGAGCGGCGACGATGGGTTTGTGCAGGGGATGTGGAGACCCCCCTTCCTTCGTGGAGAATCTCCCTAGTGGAGACGACATCGAGGTGACCGGGGACTTGACGAGAGCCTTGGTGGCTAAGCTTTGGTGGCGAGTTAAGAAGAATCTCGGAAGAGACTCGGCGACCGGGAAGCAATACTCTTAGTGATTGCTTCAACAACATGGACTAGGGGTGGCCTTGTGCCTACCGATACCACGGGATAAATCTTCGTGTCGAGAGTTTGCTCCATCTCATCCCCTTCCTTTAAGCTTCGCATTTCTTATTGCAATATTGTGTGCCTTTACATTCTTAGTGTAGTATCTTGCTAGAATTGGCTATAGGTAGCAAAACTCTTTGGGATAAGGTTTTCACACTAGTTGAACCCTGGTTGCACATCTAGATAATATATTTTATCTTATGTTTTGTGCTAACTAGTTTGAGCCATAGGTTAAGATTTTAGAATTGCCTAATTCACCTCCTCTCCCTCTTAAGTTATGAGCACCGATTCCTTTCAGTCAGGTATGCCAGTCTGTCAAGCAGACGTGTAGACGTGGACACAGACCTGCATCCGCATGAGTAGGTCGCTAGAATGCTTGCGCTCGAAGCGGTGCTCGGCAAACTCCCAGCGTGCCTTCTCCACCTTGGCGCGCTCCTCCGGCGTGCCTAGGTCAGGATCACACTCCCACACTTGCCGGCCGAGGAGGTTGTTCACCGACCTCAACCGTGGGCTGCTGCCCCTCCGACACCTTCAGCCTCCACATGTACAAGTCCGGAAGCAGCAGCTCAGTGCTCAAGGAAGGAGAGGTGTACCAATCAGCTGGATCCGGAGGTACATGATGCATGTGCTCCAATCTGGCCTTTTATAGAGGGCCGCTCAGTCGCTCACGGCGTGTGGTTACAAGTGGGCAGTTATGGTCATGGACCTACTAGGAATTTACTAGGAAACACTTGTTACTGCGCTATCCTGACTATGGACGACCTAGAAGGTTGAGCAGCAGACGGTTACACATTGACATCTAACATGCCCTGTAATGGGCTGTACTATATATAGCATTAGACAATAGTGATTGTTTACCCTTAGAGAGCTAGCGTGTATATCTAGTTTATTGTACGCACTACTGCGTGCTGTCCCTGAACTAATATGATCGAGTGGCTGTAAGCTAGATCCATGACCCTATTAATTAATAGAGTGATTGATGTTAACATAATCAATAGGAGTAGCAAGTTTCACGAGTATACGGGTATACGTTGTATTAGTCTTATGTAAGCTAGGCGTCGGACATGGGAAACCAAATAGCATAAAAATAAGAATAAGATAAAATTACAGGTTAGGATAGAGTTGTTCATACTAGCTTCTGGTGACCAAGGTGTCGGTATTACTAAAAACATTGCGTTGGGCATCTTGTCTGTCATAGATCCTTTAATGACACTGTAAGCAATTTACTTGTCAAGGTTAGTAATTGAAATTGTGGTATGGAAAATAATGGGTTGTTTGTCACGCTTCTTTAAAACAACCAACGGAGATATCAACACAGCTAGACCCACCAAGGATTCCACACACTAGGTCGAAAAAGTCAATATATATAGATGGCTAAAACCTACAATGCCAATGACTTTCCATCCGTTTTGCTAGAGAGCATTGGTGATATCATCCCATATTACAAATGGTGAAGTCAACATCTGTATTAAGTTAACTGCAGATGATTTCAAAACTAACAAAACCGTCTGAAGTTTATTTAAAACAAGTTACCTATTGACAAATAAAAGTCCATTTACAATCTATCAAAAAATTGGACCGATAATGTTGAAACTGCTTGCAATGAGCAGCAAAAATAAAAAGCAAGAGCGTAAAAAGGTTCATTCAAATTATCTAGAGACGATTCATGCTAGCTGATGCGGTGTGACCTTCCTCATCATTATTCTGGCAGGTAGTTCTCCACAAAACTATCCACCAACACATACGATCTGATTGTAATTGTGTCGCCGAATACTCTTATATTCTTGCAGGTTTTGCACGAGCAAGGTATCCTCTGTGTCTTCTTAGTTCTTGCGTGGTTTTCCGCAGCTTGAATGAATTTATTAATTTCTCCAAGGAAATAGGATTCCGTCCTTCGTATTTTCTACATCCATGTCCTATCGATCTCTGAACAACAACAAATAATTTAAATGGATTAAAACAATCTCTTCAATAATTATGTAAATAAATGGTACATAAATACATACTTTTATATATACGTAGATATTGGAAAAAGTCAATTTAATATTTACTAACTAAAAAATAGAAACCCAACCTATTATTGTTCCACTAAATCTTGGGGGGAAAACTATCATGCATGTGTAAATGTTAGAAAAAAATAACTCTTCTTCCCTCTCCTCTATGGATCTTGAAAATTATTTAGTTAGAAATGAGGCTAAAAATAAAGATTGAGTCCAAATGATTACATAATCTTGTTCTCCTACTAAAATAACCTAACTTCATCCAAAAGTTTGAGGCAAATAGAGCCTCAAATGGCAAATTCACACCATGGAGATCTAGATCTAGCCAGTGTTGGTATTTCTTAACATTCACAAATAAATTCGCAAGTGCACGGATATACCATTGTAGCATTTCACCCGAAGAGTATCAGAGTATTGTTATTTATATTTTCCTAAAGGATGGCAGAACTGTAAAAGAGTTTACTTCGTACATATTCAGGACAATATGCTTAAGCTATAGACACATTTCATAGAGGGGTAAGTTATGATAAAGATATGAGGGTAATATAAGGCACACAAGCCAAACTCAAAAATAAAGAATAACAAATAAGCCTAAGGTTAGTAGGAGCAAGGCATACAAAGGGGTCCTAGCGGTCTCTATTCAAGATAGCAAAGGTTATACAACACATGATTAGGATTTATGTCTAAGCGTTCGATATTACAGGGAGACTACCCAGCACTGGTCTGCCAGCAAGATGAGATAGCACTTTAGACTCCTACACCTCATCCGAATGTGGGGGACTATAAGGGACGGACAGGGCTATCATCACCTGCCGCCTACACGACAGACCATGGAATGCAGTCATATTTGATGGATCCTACGATGCCCAATCACCACGCCCGCAATCGTGATCACTATTCTAGCCCCTCCGGAACCCCGACCATGATGATCGACAGGCATAGAACTAGAGCAAGCCCGAAAGCACATCAAACCGATGTCGAGGCTTAAAACTAAACTAAACATGGGTATATAACTTGAGGAGGCATAAGACATGGTATGGCAAACTATCAAGATAGCAAGACAATTATATGAATAAACTCTGAATTATTGATAGAGTACCGACAAGTTGAATACAAATCCATACCAAAGGCCGAGGGTTACTCCACGACCCCAAGGACGACTTGCACTCGCTAAGAGAGATTCTAGCCTAGCTCTACTAGCCTAAGGATTACAAGTCATAACTTTGAGAGAGGGAGAGAGATTTCAAGTGTGGTGTGTGGAATGAGGGGGTGCTCCTCCTCCTTTTATACTCCTCCAAGGGCAGTTCCTGGCCGAGGTATATATGGAAACATCTGCAACCGACATAGGGAGGGCGCGAGAGATCTTCCTGCCAAAGCTTTGGGGCTTGGATCTTCGGCCGACCCCTAGTGGGGACCCCAGGCACCGCCTTCCTTTGACTAGCTGACAGGTGGGTCCTTGCCCTGGTACTCAGTGACTCCCGCCAAAGTAGGCTGGTTTGCTCTATCATGTGGGCCCTTCTTTATTGGTGTGACGTAGGATGCGATGTTCTGTGTATTTCTTCTGCGTACTTTGCCCATTTCACTCTTATTCAGACTTGAATCCTTGAAATGGTTTAATATACAATACACCGTGGAACTAGATTAGTGATAACAAATATATGAGTAAGTAGGGTCGTTCCTCTTTATTTCCGAGTATAGTTGACGGTCGGATTTTGCATTTCAGGACGGTCAACAGCTAGAGGCAAAAGAGAGCTATGTTTGAGCCTTAAAACTATCCAAAAAGCTTAAAAAAGACATGAAATTAGCATCAACTTAAGCTCCTACCACCCCAACTCGAAGGAAATTAAGTATAACACATTCCCTCCCTTTTTCCTTTTTTTGGATTTTGGAGCAGCACCTCCCCCGAGCAAACAATGTGTGTCGGGAGGAGGAAGAAGGGTGGGCTGCAACTTTTGTCGGGTATTTTTAGGGACGAATGATGGCGTCACTCGTTCCTAAAAATGCATTTCCAGGGGTGGGTCGGATGCTACAGTAACCGCGCTTTTTTTGTAGGAGCGGGTTCCTTTTGACCCGCCCCTAGAAAAAATGGCATTTCTACAAATTGCTTTATAGTAGTATAGAGCACTGTCGAATCGAGCATAAGGGTGATAGTGTTGCTTTAACTTTTTCTTTTTCACGTGCTTGCTTTGACACTGTTATGTAAAGTTGATGCTTGTGCATCTCAATGTGGCCCAAAACACCATGTTTTTTCATGCTCTTCTTATTGTGTTAATTTTTTTTATTCCTAACTATAGAAAAAGCCAGCAAGTCCCATTTGGAGATGTTGTGTATTATGATCTCTATTTTTCTACCAGTGGGATTGGCAACCTTATAACTAGCAAGCCGACTTCACGATTGGAAATGTCCTAATCAATTTGGTTATCCTTTTGGGATGACATGAGTAAACTCCTTTGCTACCTTTTAGTTTCCATGTATCATATTGTTCTTATGTGCTGATGGAGTATTTAGTACCTGGATAAATTGGCAAATGTTGTATTGCTTGGTCAGTTTAATTATTACTTCATCTGATCTTAAGTATATGATGACACCATTGACTTTTTTTTCCAAAACTTTGAGCAATAGTATTTATTTAATCAATTAGTTAAGTAAAGTAAAATGAGTACCACTAGATCTATCGTCAAAAATACTTTATGGTTAACAATATTTGACGTAAGAGTTCACCTTTCACCCTCAACATATTAACATAGTTACGCGGATCAATTAGTTAAGTAAAGTAAAATGAGTACCACTAGATCTATTGTCAAAAATACTTTATGGTTAACAATATCTGACGTAAGAGTTCACCTTTCACCCTCAACATATTAACATAGTTATGCTATACGGGAGTATTTCTGCAATCTTTAAATTTGACCTCATGCTATGCGGCCTAGTAGTATATGCATGCATTTCTCGGTTAGCATGTATAGATGTTGTATTTACTTACCCTCATGTGACATAGCCCCGTGTGTTCACCTTAATGGATAAAGATCGGAGATCAGTAGAGATTAAACACCTAGGTCAGGACGTGATCTGCATCCTCCCAATAAAATGAGGCTTCAAAGTTCAATGTTTTTCAGCTAATTTATGTGACTGTGCTCTTACTTTCTTCGTTACGGTCTTCCCCTTTTTGGATTTAATTGGTCTTCAATTTGACCGAAGATGCAGTTCATATACTTGACTAATCAGGTCGGTTTGGTGTTAATGTTGATGGGACCGCGCAAAGCGCAACCTCCATACCCTGGCTGACGTTCATGTCTTCGATAGATGCAAATATGGAGATACTGCAAATTATACTGCCACTAGGTGTATTTTCTCTTATTTTTAATTTTCTTTTCATGTATTTGGGCTGCGAAAAGACCCTTTTTCCCTTCACTCTTGCATGGATTAGGACGTTCAAATATGCGAAGTGCAACGTTTCCCAAAATTGCAATTTTCTCGGATGGACCATTGTTGTGCATTGACGCTTTATTATGATTTTGATTGATGCCATGCGCAAGTCCAAGCCTATCTAACAACGACTATTGTTTGTAGTGTGTATAGGGGTGCGTGTTTGCCAAGTATTTCCACATAAAGCAAAAAAATTTAGAGGTCACGGTGCGCACTAGCTAAGTAAATTAGAGTCAGACTCTCATTACTCTGGCAATGGTAGTTGATGTGCAGCAATGTAGGTACACATCCTGCACTACTACAAAAAGCATTTTTAGGGACGGGTAAAAATGCATTTTTAGGGATGGGTAGCGCACCCATTGCTAGTTTTCACAGCTAAAAGTAGATGTTTGCAGGGGTGGGTGAGGAGGTGACCCGCCCCTGAAATGGGTTTCATTTTTTGCGATTTGCATTTCCCGCCAATTTTTCGCGATCGTGATTGCGATTTGCATTCCCCCCCAGCCGCCAAATCACGTCGCTCGCACATGAACAAAAGTGTGAAGCCTACAGCTACAGGCGGCCTAGCCTAGGTCGCTTAGGAGGAGGTGAACTTGGCGACGGCCTTGGTGCCCTTGGAAACGGCGTGCTTGGTGAGCTCCCCGGGGAGGACGAGGCGCACGGAGGTCTGGATCTCACAGGAGGTGGTGGTGGGCTTCTTGTTGTACTGCGCGAGCTTGGCCGCCTCGGCCGCCAGCTTCTCGAAGATGTCGTTGATGAACGAGTTCATGATGGACATGGCCTTGGAGGAGATGCCGATGTCCGAGTGCACCTGCTTTAGCACCTTGAAGATGTAGATCTTGTAGGTCTCCACACTCTTCTTCGCCTTCTTCTTGCCCTTCTTCCCCTCGCCACCGCCCTCCTTAGACTTGCCCGTGGGGAGGCACTTCTCTGCCTTGGGCTTCTTCCCGGCGAGGGCCTTCTCGGCCGCGGGCTCCTCCTTCGCCGGCTTCTTCACCGCGGGCTTCTTCTCCGCCTTGGATGCCATGGGTCGCGGCGGCGGCGGCGGCTGCTCGGATTCGCGGTGGAGGGGAGGGGATCTGGGCGAGCGAGGATGTGTTTGTTGTTGGCGCTGGGGAGGTGGGGGGCGGTGGGTTGGTTTATTTATTATAGGAGAGGGGAGGCGAGCGCTGATTTGTGGGGAGGTAGGTGCCGCGGATCACTAGCTTGAAATTGGTGAAGGGGGCGCCGATTTCACTCCCTCCTCGCGCGCCCCTGCTTGGATTTGCTAGGAATCGGCTCGATATCCCCCCCCCCTCCCCGGCGCCGATTTCATTCCCTCCTCGCGCGCCCCTGCTTGGATTGGCTAAGAATCGGCTCGATCTCCCCGTGGGCGCCGATTTCTAGGGGTGGGTGGCGCCCCGGCCCGCCCCTAAAAACCTATTTGTAGGGGCGGGTGACACCCCCACCCGCCCCTACAAATCCTTTTCCAATTTCCATTGAAAATTCATTTAATTCAAAAGTCATAGCAAAACACATCGAAAAAACTTAAAATTTTTACCATAAGCATTATGTGACATGTACAACTTAATAAAAATATCAAATAACTATTTTATTATATACAATAGTTTAAAGTGTCGAGACCACAATGTGCACCTCCACAACATACTATCTCATTGCACTCAAACTCAAGACTCTCTTTGTGTTTTGAATACTCTCAATCATTATATGTACTGAAACATGTTTGTCATATTTTTTACTAGTTCTATACTACACAATATGTCTCTAGTGCAAATTTAAGTTTTTTTCATATATTTTGTTGTTTCTTTTGAATTAAATGAGTTTTCGGTTGATATTGGTGAAGGATTTGTAGGGGCGGGCTGGGGCCTCACCCGCCCCAACAAATCGGAGGACCCCCGCGCGGGCGCCGGTTTGTAGGGGCGGGCAAGGGCCTCACGCGCCTGCCCCCCCTCCCCCCCCCCCCCCCCCCCCGGCCTCCCCGCGGGCGCTGATTTCACTCCCTCCTCGCGCGCCCCTCCTTGGATTGGCTAGGAATCGGCTCGATATACACCCCCCACGGGCCCCACGGGCGCCGATTTCTAGTGGCGCCTCAGCCCCCCCCCCCCCCAGCCGCCCCTAAAAATGGCGCCCATTTGTAGGGGCGGCTGAGGAGGTGAGCCGCCCCTACAAATGGATTTACGGGGGCGGCTCAATTGCTACAGTACCGCGCCCCATTGTAAGAACGGGTGACATTTTGGTCTGTCCCTAAAAAAATTCGAGGTGTTGCTACAAATCGTTTTTGTAGTAGTGCTGCAAACCACGTTATGGAAAATGAAGAAACAACCACTTCAGGAAATGGTGTGGTTGTTTCTTCTTTAATGAAAAGGCAGAGGACCTGCCATTCCCCTTCAAACAAAACTCCTGAGTTAAATGTTTACCACTTTTGATTGCAAAAAAGTAGCATGGCTTAAAACAACCGGCCAAACTGATTGGAGAAAATTGTTGAATCACGAATTGGACAGTGCTATTGCGTAGCTCTTCAGGATCGATATCCATATATACATATAGTGTCTATTTTGGAATCCACATGAGAGAGTTGTGGTTGCAGGGAAATCCACACCACAGAAAACTAGCTAGACCGAGTTCCTAAGCTGTCCAGGCCAGTTTTTCTTTTATATAATCCAAGCTAAAGTTATATTTTGGTACAAGATATGTAAGACTTTTGACTTCTGTTGACACCGGATTTTATCAGTAAATCCGATGTAATCTGAAATATGGAGATCATCGGCTACTAGCGTGCATCGGCATGAATCACATGCGACGAGCGGGCATGCATGCCAATGATTCACAAGTTTAACTTGTCCAGAGAGCGTTCGGGGTTAATGCTCATGCCGGAGTCCAGAAGGTTTATTTAAATATTGGCTTAGCTTCATCAGATGGGACAAGCAAGGGAAAAGATAGCTCGCGGGCAGGGCAATTAAGGTAAAGAAGACTTGCAGCATGCACATACGTGAGGTCACACATGAAGAGCTTTGTTAATCAGATACAGTCACACGTGAAGAGCTTTGTTAATCAGATACAGTTAGCACCCTGGTCGGATTATTTTATTGTTAATAATGGAGGTAGGACAAATAAAGGAAGGGCAAGGCCAGCACGTGCATGTCAAAGTAATTGGAATAAAATAAGAGTAAGTTGCAGCATGAGAAGATAAGTCCAAGTTAATTAGGCAAGCAGAATTCGGAGTCATAGTTTATATATCTTAATATTTTCTTTTGCTTAGGCATTAATTAAGCTAGTCAAGTCATAGTTGGTTTATGCAAGTTTGAGTCTGCGTGAGGTCCAAAGCCGCCCCTATAAATATAAGGGGATGGCGGTCATTGTAATTTTTTTATCTCTCAATCAATACAACACAATTTACCTTTTCGGATTCACGCTATTACCGTACCTTAGGAGTAGAAGTAATGTAGCTTCTCGACGAGTTGTCTTCTAGCAAGCGGGGTTGCATCAACTTCCATCTCTGGCAAGCTACATGTTTCCATCACTAGGTATTCTAGGCTTTAACTACCGGACACATCGCTGTGGTTTTATCTAGATTTACGTACTAGTTATCGAGTAACATGGATCTTAGTATTTCCTTTTATTTAGGCATTAATTACGGAAGCTTCATCGATAAGGACTCTACATAAGGAAATTCAGAGTTGTATCTTAATATTTCCTTTTGTTTAGGCATTAATTAAGGTAGTCAAGTCATAGTTGGTTTAGGCAAGTTTGAGTCTGTGTGAGGTCCAAAGCCGCCCCTATAAATATAAAGGGATGACGGTCATTGTATTTTTTTATCTCTCAATCAATACAACACAATTTACTTTTTCGGCTTCACGCCATTACCGTACCTTAGGAGTAGGAGTAATGTAGCTTCTCGACGAGTTGTCTTCTAGCAAGCGGGGATGCATCGACTTCAATCTCCGGCAAGCTGCATGTTTCTGTCACCAGGTATTCTAGGCTTTAACTACCGGACGTGTCGCTGTGGTTTTGTCTAGATTTACCTACTAGTTATCGAGTAACATGGATCTTAGGTTGACGGCGCATCGCTTCTTCCTTAATCTATTTTATTCACAAGTTAACCTATACGTTAGATCTCTGATTTACGGCGCATCGATTTTATCTTGATCCGGTATCACCAGTTATCGGTTTTATCCTGTCTCGTAAGGCTGCATCGTTTGATCTCTTACTAGATATGGTAGAATCACAGTTATCTTAGCCTTTATTAAGCTTGCATCGGCTGATATTCCTTTAATCTATCATCTGACTGTTTAATTTTCTTTAATTAGCTTTTATCTTGTTGAAATAGATAATAGATTATTTAATGGCCTGTTGCATCTTAATCTCGGTTACCTCTCAAGTACTGTTGGGATCAAGTTCTATTGTGGATAGATCCATCGGCTTGTGACGTTTAGATTAACATCTTGCCGCCATCGTTTCTAGATTGCAATTACCGGGCGTATCGCTGTAGTTTCAACTAGAAATACTGGATGTAACATTAGTTTAAGCTTCATCATCTTATGGCCTTAGTCATAGTGGAGCAAGAGCTCAATGGCGCTCCGTTTCTTATCGGCTTTCTAGCTGATAGCTTTCATGCTTTATTATTATCAATTGTGTGGATCTGGTTTGGACAGCCGATGAGCCGCTCATGCTCATCAGGATGCTGGAATCGGCCTCAAGGCGGATTATTTACTTTTCATGCTTTATTAGCCTGTCGGGTGACATAGCCGGTAGCACGTGCCATGATTATTTTAGTCATTTACACTACATAATTACATTCAATATCTATTTGCATGTGGTGTTTATTCAAAGAACGCCTATCTATGAGCATGAAGGCTTCGCCGCCTATCGGCTCATGTATTTTACGTTTTTCTTGTCAATTACATGTTAAATTGACTGGCACGCCCGTGCACACCTCGCGAGTCGAAATACAGGACCTGCGCCGGAATCAAGCAAATCTCCCAGGCCTTTCGTGTGTTGTCAACGCAGGGGTTCACGGCTCAATTTTTGCGTCAACATATTTTTAGCACGCTCGGTAGGACACGAAGATATGCGATGCTTCCTAATGTCAGACATTGAGGAACGATGTGCCAATGATTATTACGAGATAGTCGATATATCT
The DNA here is from genome assembly GCA_032594955.1 of Panicum miliaceum. NCBI lineage: Eukaryota > Viridiplantae > Streptophyta > Magnoliopsida > Poales > Poaceae > Panicum > Panicum miliaceum. The sequence goes on from CM064072.1 coordinate 7,018,201, forward strand.
ATTGGCTCCATGGTGGTACATGTTCATAAATTCCAATGGCGGCTAAGGACCAACCAAAGCAATATTATTTCAATTGCCGATACAGATTTAATTGAACATCAGAAGTATCGAGTCAAAGTATTGGGTGTTGTCGATTCGGAAGCGCAATATAGGCGATGAATTCACCAGGCTGATGATCACCGATCAAGTTGCGAAATAAATCATCTTCAAATACATTATAGAGACCGACAAGCTGTACCAGGTGCATGTTGATTTGATTACATAGTGGAAATAGTACTAATCGGTTTCTGAAAAGCCATCGGCTAATGATTATGGGCGGAAGCCAAATGATATGTGGGCCGGTGAGCATCAATGGCCAATGATTAAGAAGAAATTGCGTCTGGGTAACTAATACTAATCATAGGCTTTGGAGGGCTACAACGCTTGGATTCTAAACAATTGGCCGATGGAGCTGTAATATCAGCCAACGGTGTTCTCATTGGCCGAATATATCTATTATCAAGTAAAGGATATGAGGTCTATATTGGCAGTAATGGAGTATTTTGCTAAACTATTGCGCGAAAGGTTGATGAAATTCTAAGAGGCAAGACCTCCCCACGGGCAACTGAGGTCATCTAATTGATCAAAAAAACAATTACGTTTATCTTTTACCTTTTATTTTCCTCTACTTTTTGAAAACCTAAACCTTTGTTCTTCCTTCATCGCGCTCACAATTGAATGCTTTTGTTCAGAGAGGAGTTGCAAGGAGCGGCTCTAGGCGCTGCAAGTGACCTTGCTGGTATTTGGTGTGAGTTGTTTTCGTGCCAACAAACTATTTGAGAACTTCGCTGGGGATGGGGAAATCGGTTGTTATGACAAATTCAAGAGACTCCTAAGATCGATTTGATGAGAACACCATCAAGGCCTACTACGTGATGTGCCAGAGGGATTTTCGCCGATGTCCCATTAAGCGAATAAAGGTTATAGAAGAAAGCGAAGAAGAGGCTGCGTGCTTGGGAAAGATGTGGCAGCATGTGTTTAAGAAAGAAGAATACATCTAGCCTCCACGGCCATTTCAGGTACAATATAATCTGAGTAAAAGTGCTTCACCTCCAAAAAATCTAGTTGTTTGTCCTGAAATTAATGAGCTACTACAGAATATTGTAGGTTCTCTGGTTGATGTTCATATGCAAAATAATATCAAGTTCTTAGATGATCATTATGCTTGTTCTCAGAAAGCAATAGGTCAGACTGAACCAGATGTTTGGCCCATTATGTTTTTTCATCACCGAATTCTAAATCTGATCCTGTGGTTAGTAATATTCCTTTGCCACATTACTAATAATGGTTTGTCAAATCATTATCTTCACCAACTTGGATTTGGTTCTCTCACGAAAATCGCGAGTTGCGGAGATGACACAAAACTATTCATACATATCCTATGTACCTATCCCTTCCAGGGGATTCTATGTCCAGTTTTAGCCAAAGTGATAATAATTTGCACACGTCCACTAACCGAAACGTAACGTACGGTCTTTCGTCATGTTATTGGGAGGAGCAATTGTCTCAACAGTTCGTAGCACCACAGCCCAATAAAGTATTAGACAATTTGCGGGATCAATTGATTAACAAGTCATGGGGCTAGCACATAAGGTTGCGATCAAATCATATACAAATTAAATGTTAGCCCAAGCAAAAGTATCCCTTTTCATTACTTGGTACTACCTTTTTATGCTTTTCAGCATTACCTTCCAATTCTACTTTTACATGGTCCCGATTAGAGCATAATTTCGTGAACACTTTTATAGTGGTGATAATGTGCTCAGATTATCTCATTTAACATCCTTTAGACAAAGGCATGATGATTCTCATGCATGCTTAAGATATCACAAGATTTAGGGTTACCAAAAACCGATCTTTGGTTGTAATATTTAGGGTTTAGGGTTCTAGGATCACTCTCTTGATGCATTGGGCCTCCACCAACTATGCATCCCGACCCTAACCCTATATTCCCTAAGCCAAAAAAAGGGTCACACACATGGTAAAAAGAAATGAACAGACGAGTAGAGGAGTATGTCTACTGGAGTAGAAACAAGTCTCTTAAGGAAAAAAGTTTGTCTACCATCTATCAAAAACTCACTTTCAATGAGTAGTGAACAAATATAAAAAAGAGCAGGTTTATTATTTTTTTTCAAATTTTGTAGTGGTTCACCCGAACTCCCCTTGGCTCCTATGGGCACTCAACCGCCTCGGACAGGGAGTTACCAACGCCAGGAGATGATCAAGACCGTCGAATCTTGAAGTAGGTGAATCAGAGGTTCTGCTGAACCCCCCTAGTTCGCCCGTACTCGGGCGCACTCCAACCACCATCAGCTCACTCCAAGCTTCCTCAACATTATAAATAGGGTCATTTGCACCATGGATCAACACACACCAAGAGGAGCTCTCTACTTTATTTTCTACAATTAGTTGAGTTAGGCTAGTCGTAGTTGGGAGTTAGGCTCGAGTCAAGCTTAGCCTTGGGTTCCGAAGTCATCTTTGATGATCTTGTTAAGCTCTTGTATCTTTTCCTTTACTTCCTGTAAGACTTACTTTCAGTATTCAATATAGAGTTATCTTCCATCCATCTTGAGTTAATTACATATTGCACTTACCTTACATTAGTTGCAGTATTTTTAGTTTAGACTATAGTTGTTATAGCTTAGGCACTAGAGCTGGTGTTGTCGTTCCTTTGTATGCAAGTTTCTTGATTTATATCTCAGGTTCTAGTTCTTGGGGCCTGTTAGATAAGATTCTCTTCTGCTAGAATCCAATAGGAGTATTAGGTTACACCTTTAGACATGGTGCCTAGAGTTGTCACTTACCTTAATTTGCATTGAACCCCACCAATAATAGTTATAGCCAGCAGGTGGTGACAATCATGTTTGGACTACATATTCCACCACACATGAGAGCAGTTGGTATGCCCAAAGTACACAAAACTACAATAGGATCTCTTCCTGTCTTTGTTATGCGGTGTTAGTTCCATGCTAGAGTTTACTCAAGTACATAGGAATAGGAAGTATTCAAGAATCTATCTCATCTCGCTGTTCTCCCACTACATAGGCTACTCACTTATCTATCTATATAAGATATCCTTGTGTGTCGTGCTATCTTGCTTAACTTATCCTTACCCCCACTAAGTCGTTGTTCACTTAATCTTAATAATTTCTTAGGATTTACTTATACCAATTGCCTTAGCTAGTAGTGTTTCCCCGTGGAAATATAAATACGATACTATGTAATACTCCCGGATAAAATGCTACAACAGATATTATGTGTGCTTGCAGAACTAATCTCGTATTAACTTTGTGACCATAAAAAATACCACCAACACACTTCCCCTTTCGTAACCCACGACCCGTTTCCCCAATAACGAGAAACAAGGTCTATGTACCTAGGTAACCTTCAATTGAAGCCAAATGGTATCTTTAAGTTTCTACTTTATTGTAATATATATGATATTGTCAAAATTTGAGGTACCAGAGACTTTGTAGTAGCATCTGTGGTATTTTGAGTGCCTTAGTGAACAAAGGCATAAATTGATTATACTCCTGCAACAGAAACTTCATGTGCAAAAAATAAATGAATATGTAATAATTCAATGGAAAAACTGAGTGTTTTACACAATTACGAACAGAAACTATTAATTCTAAACCAGAGAACCCTAATAAAGGTTCATTCGGAAAACGGATACACATATTGTTTATTTCAATTTTTACCAGTAAGAATGCATAAAAGGATTCAGACAACTCTGTCAACTGATCAAATAGGTTTAAAAACGGAGAGTGCAGAACAGGAAACAAACAAAATATGCGCTATATATAGAATTCTGACCCTTTGGCAATTAAGCCTTATTCATCTTACGTCTATCCATGGTGGCTCTTATTGATTAGATACATACATAGATTTATAGATAGATCGAATTGCAAATATGCATTACTGATCAATCTTTTCTTCTTTCGTATCGTAGATGATGCTGTGGACATTCCGACCTGTGTAGAGGCCGTCATCATACTGAAGGGTGACCATCTCTCCATCTACTAGTTCGTCGGTCTGCCGGTACGAGAAGGGCAATTCGTAGTTGCTCATTACTCCCTTGCAGGTTATTGTTACCTTGGTCATTGGCGGAACATCAATGAAGCGCTCTTCAGTCACCTTGGAGCTCTTCACATTACTTGCTCCCCAGCTGATGAGCCCATTGAAGAACATCGGTGACACTGCAATGAAGCCATACTGCATGTACACATTTTCAGAGGTGATCAGGGTTGGAACTGGAGACTTGAAGTGCACCTTGGAGTGCCATCCCTTCATCTCCACCAAAGTGTAATCCAAGGTGAGCTTCACGCGAGGCATGACCGAGGAGGTATTGTTAGTGACTGACGCAGTGGCAAGAATTAGGAGTTTCTCACCAAAGATTACGGTGTTCTCTGACCTTAGAAAGGCAGTAATCTTCCGGGACAGCACTGGCTCTTCAATCTGCAACCTAGACCACGGCTCAAGCCGGGTCCCCGTAGCAGAAAGGCCGTGCTCCAAGTTTGACATTGTGAGCCTCTTGCAATACTGATTGCTTCCCAGGTTGAGAAGCCTAAATGCTCCGCCAGTATACCACGCTTGGAATAATGTGTTTGGGTCATCGTTGTTGGTATCACTAGAGTCTGCAAGTATCCAGGGCCCTAAGTTGGTGCCGACAGAGTTCCTCCAGAACCGGTCGAAATGATCAGATTTTATCCTCATGGTGCCATCTCTATTGGGCGTGGTAGTGTGCATCACAGTTGGATCTTTAATATCCTCGGATTCAAATACTAGAAATGGGCTGTTGTGTAGCGATTGTGCAGTCAGGTACTTGCCATTATCTCCCTTGAAACATACATATTTAGGCAACAGGTATTGGAACAACTCAAGCACAAATTGTTCTGAATGCTCTTCATCAACGGCGTGCAAAAGGGCTTCATAGGCCTCATTTTCCCCATTAGAATCGGAGAGAATGCCAAAACATTTCCCAAGCCGAGCATGATAAAACCTGTCATATATACAATACTCAGTAGTTAGTTGCAAAGATTTCACAACAAGGTCTACCAGACAAACGAGGGAGAGCATACTGCAAAATCACAGTAACCTTGTCTTCATTTGGAAGTAAAACCAGTATTTTCCTTTAATTAAAATGTCATTGGAATATGGATTTATTCTCATGCTTAGTCGCGGCTTTAGGACAGTGAAGTTTTATGTCAATAACCTATTAATGTTTGCAAAAGTTCTTAGTTTCGTGAATGATGATATCGTTGATATCTTGATCGAGCAACACTTCTCTAGTTGTGAAAATATTTACCAATTGAAAAAAAGTTAAAACCCAATAGAGTACGAAGAATCGTATACTCATGCACATTGCTGTCAGTAGCTGGAACCACTAAGGAAACAACATCAATTCTAAAATTTGTTTATTAAGCATGCAGGCCACTTAGAGTAAACCTATTCCACACATGTCCAATATAATATTGCTACAAACATTATTTATAAAAATTACATGTCTTTTATAGATGCAAAAGTCTAGTCCACAAATTTGGAGTATACAAGTTTTGTTGCACACATTCATTTAATTCCGCATCACTGTGTTGGGTTTAAATTATTACCTTTAAACTTTGACTTCTCATATGCCCATTAAAATTCAATGGACGTTTGGCACAACTAATCCCATTTGAATAAAACATGTATGCGCAGTTTATACATAAAAAATATAAAAGGTAAAAGTTATCTCTTTGCAGTTAACTGATAGCACAGGGCTATACGTAAAAGGTTCAAAATGGAAGGTTCGGATTGATTATCAGAAAAGCATGTCAGTAAGTAATATAGCCACATGGCACTGGGATGCCTAGTCATTTACCGTCAAATGCCTTCCTTCCTTGTTTCTATACTGGTAAACGATGAAAAAATTACTCTCGTTATGTTTGCCATCAGGTGAAGTTATATAGGATCATTGTGTAACTACGAGTTGGATTTATGAGCAGTGTCATTTCTCAGTGTTTTATCTCCATAGATAGATATTTTCTCTATGTCCTCTTGTGATGTCTGCTCTAGAATCTGTGTTATTTGTGTTCTCATGTTAGTTGAGTACGTCCACGTGAAAATGTTTTGAGTACCAGTGAGTGTTTATTCTAATCAACCAAGTACCATCTTGGTATTTCCCACCATAAATTTGCATCTATCTGTTTATTATACCTTACATTACCAATACTGTCGACAGAATGTAATATTGTGGGAAAAAGAAATAACCTGACGGTCTTAGGATCTTCCTTGACAGGTTTGAGCTGGAACAGTGTGCATGACTCCTGGGACAGGTCCTCCTCAGGCTTGTCAGCACTGCTGGCGATCCACCATTCATCACCGTGCCGCTTCTCAGCGACCCAGTACTTGTTATTGTAGCCGCACCTGATATGAACGAGCCCATCGTGCTTGGACGAAGTCTCGACGAAGAACCTCGTGAGCGGGTTCTCAGCATCGTCGCCAGCCAGCTGAAGGAGCTGGCCATCGGCCCCCTTGCCATGGTCGGCACAGGAGCGCAGGTACTTGCAGTTGTTTTTGGACCGGAAAGCGGCACAGGTGGACAGTGATGACAACATTATGCTGTTGCTCATCTTCTACTTGATTTTTCTTTTGTACTGCCTATGGTATGTATTGTGTTGAGTTCTTGGTGTTTCTGATTTGCACTTGATCTATCTTGGCTTCAATTTATAGACAGATGGCCTGACCAATCGATGAGGATATGGAAAGATCCATGGAAACATGCGTTTCAAATCACGTGGGAGGAATTGGTTGATTTTTATCTATCTGTAACCGTACATCTGAATGTGTGTGGGTGCTGCTGTGAGGTGACTAGGAAGGGAAGGAAAGATGCACACAGTTCACGTGTACAGAGAAGGTTAATTTGTTGGACCATGTATTCTTGGATTTTGCGAGAAGGGACATTCAGCTGAATATGCAACCTACACACACAAACAAACAAAAGAGGGCAGCTGCCTATCCCTGCCAAGAATGCACAACCTGAACCTGATAGATCCTTGGTTCCGTGTGCTCCACATGTCAATTTTTAGCTTGCCGAAATGCATTGTATCTCCAAAATCCTGAAGTCCACAAAAATCAGAGTCTGAACAATGTGCTCCACATGTTGATTGGGACAGACCATCGCTACTGATGGCTATAACGATTATCTGTGTAAATATTTTTCATCAGGAAAATATCTACGATGATAATTCTTAATGTTGGGCGATAGGAATCTATACTGTAAATTCGGGGGGGAATGACTTATTCATGTGTTGGCTTTCATCATTCACACACACACACACGCACATGGTTATTTTTCAACAACCTAAGGTCCTAAACCCTAAAAACTTTGCTTATCTCAAAGCAGTTCCAACACATGAACTGCTCGCGCTGGTTGGCTTAAAATATGGACATGAGACCCACGGGGTAGTGAGTACGAAAGAGTTACGAAAGTAGTCAAGTATCACACTACGCCAGAAACACTTTTTACTGCTGGGTAAAAACGATGTGTACGTAGGACTGACTATAGCAACCGTTGCAAAGCTACTGGTTCTACAAATTGGGATTTGTAGGGCTGGGTTCAGCGAGGGCCCCCAAAAATCAAATAAGAAATAAAGTACACATGCTGCAATGCAAGGATCTATCCTGTGGACGCTCCACCTGCCTGACCATCGAGGCCGGATGCCAGCCAGGGTTTAGGGCCCACGAGCGCATTGTGGTTGGTATAAGCTGACTCCACATATTAGTCGCTAAAGTGGCTGCATCCGGGCGGCCAATAAGGTCTGGTTGTCTTCATCCTCGGCTGCCGGTGCATCATCATCTGGGAGGGGCGGCCTGGAGATGTACTGAGCAAGCTCCGCCTACATCAACATCAGAAAAGGAAGTGAGATCAAGTCAACCACGCTGCATGAAAAAGTACTCAACAAGACTACAGATAAAGGGAATTACCACCTCCAGTTTGTTCTTGGCGCTGTAGAGCTTGGGGATGTAGGGCGGCGATTGACATCTGTAAGAACGTGCTGCACCTGCCTCATAATCTTCTCAGTCGAGGGCACATCATTAGTCATCCGAGATGGGTCAGAGGTACCGCGGTACTTGTACCCATACATGACCCTCTTTTGGAGCGGTTGGATGCGGCATTTGAAGAAGGAGTAGGCAACCGACGCCCCGGTGACTCCCTTAGCCTTCAAATCCTTGATCTTGGTTATCAGCTTCGGGATGTCGGTGAGGTCGGCTGTTGGAGGTTCCTCGTTCCAGAATTCATCATACTTGGGGGGGGGGGGGGGGGGGGGGGCAGGGACATTCACCCTCTCGAGTAGTCCAGGCTTGTGGTTCCCTATGTAGAACCACATTGAATGCCACCCCGACAAACTACTTGGAGTAGAGAACTCCAAATAGTTCTCATCAAAGTTTTGGCAAAGCTGGAATCTAGCTCCACCGACTAGTTTGGGGTTTTGAGCCCAGAGCTACAGCTTCAGATAGAAAAGATAGCGGAAAAGATTGAAATGGGGCTGGATGCCTAGAAAAGCTTCGCAGAGATGGATAAAGATGGAAATGTGGACAATGGAATTGGGATTTAGGTGGAAGAGATGTAATTTGTAAAAATGGAGGAGGCCTCGGAAGAAATCAGAAGGAGGGAGGGCCAATCCACGCTCAACGAAATGAGTAAAAAGTACAGATTCATTGGTGAGTTCGAAGGGAGACTCATCTGTGCCGACAGGACGCCACTCCACCATGCTTTTTTTTCCTGGAGAAGCCACACTGCGACAAGTCGAAGGAGATCCCTCTCGCCACACTTGGACGGTCTCCAGACTTCATCGGTGCCTGCATCCATCTTCACGACCTTGGCTGGAGGAGATTGTGTCTCCTTGTCCTCCCGAGACTTCCTCTTCCCGCCGGTTCTTCCCGCAGACGCTTTCTTCCCCATCTCCGGCCGAAAAGTCACGAGCTGCTTCACGCGCATACGCTCAGGGGCTCGGGAATGGAGGTGGACTAGCGCGTATTGGTGTGGATCAAGAAAAATGAGTACTGATTTCTAGGGAGGAAGGAAGCTGGCAGATCTAAAAAGGGCCGCGGCGGCACTTAGGTTCTTGCGGAGCAGAGGCAAACAATGGAAGACGAAAGGGCAAGTGACTGAAGGGGTAAAACACCCTAAGTGATTGCGGGTTCCGCTACAGTGGGATTGATTGGTTAGGGTAACTTTTGGGTTGATTGGTCTGATTAGCTATTTTTTCAAGGATTTATCCCGAAAAGAGGGCCTATTCGAATTTTAAATCCAAAATTTGATAATTGCCATCGAATCAGGGCATATTAGTTCCTTAAATTTAGTCACGTTCTTTGGGATCCTTTTATCCAAATTATGAATTTGAATTCAAAAGGCTCGGGGGCTGCAGGACACGTGTCATTATTGATTTGTTTCTCAATTTTTTTGGAAGACAAAGAAAGAAGATTCAAGATTAATTTGAGTCTCAGCCTGATTCCTCGATTCAACCCAAGGCTCAGGGATCACTCCATATGGAGTGCGATTTCCATCGCACCCCATAAAGAAGATTATTTTTGAAGACTTAAAGTTATTCGGGGCAAAGAGCACCTCATAGCTTTGAAGCAGCCTGAAAGGTACTCGAGAAGGCATATTCGAAACAAAGTTATGAAGAACTCAAAGATGACTCCAGAAGCACTCGAAATCCTACACTACTTGGCTACGAAGAGCTCGGGGACTTGTCAGACCCGGGACTACGGTACTGCTTACGTAACATAGATAATTTTAGGATAAGGGATGGAGGCATATTTCGTACCTTATATCTATTGTAATGTACTCGAATACGAGTAGGACTAGTCGGTACAGAATGAAAGTATTTGTTGTACAACCAGACTAGGACTCCAAAGCTCGTACCAGACTAGGATATCTATAACCCTATCCCCCAGAGTATATAAGGGCGGGTAGGGACCCCCTTCAAAGCATAACCAATCACAGACACTACAAATCACCACACAGGACGTAGGATATTACGCTACTCATGGTCCGAACCTGTCTAAACCTCGTGTTGCTTGCACCTTCGAGTTACTGATCTCGGCGACACCCTACCTACAAATCTACTACCTCGGGGGTATCCCTCGGTAGGCTTGGCGGTAAAATACCGATAGTGGCATCGGGATAAGTTTTTACCAACCGACATGCTTACACTACTGAACGATAGTCAGGATGGCCACAGGATAAATACCTAACATCTACTTACTTTTGCTGACCGACAGATCGAGGTGGTGTATATCTTTAGTGACCAGCAATCCAACGAGATCCGTTCATATGAACACAATCTATAGATGTTACTGATCAACATGTAATTGCCCCACAACATTGTCAGTGCATAAACATTCATCACAAGATACATCAACAAGGAACATTGACATCGATTCATTCCAACGAGCATATATTAACATTAATATCAAGTCATCCATAGATGAGTTAGTCCAACGTAACTTCACATTGGACATAAGAAAACTACAAACTGACCTAGATCACTGCCTTAGTTTCATATGAGCAAGCAATCCATATTTCTCTACGTCTGGCATTTGTAACCAAAACACATCAAGTTTCCATATGAGCATTTGTAACCTACGTCTACCATTTGTAATAAAAATATCACAATTTACTACAACCAAGCTCGCACCATTAAGGTTCTATGCAAAAGATTTCATCTCTAGTTAGTCCAAACAATAAACACATAATCTTTCATAATACTTTGATCAGCTTGTGAGCGTCTTCATCAAGCATTCTGCCTAGCACTTCTCCCTGAACTGCCTGAAAGTCAATATGAACATGGAATCAGTGATAATTTTCAGCGAAGTTTCAGAAAAGGAAATGGCATACAAAACCTCAAAATTATGCTAGTGCTATATTACCAGATGGCAAAAAAAGCTATCTGGTTTGGATCAAGTACAAGCATGTCAATGCAAATACAAAATACAAGTGATCTTCGTTGTTATTCATAAGGGCAGCACTTATCGCCGCACACTACAGTTTTGTTTTTTCACTTACTAGGCAAATATGCCCGTGCATTGCTACGGACAAAGACTATAAATATTGGATACATATAGTTGCCATTGCATTAATTTGTTGGGGTCTACGTGATCTGGTCGTGGACGGAAGGCTAGATCCACTCGCATACGGAATGGACCAAGGCCCACCTGTCGATGATAGAAGTTGGACCAAATCAAAAATTAAGGTGGAAACGTTACATGCTTTTAGAAATAGGTAAAGATGTATATGTACTGATGTACACAAGCATCATATAAGCAACGCAGTATGTGGGCAGATCAAAAAGTTACTATTCAGTTCATATGCTGACCTATTCAAACGTACAATTTCACATCGATGCCATGAACAGAAGTAGGACATTGCTTCAGGTGACTAGGTTATTTGTTCCTTCAGCTAACAACTTCTATCTCAGTTACGAGGCCAACTGCTGCGAGTATGTAAGTGTCCACAAAATTTACAAATGCTCCATGTAGTTTTTCTGCAATTCATACAACTACTGCAGACAATACAGAAAAAAAATTGATAACTAGTTTCTCCTGAAAGAGTGACACATAAATAACTATTGCCTAAGTGATAAAACAAACAGAAGCAACATATGAACGCACTATGATGCAGTTTTCTAACATACAAAAAAAACAATGCACAATCAATGCAATGGAGTGATCTCCTAGGCCTCTCACAAGCAGAAAGCAAGTATGGCACAAGCACTTCATATTCTGAATTTATGTAAACAGTAGCAATCTATACATGATTGTCACACTACGACTTCATATTCAGCCATTTTAACCAAATCATGAAAAAGGCCATGTGTACAGAGCAACGTACCTTGAATCGCCTGGCAAGTTCATTAGCAAGAAAGATGTTTGCAAGCTTTGACTACCCATATGCTTCAAATCTGCTATACCTGTACAACACAAACTCTGACTGCATCTCAATTCCATCTTTTTAAACTAATAGCACATATTAAGATTATTTATGCCTAGATTGCTGAACTTATTCCAATTCTAGAGCACATTGAACTATACAAATAGCTGACCAATGACCACTGCAGCAGTTCAAATCAGATCACAACATGTTAAATTATACAGTGAATATTAGCTCAGAGTACAAAAAACTGATTCTAATAAGCAGAAACAGAATAAAAACAAATGTTACCAGGATATATTGCCTCCTTTGGTCAGGTCATCTCAAGATGTCTGCTTCCTTCCGTCGTTGAATCTCCTATCAACCAAGGAAAGAGACATTAGCTAGTCAAAATGCGTACCATATGTAGAGTAGAGCACTATCAAGCTCAAGTTCAGCTTCAGTCATATTTTTCGCAGGTCAGTACTAGCATCTCACTACCAGGCTGAGCCTTTTTCCTGACGGCTAAAAACCGTCAGGAATGACCCGAAAACCGTCGGGAATGAGACTCCTGTCGTCCCGGAAGCCGACAGGACTTCGCCGACAGGAGCTGCTGGTCAGGAAAGGTTCATCTTCCCTGTCTGCTAGCCGACAAGAAATAAACCCTGTCGGCTGTTCCCGATGGTTCAAGGTTGACCAGTCAATGGCATGCGATGACCCCTTTTGCCGTCAGGGATTCAAAACCGACAGGAATGGATCAATTTTTCCTATGCACATGCACCGACAGGAAAATTTTCTATTTAATATAATGCAACCATTAATCTAGCAATTATATAGCTGATTGATGCACTCAGAAGGCATAGTTAATCAACATATATGTATCTAACTCATTATCCATAAAAAAATATGTTATTCATCACAATTCAGATGTCTTTTTGCAGAAGATGTACAGAACTAACATAATGGTAAGTATCCACAAAGCTGCATCAATACATGTCTATGCACACAGATCAAACTAGCAGAACATAAAACACATGTGAGGATGATATAATACAATGCAATCAACACAAATGCTTAAAGCTTTTACCATTGTAGCAGACAGTGCTGGTATTCCAACAACCAGATATGGAGGAGCCCTGCAAAAAAGGAAGATAGTATATAGTCAGCACATCTTTGCGACAAAAAAAAACAATGTGTGTAGTTTCTAGTCCGTAGAGCACATCATTATGTCAAGACAAAAACAATAGTGTAGTCTCTAGAGCATACTGAATAGAAGAAAACTATTTATTTCTTGGACTGTGCCCCCTTGTTGACGCAAAAATCGTGCAGCGATCTTCACGTACTAGCACACTGAACCTGAACCAAAGGCGTGCCAGTCAATCTGACCTACTGATTGACAAGGAAACGAGAGGTTAAATTCGGGAGCGAAATGGCTGGTGTGCTGATTCTCTCCGATAGGTTGTATCGGCAAGGCTGCCGATGCAGATGAAGATAAACAGCTATGGAAGCCGATTGTGATGATGCAAGCAATGTAAAAAGCTACTAAAATGTAACCTAAACAGAGCTCGATGAACACTACTCGAAACAGATCTAAATCGGCTGTGAGATAGTATATTTTGATAGATCCGATCTAGCTGATAGAAGCTATTTCAAGCCGGATAAATTGGTGATAAAAACTACAACTACAAGATTTAAACTAAAACTTGCAGATCTAGCAGATATCGATAAATTGTGAATAAATCTAGATGGAGCGACAGCGATACGCCTGAAGTTAAAGCCTAGAAAATATTCGGTAAACGAGGAACTCACCAGCAAGCCGGAGATCGAAGCGATGCAGCCCTGCTAGCTCGAAAGAACTCGTGGAGAAAGAAAAAAAGGATCGACGAAGTCGCCGGGTATGAAAAGTAGATTGTGAAAAAAGTAGGGTTTTGTTTATGTTGGTGTGTACAAACTTTCTAGACCACGCAGGGTCGCTATTTATATCCTAGGATACACACTCCTTGTCGATCACGACAAACACAAAACTTGACGCTAAAGAAATAAATTTCCTAAACAATCTTATTGACCCATGCAAGAGTCGGACTTGACACAAAACCCTAATCGACTACCAAACGCCTCTGGCCCAATACGGCCCAATCGGCAGTAATGTCCAATCGGCAATCGGCTGAACCTCCGATCGGCAACGCATCCGGCCCAATACGACCCAATCGGTAGTAATATCCAATCGGCAATCAGTTGAACCTCCGATCGGCAATCGGCTGACCATTTTGTGCAAAATCGGCCAAACCTCCAATCGGCAATCGGTCGCACCCCTTTATGCAAAATCGGCCAGACCTCCAATCAGCAACTCCATCGGCGGATCCTCTTTTATCTCCTCTCACTCATCTAACTCAACTAATTTTCCTTCTTTACTCCATGGAAGGCCTTCCTACCTCTTTCCGACGCCGATCTTGACATGTGCCAAAAAATGGTGTCAACACCCCTTCCACCAATCTACATGGTTTAATAGCTGATATTGAGACATATAGTTTTGTAAAGGCTTTACTGTTGGCCCAAATAGATTTTTCATTTCACTCAAAGAGGCCCAAAGGGCATTCTTGATACATATATAGACTCCAAACAGCATGTTCTAGGGAATATGCTACTAGACTCTCAAGACACCGATACAAGCATATTCACTATAGCATGACACAAAGACCTAAATAGAAAAGTGGTGCTTTAACATGGGCACCAGCCTTCTTCTATCAATTCTCGCGACGCCCAAGTCTTGTGCGCGACGCCCAAGTCTTGTGGAATCTTCTAAGGGATCTTGATCATCCCAATCCTGGAACACAGCTCCTGAAACTTGACTCTCCCAAGGGATTTGGTGAGGAAGTCAGCAAGCTGGTCTTGCGTTCTTATGTAGTTGGCCTTGACGCTCCCATCCTCCAAGCAGCCCCTTATGAAGTGATACTTCACCCTGATGTGCATGCTGCGCTCATGGAAGACGGGGTTCTTCGCCAGGGCCACAGCTGACTTGCTGTCCACCCGGAGCTCCACTGCTTTGGCATCTCTACCGAGGGGATCACCAAGCAGTCGAGCTAGCCAGATCGCCTGCGTCGAAGCGGAAGTAGCGGCGATTTACTCTGCCTCACAGCTGGACAGAGCCACCACATGTTGCATGATCGACCGCCAGCTGACCAGACACTTGCTGAGGAAGAACATCGTCCCGCTCGTGCTCTTGCTCGTGTCGATGTCACCGGCGTGGTCGCTGTCGCTATAGCCGATGAAGTGTGCCGCGTCGGAACACCGTGGGTAGTGCAAGCCGTAGTTGAGGGTGCCTGCGATGTAGCAGATGACCCTCTTGATGGCTTGCAAATGCTCCACCGTTGGTCGCTGCATGCACCGACTGATGTAGCCAACGGTGAACGCCAAGTCCGGCCGCGTGTGGGTGAGGTAGCATAGGCTCCCCACAAGGCGCCGATACTTCGTGCTATCGACCTCCTCCGCGGTGTTGTTGCAGCTCAGCTTCAGCCTCTCCTCCATCAAAGTGAGAGAGAGGTTGCGATTGGTGAGCCCACCTAGCTCAACAATGTGCTTAGCGTAGGAAGTCTGTCGGAGACTGATGCCGGAGTTGTCCTAGTGTACCTGGATCCCCAAGTAGAAGGAGAGGGGCCGTAGGTCACTCATCTGGAAGGCAGCCTTCATCTACTCCTTAAATACCTCCACCTCGTCGTCCTTGGTGCCGGTGATCACCAAGTCATCGATGTAGACGCCCACCAGTAGGGCATTGCCACCCTTGCCCGCCGGTAGACGGCCGCTTCATGCGGGCTTTGCACGAACCCCATGGACCTGAGAGTGGTGTCAAGCTTGGCGTTCCACGCCCGCGGTGCCTACCGCAAGCCGTAGAGGGCTTTGCGCAAACGAACGACCTTGCCCTCCTTGTCGGGATGACGAAACCCGGCGGTTGGTGAACATAGACCTCCTCCTTCAAGTCACCGTTGAGAAAGGCAGTCTTGAAATCCATGTAGTGGACACGCCAGCCCTCCTGGGCTGCTAGCGCGAGGAGGATACGCACGGACTCCATCCATGAGACGGGTGTGAAGGCGTCGTTGAAATCGACTCCCTCCTGCTGCGCGAACCCGCGTGCAAACAGTCGGGCCTTGTGCTTGACGATCGTACCGGCTTCATCTTTCTTCTGCTTGAGGGTGATCGCGCAGTGACCGGCTGAGAGATCAACCAGCTCCCATGTCTGGTTCCTCTCAGCGGGATCCATCTCCAGCTGCATCATGGCGCACCAGGCTGCGTGTCCGTTCACCTCAGCAAAGGAACGCGGCTCGCCGCTGTTGTGCGCCAGGTGCAGGTCCGCCTCCAAGATGTGCGGTGCCAGCCCGGCGCCAGCTGCTCGGCGAGGATGTTCTCCATGGTGCGGTACCATAGAGGCTCGCCATCGTGGAACGCGTCGACGCAGTCCTCGTAGTTGTAGAGTGGCTGACGAACTCCACCGAGCGATGCTCATCGCAGACCTAAGCTGGTGGTGCCAAGCCTGGAGAAGTGGGTGTCGGCGTAGGTGTACGGGGCTTCAGCATAGACGTACGAGGCGTCGGTGTAGGAGAACAGGGTGTGGCCGGCGGTGTCGGTGGAGGAGGATTCACCAGAACTTGTGGTGATCTCGGAGCTGGGGCAGGCACGCTCGGTTAAGGAGAGCTGCCAACTCCCCCGGCTCCCTCGAAGTGGACGTACTCAATGACGAAGTCGCTGATCGTCGAAGTCAAGCCGTCGCCCACCACCTTGTACCATGCCCAGCCTCACCCCTTATCAAACATAACGTCGCACGCGATGCGCACACGCTGTGTCATAGGGTCGAGGATGCGGTAGGCCTTCATGCCATCTGCGTAGCCGATGAAGGCCCCTGGAGTGCTCCTGTCGTCAAACTTGCCAACATGGCTAAGCTCCTTGACGAACGCGACACAACCGAAGACACGGAGGTAGCTGACCGCTAACGTGCGGTCGTGCCACACCTTGTATGGTGTCTTGCCGTCCAGTGCCTTGGTAGGCGAGCGGTTGAGCAGGTGAACGGCGCTCATCACCACCTCACCCCAGTAGATGGTCGGCATCCCCCTCTGCTTGAGGAGAGCACGAGCGGTGGCCACCACCGTCTGGTTGCATCGCTCGATGATGTCGTTCTGCTGCGGAGTGTACGGCGCGGAGTAGTGGCTCTGGATGCCCTCGTCGGCGCAGTACGCCACAAACTAAGCCTCCATGAACTTAGTTCACCGCCATTGTCCGTGCGCAGCCCACTGAGCATGTGGCCACACTCCTTCTCTGTAGCGGCTTGATGACGCTTGATGGCGTCGGAAGCAGCTGCCTTGGTGTCGACGAGGATCGCCCACATGTAGCAGGAGACGTAGTCAACGAGGAGGAGGAAGTAGCGCCGGCCTCCAGGAGTAGCCGGTGCGACGGCGCCGCAGAGGTCGTCGTGCACAAGCTTCAGTTTCTCCGTGGCGTGGAAGCTCGCCTGGTGCGGGAAGGGGAGGCACCGCTGCTTCGCCAGCACGCACGTGTCGCAGAACTACTCCACGTGGTCGATGTGCGGCATGCCCCGAGCTGCCGATACATGTATATTCTAGTGAATATGCTATAGCATGACACAAAGACTTAAATAGAAAAGTGATGCTTTAACATGGGCACCGGTCTTCTTCTATTATTTACAAGAATGCCTTGTAGTGTCACTTAAGCTATGCTCACAGCCCCCCACATTTCAATTTTCAGTTGAACCAATGCTTTACAGCATGTGTGGAACCTAACTAGCCAATAATCTGCATATCATCCAGAAGCAGAAAATCTGATTTGAGGTTGGGAGAGCAGATCTGAAAGGGAGGTTGGGAGGTAGAGAGGGCACCGTGCGGTGGTGGCGATGGTGGCGGCACAGTGAAGGAGAGGCCCCTAGGGCGCGAGCCTCTGGAGGCCGCTGGGGGCGGCGGCGACGCAGGCGTCCGGAGGCCCTTGAGGGCGGTGGCTCGGACGTCGTTGATATCCCTTGAGGCTGCAGCGCGGGCTTCGAGGAGGGCCCCGGGAAGGCGGCGCGGCCATCGGGGACAACCCTCGGGGTGGCGGCGCGGGGCTTCGGGGAGGAGACGAGGGAGGCGGCGCGGGTGTTAGGGAGGGCCCCAACGGCAGCGCAGACGTCTGGAAGGGCCCTGGGGGTGGCGGCGGGCGTGGAGGAGCCCTAGGGACATTCTTGGATTTAGCGAGAAGGGACATTCACCTCAGTATGAAAACCCAGCTGCTTTTCAGTCGAAGCCTCTCATCCACCTCCTACCCTATCGGTTTTTTTCCTACACCTACCCTTGTGCTAGCACACATGTCCTCCGACCTTGCACAACTAACCTCGGCCTGCAAAGAGAGGGGTGATGCCTATCCCTGCCAAGAACGCAAGAGCCTGCTAGATCCTTAATTGATCCCGTGTACTCCACGTGTCAATTTTAGATTGTCGAAATGCATTGAACCTCCAAAAAATCTTCAAGTCCACGGATATAGTCTGAACAGGTCAAAATACTTACTCCCTCTGTCTCAAAAAATAAATCATCCTAGAAATTCTAGAACAAATTAACAATAAGTTAAATAACCATGTTTGCCTCTATTTTTTTATCCATATTTGGCACTAATTTATTCTTGCATGCACATGCACTAAATAAGGTAAGATGACTTATTTTTTGGACAAATTTTGAATCTAGAATGACATATTTTTTGGGATGGAGGGAGTACAGCTATAACGATAAGGACGATTCATTGATATAAAGATTTACCATCATGAAAATAATACATGCTGATAATTCTTACAGAAATTTTATAAAGCAATACTGGGGTGAACGGGGCGGCAGCTATATATCACGCACGCTACAAGTCCATATTCCATCACATGAAAAGATGCATGTACATCCATATTCCATCACATGAAAAGATGCATGTACCCTGATGTAATAAATAGGCCCAGTATTATTAGGTCATAAAGTATTAGTAGTAAATTAAGGTCCACAGTCATCTATATATGTGGAAAGATATGCACCAGCTGTGTTAGGCTTGGTGGGGAAGCTTATACGTCTTGGTCTCCGCACCCACTGTGTTGTACTTGGTCTCTAACACATATGTGAATATGTGTAGGTATATTTCTTTTTCTCTTACTATTTTTTCTTTTGTTGCCCAGACTCCAAATGAGTTGAAACTTTTTTCTTTGTCTTTAATTTTTCTTTTATATTTCATTGCTAACAAATTTTATTTTCCTTTCTTTTTTCCTTGTGTATATATTATGTATTTCTTTTTCTTTTTCCTTTATAACATTCTAAAATTGTGTCTAGATATTCTTTCTTTGGATTGTAGTTCATATATTTATAAATTATATCATCCATTTTTTCTCTCGTATAATTAGATGTTAACATATCTATACTTAAATGTTTCTATAGTATAAAACTATTTGTACACATTTAAGAGTGAATCATGCTCAATATAACTAATTTGTTTGCATTGTAAACTTATTAGTTGGTATACGAAATATTTATTTTCTTTATGTAGATGCATTTATTCTACAAGTAAAAAATTTTATCTGCGTATAACTAATTTAGTCGCAGTGCCAAATTATTTGTTCATTTTGTAGACTAAATTGTTCGATAATGTTGACTTATTTGTTCGTGATATTCATTTTCTATTATTTTATTTGTACATTCAAATACTCATGATGTTTGATCTTTTGTTCTTAGTATATTATTATTTATACATCATATTTAGTCTTTTTGTTTGTACGAAATAATTATTTGTTGATGTTATTCAAATATTTGTTCCTAGTAGCCAAAATTAATTATTTAGTATTAAAGAAAATATTATGAAAATATAAGCAAGTATGGTCTTATTTTGAAGATTTTATCATAAGAAACATAATGGTACAATTAATATTTAATTTGGATCCTCGGTTTAGTACTTATATAGCTTTTTTAGTTCTAATTTTACATACACATGGATGACATCATCATATATGTCTTCTTTCATATGCATGCACTGGATCTCTCTCCTCTCCAGCTCACAACGTGGAAGAACAGCTGGCCCAGATAATAAAAATATATACAAAGCTCAATAAATAGTAGTTCGTGTGTACGACGCTTGAGATGATGAAGTAAGATATTATTGTCTAAAGTGATAGCTAGCCGCACCCGGTGAATGGAGCTCGGCCGCCTGTGGGTGGAGGCCTGCCCCCGGCGAATCGAGCTCGACCACCGGCAAATCGTGGCATGCAGAGGTGAACCGAGTTCTTCCCCAGTGATTGGTGGTCCGTACCTGGCGAATTGAGTGCCTTCGGCGGCGCACTGAGGTCCGGTGACACCGGATTGAGGTGCTGTGCGAGGCCTCAGAACCCATCGCTCCCCTTCCCGTTCGGGCGCTGCTCGTGTCAGCAGCACACAACACGGCAGAGGAGTGCTTCACCGCGTACAACACAATGGGACAGCAGAGCATCAGAGAAAGATAGGGGATCGGAGGTGGTCATTCGACAGTGCACGGTGAGCACATGAATTTTGAGGAAACTGGGATGCAATGGGAGCATAGCAAGGAAGCACAGTAAAAACTTTCATCAGCTTTGTTACTGAACTTTATTAGTTTGGAGAATCCTGCCTGAATATCTGATGGCGGTGAACTGGTGATGGCATTCATACTGTGTTGAAACTGAAACTGCTAGGATACATGCTTGAGTAACATACCCACAGTAAGCTCCTGCAACTTGCAAGAGTCAAAAAGCACTGGGTATAGCCTGAACTTCATCTCAGAGCTGAAGCTATTTTTTTTTTCGGGAAACATGTGTTTCAGTGTGCTTGAAGACTATGCAGACCAGTTAAGCAGCATCAGAAAGTTATGAAGGAGAAGCACCATTTTGTGTGAACTCGATATTTGCTCGATCAGTTGGTCCTACCTTCATAACTTAACAGTGAATTATACTAATCCCTCAACAACCTAAAAATATAATTTTTATCTTTTTGTAGTTTCAAGAATTCTGTTACCTAGACTATTTAGTTTCTGTGCAGCTCTTTTGATTTACCCCAGAGGAAAATGTAGAGCCCCGTTATTATGGTTACTGCACCAAGGAGGCTGCACATTCAGAAAGGGGACAAATTCAATCAATAGTTAGATATGGCCATGAGAAATTGAAAGCAGCTAGATAGTCGAGAGCGCTACAGCAAGAGGTAGAAACAGCTAACCTTCCAATGGTAATTGCATCCCCTAAAAATATGGAGCCCAAAACAGTAGTGAAGACAGTTATCAATGGGATAAACATTGGTTGGTACACTGGGCCTCGCTTGGTAACGGCCCATGACTCCAGATTGTATCTCACTGCTGTTGCCAGTACCCCCTGCATCATAGTAGGTGTTTATGTTTGTTTTCATATTAACTTCATCAAGAACGAATGAGACATTCAGTCAAAAGAAAAGAACAAATGAGCACATAGCACATTTTTTGTAAAATGCATCAGTCTCCAACCCTGTATCTGCTCATGTTTAAGAGATGCATCGGTTTTCATTCCAGTGTTCATTTCTCCCTAAAAAGCGCCCAATGATGTTGTAAAACGAATTGTTGTTCTTGTTTGTAACCATATATTTTTAACTTCAGTTTTGCAGGGTTCAAGTCCAGCACAAAATTTATTTGTTTTCTTTCACGAACAGAAGCAGTACAGCTCATAGTTGCAAATTGAGTTTTATAATTTACAGAACCTAGTGGCTTTTACCGTGTACACAATGGTCAGAAGTTGTAGATCCCATCCAAGCTTCCAGGTATTCCTATCTCTTCTTAGTATTATTCCAATTAGTGTTGTCTGAAGTCCTCCAAGAAAGCATGTCGCCATGGATGACCAATACTTATGTGGATACACTTTATTGACCATTGACTGCAACGAGACAAGATCGTATTAGAACTTCAATGGCTTACATTGTGGACACTTAGCTGGACTTGGACAAGGGTCACGAAAGTGCATGATTACCTGAATCGGGTACCAGCATGCAAAGGTGAGGCTGCTCCCTAGCAAGAGGATTGTTCCTCTTACAAGATGGTTTGCAGCATGTTCCTGCTTGTATGAGTGTAAAATGGAACCCCAAAGATGCAGAGTCTTGCCCTTGTAAAAGCAAAGGAACATTGTACCTCCTACAGCAAGCAGGATGCCTGCAACCTTCAGTGATCCGGTCACAGTCCTGAATCGCAATTTCTCCATTCTAACATTGAAACAAAAATATGTGTTTTGATGAGATGAATTCTAATACTTGCTTCAACAATTGAAATATACTACTTCAACAATTGAATTCTAATACTTGCTTCAACAAAAATATGAATTCTTTTAGTGGCATGGGAGCTTTGGAAGGAGCATAATGCACGAACGTTCCAGCAAAAGGAACAGACAACTACGTATATACTACTCAAAATTAAGGAGGAAGCCCGAGCATGGGGCCTGGCAGGGGCAAAGCGCCTCGTTTCGCTGATTACTGGTGCTTGAGCACCTTCACAGATACTGTGTATAGCTCTTTTCTTTTATTGACCTGTATTCGCTCCGCTGAGAGCGTTTACTTGCAATCTCCTTCTTTACTAATAGAAATGGCACAATCATGTGGCTGTTCGTTCAAAAAAAAACAATTGAAATAGACCAGAAAAGAAATACTTTTACAAGTTGTCCTCGTCACACTATGTAAAATCTGAAGTACATTATCCAGACTGATACAAAAATAGAACAGTTCTTACCTGAAAACTATGGATAGAATGAAGGTGATGAGAGGAACTATGTTTTGGAAGATGGCAGCATAGGATGGCGTAGTATCCCGAAGACCATAGTAGTTTAAGCACGTTGGCACCGCATACCTGCATTGCACAAACTATGACTCACCTGGCCTTACTAATTAATAGTTACAAGTTTACAGTATGTTGCAAGTCAATTGCTACAGAATCAACATCATGTTAAAAGCAATTAAAAATATGAACCTATTGATACATTCATAATGTGAACAGACAGAAGATACTTCATTATGCAAATCTACAATTTGTTTTTTCTTGTCCCCAATCTAATACTCAAAAAGTTACTGATAATAAATAATCCAAAAGTTCAAAATGTGTATGTCCAAAACCACAGTATTTATTCTGTCTGAAGAAAGTGATGTGAATAATCTTCTTTCAAAAAAAAAGTGAGCATTTTGTTCTGTATCGATAGTAACAAATTATAGAAATTGGTAATATCTAAGAAACTTCAGCCGTATATCCGTAGGGTTCACAACCATAGAAATATTTTCCCCCTACAGATGAACATTCTGAAAAAAAATGAAAAAGAATATGTTTCGATGAATCATGTAGCCATTGTTTAACTTCACCGGATATATCCTTATGCTGATTGTTTTAATGATCTTTCATATGCAAAATAACTATCTGCATGTGAATATGTGCAGAGTTGGACTTTGGATGTGATAGCTAGCTAGCTATCATGGCCCTAGCTTGGGCATATTGTGATTTTTGTTAAAGTTAAAATATAGTCAATCGGACTAACACATTTATCAAGAATATATGTGAAGAGATCTCATGGGTCCAATACATGAATAGCCATTATAACAGAGACAAATATTGGATTTAATTCGACAACTCCTGCTGAAATTGTCAACACTAAATGGTCCGACACCATCAGGTGTATAAGTGAAGAAAGCAAACACCAGATATTCTAGTGATGAAGAGTGTGAGCACCGGATGCTTCACTTGAGCATTATGTTGGAATGTGATCTACACAGTTAAGGAAAGAAAAATGAGTTAAGGAAAAAAGATATAAGGAAGGCATTTAAACCAACTAAAACTTCATTAAGGAAATTAATTGGGCTATAATCGGTGGGCCCAGATTACTTTCCATCCTAAGGACAAGGCCCTGCACACACAGTGCTATAAATACTGAGGGATGGCTTACCATTTCATTCATCTGAAAAATCCTAATCACGTTTAGCCACTTGAATCTGATTGCTAGGTGCGCTGGAGGGGAGCAGAAGCTCTTGCACTCCTCCAGGACAGTGCCGTTGGCACCTGGAGGGACGTTGCTACCCTGCGACCTCAGCTGCACCAACGAGATCGACTACTACGACTATAGTAGAGGCTTCCATGGCAGGCGTCAACTCTGGTATAAAGAACTACCTCTGTTTTCCGCATTAGATTGATCTGCCATGAACTAGGTTATGCAAAGATCATGTGGTTTAAGAGTTGTTCATGTTAATAGGCTATTCTAACACATTAGTCATAAAGGTTGAAGTTGGAGTCTCGAATGAATTATAATCAGCAGATGATTTAGTGAAGTCATCAAGATATGAATGCTGGATTATTGACGATGAAGTTCAAGTTGACGTGTACGTGATTGGACACACGAGATGCCTCACAGAAGAATGAATAGTTTGGTGCTCTGCTTCATTACTTGGAGCATTTTTAGTGCACACATTTGAATTCCACCAAGCCAAATTAGTCACTCAACTTTCACTATTCATCCTCTGACACAAGCCTCATCTATTATCACTGGACCATCTAGTGTGTAGAAAACACCAAGACTTTGATCATATTTGTCAGTGTTTTGTACACCGGCTAGTACAAATACATCATGATTCTCCGTACCTCAATGGGTAACATTTAGGACACAAGGATTTATATTGGTTCGGACGAATGCCCTACGCAATGTTGCCGTAAACGGCCGTGTAGCCCGTGTACGTACCGTGTACACGCTACTCGACAAGCTACCGTGCAGTTTACGGCCTAAACGGTGATTACACGGTCCAACCGTTTACACGATAAAAAATAGGGCTACACGGCCTACACGGTGTAAAGAAATGGCAACTACACGGTTTTACACAACAAGTAGACCGTTTAAACAACATTTAGGCTATAGAGAAGTATCAATTATGCCTTATTATTTAAACGGCATGACATTTGTTATTTGTAAATTGTGATTTGTCACATAACATAAGAATGATCAACTGATAAGGAGCATATGATTACATATTTGGTCTATTTAACAGTTAAGCTTGGTAATCTATAATGTTTGGTTGATAAAATATTAGTTTTTCGAATTTCACTTGCATAAATATATGAATTTTATTTCTACCGTACAGACCATGTAGCCTATGTATACACCGTTTACACGACGTGTACACGGCCTACTCGCCACTCGAGGGGTGACCGACGACTACCGTTTAGCGTTTAGGTGAACACTGGCCCTACATCAGTGTGAGTGTTTG
Source organism: Panicum miliaceum (assembly GCA_032594955.1). Classification (NCBI taxonomy): domain Eukaryota; kingdom Viridiplantae; phylum Streptophyta; class Magnoliopsida; order Poales; family Poaceae; genus Panicum; species Panicum miliaceum. Next base: position 7,043,389 of record CM064072.1, read on the forward strand.
TTCTTGTTTCTTGTGTTTGAGTGTTGGGTCCTTACAACGGGGTGCTTGCAAGCATGCGAATGCGTGGTGTGTATGTATGAGAGTCGAGAGAGAGAGAGAGAGAGAAAAGAAAGCCCAGCTCCACTTTTATAGGCCCGAGGCCGGGCTATAGCGAGAGAAAGGGGTGCCTCATCCCTTGGGGTTGACATCCTAGGGACGAGGTCGGGAACGCTACACGTGTCCTAGGCTAAAGTCCTGTCCATCGCGTCATGACATCGGGTGCCGAGCGACGAGTCAACCACAGTATCCGGCGTGGCTTCAGTCCTATCCGCTAACTACATGGCAAGACATGGCGCAGTCGTGGTCGTCGTACGGGCATCCTTGGTCAGCGGAGGCATGCTCGGCGGCCTTTGCGGTCGTGTTGGTGTGCCGTTAGCTGGTCGGATGGTCGGATTGGCCTCCTTCGGGCTAAGGTACTGCTCGATGGGCCCTAGTAGCGCGGTGCGCCTCTCCACCCTAGGCCTAGTGGCGGAGCGTAATGCAGTATACCACATCCCACCGATCTGATGGGGCGGGGGCCGGATGGCATGGGCGCTGGTCAGAGCGGGTCATGATGACCCGGCTGACCAGGGACGTGCGTGCTGAACCCTCGCTTTGTAGCCCGCGCCCCTATCTCTAGCTGTCAAGCCGGGCGCATGGGCTGGCATGCAGGTCACATCAGTATGGGTGCATTTAGTGTTCTCCACCGGTGCACCCTTCCCGCCTCCCCTCGGATCAGGAGGTCGGGGTCGGTCTTCTCTGCAGAAGGGTGTTCTCCTTTTTGCTCCTCCGTTGCGGGTCGGGAGAGCGTCATGTGTCCCTCGCTTCTGACGTTGGGTCGGGAGTTAAGGGTTAGGGCTCCTTGTGCAGGCCTGGGTAGTCAGCGTGGTTTGGGCCATTTTACTAGTTGGGCTCCCGCCTTGTTGGGCTGCGCGGCCCGTCTGCATTGTGCGGGAACTCCTTTCTTGGGGGTACACGTGGTACGTACCCCCGTCAACATTCTTCTCTGTGTAATGCCACGGTTCGGTGGGGATGCCCAATGGATAGTTGTTAACTTATGCACACCGGATTGTCCAGCGAGTGTGAGTGTAAATCGGTATCTTCGAGTCATCCGGCACTCATTGTGAACTTAAGCTACTAGCGCTACAATGACTAGTTTGAGTAGAGCCTATAAATACCACCTCACTTGGTAATTTGAGGTTGCTAGTGTCTAGAGGAAGCTACACAAAGTTGAACCCACAAAAGTTCATGAAGTGATCACCCAAGACATATAGCACAAGATTCATTAATCATTAGTGCTAGGTTACTCCATAATGTTGCAAGGTAAAGCCACCTTTCTTCTTTGGTTAAGGTGTGCTCCACACTTGTAGTCATTGTATGCTAGCACCTTGAGGCCTTTGTATATCACCAGCACCTTGAGCTTTGGTGCCGCAAGTTTATTGAATCTCCAGCTTGGTATATGGAGCAGTGACAATTGTACAAAATGTGGAGGGCCTTCTATTGTGGCTCAAGCTTTGAAGTAAACAATGCATCAAATGAAATGAAGAGAGACTTGTAGTGAGACTAGTAGTGGCAAGTTGCTCATCGAGCTTGGTTGGTGGTGGTAATCCGGGTCTTGACATGGAGAGGCTTGATGGTCAGGAGCATCATTGCTAGATCACCAACATTGAATAGAGGTGGCAGTTTGCCCACTAGTACTATGGGACAAATCATTGTGCCGAGTTTGCGTCCCTCTTGCCTATCTCCTTATGTTTTCACACCATTTGCATATTACATGTAAAAGAATCATGATTGTTGGATGTTGAGATGGTTGATCATGTGCTAGTTGCTTGGTATAAATTTCTTTTTTGCTGTCACTATAATTTTTCTGCACAGTTTTTTAAAAAATTGTCACCGCAAGTTCATAGCTAAAACTGGCAGTGATAATGTATTATCAACACCAGTTGAAAACCAGCTCAACATTATCACCGCCGATCCATTCCAACCAACCCCCCCCCCCCAAAAAAAAAAAGAAAAAGAAAAAAAAGCCAGCGGTGAGGGGGGTGATGGTCCATCAACTAGTAGGGCAAGTTTCAGAGTAAAAACTGCATCAAAATAAAAAAGAAGAGAGGCTTGTAGTGAGACTTGCCTAGTGGCAGGAACATATCATCGCTAACTCCCTAACATTGACTAGAGGTGGCAGTTTGTTAACTAGTACCATGGGACAAATCCTTATGCCGAGTTTGCGCCCCTCTTGCTTACTTCCTTAAGTTTTCACATTGTTCACATATTATGTGTAAAAATATCGTGGCCGTTGGATATTGAGATAGTTGATTGTCTGGTACTTGCTTAGTATAAATTTTTTATCATCATTATAAATTTTTACATAGCTTTTAAAATGTTATCAACGTCGCAGCTCAAACCGGTGGTGATAATATAATTTCACCACCCGTTCAAAACTGAAGGTGATAATCAAGATTATCAACACTAATCCAAATCCAATGCCCCCATCCCTCCCCCAATTTGGCAGTGAAGGGGGGTTCAGATCGACAGTGATGGGGTCTGTTCAATAATGCAAGCTTTGAAGTAAAGACTGCAAAATGAAAAGAAGAGAGGTTTTTAGTGAGACTTGTCTAGTGGTGAGTTTCTCATTCAGCTTGGTTGGTGGTGATAATCCATTTCTTGACTGGGAGAGACTTGATGGTCATGAGCATATTATTGCTAGTTCACCAATATTAACTAGAGGTGCCAGTTTGCCCACTAGTACTGTGGGACAAATCCTTGTGCCGAGATTGCGCCCCTCTTGCTTACCTCCTTAAGTTTTGACATTGTTCACATATTACTTGTAAAAAAGTCGTGGCCATTGGATATTAAAATGGTTGATTGTTTGGTACTTGCTTGGTATAAATTTTTAATCATCATTATAAAATTTTTACATATCATTTAAAATGTTATAAATATCATAACTTAGACCGGCGGTGATAATATAATTTCACCACCGGTTTCAAAACTGATGGTGATAATCAAGATTATCAACACTGATCCAAATCCAATGCCCCCATCCCTCCCCCAAATTGCCAGTGAAGGGGGGCTTCAGACTGATGATGATGGGGTCTGTGCAATAGTGCAAGCTTCGAAGTAAAGACTGCAAAATGAAAAGAAGAGAGGCTTTTAGTGAGACTTGCCTAGGGGCGAGTTTCTCATCCATCTTGGTTGGTGGTGGTAATCCATGTCTTGACTGGGAGACTTGATGGTCATGAGCATATCATTGCTAGTTCACCAACATTAACTAGAGGTGCCAGTTTGCCCACTAGTACTGCGGGACAAGTCCTTGTGCCTAGTTTGCGCCCCTCTTGCTTACCTCCTTAAGTTTTCACATTGTTCACATATTACGTGTAAAACAATCGTGGTCGTTGGATATTAAGATGGTTGATTGTCTGGTACTTGCTTGGTGTAAATTTTTTATCATCGTTATAACTTTTTTACATATCTTTTAAAATGTTATCAACGTCGTAGCTCAAACCAACAGTGATAATATAATTTCACCACCTGTTCAAAACTGAAGGTGATAGTCAAGATTATCAACACTGGTGCCCCCCATCCCTCCCTCATATTGGCGGTGAAGGGGGGGCTTCAGACCAACGGTGAAGGGGTGTAACACCCTAAAACTTTAAAATTTAATGCAGTAGCATTTGCATTGTGCATTGATGCTGAACAGATGCATTAGGCATTTTGATTGTAGATGTGTGATCGTTGTTAGGGCTTCGTTTAAGTAATTCGAAGTGGTTTAAGCCCTTTTGGGCCCAATTCTTTCTATCTTTCTTTCTCTCCTCTTCCTTCTTTACTCAGCCAACTCAAAGTCTTGTCTACTGGGCCGAGCCCACCTCTGCAGCAGCAACAAATCGACACTCTCATCCTTATCCCGAGCACAACACCATCGCCACAACAACTCGCGAACCTGACGGTCATGTTTCACTCGCTCGTACGTGCTCACGACAGAGGCAGCTGTGATCTTTCTGTGCCCCTCTTGCCCTATAAAACGAGGTACCACTGCTCGCCCCTTCCACATCTGCACGAACTGCCTTCCTTCATCCTGGGTCGTCGCTGTTCTTCCTCTTGGCTCCAGCAAGTAGCCGCCGCCGCAAACTCTTTGTTCTTCATATGCGGCGCCGCTCTGGCCCTTTCTCATCTACATCCCACTCTTTCCTCATCATAGGACCGCCAGGAGGGACCGCCATCACTCGTCGTCACCTTTCCACGCTGGTACAGGAAGTTCTAGTTATAGCCCTATTCATCCCGAAATCAAACCGTGTCGTTGCAGGAGGTGAGATCCACATCTCGAGCATGTTCCATTTTGCTATTCCCTGCTAGTTTTCGTGCACCATAGGTTGTTCTAGGGTTGCCCGTGTGAGTATACAGAAGTTTTCCCATGGTGGTATAAGTTATGTTCCTAATCATGGGCATCCAGAGGAGGAAGAAAGGCCATGAACCATTGGATCTAAAACCTACAGCCCGGATTAGATCGGTTACTTACCCCTTCGTATGGACCCGATCCACCGTGGACTATAGTTCTAATTCTCCGGTCCATAAATCCCGTAGAATCAGTCCACAAAATGGTACCTACCACCTCATCATCGCTGACATCATCACCTTTAACTGGTCAACGCTGACTTATAATTCCTTTTTCATCTAATTATTTATTCTGATTCATTTTATTGCATCACGCTGACGTTATAATTAATATTTTTCATCCACGAAACAAATTCCAGATTTACCATAAATGTTCTTTTTTCAGTCCAGCCCCTATCGTTATTAGTTATTGCATCACAACTTTTCTATGTCATGCTAATATTGTCTTCTAGCCCCTGAATACCTTGATAATCAATGTTTCAACCCTAATCCTTGTCATTTGTCATGCAAGCACTTGATCTGTTACTATTTTGGGTCACCGTTCACGGTTTAGTGCGCCCCTTACAGCCTAGTCCCTGTTATCTGTACAGTTTCGCAGATAAGCCGATGTATCTTATAATGCTTAAATCTTTTTAATCATAGATCCGTTTTAAATGATTCTTGCGCTCACCCATTCGTAGTGACGAGTAGAACGCATTAATGTACTTCGTTCAGTGCTTTGAGAATGTTGGCGTTGACAGGGGCGAACATCAAGGATCCCCCAAAGTGCGGTATTTAGGGAGCTAATCACGGATTAGCCCTCCCAAACTGTGCATCTCGGCCTGACCGGGCAGCCACGCAGCCGCGGACAGCCCACCGGCTGAAGAAATGTCGAAAGCCTAGCATCAGGCCCAGACGTGGGGCGTGAGCCGCCTCGCCCGACCCCGAAGGCACGGGCTCCGCCTCGCCTGACCCCAAGGGCGCGGGCTCGGCCTCATCCGACCCCTATGGGAAGGGCTCCGCCTCGCCCGACCCTGAGTGTATGGACGCGGCCGTACCCGTCTCAAGGACGTGGGACCCTCAGGGTCCCGCGGGAGTGAAAGCTCACGTCAGAGGTCAAGCCTCTGATGCGAGAACAGGCGAGGGCACGCCTCAATGTGACCTCAGGAGGTGACAGGCCATCACGGCGAGCCCCCATCGCCCGCCGCGCCGGGGGTTAAACCGCAAAACGCGTTGGGGGCTCACGTCGCCCGTCTTGTTGAGGCGCATGTCACACGTCGCGCCAGGAAACGGCGGAGGGACACCCACGTCGTCATCTACAGGGCCAATGGGGCCCACATAAAGGGAAGGAGAGCAGCAGGATCCCGAGGACCGTCCTCTTTCTACTCCTTATCTCTCTCTCATGTATCCGACCCCTGCCCCTGGCTTATAAAAGGGAAGGGGAGGACCCCCGTAGGGGGAACCAAACTCTCAGACACTCTCGCACTCGCATAACACTTTGCCACCAGAGACTTGCGAGCCCGTTCACTTTCTCAACCATTTGTAACCCCTACTGCAAATCAGTGCAAGAACATAAGCAGCTTGAACTGGATGTAGGGACGTTCTGCCCGAACCAGTATAAACCCTTGTGTCTTCCTTGCAAACCATCCAATCCAGACGCGCAAGCACAAATTTACTAGTCGGCGGTCTAAAACACCAACAGTTGGCGCGCCAAGTAGGGGCCTTTTGCGTGTCTCGTCGATTCCACCAGGTTGCGGATGGCCAACCACGCCGGAGGATGGGCCCTGGGCGCGATCGTACATTTCGGGAGCCTGGACTTCATCGCCATCGAGGAGGGAGGGCTGGAGCAAGTTCGTAATTCCGTCCCACCCCTTTGCACCTTCAACCTCGACTCCATCATCGAGGCCCTCGAGGAGTTGCAGCTGCGCACACTGGAGGCCCGCGCCTTCGGAAGCAGCCGACCCCTCGATTCCGACCACAAAGGGCAGCAGCGCCAGCTTAGCACCTTCTTGGGGCCCCGACCGACCCAGGATCACTTGCGTTGCGTCCTCTTCTCGCTTGCCAACCTCATGGCGTAGCTCTCCGGAGGAGAACCGCTCTCCCCAAAATTCTCTGTCGGGAACGTCCCGACAACATTTTCGTTCGACTTCCGCAACGCCACGGAGGCCATGCGCTGCGTCGCAGCGCCGCACATTTGCATGTCTCCCATGGACAATGAGTTCATGGGGATGACAGACCACGCCTCCGACCAATTTGCGTGGACATCCGAGGCTCAGGAGGCACTCGATAAACTCAAGGAGCTCCTGACGAAGGCCCCATTTCTGATTCCGCCAATTGACAGGGAGCCACTCATGTTCTACATCGCGGCCACCATGCAGGTGGTCAGTGTCGCCCTGGTTGTGGCATAGGACGAAGAGGGACATGCCCTCAAGGTGCAATGCCCCATGTACTTCACTAGCGAGGTCTTGACGGACACCTAGACTCGTTACCCCCAAATCCGGAAGCTCTCGTACACCATTCTGATCGCTAAAAGGAAGCTACACCGCTACTTCGAGTCGCATCCGGTGACGGTGGTCACATCATTCCCTCTCGGCAAGGTTGCTCGGACCTCGGATGCCACCGGAAGGATCGCGAAGTGGGCGCTCGAGCTGATGGGCCAAGGGATTTCGGACGCCCCTCGGACAGCCACCAAATCCTAGATGATGCCTGACTTCATCGTAGAATTGACCGGGATCCAGATGCCACCAGTGGCCGTCGACGAAGAGTGTTGGACGATGTACTTTGATGGGTCGCTGAGCAAGAAAGGCGCCAGCATGGGGCTTGTCTTCGTCTCTCCCCTCAGCGTACGTAGGAGGTATGTGGTTCGTAATCATTTTCCCGCCTCTAATAACGTGGCCGAGTATGAAGCGCTCATCAACGGCCTGCATATCGCCATCGAACTGGGCATCCGACGGCTCGAGATCCGAGGTGACTCACAACAAGTCGTTGATCAGGTCATGAAAGAATCCAGATGCTGCAGTGCCAAGATGGCTGCATATTGCCAAGAGATCCGCCAGCTGGAGAACAGGTTCGACGGCCTTGAACTCAACCATATCTCGAGATGGCTTAGCGAAGCGGCCGGCATGTTGGTGAAAATGGCGTCCGGTCGGGAGCCCGTCCTGACTGGCATCTTTGCTAGTGACCAGTACGAACCCTCGGTCCGTTATGAGGAGCCAGGGCAGGTCAGCGACGAGCCGCGTGCCCCAGGCTCGGGGGCTCACCAGCCGCTGACTCCTTCTGACCCCGAAGTGTCAGACCCGGGGCCATAGGACTGCGCACATGGCATAGATCTTATAGGATAAGGGGTGGGACATGGCTCACGCCCTACACCAATTGTAACTACTCGTACTGTAGTAGAACTACTCGAGTAGTAGTAGTACTAGTCGGAATAGAAGGAAACTACCCGAGTAGTACACGGGTAGGACTCCTGAGCTCGTATCTAGCTAAGATTTTCATGTAACCCTGTCCCCCAGACTATATAAGGGCAGATAGGGACCCTCCTCAAACAGGACCATGAGGGACAACCCGTGCCTCATGTAGGAGATCACCCCGATCAACACCTAAGGCAATACAAACCACACACATGACGTAGGGTATTACGCTCTTGGTGGCCAGAACTTGTCTAAACTTTGTGTTCTTTGCACCTTCGAGTTCCTAATCTCGGCGACACCCTACCTACAAACTCACCACCTCGAGGGTATCCCTCAATGGGCGTGGCGGTAAAACACTGACAGTTGGCGCGCCAGGTAGGGGTGTTCATCGAGCATCCACCGGAGAACTCGATGGCATCTTTCTGCTTCACCAGCACCGTGCTCGATGAGGGCACAACTTTCATCTTCGGCTCTTGGATCTGCGTCACCGACGGCTTGGGTGGCTTCAACGGCCACCTAGCCGACTCTAGGAAGTCGGAGGCCTCTACACCAACTCAAAACAGGGACCTCTGCAAGTTTGTCGACAGCCTCAACGAGTTGCTGCTCCCCGATCACATCGGGGAGATCGAGACGACATCCGGTTTTGACATGACTTCAACTTACGTTGTTCCAGGACTACTCGGATCAGATTCAAACCGATTTGAGAAGGCTACACAGTCCAAGTCCCTCTCCGACTTGGAGGAGGACTTGGATCGTCTTCTCAAGATTGGAGACGAGGGAGCCACCGCTTGTCGGGGGACTCCGTTTTTGACAACTACTCGGACTTCGACGAAAAGTACTCGTTAGCTAGTACTATGCCTTCAAGTTGGATCTTGGGAGAACTTGGGGACAAGGGAGCCACCGCCTGTCGGGAGGCCCCTGTTCTCGACAACCACTCAGAACCAAATCATGATCCCGAATCTTTTTCGGGTAATCACCTAGGTTTGACCATAATGTCTACGCCGCAAGGCCATTTCGTGTACTGGAAGGGCTTAGAGCCCTCTGAACTACTTGACTACGACTCCCACCTTGTGGCCTTCACGCAGGAACTACCTTTTTAGGAAGACAAAGGTATCGCAGATTGCATTACTCTAGCAGAATCCACCCTTCGGTGTTTCAACCCCAGGGAGCCGGAATATTTTGACTACTCCGCTCAACTTCAGCTCGCATCACAACATCGACGCGCTGAAGCGATGACCTCGACTACTCGGCTCGCACCGCAGTTACGACTGCTTTGACAAATCGGCAACGCCAACCGGCCAACGACTACTCCGACTACTTGTCTCGGCAAGAAAACTAGTCAGGAGTGGGTTTCACACCATCAAGAACTAGTCGGAATCGACTCCGACTAATCGGCTTTATCATCAAGCCGTCGCACCTCCATCAACGACCGCTGCGGCTTCATCGACAATCGTCCACGAATCAAGCTAAGTCACTTATACCTTTTTGCGCAACGCGCATTTTCTTCACCAGGCCATGTCATACCTCTTCCCGATTGCCTGCACGGTCCGCCTTGCAACACGAGTGGTCGGGTTACACCTTATAAGTGCGCTCCATGAGTGTTCTCTTTTTTCGAGCAGCGCCGACTGCTCTAGTTTTCTCTTTACGGTTGGTACAATGCCCGGGTAGCACACGCTTTAATCCGTGAAACCTCGACTCTTCTGTACACCTATGCTCCTACGTGTGCATGCGGCCACGCTCCCTAAGCTATGGTCTATGGCTATCAGGGATCAGGTGCCTAAACGTAATAGGCTACCTACCCGAAGAAATTATGTGACCCAACAAGAGCAAAACGCGAAAAATTTTACATGCATTTTACAATGCTGGGATTTGCTCCCAACGCGATATCATATATATCAGTTACAATATGCTTTTATGTTTACCTTGCAGGGGACCTGACCTAGACCATGCCGTTGGGCGAGTCGAATTCAATTCTGACTAGTTGGCTTCATCAACAATCGCCAACGACTAATTCGACTTCGCGGGAACGCTCGGCTACACGTCGCCGACTACAACGACTACTCGGCAAAACTTCAGCTTGCATCGCTTACTACGTCGACTACTCAGAACGACTCCTACTGGGGCTGTCGACACACTGATCCCTTGACTGCAGTTAGTCGGATTCGACTCTGACTAGTTGGGTTCATCAACAACCATCGGTGACTACTTCGACTACTCGACATCGTGAAGAATGCTCAGCGACACGCTAACGACTACTTTGACTACTCGTCTCGCCTACAAAACTAGTCAGAAATGACTACGCTTGGCGACACGCTGGCGACTACTTCGACTACTCATCTCACCTACAAAACTAGTCGGAAACTGTAACACCCAAAATTATTACTTCTAAAATTTCTAAAAGTATTTTCATAAAAATCATAAAATTAAAATTGTGCATGCATCTTTCTTCTCCTATTCCTTCTTCCAGCCAGCCCAATTCCTTTATGTTTCCTCTTTTTCTTTTTCCGCGGTCAACTCAGTGGCCGATTTCCTCACCCGACCCTTGCTTCCACCGACAGCTAGGACCCACCTGTCGGCGCCTTCTTCTTCTTCTTTCTTCTTTCCTTACCCAGAGTCCAAAACGACTCCATGTTGTCGTTCGCGCCCTTCTTTCTTTCTTCTTACCCTGAGTCCTGATCGATTCCGCAACACCGCCTTCCTAACTCTCGGCCGATCCGCCCCTATAAAATCCTGCCAAAGCCCCGCTTTGCAACCAGAGCCAAGCTCAAATCTTTTCCTCTACACAACATTGCCGCACGCCGTTGGAAGTTGCACCTCGGAGGAACGCCACCGTCCCGTGTCGCCGATTCTCCGTCGACTCGCCGATCTGCAGTTTCCCCGCCGTCTTCAACTCTCGCCAGAGCTCCACGAGTTGGTGAGTATCAAGCCGCACCAGATTCCCCTCTCTCTTTTGCTCCGCCGCAAATCAGATTCCTCGCCGGACCCCTGTTTCCGCCCGCCGCCGTGGCCGCCAGCTCACAGCCGCCGCACAGCCACCCCGTACCCACCCTCACCTTCACCGTACCGCCCACTCACTCCCCGGCATAAATCCAGCTTGAATTGAGCCCCAGAACACCGGATTTGGTGAAGCTTCGGCCGTTCGCCGCCGCACTCGCTCGCCGCCGATGCCCAGTTAAACTCCACTTCGCCCGACCCCTTTTCGTCCTGTCGAGCCGACCCTTCCTCTGCCGCTTGATCTAGATCTAACGGCCAGAAGCGATCTTCACTTTACCCGGCCGATTTACCCGACCTTTTCCTTACTCAGCCGATTTACCCGACCTTTTCCTTACTCCGCCGATTCGTCTGATCCGCCGCCGATTCTGATCCAACGGACCAGATTCACTCGACCCTAGCCGTTCCCGAAACTTTTGCAGGAAGATCCCTAAGTTTTCCAGGAATCAACCCGCAGTCCAGGTCAGTAGAAAATAATTAGAGTTGAGCCCTTTCTTCTTCTGTTCCGACCCCTGACTTTTCTAGAATTGGAACCCGCCGTCCAGAACCTATAGTTTTGCACCCTGACCCCTTTGTTTAAGGTCTAATTATGTTTTAGCCCTGAATCCTTCAGATTTAGCCTCGGGAGACTCAAAACTCTAGCAGTTAGGTTCCCAGATCACTGTTTTAGCCATATCTTCATCGTTTCAACTCCAATATCAGCGATTCTTGAGCCCACACGATCTTTGCATCATGAACTACAACTTTAGCATCTTTTCACCCTTCCGTTTGTACTGTTTGTTGTATTGTTTCTTATTTGGTTATGTATGCTTGTTTGTGTGATCGCGTAGACAACGTGACGTTCGAGCCAAATCAAGAGCAAGCTTACGAGGAAGAGAATCAGCAGTTGCTTGAAGAAGGCAAGTGGATTTCCCCACCTGCATATTCTATTTGATCCCAACAACTGCATGAAAATACACTTTACTTTACTGTTGCTTGCATAAACTTGATGGGTTACCTGTGCTAAGGACATACCTAGTCTTTTACCCCAAACCTTGAAACACCTGGGTTTACTATTTTTGTTGGGTAGTCACGCTTAGTTGCAAACTTTAGGATTGGTATTGAATTACTCATATGGCAATGTTGATCACGTTTCATATTGTGGTTTTATTGCGTAATTTCAAGATCAACTTTGTTTAATGGGAACATGGAGAACCACCCAAGTGAACAGTGCAACCACAAAGTTATATGGCTCTGACCTTAGCCGATTAATTAGATGTGTAGTTTGCTGGTGGCCTTACCGAAAGGGCAAGGAGGGGGTCGGTGATAGGGGTCATAGCCCGGTCCTCTTGGGGTAGCTGCCTTTGCTAAGGAGCTGACCATTAGGGAGGTTTATGGACCACGCCGCTACTGAAACTCTAGCGGGCTGCCTAGCTTTTGACATGTCTTTGTAAAGGCTTCGTAGTGTACCCTCGCCACTCACCTCGGAAGTGTTTAAGGGCCTTGCAAACCCGGGCGACTCAGGGAAACATGATTTGTGGGTAAAGTGTACAACCTCTGCAGAGTGTAAAACTGTTATAACAGCCGTACTCACGGTTAAGAGTGGCTTGGACCCTCACATGATAATGAAACTTGAAGATTAATTAAACTGTGGTTCGTGGTTTATGTTATGGTTGATGGTATCTTTATGTTTTTGCTAAAGTGGGTTGGTATAAACTTAAACCTAGTTAATAGATGCTTGATAATAAATATTTGACCAACTAAAAGCAACCCCTGCTGCAAACCTTAGCCTAACCTTGATGGCCTTGCATTTTCACCCCACTTGCTGAGTACCAACCATAAGAGTACTCACCCTTGCCCCCCGCTGTTCAGAAGAGAACTTTGAAGAGGAGATCTTCGACGACTTCGAGGAGTTCTAGGTCCTGCGTTCACCATAAGTTGTTGAAGACTTCGTATAGGGTATAACGGTTTATCGTTTAAAGACATTTGTGTCTCTTTTATACGGAGTGTAATGTTGTTAAATACTTTATCTAGTTACTTTTCGAGCATTGTCTTTGATCCTAGCGCACATATGAGATGCATCTGGTTCTTTCTAGAACCGGGTGTGACAGAAACGACTATGCTTGGCAACACACTGGCGACTACTTCGACTACTCGTCTCGCCTACAAAACTAGTTGGAATCGACTCCGACTAGTCAGCTTCATCGACAGTTCAAGATCCAGCGGCAACTTGGCCAATGCCTAAGCTCGGGGGTTGGTCCCACCGACTACTAGGTGTATCTCGTGCGACTCATTTAGCTCCCAGGTTCGGGGGCTGGATGCAACACGACACTCAAGGAAAATGGTTTGATTTGAATGGTAATTTAGGGAGCTTTTTGGAGAAGTTATTTATTTAACCATTTTTTCAGGAAATTTATTCCGAAAAAAGCGGTTTCTAAAATTCTGAACCAATTTGCCAATCTTAACCATCAAATCTTTACCGTCATATATTGCATGCCACAATTCTTTGGATCCTTTATTCCAAACCTTGGGGATTTGGATTCAAGGCTCGGGGGCTGCAGGGACACGTGTCATCAGCAACCTATTTTTCAAATCTTTTGGAAGATAAGGACAGAAGACTCAAGACTAAATTGACCCTCAACCTGATTCTACGAGTCAACCAAAGTCTCGGGGGCTACTCCATATGGAGTGCGAGTTTAATCGCACCCATATAAAAGAAGACTTGACAACTATTCGAGGCATGAGCACCTCACAGCCTCGATGCAACCTAGGAAGTACTCAGAAGACACCTTCAAGATGGAATTCGGGAGGACTCGAAGATGCCTTCAGAAGTACTCGGAAGCCTGCAGTACTCGACTACGAAGAGCTCGGGGGCTTGTCAGATCCGGGGCCATGGGACTGCGCACATAGCGTATATCTTACAGGATAAGGGGTGGGACATGGCCCACGCCCTACACCAACTGTAACTACTCGTACTGTAGTAGAATTACTCAAGTAGTAGTAGTACTAGTCGGAATAGAAGGAAACTACCCGAGTAATACTCGGGTAGGACTCCTAAGCTCGTATCTGGCTAGGATTTCCATGTAACCCTGTCCCCCCAGACTATATAAGGGCGGAGACCCTCCTCGAATAGGACCATGAGGGAAAACTTGTGCCTCATGTAGGAGATCACCCCGATCAACACCTAAGGCAATACAAACCACACACAGGACGTAGGGTATTACGCTCTCGGCGACCCAAACATGTCTAAACTTTATGTTCCTTGCACCTTCGAGTTCTTGATCTCGGCGACACTCTACCTACAAACTCACCAACTCGGGGGTATCCCTCAGTGGGCGTGGCGGTAAAACACTGACACGAAGTCATGTAGCTCGACGAAGAGCCAGCAGCGGAGCCCGACCCTCTAACCGACTGGAGGATGCCCTATCTCGACTGCCTCCTTCATTAAGTGCTCCCGAAAAGGGCTGTCACAAGCTCTCCCCGCCCTGGGAGGAATCGTACATCGTCGAGGAAGTGCTCCGGCCAGGCACCTACAAGCTGCAAACCGCCGACGGCGAAGTCTTCACTAACGCTTGGAACATCGAACAGCTACGTCGCTTTTACCCTTAGTCTTTCCAAGCTATGTGTATATTCACGATGTTAACGAACTCTGGTGTGAAAACCCCCTTTTCAATCTGCTCTTTAGTGACGCCCGACCCTAGCCACGGCAGGGGGTCGGGTCTCACTCGGGGGCTACAGACATACCTACTCCAAAAAAATTTCTGCGCCCGACCCCTTCCCTACGATTAAGGTGGGACGATAAAGGCTACGAAAAGAGCACGCTCTGAGTAAAGTTGGTCAGACTGCAAGAAACCTACGCCCCAGTGGCTACAGTGCCCCTGCTCACCAGCGTGATCGGAGTCCTCTCGTTCGCATCCCATTTCTATCGCCTCAATGTTAGGAGCGGTCAGGCATCCTTAACCTTCCTCGCCAAAGGCCTTCCCGACCGAAATCAAAAGATTAAAAGTTTTCTTATACACACATCTTTGGGTGCCGAGGCCCAGTTCATCATCTAAGCTCGACTAACTACTCCTTGAAAATGACTTCCTCCTCCATACTTGCAGCCAAGACCTACGCAAGGGGGGCCACCTCTTCCTCAATCTGGTCTAGCTCAGCGTCGTCATAGCCGGGCGTGAGGACTTGGCTCATCACTTGCATATTGATGTTCTTGTAATGAGAGCGCGCAATCGCGAACGACAGCTGCACGCGGAGGTGCAGTGCCCGCCTCGCCATTCCACGTGCCTGGCCTGTGACTATGACGACCTGGGTTGCGTTTGAGCTTGTCCCCTCCTCTGAAGTCATCCCAAGGTCATCCAAATCCAACCCGACGGCAAGTCCCATCAATGAGTGCAAAACCGACAGGATAGCACGGGAAAAGACGGGGCGGGTAGGCGCTGGCTGAGGCAGGAGCAGGTCGCAAGGACAGGTGCAGCTGAAGAACCCGCACCGGACGATCCGACACCTGCAAAGGCTACTGCCGGCCGCAGTCAGTAGAAACGAGACCCGACGAAGGGGCGCTTGGACCAAGGCATCACCACGAAGTACCCTCTGAACACGCTAGCTAACCCTCTGCGTACCCTCTGCGCACCCACGTGAGTCAAGCGAAGGGGGATCTCTCATCGGTCGTGTCAATCAGGACGTGGGGGCGAGCACGCCAGCAGAACCCTCTGCGTGAATCTCTGATTCACCTAGAGGCTCTGGGGCTACACCCAGTGGGTGCGCTCACCCGCACTCACATGAGCCTGGTAGGAAGAGAACACATCCGAACCACGTTAGCCTAGATGCGAGGCTGGGAACGCTTTTGGCTCTCAAAAGCCACGCAGGGGCTTGGGGTCTACTGACGGGGGCGAACATCATGGATCCCCCAAAGTGCGATCTTTAGGGAGCTAATCACGAATTAGCCCTCCCAAACTGTGTAGCTCGGCCTGACTAGGCAGCCACACGGCCGCGGACGGCCCACCGGCTGAAGTAACGTCGACGGCCCAGCATCAGGCCCAGACGCGGAGCGTGAGCTGCCTCGCCCTACCCCGAAGGCGTGGGCTCGTCCTCATCCGACCCCTATGGGAAGGACTCTACCTCGCCCGACCCCGAGGGCACGAGCTCGGCCTCGCCCGACCCCGAGTGTACGAACGCAGCCATACCCGTCTCAAGGATGTGGGACCCTCAGGGTCCCGCGGTAGTGAAAGCTCACGTCGGAGGTCAAGCCTCTGACGTGAGAACAGGCGAGGGCACGCCTCGACATGACCTCCGGAGGTGACAGGCCATCAAGGCGAGCCCCCATCGCCCGCCGCGCCGGGGGTTAAGCCGCAAAACGCGCTGGGGGCTCACGCCGCCCGTCTTGTCGGAGCGCACGTTGCACACCAGACACGCCCGGGGCCGCACCGCCTGTCCTATTGAGGCGCATGTCGCACATCACGCCAGGGAGCGGCGCAGGACAAGATATGCACCGATTCCCTACCCATACATATGCTAGGCTGTTTTTCATGTTCTACGAGAAAGCGTTGACAAGATATGCTGGCAAAACCAAGCTTGGTTGTGCTTATTTGATCACATGGCTCGTCGGTTGGCCAAGTCTCATCACATGGCATCATTTCCATTTGCATCATCATATGCAGCTAATGGAAGAAATTAGTAAAAGATCATAGCTTAATATGAGCACTGGTACGTACCCTATGCACGAGTTGAGGCAGATCCATCCAAAGGCTCGCCAGTTCATCTCTTTCCACTTCCCCCTGCACAAAATTAAAATAGAAGTAATTTAGGAACACCACCTAATTTTCAAATTTGAGAGCTGTTTGACCTCATATTTGTAGATGAAATTGTACTATCTCCATATGCACGTAACAGTGTATATTCTAACACTCAGGAATTCCCTTCAGAATAGTGAAGATGTGAAAGCAACCAAAGATTTGGATGTACGAAAAGTAGAGAGAGGAGTTACTGGAACACGCACCTCTCGTAGAACACTGCGAAAGGAAGGATGCAGATGGTGCCAAAGGCGCTGCGGTAGGAGTGGAGCGCGAAGATGAACATGCCGCGGCTGATCACGACCTTGGACAGCATGATCAGCCCTGTGATGATCAGCTGCACCAGCACCATGGCCGCCGGCGCCTTCCACATCAGCCCAGTCGCAGCAGCAGCCTTCTTCGTCTCTGCTGCCTCGTCGACGGCGGCAGCCTCTTCCATCGCGATTGATCTCTCCGTGCTTGCTCCAACAGTAGGGGTGATGCTGCTCATGGCGGGTGGACGAGCTTATAATCTTGCGGAATGAGCTTCAAAGCTGGAACTAGAACATAATGGGTGGACTACTTATTATATATATAAAGCTTCCTGGTTGTCTTTTCTCCCACTAGAAGTTCTGGTTTTTCTCCAATTAATTTAAGCAGTAGTTGCAAGATTTGCATTGATAGGATATTTTGTTTTTTGCAAGAAAGAAGTGACGTGGTGCATATATAACAGATAATACGTTAATACATTTAGACTGACGTCTAAGCATACATGATGGGCATCATTAAATTTCACGTAACATTTTTCCAAATAGAGTTTTGACATCCGACACTTCTTGACACTTTACATACAGGTCACTGAATCCCACCCCCCCCCCCCCCCCCCCCCCCACCCACTCACCGCCATCCTTCACGGCGCTAGCCAATGTGACGTTGACCCAAACGATGGCAACGACGGCCACCATATTAGCATGCACCCCATCATGACACTGTGGCCCAACGAGCGAGCCAGACTCCTCTCGCTGCTCACCGCTGCGGACCGTCCGCTCGCTGAGGTCATCACAGGCTTCCTCGCGTGGTTGTCTTGCGAGCATCACCTCCGTGTCGGGGCGTGCTCTACTTCCTCGAGGTAATCCACACCTGCCTATGCCCTTTCCCTTCCCCTCTTTCTCTAGCTCTAGCTCGTTTGCTATTTGCACGAAGAAGATAAAGCGACCTCGATTCTGGGTCAGAGGAGATTTCAATCCTGACGTGAGCTCCATTCAATTTCAATTCCGTATGCGATAAGAAGTTTAATAGATCTAAATCAACAGGACGGGCCAAGAAAAAATCTGTTATTTAGAAATTGAAAGAATAGAGATGACGTGCCGTCCGTGCCGTTGCCTGAAATAGATATATACGCAAATGCTGCTCCAAGAGCTGTATCATTTTCAACTAAATTGGATTGGGAATAGTGTAAGTCGGAACTAATCCACTACCATTAGAACAACACTAATGGGTCGGGTAATTATAGATAATGTGTACATGGCTTTTCCTTTTAAGACTGTAGTTAATGGTGCTCTCTGTCGACTAATATAACACGAGGAAATATAGGACAATGTAGGAACTGTTGCTGTGATCCGCAAGGAGACTCGACACCTCCACACACGCACAAAGTCATATAGATTCATCAATGTAGGAACTGTTACTGTGCCGGATTACTTGTACTTCATTATTTTAATGAAGCATAAGGACGATTGAGAAATTTGCCATGTGTTTCAATTGTGTCCACTGACAGCGTACCCAAAAAAGTCAAGGACGGTGTATGAATGATTGTTGTCACCCGCGGAGCCTCCAACCGTACAATGTTGAACGCAGTGAAGTACTGATCCTGATTTTTTTACTTATTTCAACTTTAAATAAGGGTGAGCTCCGCGTTGAATACTATGTACTTCAGTTATCCATCCATTCTAAAATGCAAGTCGTTTTAGTTTTTATGCTTTGTAGTATATACCCGAGCTAGGGACAAGACGGATTTGATGTTCAGCAGGGATACAAGAAAGGATCAGGGTCTGAACTCCCTTATAATCCTTGTTGCTTGGACCATCTAGAAACTTCAAAATGATTATGTTCAATGGTGCTGCCCCTAGCATGCCTGCGGCTCTAACCCGTGCTAGGGAGGAAGCCCATTTCTCGAGGTTAGCTGGTGCTAAGGATCTATCCTTGCACACAGCCAGTGCTATTGTAGCTTAGTGGGTGTTGTGGTCGGATCTTTCTCGACAAGCATAAGTGATTTAGTTCTTACAGGTTTAGTCGGGGGTGTGTTTGGGTCCATGTAAGACTCATGTTCTATTAATACAATGATACGCAGCTCTCCTGTGTGTTCGAGAAAAAAGTATATATCTGAGGTATCCTTCACTACGTACAATTATCTGTAGTAGGATACTTAATAGTAGGATATTTACCTAAGGTTTGAATTTGTTGATGCATGTGTGGCTGACGTGTATTATACATAATATGCCAATACATTTAACCTGACGTCTAATTATTCAAGACGCCAAACTTCATGATAACATATTCAATCCAGTTTGACATTCCACTGTTTTAAAACAGGCCTCATTTTTCGCGTCTTGTCTCAAAACATAAAACTTGCCTAGTAATGGTGTTATCTCTTTTCAGTTCTCTGTTCTCATAGTTCTCTTCGTGATAATACTCCCTCCATTCTCATATGATGGGCACATTTCAAAAGAAAAAAATTCACATATGATCGGCACATACTGGAAGGCCCCTCGTGGAACACGTAACCTTCGCACGCAGCGCCGTCTCGCATTTACTCCGTAGCATGGGTGGGAATTCAATAGTCATTCCTGCAGTGCTACATGGACTCGTTTTGCATGCGCAAGGGAGGGAGGGGGGAGAGAATCGGTGCGGAGGGCAGTAAATCGTTTTGCATGTGCGTGGACACCGAAGAGTCACGAGTTAACAGCTGGTTTTTCACGAGGAAAGTTTATGACGGGAGTAAATGAGATGATAAGCACACTTGTTTGCCTTGGCCATTGAACCAAATGAAATGTGCCCATCATATGAGAATGGAGGGAGTAATGCATTACAGTCTGATAATAATGCGGTCCTGGTGGTTTCGGTAGAGAATTTGGTGAGTGGTGCCTTAGGCTATCACCGTGTTGTTGCTAGTAAGTCGTATCATGTAGTTCAAGGTTCGGGAAGTAGAAAAAGCATATTGAGGGGAAAAGAAAAAGGAAAAATAAAAACACATATATATGAGAAAAAAAGAGAAAAAATAAGAAAAAGAAATTGATGGTCCTTAGTTCCAAAGACTTCATCATGCATTTTGGATATACTAGAAATCATACTCATTCGTAGCATGAGCCTGCCCGTTGCACAACCCGACAGCTCGAGGGCTGACCCAACAACCTAAAGTCCTGACTCCTCCCACATACGCTATGTAGGATGGCCATCGCCGACGCCATGTCCCTTCCTCTGCTCTACACCGCTGCCACCCCATTTGTCCGCTTGATCCGAGCCGCATGTTGCAGTCGTCCGCTCCTGTGCTCTCACCGTCCTTAGGGCAGGTATATTGGAGCTGTCTAATAGCCGGTCTCATGTTATCTTAAGACGATTGAACAATTAAACAGACAACCTCTACAATAGATTGTTGTTTTTATTATCTCTATCCCTCAATTTGTTGAATGAAAAGAAGAAATATTATGAGTAGCATGACAACAACAACTCGTACAATGGTGAGTAAGCCGTCTTATAGTCCTTAAGTTTAGCCTATGAGACGGTTATTTCGCAAAGCAACCACCTCGTTCTCTCTCCTCCACATCATAAAAAATCCTATATAGAATAGGAATCCCAATATCATGCCAGTCACCAAAATCATCTTCTTTGCTTCAATTCTTTCAACTTTTGTGGAAACAACGGTAGAGGGTAGACCATTATTTCTAAGTGTAGAGAGGCTAGGATTGGGAAATCACTACACACCCAGATTGGGGGTGTCATCATATATATATATATAGCCAATGGGCTCGAGTATACATGGAAAGGAATCAAGTATACATGGCAGGTGAGTAAACACACAATAAACACACAGCTATACATATCTCTAATACCCGCCCGCAGTCGTAGCGGGAGGATCCCGGACGCAAAGACTGGACCTGAACTTCATGAACATCTGAACAAGCAAGCCTTTCGCCATGATGTCCGCAAACTGGTGAGAAGATGGAACATGGAGGACCCGGACCTATCCCAAGGCCACCTTTTCACGGACGAAGTGGATGTGGATCTCAATATGCTTCGTGCGACAATGATGGACGGGGTTGGCGGTCATATAGACCACACTCCACACTGACGCGCAGTAGAAAACCTCGCTGAAGCAATGGAGATGTGGAGCTCCCGGAGAAGCTGGCGCACCAACAACACTCGGCAACAACATGAGCAACAGCCCTGTACTCAGCCTCAGCACTGGAGTGGGAAACCGTAGTCTGACGCTTTGAAGACCAGGAGATGAGGTTGTCGCCGAGGTAGATGTAGTGGCCAGAGGTGGGATGCCGTGAGTTGGGGCACCCGGCCCAGTTGGCATCGGAGTATGCTGTCAGGGAGGAGGTGGGGCCGACACTGATGTAAAGGCCGGAGGAGAGCATGCCTTTCACATAGCAAAAAATGCGCTTGATCAGCGCGAGGTGTGGCTCGCGGGGATCATGCATGAAGAGGCACACCTACTAAACAGCGTACGCCAAGTCTAGCCAAGTCAGTGTGCAGTACTGTAGGGCGCAAGCGAGACTCCAATACTCCGATGGGTTCTCGACTGCAGCGCCATCCGAGGCTGACAGCTTGGCACGAGTGTCCACTGGGGTCGTCGTGGAGTGACACTCGGCCATGCCGGCACGCTGCATGAGATCGAGGGTGTACTATCACTGGGACAGGAAGAGGCCGTCGGCGGAGCACGTGACGAAGATGCTGAGGAACTGGTGAAGGTTGCCGAGATCCATCATGGCGAACTCGGAATGGAGTCGCTTGGTGGTGCGCTAGAGGAGGTCCGTCGAGGAAGCGATGAGGATGATGTCGTCGACGTAGAGTATCAAGTTGGAGCTGAGGAGGACTCGAGGACGAGGGAGCCACCGCTCGTCGGGAGGCCCCAGTTCTCGACAACCACTCGCAACCCGATGATTACCCCGAATCATTGGGTTTAACCATAACGTCTACGCCGCAAGGCCGTTTCGTGTACTGGAAGGGTCTAGAGCCCTCTGAGTTACTCGAATACGACTCCCGCCTTGTGGCAGATTCCACCATTCGGCGTATCAACCCTAGGGAGCCAAAAGATTTTGACTGCTCCGCTCAACTTCAGCTCGCGTCACTACATCGACGCACTGCAGCGACGACCTCGACTACTCGACTTGCGCCGCAGTTACGACTGCTTCGACAAATCAGCAGCGCCAATGACAACTTCAACTACTCGTCTCGACTAGAATCTAGTCGGGAACTAGTCTTAAACTACTCGGCGACTAGATCCGCACGGTCAACAACTAGTTGGAATCAACTCCGACTAGTCAGCATCAGCTCCAACTAGTCAGCTTCATCGACAAATCGCCCACGAATCAAAGCTACGCTTCGCCGCCTACTTTTAACGCAACTCACACTTTCTCCATCGGCAAACTTGAAACCCCCAAGCCATGTCCAGTTTGGTCTGAGGCGGTTCAACCTAGGACCCTCTCCGCATTGGAAGAGGATTTGGACCATCTACTACCACTCGAAGAAGGAGAAGCCACCGCGCATCGGGGGGCTACTGTTTTCGACAACCACTCGGATTTGGCTGCTCACATGACACCTATAATAAGTAACACCCGGGGTCTGGTAAGGGGATCAGATTGGTCAGGCAGATTTGAGCATCGGAAGGGCATGACACCCTCCAGGTTTCTCAAATCAAGCCCACCACGATCCATTACCACACCCCGCGAACTCCCTTTTCAAGAAGGCAAACCTCTCCCTCCTTCCGACAACGAAGATGAGGGCCAGGTGGCGCGGAGTGCCAAATGTTTCGCACCCAATCGAGAAGTTTTCATGATTCACGCCGGCGAGGACTGTGAAGGCTTAGAGCGGGTCCAGCTAGACGACTACGACGACTACCTCCTTGATCTACTCGACAAAGATGTGGACGTAACAATGGATAGTGAATTCCCAGACAACATCAAGGTAGAAGACGCAAATGACATCCAGAAGGAACGCCATAGGATCATCAATGCGAAGCACGCCCAACGCAGGCACCGCGCGGTCGAGACGAACCAGCAAGGGAGCGGCAACCTCTACGACTCCTCCATGGGCGACCTCCGCACTATCATCAACGACGGCCGGGACGCCCGCAATGTCATAATTGCCAGGCAGCAAGAGCGCGGAGAAGTGGAAGCCTACAGCCCCATCCACTATCAACTCCCTCTCGACTACCTGGAGACAACTCGGAAGCGGAAGCCAGAAGCTGGAGAACAATCCACCCGTAGGAAGAAGACTCTCAGTTCAAAGGAACGATTTGAGGAAGCCCTCCATGGGCGATGCCCATGGCACCCGAAGAGCAAGCATTCCTCGTTTGAATGCCAAACCCTTCGGAGGGCCCTGGGAGCTCCGCCAAAACTCCGAAGAAAGGCGACGGGACTAGCCAAATAATGATTTATACATAAATTAAGTACCCGATTCAAGGAGGTTTCCTGAGAGTCTTTTAGGTGTTTCGTTTATTTAAACCATTGTTTTGGGACTATATCTCGAAACAAGGGGTTCCCTACACCTAAAAGCACCCCTTTTTACCACTTAGTCAGGGTCGCTATTTATGTTTATTATTCGGGTTAATCGTGACTTCCTCGCTGAACTCAGGGAACCCTATCACAGCCGAGCCATGCGACTGCCAAAAGTGCTCGCCTCGTTTGGCAACGACTAGTGGAACCCGTTAATTAGCCAAATAAAGCACCTACGTGATTATCTATCAAATACTACTAGTAACCCTCAGATTACTAGTTCCCGACTAGTTTTCTATGTCACTGAAGGGGCATTGCTCTAAAACTTCGGTAACACTTTGTTTACTAGTTTTTCGACTAGTATTACGCGTAGTTTACTGAAGGGGCCTTGCTCCCGTATGACCTCACCAACGGTCTTGATGGAAATCAATTTTCTGACCAGAAGCAGCCTGAAGCACCCGTACCACCCGTATGGATGTCAACCGTGCAATCGACGACTTGATCCACAACCTGGAACCCCTCGAACCAAATCCGCCTCAGTCCGAGGTCCTATACCACAAGTCCTTCTCTGAGTCGGAGGAGGATTTGGATCGTCTACCACAAGTCGGAGGAGGACTAGTCACCATCCATCGAAGGGCTCCTGTCTCCGCTGACTACTAAGACTTCATCAACGACGCACTACCCTTATCAAACAAGTACCAGGGCCTGAGGGCGCCTCCAACTTGGTCAAGAGGGCTCGAGCATCGGACGGGCACGGAGTCCTCCAAGCTACCCGACCCCAACCCACTTTTCTGCGCCATCCTGTCGGGCCTAGAACCGTTCTAGGAAGGCAGGACCCTCGATTCCTCGACGACTACTCCGCCCTCGTGAGGTCACCCGGCGATCCGGCGACGACTACTTTGACTACAAAACTACTCGGGAACGGGACTCACTCCATCAGTGACTAGTTGGAATTGATTC
The DNA here is from genome assembly GCA_032594955.1 of Panicum miliaceum. Lineage (NCBI taxonomy): Eukaryota > Viridiplantae > Streptophyta > Magnoliopsida > Poales > Poaceae > Panicum > Panicum miliaceum. The sequence continues at coordinate 7,067,599 of CM064072.1, forward strand.
CAACTAGTCGGATCTCATCAACAAACCGTCGCGACTCCATCAACGAGCGATAAGGCTTCATCGGCAATCACCCACGAATCAAGATCGGCAACTATCCACACTCGTCTGGTTTCTACACTCGGGGGATGGGCGCAACAAGGTGGCTGCCCAAGTGAAGACTGAGACCCGATTCGAGGAGGTTTTACGAAGACCTTTAGGGAACTTATTTAACCATTGTCTTGAGTTTTATCTCAAAACAAGGGTTTTTTCCCAAAGAATTCGTTCAACCACTCGGTCAGGGAATCAAGAAATTTCCTCAAGACAGGGCTTTTGTCCGTTCATTCACATTTCAGCGTCGTCTTGGCTCGCTCAAGGAATTCTTTCGGGCTAGCCGAGACATCTTCGCACGACAACCACTTTCGTAGCAACGCATGTGAAGAACTTCGTCGTCACTTCCTATGGGCTAACCATGATGTTTTCGCATGGAAACATGTGAATTCTCATGGCCCGCCCAAGGAATCATTTTCAGTAGGCGACTGGAGATCAATACTTCCAGTAACACTCAGATTACTAGTTTCCGACTAGTATTCTATGTTACTGAAGGGGCATCGCTCCTATACTTCCAGTACTACTCTGTCTACTGGTTCACGACTGGTACTATGTAGAGTTTACTGCATGGGCCACGCTCCCATACTTCCAGTACTACTCCATCTACTGGTTCGCGACTGGTACTACGTAGAGTTTACTACATGGGCATTGCTCCCATACTTCCAATAACTCTCAGATTACTAGTTTCCAACTACTATTCTATGTTACTGAAGGGACCTCGCTCCCATACTTCAAGTAACGCTCAGATTACTAGTTTACGACTAGTATTCTATGTTACTCAAGGGGCCTCGCTCTCATACTTCCAGTAACGCTCAGATTACTAGTTTCCGACTAGTATTCTATGTTACTGAAGGGGCCTCGCTCCCATACTTCCAGTAACGCTCAGATTACTAGTTTACAACTAGTATTCTATATTACTGAAGGGGCCTCGCTCCCATAATTCCAGTACAACTCCGTTTACTGGTTCACGACTGGTATCCGTGCAAGTTTACTGAAGGGGCCTCGCTCCCATACTTCCGGTAACGCTCAGATTACTAGTTTCCGACTAATATTCTATGTTACTGAAGGGGCCTTGCTCCCATACTTCCAGTAACGCTCAGATTACTAGTTTTCGACTAGTATTCTATGTTACTGAAGGGGTCTCGCTCCCATACTCCGTTTACTAGTTCACGACTGGTATCCGTGCAAGTTTACTGAAGGGGCCTCGCTCCAATACTTCCGGTAACGCTCAGATTACTAGTTTCTGGCTAGTATTCTATATTACTGAAGAGGCCTCGCTCCCATGACACTGCATTTACTAGTACCCGACTAGTTTTACGCGTGTTTGACTACTTCGACTACTCGTCTCGCCTACAAAACTAGTCGGAATTGACTTCGACTAGTCGGCGTCATCGATAGTTCAAAATCCAGCGGCAACTTGGCCAATGCCTAGGCTCGGGGGCTGGCGCCACCAACTACTAGGTGTATCTTGTGCGACTCATCTAGCTCCCAGGTTCGGGGGCTGGATACGACACGACTCTCAGTGAACAAGGTTTGATTTGAGCGACAGTTTAGGACGCCTTTTTGGTGAAGTTATTTGTTTTACCATTTTTTTAGGGAATTTATCCTGAAAAAGCGGTTTTCACATTTCTGAACCAACTTGCCCATCTTAACCATCAAATCTTTACCGTCATATATTTCATACCACGATTCTTTGGATCCTTTATTCAAAACCTTGAGGATTTGGATTCAAGGCTCGGGGGCTGCAGGGACACGTGTCATCAGCAACTTATTTTTCAAATCTTTGGACGATAAGGATAGAAGATTCAAGACTAAATTGACCCTCAGCATGATTCTACGAGTCAACCTAAGGCTCGGGGGCTACTCCATATGGAGTGCGAGTTCAATCACACCCATATAAAAGAAGACTTGACAACTACTCAGAGCATAAGCACCTCACAGCCTCGATGCAACCAAGGAAGTACTCGGAAGACACCTTCAAGATGGAGCTCGGGAGAACTCGAAGACGCCTTCAGAAGTACTTGGAAGCCTGCAGTACTCGACTACGAAGAGCTCGGGGGCTTGTCAGACTCGGGCCCACGGGACTGCGCACATGACCTACATCTTACAAGATAAGGGGTGGGACATGGCCCACGCCCTACACCAGTTGTAACTACTTGTAGTGTAGTAGGACTACTCGTACAGTAGTAAAACTAGTTGGAGACAGTAGAAAACTACCCGAAAATTACTCGGGTAGGACTTCTGGGCTTGTATCCGACTAGGACTTCCATGTAATCTTGTCCCCCCAGACTATATAAGGGCGGACAGGGACTCCCTCCAAACATCAGATCACCCGATTACCACTTAAGGCAATACGCTCTCAGCGGCCCGAACCTGTCTAAATTTTGTGTTCCTTACACCTTCGAGTTCCTGATCTCGGCGACACCCTACCTACAAACTCACCACATCTGGGGTATCCCTCGGTGGGCGTGACGGTAAAACACCGACAGTTGCCACTCTCCTTCCTTATTATTGTATATTGAATTATAACACGAACCTCATTTTATAGTAAATTGATAATAATACTGATTGTCAATAAAAAATAGTAAATCTGTCCAAAATTATTAAATTAGTAGTAAACTGTGTACTACCGTAGCTCATCATATAAATTCAATCTGATGTATTACTACTGATTGTCAATTAAAAATAGTAAATCTGTCCAAAATTATCAAATTAGTAGTAAACTGTGTACTATCGTAACTCATCGTATAAATTCGATATGATGTATTACTTGAGCGATCGTCGTAATTCATATGTGCTACAAATACCAAATTCTGATATATTACTTGAGTTATTCTTGTAACCATTGGGCATTGGCATGCACGTGTGGACAAAAAACATTGTAGCACACTCACATGCACCGTGTAGACAAAATAATAGGCGAGGCAGGCATGAAGTAAATGCAACGATAATCACGGTCATTTATTACTAGAAAAAAGCTGGCCGGCTCATGCAGCCTGTAGCACGGCGGCTCGCTCGCCCTGGTCTGGCTAGCTGGATTGCTAGCTGTTGCCTCGCATGCGAATGGAAACGGAACAGGCGAAGCCGTCGCGCCGGATTGGACGGGAGGGGGAGCGACCGTGGGGAAATCCAGCGGCATCTGGTGCGTCGGATGGGATGGGCTGGCCACATAATAGTCTATTCTATAACCAGCCACAGAGTAATATATATATATATACACACACATATAATGGGATCGAATATACATGGAAAGGAATCAAGTATACATGGTAGGTGAGCAAACACACAATAAACATTTACGGCTATACATATCTCTGATACCGAGATTATCTAGGATTTCTTTACCTATAAAATGCATTTATTCCTTGGAAAATGCATTAAGTATAACTTCTTTTTTCAAATTATGTACAACTCAAGTGCCACCACAATGCAGGGATGAGTTTCCACTGTACATGGATGGTTACATATACGTCAGTACGCCCAGCAGTACTGATTTATTTCTAAGAAAAAAATTTATTTTACTCACTTCAACAAATTCACTTTGTCCGCTTAACTCCTAGCAAAATTTAAGCTTAATTTAATTCCGCAACAATTTCAATTAGTCCAATCTACCCTCTAATGATATATCTTTTTTTTGTTTCTCCACGTACGAATTGAATTTTAAGTTCAAATTTTGTGAGTGGATAGAGAATATGATGTCATATGTTAAAAAGTACATTAAAAAATTTTCATGATTATCTTTATAATTTGGAAACATTTAATACGAAAATTATCAAAAAATACAATTCTACATGAAAAATATTCATGAAAAAATCATAATGTATTTTTGTAGCATAGGGCATCATATTATAAGTTACATTGCAAAATTTAAAGTTCAAATTTCACTTGTAAGTGGAGAAATAAAAAAGTGAAATCTCATTAGGGGTTAGATTGAACCAATTGAAATAGTTTGGGTAGTGGCTTGAGCCTACATTTTATTTAGAGGGGTTAAGTAGACAAAGTGAATTGTTGAGGGAAGTAAAATGGACTTTTTTCTATTTCTAACGAGTACAAAGCTAAGTGTGTACAAGATCGATGTCAAAAACAGTTGTCACTTGTCAGCATGGGCGACGACCTCACATCTGTTCCGGCAATAAAGGCAAACAAAAGCAGGTGTAAAGGATTACCAAATGGTGCATTAGGAAATTGCAAATAAATAATAAGAATATATGGGCCTAATTGTATCTTGGACAAACATAGTTAACTATTACAGAACAAGTGGCAAACCACGTCTATCTCAACTTCTGAAAACATGCCAGTTTCTGGAATCCGCAAGGCTCGTCTGACTATCAAAACTGACACTCTGATCACGGGTGGATCCAGGGGTGTTTATCAGGTCATCTGACCCGATAAACTTCAGCAAATTCAGTGTTAAATCACTGTTCTAACACTCTAGATCCCAGCGTTTATGTGGAGATGGCCCAATGGTCAGGACAGCTAGATCCGCCCGACTCTGAATGCACTAGTTTCTAACAGAAAAAGTGCCTCCTGAGAGAACTGCATCCAAAGATTTGCTCCCCTTCCCCTAGAAACAGGTATTGCACTCCAACGATGAATCCGTAATCATCTGTAAATCTCTTTCCCAACCAAAATAAAACAGGTATCGCGCAGAATGGTGAACCTTTCAGGGTGCAAGTGAACTCTGTGTTTTCCTCGCCAGAGACCTTTATTAACTGATTAACTGCCAATTGCCATCATTGTGCACTTTGCGTTTTCTCGTCATTGTAACCAGCTGCCCTCCCCGTTCTGCCCACCAAGATTGAATCAGGTGCTGGACCCTCATAATCTCCAGTTAGACCACGGTATGAACGTGCCTTGAGGTAGTCGATTGAGGACATTGCTCTTCCTCGGTAAAGGACAGCGTCGTTGTTCTGGTTTTGAATGCTTAGTGCCTTTTCTGTTACCTCAGCCAGTGTAAGTGATGTTTCTGATTGTTCCATACTTTCTGGTGGGGCCAAACAATTGAAAAAACATGTAACAATTAAAATTAGATCAAGCAAAATAAAAGATTAAGAGCAAGCCAGTCACAGACACTATTAAAGTACAGAACTTGTTCACACAATGACGGATGCATAGACTTAGCATATGATGTACCTTGAGTGCAGTTATCTTCCACATAGGCACCTTTGATAAAGGAAAACCGTGCTTCTTCTGTTGCGACTGTAACTTCTTGTTTCTCTGAAGTGATCAAATCCTTGAAATCCAAAAGATATTCACCAGTCCACTCTCTTCCCCTGAAAACATTTTGCTTGTGGCATCAGAACCATCATAAAATTCTGCAAACTGATGCCACATCTGGCACTTCATATACATTTGTAATCAGGCCATGAGTGACAAAATTAACTCAATGGTGCTAGTAGAGTACGTTGACGCTGCATACCTGCTAAAGGCTAATACAGCTTCAAAAGGTGTAATAACTGGAGCTAAAAAATCTTTGCTGTCCAGCAGAGCAGTTTGGGCACAAGAAACATAAACAAAAACTTCGCACTGCCAAAAGGAAAAACAAGTTGTCAGCTGAAATAGATAGGGACACAGAAAACAGTTCAGACTTAAAGAAGCCCACCTCAGGAAAATTCGCAAGTTTTGCAGAATTAGGCCGGCCCATGACCAATGTATAAGATTTCTTTCCAGCAGCTCTGATCACTTCTTTAAGTTGTTCAATTACATGAAGATAACCAGCTGCATCATGAAAGAATAGAATGCACCACATCAAGAAATCTATGTGTTCATGCTAAAATTCTAAGCCAGCTAAACTTGAGAAAATAAAAAAAATACTACTCAAGTGAAGTGACAGTATCTATGATCATTGAACTGGACTAAATCAGCGTATCAGTAAAGAAAAGAGAAGCGTCTGGTCCTGCCAAACCATCAACTAGTTACAGAGTTCCTGCACATCCCACTTGAAGTGCTTCCGGTCCCAACTAAACCTGCCTTGGGTCATCTAATCAGGCTTGGATCAGGTATTGCATAGTCTGATGTCTTTCTATGGCGCATGCTTGACCAAAACATCTAGGCAAAAATCAAAGCTGAGGTCACTATTTGATAAAGAGCTCTCCATTCTAACAGCGCCTCGATATTCATTTAAGAGATAGTCATGCTCTAAGTCACCACGTTTCGGGGACGGTAGGGTCGAGGAACAGGGATGACGAACACAGAACCCTGCATTGGAAAAGTATGGTACAATAGGGGTATACCTCTTTGGGACGATAGTTTGGGAGGGAGGAACGCAATCCTAACAAAAACGGAACGATAACATGGAATGATACCCAATTAATACACATCTCCATGATAATTTAGACATATACCACAAATATGTAAAAAGAGAGAATCTAATAGTAAACTGGGCTGATTATCTTTCCAGCCACCACAAACGAATGCACATAGAATTGAGCCCACGACCCGCGTTCTTGCCAGCCAATAGCAGCCAAGCAGACCCACATCCTTGCTACCAGGGACCATCGTCCTTCCTAGTTCCTGTGCTCGTCGGGTTGCGTACCAGGCGCGATCCAGGCAGTGACCCGCGCCTTCCCAGACCCACGTTACGGAACGTTCCACAGAACGGGCATCGCTAAGTCGCCCCACGTTCCCGGTGACTAAGGTCATGCTGGTATAATAATTTATTTGTTTGAATTAGAAAAGCATACCAACACCCAGAGTTCCCACTAAAATGCCAATAATATTTGCATCCTTTGCCTTCTCCACAAGGTAATATCTGCAAGTACATGTGCGCTTTGTTATGAGTACCACATATTGTCAGGAAAAAGTATATGAATGATGAAAAAAAGGTACCTTCGCCTAAGAACTTTCATCAGATGAGAGAAATCTGTTGAGAGTTGACTTTTTATTGCATCATATCTAACTGCAAAAGAAAATACCAATATCAAATGCATTACGTTATAGAAGATCCCTGTATTAGAGCAATAGCTACATCACGAATTCCATGAGGTTGAAGTTGAAATTGAGGACTGAAGACCAAGAATTGATCTTTTAATGTAAAAATGACTACTCAAAATACATCAAATTGGTATGTGTGCATGTGTGCCACAAACCTATCTGGATTGTATATTCATATTCAAGAGAAAAGCGACTATAAGCTAGGAAACAAGACACACTAAACAATACTCCTGTTAGCGACAAAATGAGGAAGAAGAAAACAAACCTATTTCACATTTATTGAAGGTCAGCACAATGTTGGCAAATGCCGAATTATCTTGCCCAATCCAAAATATTAAATAGTCCTCCATTTTTTCCTCAGCTGAAATATTCCATGTAACACCTCCAAGGTTGTACTTGTGTGTGGAACTAGGACATTCCATGCTACAACGATTATTCAGATATGTTGGCACATCACTCTTTATCGACAAATCTACATGGCAAGAGGCTCCACTTGATTGAGGATGATCATTTTCATCTGCAGTACTTGATGACGGGCTCATAACTGAACACAGAACATCTGCATACTGGACTTCAGGATTGCAGGACTTTGATTTACACGACTCTTCAAAAGTTCGTCTAAGGTCATCCAATGCATATGCATACTCTAGTCCATATAAAACCTATTTGGTAAGGCATGTTAGCCAAGAATATTACAAATAGAACAATACAGATGGTGGCACAGCATAGATAGTACTTGATATTTAACAGTCAAACACGTCAGTTGTACTGGAGAAAATCTAAATCAACAGAAACCAAAACTGAGCAGAGTTTTTTTGGACATTATGCAAGAGAGCTGCATATTTTTGCAATAAAAAGAAAAATGAATGAAGTTCATTACATCGTGAGTTCTGCACTCACACATTCAGGATCAACGAAAATCTTAAACATGACTTAACATAATATTGGAACCAGCAAGATGTTATGCAAACATTGCACTATGCCAATATACCATTACTGGTGCCATAATAGGAAGAGTGGAAGAGCACAGGGAAACAGTAAAAGATTTTACTCACCTACTTTTGAGCCTAGATTACAAGTAAGTATAGGAATGATGACCTAAATCAAAACATGTGTTGCCCAAAAGATACGATCTCACTACTGATCTAACTGATATTGCTCTCAACGCTAACAATAATAATCTCAGAAAAAATGTTTTGACTTGTGAAAGAAATCTGAGGGTGCGTTTGGTAGCGCTCCAGGCGCTCCGCTCCGCACCAGAATCGCCGGAGCGCTGCCAAACGCCTAATTTGCCGTCCGATTCTTCCAGGAATCGAGCTGTAGCGCTTCACCTGCTTCCACGTAAAATGGGGAGCGGAAACAACCTGCTCCCCTCGATTCTCTTCTGCTTTGGCCGCTCATCCCCGACCGCCATGCTCGTCCTCCGGCCACCCATCCCCGCCAGTACCCCGGCCGCTCGCCGCCGCCGGAGCTTGGCCATCGGAGTTCTGCTGAAGGTCGATTCGTGGCTGCCGGTCCTCGTCCCCGCGGCGTAGGTCCGCCCTCCGCTCGTTACCACGCCGCAGCTCCGCCTTCCGCTCGTCCTGCTCCGTTCGCAGCCGCTGGAGCTCATCCCCGCGCTGCAGGTCCACCCCTCCGCTCGTCCTGCTCCATTTGCAACCACCGAAGCTCATCCCCGCGCTGCAGGTCCGCCCTCCGCTCGTCCTGCTCCATTCGCGGCCGTCGAAGCTCATCCCCGCCGCAGGTCCGCCCTCCTCTCCTCCTGCTCGATTCGCGGTGCAGAAGCTCGATTCACAGCCGCAGGAGGTCGATTGGCGGCGCAGGAGCTCGATTCACTGTCGCAAGAGGTCAATTGGCGGCGCGGAAGGTCGATTTGCGGCACTGCATAGGATGCCGACGCCGCTCCGCTGTCGTCGCCTGGAGTTGGAGCCTGTGGAGCGCCACCAAACGGGATTTTTGGGGGGTTGGAGCGACCGAGAGCGGGAGCACCTAGAGCGAGGAGCGGAGCCGAGCGGAGCTATTTGGAGTGCTACCAAACGCACCCTGAATCCAATGCTCTTTTTTTCTCCATTTACCTTAATATAGTTAAGAAGAGTCCTTACATGGGTAGCAAAAGCAATCATTGTTTAGCATGTTGATCTGGCAGTGTGATTTAGCAGAGTTGTCAATAAAGAATTCATGAGAAGGTGCTATGCTTATTCTGTGGATTAAAGAAAACTCATTTAAGAACAGGAAATAGTTTGGTCCATACCAGAATACGCTTATTGCCTTTCCTTGAGCACTCCAGCATTGAGCTGGCACAGGCGTGGACATCCAATGGTGCCTTCCCGAGTACGAAGAAAGCTGGCAAATTTGATGTTCTACATTTCAAGTTGGCAGTGTGATAGTGTTAGCACAAACATATAGCAAACAGTAAATGGTTCCAAACAAGTAGAAAAATTGGTGGCAACAAATTCCCTCTAACCATCAACAGGTTTGTCCTAAATTTTGTGCAGCTAAGCACAATACTTTTTATGGCATGAAGCGTGATTAACCAACAATGTTGTCATGCCCGTCCCACTGACCGAATAAACCAGGAGCATCGATTTCATTAGAATCACCATCAGTACAATAGAACTCTATCCCCAACCTCAATGTTCCTGCTTTCTTCAGTTAATGGCATATGACAAATTTGATGAATCCCATAGAGAAAAAAATGGAACATCTAATTGTTTGTCCCCCGAAATAAAACTTGTTTACAGAAATTAGCTAACTACAAGACACTAAACTCCCGCTAATACCATACATAAGAACCCCATCCACCACTGATAAAAAAAAATCGGAAGAGAAAATGAGGTTCAATCTTTCGAGAGGAAGCGCAAACATTAGAGGTGGGCGTGCGGGGTTACTCACGGGCTCATGCAGGCGTGGCCGTAGTGGACGACGCACTGCGCGTCGATGTGTGACGCGCCCACCTCATCGACGCAGCAGGAGTTGTACGCCGTGTCGGCCATCACAAACACCCTGACCCCACCGCCGCCGGAGGAGAGCTCCCGCCGCAGCGCCCGTGCCACCGCCGGGGCGTCCTTGAGCATCTCGTCGGGGAACTAAGGCGCCAAGAAACCCAGCCGAAGAATCAGATCGGGGCACCAGCAAGCGCTCGATGAATCAGGAAAGAGAGCACCGAATCGGAGAGAAATGGATTGGGCTTGGTTACCTGGAGGGCGACCCTGGTGTAGGCGCGCGCGCGGAGGAACTCCGCGGTACGGGGGATCTCGTACCTGGAGCCGACGTCGGCCTCCATGGCCGACGGGTGTTCGGGAGGTCGCCCGCCGCCGGAAGAGAAGGGGGAAGGAGGAAGCAAGACGGCTGCTTCAGGCCTCCAGGGTTTTGGGTTTGTGAGTTGGCGTCTCGTTTGCGCCGTTGGATCGAAGTATTGGGGCCCAAATCCATAAGCAGTTAAGACACTTTTAGCATTGGGGATACTAAAGCCGGCCGTGTTTCCTTACTCTATTTTTAAGCATAACGTCTACTACAAGCTAATTAGTTAACTATTTTAAACATCATATATAAGTACAAAGAGAATAAAATCTATATACAGAAGCAAATGTTCTCCATCATATGTCGGATCACGGTCGAACATTTCATATCTTCATAATCATATTTATCGAATTCGGATCAAACCACTTCTCAATCCAGTATTAAAAAATTGTTATGTTAAAGCAACTCCAGCAAGACCCTTACTCCAACCCCTGCTAAAAAGTGAGACGGAAAAAAAAAATATCTCACTGCAGTAGAACCCCTGCTTAAACCACTAAAGTAACCTCTAGAGAAGCGAGGCGCCCAAATCCCCCTCCTGGCCTCTTCTCCCACGGGGGTGGGTAGTGAGACCCCTATTTTTCTGTTGCGTTCGTTTTCCCCTCCCGCGTCGGTTTCTCTCCCCTACCGACCTTGGTGTCCGAGTGCCGCCACCTCCTCCGACCGTCTCGGTCCATCGCTTGCCGCCGGATTCGCCTTCCTTGCGCCCAATATCGTCGTTCCCCCTCCAAGCCTCGGCCTCCTCATGGTGGATTTGTCTCTCGCGTGCCACATCATCACTACAAGCTCGCCGAGCGCTGCCGCTTTCTCCGCCCCGATTCGCAGTGATGGAGCCACGCCGGAGGATGTCGACGGCACCAGGAGCACCCACTCCGAGCAGAATCTGCCTTCTTCCCCCCACTCCAAGCAGTAGCGGCGACTGGAATCGACAAGCCGTCGAGCTAAATCGACATTGCGCGCGCAAGGTCGATTCATCATGTCTCTGGATCGATGCCAATCCCGGCTCGAATTGAAGCATCCACCGCCAATCCCGGCTCGAATTGAAGCATCCACGGCAAATCGTCGCGTCTCTACGACGAATCGAGGCCGGCGTACCAGGTCCGCCCCCTCCCATCCTCCATGGCTGCCCGACGACGCTGTTGTAGGGTTCGCTTGAGCTCAATGGGTGCGCGGCTGGTTGGGCGAAAGGGACAAGGAGCACGGGGGCCAGGGTCCGGAGCTGCGCCGCCCCCGTCGGGACATCCTCCGCCTCTTCCTAGAGCTCGCGGCCCCCGTCGGACCTCCGCCGTTCTAGATCTTGACGGGAGGAGAAAAGAGAGACGATGGAGAGAGAAGGGGTCCCACATGTCATGAAAGGAAAAAAATTAGACAGTGACATATTTTTTTTGACTATTGGACACTGTCCTACCTACCTGCCATAATAAAAATAGAGCGGGCTATTATTAGAGTTGAACAAAAAAATAGAACAAAAAAATAGAGCTCAAAAAGTTATAGCCTCTATTTTTTTAGTAGGCACTTTAAGTATTCAAGAGTAGAGACTATTGCTGAAGATGCTGTTAAGTATATAAGGATTTATCCCATTGTGACGCATAGCGAGAAGATGCTCTTAAGCATATACTGATCTATCCCATCCAGAGGCTTGCACCTCTCTTTCCTGATTCTTTGGCAACACTCCGCCCCCCTTGTTGCCCTAGCTAGTGATGTCCTTGTCTCTTCCGTTGGCCAAACTACCTCCAACAACCATCTCTTCAAGCCTGGCAATGGTGAAACCACCATTGCTAAACTTCAATCATTCGCTAGTTGGGAGATATGGATTGACGGATTTGTAATTTTCACATGTAAGGTAGATGATGCGCCCGTAATTAGAAAAGACATTTAGGTAATAGAACTATATATCTTTATTGTAATCCCAATATATTCATATATTGCTTGTCAACATAACACACAACTAAAGTCAATAAATTTTTATCTAAAGAGAGAGTTGAGGACAAATGATTTGACTCCAACGTAACATCAAATATAAAGCCTGTTTGGATCACCTATCTAGAGCTATCGAGTTAATTTTATCTAACTGATCTAACAAGCTCAGCTGATTCTCAACTCACAATTCTGACCTTGCCAGCTAACACCTACTATCTTGCTAACTACGGTACCGAGTTAATCTCAACTAACCATTGGTTCTAAGTTCTAACTAACCAGATAAGAGCATTGATACGGAAGAAGGTGTCATGAAATGAATCAGTGATTTGAGTAATTATAATGACGTTTGATATGATTCTCAGCCATCAAGTCCACCTATTAGCCACCGAATCCAATCACTTGCAATAACTGTAGAGATTCCTAGGTGTGAAAATGAAAATGATAAGTTTCGATTATTGGGAATAGTTTTTGAGATTTTACCAGATTTCATTCCTAAACAAAAATGGCATCAGTAACCGGACATAATGCAAACGAAACCGATAAAATGATCCAGAAATGAAATGAAAAATATCATTATGGTGCCGTCCATATCGAGCCTAAAATTCCGGGAGCAAGAAGCTAAGAATGCAAATTAGCGTAGACAACACAAGACGAGATTGAACAAATCCAATCAAGAATACAGGAACTTTGGTACTAGTGTCGCCGTTGCGACAAAGAGCCTGTTTGGTTCCAATGGTCTAAAGTTTAGATCTACACTTTTAACTCTATTTTAGACTTTGGAGAACTAAATAAATAGACTAAAAGTGCATGTCTAAATTTTAGACCTCAGTAGACCACCAGTGCCTCCAAAATAGGCTAAATGGGACTAAAATAGTTTAAAATTGATCCAGAGGTGCAAAATATATATCCTACCCTCCCACTAATCCTCTCTTTCTATCATTTTGAAAAGTACAGAAACTTTTTTAATATTCATGGGCTGAATTTTAGCCCTTGCATCCAAACAGCGAAAGGTCCTCACATGCAGGGCCAACAGTCCCAAACTCATCTCACATCCGCAGGATAACGCAGACGACGTCAGACAAGCCAGACATTTTCTTAGCCGGCGGCAAGTCCTCCCACAAAATATCACCTAATGGCAAGTGCTTCTCAAATGGCGATCTCCCACCCCGCCGCCTCGCCGGCGCCACCGCGCCCGCAATCTCCGGGCGTCGGCAGCGTGCCCCTCTCGTCAGCTATCGGCGATCTCCTCCGCTTCGTCCTCTCCTCCCACGCCGCCGGCGCCGGCAACCCGGACCACGACCCGGCCGCCTTCCCCCTCTCGCCCTCCTACTGCGCCCGCCTCCTCGACGACGACGGCGACCTGTGCGGGAAGCTGGCGGCGGGTATTGAGCAGTGCCTCGAGGAGGGGCGGCTCCCGGGGCCGCCCGCGGTGGCCAGGATCCCGGTTGCGGAGGAGGGACCGGAGGAGTGGGAGGCGGTGTTGCTGGAGAAAGGCGCCGAGCTGAAGCTGGTAAAGCTTCTTCGCTCTGTCTCTTCTCGTTGCTTTAGTTCTAGCTGTTTTCTGTGGCATTAGTCATGGATCTTTTAGTTATAAAAACTGGAAAGGAGATGCCATGACTTTATTCGGTAGAATTTGGTGTGCTAGTTGCTACATGAAAAGCCAGAAAATCTGAGGCTAATCTGTTCTCTAGTATATATGTCAATAATCATGGGGACAATGGCAGCGGGCATAATTTTCGAGGAGGGAGCCATGCATTTGCTGCAAAGTTTAAGACTAACTTTTAGCAGTAGCATCAGTTGTTTATGACCATACAGGACGAGCAGGGTAACCTGTTTTCAGTGTACATGAGTTATTTATAGGAACTGAATCTTGCAAATTGCACATAATATCTCCTTTGGGGCAGTGTCAGCTGAGCAATATAGTGAAAATAGAATACTGCAAGGATAGTCATGATCCTTATTTTCCTGCAATATGGATGCCTTTTTTTTGGCTGGGGGCACCCCTTTTCGTGTTGTCTGTGACTGATTATTTGTCATTTTCTATGCATTAGATGTATAATGCTGTCGACTTTGAGCTGCATGTTCAGGAACCATACTTCACTCAACTCAGAGGTAACTCTAAATCCTTATCTACTAGTCAAGTGTGGCCTGCATTTCTTCTTTCATTTCCACACATCAAACCACATTCATATTTTTCTTCCCTTGTGATGCTTATATTCTGCAATCTTTAAAAGTTTGTCCTTTTCTGTTCCTTCTGTGCACTTTACGAAACCAATGATCTGAATCGATAATGATTCCCTGATTCCTATTTGCACTCATCTGTTAACAAGACGGGCAATGCTTGGCCAATAGTTTGAATAGCTATTGTAAGGCAGAGTTTCTGTATAATAAGTTGGACCAATGTACATTGAAATCATGCTCAATTACTTCTTAGATCAACTCCTGTTACAAGCATGTGAAGATGTAAGGTAATAAATGTAGTATATTCTATTTTCTGCTTCTGTAATGGACATGTGGATGACAGCTTGTATGGGAAAATCTGTAAGACAATGATTTATATTTGAATGAAGTGTCTATTTTAATAACACTTTCCTTGGACCTCCTTAATGACCACCTTTTCTAACTTAAAGCATGTATTCCTGCAGCCGAAGCCAAGACAGTTGAAGGGAGGTTAGCGACTGGTAACTACAACCGGTACGCTCATTTGAGTTTAATAGATGGTTATGGATGTTTGAGCTGGATATATGGTGTATCAAGTTTACAGTCAGACTCATAGTTGCTATACCCAATAAAATCTCACAATCAAGTTGATGAACCAGAAGTATATCAATATATATGAAAATGGAAACAAATCTAGTCTAGTTTTATGTTTCCTAATACTTTTGGGTTTTGGATAGTGTAAATCCAGGTTGTTCTGGCCTGGGGATGTCACATTCTGCAGACAAAAACTTAGCAGATAAATTGCATGTTGCGATAGTTTGTGAACTTTACAAATGCTTACTAAAGTTTGTAAAGCTCAATCAAATATCTAACAAAACCTACTAATTCGATGCCTATATATATGGTCCTTACAATATAAAAAGCTTTCCTGAAATTACTGAAATGTGGTACTCAAATGTGCTCATCTATTCATGTATGCATACTTTGTCATCTCTTTGTCCCAGGATTACACAAGGTTCTTTGCTGCTATTCAATAAATGCCTATTGCTTAACGTTGAGGTACCATTATTTTCTACATAATTACCTCTTCTTAGTATGTTTACTTATGTTTTTACTTCATTGTCATACATAAATAACTTAACCTTAAGCAAAAGAAGAAGAAATGTTACTTTCTGTGTGAAACGTAAATGCCTATGGAGAACTCCATTATGAAAAAATAGATTGGATTTTAGTTTGGGAATACTTAATATGCAATTAATTTCTTAATCAATGCAGACATTCAATAAATGTTCTTATTCCTTTTCAGGCAGTTAAGAAATACAGTTCATTCTCTGAGATGCTGCAAGCAGAGATAATCTCAAATGTCCTTCCTGATATTTCATCAATAGAAGAAGGTAATTAGTTTAATTTATTGAAGTGGTTCGTGCATTGTCTTCTGAAACTCGGTCAACTCTCATGTAGTCTGCATCTTTGATCTTTCATTGCCAATGCTTTTAGAAAATGATGTCCTTGCTTGTTATTGTGAATTTGTTCCTTGCTGCTTATAGTGAATTTGATCTTAATCTGCATTTTTCATGCCTTGACTTTCCAATCGATACAGTGCATTTGTTCCTCAAGATCTGGAACAAAGTACAGTGTCAATGTACTCATTAAATAATTCAAGCACAGCACAGCGTAGCTAATGACAATTAGTTTGATAGGAGTATCCACTCTTTTTTTTGAAAATGATATTCAAAGATCTGGAAGATTCCTCAACAGTAGGATTAACTCTCTCTTTGCAGGTGTCAAAGTATACAGGAAATTCTATACAGAGGAAAGGGAAAAGTCTTATGGAGTCTTAGCAATATCTGTTTCAAAGCCATCAGCTCAGCCTTACACAACTATGACTGATGTTCTTGTTGTGAGTGCCACTCTTTAGAATTTTGTCCAAAATTTCTTCCACATATCATGTTTCCAACTTATTCATTATCATTATGGATGTACCTTTTTTTTTTAACGAGAGAAGAAAAAGGACAAGCATACCATATAAGTACAACTAAGATCTGAAAAACGCCTCAAACAACAAAAGAGGAAAAAGGAACAAAAAAATGAAAAATAAAAACTTTAAGAATAATTATGGATGTACTTTCTTATGATAAATCAATGATTTAACAGCGACCATGATGAATACACTCAGCATAAGCCAGCTCACCTTCCTCTTTGCATATTAGATGAAAAAGATTGTTGGTTGAAGTTTCTACACATGTGGGTAAAAGCGCTGTAGGGACCTTTTCTCTTGCCATCATCTTGAATAATCATAATATGGGTACTTGCAGTTTGCCAATATTTTAAGAGGTTAATACTCTGCTTCACTTCTTATGTTTCTTAGGGATTGGGTTATGATGGATTGGGTCGACTACTTGGTATGGCCAGAACAGCTGGAACAGTTCCAGATGGATTACCTCCTCCAAGATCTGCACTGATATCATCTTGTATGAGACTACACCAACCAAATGTAAGTTCAACTCTACCTTATAAAAAAAATAAAAAATGTAAGTTCAACTCCTACTAGTCTCTGCCAATTTTATTTCTATGTTGTCCCATCCAAACATCTTGTTCCTGTATATTACAAAATTTTCAGCACTTAAAATTTCTCTTTCACCTAAGACTGGTTGTCTTATTCTACTGGAGGTGAAAAGTTGTTCTTTAACTGACGCTGCAAGGGCATTGGCCAAACATGTTCACAGGAGCACGAAAGGATGGTGGGGCGACGCTAGTGGAAGTGGTAAAGATATGGCCCAGCTTGATACTCATGCCTGTTGGAGGCTACTGTTATGGTCTATTTTATTGTTGCACTGCTTGTCTTCAGATTCCAGCAAAAACGAACTCGCATCTGAAGCCATTGACTGTTTGTTATGTGATTGTTGCTGGATGAATGTTCATCTGACTCAACCATATGGTCCTGTTTTTGAAATCCGTGTGCATGAAGGCTATGGCGCCAGATGGTCTCAAGATGGTGCAAAGGTACAAGTAGTAGTTTCCTATTTATTGAGATGATTGATGTTTCTTGGATGCTGATGTACATAAATGTTGTACCTCAAACCCCTAGTTGTGGTTTTCAAATTCTGTGCTGTAAATTAAATCAATTTTCCCTTTTCTGTACTAGTACCAGCTTCTGAAATTGAAAACTGTGGAGATGTTTACAACACATATTTGTAGCTGATATCACTAGTAAACTCCGTCGATGAAGGCCAGGCACTCAATATTTTACCTTGTCCTTTTCATTTCCACAATCCCTAGATAATAGCATGTATAAGAAATGTTTTTCTAATTTGCCAGTTGCAGACTTCAAATTTTGGTTCATATGTAATAGTCAGTTAACTATTGATTCTTCTTGGGCACACTTCAAAATTGCTTAGCGACTTCTATGCTTAAAACAAGCAGGAAAAATACTGTTTAGAAATTATGACACCAAGAAGCACAAAAGTAATACTCATAAGTTGCACAATGATTGCTGTTGACCACGTGAGCATTGTCACATTGCTACTGTGCTAATTTTCTAAAAGAAGAGATACTGGAGTAAAGAAAATATTGCTGTAAAGTTGGTGTAGGACTGTTGATGAGCACTTAGGTTGTTCACTTGACATCTGGTTTTGGAAGATTCCAAAAGGGATCCAATAAAGGGACCACATCGTATATAAATTAGCACAAATGGCTGATAATTTAATGTTCTCACATGATCCTGACGACCTTGGCGGTTTTTCTGTTGATCTGTATTCCTTGTGTCTTGATAGATACGCATGGACAGCTAATGAGAAGTCGTAGACTTGATGCCAACAACATTTCTATAATCAACAATTATCATGCGTCGCAGAACTTTCGCTTGCTACAATTTCCAGATTATATGTTCAATCATGTAACTGATTGATTGCCACATTTGCAGTTCATCGGATTCTTGGAGCCCTACACCCCAGAAGGCTTTTCTAAAGGATGGAAACACTAGCTAGATCATGATCTGTATATAGCAGTTCAGCAGAGTTGTTCATTTGTAGCGCCTCTATGCATAAGTGTTTTGTTGAATGACCAATTACTGAAGATAGTTGTCTTTGTCAATGTACAAGAAATGATCATGTGTTTATGTCAGCTTCCAGCATATTTTTTTGTACTTTTGCCATTTTGTGATAACCAATTAATCTGGCTTAAGGACGTTCTTTGTAAAGTTACTAATTTTGTAGCTCTGAAGTTTATCTTGGGATCAATGTGACCATTCTTCGCTGAAATGATTTCGAAACAGCAATTTCAGATAGTCAGGGTGACAATGAGCTTATTACAGTTGCTCGCTTAAGTGAATCACGGCAGTTAATCAAAAAAATGTCGCTGTAAATCTAAGTAATCAGGTTGTGATATTGCGAAGAGTACATGGATTGCCAATTCTGATCTTTATGATTTGAGATGTGGTTTTCTGTTGTCCTGATAACAGCAAACGTTCATAGCCCAGACCCATGTGCAGTGAGTCCTGTATCAGTCACACAACAAGATCAGAAAGTACGTGATAATATACAACTAACCAGGTTATCACCATATACAATTATACATAGACACAGGAACTGGTGTTTTAAAAACTACAATCTAACGGTAGGCCCAGCCGTCCAGGCATGGGCAGGCACATTATTGCGTGCGCTGATCCAACTAAAAATCTGAAATAGCTCCTCGGTTCCCACAGCAGTAGTTTATCGGTTTATGAAGATCCACATTCATCAGTTGTGCAGCACCATTGTACGGCAGCAACGTACTACGGAAAATGAAGCGCCCGTTGACTTCACAGCAAGTAGAACTTGGAATAAAGAAGCTTCCTGATCTTGTAATAGTCCTCGCAAAGGGCACCCTCGATCACGATATGCTGTGACCCCGTGCTGCCCTGCAATGGAACATCACGATTAGCCATCTAAGTCATCATGATTACATGGAGCTATATACTCTTGCATCCTTGTCAGCATTCTTGGTGAGAAATAGAAGTATCAGTTCGCCATGCTTAGTCTTGAGATCTGGACCATTGTCCATCAAGAACGGCAGCAGATCCAAGTTTGCAAAAACATGTACATGGGTGACTAAATATATTACTCCTAAATGAATGCTAGTTCCTTTAGTTACCTTTTGGCTAGAACCAACAATCTTGTGCAACGTGATGTTTCCGCCGCACCGTAAAGCACCAACAGCAAATTCAACCTGCAGCAAGGGTTTTCTTAGTGGCGTATATCAATGGCTTCAGTATGCATCAACAGAGATCACTTAGCCCTGCCCAGTGACCACTCAACATTAGCAACCAGAAAACCATATGAACACCAATCTGCTTTGGTATTCAACATCTATGCCTATGTGAAAAAAAAGCTTGCTCCTAAGAAGGGCCATCCAAAATCCTTAAGTATGCTGTATGCTAATCCTGAACATACTAATACGACCTGAATCTCAACACATTTGGTCCCCTCGGAATTGGACTGAAATAACCCTAATAAAATATAACTCATGCCCACCTCTAAGGTACAATGATCCATTGAAAACTCAAAAACAACACCATAGCAGGAAAAAAAGAAATACCTGCAAACCTTTATTTTCCAGGAATTGTTTAAAATCAGCTAATTTTAGATCGCTCACAAGAACTGGCCTGTGGAGTGGTGGTGTTGACGATGGGGGATTCAAAATAAGCTTCTCATCTTCTTTTTCGACTTCTGCATCTACCCAAGCAATTTCAAGCTCACCCATCTGCAGACCAAGTTAGCATTAGCGATTTCATAGTGGCTGTTAATAGTGAAGCAAATTCATTGAAGTAAAGTTTTTAAAAAACTAACCAGTTCAAAATTTTATGTACGGAGACATGATTACTTGTCAAAAAACATTTTTACAGGAACTGGCTGAAACTAGGTGGATTCTTATGGTAAGTGGCAACATTTTTGGCATGCAAGGGTTTTAAAGTTCACAAATGCATTCAACTAGTTCAATATTATTCACAGCTAGCAACTGACCACACAGTGGCATCATCTGACGATTAATGGAATATGAATGGGCTGTGAACATCTGGCATAGTTTGAGGGACAACATATACAAAGAGAACTTGGATAATTTCATTTGATATAAGGCAACAAAGTTCTCTCGATTTTGGTTAACAGAAATTGAACAAATGAATAATGATTTAGTAAAATATAGCTCGTACCCTCTTAGGCATGATGTTACTCATTAACTTCTCTGAAAGTTGTACCTACGATAACATGATAGCAAAAAAATATCCAAAAGTTTGGAAGTGAAAGGTTGAGGAATATAAAATATACAGATGGCAGATGATATATTTATGTCAGAAACACAGGCTCCTATCTTAATATATATTGGCATATACACGAGGTTCATATTGCTGCCCACAAAAAGACCATAATGGTGCATAAAGTGAATTTGAGGTAATTGGTAAATGGCATGGTTTGGTTTTGCCTCTACTTGTTTCAGCCATTATATAAGAGGCACATTAATATATTAGGTTGCCAGACCATCATGACCTCCGAAGCAATGTTCTACTTAATACTTGAAAGGGACTTCTGTAGTAAAAATGAGAACCTTCTAGGCACATATATCCGATGTTACATCAATTGTTTCCTCAATCTGAGGAGCGTAAACATGCAAGTTTGAATTCTTTGCACAATGCATTTTCAAATGTTCAGTAGCTTCCTTTGATCCATGCACCAAGACCTGCAAAAGACCATACATGCTTCAGCACAAGATAGAAGTTCCTATGTTCACGGCGACTACTGACCACAAGCATAACCATTGCAGCTCATTCAAATTTTGTTCTAACTAATCAAACAAGAAGCAACAGATACCTGCAATTTAAATTATGTTTTGCATTGGCATGTCAACCTTAGAAAAATGTATAGAAATGTACTAGATTGACATAATATACTATGTTTGCTGCCAGCACCACAGATATTTAAGTACATGGACTTGGGGAGGATTCCAAAAGATAAACCATGAAGAAAGATAAAGAACATGTGCGCAAAGGCAGTAGAGCATTCTTTAGTTAAATTAAAACTGTAAATCTAAAGCATGAAGGCTAAAAGAAAGAATACTTCCATTAAAGTCACATACAAGTTTCCGTGGAGCCACATGTGCAATAACTGATTTTACGGAACGCCCATCAGAGTGACCTTCAAAGTCCATATAAATCAATGAGCATTTCACATGAACCTGAAGAAATGTTGAGTACACAAGAGCACTTGCAAATTTCAATCTGGATATAGACAAATAGCTATCTTTACAATTGATGCAGAGACTAAAGAAGGAAAATGAAGAGGAAAAAACTTACAGCTATCTCATTGGAGATAATTTTTGACGGCCTGGTGCAGCAGTAGAGCCTACCGTCTGTAACCGGAAGGTCCCGAGTTCGAGCCCCAGCCTCTGCACTTTGTGCGGGAAAGGCTTTGCGATACAGATACCCTTCCCCAGACCCCGCACAGTGCGGGAAGCCTACAGCATTGGGTACGCCCGCCCTATTGAATCAAGGAGCAGGCAAGCTGAGCCCCCATCAACCATAGCATCTGAACCATCTCTAGGACCCTGAAGAAAAAGACATGCATGTAAGAACCTTGAGAGTTCTGTATTAGTATGAAGATGACAACAGTGGTTTCGTGTATCTCCAAGTATCACTTAAAGCATCTTTCAGCCAACACTTGTAATGTAATGGTAAGCTCCCCAGTTGAGGGAGACACCAACCAGGGTTCAAATCCTAGCGGCATCAAAAAAATCCCCTCGCTGGCCACCCAAAAATAGTGGCAAGGCACCGGCCTGTGGCACCTGTGGTTGGTTTGAGCCCTCCTACCAGGGGTAGTTGCAATGGTCGCCAATCCAGTGGGTCATGGTCAGCCTAGGTTACGGTGCGGCCCTATAGGGTGAAGCTAGGGTTTGGTGGTTTTCTCAGCCTGTTTGGCTGAGGTTTCTTCTCAGTTGTTATACCGTGGGGGCGGTCTTTCCCCCACTGGTTGAGTTTTTTTTAAAGCATCTTTCAGTTACCAATAAGGAAAGCAGAGTTGGCTAATATGCTCCGACAAAATCACTGAAGTATATAGTCGAACTATCTGAATGAATCATGCGACTTAAGTAGAACAAAAGTAACATGACAGCCAGGCCATTTACTAATGACCAACAGTTAAATCTCAAGAGGATTAGTGGGTTCATACGCAAACTTACAAGCATTAGAGTATCATCCATTTCATTTTGCTTCATCAAATAATCATCAGGATTGATGATCTCACCAAAGTCATCCCTTTCAGCAGTATTTTCAAACAAGGGAAACCTTGGAGCAACACTGGTTGACGGAGGTACAAATCCATGAATGAGAATACCCATGTTCCCAATAAGACGTGAACCAGCTGGTAGCACCACAAAGTAAAGGAGTCCATTATGCATATCATATCAAATAGTAAAAACCTTACTGCATAAGACAAGTCTGGGAAAACTAAATGGAACAGGAGATATGCTAGCATACGAATCATCCTGGCCACATAAATATAGTTAATAGTCATGAAAATAAATATTTAACCTGATCAGGTCAACGCGTAAAGCAGAGTTAAAGAAACAACTGTATGCCAGAAATTTTTATAAGAAGATGTATCATGTTTAAGATTGCATGTGTGGTAAGTTTTGAGGCAGATTGACCCAGCAAAGTTTACAATGATGTCTAGCCACATTATACCATTGGAGGATTTGCGAAATGAGCTTGCATCAATGGCCACTGGATCAAAAGCCTTTGCATTCAATGCATCAGAAGCCTTCAGTTCCCCTTCTTTGACAAGTCTATCCTTTAGCATTTCCTCCTTTTCTATCTGTACCTGTTCCTCTTCATAAGCTTTTAGCTCATCACCCACCAATGGAACTCGCTTGCTCATAGTGACTTTTACAGCTCTAGGGGGTGGGTCCACCCCAAACTGGAGAGCGAATATTTTGTAGTCAAATAGTTATTCGTAGATACATGACTTAATAATTATGCTTGGAAGAGAAAAGTATATTAAGATAAAAAGACTGGGGTTTTATGGATGTGAGGCTTCATAATCATCATTTACATTTTGCTACAAAAGTTACAATAGTTCTATTAAAGCATCTAGTTTACCAAAATCCCTTGTCCCCTTCAGTTCATGTTCTCTTTTAAGAGCAGTTTATACATCTTTTAATATCTGAAATTTTTAAATAACCGTACTCGGCACTTACACAAATTCAGAAGCCTAAATAAAGTTCCTTTGACAAATGATTTTGAATTGCTAGCTACTGAAAATGTGAGGATTGATGGCTAGAGTAATTCATCCATATAGAGTTACAGACTGCATAAAGGAATGTACCTGTCTTTTTTCAGTAAAAAGCACTAGATTCCTTGCTTCATTTGCCATATCAACAAAGATGTCATGAGAAAAGCCAACCTCCAAACTTGCTATGGATGCTAGAACCACCTGTTAAACAAGTTTTAGCTTCAAGGTTCCAACAGTATGGAAGAGAACAGATAAATATGTTACCCTAACCTTTGGAGCATCTCCCAATTTGTCAAGCTCTTCTTTGTTAATTATCAGTGTGACATTTCTGCGATATAGAAATATCAAGAGTTGTTAGTGGATAATGATGGAATCAGATGGACATCAACTTGTGTACTAAAAAAATGTTCACTAGAAACAAATATCTGAATTCTGAAATGCATTTTGAATATACTTTAACAAGAAAGAGATTGTCTCTACTTTCATCAAAAGATTTTCCAATCTCATCACCCATCCATTCAAGAAAACTCTTGACATAGTCGATAGTACTTGTAGAAACATTTGTTAGAAAGTAGATAGGGTACACCAATTCCCGTTCACTCCAGTACTGCAACATATCAAGACAAAATGTTAGCACATTATTGAAACAACGGGAGTACAGAGTCCAACAGTAAAAATAGGAGATTTCACCTTATCCAATATCAAAAGAAGTTCCAAAACTCTACCAGCCGTATCAACAGGAAGTAACACACTTCCACCACTAGCTAGAACTTTAACTAATGAATATGCATGAAATACAATGGCATTAGACAACATACAGACTAGGATGCATCATACACAAAAACAATGGTAAATAATGCATCATTATGGAGCTCTAACAATATCAAGTTGGTGGCTCATAAATCTAACGTTGAAACTTCATCATGAGATGGCAAATAGGAGAAACTAGCGCTTAGGAATACTACTGAGAGATAGATAAAATCCAAAGAAAAAGAATAAGAAAATTGCCAGTGCTGAATGCTGTACCAATGAAATCTTCATCCCGAGTTTTCTTGTAGCACTGATTGTTCAAAGCATTGTAAGCACCAGTTATCAGAACAGCTGGCCGCACAAAAGACCCAAGAACAGTACCATTCAAATGCCTGATGGAAAACAGTGATGAGTGAACTCTACTTAAGAGAACACTAAATTTGTATTGGATAAACACAAGAGAGGATCTAACCGCTCCTTCCGATGGTTGAAGTCAACAGCATACACTACATCCTCCCCATCTTTTGTTATCTTCCATATTGTGCCCCTCAAAGTATGCCCCGCCACATGTGGAATGATAACTATTCCTTCACCTTTATCTGACAAGGGATATTATCTGAGCGGATGCAGTGTAACATGCTAAAATGATGTATTGAGTATGATCTTACTGACCATTCAGAAGGTAATTTTGTAAGTATTTCAATCTCACAACATTTTGGAATGCAGCATCAATATCATCCAAAGTGAATAAATCAAAGTCTGAAACTTGCTGCAAAAGAGAAATTGAGATCAGTACGGATACGGCTCCTCCATTGTAAACATATATAAACCCCAAAGTGGAGTCCATTTTTTAATATATATCGGGAAGCAGAGTGAGAGATTGCGTGCTATTGGATACAATAAGAGCGTGGTTCAAAAGTGTACATTTTAAGAAAATACTGGGAACCAAGATGGCAAGAAGCTTACCAATCGAGATAGAAAATAGTCGTACATGGTCAAAAGTCCAAGTCTAAACACAGGTTCTGTTGCATATATTGGTGCAGAGAGTCCAAGATGTTTCATGGCATAGGGCAAAGCTCCTACACTACCGGAAACAGTAAATTCGCCGAGTGTAAAAATTTTGCCGAGTGCTTTCTTTCGGACACTCGGCAAACAGCCTATTTGCCGAGTGTATTCAACGGGGTACTCGGCAAACATATTACACTCGGCAATAAGGTCGTTTGCCGAGTGCCATAAATACGACACTCGGCAAACCGCTCATAGACACTCGGCAAAGGTCCGACACTCGGTAAATAAACGGCGCGTGCATCGCACGTGCACCGTCCGTCACCGGACTGGGCCGGCCGTTAGTCCTTTGCCGAGTGTTGTACGCCGACACTCAGCAAAGAGGCCGTTCGCCGAGTGCCACCCGCCCACACTCGGCAATTCAAGAAGGTCGCCGAGTGCCACTCCAAGACACTCGGCAAACATATTACTTCGCCGAGTGCCTCACCCTGGACACTCGGCGAAAAAAAAAAATTTCGTCCCCTGGCCTCCACACTTTTTCTACTCCCCACGTAGGAGATTTTGTAATCCATAATAAAAGTTGGTATATTTTGTGGTCTGTTTGCTATTTTTAATGAAATGATTGCATTAATAGGAATTTTTTTATTCATGTCAGATTTTAACTGCAGGTACATGAAATGATGGATTATAATCAGTGGAAAAATTATATCCATATTATGGAGTCCGGATTGAGGTCTCAACCAGGAAATGAAAAGAAATTTTGAACATTATTTTTAAAAAACACGACCACGAACGTGTGGTTGAATGGTTGTTAAATTCTAAAAAAAGCAAACGAAATCTGAAAATCACAAGATTTGTCAAGATGTCATGATATTATGTATGGAGGCTGTGGTAAAAAATTGAGAAGATTTCGCCCAATTTCTGATATATGATGCTTAGAAGCCGACTCATCTCCTGGAAGGATTCATAGAAGTTAGAGAGGACACAATAAGATTTGGAGTCCAAGTGACACTTGAGTTAAGGTTTGGCTTCAAATCTTTTTGTATAGGCAACATACAACACAGATTGCTTCGTGTCAAAATTTGGAAATTTTTCGGATGCGTTTACTATTTTTTATTGATTAAAAGCAATTATAGATTTTTAGTAGATATAAATGCAATTTGCGCTATAACTGCATGAAATAATAGAACATTATTAGTAGAAAAATAATTTAACCATTGTTGAGTGATGTTGACACGATTTTGCCCAAATATATTAGAAAAAGTTCTGTAAAACAGGTTATTGATGAAATATTAGTGTATTTTGCCCAGTGTAAAAAAAACACTCGGCAAAAGTACCTTTTGCCGAGTGTTTTCCACAGACACTCGGCAAAGAAGGTACACGGGCCCACTGGCATTATTCTCCTCCTCATTTAAAAAAAGAAAAACGTGGCATTGCCGAGTGCCTTGGATCTGACACTCGGCAAAGAAAGAAGATTTGCCGAGTGCCAGATCACAGGCACTCGGCAATGTACCTGGCAGGTCGAATTTCGTGCGCCAACAGATTTAAAAAAATTGAATCTTTACTTTGCCGAGTGCCAGATCGTGGGCACTCGGCAAAGAACCGGACTTTAAAAAAATTGAATCTTTAATTTGCCGAGTGCCAGATCGCGGGCACTCGGCAAAGAACCGGACTTACGTTTTCAGCCGAACCGCCGCGCGCGGCCCGGCCTCTATCCCAAATAGGTCGCCCCGCCGCCCCGCCGCCCCGCCCCGCCGCCCCGCCCCGCCGCCCCGGCGCTCCGCCCCGCCGCCCCGCCCCGCCGCCCCGGCGCCCCGCCCCGCCGCCCCGCCCCGGCGCCCCGCCCCGGAGCCCCGACTCCCCGGCCCGGCGACCCCCGCCCCCGACCCCGGCGCCCCGCCGCCCCGGCGCACCGCCCCGGAGCCCCGGCGACCCGACGCCCCGGCCCGGCGACCCCGGCGCCCCCTGCCCCGCGGCCCGCCCCACCGGCCGCCCCCCGCCCCTGCCCCGCGGCCCGCCCCACCGGCCGCCCCCCGCTCCGGCCGCGGCGGCCCCGGCCCCGGCCCCGGCGCCCCCTGTCCGGCGGCCCGCCCCACCGGCCTGGCCCCGGCGCCCCCTGCCCCGCGGCCCGCCCCACCGGCCGCCCCCCGCCCCTGCCCCGCGGCCCGCCCCACCGGCCGCCCCCGCCCCGGCCGCGGCGGCCCCGGCGCCCCCTGTCCGGCGGCCCGCCCCACCGGCCTGGCCCCGGCGCCCCCTACCACCGGCGTCCTAGGACCCTGGTGCCCCGCCCCTAACGCTCCCCGCCGCCGCCGGACGTCCCATAGCTACGTTACCATCCTCGAGTCGTCACTTTGTACGATAGCAAGGTGAGTCATCCTACACCTATATTTCCGTATGATGTTCGTATATCACGTAACCTAGTTAGGCGTCTCCCGTTCGAAAGAGATACGGTTGGAAATATGTAGATGTTTGCATATTTATAACCGTATCTGTTTCGAATTGTCCATGTCACTTTGGACAGCACGAGGATGTGTAGGTGGGTTTAGTTTCCATAGTCTACTCCGATCCGAGTTAGAGTTTCGGCAGCACCTCCCAATTGTTCTCCGGATACACAATCTCCATTCCAGGACGTGTATTTGGAGAACAGCGGGGAGGTGCTGTCGAAATTCTATCTCAGGTCGGAGTAGACCATGGAAACTAATCCCACCTACACATCCTCGTGTGGGATTAGGACCTATCTTTACCTAATAGACAGTATAGAAACTCGGCAAAGGCGTCATAAAATTTTTGCGGGATTGGCCTCTTTGCCGAGTGCCAAGAGGCAGGCACTCGGCAAACTATGTATGTTCGCCGAGTGCCACTGGAAAACACTCGGCAAACGGCTCAAAAAAATCTGGCGGGTGGGGCCTCTTTGCCGAGTGCCACGGGGAAGGCACTCGGCAAACCGTGTACCTTCACCGAGTGCCATATATAAATACACTCGGCAAAGATTTTCTTTTTGCCGAGTGTCGGCCGTCTGACACTCGGCAAAGCAGCTATTACCGTCACAGACCGTTATCGCCTTTGTGCCGAGTGTTATATTTTGCCGAGTGGTTTCTGGCACTCGGCAAACCATTTGCCGAGTGCCCGAAGATCGACACTCGGCAAACCTACTGTTTGCCGAGGGAAAGTTTGCCGAGTATATTTCACCGAGTGTAACACTCAGCAAACCCTTTGCCGAGTGTATTTGGACCTTCGCCGGGCACTCGGCAAAGTTACTGATTCCGGTAGTGCTAGATGCATGATGTCAGGATGTGACAAAAGAACAGCATCTACAGTTGGTGCAACCCTGAAAAATTTAGGGTGCTCTTGTGAGGGTGAGTGAAAACTAATATCGAATTTGCTTTTTGGTGGTAATAGCGTAATGACTGACAGCATGTCCTGTTGCATTATATGCAGTCGGGAAGGTTTTCCTTTGGTCAACTATATTGAGTGGGGATTTTTCAGAAAGAAACACAGAGTGTGTTCTTGCATGGGTAAGACGTGCAATGGTAAAACAAATGTAGATTAGCATGATCAGCATGGCAGCGACATACAACGAGGCCAAAATTTGCACAGGAGCAGCTACATTTTTTTACATCATCAAACAGCGACTTCTTTGCCTCCATTTACAACCAAAAAAATCTGTATGATAAGACATGTATACGCCAATTACACTAGACTACACATAGGCACACAAGCTGCTACATAAACAGCAGGCCGTTCAGCCACATATGCATATGCATCGAAGCCTCTCCATGCACATACATATACTCGGATGGACACAGTTCATGAACATTCACCCTCAGGCCTCCAACACATAACCCACAAGAACATCACTGCTCATTAGTCAGCTTTCCAAAAACGCTGGAGATGGCTTTGGTCGGACACTTGCAGCACACAAAACCCTCCATCTACTCCTAGCCCCGCAGAGTCACCAATCATCAATCAGAACTTAAACTACTCCCACAACGTATCCAATCGTGTGAATCATCAGTGCGCATTGCATCTGCCGACCTGATCGGGGAGCAGTACGGCAACCTTCCCGCCGCACCATTACTGAGACAATTCGTCGAACAGGTGCACTACGTGCGGCGTCCGGCGCGGGACCCAACCCCTGACAAGGAAATGGCAGCCGAATCAACGACAAGCTAAAGCTGGAGGAATGATTATATATCCATGTTTTCACTCACTTTTTAGCATCTCGGATTTGTTTAAGATTCGTGCTGTGTTCTGTAAATCCTCAAGCCGGAATCAGCTGAGTATACGAGCCCGTTTATGCTGCCCATCGCGGTGATGGCTTGGCGGCCGCCGCGTAGGCCTGGCACTACCATGACATCGAGATGACCTAGGCTAGGGCCACGGCAAGGTCGTGGATGACGGTCGGCCGCCGATTGGACCATACACTCGACAAGAGACCTTCGATTCCGATTTCCAGTCCAAGAAGAACGAGTGTACCTATTCAACAAGATCGGCATGCAGATCAAACTACAATGTGGAGCTGGTCGATTTTACGTACATCATGTGCAGCTGTCGTCGCAACTCGCAAGGCAACACACAAATAGATCAACTTTTGAGTCCCTAAGCAAATGTCACCGGCGAGCCGTACACTCTGCACGACAACGTCTTCACCTCTTCAGGGGCAACAGAGCCAGCAAGAGCAGACTTCCGCCTTTGATTTGACCCTGTCCCAACCACGGCCATGCACGCCTACGCGTGGTCCAACGGCAGCGGAGTCTTGGTTTTGCTTCATTGTATTCCCTTTGTCCTAAACTTTCTTCTGTATTTTAGTATTTCAGTGACATTCAGTATTTTTGTAGCTTCATTGTTGTGTGATGTAGCTTCAGTTCTTTAGTTTTTAATCCTCAGTTTAGTACCTTCAGTACCTCTCTTTTTCAGTGCCCTAATTACGTAGGTCAGTTTTAGAATGATGTTTTGTTCTTTTCTTACTGTCGTGTTATTCTTTACCCATCTTAGTGCGCTTGCTGTTCTTGGTGTGTGTTGAGTGCTGATATGTAATCTGAGTGATTTCTCTCTCCTCTTTAACTCAGTTTTATGTGATTGATGTATTTTGCCTATTTGGTTGAAAAATGGCTCTATCACCCAGTTTTTTCTTTTTTTAGAATTGATGTGTCATTATCTGATTGGTTCAAAAAGTGATTGATGACTAAAGACAAAATCACCGGATGATATGTAGAAACTTCCTTTATTTATTGCCTAAAATAAAACTTTCCCTCACACGTCGTCTTTACCCATAGAGCCCAGTAAGATGCGGCTCACAATTCACAAAGCCTACCAGGTCCAAGAAACCCAATGAAAGGATCAGTAGCCCACAAAGAGTTTCGAGGGGCGACGGGACGGGATCGCTGCTGATTCTGTTCATCTCGTCCAGGTGCGATCTTGTTTTCAACATATTCAAGTGGAATTTTATTTTGAACATCTCATCGTAAAAAATACAATGGTACGATCTGAATTAAGTTTAGGCACTTGGTTTATGAATTATGATTTTTTCAAATTTAGACTTTAGGAGTGCGTCAATGCTTCCGTGCGTCACTTTTCGTGTGGACACGTGGGCCACGAAAGCAGCACAGAGGGCCTGTCCTGCTGCGATGCTATCGTACGGGGTCGCGCACGCTGGGATAGAATTCCTCGAAAGAAGGGGTCCGATGACAACAAATATGTTCATCGCGCGCAGAAGAAGGGGTCTAGAACCTTTTATTATGTTCCAGAATATTTTTTTTCTTTTATTCTGAGAACAATTTTGTTCTCGGAACAATTTACATTTTTCGAGTATTTATTTTGTTCAAAACAATTTTTTCATGGAACATTTTTTATTTTCCAAAAAAATTTCAATTTTTAAAGTATAACAATTAGTTTTGTATTGGTATTGGAATTCACATTTGCAAACTATTTAAACATATCCAGAGTCGTTCTCTCCTGGGACATGTGGGTCCGTGCAGCCGCGGGGCAGGGGGGCCCTGCATTCTGCGACGCGGCGCACACAGTAGCATGCGCTACCAATAGACGCCTCCGATATGGTTCCATATATTTATATTTTTTTTGGTAACTACATGGAGTGACCTCCCTATTTAGCGTTAAATGAAGAGCTCTGGCAATTTCCTTGTCTATAAAGCTAATCGAAACGGAAATACTGCTTCCTCCCGCGCCCAGCGCACCTGCCCACGCAAAAAAGCGAGAGGGCTTCCCACGCACATCTTCCCTAATCCACTATTCCCTATGTTGCATGTGAGGGTAGAGTTTTTTTTTTAAGTTTAATCCTTTTTAATATAAAATTTTAATAATAATCTGTCTGATCTAAATTTCCAACATTTTGGTCACGTCAAACCTCGTGGTATGACTCCGTGAAGGATCTCGCCGCATGCTTTGGCGTGACCGACCTGTCATGTTGGGGCATAGCTGATATGGCAAGGTTGAGTCATGCCACATGCTTTCATGTGACTAAGTCGTGCCATGCGTCGTGGCGCGACTCAGCCTTATACAGATTCACACGGCCAGTCCTTTCTTCCTCCTCCTTCCTTCCTTTCTTACTCCAACTCCCGTACGACCCGAGCTCCATGGCGCCATCCTCCTCTTCCACCTCTAGATCCACTCCATTCTCCACCCGATTCGAACGGAAAACAAAGGGAATTCAATCCTTTAAGGAACTCATCCATTCTAACCGATTGATTTTTCTCCATTTTTTAACATCCTAAAATTCACCTATAAAGTTTCTAACTTAGTTCTATAATTTTCAGACTTCAAAAGGTTTGGGTTTGCAATGTTTAAAACTCACCGTAGCCTCTAATTTGATTTGTTGCATTCATGCTGATGCATATTTTAAGTTTGTTTGCTTGTGTTTGAGTTCCAGAAGCTTCTCGGATTTTATCCTAATTTTTTTGAGGTTTATTTTAATTTATATGATTTTTATTTCATTTTTTGGGCACCGAAATATCCCTTTTCTTATTTATTTTATTCTTTTATTTTCTTTTCTTTTCCCTCTCTTCTTTCTCTACTTGGGCCGCCGGCTTGCTCTCTCCCTCGCCGGCCCGTTTCCCTCCTCTCCCCTTCTTTTTCCCCGCTCGGGCCGAGCTGCTCTCCTTCCCCTTTTGGCCCAACACCGGCCCAAACCGCAGCCTTTCTCTCCCTCCCTTCCTTTGTCTCTTTCTGTGACGGGCGAGCCCCGCACATCATCCCCTCCTCCAGCCGGGTCCAACTCAGACCAAGCTCCCCTCCGCCCCAGGGACCACGGCCCATACGCCGAGGCGTGGTCGGCTCGGCCTCCGCGGACCGCGCCGCGCCCCTTTTTCCTCACTTCGCAGGACCCTGCGCACCCACCAGTGCCGCCTTTTCCGCCCTTCTCGCGCGCACGTGCTGCCGCCGCCTCGCCCGAGCAAGCTCGCCGCGCGTCGCGTAGATCCGCCGCTCGGGGACTCCTCCGGCCGCGCCGTCGCCCCCGCTAGCTTCCTGGTGAGCAAAGGAGCAACCCCACTCTTTCTCCCTCCATTTCCGCCCCGCGCCGCGCATCTCCGCGCTCACCGGAGCCACGCCGCCGCGATGTCCCGCCGCCGGCCACCTAGGGGCCGCCTCGGTCCCTCCAAACCACCGCGCCCGCCTCCCCACAACACGCCCTTGCTTACGCACCCCACCGCACAATTCTTGGCGCCCCGTAGTGCCACTTCGGTATTACGCCGGCGAGCCGCCGCCGCAGGCATGCCACCACCGGCCGCACGCAGCCGCGATCCGACGGTACCCAAGCGCTCCCCTCGGTGAAACCCAATCCAAAACAGGTCAGCCGTGCCTCTTTTACAAACTACCCTTTTCCATAATCAACCCATCATCATGCTCTATTCAGAAGTATTTCAATTTTGGTCCTGTTTCTTTTGTTTAGACCCCTAAACTTTTCAGAATTAGAACCCGCCATTCCTAGTTGAGGTTTTAGCACGTTAACCCTCGTGTTTTATATAAAATTATGTTTTGTCCCTTAGTTGCTTTCTGTTTAGCCCTTTTTGTTAGTTCTTCTCGCGTATAAGCCCCTGCAGAGCTGTTTTTAGCGTATCAGAGTTGTTTTTAGCGTATCTTTAGCGTTTTAAATCCGTTTTTAGCGTTCTTGGTATCGTTTTGATCGTTGTAATGCGTAGAACTAACTTTTAAGCCTTTTGTCTCTGTTTTTCAATGACTGGTGCCTATTTTAATTTATTTCTATTTTCTTGCTTGTATGTACTTGTGTGCTATTGCTTGTTCGTGATGAGTAGACTTGGAGCCGTTCGAGAACTTCCAAGTGCAAGAATTTGAAGCGACTATGCAGCAGCAAGAGACGGAAGGAAAGTATATTTCTTGATCATATTTTATCCCAATAATCTTTATTTTTTATTTACGCTTGCATGCATTAATTTGACGGGTTCCTACTTTATCCTATTGTTTACCGTGTCCTTGAAAATCGGGTTTTGTAATTAATTGCTGGGTAGATTGCTTAGCTGCTAAACTATGGTTACTGGTGGGTTATGAAAACAATGTTGACACCTGATTTACCTCTTTTGGAAACACTGTGACAAGCTGGGGATGATAATTAATTTAAACCATGGAGCGACCACCCGGGAAAATAGTGCAACCACAAGAACTATATGGCTCTCGTCTTAGATAAGCAATTAGATGTCTCTAGCATGTTGGTGGTCGTTTCAACGCAAGAGGGGGGGCTGTGATGAGGTGTTCGCTGCCTGCCAAGGGTGTACACATGGCTATGGTCACGCTTTGGGGGAGGTTCATTCACGCAACGGCTGAAACCTTAGCGGTCCACTGACTTGTTGGAGCATCTTTGGAAACGCTTCGTAGTGAATCCCTGCCACTCACTTCGGAAGTGTTTAAGGGCCTTGCAAACTCGGGCATTAAGGGAGACATGACTTGTGAGTAAAGTGTACAACCTCTTCAGAGTGTAAAACTGATATATCAACCATGCTTATGGTTGAGAGCGGCTTGGACCCTCACATGACTTAATTAAAGGGAACTTGTATTTTATTCAGTAGATTAATGGTTTCAAGCTTATTTAGTACTCAATTATCTTTGTTTCTCTTAAATGTGAGCAATATTCACTTATGACTTAGTAAATAGGTTGTTAATGTTTAATTGTTCATTAAAATGCTTACCGCTTTATTGAGCCAACCTTTATCCTTGTTTAAGCTTTGCATGTCATTTATTTTCCTAATATACTTGCTGAGTACCAACCATAAGTGTACTCACTCTTGCTAAACAACGCTGCTCAGAACAAGATTAGTTTGAGGGTTTCTAGAGGATATTCAGGAGTACTAGGCGTATGCCCCAGTCAGCTACCTGTGGAGTTTGGTCGTTCCGCTGCGAGAATAAATGCGATGTTGAAATGCTTATTTACTTATATTCATGAACTCTGTGTGGTTTGTAATAAATGACTATGATATTTTTATGATATTGCTTCTGTTATTTACTTTCGTCGTCATATGTGTGTAATTTTGATCCTGGTGCACATATGATTTATCGCTCGATTTATTACTTCAAAATCGGGTGTGGTTTAAGTTGCATTTGAGTTGGTTAGGGTTAGGTAGGGTTTGAATTGAAATGGTGGATTGAGTACGAAACAGGTAGAATTAGTTGTGTTGTATTGTGCAATTGGTCGATGGTAGCACCCATCTATGGTGTATAAATTGTTGCATGTATATTTAGGGGTTAATAGGAAGTTAGAGCTGTGGAGACGCACGTTAGAGTCGAAAGGGTTCAGACTCAGTAGGACCAAGACCGAGTACATGATGTGCGATTTCAGCGCGACTAGGCATGAGGATGGAGATGTTAGCCTCGATGGGCAAGTGGTGGCCTAGAAAGATACTTTTCGGTATTTAGGATCGATGTTTCAAAAGGATGGCGATATTGATGAAGATGTTAGATATAAAATCTCAGCTGCCTGGTTGAAGTGGCGTCAAGCCTCTGGCGTTCTATGTGACAGAAGGGTGCCACAAAAGTTAAAAGGTAAGTTCTATAGGACAGCGATTCGTCCGGCGATGTTATACGGTGTTGAATGTTGGCCTACAAAAAGACGACATATCCAACAACTGAGTGTAGTAGAGATGCGGATGTTGCGGTGGTTTTGCGGGCACACACGAAGGGATAGAGTCCGGAATGAAGTTATTCGGGATAGAGTCGGGGTGGCACCAATTGAGGAGAAACTTACCCAACATCGATTGAGATAGTTTGGACATGGCCAACGGAGATCCCCTGAGGCGCCGGTGCGTAGTGGGGTTCTAAAACAGGCCGAAAATATAAAGAGAGGTAGAGGTAGACCTAAACTGACTTGGGACGAGTCGGTGAAGAGAGACCTTAAGGAGTAGAATATCTCTAAAGAGGTAGCTTTGGATAGGAGCGCTTGGAGATTCGCCATCCACGTACCTGAAGATCGGTGATCTTTGTTTTTTTATGGGTTTCATCTCTAGCCTACCCCAACTTGCTTGGGACAAAAGGCTATGTTGATGTTGATGTTGATATTTTGGATGGCATGAGTATATGTAGGTATGGGTATTGTATATGTATAAAACTTTAGAAATAAAATGATATGGTTAGTGTTTGGAAATATTGATGTAGTACGCGTTGGTGCAATTCATTTGGAAATATTAATGTTGTACGTAAGGTTATTGCTAGCACATTATTAGTTAAGTAAAATGTTGATATGAATTTGGAAAATTGAGGATATAGGTAATGTTTGCTTGCAGTGTTTGTTCTTATTGAGGAATATTTATTGGGAATGCACTTTCTTAGTGTCTTTTTTCTAAGATGCATTTGCTTAATTGAATATGTGGTAGTTTTGTTATTTAAAAGTATGGAAGATATTATTTTAGATCTTGTCAATGTACTATATTCCAGTATCCATATAATCACTAGTGAAAATTGTAGCTTCGGTGATGAATGGTTTCGTCACCGTGAAGCCAAATTCATCACAAAGGAAATTCCGTGATGAATTTGTGACGAATTTCAGTTCGTCAAAAATCGAGTGTCAAGTTTGTATTTTCGTGATGAAATGCTCAAAAACGTCACAGAACGGATTTTATGTGGGCCGAAAAAACTTTCATCACGGAAGCATATTCCGTTCTATGACGCGTCGCAAAAACGTCAGAACTTCCGTATCACAGAACTTTAGCTACTTTATAACTTTCTTGTTCTTGTGTCTATGTTGGTGTTTTACGGCCAAGGCAACCGAGGGATACCCCGAGGTGGTGGATTTGTAGGTAGGGTGTCGCCGAGGTAAGAAACTCGAAGATGCTAGCAACACAAGGTTTAGACAGGTTCGGGCCGCGAGTTGCGTAATACCCTATGTCCTGTATGGTGGTTTGTATTGCCTGAAGTTTAGATGATGTTTTGGAGGGGTCTTTACCCGCCTGGGGGATAGGGTTACATGTATCCTAGTCTGGTACGAGCTTAGGAGTCCTATTTTGGCCGTACCAAATAGTTTTCTTCTGCACCGACTAGTACTATTCATATCTGAGTACATTACAATAGGTATAAGGTATGGGACATGCCCCATCCCTTATCTTAGAATTATTTACGCCACGTGAGCAGTCCCGTGGTCTCGGGTTTAACAGTCTATGCCATATATTCGCAGCGAAGTGCCTTATTTCAACTTAAACCCTACCTAAACCCTAACCAACTCAAATGCAACTAAAATTACGAAATGGAGGAAAATCAATCAGTTAGGATGGAGGAATGACCTTAAAGGATTGCTTTCCCTTTGTTTCCCCTTCGAATCGGGTGGAGAACGGAGTAGATCTAGAGAGGGAGGAGGAGAGGCGGCGCCATGGAGCTTGGGTCAGATGGGGGTTGATGGGGGTTGGAGTGAGTGTTGGCGCTAAAAATCGGCTGGAAATCGGCCGATGACCTTCAGCGTCGGACACACGACCCAGGAGAATCTGCTTAACTCCTGTTCGGGTGATCGCCCTGGTGCGGTTCGCGCGGCGTGCCAGTAAATCTGACCTGTTGATTGACAAGAAAAGAAACGTATTAAATCCCGGGGTCTCGATGGGCTAAAGTTCCGATCTGTCCCGAAAAGCGTATCAGCAAATCGGCCGATTTGCTATGAAGATGATCGGCTATAGATCAGCCGATAATCACGTAGCGATTGCAAAGAAACTACTGGAGCAACTTAAACAATCGCCACAGATGCAACACTCGAAATAGATCTAATCGGCTATATAAGAAAAAATAATGATAAAGCCGACAGTTCGATCTCAAGCTGGATAACTGGTGATAAAATTAGAACAATAGGTAAAACCTATAATTCTAGTAAATATCGATAGCTGGTGAATAAATCTAGACGAAACGACGGCGATGCGCCCGAAGTTAAAGCTTAGATGTTATTCGATAAACGGAACCTACCAATTGGCCGGAGATCGTGTCGATGCAGCCCTGCCAACCCGTACGAACTCATGAAAGAAAAAGATGTATTGGCGAAGTCGCCGACTTGAAAGTAAAGTACGATGAAAAAGTAGATTGTTTGTATTGATTGATGTGTATTTTCTACAAAACCCTGACTGCTTTTATTTATATCCTAGGACTAAGACTCCTGATCTATCACGATCCGTTGCAAATTTGATTTAAATAAAAACTACTATATCTATAAGACTTTCCTAAAGGAAACGGGCTCCCGCAGGATCTTCTGCTGCCATCTCCTAGTTCAATCCGGACTCCTTCCATTGCTCCTCGACCGAGTCGGTGTCGTTCTTTGACCAACGTCAGGTCATCTTTGACTGGGATCCTCTGTTGGGATTCCATTGGCTTCATCCCCTATCTGTTGGCGCAAGCCCAAATTGGCCCAAACGCTCCAGCCTTTCAATCGGCCAACCCCAACCAACTCCATTCGCCAATCGTCCGAAACACTGCAGCGCCAATCGGCCGATTTCTAAGTGTAGCGTCAATCGGCCGATTCCCAATTGTAGCCTTTAAGTCTGCCGCATCGGCCAATCTCCTCCTTCCCTGACGGCGATTCAACACGTGTCAAAATCTGGCGTCAACTGTAAGAATGAAAGTAAGGAGGAAGAAAGGGCCAGCAGCATGGACCTGCATAAGTTTGAGTTGCGCCAATGCATGTGGCGCGACTCAATCTTACCACCATGTGGTCACGCCAAAGCATGCGGCGTGACCCTTCAGGAAATCATGCCACGTGGTTTGGCGTGATCAAAAGGGCTTGTTCTTGGAAATTTAGATCCAGACAGGTTATTATTAAAATATTAGATTAAAAAAGATTAAAATTAAAAACTTTCGAGGGCAGATGAACACACACGTATCAATCTCAAAAAAAAGCCTAAAGTTCTACATCCATACATTCAAATCAAAATTCAGTTATACCATTATGCTTGTTTGAACTTCAAAATAAGATCTTACTTTAGTATGTTTTGATCAAAGTGATGAAGTTACTTTTAAAAAAACAAACCTTACTTCATCTGTCATATAAATTAGTTATAAATTATTTCATATCATGTATATTATTGGCAAGTTACTTCCTATCACGAACCACGAAGTTACTTTTCCTAACGTTAATGCATTACGGAGTTATTTTTTTCTTAATTTTCATGAAATAAAAAGTTACTTTTTTAACACAGAACTGCAAAGTTACTTTATCGTATTTGAAGGTGAATAGGCTAGTTATTTTTTAGAAATGCTAGCAAATATGCACATGCGTTGCTACAGGCGAAGAATAATATATACATTATTGTAAGAGGTGCGACCACCCCGTGCAAACATTAGATACCCCTTCTCGAAGTTCTTGTGCATCACTAACACCAATTGTCATCTACCGCCCACA
Source organism: Panicum miliaceum (assembly GCA_032594955.1). Taxonomy (NCBI): domain Eukaryota; kingdom Viridiplantae; phylum Streptophyta; class Magnoliopsida; order Poales; family Poaceae; genus Panicum; species Panicum miliaceum. Next base: position 7,106,836 of record CM064072.1, read on the forward strand.
TGCCAGCTTTGAAGCACATTCCCGTCTCACCGTTTCTGTACGTACGTATGCGAGGCTTGGTTAGTAGGATCTCGGGTGGCTGTGTCCGCTTATATGGAGCTAACGTACGAGGAACACATGCCTAGGTGGAACTCAATTAGGTGAAGTGCAGCTATAATACAGATTTCGATTAGAACTTACTGTGATTATCAGGGTTTCGATTAGGATTTCGATTGATGGACCAAGAGATCATTGCTTGCTTTAATAATAGTAGAGATAGAGATAGAAATATGTTGAGATAAGACTTTCCATAATAGAAAAGTTTGAGGGCTCTCCCTTAAATGGGGAGCGCTCTCTATTTAGATTTTTCGTATTTTATTTTCTAACTACTTTGATTAAAAAATAATTTAAACTTTTAAATTTCTACTGCACACATCCCAACAACATCTCATTCCAATTATCTTGATCAACAGAGTGCAAGGAAAAAAAAGAAAAGAAATACCTTGTGGGCATTGCGTCAAACATATTGTGGGCGCCCTCCATAGACAAGTCGACTAGCCTAGCATTGGGGAAAGTGGCGGCCGTAGGCAGGTTGGACAAGAAACCGGGATGCTGACGGAGCTACCCCTTCGCCTTTATGCCTTCTCCTTTCTTCCCGGGCACAACTCCGCAGGGATGCATGGCCACTGGCTACCCGCTTCTAGCACTCCTTTTGCTCCATGATGCTATTAGCCGGTCTTGCCCAAGAGAGAGCGTGCTTGACTTGGCGGTGCCGCTTGCTGGGCACAATGGTGGGATCAGTTAGGAGAGAAGGCGGGGGGGTTGGCGGTAGGTTCCATGCTCACCAGTACAAGACAAACATCAGGTCAGGGTGTCATGCGGGGTCAGGGCTAATCGGTGCTGGTCTGCTGGAGGTCGAGGCATAGCAGGCCAAGGCGGGGGTGTCGACCGGGAGTTGGGGTCGCGGTCAAGTTGGCGCCCTACTGTGGGCGGTTGACCACGTAGGTGATTAGACTTTAGAGCATCTCCAACACTGCTCCTTTCCCTCTAAAACTGCCTATTTAGGGATAGATTAGCACAATGCCCGTGCATTTCTATGGTAATACATCCTGACCCGCTCCAGTCCGCTCTCACACGGGTTATGATACAGGTAACGGCACCCCTGTGTAAGGGTGGGGTAGGGGTTCGGAGGTTTTCTTAGCCTGCGTGAGAAGATCTTCTTCTTAGTCAATGCCCCGTGGGGGCGTCATACCCCCGTAGGTCAAATTTTTTTTATACATATTCTATTTCTTGTTTTCTAGTGTTCTATATTCTACATTCAGGGTTTACATTGGAAGGCATCCTCGCACAGCTTTGAGCTACCAAGTTGGTTCCCTTTTAACAAAAGAAACTGAAAAACTATGCAACGACCTGCCTAACTCTTGGATTGCATGCCATAGACCAGCAATCAGGGATCGATCCTCCACATTTGAGCGTAATGACTTGGCTAGGCTCAAATTTTCCACTTTGAGTACTACCTAAACTTGATTCTGAATCAAGGAACCATCAGAATTCACCTTCACCTACTCTTCTTCTGGTGCTTTCCAATGTTCACGAGCCGCGCTGACTTGGAAGGCCTATCGACACCTGCCATTCCGATCCCATGAACTCCTCGACCAATTTGGCCACAAACACCGCACCTGCCTTTGGATTCCACTGGCATCTCCCATAGCTCTGTGCATTCCTCCCTGTCCACAATGACCAAACCCAACAGACAAAGAGCGCCGCCTCATGGAGTGGGCAGAATTCACCCAACAACAGATCAGTGGTTCATGTTGGTGGATGGAGAACAGGGAATTTTCTCCCAGTGATTTCTTTCACCGCCTCCCGAAATCGCTTGGCCACTGGGCATTGCATTGCAACATGACATAAACTCTCCTCTTGGTCCCCGCAGACCTCACAGTGGCTTTCTCAAAGAACATGCCTTCTCCTCAGCTCAGATTTTGTCGGCATGAAATTGTTCATAATTCACCACCAAAAGATTCTGATCTTTGGGGGAATTTTCATTTTCCAGAGGACCTTCCACCATACACCGCAGCTCGAAGAGCTTGCCCCTTCACTAGATTTTGATGCCAGCTTAAGCTGTTGTTCCTCCTTCAGAAATATATATGCTGATCTGACAGAATATTGTCCACCCCTCTCAAAAGCCCATGCCAGTACATCCTCATGAAGACGATTGCCTGGCTTAATTTTCAAAAACTCTTCTGCATCCAGCCGAATGAACGAGTTCCGAATTAGGTGCTCAGTCCACATTCTACTTCCAGGCAAAAATAGCTCATCCACAGTCAGGGCAAAAGCTTCTGGCTTCCGAACTCTGGGTTTCAGAGATCTTATTAGCCCCTGAATCCAATTATCCTCCGATATGTTAATAGAGTTACCTGGGCCAACTCTCTTCACCACTCCCATCTTCAACACCACCTGACCATACACAATTGCCTTCCACGTTTCATAGCTCCTTCTCTTCCTTGTTGCAGCAAGGAAGTCAGTGTTTGGGAAATATTTCCCTTTCATCACTCGAGTACATAGTGCCTCTGGTCTTGTCAGGAGCCACCATCCTTGTTTACCCAACAAGGCTTTATTGAACAGCGGCAACTCCCTAAAGCCCATCCCTCCTCCTTTTGGCAATGTCAAGTTCTTCCAACTCCGCCAGTGGATCTTATAGTTGTCTATCGAGCTCCCCCACCAATAGTTGGAGAAGTACGAGGTCTTTTTTTTTTTTGAAACAGCTCATTGGGTATGTAGGTACTGCTTGGGCATTGGCTTTCTGTAGAACCTCTCTCCCTCCACAGCTAAGTGTGTTTTCACCCCAGCCGCTACAAAACTCCGATCTCTATGTGCTACATAATTGAATGTTCCTTCATCAGCCTTCCCAACTGAAGTTAGCAGTCCCAAATATTTCTCTCCAAGTGCTTCTGTTATGATATGCTGGCTCTCATGTACCTCCAGCTTTGTTTCCTCCGGGCAATTTCCACTAAAGAACACTGCTGACTTCTGCTTATTGACAAGTTGTCCACATCCCCTGTTATAGTTCTCCAGGATTGCAATTCTGTGGGCACTCCTCTTTGTTGCTTGTGCAAACATAAGGCAGTCATCTGCAAAATGCAAGTGATGAGAAATCCATGGGGAGTGCCTCGCCTACTCACTCTGATCCCACGTGAGACATATGCCGATCCCTGTTTTTTTTTAACATACAAGACAATACTTCAGCACATAACAAAGAAGGTGAAAGCGGGTCACCTTGACGGATGCCACGGGAAGGTTTGAACTCAGGTGATAGTTGTCCATTTACTCGGACCGAGAAGGATACCGAGGTGATGCCCCTTGTCACCACATCACACCACTGAATCAAAAAACCTAGGGCCATCATCACAACTTTAAGGTATACCCACTCCAGCCTATCGGGATACAAGTTTGGGGAAGAGTACCAACAAGCCTGGCATTTCCCCATACTACTCCTCACTCTCTCCCTATTCTAAGCACTATCTAGGAAGCGCTTTGCCTTGGAGTAGAACTCTAATCTTCTTGTATCTTGTGTGTTTTGAGTGGAGCTATTCCCCTCTTATAGGGCCTTTAGAGTAGTTCTGACACGGTAACTCCATGGAAGGAGGTCACAACCGACATCGGAAGGCAGTGCAAGGCAACACGTGGCGGCTTAGGATGAGGGGGTCTAGAGGCGGTTCGGCTGAACTAGTCCTGGCACCGGCTCTTGTGCCGCCTTTTGTGTGGTACATTGCCTGGTGCGTCCTCAAGTGGTTACAGGGTGATTCCGATAGATTTGGGTTGGTTTCCCTCATTTGTAGGCTCGTGGGTCCGTATGCTTTCCTCTAATTGGCCGGAGTTGTGCTTTCTCCCTTAAATACTTGCATATCCCTTAAATTTTGATATAAATCACCTGCCCACAGATATTCATCAACAGCTGTGGAAATAGTTAGTATAAACCCCGACCACTATGTTTGGTATTTATCTATTATGTCCTTTATGCAGGTCTTGCCGGACTGTCAAAAAGGTTATTTGAATTCCAAGAACCTTTATTTAAAGTTCTCCTAAAAATAGAATCCAAAATGTTCATAAATGTTGTCCTTAAAACCTTTTCTAATTGGAATGTTCTCGTCAAAAGCTATATTGAAATATTTTTAGAAAAAAATTGACCCAAGAAATTTAGTGAAAAAGTTATCAGAATTTTTTTGAAAAGTTTCTAAAAGTAGAAAATTGCAGTGGAGAAAAGTGACATAAAGGAAGGTCGGAAGAAGTCAGAATTAGCATGGAACAATTTTGTTGCTTATATACGTAAATGATGCTCCGTTGCTTGTGCTCCTAAAAAGAAGGAAGTGCTAGAGGTAGCATGAGAATTTTGCCTCTTGTGGTAAGAGATCATGCGCCACCACCAGTACTTGTGGCCTTAAAAGGAAAGTCGTAAAAGGCCAGATCTAGGATGCATGAAGTTTGTCGGAGCTCATGGGCCGCCGCCGCCGCCGCCATCCATGCTACTAAAGGGGATATCAAAAAAGGCTGAAGCTAACATGAGCAAATATTAGTGCTCCTAAATGAGTTGGGAAAGGTTAGATCTACAATACGGGAATTTTGTCACTTCTGATAGGAGATCATGCATTGCTTCTCATGCTCCTAAAAGGCTGGAGCTAGCGCAAGGGAGTTTGGTCGCTTCTGATCAGAGATCATGCGCCACCACTCATTTTCCTAAAAGTTTCGTTAAAGGTCATGCGCTACCACTCTGTCCCCTAGCTAGTGACTTAGTGAGGACCCAGGAATAGTCAAGATGGAAGACCCCGTATACATATATGATCTGATCAGTTCCCAATCATTTATATAGCAGAAACACACTAACATTTGGATGTATCATATAATTAATAAGCCTTGCAGACAGGAAACCTCATTAATAAGGATATAGTTAGCCAATCGAGACATTGTTTCGTACCATCCGGTGTGCTGGGGAACTAGCTGATTTAATTTGCACCGTTATTTCTTGGATTACCTAAAACAACCTCTTGAGAAAATAGAGAACACCAAAACCATCAAGCAGGAATACTTGTACCATATATAGTTCTAAGTACCCATATCATGAAAATTTAAAATTATATGAAGAATTATTAAGCACTATATGAAGACTTTTTATAAGAAATCCAAAAACATTATATGAATAAGTTTTCAGGAAACTTATTTGAAAATATTTCCAAGAAAGATTATTCAAAGTTCTCCTGGAAATTTTAGAAATCTGTTCAAAATTTCTCCTTAAAATGTATCCTAATTGGAAAGTTCTTGTCAAAAGCTATATTGAAGAGTTCTTAGAGAAATGTAGTATAAAAGTTATCCGAAAATGTTATTGAAAAAGTTTCTAAAAATGGAATGGTGCATTGAAGAAAAATGACAAAAAGAAGATTAGAAAAAGACTGCAAGTCGTTTTGGCCACACATCATGCGCCATTGCTTGTGCTCCTAAAAGGAAAACCAGAAAAAGGTGGATCTAGGATGAAACAGTTGTCGCTTCTCATGTGCCGACACGGCCATTCGTGCTACTAAAACAGAAGTAAACAGAAGGCTGAAGCTAGCATGAGGAAATTTGTCACTTCTAGTCAGAGGTACTCCTAAAAGAAAAGTTTGATAAGGTCAGAGCTACCATGAGAGAACTTTGTTGCTTCAGATTGGAGATCATGCATTTCCGCTCATTGTCCGAAAAGGCCGCTGCTAGCGCAAGGGAGTTTTGTCACTTCTAATTATAGATCATGTGCCACCGTTTCCTAAAAGTCTAAAGCCAGTTGGATGGAGTTGTGTCGCTTCTGGTCCAAGATCATCCGCCACCTAGAATTAACTATTGAGAAACAAGAATACCAGCACCTTCTAGAAAGAATTATATTTACACTGTAAACATATACAGTTTTAACTACCATTATCAAAAGCTGACATTCACTCTCAACCTCATAGTATACATGTACATGGGAGAAATGAATAAGTGCCATATCACAGAGGAGATATGCATATAGGATCTGAATAGTTCCCGATCATTTATGGAGTAGCAACACACCAACATAAGGTTAGACAGAGATATATATCATGTGATTAGATATGAAACTTCACTACTAAGAACAGAGTCAACTAATAGTAACCAACCCAGACATGGTTTCCTACCATCCTGTGTGCTAGAGAACTGGCCGATTTCTGCCATAATTTTGAGGATTCTCTAGAACAACCTCTGATCAAGAAGAGAGAGAATACCACAACCAACAAGCAGGAATACATGGACCATAGTATATATAGTTCTAACAACCCATATTATGAAAAGTTAATTAACTTCACTCTCAAGCTACATATTATAAATAAGACAAAACTAATAAATTCCATATCACATGAAAAGATTTGCATATGTATATAGATTTGAAAAGTACATGATTATTTATGTAGCATCAACAATATAACTAAAGTAACAATACTTTTTATTAGAATTAGATATATATCATGTGGTTCATTAAACACTTTAGCCTTTGTGCTTCCAAGTATAAAATATGCATGTGTGTCATCACACGTGTGAGAGATGTGCCATATATGTACAATATGATTGATATATGAATATGCATGACTCGATATCTGTATGTTATCATTAAAAAATCATTGTCTGACTACTAAAGATACTCATACGATTAATTGAGACCAGCACAAATAGATTCACCACAAGGCCTATAAATACCCGGGTTTGCGGTAGCCTCTCCCCATTCCAACAGCCTTATTCATAGTTCTTACTATCAATTATTCTTTAGCACACACTCAAATCCCACAACACATGGACCCCAAGTTCAATGGTGAGTGGAGTACCTCCAAGATTAGGATGGTGAAATCACTCATTACTACTCGCAATGCCAACAACAACTATGCCGATGACACAAACAACAAACACAATAATATTGTGAATCAACTCCAGGCATGGTTCCCTTAAAGGAGAAGCGTCAGGTAATTGAATTGTATGTTGAGCTCGTGGTGGAGATGACGATGCAGCTAGGACAGAGTGGAAACCAATCTACGGTGGCAATCAACAAGCTTGTGAACGACAACTGTGGAATTCCACTAGAAAATCCGACCATGGACAATATGGATATGTCGCTTGCCTCTCTGACAGGTAAGAAACCGGAGACAACGAGGATAGTGGAGGAAGCACCCCAGCGCAATTAATCATTCCTTAGCAAGAGAGGTGGCAGAAGGGGAGGTTTTGGACCAAATATGAGCACTGGTTAATATTCTTTAGATATAAGTTGATCCTCATGCACAATCATTATTTCAACTATATTTTAAAATTCATGGCACATACTTTTTGTGGATTAGAACACTTATTAAGCATGTGGTGTGGGATATAGCTTATGATCAAGTGTCGAGATCTGATTTTTGTTTCCCCTGATCTTGAGATTATGAGGAGATAGATCCAAATTATTACCCAACTGGTTTATCCTAACGCCACCTATATTTGTCACTACAGGCAATTCCTCCATGGTTTGTGCGTGTACGGCCGTGGTGACTGGAAGAACATCTCCAGACAATTCGTCACCGCTAGGATCCGGCACAGGTCTCCAGCCATGCGCAGAAGTGCTTTCGTAGGCTAGAGCGCACCAACGAGAAACAACGCTACACTAATGATGTTGGCCTCTATGATGATGAACCTTGGACCTGAACACCACAGTTGGGAGGTGCTAGCCGCCTTTGCTGGTGGTGCAAAAAATCCAAATGGCTATGGATCCAGCAGTGAGTTTGCGAACATGAACAACCTTGCCCAGGCTTGGTCACCCTTCTTGTATAGTGCCGGCCAGGCAAGCAGCAGCCAGGCGACCACCTGGACTGGCCAGCAGATGGGGGCTAGTTCTTCTGCAGCTCTAGCACTTGAGGGGGCTGGAAGCCAGATGGCCTGGACTGGTGATCAGCAGGGAGATTTTATTCCCGAGCAGTGGATGGACATCGATGACATGCAGTAGCGAGTAGTTGTTACCTATGGTTATGCAGGTTAGGTGTTGTTGGCCTCATACTGTCATATGCAAGGTACCAATAATTCATTGCAAAATGCAATGAACAAGTATCTGATGTGTTCCTAATATATGCAAGACAATTTGTGTTAATTAGTTGTGGTTTCTCGTTATGTATGTCGTTCATATAATACAACAGCTATATTTACTGTTACATAATTTATGTATTCTCATTGCTGGACATGTTATTTTTCTTCTTAATAGTGGTTGTATTGAAAGAAATCAATAACATGAACAGATTGGCAAGAATTACGTCGACGAGTAAAGCAGGCAAGAGAATCTTGATCTTCATTTCTATTTCTGAAACAAGCAAGGTCTCCACCTCTAGGTTTTGGTTTGGTCCAACTTCTCTAATTGTGTGGCGGGCCTGACTTATATCGGATGTTCTTCGGTCCATTCAAGTCCGAGACTCTGTTTCGCCTAAGCACTTTCTTGATTCTGCTCCATCTATTTTCTGATATGCATCACCAAAGAGATGGGAGCCCTTCCAAGCGCAACACCATGCACCTGCCAACACCATGGACACCGGCAAGAACTCGAATCGATCAATACATATATCCATGAAGGCAAGAACAAGAAGAGGATTCGAGATAAAAAATAATGAACAATGGTCATCCATGTGTTTGTGAACCCGTGCACACCAAGAAGGAAAAACATCAAGAAACTATTTCGTCCAAGAGAGCCTCCTTGCTCGCAGACTATCACGCCCTGCCTTTGCTCTGCTGCTCGTCACAGTGCGAGAGCGTCCCCCGTCCACTAGGCCATGACTTCCACACAGCAGATGGCGCCTCTGCATGCCTTCACGCATGCTACATGAGGCGGACACGCACTAGACGTCCAAGACCCCCACACCAACCATTGCTGATACCACGAAGCTGCACCGATCTCTGGCGCCACCGGAGATGTTATTCGCAGCGCATGGCACTCATCACAGCACCACGTAGCACACTCACTGAGCCGTGTCTCCGCTCAGCAGCTCGAACGAGCGTCTATTAGTCAACCTCTGCACGGGCAGCCATGGCTTCTATGCGACCCCGAGGCGGTCGCTCACCACCGCAGGGGCCACATGAGGCAGACGTGCCCCCCATACCGGTTAAAGCCACGCAGCCCCGACAGGTAAGGTGGTGCCCCAGCTAGGCATGTCCTGGTCAGCAAGTGGAGCGGCACCTAAAACGATAATGAAAGGAACACGGCATGCAGGTGAAGCAGTTAGTAACCCGGCTAGACTTTGCTTTTAATTTTCCTTTCCGTCTGCGACATCTTTTATTTCATTTTGTTTGTGATCATCTTATGTGCTGAATGATTTAACAAATTGGCTGCCGTGTGCAGTCGCAGAGGTGGGAATTATTTCCCTTTTCTAGTAAAAAGTGAAGCAATGGTTGTTGTCGGCGTTTCCATTGAAGGAGCAGAGAGGCGCTCAAGTTGCTTCTATATTGGCTCACAAAGGAAAAGAATGGCAAGGGACGAGATGGTCCACTATGGTGCAAGCTCGTAGAAGCTAAGGGCCACACCACAAATCCGTGAAGGTTGGGAGGATAAGGCTTGGGAATTTTACATAAAACCTCCCATTCCTGATATAAAATACATTATCAACAATACCTATTCTGTAATTTAGCGAAGGAAAATCTTCGGTGCGGCGTGTCCCGTGGGACACACTATAGTGGGCAGAAAGTTCAAATTTGCTCAAAATTAAATTGTCAGTTTGGACTACAACATGCCAGATCAAAGCACTCGAACTAAATTAAAGTTGGGCTTCTTTTAGTTCAGTGTACTTCTTTATGAGATTAATCAATGTGTGTCATCAAGTTAGATCATATTCTTTTGGCTGGGATGTGTGATGATTTATTTTCCATCCCTATTGCAACGTACGAGGACTTTGCTAGTAACTAAAGAGGGTCTATTTCTCACGAGATTGACTAGGGAGCTGTGTGTGAGAGAGAGGGGGGGGGGGGGGGGGGGGGGGAGGGGGAGATTGGCCGCAAGGTGAAGCGATGTAAGCGACAGGTGGTCTAAATAAGCTAAAATTATCAATTTTGTCCGCACTAAACAACTTTTTGGGTCCAGATGTGATGAAGTACGACCGTGATGAGAAGGTCATTCCTGCTGACGGCCGCCTCGTAGAATGATGATGGAGGCACTGTAGGCACCAAGTTGCTGATGGCCAACATCTCGAGCGCCTCATATGACAGGTGATCCCATGTTAGGATCTCCTCCCGCGCCAAGCACCTGACCCATGACTGCTCAGTCGCGTTGGCCGATGAGGCGTCCGAGTAGGCTAGGGTGTGGCACCGTTGAACCATCTTGTCTGAGAACTTCGTGTCCACAATCCAGACGATAGGGGTTGCCAACTACATCAAGCCCATGATATCCTACATCCACTGCTACTGCGGGCACCAGAACGTCACCATCTAATAAGGAGACTACGCTCTGTGCCCTTATCCCCCATGGCAGCGGTGGCCGTCATGGCCCCGGATGCACCGTGGTTTTACAAGAGATGCAATACTACTTAGGTTAGTAGTCCCTCCTTCCCCGCATGGAGAATACAATGACGCAGCTAGCTCGTTAGCGCATGCCCAACGCCGGTCGGGAGAGGCCAGAGGTAGCCACTACTCGAAAAAGGCTTTATATAGTAACAGGTGATAAGGGCTTAGGTACCGGTTGTATAACCGGTACTACGACATCGAGACTAAAAGTCACAATCTTTGTCACCGGGGAAAAGAACCGATGATGAAGGCTCTCTTTAGTACCGGGTGAAGGTTCTATCCGGTACCAAAGTATTTTTATCAAAAAATATATTATACCTACCTGGAAAGAGTGACGATTTTTTCACAAGCATGCGATTTTTTCATGCAAAACGCGCGCGTGCGGTGGCCGGGATTCGAACCTGCAACCTCTTGCCTAGCGTGTACCTCCCTTACAATCTCACCTACACAGCAGTTGCAATTGAATGAGAGATATTTTTCTTTTGAAGTAACCCGTGGAGGACCATTTAGTACCAGGTGGTAACATCACCCAGTACCAAAGGCTAGACGTTGGTACCGGGTGGTGCAGCACCACCCGGTACTAAAGGTCCACTGAACCATTCCATCCATCTCAAAAGTACCAGCATGAAGATAACCCGGTACTAATGCTAGAATTAGTACCGAATCATTAGTACCGGATCATCTTCATGCTGGTACTTTTGGGATGGATCTTTAGCGTATTTTCTAGCAGTGAGCATGGGACAATTTTGTCACTTCTAGTCGAAGATTATGCATGGCACATGCTCCTTATAATAAAGTAGAAAAAGGCTGGAGCTAGCATGAGGGAACTTTATTGCTTCTAGCTAGAGATCATGTGCCACTATTTGTGCTCCTAAAAGAAAAGCCAAAATAGGCTGGATCTAGTATGAAAGAATTATGTCGCTTCTGTCGGAGCTCATATCCTGACGCGGCCATTCGTGCCACTAAAAGAGAAGTTAAAAAAGGAAGAAGCTTGCATGCGAGAATCTTGTCGCTTCTGGTCAAGGATCGTACTTCTAAATGGAAAGTTGCAAAAGGTCGGACCTACCATGATAACCAGATACGACATGGTGTTTTGATTGCAAGCTCGGATCTTATTGATTAGAAGCCGAATTATTTGTGTCAGGTTGCCACCAAATCTTAGTTATCCTCTCTTGACTGAAGATCGGGCACTCCCGATACTATATCATCGGTGAGCATGCACAGGCCCCCGCTTGAGGTACATCCTGCTCGAAGCGTCACCTGCACCGACGTCGTTATCTGATCTGATACTCCTTGGCTTTCATGGTGCTAGTTTTATATGGCGAGCGGAGACAGAGGATTCGAACTAGCACATAAATGATTTCTAGTAGCATCGCCACTGGCTCAACATTATTGGAAATCGCCGATTTTCCTAGTGAACCCCTTCAATAGAAATAGCATATATTTCTAATGATGTTTGAGTAACACAACCGCCCGTCAAAATGAGTCTGTGAGGAGAACCGCCAAAACCAATTTTGCATGGGCAGTTTTCTTAAGAGAACCGCCAGGTAGAAATCATTTTTTTAAAAAGGTATGTACAAATTTTGTTACATTTTAACAAATATATTGGGAATTGATATATTTTGTCAAATTTATGTAATTTATGTTTATAAAATTCCTTGTAAACGGTATAGCAGTTGGAGGAACATTTAAGTAATTTTTAACTTGATCTAAAATATTAAACCTTTAAAATTAGTGGTATCCACGTAAAGTTTAACTTAATTGAGACAAAAAAAATAAAATTGACAACCAAATGTGTAGCAGTCATGATAGATATAGTTGTTGAAGCATTTCCTCTGGGTCTGTTAAAAAACCACCTGTAAAAATAACTCCATTTCCACCAGTGGTTCCTTAAACGTTCTAGTGGCGGTTTTGTGCAATAGTACGCGAACACCATTTCTAATGGGGTTCCACATAAGGATGTCCGCTGCTATAAACAACCCTAGTGTGTGTTTCTATACCAGTGTCTGCCTTGGGACAGTTGTGTTCAAAAGTCGGAAGTTGTGTTTCAGTATGAGTCTTCCTATATTCTGTCCGTTTCTTAACTCCCTGCCTTTAGTGAATATCACAACAGCTTAGCTTTCATTCAAAACTCTATATCTGAAAATTAGTTGACAAAGATTAGTCATCGAAGAGGAGATCAGATCCACTCCTCCTGTATTGTACATGCTGCAGGATATATACTTATCTTATTATACATATATATCTTCATCCACAATTTCACACACCACGTGGCACGTAGGACAATTATCTTCCGAAGGCAATGTGTAGACATATTATTGTACCATTGTATTCATACGATCAACTGGAGCCTGGTATCCCCGCGCGCACAAATTCTAGGCGTGATCATCATCAACCATGTGCTGAAAACAAGTAGCACTCCAGTGTAGAAGACGTCGTGGAACCAGGCAATATCAGGCAGCCGAGGACTATGGCGGTGGCCTGGGACCGTACCACCGGCAGCGCCGGACCGTTCGCCTCTTCATCAACGCCGTCATCAGTCGCGTCCTCCGCAAGGACCTGCCCGTCCTCCGGCACCGCTACTAGCTCATTGGCACCACCACGGGCGGCTTCCTGGTCCTGGCAGACAAGGAGCCTCTGCATGCCCTGCTGCGCGTGCTCAACCCTCTCACTGGCTGCTCCATCCGCTTCATGGCGCCTGCTCCCTCTCCCATCTCCAAGTCACGGTGCATCTCTATCCAGTTGGCTCTGTGCCCACCCTACTAGCCCTGGTTTTCTTGGGTTCGCCATCCGTTTGTAAATTATGGTAGCCTATACGTATGCAAGTTATATTTATTTTGGATCATTCGATCGATCCAAAAATTTGAAAAAATAAATTAGTATGGCATTGTGCGTAATTAATTTAGAAAGAGAAATAAACTAGGATGGCATACCATCGTAATTATTTAGTTAACTCATAAAACATCATTGGGTACCCACTTGCATCCCTACCCACCCATATGTACTCAGCCGACATCAGCAGCGACAGCCTCCGCGTGGAGTATGAGTACGTTCCCAACCCAGGACTCGGTGAGGAAGACGGAGATGATTCCTCAATTCTGCGTGGAGTTTGCAAATTCAACTCGAATCTTCGCTTGAAGTTCTGAAATCCTGGTATTTTTCTCTCCTCAATTGTTATCACCAATCTGTATCCGCTCTAGCGAAAGTTTAAAAAACAGTGCTGCAAATGATGTGAGCATTGAGATGGTTCTGTACTCCGAGTACAGAAGTGAGCAGCGGGAGCTAGGTGTTGGTTCATAGATTCATGTGTGTGTAGTAGGTGACATCTAACTTAACTGCATATATCCACTAGATGGATATAGAGGTCGGTTTTCGCGACCATGCCTGGGCACGTTTTTCATTAAGAGGGAAGAAGAAGGATATAGAGGTCGGTTTTCGCGACCGTGCCCGGGCACGTTTTTCATTAAGAGGGAAGAAGAAGGATATAGAGGTCGGTTTATCCTTATCTAAAAAAAAGTAGGTGGCATCTAACATTAGGGCTCGCCACAGGTACTTTGGCATATGTTTCTGTTGGCGCTAAAATTGGCCGGATAGGAATCGGCCGATGGGTCTTCAGCGTCGGACACACGACCCGGGAGAATCTGCTTAGCTCCTGTTCGGGTTATCGCCCTGGTGCAGTTCGCGCGGCGTGCCAGTCAATCTGACCTGTTGATTGACAAGGAAATAGAGTATTAAATTCCAGGTGCGTCGATCGGCTGGGGTTCCGATCTGTCCTGAGGAGCGCGTCGGCAGCGAATCGGCCGATTTGCTGTAGAGATGATCGGCTATGGATCAGCCGATGATCGTATAGCAATCGTAAAGAAAACTGCTGGAGTGATCTAGACGACTACTGCAAGGACAACACTTGAAATAGATCTAATCGGCTGTGAGATAATAAATCGAAGGAGAACAATGACGAAGCCGATTATCCTGATCTCAAGTTGGATAACTGGTGATAATACTAGAATAACAGGTAAAACTTGCAATTCTAGTAAATATCGATAACTGGTGAATAAATCCAAACGAAGCCACAGCGATGCGCCCGTAGCTAAAGCTCGGATATTACTCGGTAAGCGGAACCTACCAATTGGCCGGAGATCAAGTTGATGCAGCCCTGCCAATCCGTACGAACTCGTGGAAGAGGAAAATATTGGCGAAGTCGCCGACTTGAAAGTAAATTGCTAGAAAAGTAGAAATACTGTTGTTGATTGATGTCTTGATTGATCCCTTTGCAAGACCCTGACGACTCATATTTATACCCTAAAGCTAGGACTCGTGGTCGATCACGACTTGTTACAACCTTATTAAAAAAACAGGAATACTACTATATCTATAAGAACTTTTAAAGGAAACGGACTCCCGCAGAATCTTCCGCCGCCGTTCCCTAATCCAATCAGGATTCCCTTCAATTGCTCCTTGACCGACTTGGCGTGCCCTGTTGACCAGCTTTTGACCAGGATCTTCTGGAATAATTCCATCCTGTTGGCATAGGCTGCGCCACCAATCGGCCGATTTCCAATTGTTACTTCAATCGGCCGATTCCTTTCTGTAGCTTTCAGATCTGCCGCATCGGCCAATCTTCTCCTCCTGACGCCGATTCAACACGTGTCAAAATCTGGCGTCAACACATGCCCCCCAGTTTCGGAGTAAAATATAACTTTTCCTTCGAAACTCTTTTCTTTAATCCTCTCTTCCGAAATGGGCGCAGTAAAAATCTCCTTCCGTTCCGTGGCACAATGATTGCAACCTCCTCGAACCGGGTGCGCGAAACGACAGCTCCCCTGGAACTCGTGTAGACGGCGCGGTAAAAATACCATCTTTGCCCTTGCTCTCCTGATCTCTCTTAAGTACTGGCTTTCTCCGCCTCTCCTTCTCCACGAATCCAGCATTTTCTCCGTCGCATTACTGTTTGTCTTCCTCCAAGCTCCTTCGATTTCCAAGTGCTCCCCTTTTCCGGCGATCTCATCCGCGGCCTACTCCGACCCCCAATGGCGTCTCCATCGGTGACCACCCCATCTACAGAGGCTCCATCAGCTGCTCCTTTGGCGGCGGCGGCCCAATCGGCGGCTTCCCCAGCGGCGTCATCGGCGACGATGGCTTCCATCCCAGAGGTAAATGCTCGAAATTTTTCCCCTTTTCACCTTTCTACTGCTTCAGTATTTTCCGGTCCCTTTCTTAGTTTCTTCCCTTTTTCCCTTTTTTTTAGGCCCTTAGGCACAAAATCACCATTCCTCTCTCAGAATCCCCTGACCTCATCTGTCTAGGCCCTATGGGGAGTCCTGATCCAACGGATTTAATCAGTTTAGAAACTCATAGGATCCCCTTTAAGCAGTCATCTATGGATTTAGATCATTGGGTAGGCGCATTGAGATCCTGGCCGAATGAAACACCCGAGTGGAGAGAATGGTACCAGAGGGTAGCCGGGTCTTGGAAAGTCCAATGGGAAGAACTTAAAATCGGCCAGTGCATAGACTTATCCCTGTCTCAGATGGAAAAGAACGAACCTTTGGTTATGGCAGCCTCTTACTTCTGGTCCGATGCACTTAACGCATTCCTTTTTGGACACGGACCCATGACCCCGACCTTGGCCGATGTCCTGCTGCTGACCGGCCTAGATGTTTCCTCCGCCGATACCCCCTTCAATTATCTGTTCAAGCCATCTCATCGGCTGGAGACCAAAGGAATCGGCGGGTGGAAAGGATACATCAGTAAAAACATGAAGACAGGGACAGTCTCACAGAGGGAGCACACCGCCTTCTTGATGATGTGGCTGGAGAAACACTTCTTCTGTGGCAGAGCGGTCGGCCCCTCTTCCAACACTCAAGCTTTGGCAGAGTCTCTTGCACAAGGATCGGCCATCCCCCTCGGTAAACATTTGCTGGGATCGGCATACCATCTGATGCACCATATCGGCGTCAAGCTGTCGAAAGGAGAGCCGATAGGGAATCCAGGTGGTCCTTGGTGGTTCATCACCCTCTGGCTCAATCTACACATGTGCAAGGTCTCTCAGCAGAGGATAGAGACAAAGACCTTCCCCAACATCGAGTCAGAGGAGAATCCATCGGTCCGTCGCCGCTGCAGATCCGTTGGAGAAGCGGTATCGGCCTTTCCTGGCTGCCAATTCACCGCTACCCGCGTAGCTGAATATTTCAGATGTTTCTATAATGGACTTAGTGAGGAGATGATCATCTGGCATCCATATCAGACCGCAGAGCCGATTTTCGAATTGCCTGTATGCTTCGATTTCTCCACCCATACATTTGACAGAGAATTAATGGACGTCTTGATTAAGCCGGGAATTCTGCCGGCCAACTTCTTCTCAGGAAAGGACTCACCCACTTATGAGTTCTACTGTCCATCGGCTGCAGCAAGGCAACTAGGTTTTGGCCAATTGCTGATTCGAGTCTATTTTGCCGGCCAAGCAAAATTCAGAGACGGACTAACTTCAAGTCTTGACTACAGCCGATTGTGCGATTTAGTACCCGATTCCAGCACCATTGACTTGAACGGCTGGTCAGTTGCCTCTTTCGCTACCCAACAGTATAAATTATGGTGGGCAGAATGGAAGCAGCATCTTTTCTGTAAATCTCCATCAACTTACTGCAACATTCTGGACCCAGAGAACATCGACCCAAATGCTGCGGTATGTCCTCTTCTCCTTAGCCGATTTCAATGTTGCATTTATCATCTCGTTGCTAACTTATGTTTACCCCTTCAGTCTGAAAGCCATGTTCCCCCGATGCGGAGCCGAAGCGGTCGGCGGATTGATAGCCATCACCAATACACACCGTACCCACTCATCGGCTTCCATGCTCCATCTATCAGAGATATCTCCACCGGCCGATCAAGACGAGCGCCCAAAAGACCAACACCAAATATATCCAGCCGTCGGATGCGAGCTCGCATTGGATCGGCCGATCAGGCGACAATAGCATCGGCTGAAATCTCCCGTATCGGATCGGCTAGCCAGATGGCAGCAGTATCGGCCGAGACTCCCCGTGTTGGATCGGCCGATCAAGTGGAAGTGATACTCGCCGAGGTCTCAGGTCCTTCACCCCTACCAGTTGTTGAGACGGCCGATCCCCAAGTCACCGCCGAAGCCGGGGCCGCTGCAGCATCGCTCTTAGTAGAAGCTGTCCAGGTAACCTTATTTATCTCATATATTCCCCAAATCTTCTACTGACATCAATTCCATTCCTTTGCCAGGCCGCACAAGTTGTCCCACCACAGTCCCCGCAACTATCAGCCACGTCTCAAGTGGGTACTGAGATTACAGCAGCTCCGGTTGCCGAGGTACATGATCTCTTACCCTGCATCCTTAATATTCAGGAAACTTAACCAATTTTGATGCAGGTCGACTTGGGTACGCCGATTATAACTCCACAGCAGGAATCGGCCGGGAGACCCACAGAGGCATGGCAAATTTCCATTACCATCTCATTTCATTTTCCCATAGTATTTTCACGGGAATTTATGTCTTTCTCAGGAAGCTGGCCCAAGCGGAGCACCGATAATGATCAAATCTTCTTCTTCTGGCGAACCAAGTGCACCAGTCCCTGAAACAAGGGAAACACTTCCACCGGCGCAGGCAAGAGAGATTCGTTTCAAAGAGGTAACAATTTTACCATCAGAATCAGCCGATTTCCTTTCACCGCTTGCTTACCCTTTGCTTTGTTCCCTTACAGGAGCAAGATACTCCCAACAATAGCATCTTTTCCTTTGCTGTCTCCTTGGCCGATGAAGAAGAAATCGCCTCACACGCAGTTCCATCGAGCTCTACCTCCGGCGATGTCCGCTCTAAGCTCGAAAGCATTCGTACTCTCCTCCAAGGTGACATCGGCCGATTGGTGGAAGATGCATCGCCGATCCGACAACTTTTCAATGAGGTCAAAGATCACATCCCGGATGAAGTGTCGGAAGACTTGGGGTATGCTGCCTATATAGAGGGCATGCAGATTCCGGTCTCCAGGGCGCTGCAACGTATGGCCGATCGTGCTCAGATGGCCAAAACTCAGGAGGAGGTCGACTCATACAAGCACCGGGCTCAGGAAGTACACCACAGAATCAACTTCCTCGAGAACTGCCGTCCGGACATCGTCGGTGCAATAGATCGGCTGAAAAGGAGGAGAACAGAACTAGCCAAGGAGATGGAACAGATAACCAAAGAGATAGCTGCTGAAGAGAAGAAGCTCCAAGAACTCCCAACCATGATCAGCGAGCTGAAGCAAGAAAGACAAAATCTGGCCTGTGAAACAATAAGGCTCCGTCGCCGCGTGTCAGAAGTACCAGGATCGGCCGAAAATGATCAGAGAATAGTAGAATCGGCCGATCAAATTAGACGACGAGCGATTGTAGCCATAGATGCTTTTCTTGGGCTATAAAAAATATGTTAAACATTATTGCTCCTTTAATGCCACTGCGCCGATTTGGTTTTGAACTGCTTTTTCAGTCTGCCTCGCATTTATGTACGCATTTACTCCGATAGGACGTGTTTCACCATCCATCTACCTCCTCTTCATTTATACGCAGACCGTTCACCATCTCTAGAGGCACACGCATCACTTATCTTTTCTTCTTCTTTTACTGTCCCAACTGAACGGCAAGATGTCTTGTTCGTCCTCCTCATCCTCTTTCTCTGTCAACCAGGTATGAACTCCCCCTCTACTTTTTCTCTTAGGCATCTCAATCGCTCCGATACTGGGTAACTTCTTTTATCTCTGTTTAGCCAAACCGTCTCAGCCCTGATCTAGAACGAGCGATAGAAATCATGCATTCAGAAGAGCCATTATCACAGGCAGACAGAAATCTGATAAGAACTCATGCTGAGGAACTCAGAGATCATGTCCCTGCCGCTGTCCAGGAATACTCGGACCTCATAAATGCTCATCTTTCAGTCCGCAAGCGACCATCTTCCGAAAAAAGTTCCTCACTTCCTTGCAAAGTCAAAACTGAAGTCGCCATGGAAGATCTGGAAGAGGAGAAGACCCGCCTGCTGAAAGAACTCTGCAACCAAGCTAAAACTGGAGCCACTGTAGAGGACCCGAAAGAGAAAAGGCTCACCCTTATGATAAAACTGGGTCGCATCGAGAGAGAAATCCAGCGTAGGCGTAATCAGTAGACACACCAGTATTTTTATTCTGAGGGCGACTTGTACCATGTCGGCCATGCGATCTGTAATTTCCATTCAATAATGAATCCCAATGTTTCCTTCACCAGATATGCAGACAGAAACCGATGAGAAATCGGCCATATTATCTTGACATATTTTGCTGCAAGTTATGTATCTACCCAAATGCTTGGATAGTACCTCTTCAGATATCGCCCGTTTAAAGCTCTTGGGAATTCCTCCCCTTCGACTGTCTCCAGAATGTATGCATTCCCAGGGGCACACCGGCCGATTCTATACGACCCCTCCCAAGTGGGTGACCATTTACCAAATTTGGGATCCTTAGATCCTATCGGCAGCACCAACTTCCATACCAAATCTCCCTGGGAGAACTGTTTAACTTTGACCTTTTTGTCATACCATCTGGCCACCCTTTTCTTGTTTTCTTCTATACTAATCAGAGCTCTCAACCGTAAACCCGCCGAATCGTCAAGTTCGTCTTTCATGAGAAAGGAATAGTCATCGGCCGTTAACTGATCCTGTAACGATATACGTCTTGACCCTGTCCTTATCTCCCATGGCAACACCGCCTCATGACCATAAACCAAATGATAAGGGGATATTTTAGTGGCTCCATGACAAGCCATCCTGTATGCCCATAAAGATTCAGCCAAAGACATATGCCACTTCTTGGGTTGCTCTTCTATCTTCCTCTTGATTAGCTTGATTATCCCCTTGTTAGACGATTCTGCTTGGCCATTGGCTTGAGCATAGTATGGAGAAGAATTTAATAATTTAATCCCCATATCGGCGGCGAATTCTCCGAATTCTCCAGAAGTGAACATTGTCCCTTGATCAGTTGTGATGGTTTGAGGAACACCAAATCGATATATAATATGGCTTTTAACAAATTCAATCATATCGGCCGATGTCACGTTCCTTAAAGGAACCGCCTCCACCCACTTAGTAAAATAATCTGTAGCCACCAATATGAACTTATGCCCTTTGCTAGATGGAGGATGAATCTGTCCGATGAGATCTATTCCCCAACCTCTGAACGGCCACGGTTTAATTATTGGATTCATAGCCGATGCTGGCGCGCGCTGCACATTGCCAAACCTCTGACAGTCTTGGCATCCTTTGTAGTACCTGAAACAATCCTCAAGGATGGTCGGCCAGTAATATCCATTGTTCCTGATCATCCATTTCATTTTATGAGCCGATTGATGAGCTCCACACACGCCTTCATGGATTTCTCCCATCAGAACCTTTGCCTCTTCTGTTCCCAGGCATTTGAGAAGAACTCCATCAATCGTCCGATAAAATAAATCATCTTCAAGCAACACATACTTTGTAGCCTGAAAACGTGTTCGCCGATTCACCTTTTGGGATGGATTTCTCAGGTAATCGGCGATATCCTTTCGCCAGTCATCGGCCACGAGCTCTAGCGACATCGCTCCCCGAATCGGCCGATATCCAGAAGCATGTTGGGCCAGTCTGTTGGCTTCTTCATTATAATTCCTGGGGATATGCTCAATTATTGCAGATTTGAATTCCTTCAAAAGTTGAAGACACTCCTCATAATAGATCCTCAAGATGTCATCCTTGCACTCAGATCGTCCCGTTAACTGATCCACAATGAGCATGGAATCCCCAAAGATCTCGACTGCATCAGCTTTGACTTCCCTTAATAATTGGATGCCTTTTAGAACAGCTCGATATTCCGCCTGGTTATTAGTTGCAGAGGCTTCTATCGGCAGAGAGAAATCATAAGTTGCCCCCCGAGGCGACACAAGAACGATGCCGATTCCTGATCCGACCCCACATGAAGAACCATCAAAATATAGAGTCCATGGAACTGGTTCAACGGTGGCAATTTCTGGTCCGCAATGCTGAACTACGAAATCGGCCATCACTTGACCTTTGACGGCTTTGGCCGATTCATACCTTAAATCGAATTCTAACAGAGCCAGGATCCATTTCCCAATCCGCCCTTTTCAAAATCGGCAATGATAGCATATACTTCACCACATCATCCTTGCACACGACTGTGCATTCTGCCGACAGCAAATAGTGCCTGAGCTTAGTACATGAAAAGTACAAGCACAGGCATAGTCGCTCCACCGAGGAATATCTTGTTTCGACGTCTAAAAGTCTTCTGCTGACGTAGTATACCACTCGTTCTTTCCCTTCAAACTCCTGTACCAACGCCGATCCAATAGCCTGTTTATCAGCCGATAAATATAACTTGAACGGCTTACCAGGCTGTGGTGGAACCAATACTGGAGGTGAAACCAGATACTGCTTGATATTCTCCAGTGCCTTGCGCTGTCCTTCTCCCCATATGAATTCCTGGTCGGGCTTTAATTTCAATAGAGGGGAAAAGCCTGAATACGTCCTGACAGATTGGATATGAATCTTCGGATGAAGTTGACTTTGCCGATGAGGGACTGCAGCTCAGTTTTATTTTGTGGGGCCACCACTTTGTTGATGGCGTCTATGGTCTTGCGGTTGACTTCTATCCCGCGCTCATGGACCATAAATCCTAAGAATTGCCCAGCCGACACGCCAAATGCACACTTGTTTGGGTTCATCTTCAGCCCATGTTTCCTTGTGCACTCCAGCACTTCCTGTAAATCGGCCAGATGATCTTGGTGACCTTTTGACTTGACCATGACATCATCTATATAAATTTCCACCGAAGAACCAATGAGCTTGTGGAAGATGTAGTTCATGGCCCGTTGGTATGTAGCGCCGGCGTTCTTCAAGCCGAAAGTCATAACCACCCATTCAAATAAACCAAGATGGCCTGGACACCTAAAAGCCGTTTTCGAAATATCTTCCTCGGCCATTAATATCTGATTGTACCCGGCATTCCCATCCATGAAACTTATGACTTTGTGGCCTGCGGCAGCATCCACCAAGATATCGGCCGTTGGCATCGGATATCCATCCATCGGCGTAGCCTGATTCAAGTTCCTGAAATCGATGCACACACGTAATTTTCCATTCTTTTTGTATACAGGCATAATGTTAGAAATCCATTCGGCGTAGCGACACTGCCGAATAAATCCTGCCTCAATCAACTTTGTAATTTCAGCCTTTATGTCAGGTAGAATTTTGGGGTTACACCATCGAGCAGGTTGCTGATATGGCCGATATCCTGATTTTATAGGTAACCGGTGTTCAACAATAGACCGGTCTAGTCCAGGCATCTCATGGTATTCCCAAGCAAAGCAATCCTTGAGCTCTTTTAATAAACTTACCAATTTACATTTGTACTCATAATCCAAATTGGCACTAATGTACGTCGGGCTTGACTTGCTGCTATCTCCCAAATCTACCAACTCTAATAAATCGGCCGACGTAAACCCATGTCCAAGCTTCCCATCTTCTCGGACGAGTTGATCCATTTATTCTGAATCTTCAGAGCCGACTGCTTGGATCGGCTGTAGACCAAAATCGGACACTCTCAGGAAGTCAGTGTCCCAAGTCCTACCAGATATACACTTGACGTGTTCGCAGCTCCACTGTTGTGTGTCGGCCGCTGCAACGCTGTAGACGGAATCGGCAGCGACTATCTCTGTACTGTCGCCGACCCATTGCACAGGGCATTGATGCATAGTAGATGGGACACAACAGTTTGCGTGTATCCAGTCGCGACCAAGTAGCATATTATAGGACCACTTGCCATTAATAATGAAGAAAGTAGTAGGGAGGGTCTTACTGCCGATGGTGAGGTCGACGCAGAGCGCTCCGCGGGCAGGTGACACGTTGCCTTCGAAATCCTTCAGCATCATGTCCGTCTTGGTGAGGTCGTCATCGCCCTTGCCCAGCTTGCGGAACATGGCATACGGCATGATGTTGACTGCCGCGCCTCCATCTACCAGTAATCTGGTGACGGGTCTTCCGTTGACATACCCTTTGAGAAACAGCGCCTTAAGATGCTGTCATTTTTCCTCTTCTGGTTTCTCAAACGTAGCCGTCATCGGCTCTAACACTAGTTGTGCCATTTGTTCCTCCTCTGTTCTTGTTACTCTATCCCGATCGTTGGGCGCCATGAACTCCATCGGCAGTATGAATACCATATCAATTTCGGCTGCCGATTCTTGGTTGCTCGTTTCTTGATCGTTTTTCTTTGGGCGCCAAACTCGAGACTTCACATTCCTTTTCTCTGGCGCCTGCCTTTGTTCTTCTTCTTGATGTTCCAACTGGCGTAGACGTTGGATCCTTTGCTTTTGGGATCTGGATAGGCCATCGGGACACCACCTGGGATTCACTGGTTTGGCCGATGATCTGGCGTATTCCCAATCTGGTTCCCTTCCTAGGGGATCTTCGTCTGACACCCTATCATCGGCCATCTCTTCCAGCCGATCGTGCGCGCTGATCCTGCCCCCCAGTCCATCTTGCTGACCGATCTTGCTTTTTGACCTGTTGCACTGGTCAACTCTGCCCCCCAGCCGATCATGCACCGAAACGCGCCGTTCTTCGCGCCGATTTCTGTTGATCGGCTCTGATCCTCTGTCCCTAGAGTGTGGCCTTGGGCGATTGTTGCAGCTCAATCCGTTACACTCCGGACAGTTGTCGGCAGATGGCAATCTGATATCGTTCTCCCAGCAGTGGATAAAGAACGGACATTGCCAGTGATCTTCGTGCCGGCGTATTGTCTCCTCCTGGTATCTTGCCTGTTCTTGCTGCTGCCGATATTTACTTAGTAAGAATTGGGAGGTGACGGGCCTGCGTGGTCGTTCTGGCCCTCGCCTGTTCCTTCTGATTTCTTCCGTCGTGATATGCCTCCTGGGGTCGACAGCACCGCCTCTTCTCGCCGATTCTGACGTCAGCACCTTGGTTTGACTTGAGGTTCCCCCAGCGTTAACCATGTTGGTCGGGAAGGGATGCTGATCTATCTTCATCGGCTTTGCTGATTTGGTTGGAGTGTCAAACTTAAGCCGCCCCTGTTCAATGGCCGATTGTATCTGCTGGCGGAAGACTTTACATTCGTTTGTATCATGAGAAGTAGCGTTGTGCCACTTGCAGTATTTCATCTTCTTAAGTTTATCGGCCGTAGGGATGGTGTGATGTTGAGACAGCTTAATCTGCCCCTCTTGAAGCAGTAGATCAAAAATTTTATCGGCCTTTGACGTGTCAAAGCCGAATGTCTCTGGCTCCTTCTTGCCAAAGGGGCAAGATATTGGTTTTTTCCCTTTTACCCATTCTGCCAGGCCGATTTCTTCCTCCGCATCGGATTCAGAACCCTCCAAGTATGCCACCTTCTTTTGGAAGTTCCTCCGCTGTTCGAACGGTCGGACCTCTTGCCCTGATAATCGGTGGACGATTTGGCTCAGGCTTTCAAACTCTTGGGCGGAATATCTCTCTTTGATTTGTGGCAAGAGGCCTTGGAAAGCGATATCGGCCAACTGTGCATCGGTCAGAGCCAGACTGTAGCATTTGTTCCTGATTTCTCTGAACCTCTGTATATACCCTGTCACTGGTTCATCGCTCCTCTGCCTGAGGCTGGTCAAATCCGAGATCTTCATCTCGTGTACTCCTGCATAGAAGTACTTGTGGAATTGTTTCTCCAGATCGGCCCACGTGACGATAGAATTTGGCGGTAAAGTGGTGAACCACTGGAAGACCGATCCGGAGAGAGATGATGAAAATAAACGCACCCTCAGAGCATCTTGCGTGGCAGCTTCTCCGCACTGGATCATGAATCGGTTGATATGCTCCACAGTGGATGTGTCATCCGTCCCTGAGAACTTGGTGAAATCAGGAACTTTGTATCGGTGTGGGAACGACAGCGAGTCATAGGCCGATGGATACGGCGTCTTGTAAGTATAAGTTTGAACTTTCGGCTTCAGTCCAAACTGATCCTGGATTACTTCTGCTATTCTTGCCGTCCAGTCCACCTGTTGCTGATGAACAGTTGTTCGCGGCGCAGGCATATGCTGAAGGGCTGGTATGGCCGGGTGATGAATCGGCGAGTTTTGCTGAGCGGTCGATAGTTGATGACGAAACGAGTCCGCACCCCCTTCGTACGTCACTGCTGGCTCCATGCCTCTGAATGCTTCCACAGTGTTTGCCCCCCTGCCGATTTCTGGTAAAATCGGCTGATACTGGGAAACCGTCGGCCGGGCGGCCGGTTGGTATGGCACCTGAACCGAATAAGTGCCATGCCCGTTCACTGGCTCGGGAAAATACGCTGTGGCTGACGTCCCCCAAGATGCTGAGCTTGTAGGTAGTGTTTGCACAGAAGCCATCTGAACGGGTTGAAGCGGCGCTAGCGATGGGAGACATGGTGCACCGCTGTATCTTGGAGACGCCGGAGGTGGTGGAGAGCTGTATCCCTCGCGTTGCGTCAATATCGGCTGAGGAGCCGATTGGGATGTGTATGGTAGGCTTCTGGCTGGCAGAGTAGTTGGAGGGGCATATGCCGGTCCCTGATAGCCTTGGACGGCTCCGCTGGCGAGAGAGTTGTCGACGGCGTTATACACCGTGTTGCTCATCACCGAGGATTGGTCAATGAATGCTTGATACACGGACTGTTGAATCATCTCTGGCATCTTGCCCGAGTTCTCAGCAATGGTGATGTGGTGAGGCGCTAGGATAGGAGCCTTCTTGACTGCCTCCCCGCTCATGGTACGACTGAACGACTGGAGGTACATCTTCTTGTAGTCTTCTAGGTGTTTGGCCAGTTCTTCCCTCTGGTCGTCCTTGAGATCAGCTTCTGTGACCTCAATGATGTTGCTGTCGGAGATTTCTGCGTTCTTTGACATATCAGATCTTGGATGGTCCCACCGGGCGTGCCAAAAGTGTGTTGGCGCTAAAATCGGCCGGATAGGAATCGGCCGATGGGTCTTCAGCGTCGGACACACGACCCGGGAGAATCTGCTTAGCTCCTGTTCGGGTTATCGCCCTGGTGCAGTTCGCGTGGCGTGCCAGTCAATCTGACCTGTTGATTGACAAGGAAACAGAGTATTAAATTCCAGGCGCGTCGATCGGCTGGGGTTCCGATCTGTCCTGAGGAGCGCGTCGGCAGCGAATCGGCCGATTTGCTGTAGAGATGATCGGCTATGGATCAGCCGATGATCGTATAGCAATCGTAAAGAAAACTGCTGGAGTGATCTAGACGACTACTGCAAGGACAACACTTGAAATAGATCTAATCGGCTGTGAGATAATAAATCGAAGGAGAACAATGACGAAGCCGATTATCCTGATCTCAAGTTGGATAACTGGTGATAATACTAGAATAACAGGTAAAACTTGCAATTCTAGTAAATATCGATAACTGGTGAATAAATCCAAACGAAGCCACAGCGATGCGCCCGTAGCTAAAGCTCGGATATTACTCGGTAAGCGGAACCTACCAATTGGCCGGAGATCAAGTTGATGCAGCCCTGCCAATCCGTACGAACTCGTGGAAGAGGAAAATATTGGCGAAGTCGCCGACTTGAAAGTAAATTGCTAGAAAAGTAGAAATACTATTGTTGATTGATGTCTTGATTGATCCCTTTGCAAGACCCTGACGACTCCTATTTATACCCTAAAGCTAGGACTCCTGGTCGATCACGACTTGTTACAACCTTATTAAAAAAAACAGGAAAACTACTGTATCTATAAGAACTTTTAAAGGAAACGGACTCCCGCAGAATCTTCCGCCGCCGTTCCCTAATCCAATCAGGATTTCCTTCAATTGCTCCTTGACCGACTTGGCGTGCCCTATTGACCAGCTTTTGACCAGGATCTTCTGGAATAATTCCATCCTGTTGGCATAGGCTGCGCCACCAATTGGCCGATTTCCAATTGTTACTTCAATCGGCCGATTCCTTTCTGTAGCTTTCAGATCTGCCGCATCGGCCAATCTTCTCCTCCTGACGCCGATTCAACACGTGTCAAAATCTGGCGTCAACAGTTTCTTTGCCACAGGTAGCTAGGTGTTGGTCCAGAGTTTGACTTGTGAAGGTGTTCTGAACATATTTTGGGGTGTGAGCAGGATCCAATATTTGAAAACTTGCGCACTTGAGCTAAAAAACGCTGGAAATGCTATTGTGTCACTGAATATCAAGCTTGTGTAGTGTTTGTTCTTGTAATAGTACTCAAACATATGCACACTGTTACGTACGTATTCTTACCGGAATGTCATTGTTTTGTGAGGAATGGCTAGTAATCTTACCACTATGTGGCATTGAGGTCTTCTTACCAACATGTATGTAGGTGCCACACAACATTTTGTCAAACATTTGTGGTAGCAATCCCAACAGCAGTCACATGTTGATTTTCTACACCTTAGTTACCAACCAAACAGTCTATTCTTGCCATGGATGAGGAACTGTATCTGTGCCCGATGGAAAACCATCATGGATAAATTAGTTATAGATGCTAGTGCCTTATTCAAAACTGGCAAAAATAATCTACGTGCTCTCCCTGGTTCATTTTATGACCCGTTACAAAACTTGAAGTATCCCTAACAGTGTCTTATGGCGGTTCGGCACCATTATGATTCGAGAGAGAACAATAATTCATCATGATGTGCCTCAGTCTCTTGCTACTTCATAATAAACTAGAACAAAAACAAGGTAAAAGATGGGTCAATCTTTGTGTAATGTTTAATACATCCTGGTGAATGTATACTTGTTAACATGGGATTGGAACTAGGCTAAGAGTCTTCAAAATATCGTTCCAAAGGTCCACACCTTCAAAGTTCTCTTTTGAAATAACCTCTCCTCCCATTTCTATAAGACGAAAGCTGACGCTGAAGTCAGGCCAAAATCGGGCGTTCATTGGGCCACTTCGTTCGATTTAGTGGAACGTCCAATCTTAACTTACTATCTTCTTAACCTTCGATCTCGAACTTGCGTCGCTAGCTAGCATTTCGAGACCCTTGACGCGACCTTCGACCAAGTCATCCCTGCAGAAGAGCAGCACCTCACCCACTCCCACCTCCAGCTGCCGCAGCACCCTTGCAGCCATTCCTGTAGCAGCCTCTCAGCCGCTTCCATGCGGCTCACTTTTTACCGGATGAACCTCCTCACCCTATCGCTCTTGTAACATCCCGTAAATATTATGGCATGTTTTTGCTAAATTTTGCGTGTTTTTAAATTTTTATGTGCAAGAGACGAGTGGGACGGGAAGGAACATCGCTGCTCTTGTCGCTGACCCAAGAGCCGTTCGAGGAGCCGACCCTGATGCGGAGTGAAGGAAGGAAAGGACTGCCATCGATGTTGAGCCGGCGACTCGACTACAGCGACGCCTGTTCTTGTCCCTGCCTTGCACCGACACGCCACGGCCACGACCCCATCCTGCAACGCCTCGTCCACCCCATGCCCTTAGGTGAGCTTAGCCTACCACTTCCTCTCTCCTTTCTCCTGGCCAGGATACCATGGCCGCCAATAAGCCCTCCATGCCGGCCTTCGTGAACGCCATCGCCATGTGAAGCTGCGACGTTGTTACAGGTGCCGCGAGCCCACTCCATTCCACCGCTGCCATCGCTCAACGTGGGTCCAGGCTGCTCGGAGTAGTGGCCGCGCCGCGGTCATGACCTTTTTCTGCGTCGCGCGCATTCCACCGCTACGAAAAGACCGGCCTTGACCCTTGCCCATCGCTAGCACCCCTCCATCATTGCAGCCTAGCTGTGAGATCGAGCTGCGCCACGACATCATGCTATGTCACTCGCTTTGGCCACACATCACGCACCAATGCTTGCGCTCGTAAAAGGAAAACCATAAAAAGGCTGGATCTAGTGTCAGACCCGGCCATTCAGATGAAATAATTATATCGCTTCTCATATGCTGACGCGGCCATTCATGGTACTAAAAGCACGAAGTAAAGAAAGGTTGAAGCTAGCATGAGGGAATCTTTTCACCTCTCGTTAGGGGTCGTACTCCTAAAATACAAGTTGGAAAAGGTTGGAGCTAGCATGAGAGAAATTTGTCGCTATTGATTGGGGATCATGTGTTGCCGCTCATTGTCCGGAAAGGCCGGTGCTACTGCAAGGGAGTTTCGTTGGTTCTAACTAAAGATCATGTGTCACCGCTAGTTTTCCAAAATTCGGTTTCCATAAAGTCAAAAGCTAGCTGGATGGAGTTCCGTCGCATCTGATCGAAGATCATCCGTCACCTAGAATTAACTATTGAGAAAGAAGAACACCAGCACCTTCTGGCAAGAATTATATTTACACTGTAAATATATATAGTTTTAACTACCCTTCATCAAAAGCTGACATTCACTCTTAAGCTCATAGTATACATGTACATGAGAAAAATGATTATTAAGTGCCATATCACAGAGGAGATATGCATACAAGATCTGCTTAGTTCCCAATAATTTGGAGTAGCAACACACTAACATTAGTTTAGAAAGAGATATATATCCTGTGATTAATAATCCTTGCAGATATGAAACCTCATTACTAAGGATAGTCAACCGATAGTAGCCAACCCACACATGGTTTCCTGCCATCCTGTGTGTGCGTGTGCTAGATAACTGGCTGATTTCTGCCATTGCTTCGAGGATTACCTAGAACAACCTCTAGGGAAGAGAGAGAATACCAAAACCAACAAGCAGGAATACCTAGATCATAGTATATATATTTCTAACAGAACTCATATTATGAAAAGTTATTTAACTTCACTCTCAAGCTACATACTATAAATAAGACAAAACTAAAAGTGCCATATTGTCATACTCCAAAATATTTAATTTTGGATCATGATTATCTTTTAGAAAGTGTTTTGTCCATTGTTAAGGTTTCAGAGAATTTTTCAGATTTTTCTGGTAATTATTCTCATTTTTTCTAGAGCTAAACCCATTTATTGGAAGATTGTAAAATCTTTTTCACGAGATCCAAGTATTTGCTTTGGACTCCTCGTGTACCAAATCATCTCCATGATTTCCCCCCGGAATCTTTTGGGGCTTTCAGGATATTTTTTATGGGTTAAAATATTTATCTAGATTTCTCTAGATTTATTTTAAGCCTGAAAACATGTCTGGAAAATGAACTCTTTCTCTTTTAATCTCGAGCTAGACTCAAATCTTTTATGGCCCAATCCGACCTAAATCCTAAGCCATAGAACCATCCTGTTGAGCTCGACCACCGCTTTGATCTCGTCGTCTTTCGAGGTCCGCCATCAAAAAGTAGACTTCCTTCCCGAAATTCAATTTCTCATCGTAGTCGGACCGATCCGTTATATCACCATCCTCCTTTTTACTCTGTCGTATCTGACACCCTTTAATGTCCATTCGAGTTCCCCATTCTCTAATCTTTCTCCCCGATCAAATCTCGCTCGAAACAAAATCGTACATCGACTTTGACATTTTCCGGTGATACTTCGTTGTCGTCAACGTCACCTCTGGTGACTAGCACCGTCGCTCTAAACACCCTAGACCCAACTCAACCTTGCTCACCCTAGACCCAACTCAATCTTGCTCAGCCACCTAGCCTTTTCCCCTCTCTTTACCCTTCTCTCCGTGACCTAAATTCTACGCATCATCCCAAATCAATCTCACCCCAATTTAGTGCCCCTCGTTTCTCTATCTCTTCCTCGGCACAGTGGCCATCTTATCGCTCCTCTCCCTCTGTTTCTCCGATGTCATGATCATCGTTCCACTCCTTCCCTTCCTTCCATGAGACAGCCCTACCATGCTAAGCTTTATTTTCTTGTGCATGCGCGGAAGGACTCGTTGACTGAGTTTGGTATGATCACGCATGCCCAACCTTATCGTATTCTTGTACACCACCTGCAGGCCGAGCTAGCTATTCGCCTCGTGCCGTTTTGGACTTCATCGAAAAATCAGGCGGCTCATGCTACTATCCTCGACATACGCGTCACGAAAGCCCTGCAGTCGCACCCTATAAAAAGTTCCAGCATGCTCGATCCATCTCTCTCTCCGTGCTGTCGAATGGCTCATTTTCTTTCGGGCCTCACCCGAAACCATTTCGGCCTTGTTCTCAACCCGAACCTATCTCGGCATGACCCAACCACGCCGACAGCTCCCAGCCCCAAATCAGCCTCGGCACAGCCTGCATCGCGCCTGCGTCACCGCTTAGAATAATGGTGTGCGTGCCACGCTCATGCCAGGGCTGCTGCGCCTATAAAACGCAAAGCCAAGCCCTTCCTGCTTTACCTCTGCTGCAGTTGTGCACCTCCCTGCAGTGCACGCCTCGGCCTTGCTTCGCACCCTTGCTGCATCATCACTCTGCACCTCCTGCTGTTTGCCTATCAGGGCCTTACCACCTGCCAGCCACCAGAAGCCGGCCTCTACCAAGTCCAGGTGCTGCACGGCGCCCCCTTCTCCTTGGCGTGCGTGCCACGCCGAGCCAAGGCGTTTCGCCCTATAAAAATCCGTGAGACGAGCCCCCATTTCTCTCAGTTCCAAATGCACAGCCGCCACCGTCGCCTCCTCCCTGTTTCCTCGCAGCCCCCTGCGCACCTGCGTCCCCACGCCCGAGGCCCTGCATCACTGTGCGCCCCCTCCCCAGCCTCGCCCTAGAGCCCCTGCGAAGCTCTGCGCCGCCGCCAGGAACTCGACGAGCAGAGCATCGCTATCCCTAGCATGCACGCCTCCCTGGGCAAGACTGCTCGCCCTCCCCCACCACCCCTGCGGCCAGCTGCCCCTTGGCCCCTTCTGTCGCGCCTCCTACTGTCCCCGTGCAAAGGCAGTGGCCGCCGCCGGTTCTGCTCGCCGAGCAGAACGCCACCGCCCCCTTCTCAAGTCAAATCTTGCCGATTCCATGCCTCTCCGGTGCAGTAAGAGGTAAAACGGGTTCCCCTCCCTCTCCTCTTTCTTTTCCCCCGCTCCTCACGCTCTCCTGTGCCCTAGAACGCTGGGAATTCGTAGTACAGTACCCGCAGGTCCTCCATGGGGCTGTTAAGAGCTTTTTGCAGATTAGCCCCCAAGAGATCTTGTAATTTCGGCTGTTTTTCTCGTATCTTGCAAATATCGAAGAAAACACCATAGATTTAATATATCTTTTCAACCTGGCGAGCTCAGTTTTCTAGGTCTTATAAAAATCAGCAGCTAGCCCCTGAGATCTACGATTAATCATAACTAGGTCCCTGCAGCCTTATTTCTTTTGTAGATTCCGCGTTTTAGATCCATTTTGATCCGTTCTTTTCGCGTTAGTCTTCTAAAACTATCGTTTGGTAGCATTGTTGTATCGTAGTTCCTGCTTTAAAATTAAATGTAAATTTAATTTGATTAATGTTCTCTTATCTTATTTTTCCAATTAAAATCCAATTAGATCTATACTCCGGTTTTCATAATTAATGTTAACTTGATTGATACCAACTTAAATATATTTTTAGTTATAATTTATTAGTTCAACACGAATCATAAATTTATGCGTTTAGATGCTCTCACGTGTTCCTTTCAATGTTAATTATTTAATGAGTATAATTTATACATTGACATATAAATAAAATTTGTCTAAGTTCTTGTTGGCGCTAAAAATCGGCCGATGACCTTCAGCGTCGGACACACGACCCGGGAGAATCTGCTTAACTCCTGTTCGGGTGATCGCCCTGGTGCGGTTCGCGCGGCGTGCAAGTCAATCTGACCTGTTGATTGACAAGGAAAGAAACGTATTAAATTCCACGGGTCTCGATCGGCTAAAGTTCTGATCTATCCCGAAAAGCGCATGAGCGAATCGGCCGATTTGCTATGAAGATGACCGGCTATAGATCAGCCGATAATCACGTAGCGATTGCAAAGAAACTACTGGAGCATATTAAATAATCGCCACAGATGCAACACTTGAAATAGATCTAATCGGCTATATGACGATAAATAAGAAAAAATAATGATAAAGTCGACAGTTCGATCTCAAGCTGGATAACTGGTGATAAAACTAGAGCAATAGATAAAACCTATAACTCTAGTAAATATCGATAACTGGTGAATAAATCTTAACGAAACAATAGCGATGCGCCCGAAGTTAAAGCTTAGATATTACTCGATCAACGGAACTTACCAATCGGCTGGAAATCGTGTCGATGCAGCCCTGCCAACCCGTACGAACTCGTGAAAGAAAAAGATGTATTGGCGAAGTCGCCGACTTGAAAGTAAAGTACGATGAAAAAGTAGATTATTTGTATTGGTTGATGTGTGTGTTTTACAAAACCCTGACTGCTTCTATTTATACCCTAGGACTAAGACTCCTGATTTGTTACGATCCGTTACAAACTTGACTTAAATATAATAACTACTATATCTATAAGACTCTCCTAAAGGAAACGGACTCCCGCAGGATCTTCTGCTGCCATCTCCTAGTCCAATCCGAACTCCTTCCATTGCTCCTCGACCGAGTCGGCGTTGCTCTTTGACCAACGTCATGTCATCTTTGACTGGGATCCTCTGTCATCTTGACTCAACATCCCCTCTTGGAATTCCATTGGCTTCATCCCCCTTCTATAAATAATTTATCTTTTGGTGCAAGCCTATATTGGCCCAAACGCTCCAGCCTTTCAATCGGCCGACCCCCACCAACTCCATTCGCCAATCGCCCGAAACACTGCAGCGCCGATCGGCCGATTCCTAACTGTAGCGCCAATCGGCCGATTCCCAATTGTAGGCTATAAGTCTGCCGCATCGGCCAATCTCTTCCTTCCCTGACGCCAATTCAAAACATGTCAAAATCTGGCGTCAACACATGCCCCCCAGTTTCGGAGTAAAACATGACTTTTACTTCGAAATTCTTTTTTAATCTCTCCTCCGAAACAAACGCGGCAAAAATCTTCTTCTGTTTCGCGGTCTTCTACCTGATGATTGCAATCTTTTCGAACTGGGCGCCTGAGATAACTGTTCCCCGGAACTCGTGTAGACGGTGCGGTAAAAATCCCGCCTTTACCCCTTCTCTCGGACCGTCTTTAAATACTGGCGTTCCCTGACGCTTCTTCTCCATGAGCTCAGTAACTTTCCCTCCGGCAAATCACTTTCTATCTTCTACATTCCGCTTCATTCCTTCAATGGCGGCACCATCAGCGACTCCACCAGCCACGGAAGTTCCGCCAGCAACTCCATCGGCGACGGCAGTTCCATCAGCGACGATGACCTTCATCCCAGAGGTAAACATCCAAAACTTTTCCTTTTTACTTTTTACCGCCCATGCATCTTTTAGATCTATTCTTAGTTCCTCCCTTTTTTCACCTTTTTTAGGCAGTCAGACACCAAATCACTATCCGCCTTTTCGAAGCTCCTGGTCTCATCTGCTTAGACCCTATGGGGAATCCAGACCCAACTGATCTGATTAACTTAGAAACTCATAGAATCCCTTTCAAGCAATCACCTATGGATTTGGGCCAGTGGTCAGGCACTTTTAGATCTTGACCGAATGAAACCCCCGGCTGGAAAGAGTGGTACCAAAGAATGGCCAACTCTAATAGAGTTTAATGGGATGAATTAAAAATCGGCCAGTGCATTAATCTATCTCTATCCCAGATGGAGAAGAATGAACCCCTGGTAATAGCAGCCTCCTATTTCTGGTCTAATGCGCTCAACGCGTTTCTCTTTGGGCACGGACCTATGACCCCAACTCTGGCCGATGTCCTGATGCTGACCGGCCTCAACATCCCCCCCCCCCCCCCCCGATACACCTTTTAATTATCTGATCAAGCCGACCCATCGGCTAGAGAAGAAAGGAATCAGCGGGTGGAAAGGGTATATCAACAGAAACATGAGGACCGGGATGATTTTGTAGAGAGAATATTCAGAATTCTTGATGATGAGGCTAGAGAAGCACCTCTTCTGCAGCAGAGCGGTTGGCCCTTCTTCCAACACACAGCTCTGGCCGAAGCCCTATCAAGAGGAGCCGCCATCCCTCTCGGGAAGCATTTGCTAGGATCGGCCTACCACATGATGCACAAGATTAGCGTCAAACTGTTAAAGGGAGAGCCGATTGGTAACCCTGGTGGCTCCTGGTGGTTCATCACCCTCTGGCTAACTTGTACACGAGCAAAATCTCCCAGCAGCAGATAGAGACCAAGACATTACCCAACATCGAGTCAGAGGAAAACAACACAGTACAACGACGGTGCACCTCTTTTGGCGAAGCGGCATCATCTTTCCCTGGTTGCCAGTTCACCGCCACCCAGACAACCGAGTATTTCAGATGCTTTTACAACGGCTTTAGTGAAGAAACTACCAGTTGGTACCCGTACCATAGAACAGAGCCACTTTTGAGCTTCCCTTCTGCTATGACTCGACATCCAACTCCTTTGATAATGATCTCACGGACGCCTTGATCAAACCAGGGATCTTACCGGCGAACTTCTTCTCTGGGAAAGACTCCCCAACTTATGAATTTTATAACCCATCAGTTGCAGCACGGCAGTTCAGCCTTGGTCAGCTGTCGATTCAAGTTTATTTTGCCGGTCGCGCAAAACTCTGAGATGAGCTCACTAAGGGACTTGACTACAGTCGGCTGTGCAATTTAGTGCCGGACTCCGGTACCATTGATCTAAGCAATTTGATAGTGGCTCCTTTTGCTGTCCAACAATTCAAGTTATGGTGGGCAGAATGGAAGCAACATCTCTTTTGTGTATCTCCTGCAACATATTGCAATGATCTGGATCCTGACAACATCGACCCAAACGCAGCGGTACTGCCCTTTTCTCGGCCGATTTCGATGTTATTTCTTTTATGCTACAAATTTGCCGCTAACTCTTATTTCCCTTTTCAGTCCGAAAGTCGACTTCCTCTGACGCGGAGCCAAAGTGGTAGGCCGATAAAGAATAGCTACCCGTACACACCATTCCCACTCATCGGCTACCATGCCCCAACCATCGAAGACATCACCACCGGCTGATCGAAACAAACGCCGAAGAAACCCTCTTTAAAGAAGACGAGCCACCGAGTGCGTGCCCGTATAGAACCGGCCGATCAGTCGGTGGCGGCATCGGCTGAACCTTTAGCTGCGCCGACTCTGCCGATTATTGAGGAAGTCGATCCCCAGGCTGCTACAGAAGCTGGAGCGGCTGCTGCATCATTGCTAGTAGAAGCTGTTCAAGTAATTTCGCATACCTTACATCCTTCTAAGTATTATGTCGATATTAACTTCTTCTTTCTGTCAGGCAGCGCAAATCGCCCCAATGCAATCTCCGCAGCAATCGGTTACATTCCAGGTGGAAACCAGAACGCCAGCAATTCCTCCCACCAAGGTAGAGAGTCTCTTAACTCAACTTTTTGATACTTAACCAAAAACTAACCGATTTTTGATGCAGGCTACCCTGGGCGCATCGATTGTACCTTTCCAACGACCATCGGCCGGACGACTCATAGAGGTATGGCAGTCATTATATATCATCACACTTTATCATTTGCATCATACTTATAAAAATCCGCTTCACATACCTTTCCAGGAAGCTGGCCCGAGCAGTGCACCGATAGTCGTCGAATCTTCTTCTTCCGATGAACCAATCGCGCTAGTTCCCGAGATGAGGGTAGCACTCCCGCCGGCGCAAGCAGAAGAAATCTGCTTCAAAGGGGTAAGAAACTTGTCACCCAAATCAGCCGATTTCCCCTTACCATCGGCTAATCCGTATTTTTATTTTTTTATTCTTTCGCAGGAGCAGGACACTCCCAACAACAGTCTTTTTTCCTTTGCGGTTGCACTTTCTGACCATGAAGAGGTTGCCTCGCACCAAGTCACACTGAGCTCGATCTCTGATGACGTCCGTGCCAAGCTTGAGAGCATACGGACCCTCCTCCAAGACGACATCGGCCGACTAGTGGAAGACGCCTCACTGATTCGGCAACTTCTTAGTGAAATTAGAGGCCGAGTTCCAAAGGAAGCAGAAGAGGCTCTGGTACCCGCCGCATACATAGAGTCAATGCGGATTCCAGTGTTCAGGGCCTTGCGCCATATGGCCGATCGCGCCAAACTAGCGAAAGCCCGCGAGGAGGAAGACTCCTACAAACATCGAGCTCAAGAGGTGCATCAATGAATCAGCTTCCTTGAAAGCTCTCGCCAAAATATCGTCAGTGCCATAGACCGTCTTAAACAGCGAAGGGCAGAGCTAGCCAAGGAGATGGAGCAGGTGACCAAGGCCATAGCTGCTGAAGAGAAAAGACTCCAAGACCTCCCATCCGTCATGGCCGAGCTGAAGCTAGAGAGGCAGAACCTGGCCCATGAAGCAATAAAAATCCATCGTCATATGCCAGAAGTCCCTGGATCGGCTGATGACGACCAGAGAACCTTAGACTTGGCCGATCAAGTTAGGCAACGAGCGATTGCGGCTATTAATGCCCTCCTCGGGTGAACTGTAAAAGTATTGAATGCTCTGAAAACATTTAATGTCCTCTTGTCGTTGACGTGCGCATTCAAACTTGGACCGTCCTCTTTGGTAGCTTTTCATTTATTAACCCTTATACTCCGATGGGACGCATCTTACCATTCCTTCACCCTCTTCCTTCTATAAGTATGAGGCCCCGTATCGTTTCCAAAGGCATTCGTATCGCCCGTCTTATTTTCCTCTAACGACTTGATCTCCATCCTCCCAGACTAGACGCCAAGATGTCTTCTTTGTCTTCTTCCTTCTCCGTCAACCAAGTACAAAATATTCCTTTGTTCCCTCTCTTGGCATTTCAATCAATCTGACGCTAGGTGGTTGTTTGCTCCCCTTTTAGCCGAAACGCCTTAGCCCCTGTCTGGAACGAGCGATTGAGGTCATGCATTCAGACGGACCACTGTCGTAGGCGGACTGAGATCTGATCAGGGCTCGTCGTGAAGAACTCAAAGATCATGTCCCCGCTGACGTCCAGAAGATTTGGGACCATATAGACGCCAACTGCTCCAGGCGGCCGCCAACTGAAAGGAGTCATCCACTCCCTCGCCTAGTCGCCCTTGAAGATGCTGCGGCGGGGACATCCCAACCACCTCTCGACAGGAGCCACCCACTCCCTCGTCAAGTCGAGGTTGAAGCCGCCATGGAGGATCTGGAAGAAAAAAGCATCCGCCTCTTGATAGAATTAGGCCCGACCGAGAGGGAGATTAAGAAAAAGCGTGGTCAATAAATATGTTGGTACTTTTGTTCTAAGGGCGACTCTTACCGTGTCGGCCATGTACCCTGCTGTTCTTACCGAATAATAAATCGGTCAGACTAATCGAATGTTTCGTCCTTAAGGCGATGTTATCTTTGCATCGGCTATGTAGACAGGAGCCAATAGGAGGTTGCAACGTTGTCTTGATGCACCCTATCGTAAGTTATGCACCCACCCATATACTAGGATAGTACCTCTTCAGATATCTTCCGTTTAAGGCTCTTGTGAATTCTTCCCCTTCGATAGTTTCTAGTATATATACATTTCCCGGAGCATATCGACCGATTTTATACGGCCCTTCCCAAGTGGGCGACCATTTACCGAATTTGGGATCCTTAGACCCTATCGGCAGCACCAACTTCCATTCCAAATCTCCTTGGGAGAATTGTTTCACCTTGACCTTCTTGTCGTACCACCTGGCCACCCTTTTCTTGTTTTCTTCAATGCTGATCAGGGCCCTTAATTGCTGACCCGCCAAATCGTCGAGCTCTCCCTTCATGAGGAGGGAATAGTCATTGGCCGTCAACTGATCTTGAAGCGATGTGCGCCTTGACCCCGTCCTTAATTCCCAAGGCAATACTGCCTCGTGACCATATACCAACTGATTAGGAGATATCTTAGTGGCTCCATGGCAGGCCATCCTGTAAGCCCATAGATATTTGGTAAAGGACAGGTGCCACTTCTTGGGTTGTTCCTCTATCTTCCTCTTGATCAACTTGATTATCCCCTTATTGGACGATTCGGCCTGGCCGTTGGCTTGAGCATAATACGGAGAAGAATTCAACAATTTAATCCCCATATCGGCGGTGAATTCTTCGAACTCTCCTGAGGTGAACATCGTTCCTTGATCAGTTGTGATGGTTTGAGGGATGCCGAACCGATAAACAATATGGTCCCTCATGAAGTCGATCATAGCGGCCGATGTCACTGCCTTTAACGGAACTGTCTCTACCCATTTGGTAAAATAGTCAGTGGCTACTAATATAAACATGTGCCCTTTGCTTGATGGAGGGTAAATCTGTCCGATGAGGTCTATCCCCCAACCTCTAAACGGCCATGGTTTGATTATCGGATTCATAGCCGAGGCTGGTGCGCGCTGCACATTGCCAAACTTCTGACAGTCTTGACAACCTTTATAATATTTAAAAAATCTTCTAGAATCATCGGCCAATAATACCTGTTGTTTCTGATCATCCACTTCATCTTGTGAGCCGATTGATGAGCTCCGCATACGCCCTCGTGGATTTCTCCCATCAGGACCTTTGCTTCTTCCGTTCCCAGGCATTTGAGTAGAACCCCATCAATCGTCCGGTAAAACAAATCGTCTCCGAGCAACACATATTTTGTGGCCTGAAAACGCACTCGCCGATCCACTTTCTTGGACGGATCTTTCAAGTAATCGGCAATCTCCTTTGGCCAATCGTCGGCCGCAAGTTCCAGAGTCATGGCGCCTTGAATCGGCCGATACCAGGACGCGTGTTGGGCAAGCCTATTGGCCTCTTCATTGTAATTTCTGGGAATGTGCTCAATAACTGCAGACTTGAATTCCTTTAATAGTTGGAGGCAATCTTTGTAGTAAATCCTTAAGACATCATCTTTGCATTCAGATCTCCCCGTTAATTGATCCACAATGAGCATGGAATCTCCAAAAATATCCACCGCATCGGCTTTGATTTCTCTTAACAATTGGATACCTTTTAGGACGGCTCGGTATTCCACCTGGTTGTTGGTCGCGGATGCCTCTATCGGTAGAGAGAAATCATAACTTGCCCCCCAAGGCGATATGAGAACGATGCCGATTCCCGATCCGGCCCCACACGAGGAACCATCGAAGTATAGAGTCCATGGAACTGGTTCAACGACAACGATTTCTGGTCCACAATGCTGAGCCACGAAATCGGCCATGACTTGACCCTTGACAGCTTTGGCCGATTCATACCTTAGGTCAAACTCTGACAGAGCCAGGATCCACTTTCCAATCCGTCCTTTCAAAATTGGCAGTGATAGCATGTATTTCACCACGTCATCCTTGCATAC
This sequence comes from Panicum miliaceum, assembly GCA_032594955.1. Classification (NCBI taxonomy): domain Eukaryota; kingdom Viridiplantae; phylum Streptophyta; class Magnoliopsida; order Poales; family Poaceae; genus Panicum; species Panicum miliaceum. The sequence continues at coordinate 7,147,571 of CM064072.1, forward strand.
GACTATGCACTCTGCCGATAACAAATAGTGCCTGAGCTTGGTACACGGGAAATATAGATACAGGCACAGCCGTTCCACCGGGGAATGTCTCGTTTTGGCGTCCAGGAGTCTTCTGCTGACATAATATATTACCCGTTCTTTTCCTTCGAACTCCTTTGCCAGCGCCGATCCGATAGCCCGCTCGTCGGTCGATAAGTATAGTTTGAACGGCTTGTCAGCCTATGGCGGGACTAATACAGGTGGCGAAATTAGATATTGCTTGATGTCTTCTAATGCTTTGCGTTGTTCTTCTGCCCACACGAATTCCTGATCGGGCTTCAATTTCAACAAAGGAGTGAAAGCTTGAATACGCCCGGACAAGTTGGATATGAATCTTCTGATAAAGTTGACCTTGCCGATTAGGGACTGCAGCTCAATTTTATTCTACGTGGCCACAACCTTATTGATGGCAACTATGGTCTTCCAGTTGACTTCAATCCCGCGCTCATGAACCATGAATCCTAAGAATTGCCCGCCCGACACACCGAATGCACACTTGTTTGGGTTCATTTTCAACCCATGCTTCCTTGTGCACTCCAACACCTCTTGTAAATCGACCAGATGTTCCTGATGACCTTTGACTTGACCACAACATCGTCGATGTAGATTTCCACCGATGCACCAATAAGCTTGTGAAAGATATAATTCATAGCCCGTTGGTATGTAACGCCGGCGTTCTTTAATCCAAAGGTCATTACCACCCACTCGAATATACCGAGGTGGCCCGAGCACCTGAAAGCCGTTTTCGAAATATCTTCTTCAGCCATTAATATTTTATTATACCCAGCATTACCATCCATGAAACTGATGAATTTATATCCTGCGGCAGCATCTATCAAAATTTCGGCTGTCGGCATTGGATACCCGTCCATCGGTGTAGCCTGATTTAGGTTCCTCAAGTTGATGCATACGCGCAACTTTTCATTTTTCTTGTATACGGGCACAATATTAGAAATCCATTCGGCGTAACGGTACTGCCGAATAAATCTTGCTTCAATCAATCTTCTAATCTCGGCCTTTATATCAGCTAGATATTTAGGGTTGCATCGTCATGGAGGCTGCTGATACGGCCGATATCTTGGTTTTATAGGCAACTGGTGTTCGATAATGGACCGGTCTAGACCTGGCATCTCATGATATTCCCAAGCAAAACAATCTTTAAATTCTTTTAATAAACTTGTCAATCTACACTTGTAGTCGGGATCCAAGCTAGCACTAATATACGTCAGCCTTGGCTTGCTACCATCTCCTAAATCCACCATCTCCAATGAATCGGCCGACGTAAATCCGTGCCCAAGCTTCCCGTCTTCTCGGACGAACTGATCCATCTAATCTGAATCTTCAGAGCCGACTGCTCGGATCGGTTGTAGGCCAAAATCGGACACTTTCAGGAAATCGGTGTGCCAAGTCCTACCGGATATACACTTGACGTGTTCACAGCTCCACTGTTGCGTATCGGTCGCCACAACACTATAGGCGGGATCGGCGGTGACTATCTCAGTATTGTCCCCGACCCACTGTATGAGGCATTGGTGCATTGTAGACGGGACGCAGCAATTCGCGTGTATCCAATCGCGACTGAGCAACATGTTGTAGGAACCCTTGCCATTAATAATAAACAAGGTAGTGGGAAGGGTCTTACTGCCGATGGTGAGGTCGATGCAGAGCGCTCCGCGGGCGGGAGACACGTTGCCTTCAAAGTCTTTGAGCATCATGTCCGTCTTGGTCAGATCTTCGTCGCTTTTGCCCAACTTCCGGAACATGGCATATGACATGATATTGACTGCAGCGCCTCCGTCTACTAATAGCCTGGTGACAGGTCGTCCGTTAACGTGTCCTTTGAGGAATAGAGCCTTGCGATGTTGTCATTTTTCATCTTCCGGTTTCTCAAAAGTGGCTGTCATTGGCTCCAAAACCAATTGCGCCATCTGCTCCTCCATCCTTGTTGCGTCGTCTCGATCGGTGGGCGCCATGAACTCCATCGGCAAGATGAACACCATGTTGACGTCAGCTGCCGATTCTTGATTGTCGCCCTCCTCATTGTTGTTTCTTTTGGGGCGCCAGACTCAAGACCTGTCATTTTTCTTATCCACCATCTGCCTCTGCTCTTCCTCTTGTTGTTCCCATTGGTGCAGACGTTGGATCCTTCATTTTTGGGATTTGGACAGTCCATCAGGGCACCACCTGGTGTTCACCGGTTTGGCCAGCAGTTTGGCACACTCCCAGTCTGGTTCCCATCCTAGAGGGTTCTCATCTGACACCCTTGCGTCGTCCATTTCTTCTAGCCAATCGTGTGCGCTGGCTCTGCCCCCTAGTCGCTTCTGCTGGTTGATCCTGCCCCCCGGGCGATCATACTGTTCGAACCTGTCCCTTGGCCCGTCATACCGGTCAACTCTACCCCCCAGCTGATCATGCACTGAAAGGCGCCGATCCTCTTGTTCGCGCCAGTTCCTGCTGATCGGCTTTGATCCTCTGTCTTTAGAGCGCGACCTCTTGAGCGGGCGATCGTTACGATATAGTCCGCTACACTCGGGGCAATTATCAGCTGATGGTAATCTGAGGTTATTTTCCTAGCAGTGGATGAAGAACGGGCATCGCCAATGATCTTCGTGTCGGTGTATCATCTCTTCGCGGTGTCTCGAACTTTCCTGCTGCCGCTAATATTTGTTGAGCAAGAATTGGGAAGTGACGGGTCTACGCGATCGCTCCGATCCTTCGCCCTCGTCTTCAACCCGTTTTTTCCCTTTGACATCGTCCATCGTAGCCTGATTTCTGGGGTTCACGGCACCGCTTCTTTTAGCCGATTCCGATGTCAGCACCTTAGTTTGAAGCGCGTTTCTTCCCGTGTCAACCATGTTAGTAGGGAAAGGATGCTGATCAATTTTCATCGGCTTTACTGGCTTCACCGGGACTTTGAATTTGAGTCTGCCTTGCTCAATGGCCGACTGTATCTGCTGACAGAAGATTTTGCACTTGTTTATGTCGTGAGACGTGGCATTGTGCCACTTGCAATATTTCATCTTTTTGAGCTGCTCGGCCGACGGAATGGTGTGGTAAGGTGAGAGCTTGATCTGCCCCTCTTGGAGAAGTAAGTCAAAGATTTTGTCGGCCTTTGACGTATCAAAACCGAACGCTTCTGGTTCTTTCTTCCCGAAAGGGCATGATATCGGCTTCTTCCCTTTGACCCATTCTGCTAGGCCGATTTCCGCTTCCTCTTCAGATTCAGATCCCTCTAAATACGCCACCATTTTCTAAAAATTCCTCCGCTGATCAAACGGACGTAGTTCTTGAGCGGCCAATCGGTGAACGATCTGACTTAAACTTTTAAACTCCTGTGAGGCGTACTTCTCCTTGATGTGTGGCAGGAGACCTTGGAAGGCGATATCGGCAAACTGAGCGTCCGTCAGGGCTAGGGTATAACATTTGTTTCTGACCTCTCTGAACCTTGGTACGTAATTAGTTACTGGTTCGTCGCTCCTCTGCCTGAGACTGGTCAGATCTGAAAGCTTCATCTCGTGGACTCTCGCATAGAAGTACTTGTGGAATTGCTTCTCCAGATCGGCCCAAGTAACGATGGAATTGGGTGGTAGCGTAGTGAAGCACTGGAAAGCCGACCCAGATAGAGACGACGAGAACAGACGCACCCGGAGAGCATCTTGTGTGGCGGCCTCCCCGCACTGGATGATGAATCTATTTTACGTGCTCCACAGTTGAGGTGTGATCCAGCCCCGAAAACTTGGTGAAGTCAGGAACTTTGTACCGATGGGGAAATGGCAGTAGATCGTAGGCAGGTGGGTATGGCATTTTGTACGTATAGGTTTGTACTTTCGGCTTCAACCCGAATTGGTCTTGAATCACCTCCGCTATCGTTGTTGTCCAATCCACTTGCTGCTGATGAACAACTGGTTGGGGGATCGGCACATGTTGATGGATCGGCGGTGGGACGGCCGGGTGATGGATCAAAGCGTGTGGCGGATTTTGCGGCAGTGTGGCCGGCTGAGCACTTGACAGCTGGTGGCGTAGCGAATTTGCCGTCCCATCATACAGCATCATCGGCGCCACGCTTCTGAGTGTTCCCGTAGCATCTAACCCCCTGCTGATTTCTGACGTGGCCGGTTGATATTGAGGGACCGTCGGCCGGATAGCCGATTGGAATGGTGCCTGGATCGGAGAGCCTCCATGACCGGCTGATTGGTCCAGAACGGCCGCCGTTGCTGGTGCCCCCCAAGGCACTAAGTTTTAGGGCGATGATTGCACGGAAGAAATCTGGGCAGGCTGAGGCGGCGCTTGTGATTGAAAGCATGGCGCACCGTTGTATCCAAGAGGCATTGAAGGCAATGAAGTGTTATATCCTCCGTGTTGTGTTGATATCGGCTGAGGAGCCGAATGAGACGTGCCTGGTAAGCTTCTGACTGGAGCTACAATAGGCAGGGCGTATGCTGGCCCCTGATATCCCTGAGCTACTCCGCTGACCAGAGAACTGATGATGGCATTGTATACCGTGTTGGTCATAACTGAGGATTGGTCGATGAAAGCCTGATAAACGGACTGTTGAATCATATCGAACATCTTGCCCGAGTCCTCAGCGATGGTGATCTGTCGGGGAGTTGGAAGAGGAGCTTTCTTGACGGTCTCCCCGCTTCTGGTACGACTGAAAGATTGCAGGTATACCTTCTTGTAGTCTTCTAGGTGTCTTGCCAGTTCTTCTTTCTGGTCGTCCTTGAGATCTGCCTCCGTAACCTCGATGACGCTGTTTTCAGAGATTTCGGCGGCCTTTGACATGTTGGATATTGAGGTGGTCCCACTGGGCGTGCCAAAAGTGTGTTGGCGCTAAAAATCGGCCGATGACCTTCATCGTCGGACACACGACCCAGGAGAATCTACTTAACTCCTATTCGGGTGATCGCCCTGGTGCGGTTCGCGCGGCGTGCCAGTCAATCTGACCTGTTGATTGACAAGGAAAGAAACGTATTAAATTCCGACGGTCTCGATCGGCTAAAGTTCCAATCTGTCCCGAAAAGCGCATCAGCGAATCGGCCGATTTGCTATGAAGATGACCGGCTATAGATCAACCGATAATCACGTAGCGATTGCAAGAAACTACTGGAGCAAATTAAACAATTGTCATAGATGCAACACTTAAAATAGATCTAATCGGCTATATGACGATAAATAAGAAAAAATAATGATAAAGCTGACAGTTCGATCTCAAGCTGGATAACTGGTGATAAAACTAGAGCAATAGATAAAACCTATAACTTTAGTAAATATCGATAACTGGTGAATAAATCTAAACGAAACAACAACGATGCGCCCGAAGTTAAAGCTTAGATATTACTCGATAAATGGAACTTACCAATCGGCCGGAGATCATGTCGATGCAGCCCTGCCAACCCGTACGAACTCGTGAAAGAAAAAGATGTATTGGCGAAGTCGCCGACTTGAAAGTAAAGTACGATGAAAAAGTAGATTGTTTGTATTGATTGATGTGTGTGTTTTACAAAACCCTGACTGCTTCTATTTATACCCTAGGACTAAGACTCCTGATCTGTTATGATCCGTTAAAAACTTGACTTAAATATAAAAACTAATATATCTATAAGACTCTCCTAAAGGAAACGGACTCCCGCAGGATCTTCTACTGCCATCTCCTAGTCCAATCCGAACTCCTTCCATTGCTCCTCGACCGAGTCGGCGTCACTCTTTGACCAACGTCATGTCATCTTTGACTGGGATCCTCTGTCATCTTGACTCAACATCCCCTCTTGGAATTCCATTGGCTTCATCCCCCTTCTATAAATAATTTATCTTTTGGCGCAAGCCTATATTAGCCCAAACGCTCCAGCCTTTCAATCGGCCTACCCCCACCAACTCCATTCACCAATCGCCCGAAACACCGCAGCGCCGATCGGTCGATTCCTAACTGTAGCGCCAATCGGCCGATTCCCAATTGTAGCCTTTAAGTCTGCCACATCGGCCAATCTCCTCCTTCCCTAACGCCGATTCAAAATATGTCAAAATCTGGCGTCAACAGATTCATATCTGTTGAGGTACAAGGTCGGAGAGATGCCGACAAGTCCGGCTCTCCTCCACACTTCCTCTCACACTCCTTATCCTAATGATACAAGTGGAAGAGTCCCTCTACTCCTTCTCCAAAATGAGTTGTGTTTGAACGAGGGGGAGGGGGCCTCCTTTTATAGCATCCAAGGGTGGTTCCCGCCATGCCTCCATATGGAAACCTTAGCCATGGCGTTGAGGAAGAGTAGGGGGCACTCCACGTCAAAGGGCACCTGGACGGGAGCTCGTCCAGGTTCGGCCGATCTTGGGGTTTGATCGACCCCAGGTGAGCCTTCCCTAGCTCCATCTTCCTTTGGCTGGCTGGCAGGTGGGCCCAAGCTCTGATCCTAGGTGATTCGTGCCTTGGCGCGCCCGTTTGGTCTGCCAGGTGGGCCCTCTTCGTAAGTGTGACACAACAGGCAATCTTCTGTGCATTTCTTGTGTGAGTGATGTGTGTTTTTTCTTGTTTTCCACTTATGTGTACCTGCATGTCACATTTCACCAAAACTTGTGGAATTTGTTAGAATAAAGCCCTATTGTTAAGTTTGGTGATTAATTCCATTTAAATGAGGTTAAAGTTGACAGTTGATTTTGGGACTTAAGCTCCGTCAACAGAAGTCACGAAGAGTCCTTTCAGCCATGACGGTTGATGGTCCTTGGATGACGAGTTCTTCTGCCTAGAGAACGACCTGAGGAAGGACAACGCGAGGTCGGGCTTTTCTCACGAGTTTCTTTGGGTTTTCAACGAAGTTTATAGGCAGAGAGAAACCAGCCATACACTACCCCTGTTTTCATCCAATCAGGAGAAAACAAAAGCAACATTAGCCTGTATGAGCAATAGCTATTTCTTAAACATATTGCCAAGATCATGCATTAGTAACTCTTTTAATCAATGCTATCCCCCGGCAATGTCTCCAGAAATGCTTGTTGATATTTCTTAACGTCGCTACCAGGTTTGTGTTCCCCGGCAACATCGCGTCCTCCAAATTCTCCGGATGCTGCATCTCGACGTCGATGCGGAGGGCGCTGCCGAGACCTGCCATAAAAAGATCAACCTGCCGGCGCTCGGTGATGTTGTCGCAATGGGCTAGGAGAGTGAGAAACTGATCTTGGTATTCCTCAACAGAGCCGGTGCGTCGAAGGTGCGCCAACTCGCCTAAGGGGTTGCTGCGGATGGAGGGACCGAAACGCCACGACAGGAGCTGGACGAAATTGGCCCATGTCGGAATGCCACGATTGCGTTCCAGCCGGTAGTACCAGCGCTGCGCGGTGTCGGTCAGGTAAAAGGACGCTGTCCACACCTTGTCGGCCTTCGGCGTGCGATACGCACGGAAGAACTGCTCGCACTTGTGCAGCCAGGGCGCCGGGTCTTCCTTGCCGCCGAATTCCGGAGAGCGGAGCTTGTGCGTGACCGGCGCGAGGGGCTGAGACACCGGTGGTGACTGAAGTGGCGGCGGGTAGGACGGACCCAACTCGTGCTGGTGTGCGGGTTGCTTCTCCAGCACCTTCATCTAAAGATGATTGACGGCAACAAAGAGTCGGCTCTGAGCACCCTTGATGGTGACGATGTCGTCACGGGAGGCGGCGACGTCGCCTTTGTCAGCCCTGACCTCGGCGAGGATGTCCGCCAGGGAGGCTGTGAGCTTGGAGATGGCGTCGTCGTTGGCCATGGCTGGCGCTGGGAAGAGGCAGCGACGGACGTGCAACGACAGTGCGCAGGGCTAAGCGGCGTGCAGCGAAGGGGTGGCGTGGATGGAACTGATTCAGGATCGTAGATGTAACCTGATACCAGATGATATGGTAGATGGATTGGCGAGCGTAGATTAGGCAATACCCGCCCTCCGTAGAGGCTCTGGGATTGTTTTGACCCTAAACTCTTGCTTGCTTTCATTGATAGAGCCGGACTCTTTAAATAGAGCCGGAAGATTACAATTCCTTGCCAACCAAGTCGGCAGCTATCCTAACTAACCAAAACTGACTCAAACTCTATCCCGAATTTCCTAACAAACTGAAATCTTTTGCCTACAAATCAAGTAACCAACTGAACGTAATCACACGTTGACAGCCGTGGACTTCTTCTTGCGCCGCTCATAGGTGCGGCCCACAAAAGCGTCCACAACAGAAAGGCTATGTAACAATAGTAATATTTCTAGGTGTATAAGGATTAATTCATTATGTTTCTAATTATTCCTGCTGGTTTTCGTAAAGATTAAGTATTTGACTGGCTGACCATTACCACAAATTTCATGACAAGTCGATCTTATTCCATTCTATCTGTTGTTCATGCGGGGACTTATGCATCTTTACATGTGGTGTTGAGTGAATACATTTCTTAATTGCATCCTCGTGAGCACTTGAACTTATTGCTCAGTGTTGCGTGATGTTCCTCAATCTTCTTATATGATAGATTCTCGGAAGCAAGATATTTAGGCTAAGCATCAGGATGCATTTTAGCTACCCAAATGAACAGTTAAGCATATTGGACAAGCAGTAGTTCTCATTCATGTTCTTTAAGGAGCATGCAGAGCTTGTCATTAAGGTGGCAACGATTTGCAATCTCCATGCTATATTTGTAGTCTGTTGCGAATGTTTGGTTTTGTTACACCCCTAATATTTGTTCCACATCGTAGTAATTCAAAAGGAACAAGCCAGGGGAAAATCATATGGAACCTGCAATTTTTTTCGTGGAATGTTTATCTGTGGTGTTATTTCTTCCTATCTCTAGAATTTTAAATTCCAAACATCTGTTGGTGTCATTATATCAAACTTAAATCTCCTTTGTAGGTTGCATATAAAGTGTGGTTGGAGTCTTTTGGCATGTACCCTTTACCTCTGGTAAAGAGAGTGAAAGAATTCTGGAGTTCAATGAAAACATGGTTGTCTGAAAACTTCCCTGAGGCAGCCAAAACATTGTGCAAAGGTGTTACCGAAGCTCAACTAAAATCAGCAGAGGATGACCTTGGTTTCAAGCTTCCTATGCCCACAAAGCTGTTGTATCGCTTTTGCAATGCTCAGCTGCCTTTTAGTGAAAACCATGAAGCAAATAAACGCATTTCCACTCATGGAATAATTGGGGGCTATGCGTTTTATGATCATTGGGTAAATGTGCATTTATCACCACTTGAGCAAATAGTTGAAGAGGCAACAGAGTTTTATCGTGAGTTCCCGGATGTCTTCAGTGGGCACAAACTCATTATAGTGGCGACTTCATGGTTTCATCCAAAAACATTTCTCCTGAATTGCTCAAATGGTGAACTTTATGTTGGCACAAACAACTTACCATTAGGAGAAATGCTGCCTTGTGTGCCTAAAGCGTTGATAAAGCCAACTGATAATGAGCTGCCCCAAGATGGATTACTTCTGTGGTTAGAAGAGCATCTCAGACATTTACAGAATGGCATGATCAAAACCCGTTTGCTGATGAAGTCAAGGTATATCAGCTTATATCCAGAAGCTCCTCCATCCTGTACTTCAGCCGTGACAAATGGTGTTAAGGTTGTATTCTTGACTCCCTGCACAGTTACATAATCATTTAATTGAACTTGAAGGTGTCATAACTTCCTCTACTTCATGCTTATACTTCAGCAGCAACACATATGGTTCATCTACCAAAATTATCTTTTGCAAGTGGTGTGTGGACTACTTATTTTTTCTTGATATGTGCTAATTTTGTAACTGCAGCAGCATTGTATCATGTATACCATTCTCATGGTTTATCTCTTTTCAGCTTTGGTCTGACATATGTCTGATATCGACAGGTACGCGGATCTGCTGTCTTTGTGCCAGAACATCCTGGGGACCCTCCGCGAAGTTGTATGTACACTTACTCAATTCGCCTGTCAGTTCCAGAGGCTTGCATGCTATGTGGCGTGTACTATTCTTCCTGCCAGCTTAATTCACGGCACTGGACCATTCGATCAAGGGACAGGGTCGATTCTGATGTGAGGGGAGAAGGTGTTATTGGACAGGTATGCAGAGATCAGGAAAAAAATCTATATTATTTATTGTTGAATACTTGAATGTGCAGGTACATTCGAAAAATTAAAAAAAATAGCTTATCCATCTAATGGGCGAGTTCTCTGCAGTATCCTGTGCTGTCACCTGGTCAGGATGAGTTTGTCTACGAGAGCTGCACGTCACTGCCCAAAGGGCCTGGATCTGTGGAGGGCTCTTTTTCGTTTGTGCCTGGCAAGTATGTTCTGATTCTGCAGTAATGTTATGTTTGGTTATATGATCTCCATTTTTGACCGGTTGGAGATCTATAATGATTCTTAGGCCTCACATTGTTTATCATTTGTCCATCTGTTTTCTTTTGCAAGGTTGAGCGGGCCTGAAGGGAAGCCGTTCGAGGTCATGGTGGCTCCGTTCCCACTGGAGGTGCCTGAGTACATCTTCTAAAGACCGTCGCGAGAAATAATGTATGTGGTAGATTGTTCTCGCAGGTTCTTAGCTTGGTGGAGCAAAGTTTCTCTACTTGGGATGATCTTGTTGGAATAATGTAAAATATGGAACCGTGTGCTCTTTACTCGATGTATTTTTTTTTTTGAAAGTTCTCTTTACTCGATGTAGCAGCTGGTCCTCAGTCCCTATCCTGGCAACTATTACTATGAGCTTGTGCTGAGCTAGTGGGCTGGATCACGCGGCTATGGAGATCTAATGGCAGTCCCAACCCAGAAACTGCTCAGAGTCACCAAGACACTTCCATTAGAAATCATAGCAACAACGCATGAAGTCTTCCTCTGGGCCCATAATCGATTCTACCAATTCCCTTCTCCCCCTTTTTTTTCTCTCACGCTCTCTCTCTCCAGGCTGCGCCGGCGAGCGGCATGCGGCGAGACTCCGCCCAGACGGCAAGGCCACGCGGGGCAGGGCTCAGTTTCGCGGCCATGGAGGACCTGGGGGCGGCGAGGTGAGGAACGCGGACGCGGCGAGGGGGTCTATCCGCGGGCAGGGGAACCGGCATGGCGTGGGCATCCAGCTGGGCCTCGTGCCATTGCGCCGACGAGGGAGGGGCGCGGCATGGATGGCCATGGCGAGCTCGGTGGTCCCCACAAAACGCGTAAGCGAGAAACCATCTCTCTTTGTATGGATCTTCTAAATAATACTTTAACCATTCATTTATCATATATTATATCATTTATAGTTATAAACTTAGTAAAGTATATTTGATTACGAATCCAATCATATAAAGTTTACATTATAAAAATAAAAAATTAATAGTTAAATTATTGATCAAAGATTGCAAAGTTTAAATCTTAATATGCGTGTGCGCCTCGTAAAAGTAGATGGAGGGAGTATTAAATAAAGATAAATTACAAAACTAATTGCAGAATACGTGGGCTAATCCGTGAGACGAATCTAACAATGTATATTAATCCATAATTAGCGGATGGTTACTGTAGCACTGTTGCAAATTATAGATTAGTTAGGCTCATTTATTTATCTCGCGAACTAGCACCTATACGTGAAAAAGTTTTATAAACAAATTTTAATTAATACTTCTAAATTGTAAGATGTTTTATATAACGATGCTAAAATTTAGACCTCTGAAATCAAACGGATCTTGTTCTTCTGCCACATTAGATTTTTCAGACATGGCACCGTATTAAACGCTATGGAAACTAGGTGATATGGAGTGTTGCTGATATGGAGTTTTGGACTGCCCTAAGCTTTTACTATAAGTTCGAGACATGGGCCGTCTCGTAATTCCCACACTGGACACTGCTGGCAACGGGGACTGGAGTACTTTGGTGGCAATATGCAGAGTAAAGCAGGTTTAGTTTGCGAGGTGCCGAATCAGAGAGCCGTGTCGCGCGAGTAATTGTACCATCCTGCCTCTGCATGTGCTTAGTACTTACTCACTCTGACCATGCGCATTAATGAAGCTTACTGCTCTTTTATTACATAATGGGAGTACATTTCGGAACTATATAAGAAAGACGAACAACTTGAAACACACCATAGAAATCCACATCCATGATAAACTAGCAAGCTTTAGAAACAGTGGCGGACGCAGGCTGAAAGTTTAGGGGCACTCATTCATCTCTCTTCTTCCTCCTCCGCTTAATCTCCATTGACACATGGCTTGTGGGGTCTCCGGTCCCCTGCACCCCCTATAGGTCCGCCCCTATTTGGAAACGAGCAACCGTCTCTTCATTCTAGCTCTTGATAGAGGATCTTTAAAGGACGAAACCTGACCCTGCTATCAGGCCAAAATCGAGCGTGCGTACGGCCACGTCTACAATAAATATTATTCGTTGGATGGCTGCCTTGTTTAATCGGGTGGCCGGAACACGAGCTAGCGCAAGCAATAGTTTCCTGGTCCTTCCAGAACACACGCGCTGCTACTCTTGTCTCGAGCTTCATCTGTGTCATGCGGCACCATTAATCTCAGGAATTTTTTCATTTCCACGGCGCTTTACTCGAGTCGCTCAGCTCCATAAATATCAGAAACTCTTCCCCTTCGGCAGCTGTAGCGTTTTTTTCTCCCGTTACACTTAGAGCTTCCCAAATCCAGTGAGACCCAATATATTATTATTATTATTTGGAGCAGTAATTACGGTTATCAACTTGACAACAACAATCTATAGGATTGTTCTGTCTATTTAGAACTTACCAGATGGTACCCATTTGAATATTTCGGAGCAACTGTGAATTAGCCATTGCATTTCATAAAATGGAGATCATTATAGGTGATAGAGATAGGCAAAAAGAAAAATCTTCACAACACAAGGTATCACATACGGAATAACTGGCAACTCACTCTCTTCATCATTTTATAGCTAAGATGTCACGCAAAAGCCGGAGCAAGGGTCATGATCTGCAACCAATATCTTAGAGCAAGTACATTACTACATATCAGTAGTCTCATAATTTGTTTTATATGGTTCCACGTAGAATTTTGATAATACGGAGAAGAGAGGGGGAAGAGAGAGAATAAGGCGGTTGCTTCGTGAAATAACCGTCTCATAGGCTAAACTTGAGGACTATGTGACTGCTTTCTCACCATTGTATGAATTGTTGTTATTATCCTACTACTTACAATATTCTTTTTTTTAAATTTTATAAATTAAGGGATATGTTACTACTAAGAGATAATAAAATGAACAATCTATTATAGAGGTTGTCTGTTAAGTCGTCCCAAAATAATATGTCATTACCATTCTTACGAGGTGAGTGGCATAAAATTTGCCACTATATGATAGGGATGAATGTGAGAGGGTTTAATTAAACCCCCTCAAATAGTGGTAAGAAATTAAATATCCATACGGCTTTAATGTACTTGTCCTAAGGCCGCAAAAGCAACTCCCTTTCTTCCTCTAATATTAGTTACATTTTCTCGCAACTTCATGCTAATTTAATATCAAATACATATGTCTTGGTGTACCTGTCCAATGAAGGATCAACTTTAATTCTATTGTACATAAACACACATGCTTCTCAATCCACTATAATTAAGATAAAAGTTACTATGATGCTGTTGCGACTTTTATTCCTGGTAGGTTCGTGAATACTTAGCATATTTAAATTCTGATATGTACCACGTATATATGTCTCAAAATTTAGATTAACTCCTGTTATTCTAATGACAACAGAGTTTCAACATGTGCACATATTTAGTTGATAATGCAAAGGTTTTCTCTACCGATGCTCTCGCAATATGCTCTACGGCCATAGATAAAATATTTCTAAAGCATGTAACGTTTCCAACTTAATTTTTGGTTTGTTCCGACTTCCATCATTGACAAGTGGGTCTGGGTCCATCCCATATGCGAATGAATGAGTCCAGCGGATGTAGCATTGGCCCGATCTTCCGATAGGTATGGTAATTTCGATTGGTGGAGACTCGACGTTGGCGATCCGGGCTTCTAATCAGACGTGATTCGAACCCCTACAACCGTTACATCGCTGCTCCGTTGGTTATCAACCAAGCACAACTCGATTGATCTCGCCAAGAAGGCTTTTCCCTGCAAGCGAATCAAATAACACAAGCAAGAAAAGATAAACACGCAATTTGAAATTGCAGATGTGTATGGAGCAAAGATGAATATGGGATTCAAGCTCTGAACACAAAAGTATTAGTCACCACAGTGGTGTAGAACAAGAACGGGGGCCCTAATTCACAGCAAAAGGACTCAACATCATAGTTACAATGAAAGATCTTTGTTTCTCGATGGAAACAAGAACTAAACAAAATCCAAACCCTACTGTGGTGGAGTAGGGGTAAAGTAGATCTCGGCGACTTCTTCAACAAGTAGGGCTGCATCGACTCGATCTCCAGCTTGTTGGTAAGCTCGTTTTATCAGATTATCTAGGCTTTAATTATTTCCGGATCACTGTAAATTCATCTAGTTCAATCTACCAAGTTATCGATCTCTATCAAGTTCTTGTAGGCTGCATCATTTGATCTCTTGCTAGTTCTTAATAGATTTCACAATTTATCCAGTGATAATTATCGGGTCATCGGCTCTACCTAACCTTTTGTTGCAGAAATTCCATAGCTGACCTATCCTTTAGTTATCACTACAACCAGCGAGTTGTTCACGATCTTGATTTCGTTGCAGCGGTCAGATCGGCCGGTTCGTTTGGTCTGTCGTTGTTATCTCAGGCTGTCTTGGTTAACTCCCATCCTTGAGTAATGATGCCGGGTCAAGTCTTATCGGTTAGATCTATCGGTCTGCCAATGATGATATGATCGGGATGGCTTGATGGTTTCAATCGGCCTCATGGCCGATCATGAGCTTAATGCTAAGAGTAAATCCTAGTATAATTCGATGCATCGGTTAGTTATACTCAGTTTGTCGCCTAGCTGTTTGCGTTGTCTCGGTTAAGTCCGATCCGACTAATGGTGACGATAGATCTAGCTTGATTAAATGTGTGTATTTAATTATGAGGTTTTATTTCTTAATCTTGCTTTAACATAGAATCAGCTTTACTGCCGACGCGTGATTATATGTATCGGACGTTCCGGCCTATACTCTCCTTGGAACTATTCGGAACTCCAGCTGATACGTTCCCTGTTATTTTACTGATTAAATTTCTTTTCCCTTGTCAATTGTAGGTCAAATTGACTGGCACGCCCTAAACCCGATTTGCAGGACCTACACTGGAGATAAGCAGAGCTCCATGCCTTTGCATCTCGTTCTCTACAAGATTCACCGTCCGATTTTTGCGGCAACACTACCATAATGGTTTGGGTAGTTGAAGAGTGGAACGGTCTTGACTTCAGTCTCCACTTCTCTACTGTATGACTGGGTGGTAGGAAGATTTTTGAAAAAACCAACCATAGCTTTACTCCTCCTTAGGATCTCTCAAGTCACTCAGTGTGTATGTATCCGCACCAAAGCATTGCCTCTTTTCATCCTACTTCTAAAGATAGCTTATGTGGAGCTCATGGTAGGAGATTTGGAAGCATGCACTTCTTTCACATATATTGCAAAATCAAAGGTTGGATCCATGGAGGTGACGTATCATACAAGTTGATCAAGACTGTGCAAGTATGGAAAGTGGATGATGAAAATAAAAGACTCCTCTTGTGAAACACTCTCTCTCTCCTTTATTTGGAAGACATTAGGACATGGCTATATTTCTCTTGGACCTTCATGTGTCCAATTATTTTTTCATCACTTGGACCTTCATGTGTCCATTTTTTTTCACCATGCTTTTGAGCATGTATTTTCCCATATATCTATATTTTTTTCCATATAGTCAATGCCTCTTTTAAGGAGTACTGGAGAGAGATCATTACACATGGAGTTTTATTTTATGGATGGATGGAATGGAATGGCTAACTTCCAGTGTAGAAATTTAGCCTGTGGAGTGTACGTGATCTTGATCAAGCAAGTATGAGAAGTATCTCACTAGGGTCACAAAATTTGATGAAGCTCAATGCAACAACAAGGCACATATGTATATGGGTTCTTTATGAAGATCGATATATGGCTTTGGTAGGACAAACACAAGGAGTTGTAAAGCTAAGGAGAGTTCTCTTTTGATATATGATTTTCCCAGACATACAAGCGGATAAAGCAAGGATTCTTTTCAGCAAACTATATCACAGTTTTCAACAACTTGAACATTATAGGTTCCCTAAGATATGATGCACAAGTTCAGGCTTAGCAAAGAATAAAGTGTATGCAAGCAGATCATGCTTGAAGTATGTGATCAGGGAGCACCATTGAGTTTAATTTTAGTGATTGACAACAAGGGTTTCCATTTAAACTCATGGATTAGGGAGACTGAGGGGTAGAGTGCACAAACCGCCGCGATGGAGAATGAGCGGGGTCAGTGCTGGTTCGGCCAAACTTGGGGTTCAGCCAACCTACGCTAGCACCTGTTCGTCTTGGCCTTTTGCGTGCTGGTTCATTCGGTGTTGTGCACGTGTGGTGGGTGATCTCGAGCGTATGTGCGTTAAAACTCCGAGAGATCCCCCCACACTTGTTCTTGTACCTGGTGCTTTATTTGAAAACAAATAGATGGAAACAAAAAGGGACTCTACGGGTTCGAGAACTAGGGAGCCTTACATGATTCGAACTCAAATATTTATTTATTTTGTTTTTATTTTACTTTATTTTATTTTCACCATGAGGCTTACTCAAATGAAGATGAATTAAAATTGCATCATCAAAAGCGAAAGAGGATGTACTTACGGTGGACCCATGAAGGGTGATTTGTACCTACTTCGTATATTGCACAACATGAATCCAATGCCTTGGCTTACCTTTCCATTTGAATTCAGCTCAACGAGTCACCCGTTTGGATTTGGAGATTTTCCTACAAGGGTTAGTCCACATATAGAACCAATATCTATACAAGCATTGACTCTAAAATTCATTAATCAAACTCCACACCATGTCTAATTTGATTAAAGAAGACTTTTTATCCTAAGCACTATGCTTAATTTAGAAAAGTCTATGAATGTGTTATGCATCACTCATTCAACCAGAGCATACAAGAATAGATAAGGGAAGCATGAAAGCATGATCGAGCTATATTCATAATGTGATAAACATGAGTATGAGAATGGTGAACCTCGGGCTACCTCCTGGAAGGGCTTTGTTTATAGTCAAAAGCAGGACATACCTGGAGATTTGGGACAAAAGGAACTTACTTGGGACGCTTACATACCTCCCTCACACTTGGAGTTTGCATTGCTGAGCAACATAACTCAAGTGTGTGGAGTTCAAACTTCCCTTCATAATCGTTCCCTCACCAAGAATTACTATGGCGTTATAGTTTGTGTAGCTCTCATGTTCTTAGGCGTCACTGTCCATCGTTCATTTTAATCTCCACCTGAAATGGTTAGTGACCAAAAATACCCAAAGGAGAGTTTATCCTAAAGACATGATCTTGCTTTTGTTCGAAAAGGGAAATGATAATCCGGGCTATCTCTCGGCAGGTCTTTGTTTATGGTCACAAGCTCGACCATGGGAATGTTCTCTTGCAGCTATCACTGGGGATGTGTTCCCACTCACCACCAATTGTTGATGTATTATTGAAGCTTTAGCTGCAAGATTAGTGCCACTATGCATCCACGAAATTTGCAATGTTTATGATAAACATATGCATCTACAACCAACCTCCTTAAGATTTTACAAGAGAGGACCTTAAGGTGGTTGTAGTCCTCATGTGTGCATGGGGCACAGAGCATGCCTGACTCTGGAGAGGCGTTAAACGAGCATGATTCTTGTGGTATTTCAAGAATGAAGCTCCCATGCTAATCCATGGAATCCTTTCCTTCGGACTCTAGAGTCGGTGACTCACAAAAGTCCATGGCCCATGGATTCTCCATCTTAAGAGATTCATTGTGAGAGATCATGGTTGGATCTCGGTCGTGGTCGAGAACAACGTACTCCGGGCCAGCGGGAAGAGGCTCAAACTCGATCGAGGGTTATAATGATTGTTCGTCTTCACAAAGGTGAAGGATTTCTTCTGAGTCATAAGGCTCGGATGATACAAACGGAGATACATGCATCTTCTTATCGGGCGGGTTTTGCTTGGGAAGAGGCTTCGCCATAGGATTTTCTAAACAAGAGGTGGCGGTGGCAGAAGCGGTTTCACTAAGCTTTCCATGTAGGCTCCCATGAGATGCATCGAGAAGTTTTTCTAGAGGGTAGCCTAGGAGGAGATCAAAATCGATGGCATTATAGATGTGGAAATCTAAGCGCAGCTCAATTTTGTCTATGGTGATTGGCACGTCCCTTGCGATCCCCCGACATTCAGAAAAGAGTCCCGAGGGACTTCTGAGGTATTTGTCGATCGGGTTTAGAGGCTAGTTACCCACAAGGGTGTCCACAAGGTATTCAGATATGATACAAGCCTCGGCAGCAGGGTCATGAAGGGCTTGTATGGCATTTCCCCTCATAGTACATGGGATGGTTGCGAAGTTGAGTTAATTTGAATTGCTTCAAAGCTATGCTTCACCTCCTTCGACCAATCCACTATGGTTGCGTGGTGGAAAACTTCATCGAGGGTATCATAAAGATTCAACGATGCCATAGGCTTCTCGTGCCTAAGATGATTCGAGGTGTTTATAATATTTCCCGAAGGTTCATCCTCGAATCAGGAAGAGAACTTTGAAGGTTGAATTTCTTCTTCCTTTGGTATTCATGGTTCAGGAGAGGGCTCAACAGACAAATCTTGGGGTGTGAGAGATAAAAGCTTGGATTTGGCTGTTGAGAGGCTCTCATGGCTCGACTCGGATTCCTCTCGCTGGGGTTTGTTATGGTCGGTAGGGATGGAAGAGTTTTCTAAGAGGCAATCTAAGATCTCTCTCCCTTTCGTTGGAGTTGTGTGAGCAAACGACCCTTCGGCGGCGACGTTGAGGTCTAGGGAAGATTTCATGTCTAAACACGAGTAAAAGAAGTTCAATGATACATCATCGTGTATAGACAAGTCTGGGCTAGATGCCGAAAGGCATAAGAATCTAGCCCATGATGCACCTACAGACTCCTTCTCTAATTGCTCGAAGCCGAGGATGTCAATCGGTAGGGAGTTTATGCGTTCTATAAGGGAGAACGAGTAACAAAAGTTAACTCAAAATTCTTCCCAATCACCGCTCATACTCCCTATCGCGTGGGTGTACCATTGCTCTGCCCTCTCTGGGAGAGAGAAAGGGAACAATTTCCACCGGATTACCAAGCACGAACACAGTTCCTTGAACTCTTGCAAATGATCAGAGGGATCTTCATTAATAGCTCCAGAGAAGGGTCAATTTTGAACCATGGCTATAAAGCCAGGGCGGAGTTCGTGGCCAGACAAAAAGATTGGTTTTGAAGATTGTGGTGGCTCATAGAACTCATCTTTAGGGGTGGAAAGCTTTTGGATGGATAGCTGCTCCATGGAAAGCGGGGGTAGAGGTAGAATCAAAAGAAAAGAAAAAGATACGCGGATGAATTTGGTCTAAAGATAGCTACCATTCCCCGGCAACGGCGTCAGAAAGCTTGTTGGGTATTTTAAAGATCACAAATAAGTCTGCAAGCGTACAGATACCATTGTAGCTTTCACCCAAGAGTATTCTAGGATTTTGTATCCACAGAGGAATGTGAGTATATTATCTAAGGTTTAAGTTCATCCAAGGACACCATACTACGGAAGAGTTAAGGGGTAGAGAGGATTCCTAAGGCTAAGAATCAAAGGTAAGATAAAACTATCCTAATTGTTTACTCGGGCAACTGGTTCTTCTGAATAAGATCAGATTTGCTCTAGTAATACGGCACTGGGATATACCCGAACGGGGAGGGTTAAGCTGGACGGACAGTGCTGTCACCATCTTCCGCCTACCTCATCTAACCATGGGATATACCACAACCAATGGGTAAAGTTTGGTCTAGACACCACATTTGTACCGTCTTTCACTAACTCTAGAATTGATAATAGGCTAGAGCACCCACTAAACTAGTGAACTATTGATCATGTAAATAACTAAGGAACTGGAACTATTACTTAACTAAGAAACTAAAGCACAAAGGAAATTAGGAACACTTACTTTGATTGATAAGCATCCTCGAGGTACAAGCTGGAGAAGCGTGCCGACAAATCCGGCACGTCCCCGACTTCCCCTCACTCTCTCCCTATTTTCTAAGCACTACCTAGGCAGCGCTAAGCCTCTAGAATGAGCCTAAAGCTCAGCTATGAAAGTGAGAGCACAAGAGAAGAGTGTGAGTTGTGTGTGATGGTGTTTCTCATTTAGGAGCCCCTCCCCTCATATTTATAGCCTTGTCCAGTGGTGCTTTTGCCGGTTATTCAGGTGGGCGCAGGCCAAACCGACTTCTAGCTAGAGGCCGCCACGTGGAAGCTGGAGGTGAGGGGGTAAAGGGCCAGTTCGGTCGAACCAGGGATTCGGCCGATCCCTAGCCACCGACTTTGGCCACCGACTTCGCCTGGGAGACTGGTAAGTGGGCCCTTATGATGGTCATGGGTGAGCCATGCGGAATTGAGGTGGTTTGCCTTGGTTGTGGGCCTGTGGATCCTCGTTCTTGCGCCTGATTCGCCGGAGAGATGTTGCCTTGGATTGAGAGTGTGTTTCGTTGCTCTTGAGGTGTGTTTAGGGTATCATGTGGGTCCTTCAATCCTTATGCTTGCTCGTGAATGGCCGGGAGTTTGTCACTTGGATTATGCTTGCTCTGGTGGGCCCTTTGACCCATGTGAGGCTGAATAGCACATTCTGATTGTCAGTGTTTTGTGCCTTGGATTCAAAGGTGTGTTTTCCCTCCATTTCAGCCCAAATTCACCCGCACACATATTTAGACCAGCACATGTGGAATTCGTTAGATAATATACCTATGCTAATGTTATCCCACTGATTTTATATGCATTATGCAGGAATTGACGCTCTAAAAGTGGTCCGTAACGAGCGTCAACATCGCCTACCACACAGTTTCGTGGGGTAGAACACAACCCATGGTAACTATCAAGCCTAAGCAATCGAGCCTAAGCACCATTCTTCAACAATCTAGTCACTTCTACCGTGATCTGCGGCAAAGAGAACTCGCAAATAGATAGGACTTGCTACCTAGGCCGACAAGAGATCCTATGAATTGAAAGAAAACACAAGAGAACAACCTAGCTACTTAGCTCTACAACTATTCCGGTACTTATCTAGACATTAGAAAGTACTACGGAACGTAAACTTGACATGGTAGAAATGCGGAAAATACCACTATATTAAATAGGTAAAGTCTTACTAGACAGTAATGATACAATGGAACTCATACCTAGACTCCTGAAGATGACTCCAGAACCGAAGACAGCTCCTGACTCTAACTCCCGAACTAACCTTTGAATTACACGGGGAAGCGTCGCCTCCCCCAGTGGCGGAAAAGTGGTGAAGGAAGGTACCAGTGAGAATGGGGGAGAGGGTTCCAATTTATAGCTTGGAGGTGCCTTGGGACAATGGAGATGCTCATGGAATCCAAAAGGAATCTCCGACTCTAAACACTCTTCTGCTGCCACCTAGCGTGAGATGTCACCATCTCCTATCTCCCCATGTCGGTTACTTGCCACCAGAGCAAGATGAGGCGGTTTTAATGGAAAAGCTGGGTCGGCCGACCAGTGAATTCTTCAATCTTGCTTCGGTCCACATGGATTTAGCTCCTAAGTATGTCACCTCGCTGCCCAAAAATGTATTGGTCCATTTCGCCAAAGTAGCTAGGCAGGACAGCCTAGGTGAGGCCGGCTGGACCAGGATTTCCACCAAATCCATCCAACTAGCTTCCATTATGTGGTGGATGGTCATAATGGATCAACCACACTTAATTTCAATGAATTTTGCTGGGTTTGCTCAGGTCATGTTCTTTGTATTTGCTTGTTCCTCCGGATCATAGAGGTCCATTATGGGGTCCCTGTTGGTCTTGTGGTAAGATATTATGTGCTTGGCAAAGGTGTGGGGCCGGTCGGCCTGCTACCTTTGCACAACACAAGCCTGGAACTTCCGATTTGCATAACTTTTGCATCCGGACTTAAAATTGGGTGAACCAAATGTCCAATTCGATTATCTCGACAAGATATTTGATATGGTGATGTCCAATGTGGCATTTAAAAATATATCTAATGGTGTCATCTTATATCCATGTTTCACCATCCCTACGTATACTCCATCTAGTGTTGTTTCTTGCATATTTTGAGCATAATCCTGCAAAACATCTCAAACCACCAAAACTTGTGGAATTCATTAGTTCAAAGAAAATAATGTAAAGAACTATATTTATACCCACTTTATTCACCGAGATGTTGGTGTTCATTAATTACAACATCGACCACCAACATAGGCACACAGGGGTGACGGTGATTGCGCGGTGCTTTCATGGCCTAGGAGAGGGGGGTTCGGTTGCGTCTCACCATTGGGCAAGGAGAAGAGTGTCACGGTGCATGATGACAACAATACAATGGTGAGACGAGGTAGTGCCGGCGTGACTTGGCTCCGACTCGAGCGGTGGCATCATAGTCCTTCAGCGACGGCGTGATGTAGCTCCCATCGATGGTGTCATCCTCAGTGGCGATTACAACTGGCTCCTCTTGATCCACATGTTCATTGTGGCTGTGGTAGTGGAATGGAAGGGGAAAACCCCAAAGGCTAGCTAGGTTCTTTGACCCACACGGATTGGGTTTGAGGCAAACGAGGTGGCAAAGGCATATCATGAACAGTCGGGGATCCCGGCTGAGGCGTGTGGCCTCCTGTGGCAGAACCGCCCGAATTAATCTGGCTTAAGTGCGCTAACCATCATCATAGAGGTCATTTGGGCTAACACGCACTTAAAATGGAGTAAAACGACAGTCTGTTGGGTAACATCCTGATGCAACCACTGGAATTTCGATCGAAACAATGCATACATACAACCCACACAAAGGTGAGCCCAGAGATTACAACAATCCACAAATTTTACATCACAGAGTTCAACAGGAATTATTATTACAAAATCAAGTTTGAAAATATTCATAGACAAGTACTTTCAGAGTTTAATAGTGCAGCGAAAATAAATGATAGTTCTAACGATGATACAAGATATCATTATGAAGCGGTGGTGCTGGGAGCCCTCACACTTGACTTCAAGCCCCGGACAGCCATCAATTCACAAGCACTAGTCGACTTCATGGCTGAGTGGCAATAAAACCAAGTGGAAGCCCCAACCAACCAGCCGGAGCATTGGGTCATGTACTTTGACGGTTCACTCAAGCTCGGTGGCGGTGGCGCGGAAGTACTTTTCACCAGTCCGAGAGGAGAACAGCTCAAGTACGTGTTTCAAATTCTATTCGAGGTCTCCAACAATGAGGCCGAGTACGAGGCACTGTTGCATGGCCTATGCTTGGCAATCTCCCTCGGCATCAAGCGCTTACTAGTCTATGGCGACTCCTTACTGGTGGTTCAACAAGTAAATAAGGAGTGGGACATCAACAAGGACACCATGGATGCCTATGTCATGGAAATATGCAAGCTCGAAAAAAAGTTCTCGGGGCTGGAGATTCATCATGTGGTTCGCGACAACAATGTGGGCGCAGACGTGCTCTCCAAACTGGGTTCTGATCGTGCTAGCATCCCACTGGGAGTATTCGTTCATGAGTTGCATCACCCTTCCATGAGAACACCAGACTCCAGTTCCATCGTTTAGGGTCCCAAGGAACCCGATCGAGAGGTCTTGATGATCGAGGTCGACTCGAAGGTGACCTTTATACCCCCGGCATCGACCCAAAACGTGCTGAAGCTACTCGCATCCTACGGTGTAGCAAAGTTTATGTCTTAGTCGGGGGCAATTTGTACAAGCATGGATCAGCATCACGCATACTCAGAAAGTGTGTCAGCACGGAGGAAGGCAAAGAAATACTCCAGGAGACTCATGAAGGCGTGTGCGGGAACCATGCTGCCTCCTGCACACTAGTCGGTGAGGCATTCCGCTCTGGTTTCTACTGGCCGACTGCTTTGGCAGATGCTGAAGCACTTGTTCGCCGGTGTACCAACTGCCAATTTTTTGGCAAACAACGTCATGTTCCAGCTCATAATTTGATAACCATACCACCTTCATGGCCATTTGCATGCTGGGGTTTGGACATGATTGGGCCCTTTACAACTGCGCCAGGAGGTTTCACACACATATTGGTGGCCATCGACAAGTTTACAAAGTGGATCGAGTACAAACCGATCGCAACGCTCACTGCTGATCAAGTGGTTACCTTCATCCGCGACATCCTACACCGCTTTGGCTTCCCCAACACAATTATCCATAGATTTGGGGTCAAATTTCCACTCGCACGAGTTCTGGGATTTCTGTGAACGCACCTCCATTGAAGTCAAATATGTTTTGGTGGCTCACCCACGGGCCAATGGCCAGGTTGAGCGCGTCAACGGCTCGATTCTTGATGGACTGAAGAAAAGACTTTATGACGAGAACAGTAAAAAGGGCGGCAAGTGGATAAATGAGATCTCATCAGTAGCCTGGGGGCTTCGCACACAACCAAGCAAAGCCACAGGCCAGTCATCTTTCTTTATCGTGTATCGATCTGAGGCCATATTGCCAGCCGATGTGATGTGGAAGTCTCCACGACTGGGGATGTTTGAAGAAGGCGAGGCCGACATTACAAGACAACTTGAACTTGATTCAATTGAGGAAGTCATATGCAATGCACTATTGCAGTCGGCTCGTTACCTACAAGGAGTTCGTCGTTACCACGACAGGAATATCCAACGATGTTCTTTCAATGTTGGAGACATGGTACATCGCCGAATCTAGGATGATATTGGTTTGCACAAACTCAATTCGTGATGGGAAGGACCTTTCATCGTACACAAGGTTACAGGCCCTGGATCTTATCACCTGCAGTACTCGAACGGCCAGAAGGACCCAAACTCATGGAATATCGAACACTTGCGTCGGTTTTATCCTTAACTCAACTAGGGCTATCATATATTGGTGTCAAGACGTTGATTGTACCAGTACAACTCCGTTTTACCGGTTTATGACTGGTACTACGTGCAAGTTTACTAAAGGGGCCTCGCTCCCATATTCCCAGTACCTAATTACTATAGCATGACTAGCATGACTAGTACAACTCCGTTTTATTGGTTTACGACCAGTATCATGTGCAAGTTTGCTGAAGGGGCCTCGCTCCCATATTTTTCCAGTAACATATTACTTGTTTTCGACTTGTACACTATGTTATTGAAGGGTCTTGCTCTTATGATAAGAATTTTACTTGTTTACGACTGGTCCCATACCAGTTCGACTACTTCGACTACTTGTCTTTACTACAATCCTAGTTGGGATCATTTCCGACTAGATGGCTTCATTACTTGCTCTACGCAGGGGCTCGAGGGCTAATGCCACCTTTCTGCATCGACTACTTTATGCCCCAGGCTCGGGGGCTTAATGTGGCAAAGCTCTCAGATTGCTTTCAAAGGCAGTACACATGTTCCCTGCTGGATACCGCATGATTATTCGACAAATACCTAAACCAAGAGGCTTTTTAAGATTTATCTTGGGTGTATGTTTGTTAACCATTATTTCAAGAAGTTTATTCCGAAATAAGGGGTTTGTTAAATTTATTACCCAGAGGATTTATTTGGTCATTGGCTCGGGCACTAAGTTTGGTTTGAGCGGTACTTTTGGGTGCTTGTTGGGGATGTTATTTGTTTCACCATCTTTTTAGGGAACTCATCCCGAAAAGAGAGGTTTTCAAATTTACTACACCAATTTGCCCATGTTTACCATCAAATGTTTACCATATTGCATGCCGCAACTCTTTGGATCCTAGATTCTAAAATCTAGGGATTTGGATTCAAGGCTCGGGGGCTGCGGGACACGTATCATCGGCGATTTAATTTTCAAATCTATTGGAAGACTAAACAGAAGACTCAAGTTTAAATTGACCCTCAGCCTGATTCTACGAGTCAACCTAAGGCTCGGGGGCTACTCCATATGGAGTGCGAGTTAATCGCACCCCATATAAAGAAGACCGAACAACTACTCGGGGCATGAGCACCTCACAGCCTCGATGCAGCCAGGAAAGTACTCGAAGGACACCTTCAAGATGAAGTTCGTGAAGAACTTGAAGACGCCTTCAGAAGTACTCGGACACCTGCAAGTACTCGGCTACGAAGAGCTCGGGGGCTTGTTAGACCTGGGCACACGGGACTGGCCACGTGGCGCACTTCACCTAGGATTCGGGATGGGACATGGCCCACGCCCCACATCCATTGTAACTACTCGTAATGCAGTAGGATTACTCGTACGGTAGTTAGACTAGTCAGAGTCGGATAGAGACTACCCGGGAAATAGTCGGGTAGGACTTCTTAGCTTGTACCCGACTAGGATTCCCATGTAAACCTGTCCCCCGGACTATATAAGGGCAGACAGGTACCCCCTCGGGGACGATCACAATCACCACCATCAAAGGCAATACAAACCACACAAGACGTAGGGTATTACACTCCCAGCGGCCCGAACCTGTCTTAAACCCTGTGTTCCTTTGCACCGTCGAGTTCCTGATCTCGGCGACACCCAACCAATCAAACTCACCACCTCGGGGGTATCCTTCGGTGGGCATGGCGGTAAAACACCGACATCATGCAACTAGGGTTTCAATCAACTCCTACAAACTTAATGCACAATACCATATATAAATAAAAGTTGCATAAGTTTAAAAGCAGGGGTTATGCTCTGGGGCTTGCCTTCCTGAGCAAAGCTAGCCTTGGGATCTTCCGAACTTTGGTTCGGGTCTTTAGCAACTTCAGTTAGATTAACTTGAGCTTTGCGCTGCTCACTCTCGGACTCCGCCACCAGCTCGTAAGTTCCATCGGCGAGAGTCGTCGATTCTATATGAATGCATATGTATGACTTGTTTTAATGGTACAAGATAAATAACTATTTCACTATAAAGTTGTAATTCAACAAAACTCAAGTTAAGTTGTAAAGCACATCATTTTCTTTTCCTTGGGCAGTCATTTATCGAGTAGTATCTGGATTTATTAACTTCATTAATAAGTGAGGGGTTTTGTCATTTCAGAAATGGCCATTTTTCATAAATAAGCATGGATTAAAACAAAACAAATTGTACATATAGTTTCTAGTGTTGAGATTTTTATGCAGAGCACAGTACTTAAGTAAAAATTCACTGTAAAATTTCCAGCCATTTTCATTCAGCAGATTAATCATGAAAATACATTAAATAGCTACTGCTAGGATCAAGATCCATTTATACAGAACAAACCATGCAGAAACTGGTGCTCAACATTTTATTGAGTACTCCTAAACTTATGGTGAGTCTACTGTAAAATTTTTCAGGTTTTATTGTGCAAGATACAGAGCATAGAAAATAAGTCAAGATACATCTACATTAATAAAGATTTATTTCTACAGGTAATTCCACCAAGTTTCTGTGTCTCAAACTTTTCCAAAATTATAATCTACTCAAAGGTAGTCTCTGGTTAAAATTTCTTATTTTTCTAAATACCAGAACTAGTTATTTTGATTTAATGTTGTTTTTCTTAACTAAAAACATATGAGCAAGTTAGACAGATGTAAAAAGTTCCAAACTTTGTCCATAGCATTTATGCATCAAGGTTACTCTACTGTAAAAGTTTCAACTCTAAAATATTAGTAGAATAGCATGAACAAATAACTCTAGCAAAATAGCACATCAAACAAGGTCCAACAAAAACTACTCGTAGAGACATGTTCTGGCCTTGAGATTTTTATACGAGTCTTAAAAGGTAGAGACTAGTTTACAGTCCAAAAATCATCCACAGTACTATCCTAGATCAAGAGATACATTTATAGGCTATTTAAAATAAGATAAATTTTAGATCAAGTTATATTTTGTAAATGGTTATCCATCTGTGCAAAGTAGTCGGATTCATCAAGAGGGTCACAACAAATTTTAGTTTGCATTTTTCTGATTTTTATATGATTTTAGATTGATTTTACAAGTGACAACCTCTTGAAAACAAAAGTACTCGAGTTCTCGCAGATAGGTCCCAGGATCTAGCAGAAAGGACCCTAAAAAGAACTTGGCGATTGTAATGAAGTCCCTGGGCGGGGCTGGGTGTTTCCCGGCTGAAATCCGGCGAGGAAACTAGTCGGCGGCAAGGGGAAAGGGGTGGGGGACCACGAGGAGGTTGAGGGAAATCTGTTGGTGTGCTCGGTTGGGGCTGGGGTGGCCGGAGTTGGGGTGCCAGCGGTGAGCAGGAGCTCCGGCGAGATGCGGGCGGTGGGCGGTGGTGGTCCGGCGAGGGAGGGCGGCGTGGGGAAGTCGAGGAGTACCAGCAGGTCGAGGGCGACCCGTTTAGAGCCTCGGTTTGGGCGGAGGAGGAGCGGAAAGTGGGGCTCGACGGCGAGGTTGAGAGGCGGCTCTAATGGCGCGGTGGTGGTGGTTCTCGGACGCGTGTGAGTAGAGGCTCGGTGAATCCCTTTTATAGGTGCACAGGCGGAGGGGAGGTGGAGCTGGGCGCGACACAACGGAGGGAGGCGCGGCCGGGACAAGGCCGCGGCAAGGGCACGGCATCGCCGGCGCGTCGTGGCTCGGCCGTCGGGAATCGACGACCGTGTGGTGCGTGCGAGTTGACAGGGGCGGGATATGGGGCGTGGCAAATTGCCGGCAGCTGGCCCAGTCTGTGGCTAGTCGTGGCCTGTTGAGGGTCGCGCCTTGGCGCGGCTTGCCGGCGCAAGGATGCCCTGCCGCGTGGCGGAGCTTCTTTGCCGGCCGGAGTAGAGCAGGGGAGGGGAGAGAAGGGAGAGGGAGGGAGAGAGAAAAGAGCCGGGATTCAAATAAACTTTTTTTCAAAATTTCAAACAGAAACTTGAAAAACTTTGAACGCGAAAGTTGTAGGGAATTTGAAAATCTACAACTTTTGTTTTAGCCAAAAGTTCATTTGAGCCATGGTTTAAAGGTTATTTTAAATTCAATACAACTAGGATTTGAATTACTAGTCATTTCTTGTGTTAAACATTTGAATTTGCAAATGGTGTTTGCAGTACACTTTGTAAGGTACTAAAATATGTGTGTGTTTTTATGCTACATTTTTTTATGACCAGTTGAGCATGTATGGTTATAAACACAAAAAAAATCTCACATACACACATACATACACATGCACATACATATTCATACACATGCATATGCACACACATAATTGAATGCATTGTTTTAATGATTCTAGGTTATTATGCATGATGCTATGTTTAGGTTTTCTTTCTTAGGATTGTAAACACCTAGGGTGTTACACCTTTGTCCGTGAAAGACAGCGCAAAACGGCCACGCTCGGAGAGGGAGTGAGAGGGAGAGTGGAGGGGAAATTTGACGAGCGGGCCATGAGCTGTTAACGAAAGTGGTGAGGGAATAAGGCACGAGGTGGTATTGGGCTAGCGCTGGCTTGAGCCATGGCTCGGGTTGGCTTAGGTAGCAGGTTTAGGTTAGGCTAGGGTTAGTTGGCCGGCTTGGGCCGAGTTAGTTTTAGGAGTAGTTAGTTTTAGAATTTAAATTTGAATTAGATTCAAATGTAAATTTTCAAACAAACATCCAAACAAATCACACTAGCATTTAATTCATTTAAATTTGAATTGCTAGGAAGTTTGAGATAGATTAGAAGACAACCTCATATTAGGGTTAGACTATCCAAACTTGCATGCAAAAAGCTTTTGAAAACCCTCAAATTTAGCACAAACATTCCATAATAAAGTTATGGGATGTTACAATGGACTCGAGAATGAAACGAGATGAAATAATAAAAAAATAAAAATAGGGGATGTAGAGGAGGTTCGCGTTTGCGAACCAAACATGCATCTCGATGGAGACCATGTCAAAGGTGACACACAGGTAGGTCGGTGCCTAGGTTGCCGATGTTGAGGAGCATGCCATAGTAGAGCATACTGAAGTGGAAGTTGGTCGTCATGATTGTCGCCAGCCTTCGGAGCACCCACGACCGCTCCCACATCATCTCTCATCTGCAACTAGCGAATGAGACCCAGTCACATATGGCATCCCCATTGTCCACGCTGGAGGCGATATGCTGCGGTATCTTTATGGTGCCCATCTTGCTTCCGCTCGCATACCAGCAGCCATCACGATGGGCAAGGAAGTAGAGTAGCTGAGCGAAGTTATAGACGACACAGACGAGAGCATAAGAACCTCTCGATGAAGTAGATGAATTCAGGTACGCTCACCGTGTCGCACCACTACCACTTCCCGACGAGCTCTGTTAATAGGACGAGCGTGCTCGTGCCCACCATGGACCGACCGAACTTGAACACAAATCGCTCCATTGTCCACTAGGTTGGTTTGCAGGAACCCATGGGATATCACCGCCAGTCTAATTCATACCAGCGGTGATAGACTTTCACCGCTAGTTTCGAAGCATGTGGCCGTAGTGGCAATTGGAACCAACTGTGATAGTTGAAACAACCATAACCGTGTTACTTTCACCTCTAGTCATGATGAGACCACCACCCTTCACTTCACCACTTTTATTAATTATCACTTGTGATTCTCTCTCCCTCTATTCCTCTCCTGTCCTTCTCTCCCTGGATCTCCCTACTCCCTCCGCCCTCTCTTTTCCATCTCCCATGATTGTCTTTTCCTTTATTCCTGTACTATCCTTGTCTCCCTCGATCTTCCCTCTCCCTTCCCCCTCTCATTCCTTTCTCCCATGATTCTCTCTCCCTCTATTCCTCTCCTATCCTTCTCACTCTCGATCTCCCATCTCCCTCCCACCTCTTTATCCCTTTGCTACCCTCGCCCTTCGCTCGCCCCACACTATCAGAGAGCCACACGTGATGGTAGTGAGGAGCAGCAGTGGGGCGTAGTGAGCAACAGCATTGGCGCGAGTTGACGAGGCAGCACATAGGTGACGCGTGGGGCTGCGGTGGCATGAGGATGTGGCATCATGCAATGATGGCAGCATGGAGCCGTGGCGGCATGTGGGGTGGCAGCTGTGGTGCGAGGGAGCGGTGGTAGAGGCGTGGAGCTGCGGTGCGTGGGGCTGTTGCGGTGGCACGAGGGTGAGATGGTGGCATGGCGGCATAGGGGGCTGTAGTTGAGATAGGTGCAATGCGCGGTCCTGCGGCGTGCAGGATGCAGCACTGATGCGGAGCTGCAGCGGAGGCGCGAGGCTGCGGTGGCGGGTGGGGCTACGGCGGAAGCGTGAGGATGCGGCTGCGCGAGAAGGTGGCGCAGGGCTAAGGTGGTGGCGCAAGGCTGCCCTGCGGTGTTGGCCTACAACTTCGCCACCAACCCTAATCCAATGGGGACTTGAACCGGTGGTGATGGAGCTTATGAACCAACGGTGAAGGAGTATTGTACAGTAGTGCACCATCCTAGCAGCCAACAAAGAAAGAAAGATGCCGACAGTGAGACTAATAGCCCGATCCCACGCTCACGCACCTGGGGTTGGTATATCTTGACGTTCACAAAATAATCCGCAAGCGCACGGAGATACCAATATAGCACTTCACCCGTGAGTATTCAAGAGTATAATATTTTCACGGGGAACAGAGGTACTAGCCTTCTAACTAGTTCGTCCAAGGACAAACAACAGTAAAATAGGCGAGGATTGAGAGGATTCCTATGGCTTAAGAGTTCTGGTAAAGATAGGTTCAACCTCTACTTGCTCACTTCGGGCACCGGCTTACACCTAGTCTGCCAAGCGTATCCGGCTATTAGGTCTACTCGCAACCTGAACGTGGGGGACTACAAGGGACGGACAGGGCTGTCACCACATGTCGCCTACCCCGACAGGCCGTGGGGAAGGGTAGCAAACAAAGGTAACTTAAAGCCTAGACACCACGTCTACGCTATCAATTACTGCTTGTAGCCCCGCCAGACTCCGTCTTAAGACTCAAGTCCCTAAGCTAGAAACAACCGCTTAAGAGCGGACAATGATCTCGCAAGCAAGTAAAGAGTAAAACTTACTTAAGCAAGAGACTCACCAGCATAGGAGATCACGAACACTTACTTAGAAAGGAAGCATCGGTTGAGGTACAAGACCGGGGAAGAGTGCCGATAGGCCGGCACTTCTCCCGAACTACCCCTTACTCTCTCCATATTTTCTAAGCACTACGGAGGTAGGGCTTTGCCTTGGAGTGGAGCTCTGCTCATCTCTTGTGGTATGTTGTGAGGGGTTCTCTTCTCCTCCTTTTATAGGTGGGATAGGTCGGTTCCAGAGGGGATCTTCTATGGAAACATCAGGAACCGCCTTGAGGGCTGCATAAGGAAGCTTCCCGCCAAAACTGAACGTGTCAGGATCCCATCCAGGTTCGGCCAACCCTAGGTGGATCCTAGGCTTGATCCTCAGTGTTTCCCACCAAGATACGTCGGTTTTGCCCCTTTTGTGGGCCCATGGATCCGTGTGCTTTCTTATGATTTGTCGGAGGTGTGTTTCTTTACTCATCGAGGGTATTTTGAGCACATTTTCCTCCATATGCAGGTGTGGTCTTCTGCAAACAGTGATTCACCAAAGCTTGTGGAAATGGTTAGAGATAAACTCCTACATCTAGTATGGTGTGTGTTATTTCACTATTCTCTGCAGGAGTTGATGGTCATATATTACACTTAAGGATCGTCAACAACACCCCCACACTTAGTCCTTTGCTAGTCCTCGAGTAAAGATTTTGAGGACTAAGGTGGACCATCTCCTCAAATGGTATGATGCCTGCATAAAAGTTATTCCAAGCCTCACCTTTACTAATGAACTTTGAAGTGTCTACCATGTTATCTTGGGTAGTTGAGGAATGGGATGAATTAGAGTCAAGTCTTCATTACTTCTCCTGCTCAGAAAGCTTGGGTTTTTGAAAGATTTTCAAAACAAACTTAGACTTGCTCCTTGAATGATTCTCTCAGGTCGCTCAATGTGTATGGTTCCTCACCAAGGAATTATTTTGCCTCTTTTCATCCTACTTCTAATAAGGCTTTTGTGGAGCTCAGCGTAGGGAATGATAAGGAGACATACTCTAATCAAGATGTGCAAATGTGTGGAAAATATGTGGATGGAAGATGCATGGAAACTCCTCTTTATATGATCTCTCTCCCTTTTGAAATGTTTTTGAGGACATGGCTATTTTTATTTTTTTCATATATTTGGACCTTCATGTGTCCAACATTTTTTCTCTCCTTTTTTGATAGCCCATGTCGCTTTTGTAACAATAGATATAGAGAGAGACCAACACAAATTGTGGAGCTATTATTTTGTGGAATAGAACGGATGAATGGGTGAAATGCTTTTGCGCAACTTCTAATGTTGAAGTCGGCATATATGGGTGGAGTGTACATGATCTTGATCATGAGAGTATGAAAAGTTTCTCACAAAGGTCACAAAACAATTTGACAAGGCTCAATGCAAAATCAAGTAGCATATGTAAGGTTTTCAATGGGATCAACATATGGCTTTGGTAGGACTTTAGCATCATCGAGAAGTCAAGCTATTGATTTTGAATTTTTGAAAGATAAAGTTCCCAAGTACTTTGCAGAGACAAGCAAGGTTCCTTTCATCATACCATATCTCATTCATCTACTTAGATGACATGCTTTCCCTATGATATATTGTTCACAAGTAATAGGAATATGAGCGAGGAATAAAGAATATGCAAGCCAACCATGGGAAAGGTATGTTCAAAATGAGGAGATTGGCAAGGTTCATTGAGTTTAGTTTCGGTGATCAATACGAAATTTGTTTAAACTCAAGAAATTAGAGAGTTGGAGGGTTGTGTTGTACAAACCATCGTTGAAGAGGAGGAACAGGAAGCCGAGGGGAGTCTGAGGTGGTTTGGTCGAACCAGAGGTTCGGCCATCCCTCTCTGGATCCCATCTGGCCTATTCTTCAGTGTGTTAGGTCGTCTGATGTTGTGCAATATGTTGGGGGAGATCTCGAATGAGTGGTTATTGAGTTTGAGAGCTCTCCCCACACTTATTCTTGTACCTATTTTTATTTCACAAAGGAAACAAACGGTGGAAAAAAAAATCTACCGGTTTGAATACCGGGCAGTTCAAACCTTTATTAACTCAAGGCGCATGACGAGAGTGTGGCGCCTCAAAATTATTTATTTCTTTAATTTATTTTTTATTTCTTTTGTCTGAGCATGACGGGTGACTTAAATATAAGCTTAAAGAAAAACAAACTCAAACAACTCAAAAAGCTTGGGCCCCAACATGTTTGCCAATTTTTATTTCCTTATTAGTTTTCGAGAGACTTGTTTTATTCTGGAAAGGTTTATTTTTTTTATTATTATTTTTTCTTGGCAATTTGGGCAAGCTTGGTAACAAAGCACGTAGAAAACTTGGAGAGAGGATGCACAAGGGGTTTTGAATACTTATGTGATAGATCTTCCTCAACTCAGACCAAAATGAAAACGTTGTGACTGCAACAACGCCTTGCATTTGTTCTTCTTGGTTCTTCATCCATCTATCTTCCCATAGGACCAAGGAGCGTTGCGTTAGTGTTGGAGTTATTGTGCACTGCTCTTGGTTGTTTATTTGAGTCCCGGCAAAAGGTTAGTGGACAACAAATACTCGAGGGATGCTTAAAGAATTTTGGAAGGATTTCATCATTGCCTTGAGAATAGTTGTTCACATCCATGCTTAAGAAAAATTAAATTCAAAGATTTAATTAGCATGGAGTCCAAATTGCTTATCATCATTTTTTATTCATCATCAGTTTTTTCGAGAGATTTTATTACAAGAAGTTATTTTTATTGTTCACCAATTTTTTTAGCATAACTCAAATAAGGTTGAGATAAAATTGCATGAACATAACAAAGGGTGAACCTTGAAAGGTGATTTGTGCCTCCCTTGCATATTGTGCAATTTTGTTGTTGAAGTGTGTTCCGGGCCTTGATTTATCTCCAATGGGAATTGAACTTGAGGACTTGCCCCTCAATTTTGAAGTTTTTCTGCAGGGGTTAGTCCACAAAATATATGCATCTAGAGTCTATGATAGTAATAACTCCAAAGTTCATTAACCAAAATTCTACACCATGTCAAAATTTGATTAAAGAAGGCTATTTAACATAAGAACCATGCTTAATTTAAAAAGCCTATGGATGTACCGTATACGAGTACATCCTAATGAGAGCATATAACATAAACAGGGGAAACGTAAATTTGAATGATCAAGCTCTGTTCATATAGAGATAAATATGAGTAAGGGATAGGTGAATATTACCTTCGCATACTTGAGTATTTTTACCGGCATCATATGAGGATGGATGATCCGAAACTGCTGCAGCGGTGGCGTGGTCACATATGTTTGTCAATGTCTCCTCCGTTTCGATGCGGGCTGAAGCGAAGGAAGGCACTTAGACCATGCTGACTCAGGCAGACAACAAGACAAGGTCATACACATGCCCAATGTGTAGGAGTCATTGGCCTTGTTGGCTTGATTTGTTGGCCCAATGCTGTAGGATTCGAAGCTTAAAGTATGCCTCCTCTTGTTCATGTGAGCAAGCGCCAAAAAGGGTGGATAGGAAGAGGAGCATTCCTCTTGTTTGTATGCGCAGGAGCTGCTAGAGCGAAGCTATGCAAATCTTGGAGCAGATGAGGATTATGCCAAGGCTTTGCAAGCGTAAGCGAGAGCAAGGCTGGGTAGAGCCAGGCAGCGAAATGATTTCTACCAAGGTGTAATGCTATATCTTCAAGGCATGCTCATAATGCGGCCTTTGATCCATGTAGGGCATGCTGGCTCACTCTCACTCTCCTCTCTTCCTCTCTTTTTTTTCTTTGTATTCCTTTTTCTCTTTTTTTAATTTTCTTCTCTCTTTTTTTCGTCTTTCTCTCTTCCTTTTTTTCTCTTTTTTTGACTCTCTTCTTTTTTTCTTAAGCAAGCAAGAGCTGATACCTTCATTAAACGAGGATACTCCTTGGTATGTCTAGAACTTGCAGTGAGACGCTCACCGATTCCCCCACACTTGGACTTTTGTGTGTCAGGACACCAAGAATTGAGTGTGTGGTGTCGGTGTCTCCTTCAGAGTGTGTTCCACCACCAAAGAAGACCAAGTGTAAAGTTGAAGCAGCTCACATGTTCTCGGGTGTCGCATATCCCTCGTTCTTTTTAATCGTAACCTGAAATAATTAGCGACCAAAAATACCTGTCACACCCGGTTTTAAAATAAAACCATGTGCTACCTATATGTATGCCACGATCAAGTTATATACATATAGTGACATCATCAGTGAATAACAACAACAGTATCACATAAAGAAATATAAATAAAGACTTACAAGTCTATCAGAGATATACGCTTAATCCTGGAAACGGAGGTTCCAAACTTCACAGGCAAACGACTGGGGGCTGCGTACGCCTAGAACTCAGCGTCATCTTCAGCAGACTTCACACCTTCTTCTTTTGAGCAGCGATTAGCAAGGATGAGTACACTTATGATTGGTACTCAGCAAGACTACAAGAAATATCCGGAATAACGATTTAAATCCATCTTTAAGTTTATTAATCATGTGAGGGTCCAGGCCGCTCTTGACCGTGAGCATGGCCGATATATCAGTTTTAGACACTCTACAGAGGTTGTACACTTTCACCACAAGTCGCGTAAAAATTCAGAAGAACTTTGGACCCAACCATGTTGTGCTAGTTAGGCACAATACCACACTTCCAAAGTGTGATTGCATAGGGATGTTATGAGACCTTTATAAAGATTTTCTAATAAGAAATAGTCCGCTAAGATTTCCGGAGGCATTAGCAGAGCATAAGCCTCGCTACTGGGCATAGTATCTTAGCAAAGCCCACTTCCCACAGCACCCATCGCCATTCCCTGCTT
Source organism: Panicum miliaceum (assembly GCA_032594955.1). Taxonomy (NCBI): domain Eukaryota; kingdom Viridiplantae; phylum Streptophyta; class Magnoliopsida; order Poales; family Poaceae; genus Panicum; species Panicum miliaceum. The sequence continues at coordinate 7,184,410 of CM064072.1, forward strand.
CTCCCATCGACCTCTCCCTCCTCTATTCAAGCAAGCAACAATCTTCCCCTCTCATGTGCTCTTCTCCCCACCAATCGAAGCAAACCAGTAAGCGAAGCAGCACCAGAGATGGCGCTCAAAGGCTGCTGGGATGCTCTTGCGACGTCATTGGCAAATTGCGTCAAATGGACGGTGGGCGGCGTAGGAGAGGCAGTCATAGAGGCTGGGGGAGGGGGACGGAGACACGGCTCGCGCGGGTCTTACCGGATCTCCGGGCGGCCGAGTGGACACACGCGAAGGTAGTGGCGGAAGAAGCGCAGCCGGCGCGAGGAGAGGCGGTGCGCTGGCCCTCCGTCCCCTCCTTCAGTGCTAGAGGTGGGAGACGAAGCTGACGGGTAGGGCCCACCTGGTAGTGAGGGAGTGCGGGACCCAGCTGTCGGAGAGGGAGAGAGGAGCAGGGCAGCAGCAGCGATGATATTTCGCGTCCCCACGCTGACTAGGCGTCAGCGTGTCAGGCAGATGTAGTGTTTAACTAGGCAAAAATAGTAAATTGAAATGTAAAACTTCTCTCTCGTAATGGCAAAAATATAAAAAACCCTCAACACCCTCCCCGGCAGACCAGCCACCAGCCGAGAGCCGACCAACATCCTCGCGCACGCCGGCGGCGCCGCCTCATTCCCCTTGGTCTCCACTGCCACTCCCGTTGCTATCCCCCGCGAGCTACAATCCTGCACCACTAAGCCTCAGCTGCATATCCCTGGTTCCAGTTTCTGCCCCAAATGACAGGCGCCTGTGCTCCAATCTGCTCACATCTGCTCCGTTCCCCCTCCCTCCTCGAATTCCCACTACGACAGATCCATTCCTCCACTACCAGTCCGTGCCCCCATCCCCCTCTACAGATCCATGAAGGGCAGAGTACGGTAAGGCAAGGGATAAGGTGGAATAAGGAAATTTTGCATTCTTTCTCCCAGATAAAGTTGGATCCAGTTTAGCATATTTTCAGTTCCACCACTTGATTGGGAGATTCATGGCTTAAATCCGGGTTTGCAATTTTGATTCAAGCTGTAGGATTTGATGAAGTCTTGAAGGAGCATCTGGGTGATGTTGGAAAGGAAGACAATGACATGTCCACGGGTATGGTTATTTCACATCGTTTCTACTTTCTGTATTGCTCCTTTCTTCCATGGTCGATGAGATATTTCTGTTCCTAGTAAATTGCTAAAGAGCATATGTCAGTAATTTTCAGTTCCCAAAAAAAGGGCTAGCTGCTTGGAATTTTGTGATTCTAGATCTGTTTCTTTCACCAAGTTATGTTATCTTGGAAATTAAGTAAAATGCAAACAATTAAGATGTTCTAGTTTTTGGTCGACACAGTGCCTATGGCTGTCATTCCTGTGCATCTATCTTGCTGCTTTACTGCGTATTTATGCTGAATATACTTCTGTTTTTTTTTCTTGCTGCTATATGTATTACGAAAATTGATTGTAGGCTTGCTTTTATTCTTCTGTTTTTTTTGCAAAGCTTAAGTGGAGAAATCTTTAATTTGAGATGAAGTACTGCCTCGGAGATGAGAACAAACAGATCCTGGTGAGAGTATTGGAGCTGAAAATTGAGACAAGGAAGATGTTAGAGGAAGAGTTGGATAACCAACAAACTGTCTGAAACAAGGTTACTCTGCTTTGGCCCTAATAATTTTCCTTTTACTAGAAAAAGGGCAAGATTTGTTCCTTTACAATATGCCTGTATTGCTATGCATGTTTGCAATTTGTTGCTAAGATAAATGAGTAAATACAATAGAGCTTCAAGTTTAAATTATGGAATTACTGAGTTCATTGGTGTCCTGGCCCTGTTGGCAATTTGTTGCTAATCATAATTCATATGCCTGTCTGCAATTTTTTATGCAGATTACCCAAACACATCTGAATTGGCCAGCACCTTCACTAGTGCTGGCACTGCAACTGCATTATCTCATCAGGTTAGTACTGTTTAAATCATTTAATTTAATTGCAATCCAAACTCAGTAGTCTCATTTGCTTGTTGAAAATGCAGGGCACATCTTGAGGATCAAATACAGGTCCTGCCACCAGTGGTGCTGCTAGAGAGGCTGGACAATGGAAGTGGCCCCGAATGAAGCTCATATAAATGAGTCCATGATGACTGGGCCAATCTAGTTTAATCTTAGACTCCTCAGTTACCTTAGTGTTGCTTTTTTTTTCTTTGAATCTGATCCTTATGACCTTCCATGGTCCTCGAAACATGTGACATGGAGTGTATTTTTGTGATTTTTGAACATGTAGAACATGTGGACATGGTGTAGTTGTTCTGGATGTTTAATTCGACCATGGCATATTTGCCTAAATGGAGTATAAATCTGTGTGGTTATGTTATTTGTTTCCCATTTAGAATCACTGCTAAATGCATTTGTCGACACAATCGCTTAATGAGTCCTGTTAGCTAAAACATTCGGGGGACCTTCTCAAAGCTCCCGAGTGCCCAACACACCCGAACAACCGAAAATCCAATTTTTCAATCGGCCGCTAGTTCTGAATGCAGGGTTCCATCTGACACGGTCCTAATTCCCTCCCCAGCCTACCCATGAGGCAGGCCCCATCCTAATTAACCGTACCACCCTCTTCCGTTGTGTTCTCCCTTTCATCTTTTCCGTTCGGTCACACACTCTCATTCCGATTTTCCCTTTTCTCTTTCCTAGCAGCGGTGACGGGTCAGGCGCGGCGTGGCGTGGCGGAGCAAGCGGAATCGCAGGCAGGGGCCGCACACACCAGCGAGTGGCGGCGGAGCATCTCACACGGTCGCTCACTCGCGCGTGGCGACCTGCATGACTGGCGCTGGTGGCCGTGCGAGCGGCGTCGAGCACCTCTGCATGCCAGCCCGTGGGCTGCGGTTGCCTGGTGAGCGGCACAGTTAACTAGGTGCACAACATCCTAGTAGAGATAGCGGTGTGGCTCCCCGGCGTGGGCTGCGGCATGGCTACACGGGCGAGCGCGGGAGCGCGATTCGCTTTCCCCTTCCTCGTTCGCCGAGCGGCGTGGCGGAGCTCCGGCGATGGTTTAATGAGTTTCCTTTGTCATAATTTTGTTTCAAAACTTTGGTCACCCATTTCACTTTATAATTTTTGGTTCATATTTTGTGTTCACTAATTTTTCACCTTCTCTTTTTCTCTATCTCATATCCAGATTATGTGCACAACTTTTGTATGCACAATTTGTTGTTCATGAATCATGTAAATAAAAAGTAGTTCACGACCGTATTCACAATTTTTACATATATATTTATGTGTTTACAACTTTTATCTACATAATTTATTTTTCGTGACCCATGAAGTATGTGAACAAAATTTGTGCACAAGTTATGCGCATGTTTTTTGTTCACTACTATGTAAAAAATTTGTGGGCACCATTTTGTGTTCACAAGTTATCCAAGTTTATATATAAATTTTTGCCTCTAAATTTCTTGAGTGCAAATTTGTGTGTATAAAATTTAGAGAAGCTTTGCATACAAAATTGCGTGCGGAAGAGAAAATTGAACAGCAGCCGGAAAGGAAATGGAGCGTACGCACGTAAGAGAGGCTGGGGAAGGGTTAAGAAGTTGGAAAGGGAAAATTAAGACATCTGCGCGCGCGTACTTCCAGAAAAGGAAATTATAGAGATGTTGGAAATCGATTGCTGGAATCAATCCCAGCGAGCGCGCGCTGATTAGCAAGAACAACTCCGTTACCCGTGTGCTCCTTGTTTACCGAGTGCATACATATACTCTCGGGAAACGTGTATTTTACCGAGTGTTTTATCTTGGACAGTCGGGGAAGCGAAACTTTTCCGAGCTCACGCCGCCGAGTGCCTTTCACAGAGTGTCTATCCTCAGGAAAGTTTCTCCCAAGTGTATTCACCATGTTCCCGAGTGTATTTGACACTAGAGAGCTTCACAGATTCTGGTAGTAATATTAGGCAACTTAGTCTTAACCTATGATTAAATCTAGTTTGCACCAAAAATATAAACTAGATCAAACTATCTAGAGTGCAACTAAGGTTCAACTAGTATGAAACTCCCATCCCAAAAAATTTTACAACCTATAACCAATTCTTAAAGGTACATAAGTTGCCAAAGGAATACGAAAACGTAAAGGAGGGGATAAGAGGAAGCAAATTCTTGATGCAAGGATTTATCCTGTGGTATCGGTAGGCACTAAGCCATCCCTAGTCCATATTGTTGAAGCACTCAGAAAAAGTATTGCTTTCCGGTCACCAAGTCTCTTCCGAGACTACCCTTGACTTGCCACAAAGGCTCGGCTACTAAGGCTCACGTCAAGACCCCGATCACCTTGATGCCGCCTTCACTACGGATCTTCCCACGAAGGAGGGGTCTACTCGTCCCCCGCGCAAAGCCATCGTCGCCGCTCCACACTAAACCGGAGGGTCGATGACTTGCCGGCGAGCCACCAAGACTCCAAGAGACCGGCACACCGAGGTACAAGCTTGAGGTTTACTCAAGAATCATCACAAGGTCACAACATCTTGCTCTCAAACTCTCTCTAGAGCTAGCCTAGCACTACACCTCACAAAGCTTGTGCTAAACCTAAGAATATTGATCAATGAGCTCTTTGGCTGGCTTGGAGAACTTCAGCAGTGTTTCTGTAGCTTCTCACGAACTCCAGCAGCCTCAAATAACTTGGGATGAGGCCTTATATAGGCTAGAGAGCCACTCCTAACCGTTGCTTGCTTTTCTACCAAAAGGTCTAAAGCATCGGTTAAACCGGTCATAACCATCGGTTTAAACGGTTACTCTGAATCTGCATGCTAGCCGTTGAACGTCTCTCTACCATGTCTTCTTTTGCTTGCGTTATTGCATCGACGCCTTCAACCGATGCACCGTCTGTTCAACCAGTGCTGATAACTTTTACTTGAGCAGCCATCTCCAAATCCAAAAAATCGTTCTGCTAACACTGAAGTACCAATGCACCGATGCTTTTATTTTGACCGTCGGTTCAACCAATGCCTCTGTGTTTCTTCACTTGATCGTCTTTACAGCTGACATATGCACCGACACATACAGTCGGTTAAACCGGTGCTACTGACTTGATCACAATAGCAGTTTTCCAACGCACCAATCTGTTCGTTTCCAGACCGTCGGTTTAAACGATCGACTGATTCTTGCAGCACCTTGTCCAAATCATCGCTGCGGTCATTTGGACACCCTAAATATATTGTACTTCATCCATGGGACCTAGAAATCCTACAAATCTTGAGCTCACAAACTTATTAGTCTCATTGACTATGTTATCACATAATCACCAAAATTATAATTATGACCTAATAGGACCATGTTTCTTACACCTCCCTAAATTCTAAATCCTAAAGTAAATGATATATATAAAAAACCCCATCGTATTATATTTCTAAATATTTTTTACTTAAGTATTTGTGAGACATAAGTCGCCCTTCACTATGCCAGAAACCCTTATCAGAGACGCGGCTCAACACACATCAATGATGCGAAAAAATTTGCGTCACCAAATTTTTGTCACTGATGTGAATATAATTGGTCACGCGTTTTTCCACGTCACCAATGACTCCTCATCGGTGACGCATTTTATAGGAACCGCGTCTCCTTTGAGACTCATCGGTGACATGTTTTGCCAAAAGGCATCTCCAATGACCCTCATCAGTGACGCGTTTTGCCAAAACGCGTCTCCAATGACCCGTCATCTATATTGGTATATATTGGTGACGCGGATGGACAGAACGCGTCATTGTATGACTGGCATGGACATTGGTGATACTTTATTGTGAACCGTGTCTCCAATGTACGCACATCGGTGACATATTTTGTTCTATACCAAGGGGAGCAGACATATAGGTGACGCGTCTGATTATGACGTGTCACCAATGTCACATAGGTGACGCTGTTCAATTATGTATCAGTGAATGAGGTGTTTTCTTTGTTATATTCTGGCATAGTGCTTTTATCCAGCAAATCTTTTTTTTCGACGAAATGGGAGGGGGTGAGCCCCCTACTTATTATGTAATATAAATGAAAAAGGGCAACAAACCGTCTTTACAGCAAAGTCTCAAGAGACAAAAAGGAACAAAAAAAATCTAGGAAAGTACACAAGGGCTTCTTGCCATTCCAACATTGTTGTTTTGTGTCTTACTTTTGCTTTTAGGATAGCCAGGGCAAATTCATTCTTGAAATGTCGAAAGCAGGCAGCCAGAGTGGGCTGGATTCCTTTGAAGATAAGATCATTCCTCTGCATCCAAATGCTCCAGCAAAAAGGATGACGATGTCCATGAAGAAGGGTAGGCTAAGCTGAGCTTTAATTTCTTCCAAAGCCAAGAAAGGATCAGTCTCAATGAACGTGATATTGATCCTGAGCCAACATGCTTGTGCAAAAGGGCAGGATAGGAACATATGAGATAGGGACTCATCAACTCCCAGAGTACCGCAAGCACCGTTATAGGAGGACAATTGCATGTTCCTTCTCCCAAGAAGTTCTCTGGTGCTGAGTCTGTCCCGAAGCAAGAGTCAGAAGAAAACTTTGTGCTTATTCTAACAAGAAGATTTCCAGAGCCATCTGAGAACCGGATGTGTCGGCATATGAGCCAGCAAACCTTTTTCACTTACGAAATTGCTCCGATCTCCAACATGCTTACAACCTTTACGACAATGTAATGGGAAGGAGGAACGATATCTACAACGTAAATTTGTTTGCGAATAAATCGATGGACTGAAGCTAACTGCTATCTTGTGATATCAATTCCAGCTTATTAAACTGATGAGAAACACGGTGCGCTCAAATCTTCTTGGGTATCCAGCAGCCGTGGAAGCCGTAGGGAAGGCCATAGGGGAACCTTACGCGCGCAATCTCTTCGAAGCTCGCCGCGTCCAGTAGCAACGCATAGCCTTCATCTTGTGTGGTGCTTACAACAGATATCACAACTCCTACACAGATCATTCCCATGGCAACATTCAGGTATATATGTATGTCAGTGCATCTCATCATAGCAGGTTCAAATTGATGACAAAACATCGTAGAAACACGTTTCAGGCATTTCAAACTCACCGTCATCTTCGTCAGTTCCTCCTGGTCTCGCCACAAAGAAGGGCTCCGATGGCACCGACCCCGCCTCATACCAGTTCTTGGCCTCTTTTTTGACCAGGTCGATCTTAGTGAGGGAGTTGAAGTAATTGCATGGCCGCTGCGCGCCACAGGCGTAAACATAACGGTACTCCTTGCCCTGGTAGGCCGGGTTGATGGAACACAATTCCACTCCCCGGCCATGCACGTCAGGGTCCAGCACCGTCTCCAGCTCGCCCACGGGGGTTCCGTCCAGCGGTATCCTGAATCGGGCCACCCTTCACATGCATACGGTACACAAAACTTGTCAAAATAATTCCTTGTAGCTATCCAGTGGCACCGATAACCACAAACTGCATATATATATATATATGTATCTACCTAGCATCTGGAAATGTATCCTTGTTAATCCCAGGCGATCTTAGTCTATGGAGTGCTAGCGCCTTGATGATAGAAGGATCGGCATAGTACTCGCAGCAGTCAGCGATGACCACGCCTGTCCTGTCGCCGTCATCCTCTCTCTGCTCGTATGCGTTGATGAAGTGTAATGCCATGAAAAGAGGTACCTCCACGCTCGCCACCTAAAAATTATAGCATTGAGAACATACATGGAAAAGATGTTGATCAGGATCATTTGTTATGAAAACATAATGAATTGTACTGTTCAGTACAGGAACGCGTCTTATGGAAAATGTGTTGATACTTACGGTCTTCCCGGTGAACCTGCATATGACATGCATATAGCTCCCGGACTCCGGTACCCAGTCAAAGATATACCACGGTGTGAGCTCAGACTTGAGCACGCCGGTGACCGAGTACCGCAGCGGCATCTCCGGCACGATGATGTACTTCTCCGTGACGGCAAATGAGTGCACCCACCCCGGTGTCATCCCTCCTCGGCAATGCACTCTCCCTAGAACTTTCCTCTCGTTGCTCCCGGCTGCCATCCTGACGACACGGTGGCCACGCCGGAAGAGGTCGGGGAGCAGCGTCAAAAACTCGGTCCGTGTCACAACGGGGTGAGTGGACTGTAGCGGGCCCCACAGCCTATCGGCGTAACGAAACTTGCCGATCGTGTCGAGGGTCTCCGGGTCTACCAGAACGGAGCTCTTGGTGGTCTCGGTGAGGCAGATCACCCGTCCGTCGCCGAGGAGGAACACGGAGATGTTGGCGTTGTCGGACAGCATTGTGCCGCTGCTGAGCCCGATGACATTGCGCAGGCGGTCGAGCAGGCTTCCAGGCCTGCGGGGGCACAGCTGGGAGAATTCACGGTGGTGAGGCCGGCCGTTCACCATGGCAGCCTTGTATGCCTCCGACTCAATATGACGATGTGCGCCGGTGGCACGTCCTCGATGGAAGGAGATGCGTACGAGTGTGGCGTACCCGTCGAATATGTGGTGGAACGAGTGCTCACCGACATCCCAAAGACCAGGCCCGTTCCGTAGGTATGTGCCGTTCTGTAGAAGCACAGATATAGGTCACATACTCACATGTGATAATTGTAATGCATTTGCCTCAGAACAGTTGTTTATACAGTACCATCTCTCAAATATAGTTGCTTTAGTTTTAACTTATCTCAAACTTCTATAACTTTGACCAAGTTGGTAGAAAAAACACTAATAATATCAACAACATCGGAATAATTTATTAATTCTGTCATAAAATATTTCTTGATAATCAGGTATCTATTTGATGTTATAATTGTCAAGAGCAAAACTAGCGAGGTTTGATACAAGCCAAAACTAGAACGACTCATATTTTTTGATTGAGGGAGTATGTATGTACCAGCCAAGCAGGGAGGTGTCCTTCCACGGCCAAATCGCCTTCCCAATGTTCTCGCCGGACATTGGTCCATGCAGAAAGCTTTGTGCCGCAATCTATGGCGGCCTTCACGCTCTGTTTTCGACTTACCCTAGCCGTGATGACATTGTGGACGGTCTGTCCTAGTGAGCTAGAGCCGGAGAAGCATGGTGTCCTAGGAGCAGTGTAGAGCGTGGGGTGATAAGGGTGGTAGGCAGCCATTCTTGTTTTGCTCGTATTGCACAATCTCCTTGTGTTGGACGCTCCGGCAACGGAAACCGCACTGATTTATACTTATAGACTGAATGGTCGTGGTTCGATACCTAGACAGCAACATCGTGTTTGGGACCTGCTACGAATACGTAATTCCAATTCAAATTCTACAAAGGTGTCGCGTTGTCTACCCTACCTAATTTCGCCATGTGTCCCTGTCGGAGCGGCTTCCGTACAACGATCCTGTTGCTAGGTCGCCTTCACATATATATATGTGGATAAAAAATAGCCACTCAAATCTCTGCACATGGACTAATGGTCTGAACGACATGAGAATTCGACAGAGTAGTCGCCTGCACGGATGTGGATAAACATCAACCACTCAGGAAAGGTTGCCTGAATGACACGGCGGCCCTATTTGGGCACACTTGGCCACTTGCATTATGGTCTCTGTGGTGTTCAATTTGTATGCTGATATCACAGAACCAAGGAATGCAGGTGTACATCACGATGCTAGAACCGTTGGGAGTTCTTTTCGAACAGGTCGTTGACACAAGGACCAAGCAGGACCATGACAAGGGCATAAAATGACAAGTTGGTAGCATGAGCCATCGTCAACGGGACCAGAAGCTGACTGGTAGTGCACAGCAGTTGGAGCAACGAGTACAAGAAATTAAGTGACAACATAGACGGAGGAATTAAGGGACTGCAAACCCAGGGGCCGGACGCCACTGTGGAGTACTAGGCCAGGCCACACACTCGATACCAAGAATGCTGCGCTCTAAGATCGCAGCTCCAAGGTCTCCTTCCCGAGCCACATATCCCAGGGTCGCCAGAGCCCAGGAATGAGATCGACAAAGAAGCTGGCAATGGCTGAATTTTATCTGCACAGCCTGCAGTTAGCCTGTGTGTCGTCCTTTCCCGTCACCATCCTCGCATTTGCGTCATCGGAAACTAACATTAATTAATTGCCAGATTGGACTAACAGGTACGTAAAATTTGCTTGACTTATTGCTGCAGCCTGCAGACACTGCAATGAGCTAGTGCCTTTCGCAACAAATCCGATTCCACAAATGACACCTGCAACCTTGTGGGCAGGTAAAGATTTGTTGCGAAAGGAGTCACACCCCGGCGATGGAGCCTTGTTCACGTCGCGACATCCGATCCTATAATCTCTGTTGGCCCTGTGCCCCTCTCTAATTGACCATTCTATAACTGCCTACTATATACTGCAGGTCGCGACTTTGTACAGCGACCAGCAGGTTCTTGTCTTCTTGGTCGCTGCTTACAAAGTCTGGACAATGCATACACAGAATCGTCAAATCCAGGGTGCTTTCAGATATGCTCATGAAAGCAAACTTTTCTCCTTGCCTGTATCATACGGCAGCACCATTTGTAATTTGGTATGCACGTGTTCAGTCCAGGGTGTTTACTCAATGCACATGTTCTTAGTCCTGTACTGGTGATGGAAGTCTGGTAACAGTTTGCTCCCACCTTGCCGGAGTCAATTTGACCATTCGATCTCCTACAGTCCTGATACCTAGCTGCACAGTTTTAACAGCTACGCACATTTAACTGGCGCATAAAAGATGGTTCGCCATTGTCATTTCTCTAAATTCTTTGCTTTGGTCGAATTGATATGTTTCTTGTTTGCTTTGGCCGTCTCTAACAACACTGAGTCTCTTAGTATTAAGAAACCACATCTTAATTATATTCATTCGAAATAAAATTTAAGTTTTCTAGTGAAATGGAATAAGAGGATGTTGTGCATGATGAAGGATCTAAATTAAGAGGTCTGCAGCGACTTCTTCTAATTGTACATTGGATTAATGTTTACGTCAGCAGGTGAACTACTTTCTGTTACACAAACCAGCTTGTAACAAATATCTAGGATATGTTCGTCTGAGAAAGATTAGTTGTAGTTCGGTTCTTGTTATTGAAAAAGTTATGCAATACATCACCGAGAACAAATAAGAAAAATTTGAGCTGATCAAACTCCTTGTCTCATAAATAATACCCCTAGCTAGTAGGAACAAGGCCAAATGTGTTAGCATCCATTGCCAGCTTGAACGTAGCTGACCACTCTGGGCTCCGTCGCTACGCTTAGAAACTGGACAATGCATGAGACACACAATCGTCCAAATCTACATTGCTTTCTGCCTTTTTTTTATTGGAATGAAAACAAACCGCACAGACTGCCCTGCATCACACGGCAACCCATTTCTGGCACTTTGCCTGATATGGAATGGCAGAAAATTTTAATTTTTATGGCGTATGTGCCCTAATGATCCAAACTAAACGATTGGTGCTGCAGGGAGCCTTCCGTGAATCCGCGGACAGTGTCTTCGCCACTCGAGCGGCACATGTGAACAGCCATGCACTTTTGCAACGCACGAGGGAAATCATTTCGTTGGTGATTTTTTGTTCTGACGGGAATCGATGGCTGCCTATCAATTTCCCCCATTCTTTTCGTGGGAACGGCTTTTCTTTTTATTCTCAGCTTATTTCTACCGTGAACAATGGTTTTTGTTCAAAACATCGGGATAACGGGAGCGTGAGAACAGTTAATTGTCCTGATCAATATGAAGTGAAGCAAATGTTTAAACAATTGGTTGGTTGAACATTCAAGTACGTGGCAGACTCATATTATATAAAAATATGCAAGCGGACTCTAACCTAGTTGGCTAGCTCATTGTAGATTGTAGAGCGGAGCTAGCAACCACGATTCGAATCGGGGTTTAGAACCCTATTTTTTAAAAATATATATAATATATAGAAAAAAAGGAAAAAAGAATGTATAAAGGATGCTGGTTTAGAAAACATAATTTTCCTGAGATCATGAACGTAATATAGTAGTTCTAGTGCACTACTAGAGAAATGGTTTTTGATCCACCCTAAAAATATCAGATTCATACCGGTATATTTGTGGTGGATGGAAGGCTCGGAGCTCTTTGGACAAGCTATTGACGTGTTAAAAACCTTGGAACTAGTCATTGTACTGATGAGCTGGAGTATCTCGAAGAGCTAGAAACAATATGATTGTCATCCAACAACCACTGTCGATTACTGTGGTTAGAAGAAAGTTTATCGATGAATTTACCTTGATTATTATAATTTATACCCAGAAGCTAGCAAACAAAAGTTACCGATTATGTGGAACAGCTCAGTATTTCAGGCAACCTTATGGTAGACGCGGAGACGCGGGTTAACTCACATAGGAGAATGATGAATTAAAAAAATAAAAAAGAGAACATAATATACCCTTTTATATTTCACATATACACATGATTTATCCATTCTTTACATCATAAATTCACATGCTTTATCCCCTATATACATTACAAATGCAGTCCTAATCTATTGATCTCATACAAATCCACCCAATACAGCAAGTGATTTGGAGAGATTCCTGATCTCCCATACTCTGCATGTCTTGTCTTGGTTTCCAGTGGGGAATGTTCGGCCATCTAGGTTCCATGCTGATGCGAAATGAGCAATCCCAATGGCCACGGAGATCATGAAGCATCTAGGACAAACAAACTAAGCTTGTGTGTATTATGGATTTTATATTTGAAGTCAGTGACTTCAGATTGCATTCTTCTTACTTTTCCTAAATTAGCATCAATCAGAAGTCCATCAGGATTGTCCCCCACAATCACAGCAAGTTTGCCATCAGGGATCAGTGATGTATGCTGCAGAAATTAAACAAGGGGCAAAATAAGATAATAGTTTTCCAACGCTATAGAAAATGGAAGACACTCTTTGACAGAAAAAAAAGAGCATTGACTTGAACACCAGGATTTGAATAGGAAAATGAAAATCCAACAAATGTGCAATATAGTCAACACTAAAATAGATAATCAAAGAATTAGGTGAAGGCTAAAACATTCACAGGCCAAGCAAACTGGAAGTTATTGCGGATTTGAAACTTTTCCATGTCAAAATCTCTAACTCCACAATCATTGTTTCAGGCCAAGAAGTGTAGAGAACCACTACAAAGAAGAAGGCAAGTTACATGATTAGGATGACATTCACAGTTAACAATTCCTTGGAATCAAAGTAATGATTTGCCAGCAGAAAAGAAAGTACCTAGGTTTCTCCTATATCTCCAAAGAATTAGTAATACCATTGTCATCATTTGTTGACTTACAACAATAGCTTATTCCTCGACGATCCAAAAACTGTGTTCCCCAGGCCAACAAATAGGCATCAGACCCTGATTATAATTGCTTGGCAGAAATGAGGAAAGAGGTGAGGATGAAAAAGAAATACCTTGCATATACCTTGTTGTAACAGACGGATTCACATCTATGAACTAGAACTGTTAATCTATTATACTAGCTTGCTTTTTTCAAACTCAAGTTATTGAAGTTCTACTTGCATTCTACAAAGGCGACTTAAAAATTTGCAACAATAGCACTTGAGAGTAAAATGGTGGAGAAGATTGATTATGAGCATATCATTGAAGATTTTATTTCAAAGAATACTAATAGAATTATGTTGTTCAAGTAGAGATTATGTACCAAGAGCTGAACAGATAATAGATTCTAGGTTTTACATTGTTACTTTTCTATTGTTCTAGACTGAAAAGGCTCCGTTCTATAATTGGTACAGGGCCTCGAATTTATGCCAGAAACTAAACCTTGGTTAACTAGCTCAGATTCCATGCCACAGCAATCCCCTTGCATAACTTAATTGAGAGGAGCAGAGGAGCTTAATCGTGACAGCCGGCAGCGAGGAGCTCAGGCCTCAACACCAAGGGCTCACTGCAGTGTGGCGAGGGAGGACCGCGAGGTCAGGGCACTCAGGAGGCGAGGGAGCAGCTTTCGCGCACCCAGGAGGCGAGGGAGCAGCATTGGGTGGTGGGGATCTAGCGAAGATGGCAAGGACGAGCTCCAACAGAGCTCCAAGGGGAAGGGGAATGGAAAGGGGAGGGGGAGGCACTCACAGGTGGTAGACGTCTGCCCCATAGTCAGCCTCACGCCGCCGCCGCGGCCGTCGACTGGAACCCGGTGGCACCGCCGGGGAGGCGGAGGGAGGCGCGAGGGGGAGGGGACGGGCGTGGGAGGCGGACAGGCGGAGGAGGGGCGCCACGGTGGAGATGGCGGCGAGGGCCCGCCGGAGGCGCAGCGCGAGGGCCTTGGCAGGCGGGCTTAGGGTTTTGCCGGATCTGGGAGAGGAGAGGAAAGGAGGAGACTCGGGAGGGAGGGAGACAGAGAGATGGGAGACTCGGAGAGATGAGAGGGAGAGAGGAGGGGCACGGACGAGGTTCAACTAGATTGCATAAAAGGTTCGGGTTCGCGTGGATGTGTACTCAGTACCAGCGTCTTCTACGACTGATAGATTTATTGGAGCTGCAGTTTTATTTATGCGAGTTTTCGGCAGATTCATATGAATCTCTAATGAGTCATAGAAAACGCGTCTAGAAACCGTATCTCCTATGATGATGTTTTCTTTGAGAACTTCTTACATAGTGGCTAGAAGAGATTCTTATATCTTTTCATGTTTTCTTATTCTCAGATGAACTTTCTTTTTAAAATATTTTGCCATCATTTTGTTTTTCATACATACTAAACCAAAGAGGCTTTCTCCTTCTTTGTCCTGTAAAAAACATACGTCTTATTTTGTGCCTTCTCTAAATGATTCATGTGCATGAGTACTTCCTCGGGTCCAAACCAAATGATTGATGTATGAAATGCAAGTAGATATAAGTTGTTTGAAATTCGGAGAGTAGAAATGGTCCATACAAAGAATATTGGTGTGTGTGTGGGAGGGGGGAGGAGGAGGATTGTCTGTAGCAGTCGAATCTACGGGAACAACAATGAAACCAAAGCGAGGGCCAAGTTGAAGACGGTTTGGCATTTGCGCCTTAGAATCAGGGGCGGGCCCACTATGTATCACAGGTATTTAGTTGAATATCTATTATTTTTTTGCAAAAGTTTGCGTATATGTAGGTATTTCTCAAGTATATGATGAAAAAAAATGAACACATATTAGCCTAACAGGCTCAAAAACATCAAGCAGCCCACCTCCCCCGGTCCCTCTGGCCCTCTCCCCACTAACGGCCCAAGTTGCCGCCCCACACCCTACCCCGGCCCAGCCCAACTCGCCGTCCCTGTCCTTCCTCAGGTTCCCCCTACCCCGCTGCCGGCCCACCCCACTCGCCCCCATCCAGCCATCCCAGCCGGCAGCCGCAACCCGCAACCCGCGACAGTAGGCTGCTAGGCTGTGGCGCGCGGCACTCGCCCCCATCCGGCCATCCCAGCCGGCAGCCACAACCTAGGCGAGGGCGCACCACTGACGGCGGGCGGCGGGGGCAGCGCAGCAGCAGGCTGCAGGCGCAGGCAGCGGGCGGCGGCTGCACCGCGCAGGGGAGCCGCTGAGGGCGCACGGCGGGCGGCGGACGGCGGACGGCGGCGAGGGTGCGAGGCGCAGCAGCAGGGCGCAGGGGAGCCGCGGAGGGCGTAGGCAGGCCTTGGCGCGGGGAGCCGCGGAGGGACCGTGAGGTGCGGGCAACGGGCAGCCGGCAGGCTGCGGCCTGCGGGCGGAGGCCAGGCGCTGGCAGGCGGCGGTCGGCGAGCCAACGACCAGGCAGCGGCGCAGCGCCGCATCAGGCAGGCGGCAGCAGGCACAAGCATAGGCATTCAAGTAGGGGCAAGGTTCGGTGAAAATTTGTCCATTTTTTCTGAAAATTGTCATTGCAATTTGCGAAATTAATGGACAGTTCATAACAATGCAGTATTCATAACAATGCTTGTATCGTGGCATCCTTATCAATGCCATATGTTGTTTTAGAATTTTATCTTCTATTTATTTCAGATATTCCCACAATACCATATGTTGTTTTAGAATTTTATCCTATATTTATTTCAGATACTCCCACTTTGATATGTTAATCATTTAGTACATCTATTATCTATATGTTGAACAATTTCAAATTATGAACAGATTGTCGGTACTCAATTATGTGCTACTAATATATATGTACTTTGGGCTGTCAATTTTTTTTGCGCTACTTGAACTTTTGAATACCCACCTTCCAAATCTTAGGCCCGCCCCTGCTTATAATTTAGAAAGTTGGGCTAGGCAACGCTTGGTGTTATGCTCATGGCCCAGTAGACATCAAATCTAGATAAATTACTCATTCGCTTGGTCCAGTGTAATAGTGTGTTGACATGAAAACGTGCCGCGCTAAATACCGGGCACTTGAATGTGCAGCGTGCAGGGGCGCGCCTCGCAGAACCGCTTCGCAAACCGGTCGGATCGATGTGGTAGACCGGTCAGACCAGTTTGTCGGGGAGCCCTACGAAGATCCAACAAACGCTGGCCTGGGAGGGACCTTATCAGGGCAAGCGCACGTTGGGCTGTTCAAGGGTAGGCAAGCCACCTAGAATATTCTCAAACGCCGTAGAGACGAAGCAAGAATAACATATTGGTTTTGGAAGAACTGGGTTTGGAAAGAGTGCAAAAAAGGGTAAAAATATAAAAATATGTGTATTGATCTATTGGGTCCCCTCAATTGGTCGTGGTCCTTTATATTTATATATTTATATGGAGGGAAAGTCTTACCTCATTAGAAGTCAAAACCCTAACAAATTACATGTTAAAATACAACCCCTAACTCAGATTACACAGCTAAAATCGGTTTGACCGCCCTAACAAACAGGTCTCACTTGTCCGACCTGAGTAAGTCTTTCCGAAGTCATAACTCTATCATCCGAACGCCAAATTGGACATTCTATATATGTATTTTGATCATTTCGACGAGAGCTACGCAATGATGAAGTCAAATTTGTATTTTGACATGGTCGAATCAACCGGTTTGACTGGTCCATGCATACCGGTCAACTGTGCCAATTTTGGACGTCAACATATGCCCCCCCTATGTTTTTAGCTAAAGCTTGCATATAACAAATAATCTTCTGATCCAAAGTTGCTTATGGATGATGACAAACACTACATCGGCCATATGTTGCTTCTAAGGGCCGTAGATATTATCGATTAGATGATGATGAAACAACTTACTTGGGCTTCCATACCTATTTAGATGATGTTGATCTTGCTGGTATTACCTACACCTATTTCTCCGCCGACTCTTGCCTGCTCATTCATTGTAACCACCTCTTTTGGGTGTGAGATAAGTCTAAGGGACACCACCTCGGCTATAGATACACTGATTCTTGCTTGTTGTACTTCTCAAATTTTTTAACATTAGCGCATGCACTGCTTTTGGCTAGACTACTACTAGCAGCGATCAGTCATTGTGATGAACCATAATTCGAATATGGAATCGGATATTAAATAATGTATGGTTGCATGCGCATCATTTTATAATCATAATGCAAAGAATAACAATGATATGATCAAAACTAAGGCATAACCAGTCCAAGAAAAAATATGATGTAGCAGCATGGATACCTTGTTGGTAAAGATCCAATTGCCCTGAAAGTTTTGGCAATGATTTCACTTCTTTAGCTTTACCCGACCGACTCCTTTACTTTTGAGTAGCTCACTTCTTCTTATATTTGGCTAGAAGTTCTTCAAAGCTTAGCCTCTCCTTTTCCATGGTTTGGGGAGTTTTAAAAAACCTCCCAGACGAATTGGTCGGACCAGTTTCAGGTCCGGTCTTTGCAAAATGGGTCCTTCTCTGTTCGTCTTGTCACCCGAGGCACTGAATTCTTCAACAAAACTTTAGCGGTCTTCTTCAATGATAATTTATCACCCTTTTTTAACAGTTCAGATCTTTTTTCACCAATGATTTTATTTTTCCCTTTTTGCCGATTCGGCTGAATTAATATTTTAGGATTTTGCAACTCAATAGTGTGTACTGGAAAGGGGCTCTGATCAATTTGCATTTGATGAAGAGTCAATCGATCTTCGTTAATGGTCGATTCAGTTTGTCTACCGAAGACATTGCAAACGTTAGCCGCATGAGAATATGAATTATGCCATTTGCAGTAATCATGCCGCTTCAAATCATCTAGCGGCGGTATTGCATGAGACAATATGACATTCCCAATTTTTAGCAATTCATTGAAAATCCTATCGCACTTGGATACATTAAAACTGAATTTAACATCTTCTTGCCGATTTTTATGAATCGGCTTAAGAGAAGCACAAGTGCTAGGCTTGTCCATTGGTGACCATACATATTCACCAACATAGATATCTTTGTCTTCATAGTTGGAGTCATTTGAGTCACAACGGAATGCATAAACAGGACGATTAGACTTTTTGTTGACTTTTGTGAATTTCTAGCTTCTTTAGCTCGCTTTCATCATTAACCATAGCTTTTTGTAGAATTTGACTAACATCTAGAAATTCGTGTCCATGTAGATTTTCTTCATAAAAATGAAGTAAGCCTAAATAAGCTAGATCAGCTAAATCTCTATTAGAAATTATGAAACAATAGCATCATTTCTAGTGTCGCTAAACCTTATAGTATATTTAGAAATATTTTCATGCACCTTTTGCTTTATCGATGTAAGATGTGACAATTTCAATTCAGTTCACCAATAAAGAAATAATCATGAAATTTTTGCTCGAAATCAGACCAAGTGTAAGCTGAATTGGGTGGCAATGAAATAAACCAAGTACAAGCAGCACCCGATAGAGATAAAGGAAGCAACCTTAACTTGTAAATATCATTAGTACTAGCTTCACCATATTTTATTATAAATTGACCTATATGCTCTAATGTGGTTCTACAATCATCACAAGTGAATTAACAAATTTAGGAATTCTAAACCCTAGAGGATATGCAGTATACTCATAGTTATCAGGGTATGGTTTTTGATATGATCGGCATTTGACTTTAGGCTCTATACCAAAAGTTTGCATAAAAATGTTAATCACCCTCTTTAAGGTTACCCGATCCAACATCATCCAACATCTTCGGCCTGAGGCTGATTTAGGGTGTGTTTCGTTGAGCTGTGGCTGTGAAAAAAAGTTGTTGTGCACTGTGAGTTGTGGAAAGGCTGCTGTAGGTTTTGGGCCGTGAGAAAGCTGAAAGCCGTTTGGTGGAATAGTTGTGGCTTCTGAGAAAAACTATTGTTTACTCTCGCACTTACAAACAGACCCCACATGTTATCCACACCCCTCTCATTCAAATTTCTTCCTCTCTCACCGAGGAGCGGGCCCCGCTCGTCAGCATATCCTTTTTCATCCCCAAGCGCACGACGGAACTGCCTGGAGCACCAGTGGCCGGCGGAGCTGGACTTGGGCATTGGCCCGCACGTAGACCCGCTGGCCCTCCACCCCACCACGCCGGCCGTCGGAGCACCTCCCATCGACGTCGACCACCGGAGCTCCTCCCCTCCGCAACGAACCACCACCCCCTAGTGCGCGGCCTGTCGTGACCCCTCCCGTCAGCGCCAGCCGCCGCAGCTCCTCCCCTCTGTGCCAGCCTGCCGCAACTCCTCTCGGACCTCTTTTGTGCTGCCGCCGGGAGAGGAGGGGGTCGGAGCGGGTCGCCGCCGCCTGGAATCACCGGTAGGAGAGGAGGGCTGGAGAGGGCCTTCTTCTTGCTTCTGTGTCCTCACCCTCATCTCCATCACTTGAACTTGAGTCACCACTTGAGACGGATCCATGAATGGAGGGTGGACGACTTGTCTAGCCAAAGGGGTTTCTGGAACCTCCCCAAAGCCTAGACCGGCAGCGGTGTAGCTTTGGTGGCGTCGGCGGTGCCATCCCCAACTTGAGACATCTTGTTATCCCTTAGCGGTTAAGTCTTAATCAAGAGATTAGGCCCTGATACCAATTGAAAGTATCTTAGTGACGCCTAGAGGGGGTGAATAGGCGTATCTGAAAAATTCTTGAAAATTCTTCGCAATGGCTAAATCTGTCGGAACTTCCGACACAAAACTGAGACTCCGACAAAGGAAAGTTCTATATGAAATTCAAAATTAAAATTGAAACTGCAGAACCTGTTTGAATCAAAAGTTTAGCAATGAAGTTCTGAGAGTATTGAAAGTGAACTTTGTGAGAGCAACAACACGAGAATGTAGATCGGGACAAATCGAACTCTAGGTCAACAAGAACTAGATAAAAGCAATAAGCACAAGAGACAAGAGATTTGTTCACCGAAGTTCACTTCCACTAAGGAAGCTACGTCTCCGTTGATGAGCTCATAAAGAGCAGGGCCTTACGCGAACCCTTTTCCTCCCTCAATCAACCACAAAGGAGGATTGAGTCACTTACTATAAAATCCACAAAGGATGGGTAATACAATCTTCCCGGGGCACACACACATGAGAGGACGCTCAACTGGGCGAGCCGAACCGTCTAGAAGTAAGCTTCAAGAGTAACAAACGCGAATTGATGGATGAAGATGCTTTAAGTGTGCTCTTGAGTTGAACGTGGATGAACTAGCACTCAAATCCCCAAGTCACACACCTCAATCTTGCTCTCACCCAAGCCCTAGCTCAATTCAACCCACGGATTAGCTCTTGGAGGGATTGGGGAGAAGTATTTGAAGCTCTAGGAGGTGTTCTTCACTGGAAAGTCGGCAGCAAATGAAGAGGGGCTAAGGGGTATAAATACCCGAGCCCCAAAAAGTAGCCGTTGGTGTGCAGGATAAG
This sequence comes from Panicum miliaceum, assembly GCA_032594955.1. NCBI lineage: Eukaryota > Viridiplantae > Streptophyta > Magnoliopsida > Poales > Poaceae > Panicum > Panicum miliaceum. The sequence goes on from CM064072.1 coordinate 7,205,071, forward strand.
TGATTGTTGGAACTTTCGATCCCTGGTCGGAACTTCCGACCTTATGAAAAATAGCAGGCCGAGGACCCCCGTCGAAATATCAAGCAACTTCTACAGGGGTCGGAACTTCCGACCCATACTGAGTCAGTGAGAAACGAAGAGTTCAAGTGTATGATTTGTATCTCTCATGGGTGATTAGCATCTCAATTAAGCACTTTGACATCTTCATGACATCTATTCACATCCCCCTTAATAGTACGGTGTTTCCTATACTCAAATTCCAAATAGAAATTAATAAAAGATCTTTTAGGCTCCAACACCATCTTTAACATAAATTGGGCGTCTTTTCTTGCTCTTTTTTGTTTCATCGAATTTTAACCTGTCCATAACGCAATAAACTCGTTAGCTCCTTAATTATGCATATCATCAACACCACAACCCACTTAGGGGGCCAAATGCACTTTTAGGCCGGCGGCGAGGCCGTTGAAAGCTCCTTGGACTTTGGTGGGCGACCGCGGGGCCGCTTGGCTGGCGGCACCAGCAACAAGGTTGGAGCCCTTCCCGCTGCCGGCACCGGCAAATCTGTCACCTTGGGGAAACCCATACCAGAGTCGGAGTCATTGTCGCTGGTTAGCTCGATGAGGATCATTTCACTCGCCTTGATTGCCAGAGTTGAAATGGGATCCCAGTCGAAAGAAGTAGAAGAAGGGGAGGAGGAATAGGCAAGGGAAGGTGAGAAGGGATATTTAAGTAATTTCCAACCTTTCAGGAATACATTCACAATGCATTTAAACCTAGGTTGTTGACGTGTCTCGGTACATCCCACGCCAAAGGACTTTTTTGTCCCTGCTTATCCTTTAGGCCTACCCGAGCCAGACGCGCCTCACTGCTACTTCTCTGCTCGCCGTCCGCCATTGCCGCCGGAATCGACCCCTGCTGACCACTCCCATCTGCCGCCGGCGCGGAAGGATGTCGCATGCTGTAGAGTCCTCATCTTAAAGAAGGCAAATGACAAAGCTTGTTGGCGAGGAGACTGGCTTGCCCATGATGATTTGCCGGACTTGCAAGAGGGCAAGAGTGCGTGAGGCCTGGTCGAAGAAGGAGAATGAGAATGTCGGTTGGGTGTATGTCAAATGCCCGGTGAGTGGATTCAGCTTTGATTTGGTTTTTTGTGCTTTTGAGATCTCTGATAGGGTTTAAGCAAGGGTTTCTTATTCATTCAGTGGTGTGGCTAGTTTAGATGGCAGAGGGGTTACTTGAATGATTTGGTGAAAAAAAAGATGGTCCACGTACACTTTGATGATTAAGAAGAGATTCAAGAAGTCCGGTCTATGGAGCAGATTCATGCTGCTTGGAGCCCTGCAGTAGGTGGTGGCATGCTGAAGAGCAACGAATTGGAAGCAAAGGTGGAGAAATTGACCCAAGCTATGAGTTTCTTCTATCTGTTGGCTGTTGTCATCTGGGCCCACGGGACTGCGCACGTTGTCTACATCTTACAGGATCAGGGGTGGGACATGGCCCACGCCCTACACTAGTTGTAACTACTCGTAGCATAGTAGAACTACTCATACAGTAGTAAAACTAGTCGGAGATAAGGGTAGGACTCTGGGCTCGTAACCGACTAGGACTTCCATGTAACCCTATCCCCCCCCAAACTATATAAGGGCGGGCATGGACCCCCTCCAAACATCAAATCACCGATCACCACCTAAGGCAATACAAACCACACAGGACGTAGGGTATTATGCTCTCAGCGGCCCGAACCTGTCTAAACTTTGTGTTCCTTGCACCTTCGACTTCCTGATCTCGGCGACACCCTACCTACAAACTCACCACCTCGGGGGTATCCCTCGATGGGCGTGGCGGTAAAATACCGACAGCTGGCGCGCCAGGTAGGGGCGTTCATCGAGCATCCACCGGAGAACTCGATGGTATCTCTCAGCTTCACCAACACCGTGCTCGACAAGGGCACAACTTTCGTCTTTGGCTCCTGGATCTACGTTGCCAACAGCTTGGGTGGCTTCAACAGCCACCTAGTCGACCCTAGGAAGCCGGAGGCCTCTACACCAACTCGAAGCAGCGACCTCAACGAGTTCATCGACAACTTTGACAAGTTGTTGCTCCCCAATCTAGCCAGGCAGATCGAAAGGATGTCCATTTTCGACGCGACTTCACCTCATGCTGCACCAGGACTACTCGGATCGGATTCAAACCGATCTGAGGAGGCTACGCAGTCCAAGTCCCCCTCCAACTTAGAGGAGGACTTGGATCGTCTTCTCAAGATTCGAGACGAGGGAGCCACCGCTGGTCGGGGGGGGGGGGGGCCATTTTCGACAACTACTCGGAGTCAGATGTAAAGTATTCGTCGATTATTGCTATACCTTCCAGTCAGAGCCCAGGAGGACTCGAGGACGAGGGAGCCAAAGCTCGTCGGGAGGCCCTAGTTCTCGACAACCGCTCGCAAGCCGATGATTACCTCAAATCATTTTTGGGTAATCACCTGGGTTTGACCATAATGTCTACGCCACAAGGCCGTTTCACGTACTGGAAGGGTGTTGACGCCAGATTTTGACACGTCTTGAATCGGCGTCAGGAGAAGAAGATTGGCCGATGCGGCAGATCTGGGAACTACAGTAAGGAATCGGCCGATCGGGGTAACAGTTGAAAATCGGCCGATTGGTGGCGCCGCCTATGCCAACAGGATAGGATTATTCCAGAAGATCCTAGTCAAAAGCTGGTCAACGCGGCATGCTAAGTCGGCCGGAAAGCAATTGAAGAGGTCCTGATTGGATTAGGAAACGGCGGCGGAAGATTCTGCGGGAGTCCGTTTCCTTTTTAAAGTTATTATAGATATAGTAGTTTTCCTGTTTTAAATAAGGTTGTAACAAGTCGTAATCGACCAGGAGTCCTAGTTTCAGGGTATAAATAGGAGTCGCTAGGGTTTTGCAAAGAACAACCAACATCAATCAACAAAATACTTCTACTTTTTACCAGTACTTTACTTTTCAAGTCGGCGACTTCGCCAATATCTTTTTCTTTCACGAGTTCGTACGGATTGGCAGGGCTGCATCAATCTGATCTCCGGCCAATTGGTAGGTTCTGCTTATCGAGTAATATCCGAGCTTTAACTACGGGCGCATCGCTGTGGTTTCGTTTGGATTTATTCACAAGTTATCGATATTTACTAGAATTGCAAGTTTTACCTGTTATTCTAGTATTATCACCAGTTATCCAGCTTGAGATCAGGGTAATCGGCTTCGTCATCATTCTCCTTCGATTCATCGCCATACAGCCGATTAGATCTGTTTCAAGTGTTGCTTCTATAGTAATTGTTTAGATTGCTCCAGCAGTTCTCTTCACAATTACTATACGATCATCGGCTGACTCATAGCCGATCATCTCTACAGCAAATCGGCCGATTTACCGCCGACGAGCTCCTCAGAACAGATCGGAAATCCAGCCGATCGACGCGCCTGGAATTTAATACTCTATTTCCTTGTCAATCAACAGGTCAGATTGACTGGCACGCCGCGCGAACCGCACCAGGGCGATAACCCGAACAGGAGCTAAGCAGATTCTCCCGGGTCGTGTGTCCGACGCTGAAGACCCATCGGCCGATTCCTATCCGGCTGATTTTAGCGCCAACACACTTTTGGCACGCCCAGTGGGACCATCCAAGACCTGATATGTCGAACAACGCAGAAATCTCTGACAGCAACATCATTGGGGTCACAGAAGCTGATCTCAAGGACGACCAGAGGGAGGAATTGGCCAAACATCTAGAAGATTACAAGAAGATATACCTCCAGTCGTTCAGTCGTACCAGAAGCGGGGAAGCAGTTAGGAAGGCCCCTATTCCAGCACCTCGCTACATCACCATTGCTGAAGACTCGGGCAAGATGTCAGAGATGATTCAACAGTCCGTATATCAGGCGTTCATTGACCAATCCTCGGTGATGAGCAACACGGTGTACAACGCCGTCGTCAACTCTCTGGCCAGCGGAGCCGTTCAAGGTTATCAGGGACCGGCATATGCCCCTCCAACCACCCTGCCGGCCAGAAGCTTACCGTACACATCCCAATCGGCTTCTCAGCCGATATTGACGCAGCGCGAGGGGTACAGCTCTCCACCACTTCCGGCGTCTCCAAGATACAGCGGTGCACCTTATCTCCCATCGCGAGCACCACTTCAACCCGTCCAGATGGCTTCTGTGCAAACACTACCTACAATCTCAGTGCCTTGGGGGGCATCAGCCACGACGTATTTCCCCGAGCCAGCGAATCGGCACGGCACTTATCCGTTTCAGGTGCCGTACCAATCGGCCGCCCGGCCGACGGTCTCCCAGTACCAGCCGATTTTACCAGAAATCGGCAGGGGGGCAAGCACTGTGGAAGCATTCAGAAGCACGGTGCCAGCGACGACGTACGAAGGGGGTGCGGACGCATTTCACCAGCAGTTATCGGCCGCTCAGCAAACTTCGCCGATTCATCACCTGGCCGAACCAGCCCTTCAACACGTACCCGCGCCGCGAACAACTGTTCATCAGCAGCAGGTGGACTGGACGGCAAGAATAGCAGAAGTAATCCAAGATCAGTTTGGGCTGAAGCCGAAAGTTCAAACTTATACTTACAAGACGCCGTATCCATCGGCCTATGACTTGTTGCCATTCCCACACCGCTACAAGGTTCCTGATTTCACCAAGTTCTCAGGAACGGATGACACATCCACTGTGGAGCACATTAATAGATTCATCATCCAGTGCGGAGAAGCTGCCACGCAAGACGCTCTGAGGGTACGGTTATTTTCATCATCTCTATCCGGATCGGCCTTCCAGTGGTTCACCACTTTACCGCCAAATTCTATCGTCACGTGGGCCGATCTGGAGAAACAATTCCACAAGTACTTCTATGCGGGAGTACACGAGATGAAGCTTTCGGATCTAACCAGCCTCAGGCAGAGGAACGATGAGCCGGTGACAGGGTATATACAGAGATTCAGAGAGATCAAAAACAAGTGCTACAGCCTGGCCCTGACCGATGCACAGTTGGCCGATATCGCTTTCCAGGGCCTCTTACCGTAGATCAGAGAAAGATATGCCGCCCAAGAGTTTGAAAGCCTGAGTCAAATCGTCCACCGATTGTCAGGGCAAGAGATCCGACCGCTTGAGCAGCGGAGGAGCTTTCAGAAGAAGGTGGCGTACTTGGAGGGATCTGAATCTGACGCAGAAGAGGAAATCGGCCTGGCGGAATGGGTAAAAGGGAAAAAACCAATATCCTGCCCCTTTGGCAAGAAGGAGCCAGAGACATTCGGCTTTGATACATCAAAAGCTAATAAAATTTTTGATCTACTGCTTCAGGAGGGACAGATCAAGCTGTCGCAGCATCACACCATCCCTACGGCCGATCAGCTGAAGAAGATGAAGTACTGCAAGTGGCACAACGCTACTTCTCACGACACCAGTGAATGTAAAGCCTTCCGCCAGCAGATACAATCGGCCATTGAACAAGGGCGGCTCAAGTTTGAGACTCCAACCAAACCGGCAATGCCGATGAAGATAGATCAGCATCCCTTCCCGGCCAACACGGTCAATGCTGGAGAAGAATCAAGTCAAACCAGGGTGCTGACGTCAGAATCGGCGAGAAAAGACGGCGTTGTCGATCCTGGGAGGCAAATCACGACGGAAGAAATCAGAAGGAACAGGCGAGGACCAGAACGACCACACAGGCCTGTCACCTCCCGATTTCTACTCAGTAAGTATCGGCGGCAGCAAGAACAAGCACAACACCAGGAAGAGATGATACGCCGGCGTGAAGATCACTGGCAGTGTCCCTTCTTCATCCACTGCTGGGAGAACGATATCAGACTGCCCTCTGCCGATAACTGTCCGAAGTGCAACGGATCGAACCGCAACGGTCGCCCGAAGCCACACTCTAGGGACAGAGGATCAGAGCCGATCAACAGAAATCGGCGCGAAGAACGGCGCGTTTCGGTGCATGATCGGCTGGGGGGCAGATTTGACCAGTGCAACAGGCCAGAGGGCAAGATCGGCCAGCAAGATGGGCTGGGGGGCAGGATCAGCGCACACGATCGGCTGGAAGAGGTGGCCGATGATAGGGTATCAGACGCAGATCCCCTAGGGAAGGAACCAAAGTGGGAACACGCCAGATCATCGGCCAAACCAGTGAATCCCAGGTGGTGTCCTGACGGCCTATCCAGATCCCAGAAGCGAAGGATCCAACGCCTATGCCAGTGGGAACATCAAGAAGAAGAACAAAGACACGTGCCAGAAAGAAGGAACGTGAAATCTCGAATTTGGCGCCCAAAGAAGAACGATCAGAAAGCAAACAACCAAGAATCGGCGGCCGAAATCGATATGGTTTTCATACTGCCGATGGAGTTCATGGCACCAAGCGATCGGGACAAAGTGACAAATACAGAGGAAGAGCAAATGGCACAACTGGTGTTAGAGCCGATGACGGCTATGTTTGAGAAGCCAGAGGAAGAAAAACGACAGCACCTCAAAGCGCTGTTTCTCAAGGGCTATGTCAACGGAAGACCCGTCACCAGACTACTAGTAGATGGAGGCGCGACAGTCAACATCATGCCGTATGCCATGTTCCGCAAGCTGGGCAAGGGCGATGACGACCTCACCAAGACGGACATGATGCTGAAGGATTTCGAAGGCAACGTGTCGCCTGCCCGCGGGGCATTCTGCATCGACCTCACCATTGGCAGTAAGACCCTCCCCACTACTTTCTTCGTCATTAATGGCAAAGGGTCCTATAATATGCTGCTCGGTCGCGACTGGATACATGCAAACTGCTGTGTCCCATCTACCATGCATCAATGCCTCGTGCAATGGGTCGGCGACAGTACAGAGATAGTAGCTGCCGATTCTGTTTACAGCGTTGCAGCGGCCGACACACAACATTGGAGCTGCGAACGCGTCAAATGTATATCTGGCAGGACTTGGGACACTGACTTTCTGAAAGTGTCCGATTTCGGTCTACAGCCGATCCAAGCAGTCGGCTCTGCGGATTCAGCTCGTTTGAAAGAATGAGGAGCTGAGGCATGGGTTCACGTCGGCCAATTCATTAGAGATGGGAGATTTAAGAGATAGCATCAGATCAAGACCGACGTACGTTGGTACCGATGGGGATTCTGAGCACAAAAAGAAAATGTGTCGAGTTAACATGACCGATTTCTCATCGGTTCTCTGGCTACACATCCGGTGAAAGAGATATTGGGATTCATTGTTAGGTGGAAAGTACATATTACATGAAGCAGTTCAAAATCAAATCGGCGCGGTGGCATTAAGGAACAACAATGTTTAACATATTGTTTACAGCCCAAGGAAAGTATCTATGGCTACAATCGCTCGTCGTCTGATTTGATCGGCCGATTCTAATATCCTCTGATCACTTTCGGCCAATCCTGACACTTCTGACACGCGGCGACGGAGTCTTATTGCTTCACGGGCCAGATGTTGTCTTTTTTGCTTCAGCTCGCTGATCATGGTTGGGAGTTCTTGGAGCTTTTTCTCTTCAGCGGCTATCTCTTTGGTTATCTGTTCCATCTCCTTAGCTAGTTCTGCTCTCCTCCGTTTCAGCCGATCTATTGTGCCAACAATGTCCGGACGGCAGTTCTCGAGGAAGTTGATTTTGTGATGTACTTCCTGGGCCTGGTGTTTGTACGAGTCAACCTCCTCCTGAGCTTTGGCCATCTGAGCGTGATCGGCCATACGTCGCAGCGCCCGCGAGACCGGAATCCGCATGCCCTCTATATAGGCAGCGTACCCCAAGTCTTCCGACACTTCTTCCGGAATGTGATCTACGACCTCATTGAAAAGTTGTCGGATCGGAGATGCATCTTTCACCAGTCGGTCGATGTCACCTTGGAGGAGAGTACGGATGCTCTCGAGCTTAGAGCGGACATCGTCGGAGGCAGAACTTGGTGGAACCACATGTGAGGCAGTTTCTTCTTCGTCGGCCAAGGAGACAGCGAAAGAAAAGATACTATTGTTAGGAGAATCTTGCTCCTGTAAAGGAATGAAGCAAAGGGTAAGCAGGTAGTGAGAGGAAATCGGCCGATTCTGATGGTAAGATTGTTACCTCTTTGAAACGAATCTCTCTTGCCTGCGCCGGTGGAAGTATTTCCCTTGTTTCAGGGATTGGTGCACTGGGTTCACCAGAAGAAGAAGATTCGATCATTATTGGTGCTACGCTTGGGCCAGTTTCCTGAGAAAGATATAAATGCTCGTGAAGGTACTATGGAAAATAAGATAAGATGGTAATGGGAATTTGACATGCCTCTGCGGGTTCTCCGGCCGATTCCAGCTGTGGAGTTACAATCGGCGTACCCAAGTCAACCTGCATCCGAATTGGTTAAGTTTCCTGAATATTGAGGATGCAGAGTAAGAGATCATTTACCTCGGCAACAGGAGCTGCTATAGTTTCAGTCCCTACTTGAGACGTGGCCGACAGCCGTGGAGATTGTGGTGGGACAACTCGTGCCGCCTGGTAGAGGGATGAAATTGATGTCAGCAGAAGGTTTTTGGGGAATACATGAGATAAATAAAGTTACCTGGACAGCTTCTACTAAGAGCGATGCTGCAGCAGCCCCGGCTTCGGCGGCGACTTGGGGATCGGCCGTCTCGACCACTGGTGGAGGTGAAGGGTTTGGGGTCTCGGCGCGCATCATTCCCATCTGATCAGCCGATCCAACACGGGGAGTCTCGGCCGATGCTGCTGCCATCTGGCTAGCCGATCCGATACGAGAGACTTCAGCCGATGCTATTGTTGTCTGATCGGCCGATTCAATGCGAGCCCGCATCCGACGGCTGGATATCTTTGGTGTTGGTCTCTTGGGCGCTCGTTTTGATCGGCCGGTGGAGATATCTCTGATAGATGGAGCATGGAAGCCGATGAGTGGCTGCACTGTGTATTGATGATGGCTATCAATCGGCCGGCCACTTCGGCTCCGTGTTGGGGGAGCATGGCTTTCAGACTGAAGAGGTAAACATAAGTTAACAGCAAGATGATAGTGCAACATTGAAATCGGCTGAAAAGAAAGGGACATACCGTAGCATTTGGGTCGATGTTCTCTGGGTCCAGAATGTTGCAGTAAATTGACGGGGATTTACAGAAAAGATGCTGCTTCCATTCTGCCCACCATAATTTGTACTGTTGGGTGGCAAAAGAGGCAACTGACCAGCCGTTCAAGTCAATAGTGCTGGAGTCAGGTACTAAATTGCACAATCGGCTGTAGTCGAGACTAGAGGTTAATCCGTCTCTGAATTTTGCTTGGCCGGCGAAATAGACTCGGATCGGCAATTGGCCGAAACCTAGTTGCCTTGCTGCAGCTGACGGGCAGTAGAACTCATAAGTGGGTGAGTCCTTCCCCGAGAAGAAGTTAGCCGGCAGAATTCCCGGCTTAATCAGGACATCCATCAACTCTCTGTCAAATGTGTGGGTGGAGAAGTCGAAGCATATAGGCAATTCAAAAATCGGCTCCGCGGTTTGATATGGATACCAGGTGATCATCTCCTCGCTAAGTCCATTATAGAAGCATCTGAAATATTCGGCTACCCGGGTAGCGGTGAACTGGCAGCCACGAAAGGCCGATGCCGCCTCTCCGACAGATCTGCAGCGGCGACGGACCGATGGGTTCTCCTCTGATTCAATGTTGGGAAAGGTCTTTGTCTCTATCCTCTGCTAAGAGACCTTGCTCATGTGTAGATTGAGCCAGAGGGTGATGAACCACCAAGGACCACCTGGATTCCCTATCGGCTCTCCTTTCGACAGCTTGGCGCCGATTTGATGCATCATATGATATGCCGATCCCAGCAAATGTTTGCCAAGAGGAACGGCCGATCCTTGTGCGAGAGATTCTGCCAAAGCTTGAGTGTTGGAAGAGGGGCCGACCGCTCTGCCACAGAAGAGATGTTTCTCCAGCCACATCATCAGGAAGGCGGTGTGCTCTCTCTGTGAGGCTGTCCCTGTCTTCATGTTCTTACTGATGTATCCTTTCCACCCGCCGATTCCTTTGGTATCTAGCCTATGAGATGGCTTGAACAGGTAGTTGAAAGGGGTATCGGCGGAGGAAACATCTAGGCCAGTCAGCAGCAAGACATCGGCCAAGGTCGGGGTCATGGGTCCGTGTCCAAAAAGAAATGCGTTGAGCGCATCGGACCAGAAGTAAGAGGCTGCCATAACCAAAGGTTCGTTCTTTTCCATCTGAGACAGGGACAAATCTATGCACTGGCCGATTTTAAGTTCTTCCCATTGGACTTTCCAAGACCCGGCTACCCTCTGGTACCACTCTCTCCACCCGGGTGTTTCGTTCGGCCAGGATCTGAATGCGCCTACCCAGTGATCTAAATACATAGGTGACTGCTTGAAGGGGATTCTGTGAGTTTCTAAGCTAATTAGATCCGTTGGATCAGGACTCCCCATAGGGCCTAGGCAGATGAGGTCAGGAGACTCTGAGAGGGGAATGGTGATCCTGTGCCTAAGGGCCTAAAAAAGAAAGGAAAAAAGGGAAGAAACTAAGAAAGGGACCGGAAAATACTGAAGCAGCAAGGCGAAAAGGAAAAGATTTTTCGGACATTTACCTCTGGGATGGAAGCCATCGTCGCTGATGACGCTGCTGGAGAAGCCGCCGATTGGGCCGCCGCCGCCAAAGGAGCAGCCGATGGAGCCTCTGTAGATGGGGTGGTCGCTGACGGAGACGCCATTGGGATTGGAGCAAGCTGCGGACGAGGTCGCCGGAGAAGGGGAAGCGCTTGGAAATCGAAAGAACTTGGGGGAAGATGAACAGTAATGCGGCAGAAAGGATGCTAGATTCATGGAGGAGAAAAGGTGGAAAAAACCAGTACTTAAGATAAGGGGGTAAGGGCAAAGATGGTATTCTTACCGCACCGTCTACACGAGTTCCAGGGGAGCGGTCGTTTCGCGTGCTCGGATCGAGGAAATTGCAATCATTGTGCCGCGGAACGGAAGGAGACTTTTACTGCACCCGTTTCGGAAAAAAGGATTAAAGAGGGAGTTTCGAAAAAAAGTTATATTTTACTCCGAAACTGGGGGGCATGTGTTGACGCCAGATTTTGACACGTCTTGAATCGGCGTCAGGAGAAGAAGATTGGCCGATGCGGCAGATCTGGGAACTACAGTAAGGAATCGGCCGATCGGGGTAACAGTTGAAAATCGGCCGATTGGTGGCGCCGCCTATGCCAACAGGATAGGATTATTCCAGAAGATCCTAGTCAAAAGCTGGTCAACGCGGCATGCTAAGTCGGCCGGAAAGCAATTGAAGAGGTCCTGATTGGATTAGGAAACGGCGGCGGAAGATTCTGCGGGAGCCCGTTTCCTTTTTAAAAATTATTATAGATATAGTAGTTTCCCTGTTTTAAATAAGGTTGTAACAAGTCGTAATCGACCAGGAGTCCTAGTTTCAGGGTATAAATAGGAGTCGCTAGGGTTTTGCAAAAAAACCAACATCAATCAACAAACACAACTTCTACTTTTTACCAGTACTTTACCTTTCAAGTCGGCGACTTCGCCAATATTTTCTTCTTTCACGAGTTCGTACGGATTGGCAGAGCTGCATCAACCTGATCTCCGGCCAATTGGTAGGTTCCGCTTATCGAGTAATATCCGAGCTTTAACTACGGGCGCATCGCTGTGGTTTCGTTTGGATTTATTCACAAGTTATCGATATTTACTAGAATTGCAAGTTTTACCTGTTATTCTAGTATTATCACCAGTTATCCAGCTTGAGATCAAGGTAATCGGCTTCGTCATCATTCTCCTTCGACCCATCGCCATACAACCGATTAGATCTGTTTCAAGTGTTGCTTCTACAGTAATTGTTTAGATTGCTCCAGCAGTTGTCTTTACAATTACCATACGATCATCGGCTGACTCATAGCCGATCATCTCTACAGCAAATCGGCCGATTTACCGCCGACGCGCTCCTCAGGACAGATCAGAACTCCAGCCGATCGACGCGCCTGGAATTTAATACTCTATTTCCTTGTCAATCAACAGGTCAGATTGACTGGCACGCCGCGCGAACCGCACCAGGGCGATAACCCGAACAGGAGCTAAGCAGATTCTCCCGGGTCGTGTGTCCGACGCTGAAGACCCATCGGCCGATTCCTATCCGGCCGATTTTAGCGCCAACAAAGGGTCTAGAGCCCTCTGAGTTACTCGAATTCGACTACCGCCATGTAGCAGAATCCACTCTTTGGCGTATCAACCCCAGGGAGCCGGAAGATTTCAACTACTCCGCTCAACTTCAGCTCGCGTCACAACATCGACGCGCTGCAGCGACAACCTCGACTACTCAACTCGCGCTGCAGTTATGACTGCTTCAGCAAATTAGCACCGCCAAGGACTACTTCAACTACTCATCTCGACTAGAAACTAGACGGGGACGAGTCTTAAATTACTCGGCGACTAGCTCCGCACGGTCAACAACTAGTTGGAATCAGCTCCGACTAGTCAGCTTCGTCGACAAATTGCCCACGGGTCAAAGCTACACTTTGCCGCCTACTTTTTGCGCAACACACACTCTCTCCATCGGCAAATTTGAAACCCCCAAACCATGTCCAGTTTGGTCTGAGGCGGTTCAACCCAAGACCCTCTCTACATTGGAAGAGGATTTGGATCGTCTACTACCACTCAGAGAAGGAGAAGCCACCGCGCGTCGGGGGGCTATTATTTCTGACAACTACTCGGATTCAGCTGCTCACATGACCCGGGGCCTGGTAAGGGGATCAGTTTGGTCGGGCAGGTTTGAGCATTGGAAGGGCATGACACCCTCCAGGTTTCTCAAATGAAGCCCACCAGAATCCATTACAACACCCGGCGAACTCCCTTTTCAAGAAGACAGACCTCTCCCTCCTTCTGACGACGAAGACGAGAGCCAGGCGGTGCGGAGTGCCAAACGCTTCGCGCCTGATCAAGCCTGACGAAGACGAGAGCCAGGCGGTGTGGAGTGAGGACTGTGAAGGCTTAGAGCAGGTCCAGCTAGACGACTAGGACGACTACCTGCTTGATCCACTCGACGAAGATGTGGACGTAACAATGGATAGTGAATTCCCAGACAACATCAAGGTAGAAGACGCAGATGACATACAGAAGGAATGTCGTAGGCTCATCAATGCAAAGTGCGCCAACCATAGGCACCGTGCAGTCGAGACAAACCAACAGGGGAGTGGCAACCTCTACAACTCCTCCACGGGCGACCTCCGCGCTAACATTAACGCTGGCCGGGACGCCCCACCCATTATCACCTCCCTCTCGAGTACCTGGAGACAACTCGGAAGCGCAAGCCAGAAGCTGGGGAACAATCCACCTGTAGAAACAAGACTCTCAGTTCGAATGAACAATTCGAGGAAGTCCTCCACGGGCGATGCTCGTGGCACCCGAAGAGCAAGCATTCCGCGTTTGAATGTCAAACCCTTTGGAGGGCTCTGGGGCTCCGCTAAAACTCCGAAGAAAGGCGACGGGACTACCCGAATAATGATTTATACTTAAATTAAGTACTCAATTGAAGGAGGTATTCTGAGGGTCTTTAAGGTGTTTCGTTTGTTTAAACCATTGTTTTGGGACTATATCTCGAAACAAGGGGTTCCGTACACCTAAAAGCACCCCTTTTTACCACTTAGTCAGGATTGCCATTTATGTTCATTATTCGGGTTAATCATGATTTCCTCGCTATACTACTCTGAGATATTTTTTCAACCAATCTCTTGTCACCTATTCCTCATGTCACGAGCCCTTTTTACCAATGCTCGGGGGCTAAGGATAAGGCCAGTAAGGATGGGCTCGGGAAAGAAGATAATGATTCAATTTCTTCAAGGCTAAATTCAGAGAACCCTGTCACAGCCGAGCCATGCGACTGCTATAAGTGGTCGCCTCGTTTGGCAACAACTAGTGGAACCCGTTAATTAGCCAAATAGAGCACCTACGTGATTATCTATCAAATACTGCCAGTAACCCTTGGATTACTAGTTCCCGAATAGTTTTCTATATTACGGAAGGGGCATTGCTCCTAAACTTCCTGTAACACTCCGTTTACTAGGTTCTGACTAGTAATACGCATAGTTTACTGAAGGGGCCTTGCTCCCGTACGACCTCGCCAACGGTCTTGGCGGAAATCAATTTTCTGACCAAAAGCAGCCTGAAGCACCCGTACCACCCGCATGGATGTCAACTATGCAATTGACGACTTGATCCACAACTTGGAACCCCTCGAACCGAATCCACCTCGGTCCGAGGTATTCGGTCCGAGGTCTTGTACCACAAGTTCTTCTCTTACTCGGAGGAGGATTTGGATTGTCTACTACAAGTCGGAGGAGGATTTGGATCGTTTACCACAAGTCGGAGGAGGAGGAGCCACTATCTATCGAAGGGCTCCCGTCTTGGCTGACTACTCGAACTTCATCAATGACGCACTACCCTTATCAAACAGCCACTAGGGTCTGAGGGAGCCTCCAACTTGGTTAGGCGGGCCCGGGCATCGGAAGGGCACGGAGTCCTCCAAGGTACCCGGTTCAGCCCACCTTTCTACGTTTTCAACTTGGTCGGGCGGGCTCGGGCATCGGATGGGCATAGAGTCCTCCAAGCTACCCGACCCCAGCCCACTCTTCTGCATCATCAACCCCGACAACCTTTCGGGCCTGGAACCGTTCCTGGAAGGCAGGACCCTCGATTACTCGACGACTACATCACCTTCGTGAGGACACTCGGCGACCCGCCGATGACTACTTTGACTACAAAACTAGCCGGGGGCGGGACCCACTCCATCAGTGACTAGTTGGAATTGATTCCGTCTAGTCAGATCTCATCAACAAACCATTGCGGCTCCGTCAACGAGCGATACGGCTTCGTTGGCAGTCACCCACGAATCAAGATCAACAACTATCCAAGGAACTGATCAAGTTCAAGTGAACGATTGCGTCGTCACTTCCTTCGGGCCAACCGAGACATCTTCACATGGCAACATATGACTTGTCTTGGCCCACCCAAGGAACTGATCAAGATCAGGTGAAGGACCTTGTCCTCACTTCCTTTGGACCAACCGAGACATCTTCGCACGGCATACAACTTGTCTTGGCCCGCCCAAGGAACTGTTCAAACCCACGTGAAGGACTTCGTTATCACTTCCTTCGGACTAGCCGTGACGTTTTCATATGGCAACATGTGAATTCTCATGGCCCGTCCAAGGAATAGTCTTTAGTAGGCAACTGGAGATCAATACTTCCAGTACTACTCCGTTTACTGGTTCACGACTGGTATCCGTGCAAGTTTACTAAAGGGGCCTTGCTCCCATATTTCCAGTACTACTCTGTTTACTGGTTCACGATTGGTATCCGTGCAAGTTTACTGAAGGGGCCTTGCTCCCATATTTCCAGTACTACTCTGTTTACTGGTTCATGATTGGTATCCGTGCAAGTTTACTGAAGGGGCCTCGCTCCCATATTTCCAGTACAACTCCGTTTACAAGTTCATGACTGGTATCCATGCAAGTTTACTGAAGGGGCCTCGCTCCCATATTTCTAGTAACACTCAGATTACTAATTTACGACTAGTATTCTATGTTACTGAAAGGGCCTCGCTTCCATACTTCCAGTAACGCTCAGATTACTAGTTTATGACTAGTATTCTATGTTACTGAAGGGGCCTTGCTCCCATATTTCTAGTACAACTCCGTTTACTGGTTCACAACTGGTATCCGTGCAAGTTTACTGAAGGGGCCTAGCTCCCATACTTCTAGTAACGCTCAGATTACTAGTTTACTACTAGTATTCTATTTTACTGAAGAGGCCTCGCTCCCATACCTCCAGTAACGCTCAGATTACTAGTTTACGACTAGTATTCTATGTTACTGAAGGGGGCTCGCTCCCATATTGCAAGTACAACTCCGTTTACTGGTTCATGACTGGTATCCGTGCAAGTTTACTGAAGGGGCCTCGCTCCTATACTTCCAGTAATGCTCAGATTACTAGTTTACGACTAGTATTCTATGTTACTGAAGGGGGCTCGCTCCCATATTTCCCTTACAACTCCGTTTACTGGTCCACGATAGGTATCCGTGCAAGTTTACTGAAGGGGTCTCGCTACCATATTTCCAGTACAACTCCGTTTACTGGTTCACGACTGGTATCCGTGCAAGTTTACTGAAGGGGCCTTGCTCTCGTACTTCCAGTAACACTCAAATTTCTAGTTTATGACTAGTATTCTATGTTACTGAAGGGGCCTCGCTCCCATACTTCAAGTACAACTCCGTTTACTCGTTCACGACTGGTATCCGTGCAAGTTTATAAAGGGGGCGAGGCTCCCATAGTTCCAGTAAAGCTCAGATTACTAGTTTTCCACTAGTACTCTATGTTACTGAAGGGGCTTCGCTCCCATGCTTCCAGTAACGGTTGGATTATTAGAGCCCGACTAGTACTCTATGTTACTGAAGGGGCCTAGCTCCCTAGACACTGCATTTACTAGTTCCTGACAGGTTTTACGCGGGTTCAACTACTTCGACTACTCGTCTCTCCTACAAAATCAGAGGCACCTTGGCCAATGCCTAGGCTCGGGGGTTGGCTCCACCGACTACTAGGTGTATCTTATGCGACTCATCTAGCTCCCAGGCTCAGGGGCTGGATACGACACGGCTCTCAGCGATGAAGGTCTGATTTGAGCGGTAATTTAGGGCGCTTTTTGGTGAAGTTATTTGTTTAACCATTTTTTCAGGGAATTCATCCCAAAAAAGCGGTTTTTCAAATTTCTGTACCAACCTGCCCTTCTTAACCATCAAATCTTTACCATCATATATTGCATGCCACGATTATTTGGGTCCTTTATTCAAAACCCTGAGGATTTGGATTCAAGGCTCGGGAGCTGCAGGGACACGTGTCATCAGCAACTTATTTTTAAAATCTTTTGGGAGATAAGAACAGAAGACTCAAGACTAAATTGACCCTCAGCCTAATTCTACGAGTCAACCTAACGCTCGGGGGCTACTCCATATGGAGTGCGAGTTCAATCGCACCCCATATAAAAGAAGACTTGACAAACTACTCAGGGCATGAGAACCTCACAGCCTCGATGCAGCCAAGGAAGTACTCGGAAGACACCTTCAAAATGGAGTTTGGAAGAACTCGAAGACGCCTTCAGAAGTACTCGGAAGCCTGCAGTACTCGACTACGAAGAGCTCGGGGGTTTGTCAGACCCAGGCTCACGGGACTGCGCACATGGCCTACATCTTACAGGATAAGGGTGGGACATGGCCCACGCCCTACACCCTTTGTAACTACTCATAGCATAGTAGAACTACTCATACAATAGTAAAACTAGTCGGAGACAGTAGGAAACTACCCAAAAAGTACTCGGGTAGGACTCTCGGGCTCGTATCCGACTAGGACTTTCATGTAACCCTGTCCCCCAAACTATATATGTCACACCTGGTTTTAAGGACAAAACCGAATGCATAACTATATATATGCTAGGATCAAGTTCCATACATATAGTGACTTCATCAGTGAATAATCAACAACAGTATCACGAAAAGAGAACTAAAAGACTAATAAGATTATCAGAGTTATACAGCTTATCCTGCAAACGAAGGCTTCAAACTTCACAGGCAATCGACCGGGGGTTGCGTAGGCCTAGAACTCAGCATCATCTTCAAAAGACTTCACGGCAACTTTCTCTTCTGAGCAGAAATTGTAACAAGCGTGAGTACACTTATGGTTGCTACTCAGCAAGTGTTGGGAATTATATGACATGAAGGCCAAAAACAAGGAAAGGCTAACTGGCTTACTGCGATAAGCAATTTTAGTTGGTCAAGTTTTATTAGCACCTGATTACTAAGGTATAAGTTCATACCAAAAGCCATATTAAAAGAAACAGAACGGTATAACAGAAACATAACCATAACCATAAACATGGTCCATGATTTAATTCATCTTCAAGTTCAATTATCATGTGAGGGTCCAAGCCGCTCTTAACCGTGAGCACAGCTGATATATCAGTTTTCACTCTGCAGAGGTTGTACACTTTACCCACAATTCGTGTCTCCCAATTTGCCCGAGGTAGCTAGCCTCTTAAACACTTCCGAGGTGAGTGGCAAGGGATTCACTACGAGGCATTTACAAAGATTCCCTAACTTATGACAATCCGCTAAGGTTTCAGGCCGCAGTGGTCATAACCCTCCCTAGTGAGGTGGTACCTTAGCCAAGGACCATAAACAAAGCCTCCAAGAGGACCGGGCTATACCCCATCAACGCACTCCCCTCTTGCCCTTTCGGTAAGATCATCACAAGCTAGAGTTTCTAATTAATTAGCCAAGACCAGAGCCATATGGTATTGTGGTTGCACTATTTTCCTGGGTGGTTCTCCATGTTCTGATTAAACATATGATCTTGTAATTAACAACACATAGCGCATGAACATGGATAGAACAGGTGTAGCATCATCATTATTGTCATCATCGTTATAAATTATTCCCAAACCAGAACCATTTATAGCAACTAAGCAGAAGCTACCCATCATAAAGTTAAAACCCAGGTTTCCAAGGAGTGATCATAAAGACTAGGCATATCCTTAATTAGGATCCATCAAAATTAAGACACATGCATGCATAAAAGAAAGTTATATTTATTGTGATTATTAGGACAAAAGAATGATCAAGGAAACATCTGCCTTTCTTTTAGAGAATAACTGCTCAGAGTCTTCAACTCTTGTTCTTGAAACTCTTAATCTTCAAAACTCTTCGATCGCGCTCCTTCTAACGTCACACAAGCGTCGGGCCCAAGCATACAAGCAAACAAACAAGGACAACTAAGAACAGATACACCAAACAAAAGGAAAGCTACAGTCACGAGAGCGCAAGAAACGTGGAAAACGGAGCTACGGTTGAAAAGAAACAGCTATCGGAAGGTTTATGTTATAAAAGAGAACAAAGAAACTATAAACTTCATTTATTTTAATTTAGAAAACTAACGTAAAAGATACTCAAACGAGAATATCCTTAATTATAAATAACTCATATTATATTTGCATTTATAAAGACGAGGTACAACTTAGTCAAATTTTATATAAAATTCTCTATGTATAAATTACACTAATTAAACAATTAATTAGCAAAGAAGACTTGTGAGAACATTTAAGCATATAACTTTATGGTTCATGTTGAATTAAACAAATTAAACTACAAACACATTTAAGTTGATATTAATTAAGTTAACATTAATTATGAAAACCGGAGTATAGACTTAATTGGATTTTATTTAGGAAAACTAGATGAGAGGACATTAATCAAATTAAATCTAATTTTAAAAATAGGAACTATGGTACAAAAACGCTACTAAACGATAGTTTAGGGTATTAGAAGACTAACGCAAAAAGAACAGATCAAAACAGATCTAAAACGCGGAAACTACGCATGAAAGAAGGTTGCAGGGACCTAGTCGCGATTAAGTATAGACGCGAAGGACTAGCTGAAAACCTTTGCAAGACACAGGAAACACTGCTCACAAATTAGGAAAAGTTTAGGGTTAGATCTGAAAAGAACCATGGGTGGGGCTGGGTTGAAAAGATGCAATAGATCTAGGGGCTTTTCTACGAAGTTTGCAAGACACAGAAAAACAGCAGAAATTACAAGATTTTCGGGGGGCTAAATCGGGGCTAAATTGCAAAAGCTTGGGCAACAGGCTCCCATGGTGGCCGGCGCCCACTGTTGGCCAGATTCCCGGCAATTCCGGGCACGGGAGATCGCGGGAGCGGGGGAAAAGAAATAGGACGACGAGGGGATTCGATTTTACCTCTTACCCATGGCGGAGAGGCACCGTGGCGGCGGGAATCTCACCGGGAAGAGGCGGCGGCGCACTGCTTCGGGGCGGCGGTGCTTCTGTTCGTGGCGAGGAGGCTTGGGCGGTGCAGGAGAGAGGGCGGCGCTGCAGGAGAGGCACATCTGGTGGCGTCGCACAGGGGCAGGGCCACAGGCAGTAGGGGCGTGTGGGAGCGCACAGGGGCGGCGGCACTGGCCTGGCTATGCGAGGAGAGGGGCGCGGCGGTGCTGGCTGCAGGGGCGCGAGGGCTCGGGCGCTCGACCTTGCGAGCAGGAGGGTCGCACAGCCTCGCAGGTAGCGGCGGCGGTAGCCTACGCGACGCGAGCAGAGGTTGGGCAGGGACCTCGGCCGCTCGCGATTTATAGTGCTGGGGCAACCGGGTTGGCGTGCTGCGCACGCCCAGCGCATCGGGTTGGGACTCTTGTTGAGTCCAGATTGTCCACGGCAAAAACGAGATTGGGCTGACCAGCGGGCCCCACGTATTAGCGAGCAAAGAGAGGAAGGAAGAGATAAGGAAAGAGGAAACGAGAGTGGCCGAGCGAGTTCGGTTATGGGCCAAAACAGGTTCGGGTGAGAGCCGAACATGAAAACGGGTCAACTAGAGGCGCGGGCTAGCGAGCAAGATAGACCGGACGAGAGGTACTCAGACAATCAGGAGAGCGGATCAGAAAGAGGAAAAGGGAGAGAAGGGTCGAGCTGGCTGCATGTTTTATTGAACGCGGACGGTCGGGCTACTGCATGCCGAGGATAGCAACAAGAGCCGTCCGGTATCAAGATGACGTCTGAAACTAGAACGATGAGATAGAAGGCTTGGCCGGTAGGTGCGGCACAGGCACGCGAAGAGCGAGGAGCACATGACCGGTCCAGATATGGTCACCGAATCCTAGGCGTTCACGCTTAGGGAACACCGAGTCGACATGGCCTGGCTCTTGCGGTGAAAACAAAATAAGAGGAGAGGCATGATAGGTAGGACCACAATTTCATAGGGAGAAACAACAAGAGAGAGGAGCGATTGGCTAGCCATTGTGCTGAGGAAGACGGATGGTAGTAAGGGATGCTCGGCTGGGCCGAGATTGAGTTGGGTCTAGGGTTTTTAGAGCGACGGTGCTAGTCGCCAGAGCTGACGTTGACGATAACGAAGTATCACCGGAAAATGCCGAAGTCGAGGCACGATTTCGTTTCGAGTGAGATTTGATCGGGGAGAAAGATTAGAAGATGAGGAATCGCGATAGAGCATATTAGGATGATGGGGAGGGCAATTGAAAAAGGGTGGACAGAGAAGAAATGGCTCGGCTCGACTAGACGAGATATTGAACTTGGGAAGGAAGTCTTCTCTTTTTTTTTTATAACGGAACTCGAAAGATGACGAGATCAAAATGGTGGCCAAGCTCAATAGCACGGTTCTACAGCCTTGGGGCGAATTGGACCAAAAGTGAATTAAGTCCAGCTCAAGATGAAAAGAAAACGAATTCATTTTTCAAAACATATTTTCAGGCTTAAAATAAATCTAGAAAAGTCCAGATAAATATTTTTAAACCACAAAAAATATATCCAGAAGAATTCCAAAAATTCTGAGGAAAACTCGAGAGTTAATTTGGGACACGAGAAATCCAAATAAAATACTTAGAATTTGAGAAAAAAATTTAGAACTTTCCAATAAATGGATTTAGCTCTACGGAAAAGAGAATAATTGCTAGAAAAATCTGGAAAATTCTCAAAAAACTCTAAAGATGGATGAACACATTCTAAAAGATATTCACATCCTAAAATTTAATATTTTAGGGTGTGACAATATAAGGGCAGGCAGGGACGCCCTCCAAACATTAGATAACCCGATCACCAGCTAAGGCAATACAAACCACACAGGACGTAGGGTGTTACGCTCTAAGCGGCCCGAACCTGTCTAAACTTTCTGTTCCTTGCACCTTCAAGTTCCTGATCTCGGCGACACCCTACTAACAAACTCACCACCTCGAGGGTATCCCTCAGTGGGCGTGGCAGTAAAACACCGACAGCTGTAGCCCTTGTTGCCATGGGAGTTGGTTATGCGTTCAAGTAGAATTTAGGTGTGATGAACTGGCATCAATTTTTTTTGTTATGTGACGAGCACAAGTTCTTTGATATGTATCTGTGTGTGATGAACACTAGTGACTTTGATATGTAAGTGGGTGGAATGAACAATTTGAAGATGTGTATGTTTTCACACTCATGGCAAAAGCTAGAGCGAAAAGAAACATGACAATTTCAAAAAAGAGTGCATTTGCATAGAAAGAGAGTGACACATAGCAACGATTAGATCAAGCTTGATTTTAGATGCACTTTACAAAAAGAATCAAGTCATTTTGAGGTTGTATGAGGGAGAAAGTCTAATCCGAATTTCAAATCGGAGATTCAAAAAGAGAAAGAGTCTTGTTTACAAGAAATGGTCGCAGCACTCATAAGGGATTCTAAGAACACCGACATGTGGGGTCCATGGGTCAGAGGGACACCACGCTCTGAAATTTTCACCGGGCGCCAACTCTGCCACTGAAACCGAAAACTTTTCCCGCGAAATGTCCCTTATACCCTCAAGAAAAAGCCACACCGCTACTGCGCTAACCAAGCTCTAAACGGTATTTGTGACAATCTCCCCCTCCCCCCCACCCCCGCGCCCCATATCCGTTGCCCCTTCTCTATCCCTCCATCTAATTCTGCCTCCACCTCTAGCCTTTCCCCTGCACCTCTCTCGCCTTTCCCCTCTGCGCCAGCAGGCTCCAACACGCCGGCACTCGACCCCTCCCCTCCACTGAAGACCACCACACTGAAGCTTTAACCTCATCGACGACGCTGAGCGCACCAGAGCTGCTTCCCCATCAGCCACTACCGCCGCACCAGAGCTGCTTCCCCGTTGGCCGCTACCGCCGCACCGGATCTGCTTCCCCATCGACGACTACCACTGCACCGGATTTGGTACCCCTTCGACGACGCCAGCCGCACCGGATCTGCTACCCCTTCGATGACGCCCGTCGCACCAGATCTGCCACAACGTCAACGACGACCGCAACATTGTAGCAGCCTCACCATCTTCGACGCGCAGCTACCCCAACAATTAACAATGGTCAAACGCCGAGGCCCTGTAGCAAGAGCTATGCAAAATCCATGTACATTTTATGGTTCTAGGTAGGGACACATTCATCCACGATTCGGGATTGGAGGTTCTAGTGGGTCTGCATACTACTTTCAAACATGAATATGTAATCAACCTAGCTTCCTAACACTTAAAATCTATTTCACACATGTAAGAATCTACACAAAGTGAATACGAATGGCAACGGGAAGCCCATGAATAACAAATGCAATGGGAAGCCCACATCAGGGAAAATAACAGAATAATGGAGGAGTTCTGCATCAGTGGTTAATCAACAGATCTTAGTTCACTATCTCGAAAAAACAATTTCAAAGGGTCAAATTCCAGGCAGCAAGGGGAAAAGGTCTGGGAGGGATGCTTGTTGTGGTGAAGGGTCTGATTTATCAGATTACATCCCTGAAGTTGAGGAGCCTGATGATGGAGATGATGATACAGACTTAGAGGAGAGCCGACAACCCTAGCAAATGAGGTGCATCTTCTATCTTGGCTGTGGGGTGGGGGACGCATGTACTAGATATTTCTGATGCTTAGAAGCAGCACTAGTTATTTCCAATGCAGGGACTACATATTTCCACTACTTAAAAGTGCTTCTAATTTTTTCACATGGTTACAACTTATGTTTTGAAATCTACAGGGCCCTGTGCGAACTGGACGTAGGACGGCCTATGCAAGGGGGGGGGGGGGGGGAGAAGTGTTGCCATGGCTCCCGGAGGAAGACAATCCAAGAGGGTGAGGTCAATCCCACCAACAGATATCACTCCTAGAGCTTCATCAAGGATACTGAAATGGCTGGACATAGCAGGAGCACCTCAACAGCCTATGCATCAAGAATTGCCGCCAATTGAAGAAAACAGTAGCGGTGGTGACAATGTTGTGCAGAAAGAACCACTAGCAGTTGCATAAAACACTAGCTGTCATGAGGACTTAAATGGTTGTTCAACTCCTTTGAGAGACTGGACATCATATCCAGATGATGGTAACGGCCTCAACGAAGATGAGACCGGACGGAATACCAACTCTGGGCAGTCGGATCCCCGAACTGATGGTTTTATATTTGATGAATGATGAGAATTTGAATGAAATCTCTATAGCACCTACACAAAGAGGTGGCCTGAGGAAGGTGAGGCTAGCAACACGGGGAATTAAGCTTGACAAGATGAACAAAGCTATGGGGAGAAGGATGCCCATCTCTGTTGCTAAGTGGAACCAAAGGCCGCATGATCCGGTGCAAGCTGCCAAGTTTGCATCAGACGCTGGTGTTGTTGTCATGTCTCAAGTTCCTATCTTCACCCATTGGAAAGAATACAAAGCAAAGTCTGAACATTTTGATGGCTTCGTGGGAAGGCTATCTGTGAGTTCCTATCTACTAGTCCCTGTTTTACATTCAACTCTTACATGGCCATTGTGTAACTCGGATTTCAATTCTAATCACAAGGGGAGGTTAGCAATTGACATAAGGCACCAGCCAACAGCAGATGCTTGTGTCAGTGTGTTCAAGTCATCCATATGGCAGAGGCGGTATAAGTTGAAGCAGCAGTACTTTGTTGGCGTTCCGGCTAATGAGGTCCCCACAACCTCTCTTATCTCCTACATGACTGATGCACAATGGTGTAAACTTGTTCACAAGTGGTCAACTACACACAACAAGGTAATTTCTCTTGGTGTGCTTTCGAATATGTACTTATGATGGAGACTAACACATACATCTCTTGCAGGTAGTTTCTGAGCAGAATAAGCGAAACCGGGCCAGAGTCCTGCTTCCTCAAGCAACAGGATCTCGCTGCTACATTGCATAGTTGCATTCATATGTAAGTGTCAACACTCTTCTAATGTAACATTTCCATTCTTCTGCTTCCTTAAATGAGTACACACATACACACTTGCACTTCAGTCTATCTCTCGTGGCAAGTCCCATTATTCTTTAAGTTTGATTCATGCATTTGGTCAGTAAATCAAAGTATTAGGGTATAGTGTTTATCATTTCTTCTATGTTTTGTTGTTTGTCTAACCACCAGTTTGGTACATCAGAACAAGATCAAGAACAAGAATAAGGATGCATAACCCACTGAAGTCAACAAGGATGAACCCCAGCACCAAGTTGATGAAGCTGACGAAGAAATGGATTCCGTGGAGGCCTTCAACGTCTGCCATACCAACCACAAGAAGGGTATGAGTGACGCAGCTAGAGATGCAGTTGTAAGTCCCTATACATTCCTTCTACAAGACTTTTGTCCTTCTTTGTCCAACACTCTTTGTACATGCTGCATCATATATTGTTAACAGTCTTTCGGAGGTGTGTTATATTAACACCATTTAGTAGCAGTTATACAGTCTACCTTTGTTCCTAGTTTGTTTAATGTACTCCGTTTTTTAGTGTAGTCAGTAAACTAATAGTTCATCTTTGCATTTTCTAGATGTCAATGGAAACTATGCGGGCAGAAGCTGTTGCTGATGAGCAGCCAACATTGCCTAGTGCTGAGGTTGTTTCCAAGGTCCTCTCCCAGAACAGCTCCAACACCACTTTCTTGAAGAATGATGGTATAGCCACTCCCACCTCGAAGTCTCTGTCAGCTGGTGAAGAAGCGATTCGTGAAGAACTTGCTGCTGAAAGACAAGGTTCAGCTGTTCTGCATCAAGAATTGGAAGAACTAAAGAAGAAGAGTCAAGAAAATGATGAAGCGCTAGCGAGAACTCAAAGACAGTATGAGGAGCTGAAGAAGCAACATGAAGATAGCAATCGCATACTTTCACAGCTCCTGACCCAAAACAACCCTGGTATCTCTTCTCAGCCCTGATCCTATGTGTGTGGAACTGTTGTCGTGACCTCCGGTGATTGTGTTATGTCATAATGTGGTTCTGAACAGTCAGTTAACTAATTGTGGTGGTGTCATGAACTTATTTGGTTGTAACTTATTTGTGGAATAATTCTGTTGTATCATTTGTTGTTCTGTGATGAAATGGTTTTGTATGGCGTGGATATGTAAGATATGGCACGTGTAACATCCAGAAAAGAACACATGGACCATAGAAAAATGTCATGCGACGCAGCATGGGCATAACACGTGGGCAAATAGGAAAATGACACGTGGACGAGCCAGGAAAGGACACGTGGACAAAGAGGAAACTGACACATGGCAGAATCAGGTAAGGACACATGGGCAAACAAGAAACCGACACGTGGGCGATCCAGGAAAGGATACATGGACAAACAAGAAACCGACATGTGGTAGAACCAGGAAAGGACACATGGGCAAACAGGAAACCGACATGTGGGAAAACCAGGAAAGGACACGTGGACAAATAGGAAACCAACATGTGGTAGAGTCTGGAAAGGACACGTGGGCGAACCAGGAAAGGACATGTGGGTAAACAGGAAACCGACACATGGACACACAGCAAAGAGGCACGTGGGCGAATCAGGCGAGGACTCGTGGGCGAACAGAGTAATGACACATGGACAAAGTGGAAAACGACACGTGGCCACGTCGCTAAATGACACGTGGTCCAATTACAAGATGACACGTGTCCAAATATGGCGAGGACACGTGGGTTGACAAAATAATGACACATGGCGAAATGCTGGCACGCCACAAAGCCTTAGGCTAGCGCCCCACGTGTCGGTCCCCTTTGTGGCACGTGCTACCCGACACATCACTTTCCAGCATGGACGAATCCACGTGGCGTGCTAGCGTGTCCGGGCCATGTCACTTGCCAACATGGGCGGCGCCATGTCAGCTGCCAGCGAGGACGGGGACACGTAGATCCGGTAGTTGTGTGATGTTTTTGCGACACGTTACAGAACCAAAATATGCTTCCGCGATGAAAGTTTTTTCATCACAGATAAAATCTGTTCCGTGATATTTTTGGGAATTTTGTCATGGTAGAACTAACTTGGTGCGAGTTCTTTGACGAAGGATTGATTTCCACCAGTGAAAGTCCAGATTTTTTAGTCCCGGTTGATGGCTCCAACCGGAACTAAAAGGTTCTCCGCAGGTTAGTTTAAAAGAAAAGCATCCCGTGGATAATCTTATGTGATATGTAGGTGAGGTGGTAAGTATGCTATGCGCGAGGCAAGAGATCTTAGATTCAAGTTTGGTGGTTGGTTGCTAATTATTTTTTTAAGTTTGCACACCCTTTAGGCCGGTACTTTTAATCCTGGATTCACGGTCCCAGTTGGGAAACTGGGACTAAAGGTCTTTCCTAACCGGGACTAAAGGCTATTTATGTACTAGTGTGCGAGGACATGTGGAGGCCATGTCAAGAACATCGTGGGAGAGATGAGGCTAGCTGGGAGATAGAATTTAGCAAAACTGACATGGGGACCCCGCATTTGTTTAGGTATGATGTTGTAACAAAACTATCGTACAGGTTATCTATTGTCTTCACCATATTCTATGTGGACACTGCTGTAGAGAGCGTGCGTGCTATCTTTGTTGTTGCCGGTGCCCTTATAGGTCAAGGGGACAAAGGGAATCTGATCTCTCCGTGATTTAGTATATAATACATAATAATAGTGCATGTGTTTAGCAACTAGGTATATATAAAAAACACTGACAGCTGCAGGAGATTCACGCCGTCTGAGCTATAGGGACAGACATGAAGCGGCAGATCTCGATGACCCCAAAGCAGATGCTAGGACTAGCTTTTCTTAACTCTGTAAACTTTCGCGGTGCATGGGCTAAATTTTTCAATAAAATTCTGGCTAGCACATAGACAGAGTTATAGCTCACGTGCTATGTGTTGACGCAAAATCCGGTCAATACACCGAATGCGCTAGAATGCACGGATCGCAAAAGGATCGGACAGCCGTGACTCTGCGATGACCGGTCAGACCAGTTTCAAGGACCGGTCAGGCCGGTTCCCTCGGGCTTCGCCGGAATCGGTCGCCCAAGGAGGATAATGGCCACACTTACGTGATGGAGGACGGCTAGGTTTACAAGCAAACCCGCAAAGGGATAATCAACGCACTTACGTGACGAAGAACGACTAGTTTACGAGCAAACTAGCAAAGGTCGTCGATGCTCTCGCCCGGGAGGGACCCCGTCAGGGCGTGGACATCGTCGGTCGTGCCCTAGGATGGCCAGCAAGCCTAGGACGCCATCTATGGTCATGGAGATTCGTAGACGAACAGCATGGGAGATTGGAAGAGAAGTTAAGGTTTAGGAGTAAAAAGGTAAATGCATAGTGTTTGGTTCCATTGGATGTGTCCCAATTGGCTGTGGCCCTTTATATTTATAGGGAGGGGAGATCTTGCCCCTATTAGGAGTCGAAACTCATACAAATCCCGTATTAAAATACAACTCCTAACTCGGACCGCACAGCTAGGACCGGTCTGACTGGTCCAATGTGGGTCAAGTCTTTTCAAAGTTATAACTCTCTCATCCGAACTCCAAATCGGACATTCTATATATGGATTTCGATCGTCTCGATGAGAGCTGCGCAATGATGAAGTAAAATCTGCATTTTGACAATATCATTCTGACCGGTCTGACCGGTTTACATAACCGGTTTGCCCAGATTGTCCAGCAAACTTGAATTGTGCCAATTTTGGTTGTCAACATATGTCCCACTATTTCTTGGTAAAGCTTGCATACCAAGAAAGAGTTCTCGAAGCCAAAACTGCACTGAAACAATGAGAAGCACTTCTTCACCAATCATGTCTTGTTCCTAACGAAGATGGCATCCGATTGACCACATATCTTGATATGGCTCAAGATAACGGTTTCACTTTGTTGCCTGCATTCCTGCATCTTTAGTGAGATATGAGCCTGAGCAGACACCACCTCAGCTGTAAATATTTGAAATATGGTTCAAAATCACTCTCACACCTTCAAATGACTATGGATGCCCAAAGTGACCAAATTGCTGTCAATGTCAATTGGTCTTTGCAATGCCTCTGAGATTTATAGTAAATGAGATCATAGAATGAACAAAGATAGCATCCATATGCTTCACACTCATGAATCATAAATCTCTAGATGGAATAAAAGGTCTTCATATTCGGCTTGTTTATTAGTGCAAAATATTCTAATGGACTAGAGATCCTAAAATAACACCATTTAGTGAAATACAACACAAATTGATGTTTCAAGAACTCATGCAAGCTGATTTACCAAATCAAAGACTCCATGTGGTAAATTGCTCATTTTGCCAATATTTTGCCCCCCGAGCATTAAGTCTTCAATATGACCACAATCGCTATCATACCGGGAAGCAAATGCTTTAGGACGATTATCAAAAGTATCCAATCGGCCATATGTATTGCTAAGCAAGATAATACAATATTGGCCAGATTTTACCAATCAACAAGATATGTACAGCCGAAATAATTCTAACATAATGTAAGCATCAAAATCTTCTCTAGAACATAGGCATTCGGCTTTTGAAGGTTAATAGCTTTAATTAATTTTTATGAAAATTTGGTAACTACCCTCCATGATATAAAGACCCATAGGGCATACAAGGATGAAAATAAGAGTAAGAGGGGTAACCAAACATGTCTAAGGTGAACTCCAAGATTGAGGCATAGACAACATTTGTAAAGCATATGGATGATACAAAGACCGATAGTTTTGATGATTGGGAGCAAACCTCAGAGTTGGAGATTTTCTCTTAATTTTTCTCTTCTTTATCATCTCCATTGCACCTTTTGCTTGAATACCATCCTTTCTTTGCACTTGCATGCTTCCTTTAGGAACCCACATCACGTTCCTTTCTTTCAGCTCTTGGGCTCTAAGTTTCTACAAATTTCTCTTTTGCGAACTTGATGAACCGAGTAAGCATCTCGCTTGTACTTCAGTTTTGGACAGCAGCATTTCATCCCTGATTCTTGGCTTATTCAATTCCTTTTGTTCAGATTTAGCACTTGGAGGATCAACAACTAATTTCTCCCTTTCTTTGCTATTAATAGCCGAAGTCTTCAACGCATTAATCGGCTTTTCATCGATTGAATTTAGATCCGAACTCTTATCTTTGCGACCATATCTTTTCACTCGATAAACTTGTTTGACAACTCTTTTCTTGTTTTGAACTCTAGACCAATCCTTTTGCTCAAAATGGTTGTTTTCAACATATGGCTGCCTTGCACATGATGGTTCTCTTGGTGCTGCATACTCTACATGATATGGTCTAAAATATGAAGAGTATGTGCCCATGGATAATTCCACCCCCTTGATGAATAAGGATGAAAACTAGTGGGATGTGAAGCATATGAAACTGGCATTAATGGTCCCAAAGGAGAATATGATATTACTGAATGGAACGTTTCCCCTTGCCAATTCCAATTCCCAGAATTATGTTTAGGAGGCAATCTTGATGGTTTAACATCATTTGACCAATTAGCACGTTTGGCCTCATTCTCTTTTAGATATTTAGCCAGAAGTTCATGGAAACTGAGCTTCGGCTTCTTGCCTGTTGGTCTTTCTTAACAATCATGAATAAATCTACAAGCGCACGGATATACAGTCGTAGCACTTCACCTGGAGAGTATTCAGGGTATAGTATTTTCTCAAAGAACAGAGGTGTAACGGTCTTCTAGCTAGTCTACCCCAAAGAACAAGAGATAGAATGGCCTAGATAGTGTGGTTTTATCTAAGGGAAAGGATCAAGGAAGGATAAACTCAGCTACTACTCATTTACTTTGGGCACCGGTCTGACCCTGGTCTGCCAAGGACCTCCGGCTATTAGCTTTACTCCGAACACGAACGTGGGGGACTTCACTAACCACAAAGCAACTTCGTAGCGGATGGACAGGGCTGTCACCACCTGCCGTCTACCCCGCAATACCGTGGGGCTCGCAGCAAACAAAGGTAATCTAAGGCCTAAACACCATATTTATGCCGTCGACTACTGCTCTAGCGTTGTACAGGGTTATCCTGTCTTTATCAGGGACGATGAACCCGTAAATGAATAACAACAAGAGAATAACCTTACCAAGTACTTTACCACTATAGATAAACTTGGATACTTACTCAAATGATTCGTATCCGACGAGGTACAAGGTAGAAGAGAGGCTGACACGTCTGGCACTTCTCCACACTTCTCCTCCCCCACTCCCTATCCTAATCCTACACAAGTAGCTCAAGGTGGAGTCCCTCTACATCTCTTCTCCTTCACTTGTATCTTGAGGAAGAGTAAGGGGTACTCCACGCCAAAGATCTGACAGCCGAGATGCTGTCCAGGTTCGCCCGAACCTGGGGGTCTGCCGAACCCAAATGGCCCTCCCCTGGGTCTGCCTTCCTCTAGACGGCTGACAGGTGGGCTCTGGTGTTGATCTTCTACGATTTGTGCCTTGGCGCACCCTTTTGGTCTGGTTTGTGGGCCCTTGAATCCGTGTGCCAGCCTCTGATTGGTCAGAGGTGTGTTTCTTAGCCTGTTGAGCTGATTTGCTGTGGGCCCTTCTTGTAAGTGTAACACAGAGTGTGATCTTCTGTGCATTCTTCTGCGTTCTGTGTACACTTTGTCTCTCTTTGCGCTTATGGGTGACTGCAAATCATAATTCACCAAAACTTGTGGAACCTATTAGAATTAAACCCTTTAGCTAATATTGGTGATTATTTGTCATGGAAAAATGCAGAAGTTGACGGTTGAATTTGTGACTTAAGGACCGTCAACAACACCCCCACACTTAGCCCTTTGCTCGTCCTCGAGTAAAGGTGCGAGGACTAAGGTGGACGCCACTCCTTGGATGTAACGTACATACAAGTTATTCCAAGCTTCTTCCAGTTTCTGTGAACTTTTGAGTGGCTACCATGCTTTTTTGGTTAATTGAAGAATGGAACAATGCAGACTTCAGGATCCTAGCTCTTCCTGCGTAGAAACTTGGGTTTTTATTTTAAAATAACAGAATAGCCTTGCTCCTCAAATTATTATCTCGAATCACTCTTTTTATTTGAGATCCTCACCGAGGAAAAGTTGCTCCCTTCTTTTCTCCTATCATTTTGTCTGGCTTATGTGGAGCTCAGGGTAGGAGTAAAGAGGCATGCTTGCTTTGCTCATGTTGCTAAATCAAAGATGAGATCAAAGGAGAAACAAGTCATACAATCTTGATCAAAATGTGCGAGTGTGTGATCTTTGTGTATGATCTCATTTTTGTGTATGACTCTCTCTTTTGCTTTTGACATTTGGGATGTGGGCTATCTTTCTCTTTTCTCTCTTTTTTTCTTGGACTTGCGTATGTCCAAACCATGCTTTTATTTTTTTAGTATTATTTTTTTCTTCTTTTTGCATAGCCCACATCTTTTTGCTAAGATAATTGAAGAGAGTCACCTCAATTGGAGTTTTATTTGATTGATGGCTGGATGGATGGCATGTTTTTGCACAACTTCCAGTGTGGAAGTCGTCATGTATAAGTTTGGCAAGGTTCAATGAGTTTAGCTTTAGTGATCAACATAAGATTCATTTAAACTCAAGAACTTAGGGAGCCTGAGGCAAGTGTAAAACCCATCATTGAAGAAGGAAGAAGAAGGAAGAGGGGAGTTAGAGGTGGTTTGGCTGAACCAAAGGTTCAGTCGTCCGTTTATGGATCCTATCTGTCCTATTCTTCGATGTGTTTGGCCGTTTGATGTTGTGTAAAATGTTGGTGGGAGATCTCGAATGAGTTGGCACATGGTGAGTATGAGAGATTTCCCCCACACTTATTCCTGTACTTATTTTTATTCAAAAGAAAAACAAAGGTGGAAACAAGCAAGGACTCTGCCGGTTTTGAATCGCCCAGGAGTCTAAATTTTATTGAATTAAGGCGCAAGAAGTGTTGAAGCATTTAGATTTATTATTTTTTTTAATTCTATTTATTTATTTTTATATTCTTTTTATTATGGCATACAGGGCTTGATGGGTAACTTGGCATGATGGAAACATGAAGCGAGGATGCACGAGGTGTGAGGGATACTTACCTGACAGAACTCGCCAAGCATGGAACAAAAATGCAAGAGTTAAGCTTCATATACATGAAGCCATGCTTTGCATTTGTTCAGCTTGGTTCCTCGTGCATCTGTCTTCCCGTGGGACCAAGGAGCGTTGTGTTAGTGTTGGAGTCATTGTACACTGCTCCTTGGTTGTTTATTCTATTTCCTGCAAAAGGTTAGTGGACAACAAATACTTGAGGGATGCTAAAAGAATGGAGTTATTTCATTGTTGCTCTGAGATTAGTTGTTCACATCCATGCTTAAGGAACATCAGAAAAATTCAATTAGCATGGATCCCAAAATGCTTGCCATCAATTTTTTTCATTATTATTTATTTTTTCAAGAGATTATTTTATTTCAAAAAGGTTATTTTATTGTTCATCAGATTTTTATCTTTTCAACATAACTCAAACAAGGCTGAAATAAAAAAAATTGCATGAACATAACAAAGGGACATTTGGCAGTATGCGCAAGTGCATTTTGAAATGTGACATATGTCTCCCTTGCATGTCGTGCAATTCCTATTTTTTTTAAGTGTATCTCGGGCCTTGGTTTATCTCCACCATGAACTCAAGGACTTACCCATAAAATTTGAACATTTCCTGCAAGGGTTAGTCCACAAATAAAGAGTATGCGTCCAAAATCTATCAAGCATAAGCTCCGAAGGTTCATTAATCAAAGTCGACACCATGTCTAATCTGATTAAAGAAGGCTATTTAACCTAAGCACCATGCTTAATTTTAAAAGCCTATGGATGCACTACGTAGATACATCCAAACCAGAGCATGCAAGATAAACAAAAGAAGCAATAACTTGAATGACCAAGCTATGTTCGCATGGTGACAAAAATGAGGAAAGCATTGGTGAACATTGGGTTACCTTAAAACATACCTGATTGTACTTGCCACCAGCATATAGGATGGATGTCTCGAAACTGCTGCAGTGGTGGCATGGTCACATGTGGTAGTTGATTACTCCTCCATTTTGATGTGGACTATGGCGGAGGAAGACACTTTAACCACGCCACCTCAGGCGAGTGGTTCTCATGCCTTTCGTGTGGGAACCATGTTCCTTGGAGGCATAATCCGTTGGCACAATGATGTGGGATTGGAGATGTAGAACACGTCTCCCCTCATGCATATGAGCAAGTGCCAAATGGAGTGGAGCAGCAAAGGTCTAGAAAGGAAGAGGAGCACTCCTCTTACTTGTATGTGTGCAGGAGCTGCTAGAGCGAAGCTATGGATAAGGATTATGCCAAGGCTTTGCAAGCGTAAGTGAGAGCAAGGTTGAGTGGAGCCAGGTGGCGCAATGATTCCATTAATGTGCAATGCCATGGCTTGGAGGCACGCTTAATGTGGCCTTTGATCCAGGTGGAGCATGCTGGCTCACTATTACTCTCTTCCTGTCCTCCTTTTTTCTTTCTTCTTTCTTTTTTTTCTTTTTTTTTCTCATTTCATTTTTTTATCTCTCCTTTTCTCTTTTCTTCTCTCTCTCTCTCTCTCTCTCTCTCTCTCTCTCTTCTTTTTTTTATTTCCCCTTTTTTTTCATAAGCAAGCCAAAGCTGACACCTTCTTTAAACCAGGATATTCCTTGGTACGACTGGAACTTGTAGCAAGACACTCACTGATTTTCCCCACACTTGGAATTTTGTGTGTCAGGACACCAAGAGTCAAGTGTGCGGTGTCGGTGTCTCCTTCAGAGTGTGTTCGGTCACCAAAGAAGACCAAGTGTACAGTTGATGCAGCTCCCATGTCCTTGGGCATCACATGCCCCTCGTTCTTTTTTATCTCAACCTGAAATGGTTAGCGACCAAAAATACCCGAAGGTACATACTATCCTAAAAAACTTGTTCTTGCTTTTATTGAATAAAAGGAGGCTTTATTGGAAAGGAAAATGAAAGTCCGGGCCATCTCCCGGCAGTGCTTTGTTTATGGTCACAAGCTTGACCGTGGGGAATTCATCTTGCAGCCATCAATGGTGATGTAGCTCCCAGCTTCACCGCCATTAATGTTGCTCAAGGTGTAAGGTTAGTGCCACAGCGTGCCCATGAAATTTGCAATGCTTGTGATAAACAAATGCATCTACAACCATCCGTTTAAACATTTTGTGATGGAGGATTTTAGGGTGGTTGTAGTCCTCGTGCGTGCTTACGGCACAAAGCATGGCTGACTCTAGAAAGGCATTATGCGAGCATGGTTCTTGAGGTGTTCCAAGGATAAAGCTCCCATGCTCGTCTAGGTAATCTTTTTCTTTGGGTTCTAGAGTCAGTTCTTCACAATGTTCCGTGGCCCAAGAGTTCTCCATGTCAAGAGAGTTCTCATGAAAGGCCAATGTTGGGCCAGTGGGAAGAGGCTCAAACTCGATCGAGGGTGGTGATGGTCGTTCATCTTCACAAAGGTCTTCTGAGTCATCCTCTTTGAGGGTAGAAGGTTCTGCACCATCAAATAAGGCTGGCTCGGCTGATATGAATGGAGAAACACGCATCACCATCTCGAGTGGGTTTTGCTTACGATGAGACTTTGCCATAGGATTTTCCAAGCAAGAGGTATAGTGGCAAAAGTTGTTTCCCTAAGCTTTTCATCTAGGCTCCCTTGAGAAGTGGTAAGAAGCTCTTCTAACGGGTAGCCTAGCAGAACAACGAAATTGATGATAGGATAGATGTGGAAATCTAAGCACACCTCGGTTCTGTCCATGATGGCTGGCATGGCTGCTGCGATCCCGCGACATTCAAAAATAAGTCCCGAGGGACTTGTGAAGAGTTTGCCAGTCGGGGCTAGAGGAATGTTGCCCAAGAGGGTTTTTGCTAGGAATTCAGACATGATGCTAGTCTCGATAGTGGGGTCGTGAAGGGCTTCTACGACAGTTCCCTTTATAGAACAAGGTATGGTCATGGAAGGAGAACGAATCCGAATTGCTTCGGAAGAGCGTCTCACTTCCATTAACCATTCTTTTGGTGGTTCCTTTCTAGGGAGAGCCTTATCAAGAAGATTGGAAGGATGAGATAGAGAAGGTGTCGTAGCCTTCTTGTGCCAAGAGTGGATCGAGGTGTTCCCAAAATCATCGAATTCGATAGGGAAATCCGAAGGGTAGAGTACTACTCCTTCCTTCGGTGCTCCTGGTTTGGGTGAGGGTCTAACAAACAAATCTATGGATGGAGAAGGCATGGGGTTAGATTCAGCTAATGAGGGCTCCTCAAAGCATGACGTGGCTTTTTCCTGGAGGGGTTTGGGAACTACGATGGAGGAAGTGTGTTTTCCTAGGATACGATCAAGGATTTTCCTTCTCTCCATCGGAGTTTTCTATGCGAACGAACCACCAGCTGCGATGTCAAGATCTAGAGCAGAGGTCATGTCTAAACCTGCGCAAAAGAGGTGCAAGGACACTTCATCGGGTAAAGCCATACCTAGGCTAAATGCTAAAAGGCGTGAAAATCTAGCCCATGCTGCTCCTAGGGACTCCTTCTCAAATTGCTCAAATGCAAGAATGTCACTCCATGGAGAAGGTGCGAGGGATAAAGGAGAGAACGAGTGACAAAAGTCATCTCGAAGCTTTTCCCAATCACCGTTCATATTTCCCACATTGTGGGTGTGCCATTGCTCCGCCCTCTCTGTGAGAGAGAAAGAAAATAACTTCCACCTCAAGAAATTCTATTTTATTTTATCAAATGTTTAAGTCGATCCAATTATCCAAATATATATAACTTGCATCCCTAACCGCAAGGCAAGAATAAAGGAACAAAGCAAGATGCGTCCTGACCTTCACCAGAAAACACCGCCCGGCAGTGGAGGGCGGGACCCGAGTGGCCCTAGTGACGCTACCAGCGCCACGCTGTGACAAAGAGCCATCTCCTCCCTGGACAAGGCTCTTCTGCAGTAGTGGGCTGTATCTTTGTGTCACTGACATGTGGGGAACCACTGAGATTAAATGGAAGAAATAATCATCACTTTGTGCAGGGAGCTGCATACATATTTTCTGCGAGATTTCGTTTCCACACTGCTCCTCTGTTTCTGCATCCTTCCAGCTTGCAATAAAAAATATAATTTTCCAGAAAATACATGAAAGAGGAAGGAATATAATGCAATTAATTATTGATCAGGGCTAATCTGAGCACAGCAGCTACTTCTAGTCAATTGGTTAGGTCCTTTCCATCGTGCTGGTACCTGCTTTCCAATTTAAAAGTTTAGTGGAATACAACGCAAAAGAAAGATTGCTATCTGCTTTTGCGTAAAAGATGTCTGTGCCAGTAAAATAAGCCTAAGCATCCTAAGCCACCTGTGATGGATGCCTGCTAGTGCTAATAACATTTTCTCGAAGAACGTACTAAATACAATGCAAGTTGCAAGCACAGACCAGCAATATCACCTCTCCTGACAGTAATCAAGACATGGAGCTCGCGGCAGCGGCGCTGAGTAGCCTCCTCCCCAAGCTGGGCTCCCTTCTTAGCGATGAATACAACCTCCAGAAGGAAGTCAGGGGGGAGAACAGGTTCCTGCAAGCTGAGATGGAGAGCATGCAGGCTGCCCTCAACAGGGTATCCAAACTGCCGGCTCATCAGATTGATGAGCTTAACAAGATCTGGGTGAGGGACTTGAAGGAGCTGGTCTATGATATTGAGGATAGTGTTGATGCTTTCATGGTGCGTGTCGATGCTCATGTGCATGACAAGCCTCATAGCTTCAGAAGATTTTTCGACAGGACTATTGGCTTGCTGGCCAAGGCCAAGAGTCGCAATCATATCGCTGATGACATCCAAGACATCAAGAAACGCATTGATGAGGTTTCTAAAAGGAAAGAAAGGTACAACTCTTTAGATGTTGTGGTTCAGCCTGACACAGTTGATATTGATCCACGCATGCCATCTCTCTACCAAGACGCAGCAAAGCTCGTTGGCATCGATGGCCCTACAAAGAAGCTTGTCGACTTGCTAACAAGAGGGGAGGGTGCGAAAAAGCAGAAGCTAAGGGTTATCTCAATTGTTGGGGCGGGAGGCCTTGGCAAAACAACCATTGCCAATTCCGTGTATGAAAGACTACAGGGACAATTTGAGAGTCATGCTTTTGTGTCGGTTTCACGTAAGCCAGACATGAAGCGGATTCTCAGCAGTGTACTCCGGCAAGTTAGTTAAGACAAGTGTATCAATGCTGGAGAAAAGGATCGGGATGAACTTCTAAGGAGCATCCGGGAATTTCTCGTCAAGAAGAGGTACATATCCTAACCCTAGTATGATTCCTTCATTTTTCCGGAACAACTTATAACATGACAGTACTAGTTCACAGCCTAAAGCGGAGTATACCACTGTAGTGTTTCATTAAGAAGCTTCTAGCAGTGCGACATCATCTTTAGAGGCTTAGGTTGATTATTGAAACAACCTCTTACAATACAGATCTTCAATTTTACATTTTCATAGTTTAGCCATATTATTTAATCAATGCATAGTCTTATTATGTAGCCACATATACAATTGTTTCTAAATTGAGTACTGGCGTAGCTGGTACGGCAACACGGGATAGATCAAACGTTTAGTAATTAATTAAATGTTTTGCTCCAAGTGGTTTCATTCCAGTTCAAAAGTCCTTGGTAACTGTATAGACCGGTTTTCATCCAGATCGAACCCAACTGTCCTTGGTAACTGTATAGAGCTGTTTTCGTCCAGATAGAACCCAACTCTTCCCACCTCATAAATCTGATGCTATGTTACTGTTTTTCTACGTGGCATGTCATTTAATGAGATTGAAACCCTCAAAAAACATGCACTGACGCTAGCGAAGCTCGTTTCCAAAAAAAATTACTTTTATGCACTATTATTTACCATCTCTCTCATGTTCATGAGGGAGCACTCTCTTCTACATCCAGGTCACTGCCCCTCCCCTGTTATCTCTTGCCATATGATTGGTTGGAGGGAGAGAACCGGGTGACATGAGTATCCAAGTTTTAAGGATATTTGGTTTGGGGATCGTTTGAACATGATCATGTAAGAAATATTCCCTCAGCATTCGGGAACACTCCCACCTGGGGTCAGCAGCATGACATGTGCGGCACAGGCGACGTGAGCGCGCGCGACAAGGTGGCGACGACGGCGCAGGCGCTGGCGAGCATGGCTGCGGAGGCAAAGGTGCCACGGGCGAGCACGACTGCGGGTGGCAGGCAAGCTCGGGCGGCAATTAATTTCTTCTAAATGGAACAAGGGAAAATAGAACCAGAACAGAGCGGTGAGCAGCAACTACCAACTGGAGCCGGTTAAGGGCATCGGAGTGATGCCAACAGTAGGCGGATTAACTGGTGAGCTGATGCTCGGTGCGCCTGCATGTGATGTGACGCACTGACACAGTAGAGGGTAGTTAAACTAGGGCAAATGCGTGACATGACATGTTTTTCAATATTAGCTTAGCATAGCATCAATTTGATCCCATACCAGAACTTCACATTGGTGATGTCATATTATAAATCATAGCCTTTTAGTGGCATATTATTTGGCATCCAAAGCAACCTGTTGACTGTTTTTTTTCTATAGCCGTAGCTCTTTTATAATTGTAAGCTTGGTTTACCTCTTAGAAAATAGGCATCTGACGCTCTTGCAAATTCATAGGTACTTTATTGTAATTGATGACATATGGAATACAGAAACATGGGAAATCATCAAATGTGCTCTTATCGACAAGAATGTTGGTAGCAGAGTTATTGTGACAACCCGTAATATGGATGTTGCTAAATTCTCCTCTATGGATGGTGAAGTGTATGACCTGGATCCTCTCTCTGACAAGGATTCCAGAAGTCTTCTTTGTAAAAGGGTATTTAATGAAGATGACGAATTTATTCTGATCTGGAAGAGGTAACAAAGAAAATACTGAAGAAGTGTGGAGGGATACCATTAGCTATCATTACTATAGCAAGTATGTTAGCTAGTATGCCAAACAGAGAAAAGTATGAATGGCATGGCGTGTACAGTTCTATGGGTTCTGGACTTGAAAAGGACAAGACATTGGATAACATGAGAAATATATTACATCTTAGTTATAGTGATATGCCTTCCTATTTAAAGCCTTGTTTACTGTATCTAAGCTTGTTTCCCGAGGATTTCATCTTCTCAAGGGGTGAGTTGGTGCGGCTTTGGATAGCAGAGGGTCTTGTTGATGAAAAACAAAGAAACAATTTGTATGATCTTGGAGAGAGGTATTTCAATGAGCTTGTCAATAGAAGCATGATTCAGCCGATATACATCAACAAATTTGATGATG
Organism: Panicum miliaceum; assembly: GCA_032594955.1. Lineage (NCBI taxonomy): Eukaryota > Viridiplantae > Streptophyta > Magnoliopsida > Poales > Poaceae > Panicum > Panicum miliaceum. Next base: position 7,245,170 of record CM064072.1, read on the forward strand.
AAGAAGCTTATAGAGCACATGATATGATATTAGATCTCATCATTTCTATTTCGGCACAAGAAAATTTTGCCATCATACCCGAAGGTCCACAACTCAAATCAACAGTGTGCAAGATTCGACGACTATCGCTGCAGGGTATAGTAGATGGAAACAGAGAAAATAACAGGGAAGAACAAATGCTACTGCCAACAACAATAAACATATCTCATGCCAGGTCACTCATAGTTTTTGGCAATGCGGTTCAATTGATGCCACCTCTGTCAAGGTTTTCAGTTCTTCGTGTTTTATGTTTGAAACACGTTCCGAGTAAGATTATTCATCCTAAGGATCTAGGGAGTTTGCACTACTTGAGATATCTAGAATTAGGTGGTGAGATTGAACCACGGCTTCTAGATGGAATTGGAAACCTAAAGCTTTTGAAGACATTGGATTTATGGGGGCCATCCATAAAAGAACTGCCAGCAAGCATTATTCAGCTACAAGGACTTGAACATGTACTGATGGATGGGAATACAGGGTTGAAGCTTCCAGATGGGATTGGGAATCTAACTTCCCTTAAAGAGCTGTTAGTGCTCGATGTGAACAAATCACCAAACACTCTGGCTGAGCTAGGTATGCTTACAGAACTACGGGCGCTCACAATAAAAGGATTAGATGGAAATGAGAGTTACATGAAGACTTTTTTGCTGAGCCTATCCAATCTAGGTAATCTTCGCACTCTAGAATTTTATGGACCCGGTAGGCCCAGTTCCCTAGGTAACATGTCAGATAAATGGAAGGCCCCTGCACATCTGCAAAGCATTAATGGGGGCGGTTTAACCTTCTCTGCGTTGCCACGGTGGTTTTCCTCCCTCTCTGAGCTCTCCTGCTTGGCCATATTGGTCGGTGAGCTAAGACAGGTTGATCTCCAACTCCAAGGCTTCAAAGGCTTAAGTTATACTTTGAAGCACGGAAGAGAGAGGGTGGTGGTATTGATGTTGGCTTGGAGAACCTCACGTCCCTTAAACATGTCGCCGTCGAAGTTGACTGTTACGAAGCGAGGACCAGGGAGGTGGAGGATGTCGAGACCAGAATCAGGGATGCAGTTGGCAGCCACCCGAACCATCCAACTCTCGAGCTGTTAAAATTTGACGAAGATGAACGTGAGGCTTCGGAGCAGCAAAGGTACTTCCGTTTGCTAACGTGTATCCACCGTTGAGTTGCCACGTAGATTTGCTCGTCTCTTCCATTTGTTGACGTACATCCACCATCGGCTCCTCTGTTGTTGTTGCAGTGTCATATGACTTGCTGACTGCCGACGGCGAAAGCTAAGGTAAGAATCATAATCCTTCTTTGGTGTCCTCCCATGATTCTGTTTCTATTGCTCCCCTGCTTCTATTATTGTCCATCGCAATTCTGCTTTGCAGCCCAAGCTAGTATCTCTTTGCAGCATCCCCACCTTGTTCACGTCCTCGTTTGCTGCACGCAGGTTTCAGAGTCACTCCATCAGTTACTCCTATTCCAATTTTAAACAAACAAAAACCTCTCTCTCTCTCTCTCTCTCTCTCTCTCTCACTCACACACACACACACACACACACACACACACACCCATCATATTATCCATAAAAAATAAACAAAATCCCATCCTCTGTCATGATTCCAAAATCAATCCCCACCCGTAGACAACAAAAACCCTGTGTGTCGTTTCCTTTCTGTTTCTATTGCTCAAGCGCCAATCTGCTTTGCCAGCCCAGCCCAGGCCAAAATCTGTCATGTTTCCACTATTCACGTCCTCCTAGTTCATTGCTGGATGCATGATTTTCTGTTAAATATTGATACTACCTGCTCAGCGTCAGCATGTTGTTTTGAGTCTTTGAATCAGTCACTGCCATTCTGTTACTACACACATTTCATTTCTCCTATTTGGGTTTCTCTGTACTCTATTTCTTGTTCTCGCTTAGTTCTCCCCTTAATCTGTCCTTGCTATCTTCCATCCTTTAATAAAATAAAAAAACATCCTGTGTTCTTGAAAATTGACCAGCACCCCACACCCAACCCCACTGTGAATATCCATGAAAAAAAAAAGAATGCCATTCACATGCTTGATAATTTGGTTCCATCCTTTCTGTCCTTTGAATGTATTGAAAAAGTCTTTGTCATGCTGCTCCAACATATTCAGCTAATTGCTCTTCAGACCAGGCCTTCATGTTGGATGCATTTTCCACCGATTTGACTCCTGTTGGTAAGTTCCCCCAATATTTGCCTATCATATTTATTTCTCAATATCTCGGTGATCACATTTCCTTTGGTTGTACTATGTGTAAAGACTGAAACATTTGATACAGTATGCAAAAATTACCAGTAGTATATGGATTTACTGTGCTCAAGTTTTAAATATGATACATGTGAATTTGTCTTCTTACTTATGACAAATCTGGTGTTTATTTGTGTTATCAAATTACTTCAGGCTTGAGTTAAACTATTGTATTTGTATCACCTTCAGTACTGGTTTACATTTCTTATCCCCAGAAAACTGGATTAACCAACTCCACAAGAAGTTAAATTGAACAATGATTTGATATAAAATATTCACCAGTGTAATGCCTAACTCAACCTGCTTTGGACTAAAGGCTCTGTTGTAGCTGTGTATCGTAATTCCATAATTATGTACCAGTGCACAAGCAAACTACTTTCAAATTTATCATTGTAAAATATACCTATATACTTTATTCATGTGGAGTGTTATTACATTGAAAATATATACTACCTCCATTCTTAAGTATATGACGACACCATTGGCTTTTTTCATTGGTTTGACTTTTCAGCTTCTCTATAAATATTTATATAAATAGATAAATCTGTAAGTCAAACCAAAAAGTACATTTGATGATAGATCTATTTGTACTTATTTTGCATTACTTAACTAATTGAATAAGTAGATATTGTTGGTCAAAATTTAAAGAAAAAAATTCAATTTTGTCACATAATTAGGAATGAGGTGGTATATCTGAGGTATTATTTGAAATTCAAACCATGAGCATTTATATGTATTGCATAGAATATGAAAACTTTATGCAACCCAACCCATCATTGTTGTTGTTACTATGTGGTTCGAATTCCATGGTTTATTGTTTTACATATTTTCAAAGACTAACTGTTTGAATCCGGTGAATTGGAGAAATGGTGACCCTACTTAAACATTTAAGGATATTGACTCTTTAAATGAGATTTGAAGGTCAATATTGTGTTTACATAAAGAAAAAAGACTCATCTTGTTTCAGAAAAGAAGTTTTATCTTGTCCTTTCTTATAATCTTTTATCAAGTATTTATCTCATACTCATGTAGACTCTATTCTCATAGCTTATTTCTTTTGCAGGAGAGAAACAATTATCCTGCACAATGGGCAACATTTGTAGCAGCTTTCATGAATTTATTATTTTGTTTGGGACTTGGAGTGTTCAATATGGCTTTGCCTTTTAAATAAATGTGGACACGGACTTGTTTCCTTTGGAATTCTGTAATGAGGGCTTATGTTGTTGGTCAACTTTCGTTAACTCTGAGTTACTTATGTCTATGGAAGGCATTTAACACATTTCCGTTGTTCAAAAAACACATTGTTGTTTAATTACTGGCTGGCATATTGTTGTGGCCACGCAAGCGGTTATGGTATGCCCCTTTGATGGCCAATGTTTACTGATCTGCCAGGGTCCCTGTCACTAGGCATTTTCAGAGTCATTCCAATTGCACATTAATGATACTTTTGTTCTTTCTAAAGGCATTTATTTTCTTCTTGTCTTTTCTGTGCTTGTTATTATGTTAATTTTTATTTGCTAAAAAATATTCTGGTAAAATCAAGTAAAGAATCCATATTTATTAACATGAGCGCAAACGCTTGGATTGACTTGCAGTGTTGGAAGGAAAGAAAGTCCGTATCCTCTTACCATCACCTTCTGCCTTTCTTAGCTGCATCCACATTCATCAACTGGTAAGCTATTGCTTCTCTATGGTCTTTGAAAAAAGATTTGAGAGGTTCCCTTCTTGCAGCCTTCGTGTAATTTCTGTAGCAATTCTTCCTCATTTTCTTTCATATGTTTGGGGGCAGAATTTTGGTGATTGTTGTCCGAAGCACTTCACTAGAAGCCCTTCAGAGTTCAGAGAGATTCGGGAACAGTCTGTGTGCATGGTCAGAACAGCAGCAGCAAATCTGTGTGCAATAAGCTGTTTTGACGCCATAGATCGCTAAAACTTATTGCAACTTCGATGATTTCTGGACAGCTTGTTTATTTTGCACCTATCAAATATGTGTAGGAAAATTGTAGACAATACTTTATTACACATTCCTCAAACCAAACAAAGTGTAATGTTACTCAATTCCTCGACCAAAGTCTCAAATGACAAGTTGGGTGCTCCCTTGCTCCCAACCTGCAAAAGCACACCGAACATGCATAAAAAATTCATCCAAAAATATAGATGAATATATCTTGTCATCTTCTAGCATCATGCAAAATTGAGGGTGAACTAAAGCTTGTGCAAGAAGAAACAAAATGAGCAACCAGTGCCTAAACAGTAACTGTTTGGGTTCTGAGATAAACAGTTCCAACCAAAACTATTCACAGGTTTATTTCTCTTTTTTTTTCCTTTGCACAAGTTTTAGCTGCAACTCAAATTTTGCATGACAATAGATGATTACATAGTCTATCTTCCATATTTTTGTTAAATTTTTCATGCACATTTTTGTGATTTTTTAGCCTGTGGAGTACAGGAGCACCTGAAGTGTATCTTATCATATCATGAAGGACCAACTGATCTTGGATGGGATCACTGAAACCACACTGCTATTTGACTCCCAAGTCTAAGGATATTACGCTTACCAATGGGTAGATGGGTCAATCACTCTAGTTCAATTGGCCCTCAAATCAGAGGTAAGAATTAAGAAATAAAGGCAACGATATAGAAGAGGAATTCTAGCTGAATTATGTGGAATTTAATTAGAACCCAGAAGATTAAAACGTGCATCCCTAGGTTTGACACAAGCATGCGTTCAGGCAGAACAGTATGTCCCAAGTACAACTAAATGATGTTTCCATGCAAATATAGAAGCTTAGCATGCCAGAACTAAACTGCCTGTACCTGTTTTGAAGAGGTCTATTTTCTTGATCCATATGAAATTGCTAACCTTGTCACAATAGTCATGTTTAAATGTCTAATACGTGTAAATATATTCGATAGCTATAAAACATCAAATACTGGCTAATTAAGTGAAAACTTCCATTACTACAAAATAAGGATGACCTATAAACAACACGTACAGGATTCAAAATGGACAAATAAAGGCCACTTGACATCAGCACATACAGCTTGCACTGGTTAAAGTTTGGTTTGCAGATTATATCCATGACCAAATGAGTGTTCAACCGCACAATCAAAGGCCACTATGCTAATGGTGAACTTCTCGATACTAGCTAGAAGTATGGGAGCCTTTCCCCATGCCATCGTATGACTCGTGTAGGTGCAGCTCCAGTTCTCCTTTTGGCAACGTCAATGCAAACAAAATGTTGGTCTTAATGTCCATTCACCATTAATCTGGAAGTCACAAGGCACTGCTTAGAAGCTTGAAACAAGTTCATCCTTCAAAAAATAATAATTTATTGCCACAAGAAAAGATTAATTATGAGCATAAATATGGAATGGAAGCATGAATTCTCAACAGATAAATTTGACAGAGTAAGGTGTGTTTTGCTATGCATTGCAGTAGGATAGTATTCGACTACAGATGATGGTGTGGAGAGCAGGCTCTAGCCTCTAGGTCCTACAGTATATGGTCTCCAATGGCAAACTACAAATGTTACTCAGTTATGTACGATTCCTCTTGGAAATGCATTAAAAGAAACTTGCCCGGTGTTTCAATCGCACAGACAAAAGACAACAGCATCACACACTAGCAGTACCACAGACTAGCTGTCATCATATGATGATAATATTCACACAATACCAAAAAAGCAGAAAACTGTCTGAAGATAACAAACAAATGATAATACCTATGACATGGAAAAAACATAACAACAGCAATCATCTTCTCCTTGCAGCAGCAGCTGGTGCTCGTTGCGCTCCAGGTTGGCCCTGCCCTGCTGCTTGTTCCTCTGGTATGTTTGCTGCTGCCGTAACAGCATTCATGACAATGAGACCAAGTGGAATGATGTACATCCACTGCAAAACAACAAGTCAGGTTGAAGGGGGAGGTAGAAACATATAAATATGCAGACACAGAAGGAAAAGTTGAAGTGAACAGATATTTAGAGCAGTAACTCACATATTTAGCCCAGAAAGATTTCTCAGGTGGTTTGATCACTTCACCAAGTCCATTGTCGGCTTCTAATAACTGGTCCACAAATGATGGGGTTCTGCGAGCGCAAAATTTTATAAGAATTTGAATTCAGCTGTCATTTAACCTCTAAATGATAACTTTCCAGAGGGAATAGATCGGTTAGGTCATGTACAACACAGGGACATGGCAGACACTTGTCGGCAGTTCCCCTTTTGCCACTGGGGAACTCAGTGCAAGAGTTTGCAGCAGAATAGTCTAGATACATTGTTTTTCCTATGTATTTAGAAAAGCTAAAATGACCTATAATTTGGAACAGAGGGAGTATCAACATAACCTCAATAAAGTAGTAATTTACCTTGGTGCCTGTTCAGCAGTCTTCAGAATAGTATAAGAGCTGAATGTCCATTTTGATGGCTGCAACAAAATCAAAGCATCCCAATAAGTCACCATAAACTTGAAAACTGTTACTCACCAATAAATACAGCATACAAGAAAAAAGATGTTCGAGGGCACTCATCCACATGTTTGAAATATAGCATAATTTGGTGAAACTTTGAACAACATATCTCTCGACAGTTCAATTCAAGAATGTTGTAATCTTGCTAATACAGTTGAACATCTACCGAGTATTTTAGTGAGCAAGATGTTCAACCGTAAGTATTTTAATGAGCTAGCAAACACACTTGCAGTGCGGTGCTTTGGGCTCCCAGTGGTGAGCCGACCGACCAGGGCTCGATCCATAGTCTTGCACCCAAAAACAGGCCGCTCCTTGTGGCCTGTATGGGTATAAGAGCTAACCAGTGGGTTTCGGGTCCCTGTACAGGCCAGCCTTCGGGGTGTTTTCTTGACCCTGCAGTTGAGTTCTCTCAATCTTTATGCTAAACACAGGGGAGGTCTTTCCCAAGGAGTCAAATTTTTTGAAGTATTTTAATGAGCTTCAGTCGAAATTAACTATTTTTGATCAATCTCAGATTATATATCTAACCAATTTTGTTAACAATCCATCAAGCCATGCGAAGGCAAACCAATCTTAGTCAACATCCATTCAAAATGTGATTTATTTAAGTTTTAAGGGAAGGAAATCTTATCAAAGCAATTTTGAAATGACCTTTTTACTATCCGTAACTCATAAACAAAGCAAATATCTCTATTAAAAAAGTAACTGGTGTAGGTAGCAATTTTAAAAAAAATAAAACAACTACATCATAATTGTAAGCTTGCCATGAGGATACAAGAATTATACTGTAAGGGCAGTCAATAATGTGAACACACCTTAACTGCAGTTTTTCTGGAAATTTCACATATCAGAAATTACAAATTATCAGACTACTGCTATCAATCATTAATTACATTGAATGCTAATAAATATAAATCCTGAAAGGTAACTTACAAATTTCATTGGTCGTGGGTATTGGCATCCACCAACAGAACCATAGTTGACTGCCAAAATATTTACACCATCCTGCAAATAAGCAAGCAGAAGAGTATATCTGAGTCACAACACCAAGGGAACTACCAGTGCTCCATTTCTACAAAGCTAATGGACTACTATTCTACGAAAAGGCTGCAGTATGAGAAACTAAAATTTGTTTCTGTGTAGCAACTTGCAAACAATATATCAACCCTAACTAGCAGCTTGTGAAAAAGATTAAAGAAAGGGGCATTTTTAGAAACTTCAAGTAACCAACATGATAAGTAATCAGTACATGTCCAGGTTTGATGCAAAAAAGAGAGCAAAAAGAAAGTGCACCTTATGTTCTCTATCAATATCAGAGATTTGGATGAGGATATTTCACAAATAGAAGTAAATATAGAAATTTAGTTCAATGCAATAATATATGTTATTCCACAAACATATAGTTTTTAGGCTTTTCCAAGCATCATGATATAATTTACAATATAGTCTATGTGAGTATGTATGAATATAAAAGAATGAAGTGGAGAAAATTACCATGTGGATAACAATGTGTTCATCCAAACTGTCACGTGGAATGCATCTCTAAGAAACATAGACAAGGGCAAGACAGTTAAGGAACTGAAAAACACAATCCTAGAATCACAAAATAAGTCAGTAATTCACTTATAACTAATTTTAATCGCTTTATTCATTGATTCTGTTCTGAAAAAATGTACATGCTAAGCTCTAGGCAGGAGGATTCTATTCTGAAAACAATATACCTTTTCGAACAGATTGTAATTTAAAAACATCAGTTGGTAACCATTGATTTGAATAACTCATAATTGGAGTTGTCTTATAATCATAGGAAGGAGAAACACTCTGATGAGCTATTAGTCAACTTACAGCTTTGATTGAGGAAACAACATTATCTTTTCTTGTTGAGTCCAACACATTAGATGGAAGCCTAATTGTATAAAAGCCATCTTCCTGAAGCAATTTCTTCAATGATGAACAAATGCAGAAGCACCAAGTTAGTTGACAAAATCACAAGTTAAGGACAGTAGGGGAAAAGGAATGGTGGACAAGAAGTTACTTTGAATGCATCTTTTTCATCGTCAGTCAACTCATTCCTTGTGAAGCGAAGCTTTGTGAGAGTCTGATCATTATGAAGAGTCAAGTTAGGAAAATAGCTTTACTCATCAGATTTACAATCGAAGAGAGACACTAGAAATCTAACAGATCATTAAACTGAGTCAAATAAGATATAGCTCTCAACTCATATTTACAATAGAGAGCTACACTTAGGGCTGGGCAAAAATTAGCTCAAACCGATTAACTGAAATGTTTTAACCGAAGGTTAAATCGGTTTTCAGTGATTGGTTAGGCTAAAAATCCTGTGCAATTTGGTGATCGGTGACGCGGTTGGTTTTTGTGAGCAGTTAACCAGTACGACGAGTTCTCAGCTCTCTCCTCGCGATGTAGGCCCAGAGTGGCGTTCTTCCTGTCCGGCCCATCAAGCCGCAGGCCCACACAAACCAAATAAAATCCCCACCCATGCTCAGAAATTCTAGCAGACGGCCAGTCCCAGCCCCATCAGGCGTCTGCTGCTCTGTGCTGTCACTCACCTGCTGACCCACAGTTCACGCTCCCTCACTCACCGTAACAGCAGCAGCAGAAGACACACGTTGCCTGGTGGCCTGCACCTGCACCGCCTGCTACTTGCTCGTCGCCTTGGTCACCGCTCCACTCCACTACTAGCCTGCACGGGTCACATGGAGGGGCAAACAATCGGCATCTGGTGACTCCGATTGGTACAACGGCAGCACCAAGTACTCGTGAACTCATCCAACATATTTATGATGTACTGATAATGTGGTATTGAGTTCGTGTGGTACCGTGGCGCCCTACTGCTCTTGGTGGTATGAAATAAGCTATAGCCATTTGCTTCTTAACGTATCTATATGAGATTAGAAACTATTCATTTGTTGCTTGCTGAATTCAATCATTTGTTGGTTTATTTCCTGTGAGATGTGAGATGGTATGTAACTATATATTGTGGTTAACCGAACCGAGTTCACCAAAACCAAAGTTGGTCGGTTAATTGTATTCTGGGAGCAAGTTAGGTGACCATTCTACAATGACCGAACTTCTTCATGACCGATTTAACTGTATTAACCGAATGCCCAGGCTTAGCTATACTGAAATTGTTGATTAGTCATCAACAAAACTAATCAAATTAGAACACTAGCAAACATAGCCAGAACTAATAATAAATCAAATGTTCCTCATTTCGATGAAAGATCAAGGATGCATTAAGAGAAGTATCAACCATTACTCAGTGAAAGTAATTACTAATCAAAAGCACATAATTCCCAATAAATCATATCGCGTCTGGAGAAGAATGTACGCCAAAAACAAACAACAGTAAAATAATGTACAGAACATAGGACAACCAAGCCTGTAAATGTCTTTGGAAAACTGGGGCAAGAAATGGCATCCAATAACTAAGCAGTATCCAACCATATAAAACATTGTTGTAATTCACAAGGAGCTAGCACACAATTTGCTCCAAATCGCTCACGAAGACATAGGTGACATCATATTTGGATAGAAAACCAACCACTTCATCTTGCTCTCTACAGTTTGAAACATCATATCATAAACTCCCAGTTAGGGGGGGTATATCAGGAGCCACCTTAATTACTTTTGCAAGACACAGTTCAGTTGAAATAAGCTGTAGCTCAAAGCTTCTAGATAAGCATCTACAATTTCAGGCCATTTTAAAATTGGAGTATAGACACCACAGTCCAATGTAATGAAACATGAAGGTATAACATTAAGCTTTGTACATAGCTAAAATAAGATGAAATTATTCACTGGAGATTTTGGAGAAATCAAATTTAGATCGCAATCACATGAACTATCCAACTATAAAGTAAAGGCAAACAATTATGCATTATTGCAATGAATTGCAAAAGAGAAGATTGGAGATATTTCACATCAGATATCATGTGCTTAGTAGAACAAACATGGAGAGCAACATAGCATACAATAGATCTTCATAAATGCAAAATGTTGTGATGTGCTATAGCATGGTGAAATACAAGGTATCATCATCCTAATTCTGTTCTTATCAATTGATTTAACAAAACTAATTATCTATTTAGATGTAGCTGCTGTTGTACTTAATAATTGTTGCTACCTGTAAGTATGGAACCATATGTCAAGTTGGTATTCATGTACTATTCATATCAAGATTGGGTCGTCATATAATTAGTTACAGGACAAAATGCAGTCTTCGTTACTGTTCTCAATTTAGCACCCAAAAATTTCAGTAAGATAAAAAAATATATTGCAAAAAAGTTACAGTCTATCATCTTTTGGTAATAGAAAAGAAAACAAGTCAGGTTGGTTTATGTCATTTATTCTTTATTTACAAGTTCATCGGTAAGGAAATGCCATGTCTAGATGAGACAGTAGCAAGTAACATCCAAGGTAACAACCTCAGCCCCATGCTACTAGCCGTATGAAGCAGAAGTTTTGCATGTCATGCTTGTGACTGAGCTACACAGGCCCTAATTGTGATTTGCGAATTTGGAGCTAGCTGGACATATGATGTTAGTGCTGTTTAATTTCCATCTTCTTCTTTTTTCTAATTTAAATAAAAAACTGATCTTGGTTGCTTTTGTGAAAATTATTCATGTATAGTTTGATCAGCAGACAATGTTTGATTTTTGTAAATGCTAGAGAAAGCAGCCTGAACCCTGAATGGTCACATAAGCAGTATGCTACCATTTAAAAGCAGAACAATAGGAGAATGCTCCCTGCTTGCAGGAACCAAATTCATAATTTGCGGCCATGACCATGAGTGAGCAAAGAAGTACGAAACAAATAGTGCACTAGCCACTAACGATAAATAACCGATCTTATGGTACAGGCATGGGATTGATCTAGCAAAACCGAGAACGGTGGTAGAAAGCAACATCTAGTCATAATTTAGTAGGAAACATCCACTATCATCAGATCCAATCACCGATTCACACCTTCCATACCAATTCGAAGCAAACTATTCGCTACCTCTTCCTAATAAACAAACAAGTTGACGAAGCTAACTGGAGTACGACATCTACAAACCCAATGTTAAGGCCGCCCAAATCACGATCCAAAACCAGATAAGAACTGGCCATCCATTGATTACGGATCAGAGAGTAGGCAGGCCAAGCAGATCCAGCGAAACAACCACTGATAGAAACCAAATCGAGGCAGAGCCGTACCTGCGTGCCGTGGGCGGAGGTCTTGAGGCGGGCGGAGAAGGTTCCGGCGGGGACGAACCCCTTACCGTCGCCGAGGTCGTGCTCGAGCGCGAACTGCACGGCGTTGGACTCTCCTGCCCAGGCCGACGCCGCGTCCGCGGATCGGCGGCGGGAGGAGGAGACCGCCGGGGCCGCCGGCGGGGAGGGGGAGGCGGGGCGGGCGCCGAGGCCCTCGAACTCCTCGTCGTCGTTGAGGAGGAGCTCGTCAGACTGGAAGGAGGCGGCGGCGAGTGACAGGGAGAGCAGGAGGAGGGCCGCGAGGGCGAGGAGAGCGCGGCGCGGCGCCGCCATGGCGGGCGAGGAGAGCGCGGCGGAGGACGGGGAGGCTTGGAGTGGACTTGGGCGAGGGATCGGAGAGATCGGGGAGATTTTCACGGACACATGGACATCGGCGGTCTATGGCCGGGCAGGGCTTGGGCTTGGGCCGACGACTGGATACACACTGGGTTAGGCCGAACGGGCTATGCTAGTTGTTGGTTTAGTCTGTGCATGGCGAAAAGAAGCCTTGAAATGGTTTTAACTGAATATTCAGATAAAAAAAGAAGAAAAAAATTTCATTGAGACAATTATGAGCTTGATTGAGTTTCCGTTAATTGGCTTTCGACGTTGAGCCTGATTGGTTGGATGCAAGAAATTTTGGTACTGATTTAGTGCTAAAATTTTTCCCTCTTGTAAGGTTTAAGAAATTTTTAGTAACTATGATTTTGGTCATAAAGTGACCAATTCTTAGACATGAACTAATTGTAGTTAAATTTTATTGGCATGCTTTGATTTTAGTTCTGTAAAAATTGGAAGCCAGCCAATTAGACTCTTATTTTAATAGCCCGAATCTAATTTTCACAAAGTTCTACTGTAGGTGAAAGTCTCCAACTTTTTTGCCCGTGAGTTTAAACTTTCAGTACATTCAACTAGCATTTCAAACTTCAAACTTTTTGAAGCAGCTCTCAGTTCGTATATCAACTCTCAAGGAGGGCCCTATAAATTTCTCTTTCTTTTTTCTTATTGGCACTTACCTAAAAAGGTGCTTATTGTGGTGTGAGCTCACGAGGCTGCCTTAGTTGATTCCCCACGAAGGAATCGGAATATCCCTACTTCCCCTTACTGTCTTAAGCAGGGCTCTTGTTTAATTTCTAAGATAATGATTGAACCTACTTAATCTCTATCTCTATCTATTTTTAAAGAGTGGATTGTTCCTCGGTCCATCATTAACTTTGATTCAGTGTACTTCTCATCGGATGCTGAATTGGAACCAAGAAAGCTCTCGTTAGGATTGAAGTCTCCTCCCGCACGGAATCAAAGTCACCTTATCTTCGTTTTGTAAATAGCAAGTAAGATAGAGGCTCGGCAACTGGGATTACCTTGAGGAGGAAGTACCCATAGCAATGTATAGGTATATTTACTAGTTATAATAAAAATAAGATATGAGACTAAATAGGGGTGGTAAGCACGTGGCCGTTTTCCCATGAGGTGCTAGTAGGAATGTAAATGGATCGGATATGGATAGATACCTATGGATACGAATATAGATAGTTATTTTTCTTATCCGATTTGAATCGGGTACGGATAATGTTAAATGTATCGGATAAGATATGAATGCTTATCGATATATGATTTTTAGTATCCGGATTTGGGCACAGTGTCGCATACTGAATATCTGGACTCGAATAAGGATGCCCGTAACCCCTCTTAACATATCTGAATTTAAATATGGACGAATATTATCCGTGCCATTTACACCCTAGGCGCCAGAGCTTATTCAAAATAGTAGTAGAGAGTGGGAACATCTACATGGTATACATGCCAATCCAAATCATATTGGGAAACTACATACTCAAAGAAAATACCAAGGGAATACATGGCCTCGGAAAAGGGAAGAGGTGCGAGAGGCCATCTATTGTCTATGGGAGATCGAGACTACGAAGGCTGTATTGCAAGAGAAAATCGAGGGGTTTTATGTTGGAACCAGATGCCTTGCGTAGGAAGTAGCCATGTGAGGTAGGAGGCCGGGGCTTGATTTCCCGGCGGCGACGAGGTTGCGCCCGGCGGCTCGAGCGGGTGCGCGAGCGAGAGCGGAAGAGATTAGATCAATCCCCAGCTAACCTCCATTCGACTTATTTGTTCAATACATATAGCTATTGTTCTAAAAAGCCCTAACAACTAACACAAACTGAAGGAAATATAAATAAACCGATCGCATTCGATCATAAAACACCGGAAATGTTTCCTGCCCAAGTCGCCGTTTCCACGTCACGATGTCGCGCTAGCCACCTCCTGGCTTCCTACTCTGGTAGACGTTCCCCCCCTAACATCCCCCCTCCCCTCGAGAAATAGCTCGTCCTCGAGCTGGAAGTAGGGGTGTTCGACGCAAAACGTGTCCACCGGCTCCCACGTAGCTTCAGCCTCGGGCATGCCCTTCCACTGGACCAGAACGTGCCAGGTGCTGCGACGGAGACTGGCACGTAGAACACGTTCAGGCTGGGGAAGTAGACGGCCGTTCTGTATAGGAGGAAGTGGCGGAGTAGTCGTCGGTGGCGTTCCTCAGAATGGCTTCATGAAGCCCACATGAAACATGTCATGGATGTGAGCGCCGTCAGGCAGCTGGAGTCGATATGCCACCGCGCCGATGCGTTCTAGAACCTGGAACGGCCCGACATACCGTAGTCCCAGCTTGCCGCGGTCTCCTGGCACGAGTGACTGGGCTGCGCGGTGCAACATCCTTAGCCACACCCAGTCCCCCGCGGCGAACTCCACGTCGTGGTGGTGCGCGTCGTAGTGGCGATGAGCATACTCCTGCGCCTGGATGAGACGCGTACGTACCTCTTTGAGAAATTCGTCGCGGCTGGCGAGCAGCGTGTCAACGGCTTGGGTACGCTCGCTCCCTGGCAGATGTGGTAGCAGCGTCGATGGAGCTCTGCCATATACCACCTAGAAGGCGTGGTGCAAAGTGCGGAGTGGAACACTGTATTGTAGCAATACTCCGCCCATGGCAACCAATCTAGCCAAGCACGTGGTCGGTCACCTATGATGCAGCGCAGATACATGGCTATTGTTTTGTTCACCGTCTCCGATTGGCCATCGGTCAATGGGTGAAACGTCATGCTCGTCTGAAGCTTCACGCTGGCCAGCTTGAACAGCTCATGCCAGACATTGCTAGTGAAGATTGGTCCCGATCGCTGACGATGGACTCGGGGAAGCCATGTAGTGAGACGATGTCGTGGAAGAAGGCCCGTGCAACGGATGAGGCCGTGTACAGGTGACCGAGCGGGATGAAGTGCGCATACTTCAAAAATCGATCAACCATGGTGAGGATGACGTTCTTGCCATGTACCTTGGGTAGTGCCTCTACGAAATCCATGGAGATGTCCGCCCAGATGCATGACGGCATCGGCAGAGGTTGGAGTAGGCCAGCGGGGTGCAGCGCCTCGATCTTGTTGCGTTGGCATGTTGCGCAGGCACGGACGTAGTCATGGACGTGCCGGCAATCCTGGTCGATGTGAAAGACAGCGAGGAGTCGTTGCAGCGTCTTCTGCATGCCCTCGTGGCCTGCAGTGTGAGCCAGCTGCAGGACGACCGGTAGCAGGTTCGAGGCCGTCGGGATGAACATGCGCCCAGAGCGGAAAATGAGCCCGTCGCTGACATGCCATGGCGTGCCTCGGCACCCGTTGACGATGTCGTCCCTGAGGGTGGAGAACTCCGGGGATGCCGTGATCTCGTGGTGTATGTCATCGTGGAGCTGGAAGGATGGCGCGGAGAGGGTGCTGAGCATCATGTCGTCGCTGTCACGGCGAGACAGCGCGTCAGCCACTGTGTTGAGGCGGCCAGGCCTGTACTCCACCCTGAAATCAAAGAAAAATAGTTTGCTAATCCACTTGTTCTAGGGGATGGTGGAGAGACGCTGATCCAGCATAAACTTCAGGGCGTAGTGGTCTGTCCTCACGACAAAGGGTCGACCCCAAAGATACGGTCTCCAATGGCGCACCGCTTGAACCTGACCAATGAGCTCCCTTTCATAGGCGGCGACCTTCAGGAGTCGCGGCACGAACTGCCTGCTGAAGAACGCCAGGGGGCCAAAACCCAACCCTGAAGTGTCACAATCCACCAACTCCTTGGAGAAATCTTGTAGATGTAGAACGGGCGCCTCTATCGGTGCCTCCTTGAGGGAGGCAAACATTGTGGTCGCGGCTGCAGACCATTGGAAGCTATCCTTCTTGAGGAGTTGCGTCAGGGGTGCTGCTATGGAGCCATAGTCCTTGATGAATCGTGTGTAGTAGCCCGCGAGGCCGAGAAACCCGTAGAGGCCCCGGGTAGAATGCGGCTGCGGCCAAGACGCAACCGACTCCGCCTTGTCCCTATCCATCACGACGCCAGCTGCCGAGATCATGTGGCCATGATACGCGACTATCTCGGTGGCAAATGAGCACTTGGACTTCTTAACGTGCAGGTTGTGTGCATGCAGGGTCTCTAGAACCATTCGGATGTGTTGTACGTGCTCGGTCCACGACTTGCTATAAATAAGGATGTTGTCGAAGAAGACCAACACGCAGCATCGAAGAAATGGCCGGAGCACCATGTTCATCAGTGGTTGAAATGTAGTCGGCGTGTTGGACAGCCCGAACGGCATCACCAGAAACTCGAAATGGCCATAATGCGTGCGGAACGCCGTCTTGGTTATGTCGTCTGGGTGAACTCGCACCTGGTGGTAGGCGGACTTGAGGTCGAGCTTGGTGAAGAATTTGGCACCGTGCATGTCGGTGTTTTACCGCCACGCCCACCGACGGATACCCCCGAGGTGGTGAGTTTGTAGGTAGGGTGTCGCCGAGATCTGAAACTCAAAGGTGCAAAGGAATGCAAGGTTTAGACAGGTTCGTGCCGCGAGAGCGTAATACCCTACGTCCTTTGTGGTTTGTATTGCCTTTGATGATGATTGTCCCCTAAGGGGTGCCTGTCCGCCCTTATATAGTTCGGGGGACAAGTTTACATGGGAGTCCTAGTCGGGTACAAGGCATGGAGTCCTATCCAAGTACTTCTCGGGTAATCTCCTGCCGTGTCCGACTAGTCTCACTACTGTACGAGTAATCCTACAGCATTATGAGTAGTTACAATAGATGTAGGGTGTGGGCCATGTCCCATCCCGTTTCATAAGAAAAAGTGTGCCATATGTACAATCCCATGTACCCGGGTCTGACAGCTCCTGGATCTGTGTCACCAACGGTTTGGGTGGCTTCAACAGCCACCTAATCGACTCCAGGAAGCCGTAGGCCTCTGCAGCAACTCAACGCAGCAACCCCGACTCCTTCATCGACGATCTCGACGAGTTGCTGCTCCCCGATCTGCCCACGCAGATCGAAATCACGTCCGTTTCCAACGCGACTCCAAGTCATGCTGCACCAGGACTCGGATCGGATTCAAATCGATCTGAGGAAGCATCGCGATCCAAGTCCCTCCCCGACTTGGAGGAGGACATGGATTGCCTCTTCAAGATCCGAGATGAGGGAGCCCCCGCGTGTCAGGGCCCCCCCGTTCTCGACTACGATTCAGATTCAATTAAAGAGTACCCGTCAACTACAACTCCAGACCGAGGAGGACTCGAGGACGGGGGAGCCACCGCTTGTCGGGAGGTCCCAGTTCTCATTATCCACTCACAACCCGATGACTACTCCGAGTCATTCTCGGGTAGTCATCCGGGTTTAACTATAACACCCACGCCGCATGGTTGTTTTCGGTACTGGAAGGGTCTAAGCCCTCTAAGGTACTCGAATCCGCCTCTCATCTTGTGGCACAATCCACCCTCCGGCGAATCGACCCCGGGGAGTCGGAAATTTTTGACTACTCCGCCCAACATCGACACGTTGCCGCGACAACCTCGACTACTCGACTCGCGCTGCAGTCACGACTGCCTTGACAAATCCGCAGCGCCAGGGACAACTTCGACATCCTGTCTCGACTAGAAACTAGTCGGGACCGAGCCACAAACTACTCAGCGACTAGCTCCGCTCGGTCAACAACTAGTCAGAATCACCACCGACTTGTTGGCTCCACCAACAAACCGCTCATGGATCAAGATTGGGTTGAGCCGGTTCAACCTAGGACCCTCTCCGCATTGGAAGAGGATTTTGATCATCCCCCACCACTCGGAGAAGGAGAAGCCACTGCTTGTCAGGGGGCTATGG
The DNA here is from genome assembly GCA_032594955.1 of Panicum miliaceum. Lineage (NCBI taxonomy): Eukaryota > Viridiplantae > Streptophyta > Magnoliopsida > Poales > Poaceae > Panicum > Panicum miliaceum. The sequence goes on from CM064072.1 coordinate 7,263,359, forward strand.
CCTCTGACAACCACTCGGATCCATCTACTCATGTGACCCAGAGTCTGGTAAGGGGATCAGATTGGTTGGGCAGGTTTGGGCAGCGGAAGGGCAAGAAACCCTCCAGGTCCCTCAAATCAAGTCCACCACGATTCACTGCCACACCCGCGGAACTCCCCTTTCAAGAGGGCAGACCCCTCCCCCCATCTAACGACGAAGACCAGGGCCAAGTGGTGCGGCGTGCCAAATGCTTCAACTGAGAAGTACTCATGATTCATGCCGACGAAGACTGTGAAGGCCTAGAACGGGTTCAGCTAGACGACTACAACGACTACCTCCCCGATCCACTCGATGACGACGTGGACGAAACAATGGATATGGAATCCTCACCCAACATCAAGGTGGACAACGCAGATAAGTTCAAGAAGGAACGCCGCAGGGAAGCCATAACCTCCATGACTTCTCCACGGGTGACCTTCGAGCCATCATCAACACTGGCCGGGACGCCCGCAACATCATCATTGCCAGGCAGCAGGAGCGCGAAGAAGTGGAAGCCTACAGCACCACCCGCAACCAACACCCTCTCGAATACTTGGGGACTACTCAGAAGCGCAAGCCAGAAGCCGTGGAACAATCCACCCACACGAAAAGGACTCCTAGTTCAAAGAAATGACTCGAGGAAGTCCTCCACGGGCAATGCCTGTACCACCCGAAGAGCAAGCATTCTACTTTTGAATGTCAAGCCCTTCGGAGGGCCCTTGGAGCTTCGTCAAGTCCACGACGAAAGGCGACGGGATTACCCGACTAATGATTTACTCATAAATTAATTACCCGTCTCAAGGAGGTTTTCTGAGGGTCTTTTTGGTGTTTTGTTTGTTTAAACCATTGTGTTGACGCCAGATTTTGACACGTCTTGAATCGGCGTCAAGAGAAGAAGATTGGCCGATGCGGCAGATCTGAGAGCTACAGTAAGGAATCGGCCGATCGAGGTAACAGTCGAAAATCGGCCGATTGATGGCGCAGCCTATGCCAACAAGATAGGATTATTCCAGAAGATCCTGGTCAAAAGATGGTCAACAAGGCATGCTAAGTCGGTCGGGAAGCAATTGAAGAGGTCCTGATTGGATTAGGAAACGGCGGCGGAAGATTCTGCGGGAGTCTGTTTCCTTTTTAAAAGTTATTATAGATATAGTAGTTTTCCTGCTTTTTAGATAAGGTTGTAACAAGTCGTAATCGACCAGGAGTCCTAGTTTCAGGGTATAAATAGGAGTCGCTAGGGCTTTGCGAATAAAAATCAATCAAATCAATCAACAAAACACTTCTACTTTTTACCAGTACTTTACTTTTCAAGTCGGCGACTTCGCCAATATTTTCTTCTTCCACGAGTTCGTACGGATTGGCAGGGCTGCATCAACCTGATCTCCGGCCAATTGGTAGGTTCCGCTTATCGAGTAATATCCGAGCTTTAACTACGGGCGCATCGCTGTGGTTTCGTTTGGATTTATTCACAAGTTATCGATATTTACTAGAATTGCAAGTTTTACCTGTTATTCTAGTATTATCACCAGTTATCCAGCTTGAGATCAGAGTAATCGGCTTTGTCATTGTTCTCCTTCGATTCATCGCCATACAGCCGATTAGATCTGTTTCAAGTGTTGCTTCTGTAGTAATTGTTTAGATCGCTCTAGCAGTCTTCTTTACAATTACTATACGATCATCGGCTGACCCATAGCCGATCATCTCTACAGCAGATCGGCCGATTTGCCGCCGACGCGCTCCCCAGGACAGATCGGAAATCCAGCCGATCGACGCGCCTGGAATTTAATACTCTATTTCCTTGTCAATCAACAGGTCAGATTGACTGGCACGCGCGCGAACCGCACCAGGGCGATAACCCGAACAGGAGCTAAGCAGATTCTCCCGGGTCGTGTGTCCGACGCTGAAGACCCATCGGCCGATTCCTACCCGGCCGATTTTAGCGCCAACACATTGTTTTGGGACCCTATCTCGAAACAAGAGGTTTCGTACACCCAAAAGCACCCATTTTTACCACTTAGTCAGGGTCGCTATTTATTCTCATCTACTCGGTTTAATCACGACTCCCTTGCTAAACTCAGGGAACCCTGTCACAGCCAAACCATGCAACTGCCAAGAGTAGTTGCCTCGTTTGGCAATGACTAGTGGAACCCGTCAATTAATCAAATACAACAACTACGTGATTATCTATCAAACACTTCCATTAACGTACAAATTACTAGTTCCCGACTAGTCTGCTGTGTTACTGAAGGGGCCTTGCTCCCAAAACTTCCAGTAACACTCCGTCTACTAGTTTCCGACTAGTATTACGCGTACTTTACAGAAGGGGCCTCGCTCCCGCACAACTTTGCTGACGTTTTCTACGGAATTAAATTTTTTCCCGACTAGAAGCAGCATGAAGCAATTGTACTACCCGCATGGAAATCAACCGTGCAATCAACGACTCGATCGACGACGCGGAACCCCTCGAACCGAATCCCCCTTGATCGGAGGTCCTCTACCACAAGTCGGAGAAGGATTTGGATTGTCTACGACAAGTCGAAGGAGCATTTGGATGGTCTACGACAAGTCGGAGGAGAATTTGAATCGCCTACTTCAAGATGGAAAAGGATTTGGATCGTCTACAATAAGTTGAAGGAGCATTTGGATGGTCTACGGCAAGTCGGAGGAGAATTTGGATCGCCTACTACAAGTCGGAGGAGGATTTGGACCGTCTACTTCAAGTCGGAGAATGACCAGCCAGCATCTATCAAGTGGTTCCCATCCCCGCCGACTACTCTAACTTCATCAACAACGCCATACCTTTACCAAATGGCCATCACGGCCTGATGGTGCCTCAATCTTGGTAGGGCGGGCCAGGGCATCGGAAGGGCATAAGTTCTCCAAGCTACCTGGCTCAGCCCACCCCTTTTTGCGCTTCCATCTTGGTAGGGCGGGCCTGGACATAGGAAGGGCACGAGTCCTCCAAGCTACCCGGCTCAGCCCACCTTTCCTCGCCTACAACTTGGTTAGGCGAGCCTGGGCATAGGAACGGCACGATTCCTCCAAGCTGGCCTGGCTCAGCCCACCTTTCTTTGCTTACAACTTGATTGGGCGGGTCTGGGTATCGATAGGGCACGAGTCCTCCAAGCTAGCCGGCTCAGCCCACCTTTCTTTGCTTCCAACTTGGTTGGGCGAGCCTGGGCATAGGAAGGGCACGAGTCCTCTAAGGTACCCGGTTCAGCCCACCATTTTGCGCTACTATCTTGGAAGGGTAGGCCAGGGTATCGGAAGGGCATAGAGCCCTCCAAGCTACCCGGCTTAGCTTACCTCTTTGCGCCACCAACCCCGACAACTTGTCGGGCCTAGCACCACTCCATGCAGGCACGACCCTCGACTCCCCGATGACTACTTCGCCATTTTCGGGTAGCCTTTTGGATTTAACCATTACATCAAGGCCGCAAGGACGTTTCGTGTACTGGAAGCGCTTTGAGCCCTCCGAACTACTCGATTATGAGTCCCGCCTTGTGGCCTTCACGCAGGAGCTACCCTTCCAGGAGGGGAGACCCCTCTCCCCCATCGCGAAAGAAGGCGAGAGTAGCGCAGAGCTACTCGACTACAGCCTGAGGGCTAACCACTCGCCAGATCGACAAGTCTGCATGGCGTCCCTTCGCAACGCGGAAGAAGACGAGCTGGGCACCCAGTACGACAATGAACAACTCACGGACATCTCAGCCGAAGAGCCCACAATAGACGCTCCTAAAGATGAAGACGAGGAGCACCAGAGGATCCGACGGGCAAAGAATGCCAAACGCGCTCAACGTAGGCGCAACGCGCAGAACCGCGCCCGTGGACCAAGGGATCTCACCAACGCCTTCGCATCAGTCGCGGATCACGAGTACCGTACTCTGATTGGCGCGTTTGCAGAGGCAGCACTCTTAGCCCAACAACTCCCATCTAACCCCTAGATCCAAAGGTTGCAGTACTTGACCCAGCGCGCGCTCGTGCAACTCGATGGGCAACATCCAGTGTCATCCACTCGGAATCAGCTCTCGAGGTCTGAGCAACATGGGGATACCGCACTGGTCAGTCGCACTCCCGGAGGAGGCCAAGGGAGTCCGAGGAATGACAACCGCCAGCGCAATGAGGGCCACCCGTCCGTGCATGGCAACAATGAACAAGAAGTACAACAACCCCCTCGCAACTAGCGTGGGGCAAGGTACCGCGGTCAAGATCCAGTCGCAGCCAACCTCCAGGACGCACCCACGATCGACCTCAGGCAGAAGATCAATGAAGGCCGTGACGCACGGCTTTTCATTGACGCGAGGAGGAAGGACCGTACCGGCAGGCAGTACTACGACGACGACAGCGACCGCTTCCCCGCCTTCACCATGACCATTACCGAAAAGTCCTACACCAAGGGCTTTAAGCGAGTCGGAATCCCCAAATATGATGGTAAGCAGGACCCACGCTAGTGGCTTCGTTGCTACTCCATCGCCATTGAAGTTTCAGGGGGATCCAACTCTACAAAAGCTCTCTACTTCCCGGTGGCTCTGGAACCTGCAGCCCTCACGTGGCTTGAAAGCGTCAAACCAAACTCCATCAACTCGTGGGAGGACCTCAAGCGAGCCTTCATCGACAACTTCTAGGGATCCATGATCAAGGTAGGCACTCGCCACGACTTGTCCCAGGTGAAGCAGGAGATGAACGAGACCCTGAGGTCTTGCCCACAGCGTTTCTTCGAGATACACGCTACCATCGCCAACATCACGCATGAGGATGTCATCCGTTGTTTCCAAAATGGCCTCTTCTCGAAGAGCAGGTACCACGACTTCGGGCGCAACCGCCCGACTACTGCCGTGGAGCTGCGGGACATGATGGCATGGTGGGCTGACCAGGAGGACGAGGAGAATGACCATTTCCCCAGACGCAACCACCAGAAGCAAGGCGCTGGCAACGGCCACTTCGACAAAAGCCAGCGAAACCACTTGGGGAATACCCGAAAGCGCAAGCCAGACAATGAAGTCGCGGCTATCAAGCGCAACTCGCGCGGCGAGAAGTCGGGGAACAACCACTCGGACTACGAGCAAGTCTTGCATAAACAATGCCCGATACAGTCGAAGTCGCGGCACACACTCTTCGAGTGCGTCACCATCCGAAATCACTCAACGCTCCACCCCTCCCCCAAGCAGGAAAGCGAAAGGACAAGGAGGATGACGACGAAGGTGGTGACAAGTCAAGGGCTCAAGATTTCCAGGATCCAAAGAACGTTGTCAACATTCTCTTCGGTGGAGACGGTGGATTCCCCACCAAGCGCGCGCAGAAGCTAACTCTACACGAAATACTCTCTATGGAATCGGACACGACAAGGCCTTTGAGATACAGCGAGATCCCGATATCCTTCTCTAGAGAGGATCAATGGACCAGCTTCTCCGAGCCGGGAAATTCCCGATTGTCTTAGACCCTGTCGTGGTGGGCTCACAGCTCACCCGAGTACTCATTGACGGCGGAAGTGGCCTTAAACTGCTCTTCGCGAGTACTCTCAAGAAGATGGGACTGGACATCTCCAAGATGCTCACTCCTAGCAAAGCTCCAGTCTACGGCATCGTCTTGGGTAACGCGGCCACACCACTCAGATCAGTGGTCCTACCAGTCACCTTTCGGACAAAAGACAACTACCACACCGAGTACATCAAGTTCGAGGTTGCGGATTTTGACTCGTCGTACCATGCCATTCTTGGCAGACCGGCACTTGCCAAATTCAAGGCCGAGCCCCACTATGTCTACCTGTTTCTCAAGATGCCAGGCAAGACAGGCGTGCTCACACTCCATGGCGACCTGAAGAAGTCATACGACTGCGACCAGGAGGCGATCGAGTACGCCACGACTTCACGCGTGCCAGAGTCGTCTACAGAAGTACTCGCGGCCGCGCTGGAGCTCACCAACACAGATATGGAGATCTCCAACCAGTGGCCAAGCCAGTCGAGGGTTAGACCTAACCCCAGCAACGTCGACATCAAGACCATCTAGCTGCAAGAAGGCGACCCGTCCAAGACCGCTCTGATCGGGGGTGGCTTAGGCGACAAATAGGAAAGCGCTCTCATCAACTTCCTTAGGTCTAACCGGGACATATTCGCGTGGAAACTAGCGGATATGCTGTAACAACCCTGATAAATTACCTTTCTAAATCAATGTCATTAGCCTAACCCTATGCTTAACCAACTAATAAAAGGGTGAAAAGAATTAGAACAAGTTAAGTTGAAATTCAAATTGAATTTGGGCACATTTGAATACCTTTGAATTTTTAAATTAACTTTCAAACCATAAGCCAAATGAGATGTTGCCTGAAACCAAACTTGTAGAACTTTTTATTCTGAACAACTTTCATGTTCAAAAGTTTTTGAAATTCAAATTAGAAAGAGGAGAAAACATCCTGTTTGCACCCTGCCCCTGGAACTTTTCAAATTCTCGCAAAAAGGTCCTTCGCTCTATCTCTCTCTCCCCTCCCCGCCCGACAGCACGGCCAGGTGGCCGGCGATGCCTGACCGGCGCGAGCCGCCAGGCCAGTGGCCGCCGTGCCTCGCCCCCAAGCACGGCTTTGCCGCCCCCCCCCCCCCCCCCCCCGCGCTGCGCTGCCCAGTCCACGCCCGCGCGTGCGCCACGCCGTGCCGTGCCCCTGCTCGCCGCCCGCCGCGCCCAACCGCCGCGTCGCGCCGTGCCGTCCCGACCCCCGCGCCCCGCCCGTCGCTGCGCCTGCCTCCCGCCTGAGCCGCTGCTGCAGCTGTTCCCCAATCCGCACGCCGCGCTATCTCCTCGCTCCCAAGCAAAATCCCCGGCCGCCAGTCGCTCACCGTGGCCAGTGGCATGCCATTGCCGTGTCTCCACCCCGCGCGTCGCCCAGGCAACCCCACCCCCTCCTGCCCCTATAAAAGCCGCACCCAGGCCGCCCGCGCGAGCCACCAGCAGCCAGAGCACCTCGCCGCCGCCATCGCCGCCGCCGAGCTCCGCCCGCTCGTGGACAACCCTCCACAGCCGCCCCCTGCCCAAATTGAAGTGCCAGCCACCACTACATCATCCCACCGAAGCTCGCCGACCCGCCCAAGACCGCCGGAGCGCCGCCGCCCGCGCTGTCACCGCCGCCGCCGCCCCTGCTCACCGCGGACAGCTCGACTCCGACCTCCTCCGCCCAAGCCAAGCACCCGAGCAGCTTCCCCCCGCGCCACTTAAGCTTCCCGTGCGGACCAGGCCACCCCAAGCCCGCCGGAGCACCGCCGTCGACGCGTGCTGCCGCCACCGCCGCCCCTGCTCCAACGCCGGCGAGCTATTCCCGGCCGTCCCCCACCCGAACAAGACCCCCACGAGGTAGCCCTCGCACCCCTGATCCTTCCCCGACCCTCACCCCTCGCCGCCGGCGAGCCCCTCGCCGGAATTTTGGCCGGCCACCGTACCCGAGCCGCCCGAGGACCCAACTGCAAGAATTGAAATCTTTAGAAGGGTCTGCACGTAAGATTCAAGGACCCAGTTGTAAAAGAAAGTTTCAAATCTAGATTCAAATTCAGTGAACTTGTAAAATACGTGTAAAATCGTAGAAAATTAAGAAAAATGCAAACTAAACTGTTGTGGAATCCTTAGAAGAAACTCTACAACTTTTGTTACAAAAAGTTTCTCAGATTCTCAACATATTTTGCTCTACATTAAATGGAAGCTTTAATGGACTTCTTTTGTACCCACTGTTGTAGATCAATACTGACCCTAAATTTTGGGCAGTGAGTTAGTTGCTTGATGCTTAGGACTTTGTAAAAAGATCAGGCCAAATTCCATCTCTAACTACACTGTTTATTAAACTTAGTTTCATACCATAAGTGGCTAAATATTTTTTATCCCTGCAGTTAGGTTATGAATCACCTAATGAAACTTTTTCTATACTGGTGTAATGGTACCTAGATGCCAAAGAAAAATTGGGAGACTTTTTATCTCACAGGAATCTATTTATTTGATTTATGTGCTAATAACATACATTAAATCAAGAAAATAGTATCTTAGCTTGGAAAATTCTCATATTTTTACCAAGAGATACTCAGTGGTAGAGGTTGCTGTGTAAAACGTTTCGTGGACAAAAACCCTATGTAGGCTCCTGTAAAAATAAATCCTTGAATAACCTTGGAGTGTAATGTCATATTTACTATGCTCTGAAAACTGCATAATAAATCCTACAAAAATTACAGTAGCTCTTGCATGCTTAAATAAAAGCCCTGTAAAAATCTTAGACTCAGTTCTCGCACCAATTGTTCTGTAAGCACCCATGTATTATAATTTTTCATAATTAATCTGCTGCATGAAATTGGCCAGTAAGCATATGTTTCCCTGATGTGCCTAGATCCAAGATTTCATGACCAGTTACTACTCGCTGTAGAAGTTACACTTAAATCTTGTTTCCATGCGGAACACGAGTTCCCATGAACACCCACCCCACCTTGCTTAACGAAGTTACTCATTGTACTATTCTACTCTATTAACAATTGCCCACGAATGATAAAGTAACTCACTTCACAACAAACTCGTGTTTTACAAACTGCAACTTTATCGTGAAGGAAATCATGTCATTTACTATCACACTACTTAAACTTGTGCATTCATGTAGAAACGACTACTCTCGCCGACGGGACTTACGAGCTGGTGCCCGAGTCCGAGAGTGAGCAGCGAGAAGCCCAAGCAAATTTAACTGAAGCAGTTGAAGACCCGGGTCAATGTTCAGACGATCCCCGGACTAACTTTGCACAAGAAGGCAAGCCCCGGAGCATAACCCATTTCCTTTCCTAAATTATGCAACTCGCTACTCTTTTGCTTGTGCATTAAGTTTATAGGAGTTGAATGAAAACTTAGTTGCATGATGTTAGGAACCCATGCTTGAAAACTAGACGTAAGGTTCGATAGAATGCTGTGCTAATAGGACTCCGGTAAAAGCCGAGTGATTTCCTGTCACTCGCGAGAAAATAGGAGTTGAATGTTTACTACACGCTGCAATCATAAGGACAACGGACGGGCTATGGTACGAGGTTTACGATTGAGGCCCGTCTGTTTAGTGAAAAATTTGCTAAGGCCGCAGTGTGTGGTAGTGATGGTTAAGTCTTTGAACGTACTAAACACATGCCGAGAATATGGTAATCGGTAAGCTTAAGTACCTGATTGGCCCGGCAAGGGGACGGGATCCTACCCTTTGAACTTTGGTCCCATGTGCATATGGCGAGTGCAGAGAGTGGTCACGACCCGGCGCCGAACCGTGGCGTGGGGCTCTTGTACTCTCGGAGGGTAGCCCCGATCCACGACCCGGAAAGAAAGGGGAAAAGTTGCACGTGTGACTCTGGGAGTAACAACATGACATGTGTTTAGGTTTCCCTTGCAAGGTTAAGAAATTCGATTCGAATCGTCCGTTTCTCACGGCTATTGAGACTGCTTAACCCCCTTTACCCACAGAGTAAGAAGAGGAACCGTGATGATGAACAATCTTGTTGGATGAAATTTAATGCTTCACATGAATGATATTGGATAGCTGCTTATCTAGAATGGTTAATGGAACTAGAATCTTGAGCTAAAAGTTGAAAGTAAGGACCCACTTATAGATGCTTTTTCGGCAAAACAAACCCCTGAGCCAAAAAGCCTTGCATGTCTAGAGTCGGTGGAGTAGTTTCCACTACACGGGTAAGTCTTGCTGAGTATTAGTATACTCAGCCTTGCTTGTGGCTCATTTTCAGGAGAGACCTTCGAAGATTTGATTGCTAGCTTGACGTGGCCCTGCACTCTTCCCCCTGGTTGGTCGGTGGAATGGGATACGGCCCCGTCCAATGGAGATAATGCCGAGTGATGTCTCGTACGGGCTTCACCGAGACATCCTGTATCGTCGAGTAGCTTTCGTTGTTTTATTTTCCGCTGCAACTTAAACTCTGAAGAACTTATTAGTTATGATCACTGAAGTACTTGGTTTCTAAACTCAAACTTGGTCTGTATTATTCACTTATGAAAATTTTGTAACATTTGCTGGAATGTGGTATTCTTTGGGCTCATCGTCGCATGAGCATTTGTATGTATGGCATTCGATCCGCTTCACCGTGGTTGTATCGGGAGGTTACCCGACAGACCAATGGATTACTCCGTTTGAAGTGTAAGGTTAACCGAGGTTGCCCTAATGGTGATGGTTAATACACTTGAGCCGGATTAATTCAGGTGGTTCTGCCACATATGCCTGGGGTGCCCAAGGAGTTGATTGAGCATTGCCTAAAAGTCGACCCTAAAGCCACCCCGAAGAAGCAACGACTATGACGATTCGCCCCCAACAAGAGGGAGGCCATCAAGAAGGAGTTAGCAAAACTACTCGCGGCTGGTTTTATTAAAAAAGTATACCACCCCGAGTGGTTAGCCAACCCTGTACTTGTATTGAAAAAGAATAATAATGAATGGAGGATGTGTGTGGATTATACTGATCTCAATAAACACTGCCCGAAGGACCCCTTCGCGCTCCCACGCATCGACCAAGTCATTGATTCCACGGCTGGTTGCGTCCTACTCTCCTTCCTCGGCTGCTAATCAGGCTATCATCACGTAGCTCTCAAGGAGGAAGACCAGATCAAAACAATGTTCATCACCCCCTTTGGAGCATATGCTTATACTACAATATCTTTCGGGTTGAAGAACGCAGGAGCCACTTATCAATGGGCCATCCAACTGTGCCTTGCGGACTAACTACACTGCAATGTTGAAGCTTACATGGATGATGTGGTCATCAAGACCAGATCCCATGACGAGTTCATCTCCGATCTCAAAGAGACCTTCAACAGCTTGCGACGGTTTCGATGGAAGCTCAACCTGACAAAGTGCGTCTTTGGCGTGCCTCAAGGCAAACTACTCGGGTTCATCGTTAGTCACCGTGGGATCGAAGCAAATCCAGAGAAGATCAATGCCATCACAGCCATGGATGCCCCAAAGACGATCAAGGACGTCCAGAAGCTCACTGGCTGCATGGCAGCTTTGAATCGATTCATCTTCCGACTTGGAGAACGGTGTGTCGGTGTTTTACAGTCAAGCCCACCGAGGGATACCCGCGAGGTGGTAAGTTGTAGGTAGGGTGTCATCGAGATCAGGAACTCAAGGTGCAAGGAACACAAAGTCTAGACAGGTTCGAGCCGCCGAGAGCATAATACCCTACGTCCTGTGTGGTTTGTATTGCCTTAGAAGTTATGGGATTGTTGGTTATTCTTTGGAGGGGTCCCTGTCTGCCCTTATATAGTCTGGAGGGATAGGATTACATGGAAGTCCTAGTCGTGATGGCCTAAGGAGTCCTACCCGAGTACGGCTCGGGTAGTTTCCTTACGTCCGACTAGTCCTAGTGCTACACGACTACTTACAATGGTATGGCCCATGTGCCATCCCATACTACATGTATATGTACGCCAAGTGAGCAGTTCTGTTGCCTTAGGTCTGACAAGCCCCCGAGCTCTTCGCAGCCGAGTACTGTAGGCTTCCGAGTACTTCTGGAAGGTGTTTTTAGGTCCCTGCCGAGTCCCCTAGAGAAGGTGCCTTCCGAGTACTTCCTTGGCTGCATCGAGGCTGTGAGGTGCTCAAGCCCCGAGTAGTCTTCAAGTCTTCTTTTATATGGGGTGCGATGAACTCGCACACCATATGGAGTGGCCCCCGAGCCTTAGGTTGAATCGAAGAATCAGGCTGAGGGTCAAATTAATCTAGAATCTTTGGTCTGTATCTTCCAAGAATTTTTGAAAAATAAGCCATCGATGACACGTACCCCGCAGCCCCCGAGCCTTTAATCCAAATTCCCTAGTTTTGGAGAAAAGGATCTAAAGAATCGTGGCATGGAATGTAGGTTTTTGAATTCAATTGTGCAAAATTTTAGGGTTAAATTGCACTGGAAGTGGAAAAGTCCGAACTCTCGGGAGCCTATCCCAGAGAAAACGGCTAGTCTCCCTTATCCGTTGTACAGAACCCGTAAAATCCTTTTAATCGAATCGTTATAAATAACTCTTCGGCTTCCAAAGAAAAATGGGGAATTGCTGCTTATAAATAACCCTACGGTACACTTTAGGGTTTTCACCCTACTCTGTTCTCATTGCGGTAAAAACAGATCTACTTTAGCCAAGAACCCTAGCCGCCGCCGCCCTAAATCCGAGCACTTCTCCACCTCAATCCAAGCCTAGAATAGCTCGAATCCTCGTTTCCCGGGTTCACCCACGCCTGTGTGAGTTCTCCGTGGCATGCGCACGAAGATCCCGGTGACATTTCGACCCATGGAGCCAATAAAGCAAGCCACCTTTCGCGGGAAGAAACGGGTAGCCAATGGAGAAGGTGGATCATCGCCGCTGTCGGCGAAGGTCGCCAGGACGACGGTCGAGGGGTCATCGTGGAGGGCCTCCACGATCAAGGAGAGGGATCTTCTCCGGCTTGTAGCCGAGCGAGTCTTGCAAGAGGAGGGCATCGTCCAGTGGCGGGTCGCCGGCACCGATTCATTGCCTTGGGAGAACACGGGTGAGACCATAATGTTCGCCCCTTTTGCCGATCGCGGCCTTGCCCTTCCGTCTTCCGATTTCTTCTGCGGTTTGCTTGGATTTTACAGAATCAAGCATTACCATCTTCCCCCCAACTCGATTCTGCACATTTCTATTTTTGTGCATCTTTGCGAGGCATTCCTAGGAATTCGCCCGCATTTTTATCTTTTCCGTCAACTCTTCCGCCTCAAGCCCCAGCCAGATGAGGACAACCCCGCACTAGTCGGGGGAGCCGGGCTCCAGCTGCGTGATAAGGCGCTGTACCTCGAGTTCTCAACCCCGAGTAGCCTGTCCGGGTGGCACGCTCAGTGGTTCTACATCGGGAACCACAAGCCTAGCCTCCCCGGACGGGATAATGCCCCACCGCAGCGCCAGGAGTGTTGGCTGCAGAAGCCAACGGAGGAGGAATCCCGCAACATCCCCGAGTTGATGAAGCAGATCCAGCACCTCAAGGATCAGGGCATCACTGGAGAGTCTGTGGCATACTCGTTCATCGAGCATCGCATCCAGCCTCTCCAGCAGCACGTCCACCTTTGTTTTGAGTACGAGGGTACTCAGGACCCATCATGGATGGTGCTGGATGTGCCTTCCACCGAGGAGGTCATGCGCTGGGTCACCCGTCTGTTCACGGGGGTGACCTTGGAGCCGTAGGTGCCGAGGCTCTTCGGAGCAGATTACTCGCCAAACCCGGTAAGCACTAACCCAAGTACCTTTGCTGTTTTCTTGAGCTGAGTAGTCGTTTGCTGACTTGTTTTTGTCTGTAGGGTGACTTGGAGCGGTTCAGGTTGACCCGCTTGAACCCGTCTTCGAGGAGCCGGCCCAAGACACACCCGCCGCAGGAGACGCGAGTGACATTGCTGCGAGGCCACCGCGCACGCAGCGGGTAGCAACTCGCAAGCGGAGTGTTGCTACAGCAGCAGCAACACCAAGCAGTCGCAAAGCAATGTAAGTAGCCTTCTATTTTGACTTGTTTGATTTCGCCTTTTTTCCGTGAGTTCTTGGCTGATTTGTCCCTTTAGTGACACTGAGGAGAAACCCGAGCTCCCGAGGCAAGGGGTAGTTGATTTGGCCGGGGAGAGGAGTCCGATGTCGGGGCAGACATCGCCCGCGACTGGTCCACGACTCTCAACCTGGACGGGTAACAAGACCGCGCCACGAGGGCTGGTCGTGCCCATGGCACTCCCCCTCAGGAAGCCGCCAAGGTTAGCAACCAGGATGTTCTTCTTTTTTCTTGGTAATTTGGTGTTAGTGTTGAGTACTAACAAATCTTTGCAGGAAGTCAGAGACCCCTGCCACGGCTTCCTCTAGTACAATCCAGGCAGGCACGAGCGCGAGCTCGCAGCCGAAGGAGCCTATCGCCGTGAGCACCGCCGAGTCGTCCGTCGATAAGGACGTGCCGGCGAGTACTGGAGGAAGAGATCTTGAGCCCCCGACAGATGCGGGGGCGCAACCGAAAAAGGAAGCCCCCGGGAATATTCCCGGGGCGAATACTGAAGATAGTGCTCAAGTTAGCAAGCAGGCGATCACGAGTACTCCAGGCCAGCACGAGGTCCTGGAGGGTTCCCGAGCTCAGCGTCAAGAGGAGGTTGCAGAAGACTCCCGAGTACCTGAGCGACAGGAGGAGGAAATCTCGCTGTCTCATGATGAGATCCTGGAGGACCCCCTTGTGAAGCCGGAGACCGTGACGCTCATGATGGAGCTTGGACACCGCTTTACTGATTACACAAAAGTATGTAGTCGAGTACCTCCTTTGACGTTGTTGTTATAGAAGTGTACTGACTTGTTCCATGCAGGACCTTGTCAAGCATTCGAGGCAGAAATCAATCTTGTTGTCCAGGATTGGGGACGTGCTTCCGCGTACCCATGAAGCCGAGGACAGCCTGATGGTCGAAAAGGACAAGAACGCCAGGCTCAAGCAAGAGCTGGCTGCCCTAAAGACCACGCACCGGGACGCCATGATTGATCAGCAACGAAAGCACGATCTGGCCCTCCAGAAAGTGAAGGACTTGACCGCCTAGAAGGAGAGTAAGTAACCTTTTCCCCTGACCCGAGTGGTATTATGCCTCTGTCTTTCTTTTGAGGTGTATATATGTATGCTTGTCCTATAGTATGCTCATATTGAAAGTGCACTAACTGAATGGAAGTGTGATATATACGAACTTACAGAAGAAAAGGAGCAGCTGAAGAAGGCCCTGGAAGAGCTTCAACTAATGTACTCAGATCTGGACGAGGAGCACAAGACTATGACTCGCCAGCTGAAGGATGCTAACAAGCAACTCGCAGCGGACCTGACGAGGATCCAGTCCATGGCTCGGGACAAACAACGCCATGAGAAAGAGATGGAAGAACTCACAACGGCTGCTTATCAGCTGTGTGAGGTTGTCGACCCGACACCAAGTGGTCGGTCGTTGGTACAACGCCTTGTGGATGCTCCAGTAAGGATCGCAGGCTATGCATCGGGCACCGCCAAGCTGGTCTTAACCCACACTTTAGCTGTGGTGAAGTCATACTACCCGAGTATGGACATCAGTCCTTTCGCTGAGGGCGTCTCCAGGGAGTGTACCGAGGAGCGATTCAACGAGTACCGGGCTGAGGTGCAAGATGTTGCCCATCAGATAGTTGATGTCCTCCTGCTATTTTGAGCTTTGTAATGAACTGTGTATGTTTTGCTGAAAACAACAGTTTGCTCATGTAATATATTTATGTTTGTTTGATTGTTTGTTTGCTACACTCGAATTATGAAGTGGCGTGTATGAAACGTAATCATTAAGCAACTTAGTACGTTAATGCTAGTGTATAGTTACCCTGAAGGCATCGCTTCAGCTGGTGAACTATGTACTAGACTTATACTTTTATACAGAGTTGAGTTCATAGAACCTCTGTGTGTAGGTGTGATGACCCCTTCGACTTTACCTTAAGAGACCAAGCCCCTTAGCTTGAATAAGCCGTAGAGGAAGGTGGTCAGAAATAAGTCCCATAACTCGTTTGAACGGGTTAGTCTGAGAGGCAGGTAATAGACTGTAATTGTTATGGAAAGTACTCGTGGCACTAGCCCCCTAGTATTCCAAGGATTAGTCAATAGTAGCATATTGAGATAACTCGTGGCGACAGCCCCCGAGTGTACTCAATGTTGCTTAAAAGAATAAAAATGCAGTAGTCATTTGGGGAACCGAAATAACCATGAATTTGTATACTAAGTTGCTCTGCAGCTGATGGGGTTTGCATAAATTTCTTAAGCATAAAAACGGCGTAGGTGCTCGATGTTCCAAGAATTTGGAACCTCCACGCCGTCAGGGTATTGTAGTCGATACGACCCTGGGCTGGTTACCTTCGTGACGATGAGGGGTCCTTCCCATCTAGAGTTGAGATTGTGAAGCCCAGTCTCATCTTGGATGCGGCGTAAGACTAGGTCCCCAACGCTGAAGGATCTTTCTTGGATGTTGCAGTCATGATACCATCGAACGCCTTGTAGATATCTTGCGGATTGAAGCAAAGCATTGCATCTGACCTCTTCAGCGCAGTCGAGTTCCAAGTGCCTTGCCTCATCAGCTTCGCCTTCCTCGTACATCTCTAACTTGGGAGAATTCCACATAATATCTGCTATTAGAATAGCTTCTGACCCATAGACGAGAAAGAAAGGTGATTGTCCTGTGGTTTTACTTAGTTGAGTACGAAGCCCCCAGACAACTGTGGGTAATTCGTCAATCCACTTGCCTCCCTTTTTGCTCTTCTCATCGTAGAGTCTTTTCTTGAGCCCGTCGAGGATAATGCCGTTGGCGCGCTCCACCTGGCCATTGGCCCTCGGGTGAGCCACCGAGACATACTTGACCTCGATGCCGCTTCGTTTGCACAACTCCCAGAACTTGTGTGATGTAAAGTTGGATCCCAGGTCGGTGATGATCGTATGAGGGAAACCAAAATGGTGGAGTATGTCACAGATGAAGGTGACAACTCTATCGGCCGTCAAGGTTGTTATGGGCTTATAGTCGATCCACTTGGTGAACTTGTCGATGGCCACCAATACATGGGTAAAGCTTCCTCGTGCCGTTGTCAATGGACCAATAATGTTGAGGCCCCAACATCCAAACGGCCATGATGGTGGAATGGCGATCAGCTTGTGAGCAGGGACATGAGCTTGTTTACCGAAGAATTAGCAGTTGGTGCATCGGCGAACGAGATTTTCGGCATCTGCCAAAGCCGTAGGCCAATAGAACCAAAACCTGAAGGCCTTCCCAACTAGAATTCGGGAAGCCGCATGATTGCCGCACGCGCCCTCATGGATTTCCGTGCCACTAACAAAGTTGTGAGTGGATTCTGAGTCGAGCAGCGCCGTGAACTCTCGGGCGCCCACGGTAACACGCACCTACATGGTATCTTCAGTTCGGATCCCTGTGATGGCATTCAGGGAGATCAGTGGTTGCTCCTCCTCGGGTGACGCCTTGGAATCATCCCCCATGTTCGGTTCATCCTCGTCAAAGTCGGTCATCACTAGGTAGAATAGGCGCTGGCACTTGTGATTGTGCACGTACTGCTCATCGCAGTTGTAGCAGAGTCCCTGTCGACGTCGTTCAGCCATCTCCGCTGGGGAGAGACGGCGAAACGGCCGGGGCGGTGCAGGCAGGGGCGTCGTGGCCGTCAGGGCCAGTGCCGCGGCTGGTGCGGCGGGAGGCACGGTGTTCTGCTAGGGCTGTGCCGGAGGCGCGGTAGTCGGGCGGTGCCGGAAGTAGCTATGGCCGCGGCGCGATGCTCATATGCGCGCGCCAATGCCATGGCGCGCTGGAGATCCTGAGGCTCATGCAGTTCGACGTCAATGCGGATGGTGTCGGGGAGGCCACCTGTGAATAGCTGAACCTGCTGCGCCGGGGACAGGTATCCAGCGTGAGCCATCCTCGCCTGGAATGCTTCCTGGTAATCCTCGACGGAGCCACGGAAAGGGGGACGCGCCAAGTCCGGTTGATGCTGAGTGCCACGAAAAGTGGTCGCACCTTGTCGGTGTTTTACCGCCACACCCACCGAGGGATACCCCCGAGGTAGTGAGTTTGTAGCTAGGGTATCGCCGAGATCAGGAACCCGAAGGTGCAAGGAACATAAAATTTAGATAGGTTCGGGCCGCCGAGAGCGTAATACCCTACGTCCTGTGTGTTGTTTGTATTGCCTTAGGTGTTGACGTTGTGTCTGTTGTATGAGGCACGAGTTGTCCCTCATGCTCCTGTTCGAGGAGGGTCCCTATCCGCCCTTATATAGTCTGGAGGATAGGGTTACATGGAAATCCTAGCCAGATACGAGCTTAGGAGTCCTATCCGAGTACTACTCGGGTAGTTTTCTTCTATTCCGACTAGTTCTACTACTACTCGAGTAGTTATACTACAGTACGAGTAGTTATGACTGGTGTAGGGTGAGGGCCATGTCCCACCCCTTATCCTGTAAGATGTACGCCATGTGCACAGTCCCGTGGGCTTGGGTCTGACAAGCCCCCGAGCTCTTTGTAGTCGAGTACTGCAGTCTTCCGAGTACTTCTGAAGGCGTCTTCAAGTACTCCCGAACTCCATCTTGAAGGTGTCTTCCGAGTACTTTCTTGGCTGCATCGAGGCTGTGAGGTGCTCATGCCCCGAGTAGTTGTCAAGTCTTCTTTTATATGGGGTGCGATTGGACTCACACTCCATATGAAGTAGCCCCCAAGCCTTAGATTGACTCGGAGAATTAGGCTGAGGATCAATTTAATCTTGAGTCTTCTGTCCTTATCTTTCAAAAGATTTGAAAAATAGGTCTGATGATACGTGTCCCTGTAGCCCCCGAGCCTTGGATCCAAATCCCCAAGGTTTGGAATAAAGGATCCAAAGAATCGTGGCATGCAATATATGACGTTAAAGATTTGATAGTTAAGATGGGCAAATTGGTTCAAAAATTTGAAAACCGCTTCTTTCGGAATGAATTCCCTGAAAAAATGGTTAAATAAATAACTTTCAAAAAACACCCTAAATTACCTCTCAAATCATCCCTTGTTCCCTAAGTCAATGACTAGATAAGACCTATAGGTTAAAAATTTAAAAAAACCCCTTATTTTGGAATAGAATCCCTGAAATAATGGTTAAATAATTATCTTCCCGAGATAAATCTTCAAAAGCCTCTTAAATCAGGTTCTTCCACGAATCTTCCGAGTAGTTTTGCAGCGTCTCGCTTCCAAGTGTGAGAGCTTAAACGGTCCGCCAAAAGCACGTTGGGTGCCCTATCGCACCCAGCCCCCGAGCATGGGAGCCAGGCGAGTCGCATGAGATACGCCTAGTGGTCGGTGACACCAGCCCCCGAGCCTAGGCATTGGCCAAGTTGCCGTTGGATCTTGAACTGTCGATGAAGCTGACTAGTCGGAGTCGATTCCGACTAGTTTTGTAGGCGAGACGAGTAGTCAAAGTAGTCGCCAGCGTGTCACCAAGCGAGTCGATTCCATCTAGTTTTGTAGGCGAGACGAGTAGTCGAAGTAGTCGTCAGCGTGTCACCCAGCCTGCCACCGCAGAGGATAGCTTGTGGAATCAGGGAACGCTGATGCCATCTGCCGGATCTCCCTGGTTGGCCGGTGGGATTGGCAGCGGATCGCTCATGGGCGGGATTGGAGACGGCGAGTGCGGAAAGGAAATCTGGGTGATGGGGACCTGCCGGCTGTCCGCTATTTTGTGGACGAAGGTAGATGCAGTAGGCTGCACCGGTGGAAGGCCGCCGTACCCTGCCATGCCGTAGGGCTGGGAGGTGGATGGTGATGACCCGCCCACGGCCGACGACGCACGGCCCTCGATATCGGAGAGGCGGGTGGTGAATTGCCCCATCTGGTGCTGCAGTCCATAGATGGCCGTGGTGAGGCTATCGATGGCTACCACAGGAACTGCCATGGATGGTGGCAGGGTGGCCTCTGGCGCAGAGGTGGAGTTTGGGTGTACGGTGGTGGTAGGGTTGACGGCGGCGGAGCTTGATTCGGTGGTGGTTCCGGACATCGTGCTTGGCAATACTGATACCAGATTGTTGGAACCAGCTGCGTTGCGTAGGAAGTAGTCGTGTGAGGTGGGAGGCCAGGGCTTGATTTCCCGGAGGCGGCGAGGTTGAGACGCCGTGCTGGGCGCCCGACGTCTCAGGCGGGTGCGCGAGTGAGAGAGCGGAAGAGATTAGATCAATCTCCAACTAACCTCCATTTGACTTATTTGTTCAGTACATATAGCTATTGTTCCAAAAAGCCCTAACAACTAACACAACCCGAAGGAAATCTAAACAAACTGATTGCATCCGATCCTAAAACACCGGAAATGTTTCCTGCTGAAGTCGCTGTTTCCATGTCATGATGTCGCGCTAGCCATCTCCTGGCTTCCTCCTCTGGTAGACGTTCCCCACTATAACATTTTATAATAGGATGATTAAAGGTGGTATGGCGGCCAAAGCAAGGTGGTATGATAATAGGTGGAGCAGAGCAGGGCATTAACAAGTAGAGGATCATGTGTTGCAGGGTGAAGAGGGTACAAGTGTCGTCTTTATTTTTACATTTTTTTTAATGTGTTGTCCCTTGCTCGTCTGGATCCACATGTCAGTGTCCCAACTACATGTGGAATTCCAACCCCCCTACTCCCCCTTCCCCCCGTGTGCCTGCTGCCTGCTGCTCCTGGGGATGAAGACGATGGTGGTGAAAGAGTGAAATTGCTGTGTCTATGTGTTGTTACTTCTTTCTCCATTTTTTTGCTGTTGGTAGAAGTCTGCAACTTGATGAATTTCCATTTTTTTTGCTCTTTTACCCTAGGAACCCCGGGGTATGCCCCTAGTGGCAAAGTAGATGCAGATGGTTTATTTGATCGGCTGAGCATTCCCTTCCTTAGCTAATACTGGTACACTGGTATTTCCGTTCATGAATGGAAATGAGGACGAGCCTTGTATATAGGGATGAAAGTAGGAACAGAAAAATGTGATATCGTAATATATCTTGTTTCTTTTCTTTTCTGCTGGTATTTCCGCTGGCTACTTGTTTCTTTTCTTTTTCATTATTTCTTTTTTTCATTTTCAGCCGTGAGATCGTAATATATCTTGTTTAAGAGTCAATATATGTCATGGAACATAGTGTGGTTGCGTATTTCAACTTAATTATCTCACGTAATGTATATAATTTTTTGAATTGTAATGCTATGTGTCAACTTATAATATTATTTGCTACATACTATGCACGGTTGTATCCAACACATTGAGTTGAACGTTTGGAGTGATTATATGCATTGGTGTTCCCATTTTTAACTATCAATTTCCGATCGTCGTCGGCATATTTTCAACCGAATTGCTTCGTTTCCTATATACCATATATTCGATCTCACTTTTACGAACGGACTATCTCGATTTTATTTATGTTCCTGAATAAAACTATGAAAATGAAAAAGTCCTTTTTCCAACAGTTTGACCGCTTTCATCCCTACTCGTATAAAAAAAACTACACACGGAATTACAAGAGTCTAGGGAGCCAGCTGCCAACATGCTGGAGCATCATCCAGGCACAACCTTCAGCATTTTCCACCCTGCAATCCATCATCCAATTGATCCATTTGTTGTTCATGTAAAGAACAAATTGTATAGCAACTGTTCTTCAATGCTTTTGCAGATGATAAAATAGGCATTTTGATCCCTTAACTTTATCTTGAGGGTCAAGTTCGTCCATCAACATTCAAAGTGACCAATATAGTCCCTCAACTTTTGTTTTGAGGTAAAACTCATCCTTATGCTGATATTATACTCTATAATAACATGAGATAAATGCAAAATGTTCTTTTTACCCTCCTCAATTTCCACTGTTTGTGTCACTGTTCGCTCAACCTTCCGCAATATTTTATATGGTGGTATGTACTTATGTAGTAGCTTTAATTTTACTTTCTATGCGTCCATAATACAATATGATGCATGGGTAAATAAAATTCTATATTTCAAATTAAACACTTGTGATGTTCAACTCCTAAATGAATTTAGAAGGGAAAGGAGCTAAGGGCAAAGATGACTTTTTGCATAAATCTCATAATAAATCTCATGTTATTATGGAGTATAATATCAGCATAAAGATGAGTTTGATCCAAAAAACAAAAATTGAGGAACTATATTGGCTGATCCGAGTAAAGGATGAACTTAAACCTCGGATCAAAGTTGAGGGGCTAAAACGTCTATTTTGCCTTATTTTGCCTTTGCATATCAACTAGAACATTTGGCGCCCTTCGGGCGCCCAGCGGGCGGAGAGCAGGAGGCAGGTCTCCTGCTCCCCGCCACCATCTATGTAAGGTGTGCTTATTTGTAGTTTTTTTATTAGAGTTCTTCGAGGGACAAATTCCCTTGCCCATCATGATATAAAAGTTTTACATCATCTTACGCCCAAGCAAAACAACACCTAGCAAACCACTCTGCGCAGCAAATCAAAACAAAAACAGGTCTGAAACCCCAACAACGATTGATCTTCCCACAACAACCTAACTATATATCTATTATCTTAGAAGCTACATACATCAGCGAAAGAAACAGCACAAACTGGTGGCAGCTTCAAGCACAACAGGCATCCTCCCAATCTCACTGCATATCAGTTCATGTACCCATTCACCGTCAGGCTGAAGCACCCCTCCATTAGAGACCCTGATCAGCAGCAGCTCGATCTGTCATCACTCATCACGAAGCAGCAGCTCTGCGATCACCCATCAGGATCCTCTCAGGTCTTGCCACCAGCACGCACCTAACAGATGTTTGAGCATGGGAATAACCAGCCGCCACATGTTTGACAAGCCTCACCATTGTCCATTACTCCGCTGGCCCAAAAAATGCATCAGAAAAACCATGGCAACACCACTATGTTGCCACTGGCCCAACACGGCTACTACCAGATATAGTGCATTGGTCAAGCGTTACTGTTTGTCCATTGTCAGGCAATGCGATTGGGATCATCATGTAACTTACAACTAAAACTTTTTTAACTGAAAGCAACATCATGGTGGAATACTTGTTCACTGATAATAAGATACCATAATAGAAATAAATAGAAAGGAAAGTATCATTGTACTAATACCTAAAAACTTTGTCAAGGACATATAGCATCATTTCACTCAATCTGAGAATATAGGAGGAAAAATTATCTATAAGCTTATCTACTAAGATTATTGATAAGATTATCTACTAAAGTACCTACTCGGACAACATTTTATATCCATGGGGAAATTGAATAAGAATTAGATAAAGCTAAGGAGCTTCGTGAAATTCATATCTCACCTCACCCTCAACACGAACAAGGCCTATGCTTAGCAGAAGCCAATCACTGTTCTAAAGGAATAGTCAAAAACACGATGTTATTTTTCTCTGTTACTAATGCTATAAAGAACTCATGATAATTATAATTCTCTCCTCTATTTTAAATCCATAGAAGCATCAGTGGTTATTACAATAGCTTGAATCTAGTTGTAAGTGGTACATCCATATATCAAAAAATAATTTCAGGTTTAGATCAAAGAGCCATTTTTGCATGGTTTTGAGACAGCCAAAATAGCAGTTCTGCTTTTCTTTTACAATCTCTGACTTTAAGCATAATAGTCTAGAAGTAAAGGTCAGAGGTACAAATTTATCAACCTGGACCAATAGGATGATCCTTGCAAAGGTAGCTAACACTGAACTTATTCAAGCATTACACAACCACACCATTGCAGAGCATTACCAAAATTACGAATCAAAATATGGATTGTAAGAAAATTCCACACCGCATTACCTTCAAGGTTTCAACCAAACCTGTTGTGCATATGCAAGGCAACAAAAACACATTGTAATTGGGATACGTCACAAGTTTGATATTGTCTGAATTACTGCCACCATCATGTTTCCTTTTGCTTGGCCAAATATACAGAAGAGTTGCTATTGGGAAGGAAAAAATTTCACTCGGTATGCATCTCATCCGTACTTCAGAAGACTTAGTTGAGGTAGCAACAATTGAGCAATCGAGACAGACCTTTTTAAAATATTTCTTTTGTTAAAACCAAAATCTCTATCAATTATGTAACACCATTTGCAGCTAGACCTAAAGCAGTAAAGCCAAGAAGTATCAGCTATCGCTATAGACCAACCAAGATGAACATACCAACTGCTAAGAATCTAACAAGCACTAATCAGTACAAAAGATGAGGGCGGAGACTGTCCCCTCTGATTGGAGAGGGGTCGAGCGGAAAGGGGATCTGCTTACATGGGAAGATTGCGTTGTGTGTGCTGACGGTGAAGGCATAGAGATTTACTGCCACCCTAGGTCGCTGAAACCTCTACACTGCCTGGGCTCTCGCCTCCCCTTGAGCGTGCAGAGCGCTGGTTGTGGATGTCGCCCACCCGTGGATGCCGTGCTGAGCCCACCTGCATTGATCTCGTGGAACATTATCCGTGGGGACACAACGACGCAAGGGAGTGGAGCCATGGACGACGGTGAAGAGGAAGCCATGAACAACCTATGGTTTTGGAGGAGTACGCCCCGAAGAAGGCGGCAGCCATCGTCGCGTGGGAGCTGCTGGGAGGGGCGCCGTCGGGGGAGAGAGAGAGAGAGAGAGAGAGAGAGAGAAGGCGCCGCCGCCGGGGTATATAGAGAGAAGAGGCGCGCGGGGTTGGGGAGAGGGGCGGCGTGGATTCCGCGGGAGCGGGCGGCAGCGGCGGAGAGCAGGAGAGCGGCAGCGGGGAGGGGCCGCGGAGGCAGGCGGAGAGGAAGAAGGGGAGGGAAGGCAGAGAGGAGAGGGAGAGAGGGGGCAACGGCGGGGAGCAGGAGAGGGAGGGAGAGGGCGGCGGGGAGAGGGGTAGGGTTCGGGGTTGCGGGAGGGGGTTAGTGAAAAAATGCCTCGGGAGTTTTTTGAAGACAGCAGCATTATTAAATATTTTCTTCTTTGCATCGAAATAAACATTAGTTTGAGGGCCTACGCGAAAAATATATGAACACGAGTACTGTACCATCTGGAGGATCTAGGTTTAGTTGTGATTTTTATAAAATCGGAGGGTGTTTCTACAAAATGTCCAGAGCTCACGAGGAATCGACATGCGTCCCCTTTTGCCCGTGAAGTGCGGGGAGGAGGGCAAACTGGAGGGGACTTTAATCAAGCTGATGTTCATATACAGAATCCAATGCATTCAATTTCCCTATGCCACCAACACAATGGCTGGATTCTCCAGACCATCCAACAGAACAGAAACCGAACATTTTTTCACAGTAATGGCGTGCCGGCGGTGGACGATCTCTCCTGGAACAGTCTCGACCGCCAGCAGTATACATCCTCAACACCTTTCCTATCCAAATGCAAAGAACACAGCAAAAAAACGAATTCCATGTCAGCTTTTGGCGAGGCTCACGGCCCGACCCTGATCCGCACTTTCTTGGCGTGCATGTCGGCGAACTCCGCCTCCGAGATCTCCGAGTTGGTCGACGACGTGAGGTGCCGCACCGACAGGCGGTCGTCGCCGGGGTGGCGGCGCGGGCCGCCTGCCGCGGCGAGCACGAGCACGAGCAGCAGGAGCGCCATGGCCGCGGACAGCGCGGCGAGCGCGGCCCACGCCGTGCGCGCGCCGCGCCGCAGCGGGGCGCACTGGTTGCCCACGATGTCCGCGAAGCCGGCCTTCACCAGCTCACAGCTCACCAGCCGCTCCGTGCCCGGGAAGATGTCCAGCACGTTCTGGATGGAGCTCGTGTACGACTGCACCTTGTCGTAGTCGATCGCCGACGAGAGGTCGGCTGGCCGGCAGTTGGCGCCGCCGCCAAAGTCCGAGCACGTCAGCCTCTTCAGGATCTGCAGGACAGGAGGCCATCCGCCATGTCAAGATCACCGTGCGAATTGTTCTGGAATCTGGAACTGTAAAGAAGTTTGTGTTTACCTGAGGGATGTCACCGATGGTGACGGCGCCGGACGGGCAGTTCTGCGGCCGGTACTGGTACTCCGGCGGCCCAGTGAACGGGTTGCAGATGTAGTCCAACTGCTTAACCGGATACTCCGATTTAATCGTGTAAATGTTCGAATTCACCTGATCTATGATGTCATGGATCCCTGCTCCGACGTCCTGCAGAATTATGCTACCGGAGAGCTTCTCGCTGCAGGGAATGATGGTGCCCAGCGTGCTGTTTTGAGGGTTCAGCTGGTACTCGTCCAGGGCCATACACGTGTCGGCGGCGAACTTGTCGAAGAAGTAGTACAGGCCGAAGTACATCCAGAAGAGGGCTGTCAGTATCCAGCAGAAGGCCATGCACCTGTTGCAGAAAGATCCATGTAATCAGAATGCCTTACGGGCTGAAAGGCCACAGGATTCAGGTTTGTATCTTCAGATGGGTTTCTAAAGTTTGGGGTAAGGTACTCACAAGTAACACAGATTTTGCAGTCTTAGAGGGCTCCCTACTGCAATATTCAGAGAAGCAATGTGTTAGATTCAGCAACAGTAGCCTATAATGATTCAAAGATTTATATTGCACATTCTGAATAACTGAGTCACTTGCTTACCCAACAACACTAGAACTGCGACAAGATTCAGCACCACGGTTAAAATGGTTACAAGTTCCCTGAAATTCATCACATGTCTCAGTTCCAATGATGATCAGAAGTGTATACCAAACGTAATAATCTGTGGATCTTTGATCTTTCTTTCCCATTCTGCAAAGTGTTCTTACAGTGTGTTGATCCCTCTGCTGACCAGGCGCATGTTCTTCTCCGCCTTCGCCTGAATCTCCATTGCTTCGGAGTTGAGCGTGTCTACTGTGGTGTTCAGATGATCCCATGCTTGGCTCGTGTAGTTGTACAGCTTTGATGTGTTCTGCATCATCTCAATAGCTCCTGTTATGTTGTAAATGGTTGCTGTCGCCTCAAGTGCAGTTGTCCCAATGATCTCTTTCACAGATTCTGCTCTTGAGTGGAATTGTACCGTGCCGCGAAGCGTGACTGCTGATGCAACTCTGCAAATAAAATGCTAGAGGAATTTACTAACTGCAGTGCTGCATATGTTTACAGATTCACAACAGTTACTGTTGATAATTGGTTATTCTCGGTGTGAGCAACTTACATGACAAAAACTGCAAGGATGATACAGAGTATCATAGTCAAAATTTGATATCTCTCTAGGAAATAGTCGAAGTCAGTGTATCTTTCTTTCCTTTTTGTGCAGAAAATCTTGGAGACTAATATAGTTCCCAGAAAAATGATACCACCAATAACCCACAATGCTGCAATCACGTATCCAGATCTACCTGTAAATATGGTCGACTGAAAAAAAGTAAAAACAACGGCAATCAGTTTTAATCCTTATATCAATATCTATTGTTTCCTATTTATCATTCTGTACATTTAGCACGGCTGAATGATAAGAACAGAATTTGGGTGTATTCGGTAGTGGTGTAGTGCTATGTTGTCTGCCAGAAAACCATGCTCTGACATCATGGTGTATTCTCTAAAAGCATTTCTTTGTGGCCTGGATATCATTTTTTCAGCCCAAAAAAGGAAATTACTACCTAAAACTCTGGGAAGCACGTTCAGAGAAGCAGAGAGCTTACACTCCAGTAATGCTTGTCAGTGATATTGTACCCTCCCTCATACTTCCTCAGTCCATCAAGAGGATCAATTCTTCTTGTTCTTACCGATAGAGCGCTCTCCGATCTGTTCCCAGTCTCCGACGAAATCCTACCCACTGATCAGCACAAGCAACAAAGATCAGGTACCACTCACAGCCAACAATATACTGCAGGCAAGAACATTGTCAAGCAGAACAGTACAAAACATGCTAAAGGAACAATGCACTATAGACAAGAGGAATGTTAACCAGAACAGTTAACAAGGATAACTTTGCTGTTCTGGCATGCTGCTTTACCTCTTGACAAATGTCTATTGTAAGTAAACCCGATTCGCATGTTACCAGAAAGGCGAAATAATTTCCGAGGTTTATCTGTGATACACATCAGGGGTTACTCACCTGCTCCAGTGGGGTATTGCAGAGTGGTTTGGGCCTGAGCCTGTGCGCGTAACCTGCATGTGATTGCCGCAAAGCAGCAGAGCAGGAACACTAACTGCTCCAACCTCCTCGGTTCCATGCTAGCAAGCTGTCATCAGAAAAGCTCCAAGAATTACACTCCGATCACGATTCAGACATATAAAGACTGTAAGCAAAAACCAAAGGATGTAGATCTGCAAGGAAGTAACTTTTTTTCCGCATGTGCAAAGGCCTAAACTGTATGGCAGTTACTGACATACTGATACATAAAGAGTGTTTAAATCAACCAGGATATGTAAAATTTCCAGTGTGTTTTATCAATTCTAATGTGAAACGCATGTAAATTTTCCTGGCACTTTCTCCAGCCTAAGTGCCTAACTTGTCAGGAATTCCAATGTGCTGTCTATCTATTCAGAGTTCAGAGTTCAGACTGACTTCTTGGAAGATGACTTTATTTCCTTATCGCATCTTGGACTACTGAATTTGCTTCCGTACCTAACTTTAACAGGTATGAGTCAACCTACAGAGTTATGGGCTTATGGCGGAACGTAGCTCCGTTGAACACGGTGAGATGGGCACTACAGGAGTTTGACACCAAGAGGGCTACAGGAGTTTCTCAATAACACGGAGTTTCAGCGATATGGCTTCTGGCTTGTAAATACTGTAAATTCAGAAATGACAGCATACAAGTTTAGATATCAGCAAATTAACTGTTAATGTCTAGCTGTTATCTGAAAAGTAGAGAAACTAGGAACATAGTGCAGTGTCATCAATCAACATGCACTGAATCTATCGAATTTCTTCTCGCGGTCCATCGTGAATTCCTTCTTCAGAGAAGCAGGAAGCCATGGAAACAGAGCGAGAGAGACGATACAGGACTCCAAAATGATCACACGCGATTCAGTTCTTA
Organism: Panicum miliaceum; assembly: GCA_032594955.1. Classification (NCBI taxonomy): domain Eukaryota; kingdom Viridiplantae; phylum Streptophyta; class Magnoliopsida; order Poales; family Poaceae; genus Panicum; species Panicum miliaceum. The sequence continues at coordinate 7,291,778 of CM064072.1, forward strand.
TCATCACTTCGGAAACTTGTAGGACGTAAACGAGATCATCCAAACTCCTCCTGAATTTCTAGCAGGGAAGATGAGCAAGGAAAACCATTATTCTCCAAATCCGTGCTCCTATCGTACGCGGAAATTTCACGTGCTCGAATCCGAGAACAGGGCGACATGAACTCCGAGTGCAAAGCCTGAACAAGAACGCAAAATAAAAGGAGAAACCGAAGAACCGCAAGCTCCGGAGACTCACCTGAACCTGACGCGACCTCCTCCCCTGCTCCCACCATGCAAGCAGAAGCAGAGCTCCTCTGCTCCACCTCCTGCTGCCGCTCTCGTAGCAAAGACTGGAACTACCACCTTCCTCCCTGCGTCCCTCTCACCATTTACTCCGAGCTCCCGGACGTGGCCTCCCTTTCCCAGTCATTCATCATACAATTCAGCCACCTCTCTCTCTTCTATCTCTCTCTAGAAGTCCAACCACGCCGCCTCTCTCTCTTTCCCCCTCCAAGACCACCGTGTCAAACGAGGCGACCTGCGATGGCCTCCCTTTCCAAGGCACCACCAACACGCGCGCTTATATACTAGTAGATGATCAAAGGAAGGAGGCGATCGTCGACAGGGGATGACATGGACATGGACGGGAGCAAGCAAGGGGGGCCCTAAAGCGCCATGCTTTCCTTGGCCATGGAGGAACTGGTAGGATGCGATGCGATGGGACCCTCCTGCGCCGCTGCGCCCGGCACGCTCGCTTGCTCGCTGGCCGGCACCAAATCCCCCGGCCAAGGAAGGAACGAATGCTAAAGGCGATCGACCGGCGTCGGGAGTAGTAGAAAAGGGTTTGAATCGGGATGGAGTCCGCGTAACAACTTTGGCTCGGGATCCCATGGGTTGGTTTGTTTGGGTTTCCCGTTTCTGTTTGGATTTTTTTCTTTCAGTTGCCATCTTTCTCTCCTCCCTTTCTGCAGCTTCCTTCGAAGCCGGGAGTGTGTGTGGAAGTCGGCAGGAGCCGGGAGCAGCGGAGCAGGGACGAAGTTGTAACCGGGGCAGTTTTGCAGGATAGACCTCGTGATCTGTGGTATTCTCATGTGCGACGAACCATAGGATCCAGTGATATGGGATATATATGGTTAAGTATCAATTTCGGAATATGCGACCGAGCAAGTATGTGCAAGGAGAATCACTTAATACTTTCTTTTTTGTCAAGAAATTTCTGTTGTGTGATGTGATGATAGATAAAATTGTGCATGCACCCTGGAGTATAATGCAAAACTGAAATTGAATACTTGAAAGTGGTCCAATATAATGACGATCCAAGGAAAAAGATACGATCTATGGGCACATTGTAGGAGGAAACTAAAGAACTCCCTAAAGTAACATGCGGTTTTGCGGGTAACTTTCATGAATCCACCATCACTTTGAACCGATCAAGATATAGTTGAATTCAACTCAGCCAGCCAGGGCCAAGCTTTCAATCTAAAAAATGGAGGTCGACAATGGGTTAGAGCTCACAAAGCTGGTACAAGAGTATTTAGCGAAGATGGGTGTTCAAATGATGAGAAGGCTAGTGGTGCAAGGACGATTTGTTCACTTGGTTGGGGAGGTGGAAATAGCAATTGATGGGCGGCACAAGTTTGTCAGATCTTATTAGAACCACTTGTACAGAGGAAACAAGCAGTGCCAAGAAAGATAGAAACTTTTGCAACCATTAAATAGTACATTTAATAGTATCTATATCAAAAAGATAAGTATCCACACTTTTTTCGGTGTCGCCTAAATCTCATTGGCAAAACTTATAAACATGGGCAGAGATAAATTCAGTAGTACGAAAGATCCTCCATATATTTCCTTTAACATGAGAAACCCACAAATTCATAGAAGCTGCATACCTTATCCACGCAATTTTTAAGAAGTCAGAGGGGCTTCCCTTGAAAGAGAGCCGCAGGCATAAAGGTCGCAAAAACGATTCTGCCGTGTTTCTTTCGGCTTCACCTTTTGCCCCTTTCGTCCCTTGCGTTCACAGTGGCGTAGGAAGCTGAAAAATCTTTGACCTAAAAATGTGGCGCCTTGGAACTAGCTAACCCAGTATTAATAAATATCTACCGCTACCTGAATTAGTCTGAGCATTAGTGGGAATGCTGATTAGGTTAACTGGAAAGCAGAGGTCAAAAGCCTCCTATTTGGAGAAGAGCTGAATAGGATGACCAAAGAAAGTACCTCCCTGGGGCCCACGCAGGAGGTCAGTTGGATTCTATGCGGATCAGGCACAACTGCACCAACTATATCTGGGAGTAAAGGAGTATTCTAGTTTATATGTAATGTTCGGTATTCACAAGCAATTTATTCCTACGGTTTTTACTTTTTAGATACCAAATCAGACAAAAACTTTTTTAATGTTAGACTTGTAGTATTGAAAATTAGAAAACTAAAAAAACAACATCAAAATTAAAGTTATAAAAAGAATAAAAACAATATCCATTTCCCCAAGATATACAGACAGCCTCACCGCCCACCAACATAAACTTTGCATTCACGGATGATTTTAGTTTTAAAACTTTTGTTTGACCTTTTGTCGTAGAAATCAAATTCAAGTGTTTAATTGTTTTAGTTAATTGTATCAAAATCGGAATGTAAGAAATTTAGAAATTGAACTAGAATGGAACCACAAATTTGGAATACAGACACCTCACCGTCCGCCTTAGCCAACTTTCTCCATGTCATGATGAACCTCAAAATTAGAGGGATCAATTACATTAACCTCCAACTAATGGAATAATACGAGATAATACCTCCATCCCAAATTATTAGTTTTAATTTTTTTCTAAATATATAGATTTTGCTATACATCTAGACATAACATATATCTAAATATATAAAATATATATATATATATATAAAGGCAAAATGATTAATAATTTGGGATGGAGAGAGGAGTAGCTATTTCCCCCTTACCTTGCATACCAAACCTAGCGTGCGTACGTATTGTGTGCTGAATACTGGTCCGATGCTTAATCAGCTAAGTTCTCCTTGCGGTGAAGAATACTCGAAAGTCGAAAGACCTTTGTGATAAATAAAGCTGAAAAGGGCGATGTTTATCTGCATACCACGGTATGCGAAGACGCTCGCCACACAAGATCCCGGCGGTTCCGATCGAACTCCCTCGACGACGGCTCTTTTTGTCCCGGAGGTGACGGCGTACGGCTCTGCTCGGCAGCAGACGGAGTTGGACCGCTGCTGGCTGCTTTACCGGCGGCCCGGCAGTGGCATCCGTCGCCGTCGGCCGTCGCCGCCGCACCGGCCCGTCGTCCCTTTCCGACTTATCGTTAGATTTTGCCGGTCAGCTTGCCGTCACATGAATTTCCACGAAAGCGACGTCGGGAAAGACTGCTCGGCCCGGTCGCCGTCGCCGACTTCAGCTTTTGCAAGCTGGAACGAAGCGAGTCGATCTGTTGAGCTCTCTCTCACACGTCGGAGATCGACTTGACCATTCCTGCGTCGGTCTTGGCCGGCGAAACCGCGGCCGTCTCCGGCTAGTCGTCGTTCGACCACAGCGTGCGCGACACTGTGCGCGTGGTTGAGACTGTCCAGGAGGGTACAGCACGCAGCTGACCGCCCCTGAGCACACGTACTCGTACCGACAAAAGCCCGTTTGGACGGTAATTTGTCTCGGGGAATTCTGTGACGCTGAAAGTTAATGTGGAATTTTTTTCTCCTGCATCCCTGCTGCTGGATCATGGTAAACACAAGTGTGCGTCGAAATTTGAAGGAACGTCACAAACAGTAGGAAAAATCTGATGGGGCGAAGTTTCTTTTTGTGTCATATCTCGTACGTCTTTTCTATGAAATATGCAAACGATTCGCCCGCAAAAAAAAAGTCAGTAGGATCTAGGTATAGTAGGTTATTCATCAACGAGAGAAATGAGGTTGACCAGCATAGTACTGTCGAACTTTTGAAGAAACTGTAAGTGAGAAACAATAGTAGAGGTCTAATTCTGCATCTAACGGGTAAAGTGTTTCTAATTCTGCATCTAACGGGTAAAGTGTTTCTCAAAGACGTTTCCTTCTGAACAGATACTGTAGAGCTTTTCTGAAGCGCGCTTTGAGCCTTTTATAGGCACAAAAGGTAAAGGAAAAAAGCTAGCTAAAATATTGCCTCCAGACAAACGGGGCGAAGTGGAAAAGTGAAATAACATTTGGCAACATCCATGTAAAATTTACCAATATATAAAGCAACCTTCTCCTAGGTGGGTATGCTCATTGTGTTTCTTTCTTGCAGCCTCTCGAAAAGCAATTGGCATTAGCCTGCTTGGTAAAGAAACTGGGTGTACTCTCAGAGGCCGAATAATTCAACATGAAAACAACTGTTTGTAGGATTCAAACCACAAATGTCAACTCGACTTCCTTCTTTGTTTCATGAGCTTTGGCTTGGTTTGTAAGTTTAACACCTTCGTTTGGTCTTTTCTTATATATTTATACTCATTAGAGGAGCTCTCCCCTCCTATTTCATAAAAACATGTCAACTCGACTCATGCACCTCATATATTCCATATGTCCTGCAGATAGAAATGCAAGTTATAAATACTTTGGATTAATTAGGTGCATGGATCTAAAAACTCAGTAAAATGAAGTAAAATTATGTTCTTCATAATTAATTTTGAAGGGGAAATAAACTAAAGTGGTAAGGCATCATAATTAACTGACTGAGAAAATACTACTGAGCATCCACTTACATCCGTACCTACATCGTGGTCTTGCCAGGCCATTGTCAATTTTGGGAGATAATGTATCGGGAAGGTAATTGAAGGACAGTAATATGATAATATATATAAAAGTTGAAACTATTAAAATCCTTTCCCACCAAGATTAGGTCCACCGTACTCCTCACGGGGGTCCCACCCGGAAGGTTTGACGAAAGGAGGTGGAGATCTATTTTTTTAATAGAAGAAAAATATTTCCACCGAAATTCTAATTCTTTTTACACCAAGCACTTTTGTCTACCCACCCTTATACCCACTTATTACTTTTCATTGTTTATATAATAGACGACCATAGTTTTTGGTAAGACTTGTTACCATGCGCTGGTTGACGTACTAAAATATATCCTTTTCTTTTTTTTTTTGGTTTTGAGCTTATTATCTTTCCTTTGGTGCGCTAATCAACATGCGCTGGTTAACTTTCTAAATTTTGTTATGGACAACATATAAAGAGAGATTATGCTCTTCTAATCCGATCACCTTACCAAACAATCTTGAGGAACTCATTATCATTGCTGAGGATTTGGAGTTGCTAGAGACCCCTTTTACACATGAAGAGGATCGACGATGTGGTAAAAAGTTTAGCTAAAGATAAGTCTTCAGGATCTGATGGTTTCAACAATTACTTCCTAAAGAAGTGCTGGTCCATCATAGCATCATACTTTTATGCCCTCTGTGAAGGTTTTCAGAAAGGAGAAGTCTCCTTAAAAAGTATCAATGGCTCCTATATTACACTCCTACCTAAAGTGGACACCCCAAGCAAGGTTGGTGACTATAGGCCCATCTCCCTTCTAAATTGCTCCATGAAGCTAATCACTAAGTTGCTAGCCAACGGACTGCAAAAAGTAATCACCAAGTTAGTTCACAAAAACCAGTATGGTTTCATCAAATCCAGGACTGTTCGAGAATGTTTGGCTTGGTCTCTTGAATACTTACATTTCTGTCACTAATCAAAAAAGGAAATCATCATTCTAAAGCTGGATTTTGAAAAGGCTTTTGATAGAATGGAACATGCAGCCATGCTTCAGTTAATGAGGGCTAAAGGCTTTGGTAACACTTAGCTCAGTTGGATGAATTCCATTTTTCAATCTGGTACATCCTCAGTTCTGCTTAATGGAGTGCCTGACAAATCTTTTCATTATAAAAGAGGAATAAGACAAGGAGATCCACTCTCTCCCATGCTGTTTGTCCTAGCAGCAGAATTTTTACAAACTCTAGTCAACAAGGCCACAATTCAGGGCCTTTTAAGGTTACGAATACCTTGGAATTCTGACAATTTCTTCCCAATAGTTCAATATGCAGATGATACCTTAATCATCATGGAAAGCTGCAGTGAACAACTAAGAGTCTTGAAGGATATCCTAAATGTTTTCACTTTGGCAACTGGTCTGGCAGTTAATTTTAGCAAATCATAATGGTGTGTATCAGTGTACCTCAAGATAAACTAAATCTGCTGGCAACAAGTTTTCACTGTGCAACAGGTAGTCTGCCCTTTACATATTTGGGGTTACCTTTAGGATCAACAAAGCCTAGGGTGGAAGATTTTCTGCCCCTAGTTTCTAAGTGTGAAAGGCGCATGCGGGCCACTTCTATTTTTCTCTCACAAGCAGGAAGGCTCCAAATGACAAATGCTGTCCTCATAGCTCTACCAATGTACCACATGTGTACTTTTCTCCTGCCAAAAACGGTCATTGATCAAATAGATAAATACAGAAAACATTGCTTGTGGAGAGGCTCAAATATAAATACAAGAAGCTCTCCAAAAGCAGCCTGATCCATGGTTTGTCTACCTAAAACAGAGGGTGGCTTAGGGTACTTAATCTCAAAACACAGAATGAAACCCTCCTCATGAAGAATCTGCACAAATTTTATAATAAAGTCGACACATCCTGGGTACATCTTGTCTGGGATAAGCACTATCAAAATGGTAAACATCCAAGCCACATCAAAAAAGGATCCTTCTGGTGGCGTGATAATTTGAAGCTCCTAGATACATTTAAGGGTTTTGCCATGTGCAATATACAGAATGGATCCACTTGTTTTATTTGGACTGATCTTTGGGGAGGGCAAGTGCTGATTCAAGCATACCCAGAATTATTCTCATTTGCTAAGAACAAGATGCTCAGTCTTCAACAAGCTGCAACAGCAGAACCTTTTCATCACTTGTTCCATCTTCCACTCTCAGAGGAAGCCTTTTTCCAAATGGAGTTATTACAAGAACATATTAACAACCAAGGGATAAACAATGATGCAGATTCGTGGAGTTACATTTGGGGAACCCCTTTTTCTCCTCAGGAAAGGCATATAAAAAGCTAATTAGACATGCACAAGTGCACTATAGCTTTCACTGGATTTGGAACTCAAGTTGCCAAAATAAACACAAGGTTTTCTTTTGGCTCTTACTCAAAGACCGACTGAGTACAAGAAATATCCTTCGATGAAAATTAATGGCATTGCCTTCCTATGATTGTGTTCTTTGCACTGCTAGTGTTGAGGAAACCTTGAAACATCTCTTTCTACACTGTCCCTTTGCAACCAAATGCTGGGGTCTCTTGGGCTTGCATGTGCCCCCACAGGCAGACATCTTTGAAACAATTGACAGTTTTAAAATACAGCTGCACACCCCAATCTTCATAAACATTGTGACTCTACTTTGTTGGGGCATCTGGATTTCAAGGAATGATCTCATCTTTCAAGGATTGCAGCCCTAGTCTTTGTTAGAGGAATGGATAGCCGTTTTTGTTAATAGCTCAGATTTTCTTCGTCTCTTTCTTTGTTTCCTGAACTCTCCCTTTGTAAAACTCTTTTATAGTTTTAATATATTTTAAATCAGTAGGGGAGCAATCCCCTCCTGTTGTCTAAAAAAAACTTTCTAAATTTTCTCCGTGTACCTTCTGATCGCGCACGCGATTGCCCTGGCCTCCTCGCCTTTGAGGCATTTTTGCGCGGCCGGGTTCCTCCCTGAGACGATCGGCTGACTTGCTTCCGTTGCTCCCGCTGCCGCTGCTCCAATTCCGCACCTCCTGCGCTTCATATCCCTAGTCCTCACCTGCGCAGTACTACGGCGGTGGAGGTGGATGTCGGACGCGCGGAGGCAGCCGCGGCCTGCGGGGGTGCCAAATCCTGTGATCCAATCGACAAGACCCAATATCCCGGACGGTGCTCATGCTGGCTCTTCGGCTTCTCGGAATGTATCGCGACCAACGAACCTGCGGGATGATCCTCTCCTTAGGTTCGCTTGCTCCTGCCCAGTTTGGTCGTTTTTCGTTCGATCAATCTGCTTTTGCTCCATGAGATATTCACGCTGGTTAGGTCCATTGATGCCGCCGTCCCTTTTGGCTTTGTGCGATCAATTCATATGAATTAAACTCTCCACTGGATTCACATTGATTTCTGTGACGTGCGCGGTCATCATATTGTACCTCTATATTCCAGGTTCGAGTAAGCATCGTTTGTCACACTACGTCCATGTTTCTGATTTTTTTTTTATTTTTGCACAATGTGGCTCATTCAGTAGTTCTTCTAATTTATTACCACTAGAGCTTCAAACTGTTTTGAGATAAGTTACTGAGTTTTATTCAGCACTGCATATATCCGCGCACAGGCTTAATTTTGAGGTGAGATCATTTCCTTTTCTATGTTTGGCTTCTGTGGGGAGAAGGAATGCATAGTTTCATTGACAGGTCAAGGGATTAGAGGAGTTTTAGGAAAGGAAAAAGTCCATTTTACTCCCGTCGCCTAATCACTTTGTCCATCCCACCCCCAAATCTAAATATTGGCCTAATTTACTCCCTCGTCCTATCCATACCGGGTTAATTTAGCCCCTAAGCGGTATTTGCACCCAGTTTTGCCTACGTGGCCTGATTTTGACTAGAGTCAGTCTGTTTTGGTGCCTGACGTGGAACCGAGCCAATTCGAGCCGTCGTGCCTCACGCCACCAGAACCAACCCGCGCCATTCGTCGCTCGAGCCGAGCCAAGCCGCGCTGCGCCCACCAGATGCTGACGCCAAACGCCGATTCGCGCCAAGTCCCCAACTGCATCGCCCCAAATCTCCCCCGCCTAGCTCTTCTTCTTCGCCCGCAGGCAGTTCGCCAACTCCTATCTCCGCTCTCCGCGCCGCAAGAACCGGAGATCGGAACGGCGCTGACGGAATCTGGACAACAACGAGATTGAGGTGAGTAATCTGAAACCTTAGAGTACCGATTTGTTCGTAAAGTTGGTTTGGATTCCTGTTCGTACGGGTGTAGGGATTTCGTTTGTTTACTTGGTCCTGTGGAGTGTTGGACGTCCTGTGCGGCAGCGCTGGGTGTCGCATCCGTGCTTTGAGGGGTCTGTATCCCTGCTGCTGGATTTAATTTCATGTGAGATTCCTGATTGCAGGTTCAGGTTTAGCATGTCGGCCTTGATTGTTTGGTCAGTTCGTGCTGACAGACCTGCAAGTTGACTCATGTTCCGGTTACTAATGCTTTTGTCTTTCTTTGTTCCGTCATGTATAAGGGGTTGCTATCATAGATGGCTCCATTTACACAGGATGCTCCTTGTCTTGCACAAATTAATTTGGCTCCCAATTGTATAATTACTTGGCAGGGAAAGATCATATTTCCTGTATTCTTTTCGTTTCTTCAAGATAGGAGATTCGTATTATTATTTTTATTCAGCAAGATTTTTCTGAATAAATATTGTCTCTAGCTGTCCCTGTTCAGGTAAACTGATACATTATAACTTGGTGCCTTCATTGTGTATGTTTGTTTGATTTGTATCTAGCTGTCCTTTTACAGATATAAAATGATTCATATTTTTTTTTTGCATCTGTGCATGAGTATTTTTCTTCATAATTGTGGCATCTGGTTGATGCTTTGTATTATTTCTTTGTAGGTTGGATGGATAATATCAATTACTTACCAGTAAGGTTTCATTTGGGGGGGTGAGTTCGTACATTATGGACAGACCATTGACTTTGTTGGTGGAGATGAAGCCTGGTCATATACTGAGAGGGAAAAGGTTTCAGTGTGTGAGATTGTTGCCAATCTGAAAAGGCACATGATTATCACCGATAAAGAATCAGTTTCTTTGCATTGGCTATTTCCCGGGAAACATCTTGTTGATGGGTTGAGGCCTCTCAATGATGACAAAGAGTGCTCCAACATGTTGGAGTGCATAACGGATGATGGTGTTGTCGATGTGTATGCAGAGGTTGTTCACGAGAACTCGGAAGAGGAGGATGAGAGTGATTCAGAGTATCAACTAGGAAAGGAGGAAGAGTCTGGTTCAGAAGGAAATGATTCCATAGTTTCTGTTCCCATAGGTGTAGCTAGCCCTTCAATAGATTTGGAAAGGTCCAGTGGTGACAGTGATTGGGAGGGGAGAAAATTCAGAAGAAGATGAGGAGGCCAAGCATTATAGAAGAAATGCCAATATGGTGAAGAAAGGGATCAAAGGAGGGGAGGCTAAGTATGAAGATTTAGTGCAAGCTAGCCATTTAGTACCACAGCTATATATTGATGAAGAATTGGATGCAGGTAATGATACACCATATTTTGATTCAAGTGAAGAAGCCTCTTATGATGAGGAGGAGGGGCATGACATCAGTGGTTGCAGAAGGAAGAGCAAGTTCCCTAGGTTTGATGACACTGCTGCATTACCTATTTTCTCAGTTGGCATGACTTTTAGGGGAAGAGAAGAGTTCAAACAAGATGTGGTTAATTATGGCCTAGCAATCAAGAGACATATTGCCTTTCCTAAAGATGAGAAGAGGAGGATCAGAGCAAAGTGTTCGTGGCCTAGTTGCCCCTGGATGATTTATGGATCATATAGCTTAAAGTGTGACTGGTTCCAAGTCCAGACATATATTCCTCAACATAGGTGTCCTCAAAGGAGAGACAACAAGCTTGTAACTGCTAGGAGAATTGCTGACAAATATGAATCACTGATAAAGGCAACCCTTCTTGGAAGCTACAAGACCTGAAGGAAACAATCTTACTTGACATGGGAGCAGATGTTACATTATCCAAGATCAAAAGAGCCAAATATATTATCATGAAGAGAATTTATGATGCTGCCAAAGAAGAGTACCCCAAACTATTTGATTACCAACTGGAGATCCTAAGAAGTAATCCAGGTGGCACTGTGGCTATTTCCTTGGACCCTGACATCACCATAAAGCATGTATTCCAAAGGATGTATGTATGTTTTGAGGCATGCAAAAAGGGGTTCTTAGCTGGATGCAGACAAGTTCTAGGACTTGATGGCTGTTTCTTTAAAGGGGCTTGCAATGGAGAGCTACTTTGTGCACTGGGTAGGGATCCCAACAATCAGATGTATCCTATTGCATGGGCTGTAGTGGAGAAGGAAACCTCTGAATCTTGGTACTGGTTCATAGGCCTGCTGCAAAAGGACTTGAATATTTCTGCAAATGGAGAAAACTGGGTGGTGATATCTGATCAACAAAAGGGTCTTCTAAATGCAATTAGTGAGCTGCTGCCACATGCTGAGCATAGGATGTGCACAAGGCATATTTACGCCAATTGGAGGAAGAAGTACAGAGACCAGAAGTTTCAAAAGCTATTCTGGAGTTGTGCTAAGGCTTCCAATAGGGAGATGTTCAACTACTGTAAGGCTCTACTAGCTCAAAAGACACCTGAAGGTGTTAAAGCCATGATGAGCACAGAACCAATCCATTGGAGTAGGGCCTGGTTCAAGATTGGCAGCAATTGTGATAGTGTGGACAACAACATGTGTGAGAGTTTCAATAATTGCATTGTTTCTATCAGGGCTCATCCAATAATTACTATTCTTGAAGGCATAAGGTGCAAGACCTTTGTCAGGATACAGGAAAATAGATTCAGGTCAGAAAAATGGACTGGAAGGATCTGCCCTAACATAGTGAAAAAATTAAACAAATATATTGAATACTCTGGAAAGTGCTTGTCACTATGGAATGGAAAGGATGGGTTTGAGGTAAAACATGGAAAGATGAAGTACAAGGTAGATGTTCAACAGTGGACATGCTCCTGTAGGTTGTGGCAACTTGTTGGTATCCCTTGTTGCCATGCAATTTCTGCACTTCATCTTATATCGAAGAATCCAGAAGACTACATTGCAGATTGCTACACTATTGATGCCTACAACAACATATATGAGCACTGCATGTTGCCAATGGAGGGTATGTCAAGTTGGCCAAGATCATCCAAGACCACACCCTCCTGGATATGTGAGGATGCCAGGAAGGCCAAAAAAGGAGAGAAGAAGGGATCCATCTGAGCCTAGGAAAGTAACCAAGTCATCAAAGGTTGGCATTAAGATGAAATGCAGGCTTTGCAGAAGCGAAAAGCACAATGCAAGGAAATGTCCAAAAAAATCCAGAAAAAGGGAAGAAGAAGAATATCATGAGGAAAAGAATGCAGGATGAAATAGCATCTCAGGTTGTTGAAAGTTCAAATTCAGTGGTGAGCATTACTGGCACTATACATTTTTTTTTCAGTTCTTTTTTTGTTAAGTTCCTTTCTGCATTTATAGTGCCAGGTTACTAATAAAAAGAAGAGTGCAACTAATAAATGGCTCACTAGAAGTGAAAAACGTCTGAAAGCAAGTACAATCTTCCAGGTATGCTGCAGTAACATTTTTTTCAGTTCTGGATAATAATGGTTATCTGCATAATCTTCAAGTGGTACTATTAATTACACTTGCTACTTCTTGTATTGTGTCTTCAGACGGGAGCACAATCACATTATGGGACTGCCAACTGAAGGTGTCAACTTACAGTGAGCATTTTGGATGATGCAACTCAAAAAGAGTCAACTGATCATGGCTGCATTATGGAACATGCAAGCTTTTTGTGATACTTTGAACATTTGTACATAACTCTTCTGAATTTTGTGTGTTACAGTTAAATCGACTATTAGGATCAGCAAATATTAAAGTGGATGTTAGTCATCTTATTTCTGTGAATGATTCTATCATGTGGCAATGCAGTTCAGGACATGTGTTCTACTAATTCTTTACTGGTATCTTATTACGGTAAAGACCATGCCATTTTTACTCGGGATGTTTTGTGGGAAAAATAATCATGCGTGCAGAACAGCTAATTACTAATCAAGCCATTGTTTTTCTATATCAGAAATGTTAAACTGATGGCACTAATCTCTCTATTCGACACTATACCTGATATAGTGAATTAGTGATGGCACTAATCAAGCCAGTTCGGCTGGATTGCAGGACGTTTTGTCCTTTCAAATCTGATATAGAGATGCAAGCAAACCTCTTTCAGAGAGGAACGATGGCGGCATGCAGTCACCACATTGGTACTGGGCCATGAGAAAAACTGACCATAGCCATCGGCCTGTGTAATTTTGGCGCGGGCGACACAAAAATGGCGCGGGTGGGACGCGGCTCCCGCGGGAGTGACGGTGGCCGTAAAACGGCGTGTGCGGGACGACGCGGTAGCCGCGGTAGCGAGGGCTCGGCTCATTGCGAGAGCTCCGGATGGGCTCAGCTCGGTACAGGCATGCGCCAATTCAGCTCGGCTCGGCTCTGGCTGCAGGGGCTCCACATGGATTACAAAGCATGAAGAATCGGTCAAAACACCTTACACGTAGGCAAAACCGGGTGCTAATCTTGCTAGGGGTTAAATTAATCTGGTATTTATAGGTGGAGGGAGCAAATTAAGCCACCATTTTGGTGAGGGGGTGGGATGGACAAAGTGAATGGATGAGGGGAGTAAAATGAACTTTTTCCTTTAGGAAATTTTATGAAGCCTTTTTTCTATGTGGTATTCTGCTATTGCTATGGTGGATCTATAAAACCATCAACGGATGGCTCTTCTTATTCTTCATGCATCAAGCAAGATTCTTCCGGCTGTGGTTTTCTTTCATAAAATGAAAAGACGAGATCTTGACCACTAGACGAAAGGGATAACACTTTAGTACAAAATCTTGGATCACTAAACACTTGACAATACCGGTTTTGGAAGGTTCAAATGCATGCTCCCAATCTTGGATTCTCATCTCGTTTCACTTGCATATTCTTTCGTTCAGTCTCGCTCTCATTCATGAGCGGAATCGAACCACTAACTCTGTTTGGATTTACAGTCCAAATGGTCTAGGCCCAGCGAACGAAAGAGGATTTACAGTCCCACGCCCACTGCCCCGCCAGAACCATTTAGCTGCTCTTATTGGCACTATTATACTGTCAATGAAAAGGCATTTGTACTTGTTATGAGATCAAATGTTTCATATTGATTAACATGCAGGATTGCTCACTTATGTTGCCTTCATAGTATATCTATAATATGGTTGCACTCATAATTTGCAACATTTTGGTTTGCCAACAGGCTAGATCGTGGTGGAGCGCGTGCTCAAGAAGCACTAAATGAACGAATGCATGCCCACAATGGTGGTGGTGCCATATTATCACAATAGATGGTGTGTCGATGTCTAGATGCTAGAGGTATTGCGAGTGAGCATGGGGGATCCACGGTGGGGATTGGGGATGGCTGCACAGCGTCGGGCGGCGCATCGGCATTGCAAGTGAGCGTGGGGGATCTGTGGCGTGGATGACGGCCGCACATGGGGGATTCGAGGTGGTGAATCTGCGGCGGGGGGGAGGGGGGGGGGGGGGTGGCGCGGCAAGGATAGCAACGGGGACGATGGCTGCACGTGGGGAATAGGGAGTCGGCCATGGTAGGGATGGCGATGGAGACGGTGGCCACGCGCGCCACGCGTGAGGTAGTATACGCGGTGGACAATCCACGGCGGGGGGCGGGTCGGACGCGGTGATGGGGACGGCGGCTACGCGTGTCTCGCGTGGGGGATCCTCGGTGGGGAATCCATGGTGGGGGCGTGGATGGCGGACGCACCGCTGTGGGGACTCCACGACATGGGGCTGATCAGGAGAGAGGAAAAGAAGGGATGCCTTGCGTTGAAACTGACAGTGTGACCACGCTTGGGTGTGGGTGGTGGGATTTCTGCGGTGATGGGCATCATCGATTGGATGTGGATGGACGACTGATGGTTGAAACCAACAGAATGATGAAGGAGAGGGGAGGTTAGGGTTGCACCAATCCCCGCCCCACCCCCCCACCCCATCCAATTAGTCTTTTTAGTAGTAGAGATAAAGGGTTGTTGTGTGTTCAAGGCATGTATTATGCTATTGTAAAAGTAGAATTTAGAATCCATGAGAAAGGAAGCAAGAGAATGAGGGAGCGATCAAGAGCCACGTGGAAAGAAAGATGTGGTAGTGAGGAGATGGATATGGGGGAGGGAGAGAGAGGGGAGCACATGAGTAGCTCTATCAAAACATGTTGAAATCTCCTAGAGTGTATATCCTATCCATTAAACTTGACTGGATGGATTGATTAACAAATTGTTATTATTAGATAATAATATAAGTTCTTAAGACATGCTGAGAGACAGATGGATGTTATTGCTAAACATGGTAGCGTTGCCACTAGGTTTCCATGTGTTTCGTGCAGGTTGTTAATGCACATTGCTTGTTAAAGTCAACTAGATGGATGTTGTAGTATGGTTGTGTTGCGTATAACTATTTGTGGTTGAAAAATATGTTATCGATTCTCCAAGGATGTATGAAATATTTGTGTCTTGATTTCTTATTATTCTTTAATTTTATATTTGAAAATGCATGCGCTATGCTACACGCGGCACAAAATATAGAGCCCCTTTGGAAGAGTTCCAGCTGCCTGCTCCGAGGGCAGGGCCGGAGCTGGAGCTGGAGCTAGCGGAGCTAGTTTTTTTTTCTCCACCTGCTCCACCTTCTCGCAAGCAAAGCCGCACCCGCGGCTCTCCCAAGCTCTAGGCGAAGCGGCTTCAGCTCCGACGCAGAAGCTGCCTGGTGGAGCTGCTGGGGAGCCGCACCAAACGGACCCATAACCATCCATAAAGCAATTGTGGCCTTGTGGGATTGATGCCACAATCACATGAGCACCCTAATTAGAAAGAGGATCCGTGTATATCAGAATGAATCAACAACTATGAAAAACTTAATTAGCATTGTAATTATATCATAAATTGTTGAGTATAAATAATTGACGTATGGGTTAACTTTTTTGTAAGTGAATCATTTTAATTATTAAATTGTTGGTTACTTGTTTACTGTTTCTTAAAAAATATATCCTTGCCTCATGTATATCTTTAGTATAAATATAAAATTATTGTTTATGTTATATTCTATAAATATAAATTCTTACTTATTAGTTTTTTAAAATATGTGCCTGTGACACGTGCATCTCTACTAGTAGTGGGAAAAATAAAAATGATAGTATTGTCACCCACACATAGATTTGTGGAACGGATCGGAATTGAAGAGAGCCCAATATATTCACAGATAGAAAGAACTTTATTTGGACATCACCTGCATCCAACGTGAAATGTTTCTCGCAGGCGTCTTCTTCTAAAGATAAATGTTGCTTGTGGCTTTCCTGAAGCCTTTATATCCTCCTTAGTCCATAGGAAGGAGGTAAAAAGCTAGCTAAGGTGGACGCTGAAAAAAAGGCATTCAAGATATTATCTCCGAAACATGTAAAAGCTCACCAACAACGTCTTTTCTTGCTACCTCTAGAGAAGCAGATGGCGTTAACCCTGTTGTGAGAAATGGAAGGGGTTGGCCTGTAGTAGCGCCGACTTTCAAATTACAATGCTCTTTCTAAATTACACCCACAATACAACAACTTAGCAGGTGGGTGCATATTAATCCAATAACTTATAAAATGCTGAATTTAGTGCAACAACTTATTAAATTGGTGCATCTACAGTCCAGACGTTATAACGGCGAGGTATTTGATCATTCCGGATCACAAGGGAAGGATACATCCACACCAAAACAAATAATTGAGCATTATTTGGCCGTTGATATCCGTGTTGCAACAATGATGCATTTGGCCAAGAGAAGAGTATTTATTTCGAAATTAAATAAAATATCCACGCCAGAAATGATATATATTTTGTTTCTCTATACAGAATTAGTTTCTTTTGATTCTAACATAATAAAATTCCTATGGAACATAAGAAGTCCAATTTACCTCTATTTATACGTTCTAAATATACATAAAGCAATTTTAAAATTTAGTTTAAATCTGTGCTACGGTCCGCCCTAAGAATGTAACATGTCCGATTTCAGATTTTTTGTATTTTACAATTCATAGTTTTATAAGTAAAAGAAATTAGATAATTTATTAAGGCTATCTTTATACCGTGTATCAATGATCATAATTGATGTTCCATTAGAAAAAATATTATTTATTTTGAGCTATTTTGGCTCTTTCTTAATTTTCAACAAGAAATTAATTCCTAATGGTGAGATGAGAAAATAAAAAAATTAAGTGTGGCAAAATACATGCCTCCCCCCCCCCCCCCCCCCCCCCCCCCCCCACACCCTTTTTTTGCGGGTATACACCTCTCCCATTTCCGATCCAGCGTAGCCAAATACATCGCCGTGGTAACATTTGGACTATAGATGCACTAATATGAGAAGCAGTTGCACCATATTGCGTTGTTTACAAGTTGTTGGACTAATCCACACCCACCTGCCAAGTTTTAGTATGGTAACTGTAATTTACTCATTCCTAAATACACCGTACCATGCATGCATCTTAATTTGCTCATTCCTAAATACACCGTACTGTAATTTACTTATTCTGCAACCAATGTTCACATTTGAGAAATATATTCCTATGTTCTATTTCAACAGGTAAAGTCAAGAATAGATTCGGTTGCCGTGGACCCAATCGCACATATGACCTTTGAGCATCATCCCTAAAAGAATGTGATTTAGATTTAAGGATGTCATAATCATTAATTTGTATGGAGGACATCGGGAACATATGGTTTTGTCTACAAAGACAGCGTGCAGTATCCTAGCAGAAACAAAATTTGGAAAATATGATTTTGGCTCTAGGACACTACAATATACTCTAGAAATGCAGTGTGCACAAGGCAAAACCTACAAATTCATATTCATAAGGACCAAAACTACAATCTATGCTTGGTTGGAGAGTACTCCATCCATCCCATGAAGAGTATAATTCTAGTTTTTTTCATACAGATTAATGGTTGCGTGAAGACTCTCGTACCCTCATTTGTTGGCCACAAGCAGTTAGTTTTGATATGCAAATCAAATGTAATCATTTAATTAGGTTGGTAGTTGAGATTCAATTTCTAGGATTGCACTCTTTGTGGGATTTTTTTTTTCAAACCTAGAGATTGCACTTTTCATGGGACAGAGGAGTGGTTGGGATAAGGTTGTTACATCCCAATTTTAAGGATAGGATGGCTCCAATCCTACTTTAAAACCTTGGACTGCTTGTCATCCGCACTTCCTAAGTGGTATTGCCGCGTTCCATCAATTTTCTAGGTTCACTTCGTCCAACACGTAGGAAAAATATTCTTCTTTATGACCCACTTATTCCACCTCCATCTACCAACCAAACACGTGCAAAAATAAGATAGAATGATCCCATTCCACCATATTCCATGAATGTTCGATATCATCTAGACAAATTTACATTTTGATAACAAAAAAATAGATCAACAGCTCGACAATTCATGAGTTTTGTCCTCACTCATCCAGGGATTGAAGCTAGGCTTCCTCCCTAATACTCTCCAATTCACACTATGTCAGAATACTTCATTACAGATGCGTTTAAAGCCTCATCACAGATGCGGAAATCACGCGTATGTGAGTTCGCGTTTGTGATTACAGCACATCACAGACGCGGATTTCCACGTCTCTGATATGATCACATCAGAGACGCGGAAAAACGCGTCTGTGATGTTCAAAATCAGAGACGCAGCTAACTAAGACGCGTTAGCGGCTGCAGAAAACGTGTCTATGATGTACAATATCGGAGACGTGGCTGTAAGAAAACGTGTATGTGATGATGACTTAAAAAACCAAAAAAAAGGAAAAACAGGACATGAAACAGATCTTATATACATCACAAATAGGTTCTATCCATATATACATTGCAGGTACACATACACAATCCGTTGAAATCATACATATCAACTACTATCTCTAAAGTCACAACAATTATCTAATCCGCAGTCTTATTTCCAGCCAGGGACTTGTGCTTAAATGACTATTGAAGAACTTAAAATAAGCTTCAATGATCTGAATGCATCCACCGGATTGTATCTGGGAACCGGATAAAACCAACAGCCATGAAAATCTGAATTGGAATAAGCTAATCCGGATTGAAATTGGAATATTATGGCATCAATATTAAGGGAGCAACAAACATGCAATATAAGCATTATGTAATGCATCTGAGTGAAATTAACTAAGTAATAATGGCATATCAGTAAGAGCCACACAAGTGTTCCATATGGTATCAATGATGCAATATATCTACTATCTAACCATGTGAAAATATACTTAATTTTTCAAAATCCACATAAAGAGTACCACAACTACATGTTACAGTAAAAAATGCCAAACGATTCTAATTAATAGCAGCGACATATTAAGATAGAGAAATATAAAAAAGAAGTTACAACAGACATGTAGTTACCTTAACAGAATCCTTCACTGAACCACGTCCTTGAATATAAACTCTACATTGTGTTGAAGCTTCAACTCTTTTCAGGGAGTTACCTTGGGGGCCCAACAAGCGACCAACAAAGTTGTACTAATAACATCCAAAGAGTAAAACATTCAAGATATGGCATATCACATTCAATAAAGTTAAAAGGAATGAATTTACAAAAGCTACACGTACATTAGGATACTTGTCCACTGGAACATCTAGCCTCACAACTTTCTTGACAACAGGAGTGCCCACAAGTGCAGGAGCACCATTCCAACCCATTGATGATGCTTGTAGAACTCCCATTTGCTGAGAGAATTGAACAATTCCCCATATTAAGAGAAGCTAACAATATAAGCTAAGGAAGAAAGAATATAAAGAACTTAGGTCCCAATGAGGACATTTCAAACAATCATTCTCTCCATAAACAGCAACAGAATGTTTCGTGTTTGTCAGCAATATATCTGACATCGAAAAATAATCTTCATTTTTAAATGCTCTCATTAAAGTTTACAAGTCATGTTATTTAATCCCATGGTCCAAGTGTCCAAACTACCTGACATGACAAAATAATCTTCATTTTTTTAGTGCTCTCCTTATTTATTTACAAGTCATGTTATTTAAACCCATGTCCAAGTGTCTGAAAAAACTTTTATTGATAGATTAGATTACTCATAATTAGTGGCAGCTCCAAAGTAAGATGCAAAGTATGCTCAAATAAAATATGCAACGTCCACCACCTATTTGCATTTTTCAATTTTCAATCAAATGACCAAAGAAGCATGTAATACCAAAAAGAATAAAATCAAGAGTTGCCTGAATATGCACCTCTGTTTGCATCCCTGTCCAGCCCTCCAGGTCCATTGGCTGACCGTTCACAGGGTAGCCAGGTAACCTTAATGGGCTACCATGCTCGATTCTGTCAGGATCAACAAAATTATGGTTAGGCGCCATAGTAGATGCCCGCAAAATCTCTGCATTAAATAGAACGTTAACTCAATTAGACAATGATGCATATGAAGTAAACACTAAAGACTAAAGACTAAAGACTAAAGACTCCACTTTGCTAAAAATAGGCATAAGCTGCACAATGACCATTCTTAAGAGAAGCATAAGCTGTACAGTGACCATTACTTGGATAAAAATCTGTGGTTGACAAAACAACAACCATTTTCTACCATATGAAGTCAACTACGTGAACAAAAGATATTGTTTAGGCCCAGAACTCAATGGAATATTACCATATTATAACCATAAATAAAGCAATAAGCAATAGGATATTGGGATATTTGAGAAATGAATCAACAAGATCCAGTCAAAACAATTCTCTAATTAACTCCTCGGATCAACAAGATGCCGGCTCTACCAGACATGATGATTCTATACTCAAGAAGAAGAAAGTGCAGAGACAATCATCAAAACTTCACAGGCATACATGATTAACAGCCCTAACATAAAAGACTTCAAGAGAACTAAACATAAGAACAAGTGATAGTGAATGTCTCACGCCATTAACAAACAAAATAGTTGAAGTAACAAAAAATTATACAACTAGCAACACTAGTAATGGCTGGAGGCAAAGGAAACAAACCTTGGTTTAAGAGCCTGGTACAGAAAGGAAGAACTTGCACGATTGGGCCCAATTTTTGCCTCTCTGCAAGCAACTCAGCCAGATATCTGCCAAACAAGCATGTTGTTAGTATCACAGCAGCCGCTGCATGCTGAGTTTATTATCGCCTGATTTATAAACAAATAATTTGAAGGATCTAAAATAACTATAAGCCCACAGAATGAAATGTAATAGCAAGAACTTTGATATGATTTATACAGCACGATCCATCAAATCAAAATTTACATGTGGCCATCGCCAATGAGCGATTTATTACACCTAACTTTTGCACCCATTAACAGCCAGTCAAACATACAGCTCCTGTTTACGCCTAGTAGCTGTCGTCGGGGAACAGCATAAACAAATCTATAGCGAGCGAACCTTGTAAGCAGTTTTATACTACCATTTATTCGTGATGATTTCACAATAAGGCCAAATCCCCCAGCCCGTCGCTCCAATTTCTTACTAATGAACGAACCGATTAACAACCAATATCTGTTACTCAATAGAGATGTGGAGAACAGAATGAATCGACAGGGAGATTGGGTGATTTTGGAGATTACATACAGATTGCACTCGGGAGGTCCTCGACATGGTCGGTGAGCTTGTCGAGCGCCTTGCTCTGCTGCTGCAGGTCCTTTGAGTCGGGCGCCGTCGTGGTGGCAGCGCAGGAGTCCCTCCCGCGGCTCGCGTCCTGGCGGCGCGGTGGAGGAGGGCGTTGCCGAGGGGCCGCGGCTCGCGGCGACCGGAGAGGCTCCTGCGGCGGCGCTTGCGGCCTGCCTGGGAGGCCGGCGCCAGCGACGTCCTCCGTGGAGGGGGTGACCGTGGCCCCGCGCGACGCCGTCGAGGAGGTCCGAGCAGTCCGCCCACCTGGGAGGCCGGAGGCGGAGCGTGGCCCCGCGGCTACGGCCGCCCAATTCCGGTGAGGCTAGAGGGGGAGGCGAGAGCGAGGACGAGCTCACCTGCACCTCCATGGATCCATCCTCCCTGATCCATCCGGCTCGGAGGAGTCATCGAAGGCTGGTGGCCTCCCCAGAAGGCGCGCCATCCCCCTGTAGCTATGGTTTGGGGGAGAGATTCACGGCGGAGTCGGGGAAAGCCGAACAGAGAGGAGGATCCATCTCGGCGGCACGCACAGAGGAGGTCAGAGGTGCCCGCAATGTTGGGAGTCAAGGACCCGGAAGGGGCGGCGCGCGCGGAAAAGGGAGGCTGCAGTGTTCGGCGCTTGGAGGGGCGGCGCGGGGAGAGAACGAGCGGATTGGAGGAGGCGGACATCAAACATATTCATTCGGTTTTATGAAATCTTTGGGTCCGGCCGAGGTGAACGGAGATGCGGTTAAAGGAACGGGTCACCGATTAGCCTACATATTAGTGACGCGGTTTGTAAAAACTGGTCACTCATGACTTTGGTACCTATCATCAGCGACGTGATTTGTTGAGACACGTCACTAATATATTGTATAAGTGGGTACATTTTGTCAGGATCAAGATATTAGTGACTCGTTACATAGACCCGTCACTAATGTCATATCAGTGACGCGTTTTGTTTTCATGTCACTAATTTAGGTGTCTTCTATGTTAATTTTTAACATAGTGTCAAATATATGTTTTAGGTTTCATATTCATCAAAAGTTATCTAATATTAATTATTGATAGATAAAACAACAAAGTAGACTATCAATGTAACATAGATATTACTAGATTCACCATGAAAAATACTGTTGGCGCTAAAATCGGCCACACAGAAATCGGCCGATGATCTTCAGCGTCGGACACACGACCCGGGAGAATCTGCTTAGCTCCTGTTCGGGTTATCGCCCTGGTGTGGTTCGCGCGGCGTGCCAGTCAATCTGACATGTTGATTGACAAGGAAATAGAAGTATTAAATTCCAGGCGCTTCGATCGGCTGGAGTTCCGATCTGTCCTGAAGAGCGCGTCGGCGAATCGGCCGATTTGCTGTGAAGATGATCGGCTATGGATCAGCCAATAATCGCGTGATAATTGTAAAGAAAACTGCTGGAGCGATCTAAACAATTATTACAGATGCAACACTTGAAATAGATCTAATCGGCTGTAAGATGATAAATCGAAGAAGAACGATGACGAAGCCGATAGTTCCAATCTCAAGCTGGATAACTGGTGATAATATTAGAACAACAGGTAAAACTTGCAATTCTAGTAAATATCGATAACTGGTGAATAAATCTAAATGAAACCACAGTGATGCGCCCGTAGTTAAAGCTCGAATATTACTCGATAAGCGGAACCTACCAATTGGCCGCAGATCAAGTTGATGCAGCCTTGCCAATCCGTACGAACTCGTGAAAGAAGAAAAAGTATTGGCGAAGTTGCCGACTTGAAAGTAAAGTACTAGGAAAAAGTAGAAGTATTTTTGTTGATTGATGTGTTGATGTTCTGCAAAGCCCTAGTGACTCCTATTTATATCCTGAAACTAGGACTCCTGGTCGATTACGACTTGTTACAAACTTATTTAAAACAAGAAAACTACTATATCTATAATATCTTTAAAAAGGGAAACGGACTCCCGCAGAATCTTCCGCCGCCGTCTCCTAATCCAATCAGGACTTTTCCAATTTCTTCTTGACCGATTAGCGTCGCTCTGATGACCAACTTTTGACCGGGATCCTCTGTTGTGGCCCCAACCTGTTGGCGCAAGCTGTATCACCAATCGACCGATTTTCAACTGTTACCTCAATCGGCCGATTCCTTACTGTAGCCTTCAGATCTGCCGCATCGGCCTATCTTCTTCTCCTGACGCCGATTCAACACGTGTCAAAATCTGGCGTCAACAAATACTCTTAAATATTTACTTGCCATTTTTGTCAAATTATGTTTTCAAAGAAATTATTGGATCAAAGTTTTACTTTAGAGATCATGTCATATAGTTTGAGATCCACTCAGCTTGTGTCACACCCGATTTTGCAGTAATAAATCGAGCGATAAATAATATGTGCGTCGGGATCAAAGTTACACACATATGATGACGAAAGTGAATAACAGAAGCAATGTCATAAAGTATCATAGTCCTTTATTACAAAACAAACAGAGTTCATGAGTATAAATAAATGAGTATTTCAATATCGCGTTTATGCTAGTAGCGGAACGACCAAACTCCATAGGCAGCTGACTGGGGGAACATACGCCTAGTACCCCTGAATATCCTCTGGAAACTCCTCAAACTGGCCTTGTTTTGAGCAGCGTTGTTTAGCAAGGGTGAGTATACTAATGGTTGGTACTCAGTAAGTATATTAGGAAATAAATTACATGCAAGGCTTAAACAAGGATAAAGATTGGCTGAATAAAGCGGTAGGCATTTTAATGAACAGTTAAGCATGAACAACCTATTTACTAAGCCATGAGTGAATATTGCCCACATTTATGAAAACAAAGATAATTGAGTAATAAATAAGTGTGAAACCATTAAACAAATGAATAAAACATAAATTCCATTTAATAAAGTCATGTGAGGGTCCGAGCCACTCTTGACTATGAGCACGGCTGATATATCAGTTTTACACTTTGTAGAGGTTGTACACTTTACCCACAAGTCATGTCTCCCTTGATGCCCGGGTTTGCAAGGCCCTTAAACACTTCCGAGGTGAGTGGCAGGGATTCACTATGAAGCCTTTCCAAAGACACTCCAACAAGTCAGTAGCCTGATAAGGTCTCGGCGTGCGTGCCATGGCCCCAGGGCTGCCTAGTCCAAGCCAAGCTCGACTTAAGGTGGGGGAAGGAGCTGATGGGCGGGGCCTGCCCGTCAGTGGGGGGAAGGAGGGAAGGAGAGAGGAAGTGGGTTGGGCCGGAAGTGGGCCAAAAGAGAAGGGAAAAGAGAGAGAGAGGAGAGGTTCGGCCCGGGAGAAGGAAATAAGGGAGGAGGGGGAAAAGAGTTCGGCCGGCGGGGAGAAGTTGGCCGGCGGCCCATGTGGGGAAGAAAAGAGAAAAAGAAAGGAAAATGAGAAAGACAAATAAGAAAAAGGGTATTTCTTTGCTTAGAAAATAAAATAAAACTATAGAAATTAGAATAAATCATAGAAAATTTAGGATAAATTCTAAAAAGCTTCTTGAACTCCAACACAAATAAAAACAATAAAGTATGCACCAGCATGAATGTAACAAATCGAATTGGAGCCTATGGTGAGTTTTTAATACTGCAAACCTAAACCTTTTGAAGTCTGAAAATTATAGAACTAAGCTAGACACTTCTAAAGGTGAATTTTAGGGTGTTACAGCTTGTTCCCCACAGTTTTTCCAAACAATTATTTATATTTCAAGAACTTTTCAGTGCTCTACGGCGACGTTGTGTGGATATGCAGTTGGAACAATTGTAAAAAATCTTGCATACCTCAACTTGTCATTGAACTTGTCACTGAATCTCATGGTGGAGTAGGGCCCACATGTCACTGAATCTGAAAAACAGCCCCAAACTCAAAAGCGAGAAATCTTGCATACCTCAACTTTCAATACCGATCAAATTACCCCCTTGACCGTTTCAAATCCTTTTCCTATGGTGGAGTAGGGCCCACGTGTTAGAAATTTCTCGCTCCCGTCCACCTCTACCTCTCTCTCCTATTCAAGACCGCCGTTTCGCCCTCCGCTCCCCGCCTCCATGGCGCTCCCCGAGCTCCTGCTCCACCACTCCTCCAGGCCCCACCTCCACCGCCTCCTCCAGCTCCGCGTCCTCTCCTCCTCCTGGTGCGCCACCTCCTCCAATGCCGCCTTGATCACTTTCGTTTGTTCTTCAGTGAAAACTACGCGGCCTCACCCAACCTAGCACCAACATCTCGTGGCTGCAGATGTGGGCGCCCTCTGACCCGTCCTAGCCTTCCTGCCCCGTCCACCACCTCCACAACCTCGGCCTCACCTCTAACGACAACGATCCCTCCGCCTCCGCAGTCACGCTCACCGCGCCCCGCGATGGCACCGAGCGCCTCGGCGACCTGCTCGACCGCAAGTGACCTCCAGCTCGCGGTCGATTTTGCTTGCTTCGCCATCGATTTCACCAGCGTTGTTGCCTTCCGCAAGCGTTCGAAAGGACCGTGATGTCCTCTAGAAGGGGGGTGAATAGGAAAACCTACAAATTTTCACTCCAAAGTAGCGGATAAAATTCACTGCCTGCCAAACCCGAAACTTCCAGGTTAGTAAATCCGGAACTTCCGAATTTGAGCAGGGCAATAGATGAACTCGGAACTTCCGGGTTCTACAAACCGGAACTTCCGGGTTCACACCGAGCAGAGTGAACACAATAATGTAGAGCGAGTAAGTTCAAACCCCCTAATGCAGAGTATGCTTAATGAAGTTTCTGAAGTAGGTCCACACAGTTCCTGCACACAGAAATACTACCAACTAAGTAGATCAACCAATTTCACAAATACCACAAAGAATGCAATGAGAACCAAAAGGTGAGAGGCACGAAGATTTGTTTTATCGAAGTTCGGATTCACTGCTTGCTACCAAGCTACTACAAAAGCACAGTGAATCCTACTCTCCGTTGAGGAACTCTTTAGGATGTGAGTCTATTCCACCTCACTTCCACCGAGTCAGGTCTTCTTCCAACCACTTCCCCAATTCACTAAGCTTACTTCTTCCCTTGCGGAGGCGAAGTGCAACCTGCACAAACTTCCCGCGACAGCCCACACAATTGGGTGCTCGCCGGGCAACACCTAGCCGTCTAGGAGCCAAAGCTCCAAGAGTAACAAATGCGAAACACACGATTTCGGCCAAACTCAAGTGCTCAAGGTTTGTTGTGATCTCTGGTGCTCTCAAGTTTTCACTCTCTCAAACCCAGCTCAAAGATATTTACAAGAATCACACAATCACACAAAGAGAGGTTGGGGAGAGCTCAACAAGGCTACCAAGCTTTCTTAGGACGACTAGCAAGCAGCAGAATAATGCCTGGAACAGCAGCCCACCAAGGAGAGGGCTCAAGGGTATAAATAGCTAGGTCAAGAGAACCTAGTTGTTGTGTGACAGTTAGACCCCGAACTTTCCGGATTCTCATACCGGGAACTTCCGGGTTTTCAAACCTACTAGCCGTTAGTGCCACGTATGCAAAACCCAAAACTTCCAGGTTGGGAAACCCGAAACTTCCGAGTTGCCCCTGTTAATTCCACCCAATGTGCACTTGAGGCTTTTATATCTCTCTCAACTTACTTGGGTTACTTGAGCACTGAGACTAAACCAAAACACAATCTGATGCATGTCTCTTGATAGTACGGCACACCTATACTCAAGATCAAAGTAAGATTACATTTCAACCATTTAAGTTTCTCAAAAGTGTACCATGTTGTGACTTGATCATTCTCATTCTGGGGAGTGCATCCAGCTTGGTTTCTATAACTTGAGCACAACTTTCTTGAGCTAGTGACTTGAACCATTATCTTTCAATGAAATCCACTTCTAATTCAAACCACCATCTTCACAATAAGATTCTAGAAAAATTGATACTTGCTAATATGAACACCATACATGACCAAGATTCTTCAAGTTGAATCCAAAGAAAGTTTCTTCACCCAAGCATTGATACCTCGGCACAAACCAATTGCCCTTCGCCAAGCTTAGTCCCTCGAAACACTATTCCGAATTCCAACTCTTCCTTGCATCACATAGAGTTCCATGTAGTTTTGTATCATCATCAATGTAATCCACTCTTCATAATTCTTTGCAACTTATATCTTCTATTGATAGATTGTCCATTTCTTCACAAGAAATTCCCTTCTAGTGCTATGATTTTGTCAACAAGCTTCATTTGGAAATGAGAATAAATAGTTATCATCAAACACGTAACTCAATCCATATAGTATTCATTGCTTGTCAATATTGCCACTTTAATCATAGCCTAGTCACACGTCTTTTCATATGAGCCTTTTATCTTTATTTTCAATATCTTTCATCATAAATATTCCATTGATATAACAATCAATTCCTGCTCATATACTCAACAAAATCATTAGTTCTTTAATCGCGGTGTTATTCTATTCACCAAAACCCACTAGGGGCCTAGATACACTTTCAATCTTCCCCTTTTTGGTGATTGATGACAACCACGATTAAAACTTACAAAAGGATATATCAATGAAGCTTTTA
The DNA here is from genome assembly GCA_032594955.1 of Panicum miliaceum. NCBI lineage: Eukaryota > Viridiplantae > Streptophyta > Magnoliopsida > Poales > Poaceae > Panicum > Panicum miliaceum. The sequence continues at coordinate 7,319,764 of CM064072.1, forward strand.
AAAACCTAGGTTTAGGATGAGCTCCCCCTAAATATGTGCATTGAATAGGATTCAACAATTTTTGGCCTCAAATGCTATTTTGCACATATTCAGAAAATAACATTGACCTCCCCCTAAATCTCAGCATCCGTGGGGTGCAAAACAAGTGAGTGAACAAATTATACGTGATGCATATGACAGATATCTCACACAACAACAAGATAAAAGAAAGTATTCAGTTCTGCCACCAAATTCCCAAATAAAATAAATTATTATCTGTAAAGATACAAATTATTGTTTCAAGGTTACAAGAAACGGCATCCATGCACACATTGCAGTGGGTTGTTGCAAGCTTCCATCATCACTGCCTGATGAATAAAATAGATGATCGCGACAAGCTAGCATTTGGGTCTGCAAGAGGCACAGTTTGCCCTGCACTCTTCCATGGTCAAGTGGCAATACTCTCTCTGACTAATGTCCGGGAAGCAGTAGCAAACGCGGAACTCAGGACTGAAGTATTTACAACTGGTCACGGCACAAAAAGTCAAGCTAAGCTTGCTCACATGTAATGGTTTGGAGTTGGCAGCAGCGACGACAAAAGTAGAACTCCGAGCATCCACGGGAGATCCCAAAATCATAGCGAACAAGAACACAGCCGTCACTACGTAGTTGGCCCTCATCTTATATTACTTGGATATATCTATATATATATCTTTAATGTGCAACGAAGCTATGATTTTGGGCAATGAGGATTGAGGAGGAGATGGGATCGAGGGGAGGGTGGGGCGTTTGGACGAGAGCTATATAGTGAGCACACGTAATGAGAAAGAATATATTGTGGTAGACACGGATCGGATGGTTAATTACCGTGCGAGGTATATGCTGAATAATCAATCATTTCGTATTTTTCACGATTACCCGTCGTATATGCATGCTGTATAATTAACCATGCATGCATATATAATCGTGCTATTAAAAAAATCACACTCGGATGCATGCACTAATAGTCACACGATTAAAGAAAGCATTAATTATATTATTCGTGACAACGAGACAACCTCAAATTAAAGCACCAGAAATAGAAGATCGTAACCAGGTGCTGGGTCCCTTGGCGTCCTCAGTGTCTTTACTGCCATGGCCGGTTGCATGAGGATCTACGAAACCGGACAGGGTGAGGGGCAGATCCGTTGGGGGAGTAACCAATTAGGCCACAGACGCGAGAAAGGGGAAGGGATCGAACGGGACGGTGTCGCGCATCCACTGCTTGGTGATCCGCTGGTGTTCCTAGGTTGCACTGGCCCCGAGCGGCTAGCCCAGCGGCAGTGGCGTCCCTGACCCACGCCGACTTCGAGCCGGTGGTCTGACCTCCTCGACAGCACCGGTGGTCGGAGCGGAGACGACGGAGACGGATCATGCTGCGGGCTGGACTGTGGAGATGGCGGCGCATCCGGCGGGACACCGCCTTCGCGGGTGGACCCTGACCACCTCGACAACGCCGACGGCCGGCTGGAGCGGAATGCCGGAGACGGGACGTGCGGTGGCTGGGGCCGCGGAAATGGAGGCGCATCCGACGGATTCACCTCCATGGCTTGTCCTCCTCTCCTTCACGGTGAAGACGGCTGTGGAGCAGGCACGGTTGAGATGAGGCGTGCGGCGGATGGGTACTCACGACAGGAGCGAATGAGAGAGCGAAGCGTGGATTGACGGTGGAGGGGAGCGGATGGGAGGGCGCTGCGGCACTGCGGATCAGATGGGCAAGACGACGCAAACGCGCGACGGGGGAAACAGGTGGCATGCAGTCTCGTAAATATTGGTAGTATAGATATAGTAAATAGTATAATATAAAATAGAGAAGAGAGAAGAGAGTTTTCATTGTGAAACAACTTTACGCTTAGAATCTGCCCTGCCCTGTCTGTCCTGGGCTCCTGGCCTAGTGGGCCACATGTAGGCTTTTGCCCAGCTCTAAATTTGGCCTATTTAGTGCGTCCGGCTGTGGTTTGGCCCAGTAATGAAGTGCAGCCCAAGACAAGAATCGCTTCTTCTAGCTTTTGCTGACATCTCAAGGAAGTACAATCAGGTGCCTTGCGATAATACAAAAAATGTATTATGCAATCAGATGTACATTTTTTTTTCTGAATCAATCTCACAGGAGATTGCCATGTGATCAACCTGTTGTGTACATATATGTGCCATCTTGGAGAAGATTGCTATCTACTTCTTCAGCTATGATTCTGGTGAAGTCGAGATTTCCACAACTTTTGCTATATATTTAGGAATGTTGATGCTAAGCCCAGGAAAGTGGCCCGGATACCCCATCATGTTTTTTAATAAGGCAATTTGATATAAGAAGTTCTTTTATATTACTTCCTTCATTCCAAAATGTTGGTCCACTACAAGAAACTATTTATTCTGTGACGAAATTTAACGAAATTTTCGTGATGTTTTCAAAGATCGTCACGGATTTGCAATTATGGGTATAAGCGCAAAACACTGTAACAGTTTATCGATTTCTTCGTGAACAGGCCCAAAACATGTGACGAAATAGCAAATTCATCGCGATTTATAAATATAATATTTAGAACGGAAAATATAGAAAAAACAGAAATAAAGAATAAAAAGAAAAAAAGGTGATCTCCAAGATCGTCACGGATTTGCAATTATGGGTATAAGCGCAAAACACTGTGACAGTTTATCGATTTCTTCGTGAACAGGCCTAAAACATGTGACGAAATAGCAAATTCGTCGCGATTTATAAATATAATATTTAGAATGGAAAATATAGAAAAAACAGAAATAAAGAATAAAAAGCAAAAAAGGTGATCTCCAAGATCGTCACGGATTTGCAATTATGGGTATAAGCGCAAAACACTGTGACAGTTTATCGATTTCTTCGTGAACAGGCCTAAAACATGTGACGAAATAGCAAATTCGTCGCGATTTATAAATATAATATTTAGAACGGAAAATATAGAAAAAACAGAAATAAAGAATAAAAAGAAAAAAAGGTAATCTCCACGGTATCGAACATGAGACCTTGAGCTACACAAGTGCAGGTCTTACCACTACGCCACGGAATCATTAGTAACTAAATTTGGTTTTACAGCTTTTTATCTCTTGTTTCTTTTGCTCGCCACGTCATCAGGCAGCCCGACGCGCGAAGAGTTCGAACCCGCGACCTAGTGGATGGGAAGTATGCGCCTTACCAATGAGCTACTTGACTGGTTTTTTTGATGTAGAAAGATTGTCCTTTATATCATAAGAAATCTCGTTAATACATCACCGCTCAGACTTGGAGAAATCGATTGGATCGATCCCATCTAGTAGGTACATCCCGACGGTGCCTCCCTGCTGCGCCACTGTCGACGGCTCCCCCCCCATCTTGGTGTCCACGGCGGCGCGCGTCGTCACCTACTCGTTCGACGTGGCGGCGGGGAGCAAGGCCGGCGACTGGGCGTCGCCGTTCGGCGGCCGCGCGGAGCACGGCCTCAGGGACGGCGCCTCCCTGCTGCGTCGCCTCCATACGGAACCTCCCTGCTGTGCCGCCGTCGATGGCGCCCCCATCCCACATCGCCTTCGCCCTCCACGCCATCGGCCCCGGGCCGCCATTGTCGCCTCACTATATAGGATAAGCAATTCTGCTTTTTCTGCAGTAATGAAGCTATTGGCTAAAGCATTTCCAGAATGCAATACACTCCCAAAATTATATAATGAAGCAAAGAGTCTTCTAAAGGAATTAGGTCTGGGATATGAATCAATACATGTCTGCTACAATAATTGTGCTCTGTTCAGAAAAAAAATATGCACATCTTGACAACTGCCCTGTTTGTGGTCTTTCAAGATGGAAAGATCCAGAAAGAAAGAAGATACCACAGAAAGTGTTGCGGCATTTTCCATTGGCACCTAGGCTAAAAAGGATGTTTGCAACCAAAGAAGCATCAGAAGAAGCACAATGGCACATGTTAAAGAGGCAGCCTAGTGAGAAGGAAATGAGCCACCCAGCTGACGGCGAGGCATGGCAACATTTTGATTGAGTATATCTAGATTTTGGGAAAGATGCAAGAAATCTTAGACTTGGACTTGCTACTGATGGTTTCAATCCTTTTTCTGAACAGAACTCAAGATACAGCATGTGGCCTGTACTTGTGGTACCATACAACCTTCCACCCTGGCTGTGCATGCAGGAGTCAAACTTCATGATGGCTTTGCTTATTCCAGGACCTAAATCACCTGGGAAGGACTTTGATATATTTTTGGAGCCTCTTATAGAAGATTTACTTGATCTTTGGAAGGGTGTGCCTGCTTATGATGCTAATACTCGCAAAACATTTCGCCTTCGTGTTGCAGTGCCGTGGTGCATCCATGACTATCCAGCTTTGAGTACTCTTTCAGGGCGTACTACAAAAGGCTATTTTGCATGTACTCATTGTGATAAGCATCCTCTTTCATACAACCTAAGGAGCAAAATTGGGTATATTGGGCACTATCAATTCCTTCAAAAGGCTATCGTTTGCGGAGAAACAATGAGTTTGTTGGACTCAATGAAAGCAATGAGAAACCAACTCAAATCACTATAGAAGAGATGTTGGCTGAACTAGAGAAAGTTAAACATGTTAGACCTGTTAGACCTGGGAAGCAACAAGAATGTGGGAAGAGGAGGCATTCTAACATGGAAGGGGGAAGCCACAAGAATGTGCAGCGAATTTGGAGCCGGATGGTTAGTGTATGGAAGTTACCATATTAGAAAGATTTGAAGCTGAGACATAATCTTGATGTCATACATACTGAGAAAAACATACTTGAGGCCCTCATTGGGACAATTCTGAACATAGCTGGGAAGACAAAGGATACAGCTAAAGCTAGGCTTGATCTGAAAGACTTGGGAATTAAAGAGGAGCTGCATTTACAGAGGATGGTGAGATGCCTGTTGCTCGATATGCCTTGTCCAAAGATCAAAAGGAGGCCTTTTGTAAATTTTTACAAGAGGTGAAGTTTCGAGATGGCTTTGCTTCCAACATCTCAAGATGTATCAATGCTGATGGAACCAAGGTCAAGGGCTAAAAACACATGATTGTCACATCTTTTGCAAAGAATCTTCCCAGCTGCCATGAGAGGAGTTTTGGACAAGGACATTTATGAAGCAATAGCAGAGTTAGGGAGGTTTTTTAGGGAACTATGCAGCAGAACACTTAACAAGGATGTATTGGCTGAAATGAAGAAAGAAATTCCTATTATTCTGGTGAAGCTTGAGAAAAATTTCCCCCCTGTTTTCTTTGATGTCATGATGCACCTTGCTATCCATTTACCTGATGAGGCATTACTCCGAGGTCCTGTGCAATATGGTTGGATGTATCTGATTGAAAGGCGGTTGTACACTTTGAAGCGTTATGTGAGGAATAGGGCACGACCAGAAGGTTCAATTGCCGAGGCATATATTGCTGACAAATGCCTGACATTTTGCTCTAAATACATGGATGATGTTGAAACAAGATTTAATCGGAATACAAGAAATCAAGGGTTTTCTAATGAACAGGCATATGGTGTCAACGTTTTTGGCTATGGAGTTCATTTTACTTCTGCATCTAAACTGCAATACGATGAAAATGGCTTTGATCAAATGGTGTGATATGTGCTTAACAAGTATGTGCTTAACAACTGTACTCAAGTTGAGAAATATGTGAAGTAAGTTGTAATTACTGTCTTCTTCTTCTTCTTCTTTTTTGCCACATTTGTGTTGCAGATATACTAACTTCTTCTTCTTCTTTTTTGCAGAATGTTCAGAGATGAATTAGAGAGTGAAGGGGTGCCTAACATTGAAAGACTGATTCGGCAAAGATTTCAGACTTGGTTGAGGAAACATGTTAGTTTACAAATTCTCATTTGTACAGATTCTTTTTTCTCTTTCTTTTCTGTACAGATTCTCATGTGTGTGTGTGTTGCATGTGCCGGATCATGAGGTTGCGGGAGACTCATCCAGAAGAGGTGGATGAGGATATCTTTTCCTTGGCATGTGGTCCTGATTTCAGAGTCAAGAAATACACCTCATGCATAGTTAATGGTGTGAGTTTTAACACTGTTGACCGTGACAAGAACAAGAAATCCCAGAACAGTGGAGTAATGACAAAAGGTAGACACAATGGTCAGTTCATTGATTTTTATGGAACCTGAAAGAATGTTAGTTTATTCTTACTATCATTCAAATAACTTTGGTTGCATGATGAATGTGTACTTACTGCCTCCCATTTATAGATGGTTTTGACTTGCATGATGATAACAACACCATGGCGGATGGAGCTGATGTCGTCGCCCAACCTGTTAGTGACAACCAGATGACCAATGAAGGTGTTTGTTTGTTCATTTATTTGCCATATGGGATATTGCATTAGTACTTTGGTTGTTGTATACTAATTGCATTTTCAATGACTATTCACAACCAGGAGGAGAGGTGCCATGGAACGAGGAACTAATATGGGACATGGTCTCAACAGGCTGAACCGATCTCATCGGGCCAAGCTACCAATTGTCATACCGGAAGGGCAAATCAGGCCCCTGGTACCTCTTATTGCTGCAAAGTATGCAACTGAAATCAACATTGCGGTCAGAAACCATATGCCAATGCTCACGCACTGGAAGGAGTACAAGGACCGTGCTAAGATTGAGGAATTTTTGGGAATACTTCGTGTAAGTACATTCTCCAAGGCCTTTCTCCTCATGGTTTCGAACCATGCATGCATACTACCCTGCTGTCTGGTATATGAAAATATTACAGATTTGATTTGCTCCTTGCATGGTTTTTTCCTATAGGATCTGGTCATAAATGTCTTGAAAGCTATTCATTTTATCACATATTATATTTCTTATATGTTCCTCCATCTGAATAGGCAAAGTTCAATATTGACACAAATGATGCTTTGGTTAAGAATGGTTGCCTTGAAATGATGAGGAATGCAATTCGTAACCAGCGACATAGGCTCAAGAAAGATTTTTTTGATACTTTTCCACTGCATTTGGTTCCAAAGACTTCTCCTGTGAAATCAACGAGTGATAAGGAATGGCTTAACCTTGTGGAAATGTGGAAGACTCCCAAAAAATGGTATTTCTCCATATAACCCAACACTTCTCCTGAACATGTTACTTTGGCTACTTTTCTAACATGTATTCTGTATATGATGTAGATGACTTGTCAAAAGAACAAAGACAACCGAGGGAATGTTTTGTTACATCAAACAACTGGCTCCTGTAGCTACCTGGTGTTTGTTGAAAATTTGGTAAGTTAGCCATGTCGATGTGCCTTTCATGTCTTATCCAGATGTCTTCTATATAGATATCCATTGCTTGCTAGACTCAAATGGAAACCCAATTGGCTACACAACCAACACAAGGTGAACAACCCAAGTCTGCGGTTCAGGTTGTTGCTAATGTGCTTGAGCACAACAACAAGAAGAGTGTGTTCCTTCAGAATGTTGGGATGCAGACTAAGTGACCAAGGATGAGTGCACAACTAGAAGCGGAGAAGAGGGAGAATGCTGAGCTTCGGTTGATTGTTAGCAACCAACGCGAACAAATGAAAGGCTTGTCAAAGAAGTGTAGGAAACTGAACAGACAAGGATAAGGGACAAAGAGGAGATGAGTAAGAAGCAAGCTGAGTTGGAGGCCAAACTTGAGCTTGTTCTGGGTCAAAATGGACCACACGGATAGACATGATGGTATGTTAGATGTTGCTGAAACCAATATTTTCTGGTTGCAACCTATCTATTGTCTTGGTGCTGGAGTGAAGCACTGATAGTAGCTTCATTTGTTTTTGGAACTTGGTTTTTGGTGTTGCAGGTCCTGTTGGTGTTCTGCAACGTTTGTTGCCTTTGCTTTTGGAATCAAACAGCAAGTTGTTTCAGGTGCTTGGATTTTTTGGTGTTGCAGGTCCTGCTGGTGTGGAGGGGGAAACCTGGACCTATAAGCTGGTTGTTGACTTGTTGTGGTTGTTGGTGCTTGAAATTTTGGTGCTTGTGTTTGTTGAACCAAAACTGGTAGCTCGTATTTTGGGTTCTGCTAGAATGTTGTATGATTCTTGAACCTGGACAAGCTGGTAGCTTGGTTCTGCTACACAAACTTTTGTTGCTTGCTGTGGAACTATTGTTTGATTCTGGAAGCAGAGATAAACTCTTTTGAATCTGAGATTGTATCTGTTACTAGGCTGATAATCATTCTGATTGTATCTATTATTGAATCTGAGATTGAATTGGATTGAATTTGGTGGGCTCAAATTTTAATAGGCATGTTTAGTGGGCTTGTTTAGTGGGCTTTGCTCTGATAGTCGGTCAACAAAATGGCCCAGTTCCGAAATGGGCTAGTTGTAAAAAAATAGTAGGCTACTGTTAAAAGATAATGGGTCGCTATTAAATAATTATGGGCCGCCGTTAAATAATTAATTGGCTGCTGTAAAAAATTAATGGGCCGTCAAAAAATTAATGAGCCGTCATCCGTGACGTCAGGTGCCACATCATCATCCACGCCAGCCGCCACATCATTGCACACGTGTCACCGACCACGTCACCTGCCATGTTGGCCACCACGTCGCAATCATCTGTGACGTTTAATTTCATCACGAATGTTGGGCCTGGGCTGGACTGCACGAGCCCAAAAGCGTTTCATGACGGTTAAAAAATATCATAGATTGTGCTGATCAGTGACAATTTCGAAGAAAACGTCGGCAGATTTAATCTGTGATGCTCAATAGATGACGGTGAGTAAAATCGTCACGGACAAATTTTTATGATGAATTTTCAGTGATCTATGACGAAATTGTTTCGTCATAGAATAAATAGATTCCTGTAGTAGTCGTTTTGGCAAATTTAGATACATAATTTTTAATATGCATCGAAATATAGTATTTATCTATATGCATAAATGAACTACAATTTGAAACGGAGGAAGTACTAAGCATGTGTATAGTTTGACTAAATGCTGGTAAAAAATGTAATGTTTGACTCTTTTAATTCCATTAGGCTCTATTTTTCGAAATGGAGGAAGCATGTGTTTATGCTGCCTTAAAAATCTTATAGACAACAGTATTCCTGTTTCATACTATTTATAACGATAAATAAATTAACAAAATTCTAATTAACGAATTGTATGAAGGCGACATTTTTTAAGTTTTGACTTCAGTGCTTGTGATAAGTCGGCTCTGTATGGGCGTTTAACCTTGAAAACTTACCGCAACCCGACAGAAAAACCAAGTCCCCACAAATCTGAATACATCGCTACCTGCACGCGCCTATAGATGCTTTATTGATATCCGTTGCAGCTATGTCTGTCATACTGCTACTGCGTTTTGTCCAATGGTCGTCACCGCACAGGAACTCATCTGAAATGGCTCTAGCCCCCTATCTCAGACAGTCTCCGAGCCGTTATTAGAGATTGATGACCCATTTTGGCATGCAGATAATTTCGATTGGAAAAATTGTCAACTACAAAGTTGTATGCCAGTTTTGAGAGATACAACTTTCAAGCTGACACTATATTGGAATTCTTGTATTAATCTGTGTAAAATTTCAATATCACTAAAATGAAAGTTTGTATATTATTCTATCTCAGTACAAACTTGAACTTGGAACTGATGCTTGTTTTTCCAGTTTCATCACAATTAACTACTATGAGATTATCCCAAATGGTTCCAGAATAAGTGTTTCAGATGTTATGTTGTTCCAGAACATTCCATGGAGCCACTTCAAATATATCCCTGTAGCATTTATTTTTAGGAAGATAATGCATATTTTCATATGTCAAAAATACATATATATTTCCTTGTACATAATTACACGAGCAAAAAAAAATATAGCTCATTGCACTACCACAAAACGCTACCTGATAGTAAGATGGTTTTCATGGTGTCTAGCATAGGTTGTTGACGTTATTGTTGACACTAAAATTTCGCAGAATTATTTACAGAAAGCGGATGAAGCCAATGGAATCCCAAGAGGGGATGTTGAGTCAAGATGACAGAGGATCCCAGTCAAAGATGACATGACGTTGGTCAAAGAGCGACGCTGACTCGGTCGAGGAGCAATAGAAGGAGTTCGGATTGGACTAGGAGATGGCAGCAGAAGATCCTGCGGGAGTCCGTTTCCTTTAGGAGAGTCTTATAGATATAGTAGTTTTTATATTTAAGTCAAGTTTGTAACGGATGGTGACAGATCAGGAGCCTTAGTCCTAGGGTATAAATAGAAGCAGTCAGGGTTTTGTAAAGGATAATCATCAATCAATACAACTTTTCTCGGCACTTTGTCAAAACCTAGGAGTAGAGTAGAGTACTATTTTCTCGGTGATTCTTCATCAAGTAGGGCTGGATCGGATCGATCTTCGGCTTGTTGGTAAGTTCGTGTTTATCAGATTCTCTAGGCTTTAGCTATCGGCGCATTGCTGTAGTTTCGCTTAGTTTAATCTACAAGTTATCAATTTCTATCAAGTTCTTGTAAGGCTGCATCTCGATCTCTTGCTAGTTCTTAATAGATCTCACAATTTATCAAGTGGTAGTCATCGGGTTATCGGCTTTACCTAATCCTTTTGTGCAGCAATCACATAGCCGATTTATTCTTTGATTCTTGCTACAACTATCGATTTATCTACAATCTTGGATTTCTTTGCGTGTAGTCCGATTGGTTGATTCGCTTGCCCCATCGTTGTTATATCAGGCTGTCTTGGTTGAGTCCGATCCTCGAGTAATGATACTAGGTCAGGTCGGCTGAATCTATCTGTCGGCCAATGATGGCATCACATGATTGTGATGGTTCAGTAGCATCAATCGGCTTTCCTGGCCGATTTTGAACTTAACAATAAGCGTAAATTCTAATATAATTAGATACGTTGGTTAATTATGCTTGATTGGTTGCCCTGCCATTATGCCGTTAGAGCTGTCTTGGTTAAATCCGATCCGACTAATGGTGATAATAAGTTTGATTTAATTAAACATGCGTATTTAGTTAAGAAATTTTTATTCTTAATCCTACCTCACCATGAAAGTCGGCTTCATAGCCGATGTTCAAGTATGTGTATCGGGCGTTGTGGCCGATACGTTCTTATGGAACTATTCGGAATTCCAGCCAATGTGTTCCTTGTTATTTTACCAATTAAATTTCTTTCCCTTGCAGGTTAAATTGACTGGCACGCCTCGAACCTCGATAGCAGGACCTGCACTAGAGATAAGCAGAGCTCTCAGATCTTAGCGTCGTGCTCCGCAAGATTCACCGTCCGATTTTTGCGGCAATAGTAATTATATATAGGAAGACAGTGTAAATCCACCCGTAATCCTAGCACAAGGGTTTTTTAGTTAATCCTCTCCCCCGGGGGATAGAGGGAGATTTTGACTGTGGCAGGGATTTAGTCCCTCTTAATCCTCTCCAATTCCTTAAAACTGAACAAGGCCTAAGGGTAGATTGAAAACCATTTTCATTGAGCAGTAGAAGAAACATTAAAAGAAGTGGCACCATCATTAATTTGGTTCAAATCATCTAGATACAGTTCTTACCGGGTGGAGGAAGCAAGGAGCCATCCTCGTCGTTGTCAGGCCGGTAGCACCACCATGTAGAGCATGCAGACGACAGGGCTGCAGACCAAATGTACAAGGAGGTGACATTTGGCCTGGCGTTTTCCCCAACCTTTTGCTAATTCAACAATGTAGAACTTTTCAAATCAGATCAACTTGTACCGTGATGGCTTCACGCTTCTAGCAGCGTCGGCCTTACCTTGTTCCATTTAATTTTCACTAGTCCCAAAGCGTTTATAAACATGTTATAAATGTTACAACAAATGAGGATGGACATGATATACGCCTACATCAAATCTTAGATAGCATTTATGTTAAAGCTCATTTGGAAAGATAGAAACTCACAATAACTTTTGACGGGTTGCCTAGGTAACATGTTCCATGAAAGATTCTCTGCAACTTTTAAATGGCACAATTCTAAGAAATCAATAGGCAACAAGATCCTTTCACTTTCCTGCAGTAGAGTGTTGTTTCAACCATTCTTCCATTTTATCACGCACTACCATTTGACTACTTGTCAGTGGTCACACGAAAGCTTTGCAGTAGTGGACCAAGCAATTCTTTATGTGGCTTTGGTACTTGAAGCACTTTTAACTTAGCTCGATCCTATTTTAGGTTTCCATTGGTGCTCTCTTCTCAAGTGCTCAAATCTTAAGAAAGGTTCCATGTATATTGTAATGGCATCTAGCTAGGGTGCGTAACAGCAAGGGTTCACAATATGTTTGCTTCCTCGTACTCATTCTTCTTTTGCATTCGCTTCTTCAGCAATGCCATGATTTGCAATTGGTTCTTGAAATTCGTTACCGATCTACTGAAGTAACACGTATGAACACAAATATCATGAGGCTTACACCCACTGCTACAGAAAATATTTTTAGGGACGGGTAAAACAACATTTGTAGGGGCGGATAAAACAGCATTTGTAGACCCACCACTATAGAAAACCTGGAGTGCTATAGGATTTGGTTCAAACTTGTTATGTTACTATTTGCTGTGCTGGCACTTCGTTCAGTGCCAAATTGAAGGCCTACAGTGAAAAATGTGGATTAGCATGGCCTAGAAAACAGTCTGCCGGCAAGCTATTTCCTTGTGGCACCATGAAAAATGCACGGGTTTGTTGTGATTTCATATTAGGTTAATCGTCAAGAAAGTAGTCTAACTTTCTTTGTAGTTTAGGTTACAGTAATTTCCAAAACATAATACTATGATTTTCTTAGTGGTGATATTCCCCTCCATCCAAAGAGAGCAATTTTTTCGAGCTAGAACTGAATGCAGAAATAATGCTTCCTTTTCTACTCATGAACTAGTTCATTGTCATAATAATTGTTGTCGATCAAGTGGACATAAAAGTGGGGTTTCTTTTTGCAAATCATGATAATAGTAGCTTAAGAATGGTCGCAAAACAAAATGAGTCTCTGGGACACAGGATATAAATTTATGCATGTGAGCTATATGAATGGCTTTCTTCTACCACGTGTAAGGAGATATGCTCTCCTAAGAGTGAAACAATACAAATAATTCCGCCTAGTCACAAATGATTTAAATTTCCTATAAAAATAAGGTTTAGACAGCACAGCTTTGACCATGAGAAGGGCATGGAAAAAGTTGCAAAAACAGAGTAATGAAATCAAAACTGAACCAATTCAAAACTGAACACGGATGGCCGTTTTGGTTGCCGTGCAGAGTAACAGAGTAATTCGTCTAGGAAAAAACGGTGTATGCATATGATGACAAATGAGGAGCCCTTGTGGAAAATCAATTCCACTAATGAGGAGTGCATAATATTGTGATTAGTTGGATCATAAGTATGGTCCTTTTCCTTAGTCACTGTGACAAGATGAAATAGGTCTATCAAAAGAAAATAGAGGGCATAACTGCTAATGATGTAAACTAATGTACGTGTTTACCTTGTTACCGAACTTGTTGCAATCATAGACAATAAAATTTTTGTGATATCATCTTTGTATCATTGCCCTTGGTTTAGTTGACCCCTTTTAGAAATGCTGAGAGTAACTAAGCCGTCAAAAGTTAAAACGGGAAAAATCAAACAGATCAAAATATTTCGGTTATTGAGGTTTGTTTTTTACTCCCTTTGTTATTTTGGTTCATAGATTTGGGACGAAATTTTCTTAAAAACAAGGGAACTGAACCATGATAAAGGATTATTGCCAAGCCCTAACCATCGATTTCTCTTGTACTAACTTCAAGAAATAATTTTAGTAATTTGAAGGTATATATAGTTGAGAAAAACCTATACATACAGTGTCATCTAGGCATACTCTAAACTTTGAATGGAAAAACTTATCTGATTATTCAAACTTTATTGCAATTGCAAGGGACTGAACATATAAGTTCCAACGTCATGAATATCTCTTCAGTTTGCATCATCATGCATCTGGAAGCAAGGAAATGGAATGATATTTGAGGCTGAAGTCTCAGGTTTTTCGGTGTGTTTTCTTCCGATGGGAGGTTTTTCCGGTGTTAATGAACTTTCTTGTGCACAATTTACTCTTCAGATTAAAATGGGCAACAAATCCTAGCTAGTAGTCACACCTTAATCATTAGGTTAATTTATCTTGTATATATTCTACCCTTTTTCCTGATTGTATTTAATTTTTCCATTTAATGAAAAAATCAGCTGAAACTACCCATCCACTAATAAAAGAAGAACTGTACCATCTTGTGACAAAATTTAGTATGTAAGTCCTACTGTAATCAACTAGAGTGTACCGGGGTATGGTGTTACCTCCATGTATGATCTTTCTTTACAAAATGAAAAGCTTAGAGTTTAAGACTACATTCAAATCATCGGGGTCCCGTCAGCGCATTCTCATGTTTAGGGCAAGGGTGTCCTTGTTTGTTCCCTCTTACCAAAAGGGCGCACTATAGCTCGTTTGTTTATTTCCCCGACGTGCCTATTTTCTACTAGGCTTTGGAACTTGAGGCACATGATGTTTGTTCGAGGTATACCATGCATCACAGGTACTGCCTCACTTCTGATGATTTATGAGTTGCTGGTATAACTGCCTACCATTGGTTCATCATTCATGCATGCAATGATGTAATAGTTGTGGGAATTAAAGCTTGCTACGCTCTGTACATCCTATATTATATCACAGTTCTCCATATGATGGGACCACGAGTAGTGTACAGTACTTTGTATCGCATGAAGTTTTTTCCATTACCTACCTAGGTTATGAAAGATACTCAAGATGCTGAGAATCCTGCGATGTATCCTGTGCATGCAGTTACTTCCTAACATTAAAATTGTGATGTGTTTCGAAGTCAATCAGATCACCCATCATTGACACATATTACTATAATATTCAATTGTTTATTAAATTAAAGTATATCATAACGAAAGTATATATTTTTAAAATTTTCAGTTACATATATTATTCTTGTATCCAACTAAATACTTACAATGATTTGTTTGGTAGATTCGCCAAGGGTTGACTGCATATGTTTGGATGTCAAATCTTTCTCAAGAGTATCATAATTAGATATTAGTAGAGAGTAGTAGTGTATCTACTTTGACTGCATCTACCTGATCTCCCCTCTTTGTTTTATCCACGTGAACTGTGCAATGGAGAATGGTACAGTGTTAGTAAAATTAAGGTTTGGATCTGTCTCCCTCTCTGATTCTCCCATTCATGGAGTATCTGTGGCAGGTTAATGTTACTATTTGTTGAGGTGGAGCTCGCATCACTATAAAGACTTCCTGTGTCTTCATGTTGGTGTTCGTGAGAACCTCTTGAATGTCCTTTTAAAATAAGAATTTGACCAAGTAAAACAAAGTAATCACAGGTAGCTCGAATGACTACTATCAAGATTTGCCAGGTTGGAATAATACGTTGAGATATGCGCAATGTGACCTGCAGATGGTTGTCTAGCGTCCAAGATACAAATCTTCAGTCACAGATAATCTGCATATTTAGTCATGTGACAACTTGGGCACTTGGTATCTTTAAGAATCATGGTAAAACTAACTATATTCTATTCTGAATTACTTGTCCTTTAAGATCATGCATGGATCATGCACATACATATAGTACAAGCAGGTTAATATGCTGCTTTCTGACATGCATGTATGGTTGGCCCTTGTAGTTCAGGCATCTCTCAAATACCATTAGGTTACATAGCTAATGTTCCAAAGAGAGTATAATTGCTTTTATCCCATTTCAGTAAAAGTAACGCATCTCTTAGCTAGTGTCCTATAGGCTATAGTGTTGGAAGTACATGTCGTTTTAGGATTCTTACCTGTCAAACATTTTTAAATTTAACCATCAATATATAAAAATTTACAAAGGTTGACAGTACATAGATGTTACAAGATCTAGTATGAAAACTACTCTAAAATATTTATTAAATGCCATTCTTTGAAATGTCATATTCTTCATAGAAATTATTGGTCAAACCTTTACCCTGTAGACCATTTAGATGTCCTAAACGATAGGGGTGCAAATTGGTGATCGCGCACCTCCAACCCTTTTTAGTTCAAATATTTGTGCCACTTTTCTAAAATTGGACCTTATTTTGGATAAGCAGTATAAATATTTGAACTGTAAAGGATTAGAGGTGCACATAAGGGTCACCAATTTACACCCATACTAAACGGCATGTATTTTTAATCCGAGGATATATGTATTACATTTGTTGTTGCTCAAAATCCTAAAACAGGGTCTACTGTGATCCTGTTGAACAAAGCATGCACACCTTTGACTAAGGTTGGTCAATACTATGTTCTTTTTTTTTTACCTTGATTCAATATATACATAATCACAATATTAATTGTATGTCTTCCTTCTAAAGGACGGATTAGTTAGCTAGCAGCCAAACTCTTCTGCTGCCAGCTGGTATAATGAATATGAGCTAGACTAGCATTTATATACAATGTTTCTTGCACCAAACCCTAGAGAGATTATACTAGTAGAGTGGGAAACGATACCTCGTTGGCAGCCGCTCTGGTCCTCTCCCATTTCTCTCTATATATACAGGCGCCTAAACACACAGTTCCATTGGGTGAGAAAATGGTCCTCTCCCATTTCTCTCCATATAGCTCATATCTCAGACAGCTTCACCCAACAAGCTTAGAGCCTCCCTGATTTCGACCCATCCTTTGTATAGTTTCTGCAGAAGCTGTAGTTAGCAATATCGTCTCCAATTGGTGCTTCTTTCTTCTGTCCAGTTTCTTCAAGATGGCATCTTTCAGATCCATTTGAAGTCCCCTAGACCCTTCCCCACTTTATGAGATCGATCTGTGCTTCAGATCAGAGCCAAACCCCAGCCGCCCAACCATGTCCGAAGTTGGTGTTTTCCAGTGCGGCATCATCAGGATTCACACCGATATAATTCGGGTGTGCCATGCACATATGTAGGTCTGGCTCGATTTGCTACTTGGGTGAGAATCCTGATGATGCTGCATTGGAGAACAAGTGACTGAACTAGTATAGCTAGTTTGATTTGATGCCCAGGAATATATATGGACAAGGCTTCATTGTACGTATTTGTGTTATGATTATATGAGAAAGTGAACACTGATCGAACTTCCTAATTCAGCTCCAGTCAAGAATATATCCCAGTCAGATTCAGGTATCGAATTTGTATTTTTGCAATTTACTATTTTCCGCTCCTCACAATATGAAGAGCTTTTTTTTTTTACTTTTCTTGAAAACGTACCAGCACGTACTAAAATTATTACTTGAGTTTGGTAATAGAGGGACCAAAATTTTAGTACTCGAAGTATCAAATCTTAGTACATCTGATGCTGTAGTCAGTTTGTGCATCTTGTTATTACCATTCCAAAGACTGTAAAAGACCACGTAACATGAATATATGGCATATGACAATTATATTGTTGGATGGTGTTATGTGAACTTAGTACACAAATCTTAACCAATTCCATATCTGTATGAGTCTTACGTACTTGACAAGGGTCTGTTTGACACAGATACAGATCCAAGAATCTTAGAATTCTTGGAGCTGGGTATTCCTAGCTCAAGAAACTGGTGGAGCTGGAGCTAAAGATACAGCCAGAATATATATCTTGGTGGGCTATTTGTTTCTACTTTAGACTGAAAATAGATATTTATTATTAAGCCACTTCACTTTTGCTCAAAATTCTAGATCTTACCTAGAGCTGGCAATTGTGCCAAACAAAATGCCTAATAAGTTGTATACTCTAACAATATAGTGTATGGCTATAGGGCTAGCAAACAAAATAGATATTTATCAGTCATGTAGTGCTTTAGGGCTAGCATTAACTCTAATTAATCTTATGTCCTTATCCTCTAACGTTGAGCATCCATGACACAAAATGTTGCCTAACAAACCTCACCACGGCGTCCAGTGAATCTTTCAATAGTCTCATCATCTTATCTGTTCATATGCCTATAATTTGACTGTGATCTCCTAGGTTTAGTGTATGGACACTTACTCCAGGGAGCATGCAATCGCAAACGTGTAGCAATGCTATGTCATGCTTTCGTGTTCTATGTTGAATGTTTGTTACTACAAAAAGAATTTTATTAGTGTGTTCCACATAGGACCACATCTGAGATGTTGCATGCATTTTATTTGGTTTGTGTTTGGAGACTATGCAATACAAGATGTTGCATGTATTTGTTTAATATGCAAAAATATTCCTGATGTTTATGTCTGATCCTTGGGATTTTTAATCCACTTAATTGATCCACTATTGCAGACTATCAGTCTTGTTCGATGTAGCCTTTCGTTCACTTTTTGTGAATTTGTTCCCAGATGTTACAAATGCATCTGTAAATTCTGCAGCTACGGTAATTCAATATCGCCTTGCTTTAAGCTTATGTGATTTGCTTGTTTAAAAATGTGACGACCTGTTTGCAGTTAATTTGGGTGTGTATATTATGTACGTGAATGCAGGTCTTCCAATCATATTTTCTGATCGTTGTTCCGCCCTACGATTTGAAATTAGTCATATCATATATTTTCACGTAGTAACTCGTGTGCCATGACTTGAAATTAAGAAACTTTTAAGTTATCAACAATACAATTGGAGAGACAATTCTATGAGTCCTGTTGGTGCCCTTGATTTTTGTCACCACATTGAGAAAGATGTCTTTAAGAATGGGACTGTACTATTCTAATATTTTTTCCTTGACTTTTTTATAAAGGAAAGGAAACATGAAAGCGCAAATTAAGGGTTTGGAAAAAATCAGAAGAAAATGAGGAATGCACTATACGGGAAAAAGAAATGATGTTTAGATTGTAGGATTTGTTCATAGAAAATTTCATAAGCTGGAAAAGATCCTCCCTGTTTTGAGAGTAGTTTACTAAGTCCGTGTTTTTGTCCAGTCTGTATACATAGGCAGCATAATATTTGATAATTATTTAGTACAATTATGTCAAATTTGTACTCATTAGATTTAGATATATAAATATTTTATCTATCAAACAAGACCAAGAACGACCCGGATATTGTGAACACAGATGTCTCTAAATATTTTATCTAGCCTCGTAAGTATGCAGACCGGACAAATATTGTGAACACAGATGTCTATTGAATTAACATGAATATTGTGAACATCTGTCTTCTCCCTCTCTCTCTCTCTCTCTCTCTCTCTCTCTCTCTCTCTCTCTCTCTCTCTCTCTCTCTCTTTAATTTTTTTTCCTTGTACTAATGAACACGGATGTTCCATATTCCAAATTTATCTGTCCTAGGCAATTCTTGGAAAGTTTTTCCCCAAATTCCTCCATGGAATTCGGTCCAGAACATGAGCCAGATGATTTCCATATTTTTGTAACCATACATAGGTGATGCCATCACAGAAGAACAGAGCTGTTAGTTGGCGATGCATAACAAAGGAGCCGCGTTTAAAAAAAAAAACAAAAACAAAATACATGAAGGGAGGAATAGAGTTCAAGTCCATAGGAGGGGGTTTGGTCCATTTGCAGTTCCTGGGCTTAGAGGGCCCATCACCTACCATGGTTGGGCTTCCTCTAGAAAACAAGCATTTGAGTTTTTTTCAGCTACGGAAAGGACACGCAGCGTAAATAAGCATTTGACCTGGAGCTGCCCGCCATAAGCCCATTGTCGGGAATATTGTATTTCTTGTATATAGCCAGTATTATCCTTTTGCAGGGATTGGGCAATTTATGAAACTTCATTCAACAATTTCAAAGAATATTTTCAACATTCAAAATGGTCTTATCTCGGATCTGGCCCAGTCTGCTTGTGGGGAGAGCAGGGATGGTCCATTTTGGTGTAATTTATGGGCCTCATAAACTGGGCCTGCTTAGTGGCTTACGAACTGTGACTAGTACCAGCCCATCAATGGTTTTTGGTGAAGAAAGGCCACCATGGCCACGTGACCATTGTTTCACCAACTCTATTACTCTTTTCCTTTTTAAAAAAAACTCTATCACTCTTTCTACCTATATATATATGAACGTTCAACTACATATTTGCGTCTCATCAAAACATATCCAAACATATAGACCATGATTTTTTTGATGTAATTTTTCAACTACTACTCCGGCAACGCCACCCGCCTCTGTATTAAATTTTCAAATGGTATCACGCTCAAGAGAGCTGAATGACTGGGATTTGTTGTCCAGACAATGGAGTAACTTGTCATTATTTATTGCTTGACATTGTTCGAAAATTTTCTAAACTTTAGTTCAATTTCATTAATATAGGTTACATTACTTGAAATAACAGGTAATGTGGTACAAAAGCTGCATTCAAAATAGGGGTAAAGAAGGCTGAACCAGCTTGAGTTGGCAAATCATGTTGTTAGGAGGCAGTTGATGATTTGCATCCCTTTTCAGAAATTCTCATGGGTCCCTCTTCGATTTTGTGGGTGCTTTAATGTGTGGTGGGTTATTTATGCGGATTTTGCATTGCCATGTTTACAACTTTACATTTGAAATTTTGAATCAATATAATTGTTTTGATACTTGATGATTTTTATGGTTGTTTGTCACTATATGCAATCATTTATATTAGTACACTCTGTGATTGCTTGATATGTTTAAGAAAAAGTGGTACGACATACTCCAACCTGAACCTTACACGTGTCAAGCTATACATGATGTATGAGTCTGCAAATCATCAAATTTCTTTATTCTGAAGCATCCATCACACTCAGCTTCAGCATCAGCTTTGCTTTCATTGCACAGGTTAGGTATGATTAGTTGTTGCTCTCATCAACCGCAAATTTGTTAATTAACATATCTTAGTTTATAGAAAGCTTTGCAGCGAAGTACCAGATGGGGCAACAATTAATATTTATTTTCATCAGATCCCTTATCTAAGGATCCAGGATCGACTATCAATCTCTGTATCTAATCCACGAAGAAGATGAAGGATGAAAATTGAGTTTCTTTGTTGCCTTTCCACTTTTTAAGATTGCGTAAAGAGAGCAAGTAACACTTTTGGCGAACTTTGTAAGATTTGTGGTTGCAGTTGTATGGTTAGAGACGTGTTGATTAAAAAACTAAGCATATCGATCTGATCACCAATAAAGAAACTATTGGAGGTTGAACTAAGCCAATATAAGGGCTGCTTGCTTTTAATTTGTAAATAGATTGGGACTTTTTTCTTCTTTTTTGCGAAAGCACAGATAGGGACTTGTATAAACACACATCAATATGATTAGAACTTGATACTTGGGGTACTGTTTTTTCTGATCTAGACGTAATCAGGATTAGAATAGCACAACTCGAGCACCTATTGCTTGGTACAGCTTCTGTCTTTTTCAATGGAACCGATAATAAAGGCCTAAAGCTAATATATTGATAAGTACAAAAGAGAAATGGCCCACATTTTTTCAAAGAAGCCGCGTCACTTTTTTTGATAGAGCAACCACGTAGCCCTTCACTGCATTTATTTATTTGTTATGCATGTTGGATAACTATGGAGAACTCATGCACTTGAATCTTTGCATGATCCGTCCGAGTTGTGTATGGCTCAAATGAACTGGTGAAGATGAGATCGATCATACATCGCGTTCCACATACTCAAGCTCATCAGGAGAATATTTTCCATAAAGAAGGCTACCGCAAGCATATATCTGAATAATTAATTGTGCCTAGCACTTGCACGTTGCTTACTGCAGACAGGGAACAGGGACTTGCATTGCAGTCAGAGTCAGACAATGGGACCAACACTCCTTTGGAAAACTGAAACAAGGAGACGCATGCTCTCCTCTGTTTTCCCTTGTGTTCAGCCAATCTGTCGCTGCCAGCTAGCAGCCAAAAGACTTCTAAACCCAGCTACATGCATGCATGCTCTGCGAGTTTGCAATTCTTGCTTAGTCATGCTACGCCTTATAGCACGGGGACCCCTAGAACAAGAGCCTCTTTATAGTGTTAGGCATCTAGGAATACGGATAACGTTGTGCTGATGATGATAAACCTTTGATCCGGAATACCACGGCCGCCGCGGCGGTTCAATGTTTCATTCAGCCAAGCAAGGACCACCCAAGTTGAAGAACCTAGCCAATAATCCGCTGCCGATCCACCGATCACGTTAGCTGCCATTGTACACCGTGGATCGAAACTAAAATGCTCGCAGCTTCAGCTTCTTAGATCCCGTTTGGCATAAGCTAGTTTTTAAACTAGCTTTGCCCGGCTAACTTCTAATTCATTTTAGCACAAGCTTATAAAACAGTTTCACGCTACAGTGTCTTGATTTGCGTGAGATAGGTGAAATTGAAGCCAAGATAAACTATGCCAACCTTAATAATTTGGTTGCTGGTAAAGCTAGCGCACGCGACGCTGACGCGGATGCAGCAAGGAAGCAAAGGAACAGATGCGTTGAGCGAGCTTCAGTGCTTCACTCGGTGAGCACGCACGCGAACAACGGGGCGGAGACGAGAGAGGCAGCTAGTGGCCGGGCAACTTGCGTGGATGATCTGCGAGAGAGAGCGAGGGGCGCGCGGTGGCCCCGGCGGCTTGCGTTGGGCCCTGCCAATTCGGCTTCGCTCGAGCTAGTTGCCTACTGCAGCCCTAGTTCATGGACACAGCAGGCTATGTACATGGCAATGTAAACGATAGCATGAACACAGGCAGACAGGTAGTCTACAGCACTCTTTAACTAGTGCAAAATCATTGGTAAGGCTTAAAGGCTGTATACATCCGCCGGCCTTGCACACAGACACTGTCGGTCAAGGTCGTCGCGCATGCATACAGACAAGACTACGGGCCGCCCAGATGTGAAGGGGAGAAAGGCTCTGGGACGCATGTGAATTAACTGGACAGACGACCAAATAAACAGCGAAGAAGTCAAGTACAGCTACATACGCAACGATTCGGTCATGCATAGAGAGTGGACCAGGTCAACGCCGAGTCAGCGTTGACTTCCCATTGACTCTTCCGGCCACGTCTTCTCTAGTCAACGTGCTCGCTCATTGCTTCATCATCATACTACCCGGCCCCCAGTACGCTTACCGACACTGCAGCCAACCACGTCGCATGTCCCTGAACACACACACACACACACATATATATATATATATATATATATATATATATATATATATATATATATATATGTGTGTGTGTGTGTGTGTGTGTGGTGATGTCCTAGAGCCAATAAAACTTATTGGTCCCAACTTGCACGCAGGGCCAAGTCTGATGGATGATAGGTGTAAGCAAATACTTCAAAGGAATACCATTGCAATAAAGGTCAAAAGATCTTTCCCAAGGCATAAGGACCATAATGTCGTTTATCTCAAATCAAGTTACACTACTACAAAAACAAACGATCTGTAGCAACGCCCTATTCTTTTCCAGAAGCGGGTCAAAATGTAACCCACTCCTAGAAAAAAATGGGATTACTATAGCAGCAGACCCGCCCCTGGAATTGCATGTTTAGGGGCAGGTGACGTCATCACCCGCATCTGAAAATAAGCCCCATTTTCAGGGGTGGGTCATGGCACCACCCACCCCTAAAGATGGGATTTTCAGGGGGCGGGTGTCGCCATTAGCCACCCCTAAAAATGAGGCTCATTTCCATGGGGCGGGTGACAAATGTTTTTCACATTGGTTACGAAAATTCAATTAAATCAGAAAAAATAGCAAATCACATCAAAAAAAAGTGAAATTTGTACCCTAAGGTTATATTGTTCTCTGTAGATGTAGAAAAAAATATGCCAAGTATATTTCAGATTATATAATGCTCAAGAGTGTGGAAACCACTAAGTATAACTTGAGTTGTATGAGATAGTAAGTGTTGGAGAACCCTACATTGTTGTTTCAACACTCTTAACCATTATGTACAAATATAGTTCATATTTTTTTCTAGTTCTATAGGTGACAATAGGCTTAGAGTAAAAATTTAACCTTTTTGGATGTGTTTTGCTATATTTTTTGAAATTAATTGAATTTTCAGTATAAAATTGAAAAAGATTTCCAGGGACTGGTGGCGCCCCCACTCGCCCTACAAATCGATTTCCAGGGGTGGGTGGCGCGCCCATCCGCCCCTACAAATATTTTTCAAATTGGTTACAAAAATTCAACTAAATCAGAAAAAATAGCAAACCACATCAAAAAAGTGAAATTTTTACCCTAAATCTATTTTGCCCTGTAGAACTAGAAAAAAATATACCAAATATATTTTAGATTATATAATGCTTAAGAGTATAACCCCCCACCCGCCCCTAGAAATGATTGGTAGGGGCGGATGGGGGTCACCTGCCCTTGAAAATACATTTTTAGGGGCGGGTGGGGGGGGGGGGGGGGGGGGAGGGTGTCACCCGCCACTGAAAATCCCTGCTCTATATATGTTGAACGGGCCGAGGACTTAGCAAAATTTCATTTCGCGCAGACGAGGGCGTTACGCTGCCAAAATTTCCTCTTACCCGCTGGCACCTCTCCGCGGCGGCTCGACCCTCCCCCTTGCCGGCGCCTCTCCCCAACGGCTCTCCTTCACCGCCGCGCCGGGCCTCCACTCCTCTCCGTTGCCTTGTCGTCGATCTCCCTCGGCCCATCGCCCGCGTGCCTCCCTTGGCCCGCCGCCGCTCGCCTCTGGATCCGGACCGTCGCCGCGCACCTCTGGATCCGGCCCGCTGCGCGCGCGCCTTCGTATCTGTGGCCCCCCTCGGCGGGCGCCACTCCTGCACTCATCGGCGGCCCCTCCCTCCCTCGGCAGTGCCCCTCTCCTCCCCTCCCCGCCGGCCCACACCCTCCCTCGGCAGCAAGTGACTTCTTGATCTTTTTTCCTTTTGAATTAGTTAATGAATTAGTTAGTAAATTAGTTAATGTATAAGTGAAAAAATGTGAATATATGTGGTTTGTAATATGTGAAAGTGAATGTGACATGTGAATTTGTAGTGAAATTTCTTTTTATTTTTCCATTATAGTTAACTTTATTTTAGTGAATGAATATTATTCATGTAAATGAGGAATAGTGAATGAAATTTTAATTGAATATATGAGGAATATGAGTGTAACTAGTGAAATTTTATGTGGATGCATTGTCATTTTGAAAATGTGAGTTAGTGAATTAGTGGACGTGAATTATTGAGAATGTGAAATAGTGTTATTTTGACAATGTGAAATAGTGAATTATTGTTTGAATAGGCATATGGCAAGTCGTGGCTTTGGTCGTGGTAGATTGGGTCATGCTAGTGTCGGTCATGCTAGGGGGCATCAGGATTTCCCTTTGCCTGAAGCTCACCCTCCTGGCATCACTTTCAGCTGAGTCAACAGGACTAGACCGACCCGATATTCTCAAGCGATCGTACCCTCCAGGAATAGTAACATCCATCTTTTTATCTTATTAAGAACGTTTGATCCTTATTAATGTTACATTGCCTCTAATGCAGCGAATCGATTTGCTTACATGGCTTGCCGAGGTAGTAAATTGCCTAGGTGGTACACCTCCTCAGGTGGAAACCATGGAACGCAAAGAGTTCAAGAAACTAACAATCTCTTTCGAGATACTAAAGAATCGCCTATTCGGATGACTTATGAAAGAAGTGCCATGGAAGCTTGCCTTGTAGAACTTGAGAGGTATGGTTATCTAATTGCAGACTTGTCATGGTTCAAAATCAGAGCCCTTCAACAAAATGAACATGATATTATTAGTTTCTGTGAGAGACTCGCACAAGAAAATCAAAATGGCATGATACGTGAGTCCTATTTAATTTAAGAAAAAGTATATATATTTGTACTTTATTTGATTGTGCGAAGCAATTCATAATAATTGCCTTCCATCTCCATTGCAGGATATGTTTGGTAACACCTTCACGGCGATAAGTTTGAATATTATTTTATGTGAAGCCATGGACAAGTTGGGTTATCATTGGTACGAGTCTGGACACCCCGTACTAGGGAAGGCCTGTACCAGAATTCTATTGAAGTTCGATCTATATCGTTTCATGCTGCGGAACCAATATTCACCATCTATGGCAAAACACTTTCTCGTATATGTGAAGCAAAGGAAAGCACACTTATCCGTGCTTTGTTTTTTTATTGACAAAAGCCTGGGGTATAAGATTGGCGATGTTCACTATATTAAGTACCTCTTGCTTGCGAATAATATGAATAATATCTGTTAGATGATGTAATGTATGCATGCAATTGAATATTTGCACCTTGGATGTAATATGTATGGACTTATCGAATAATTCAATCGCATACATTTTAAATATTTAGATGTTTCCCTTTCCAAGTTCTTATGGCCATGTAGTGTGATGTGCTTGTATATGACATATTTTGAAAATTTAAATTGAAATTTATTTGGCGGTCAGGGTATTTTCAGGGGCGGGTCACGCCCAAACCCACCCCTGGAAACCCATTTCAAAGTCAGGCCATGGGTTCACCCACCCTGAAAACCGATTTCTAGGGGCGGGTGGGGTCATGAGCTCACCCGCCCCTGTAAATGAAATTCATTTCCAGGGGCGGGTAGGGCATGACCCGCCCATGTACCCGCTCCTACAAACGGTTATTTTTAGCTGCGATAAACAGGGGCGGGTACCGCACCCGTTCCTAGAAATGGGTTTTTACCCGCCCCTAAAAACGTTTTGTGTAGTAGTGTTAAGATTGCTCAGGCTACTTTAGGAAATTTAAACCATATTTCTTTGTTACTACCATGTTGTACATGTGTACACACTCTATAGCATAATGCGCTCTTCTTTACCCAACAAACATAAAAAAATGATACTGAATCCGATTACTCCGATCTTAAGTTTACAAGGGTCAATAAGCTATATGATGATGTATGGGGATATATATGAGGTTGCAGATCGTCACATTTCGTAGTTCAGAAGCATCCATGACATTTCACATCTATCGACTTTGCTTTCATGGTTGTGGTAGGTGTAATTAGTTGCCCACATTGCCGGCAACAAATAGGTTAATAATTAACCTGACGCGACATTTGTTTATAGTATACCTTTGCAACGATGTGGCAAATAGGTTAATTAACCACGTTTTATATTTTTTCTGGTACTGGTAGTATGCTTCGAGGGTGCTAATAAAGAGAGGTTCATAAGTGAATTTAATTTATAAATTAAACCATGTTGATAGTACTGGATGTAATTATTGGGATGTTTTTAGTTAAGGTATGCAGACACTAGTAGGATTAGAATCTGATGGTTATTAAGGTACTTTTTTGCACTTGAGATATACTAATGAGCACTGAATATAATAAATTTTGCACAACTCAAGTTATTATATACTACTAGCTTCTATTGCGTCCAAGGGAAAAGACTTACCTTAGAAAAGGTCTAAGTTAAAGCTAATCTTATTGCATCCTGATAAGCACAAAGGATAATAATTCATCCCGTGATTTTGCAGGAAAGTCCCTATTTGACATACAACTAACAGAGACAGCTGCAGGAGGAGACATACGAGTTGTTATTATTATTATTACTATTATTATTATTATTATTATTATTATTATTATGACAAGTGTTTTATTCACTAGACAATGTATTAATAAATAGATTTCCAGCATCGCAAAGATTGGAACTTTGCAATTAGGAGCATAGTATTATACATGTTCTAACAACTACAAGATCGGCTACATGCCTACGCACAAGTAAGGCAGCTTGTAAGCAAACTTTTGTGGCTGTGGCGATCAGCGGGCGTTTGCTTTGGTTGCGCAGCCAACCAAACCAACAGGTGACGCAGAGAGCAGGGCGAGCACGTGAACAATGGGATCCAAGGGGAGACAGAGAGACGACGCACAAAGCAGAGCAGAGCGTCAATTCTGTCTGATAGATCTGTGCCGCCCCGCTTGCATGTTCCTGCACGCAGCTTTGGGCTTTGCCAGAAGTGGATCAGTTCGGCGGCCCAATACGTTGTTGCTGGCTACTGGCTAGGCTGCCTCGCCGGACTCCATACGTGTCCGCGATTGTTTACTTCCAGCCGCGAAACAAATTTAGTTAAGTAAACTTCACCTGTATCATTTCTACGGCTTTCAGATAGATCAGCTGCTCGAAACTAAACCACCGTGTATTTTACATTATTTTAATGTTTTTTCTACCAAGTCCAAGACTACATACACCTTCTGTGAACGCCAGGCCAGCTACGTTGTAGGGGAGAAAAGAGACGAAACATGCCAGCCAAAAGGGTGACACTGAAAAGTTAAAGGAAGTGCGACGGGGATGGTTATTGCTGACAAGTCAACCACACCCACAACGTAACAAAATGGGATTGATGAGACTCCTGATCGAGAAGGAATCCACAGGTCAACGCCGCGGAGTCGCCGATGATTTGCATTTGCTGACTTCTTGCAGCCACGCTGGCATCGTCGCCACATGCTCTCAAGTCAACCTTGCTTGCATTGGCATCTTCCCCATCCTCTTCTTGGTCTCTATCTGCAAGCCCCATCATTTCACAATTCAAAAAATAGCTTGATTAGCACATAAATGGGCCGGGAGCTCCGCCACAGATTAAGGACATGTGCATTTTTATTTTCTTGGCTGTACTTATAGCATGGGTCACTAAACATAGCACAACATTGGAATGGACCAAACTGCATATGATATGATGCAGGTTTGGTCGTGGATAAGTACGTGTGGACCAAATAAACCGGCAGGTTGGGTACGGGTGGTGTGTCAATGCGTTGTCGCCGTGCGCTGCTTAAAAATTTGTTCTTTCTCATGATCATGAACATCAACCAAATTAACCAGATTAGGAGAATCTCTTATCGGATTTGGGTATAAAACAGTCGGTGCTGATGCCTGATGGGGATCACTTCGATTTTTTATACCCCTTCTTTATAATCTTGAAAACCTGTGCGTTGTCGAAATCGCAAGGACCACCTGGCCTGGTTTATAACAAGCACCAATTATGAGATCAACCAGTGATGCCCGCGACCATGATTATCCTTGAACATCATCAATTATTCGTATAGTGACGAATCTAGTGACGGCATCATCATGTTCAAGATATAATTCTGATGCAGCCACACAAACCTCTCTCCAATGGATACAACCTAACTTCTAATTTTGTACCATTGATTGCAACGCCAAATCTAGACAAACTTGAACGGTTTGACGTTTATTGAGAGAAAACAAATGCTACAAGAAGCTAAGTGTACCAATGAATAACGACCAACCTATCCATCATAGCCCATGTCATCATGTTGGACCGTTTCAGTAAAGCCAAAGCTTTCAACTTGGTTCCACGAAAATACTAAAATTGATGTGGTTATGCGCGTATCATTAGTAGATAATCCTTGTTTTAATCTGCATTATACATGTCACCAAACTGCATGGTTTGTCAGCAGGCGGAGGAACATTCCGCGGCTGGTGCGTGTGATCCGTGGAGCCGTCAGCGTCGTCAGCGCTGTGGAGGATGAGGAGGACGGGGGCTGCTTGCTGGAATTTTTGTACTGGGCTTCTGGACTTGTTCACAGTGGAAAGCTCTGTTTTTTCTTTAATTTTCTTTCCGGTAGTAGCTCAAGTGATGTGATGGAGATAAGAGGTTGCTTGCATATGGAGGCATGGAGCTTGTGCGTCATCCGTGATGGTCCCTGCTGAAATAGCTTTGTCTACATGCGCAGTGCACAAAGAAAAAAGATTAACTAATTTCTGGGTGGCCAACTATATATACTTCATCTATATTATCACATAAAAGAGTATTATTTACCTCTACCATCGTCTACACTTGGGTAGATGGAACAGGACTGGTGCTTCGAGCCGGGTTATCAACTCTGTATTGATGTAGTGGCTTTGCCTCACACAAATTTTTAAGTTTAGTTGTTTATGAAGATTATTATCTCTTAAATCAACCTTGTGAGATGTGCACTCTCCGTTTCAAAATCTAGATCATTTTGACTTTTCTAAATTCATAGGATTTACTATATATCTAGATATAGGGCTTTGCTACGGTACACCGAAGTGATTGTGGATCGTTGATCTAATGCCATATTACCTCCTAGGAGGTAGTTTTAATATTTATCTTATATATTTTAAATCAGAAAATAGAGAATTAGATCGAACTTCCATGCATAATTAGTTAAGATCTAATATTTTCTGTTTTTTCCCCACATCATGTACCGTCACTCCCATGATTAGATCTTTTTGCAACGTGATGAAAAAACGTGATCTGATCTCTAGCGTGATTAGGTTGTGACATTTTCTGTTGTAATGTGACAAAAACAAACACAATCCCTGACATGTTTTCTGTATAATGTTTTTTTAACGTGAACAAAGGCAAAGGTTTGGCGTGTGACAACTTTGGGAAAAAAACATGTGCGTGCATATTTGTCTTTTTTTTAGGACATATGTGACAGACTTGTCAAGAAAAGATTTTTAGAACCACATGATGACTGGTGTTTATAAGTCTTGTAACATGACTTTTGTTTATGAGTCATGTAACATGACAAGGCATAGTGGTACGCGAATTCATCCCAACATGACATTCCGTGACAAACGACTTAAAAACAAAACAAGATGGATGCATCGGTAATGTTGAAATGTTGTATAGTAGTACGTGACCAAGTCAGTTGCAACTAAAAGGAAACAAATTAATTTCATGCACGCATGCAGAGATGCGTTCCTCCGCTCCTAGATGCAAGGAAGTGGTTAGCCGGTTGTTTCTCTATATTTTTACCCTTTCAATTGTTTTATTTCTCATAATATTTAAAGGCTCAGATTTATTTGAATTCTTAACTCTTAAAAGTGTCGTATTAGCTTTGTTCTAAATCAAATTTGATCAACTTTGATCAAATTTATAGAAAAAAATAATAATATCTATAATATTAAATTTGTTTCATTGAATCTACCATGAAGTATACATTGCCAGTGCATATGTTGCATAATATAATTGTTGCTATATTTTTTATAGATTTGATCAAAATTAGCTAACTTTAATTTAGGACAAACCTAATACGATATGTAAATAAAAACGGAGGGAGTAGGAGGTAATCGGAGTACCTAGCATTACTCTAGATATAATATATATCTATGTATATAGAAAAATTTATAAATTTATAAAGGTTAAAATAACCTGTAATCCCCAACCACGCTGAACAAGGCGTACATGCTGCGTTAAACTCGCAAAGGCCGCAGCAGCCGGTATCGGCAACCGGCGGACGGAGATTCTCCTGGTCAGGTGCACTGCATCTTCCGCTGCCGCCGCCCGGCTGCACATTCCCTGCACCCAAGGTTATGCTACCTTGCCCTAGGTGACGCCGTGTCGTGTTCGCAGCCACCGGCCATCAGCACATGCGCCGGGAGGAGCCAATCCACTGCTTGCTTTATCCGGATTGAACCCTGTCGCTGTCGAATGCGCTTAGGGATCGTTAAGATATTAAATTTTAATCTAGATAACTAATTTTATTCAATTTAATTTTAAATTAAATATATACAATGATCAAGTTAGATCGTAAAGAGGGCATCAGGGTCACGATCCCTTACCACCCTTGTAGGGCTAGCTGCAGCAGATCTGCTTCCAAAAAATGGCCAGGCTTCTTCTCGACGCTTCATCGGAAAAGTGTCGTGTTGTTCTCCACGTTCTAGGAAAATGCAACTGGTGGATTTGTTTATCATGTGTTGGCATTTAACGTGGATTAATGCAACCATTATTCTTTCTCGAACGCAACACGGGAGCGGCAATTTGATCGGACAATGTCTTTTCCAGTTAATATGAGGATT
The DNA here is from genome assembly GCA_032594955.1 of Panicum miliaceum. Classification (NCBI taxonomy): domain Eukaryota; kingdom Viridiplantae; phylum Streptophyta; class Magnoliopsida; order Poales; family Poaceae; genus Panicum; species Panicum miliaceum. The sequence continues at coordinate 7,351,372 of CM064072.1, forward strand.
GTTCACGGCAATAATTCTTAGTAGATTTGTTGCATTCCTGTAGCAACTAACACAAAGATAATTTCCTCACAGAGGCAACTACACGGAGAGGTATCTAAGTATAGCCCCACACATTCTATTTTTATACATTTGCATTAGATTGAAATGGAAACAACCCAACCACCCCTCCCGCACAGTGCGCGCGCCTGCCCCGCATTGGAAAAGAGTGGGCCTTCCCCTATGTTGCCTGATCAATCTCAACTTAAAAAAAAATCAATAATTCAATAACCGTATATCCAAATCAAAATACGATTATATCATTATGTTCGTTTTAATAAGAGCTTCAAAATAAGATCCCTTGAATATGTTTTTCTCAAAGTGGTGAAGTTACTTTTTCAAAAACTACTACTCTATCATGTAAACTAGTTAAAAAATTACTTCATATTATGTATACTATTAACAAGTTACTCTCTATCATGAACCGAAGATTACTTTTTCTAAAATTCATATACTACAATGTTATTTTTTCTTAACTTTCATGAAGTATAAAAGTTACTTTTTCAAAAACAAAATTTATTTCCTCTTCCATCTAAACTAGTCACGAGTTACTTCATATCATGTATACTATTGGTGATGTGGACATCAATACTAACAATACATCCATGCCTACACAAGTACCTATTTCTGGTCCTATTACACGTGCCCGTGCTCGTCAACTTAATCATCAGGTGAGTTCACTTTTGAGTTTATGTCCATCATGTTTAGACCATGGAGACGCGTGCACTCTTATTTTGATTAGGAACCAAGGAGAAAACCGAAAGGAAAACGGATTCGCGCAGGCTGAATTCGAACTGCAGAACAACACCAACTTGTGACGGTCACCACGGTCGCATATGGACTCGGATTGGGGCTTCCAAGTACTTCGTGGAAAGCTTATAAAGTCTTCTTTCCAACGGATGCGGCATCAATTCTATCTCTGCTCGGAGTCGGTCACAATCGTCGATTTGTTATCGACACCTTTTCTGTTCACGGTGCTGTGTCGCCTTATTTTGGCCCAATGGGCCGTGTATCAAGTTGAGTCCATTACGGACGCGTCCTAGGATTGGAGTACGACCCCAGCACCCCTGTGGTCGTCCTCCCACATCCTTATACCCCTTAGCCGCCACCAAGAACACTTGGGTTTTGTTTAGATCAAGTTTAGCCTTTGCTACTTGCTTGTGAGCGCGCGTGCTGGATCAGCCGCCCGTCTTCTTGTCTTCGGAACCCCACATCATTGCAGATTGGGTTTGAAACCTTCATCTACATCTAGTATATTCAGTACTTGTTTACTTGTTCTTGCTGGTTCTTCGATTGCTTGCAGGACGAGTGCCCTAGTGGCCGGGTGTCGCGCTCCACAAGATCGCGGTAGCAATTGGAGGTGGTGTATCGGTTGCTAAGGCGCAGCGTCCTTGGAAGGCTGTAGTCAGGCCGTGAACGTCGCCTCCATCCTCAAATTGAGTTATCCCCCGCCTCTCATCGAAAGATCGGGAACAAACCCTAGCGGGTTCACATCAGTTGGTAATCAGAGCAAGGTTTATCGGTGAGACACTTCCAATCCTTTGTTGTTTTTATTTTTCTATAGTCCAAAAAGCCCAAAAAAAATTAGTAGATTAGTTTACCTGCAATCCTATAAACTCATTGAGCCTTTGCTAGTACTGCTTAGTTAGGGCTCGTTGAGTATTTGGTTGCATCGATTGCGTCATATTGCTGGTCTTAGTTTAGTCCTTTAGAGTTTCGAGTTCTTGTCACCTCTTTTTGTCTCAGAGTTTCAATTCATCAGTGGAAGAAAACTTTCATTATTTCTGTCTCCGGTCTCCGATTTGCGAGTTTTAGTGCAATCTAGAAAGCTTAACTCGTGATCTTTCCAACGGATCTGACCTGGGTCACAAACTCCATCTGAGTGCTCTAGAATCGACTTGGAGATTTGTGCGTCTGGCTGCGTGAAACAAGTTTCATCAATCTGAGTTGGTAGTAGCTATATGCAGTAATCCTGTTGTGTTGGTTGTCAAACAAAGGATTTTAATCCTCTACAAAAAAGAAGAAAAATAAGAAAATAAAGTGAAAAAAAACAGAAAAGAAAAGAAAAGAAACGAAAAAGAAGAAAGGGGCTGATCCATCTTTTGTATTCCTGCTGTTTCGGTTGGTGCTTTGTGACTTCATTTGTGTCTAGGCTCGCGCCTCTAGCACGGTCTAGGCTAGGACCAGCACAGTACCACCGTTGAACAATTATTCAGCTTGCTTTTCTGACTAATGTGGTGCTAGTATTTTCCCTTGATCAGCCCACCTACAGCTCTACATATTCGACTACAGTTTGACATGTCCTATTGCTGCGGCACCGATACGCTCCCTTCCAGGTGCTCGACTTGTTGGTTGCCAACCCCCTCCTGTTGAGCAAGGTAAGAATTGGTAAGTTACTTTCTATCACGATCTGTCGGTGTTTAACCTCTAAGCCTACATAGGGATACCCCTAAGGTGGCAAATTGTAGGTGGGGTGTCGCCGAAATCAGAAACTCGATGATGCAAGGAACACGAAACTTTAGACAGGTTCGGGCCGCAGTATGCGTAATACCCTACGTCCTGTGTGGTGGTTTGTATTGCTTTATATGTTATGTTTTGGAGGGAGTCCCTGCCCACCCTTATATAGTTTGTGGGACAAGGTTACATGGAAATCCTAGCCAAATACAAGCTCAGGAGTCTTACCTGAGTACTACTCAGGTAGTTTCCTTATGTTCCGACTAGTTCTACTCCTGTATGAGTAGTTACAACTGGTGTAGGGCATGAGCCATGTCCCATCCCTTATCCTAGAAAATGTACGCCATGTGCGCCGTCCCGCCGCCCCGGGTCTGACAAGCCCCCGAGCTCTTCGTAGTCGAGTACTGCGGGCTTCCGAGTACTTCTGAAGGCGTCTTCGAGTTCTCCCGAACTCTGTCTTGAAGGTATCTTCTGAGTACTTCCTTGGCTGCATCGAGGATGTGAGGTGCTCATGCCCCGAGTAGTTGTCAAGTCTTCTTTTATATGGGATGTGATGAAACTCGCACTCCATATGGAGTAGCCCCCGAGCCTTAGGTTGAATCGAAGAATCAGGCTGAGGGTCAAATTAGACTTGAATCTTTTGCTCTTATCTTTCAAAAAATAAGCCGTCGATGACACGTGTCCCGCAGCGCTTGAGCCTTGAATCCAAATCCCAAGGTTTGGAAAAAAGGATCCAAAGAGTCATGGCATGGATTGTGGAAAAATTTTAAAAATTGATTTGATGGTTAAAATGAGTAAATTGCCTCAGAATTCAAAAACTCCTTTTTTTGGAATAGCATCCCTGAGAAAATGGTTAAGCAAATAACTTTCCCAAAGTAACCCGAAATTACCGGTCAAAACAAATCTTATCCCGAGAAAAAAAACCATTCGCATTCCACACAGTAATTGCTGGGCCACCGCTGGTTATTTAACCGCACAGTAACTTAGGGTTTACTCACCCTTTCGCTTGCACTCTCACTGCAATTCAGATCTAGGCCAATCACAGTTGATCCTCTCCTGTTAGGAGTAGTCGACGAGACCTCCCTACTCCTCTATAGTGCTGCTTCTTTGCCCCAATCCTCAGCCCCCGAGCGCATGCGAGTGAAGCGTCTCGTGACAACAAGAATGGTGAGCAAGAAAGGTGCCACTAAGTCGAAGTGGAAGGATTCCAAACCCGCCACCACCGCTGGCGATGGGTGGAGAACAACTAAGTGTTCTAAGGCTGACCTCGAAACGCATGTAGATGAATGTCTCCTGCAGCCCAAAGAGATTATCCAGTGGCGCTCTGCCACTGGTGATAAGAGACCATATGAGGGGCTGAGGAGATTGTTTTGTTTCAATATTTTGTTGAGCGCGGATTGGCCCTCCCTGCTTCTGATTTCTTTCGCGGTCTTCTCTTCTATTATGGCATCCAACTCCATCACCTCAATCCCAACTCTATTCTCCATATTTTCATCTTTGTTCATTTCTGTGAAGCCTTCTTGGGGTAGAACCCCACTTCGACCTCTTCTGCTACCTCTTCCATCTCAAGCCACAGCCCAGTGAGAGTACCATGTATGAAGTCGGTGGTGCCGGATTCCAATTGAGGCAGGGGATGGAAAAGATGTACATCCCCTACAAATTCCCGACTAGTTTGTCTAGGTGGAGGGAGCGGTGGTTCTACATTGGAGACCATCATCCCTCACTTCTCGAAAGGACCGCCGAGGCACTCAGGATCCATGGTGAGTGGACAATGGCATGCCGTGACATGAGCCAAATTGAGGATCTGCTCGGAATGATCAAGAAGCACAGACATGCAAGAGTTACTGGAGTATCAGTGATGTACACGTGGTTGGGCAGGCGGATCCAGCCTCTGCAGAAGTGCACGCGCTTTGGCTTCGAATACCTAGGCGTCTCAGATCCGTCTCGGTTTTCTGCAGAGCGTATTGAGAAAGGTGAAGCCTTGCTGCGAGTAAGTCGGGTGCTCATGGGAGCTAAAACCGTCCCATATGTGCCGAGCCTGTACTTGGTGAAAAATCCTCCCAAACAGGTAGGGGTAAGTAGTCGTATCATTCTATCGAGTACTTCTGATATCCTTTAATTTATTTTTGTACTAACAAATCTTGGAATATTACTGCAGGATGATGTGAACGTATATAGGAGCATGCCTCCGGTGCCGAACATTGACCGCCCGAGCCATCTGATGTCGTCCCGGCCCGCTATTGATTCAGAGAGCATGGAGGATGACGAAGGTACCGATGATGACCGGACCTTGGCAGAGGTGATAAAGGCCAAGAAAACGAAGACCGCCCAGGAAGGCCAGAGCTCTCCTGGTGGTGATCCTTTGCCTAATCACCGTAAGGCACTGAGGGCCGCCACCCGGAAGCACAGGCTAGTGCTTCGCCAGGTGGCGCTGAAGATGAGACACCCAGGTGAGCGCTCTTCCTCGACCTTACTAGTGCTTTTGGTTGCTTTCTCATGATGATTTTGAATGAGTTTTTTTTCCCTTTCTTAAATCTTCAAATCTAGCTCCCCGAACCCCAAGCAACCTAAGCAAAAGGTCAGGGAAGCAACCGGGGATGATACTGTGAAGGGACAAGATACGCCCTCCATCACAGTGGACCCGTCAACAGTTCTTGCTAAAGCCACACCAGGGCAAACACTGCCCTCGGCTGGCACCACAGCGATGGTGGCCGTCACAGTTGCCTCGTCGAAGCAGACTCTACCTAAGACTAGCACAACGGTGTTGGCGAGTGTTTTAGGTGCTGCCCCAGCACCCAAACCACTCAAAAAGAAGAAGTTAGGGGTAAAGACGTCTGCACTATAAGTATCTGAGTGCTTTCACTTTTAAATTGTAGGTTCGTTGTCGTAAGGAACAAATCTCATTGTTGTTTTCTTGTGTGTACGCCATCCTCTGCTCTGGGCTTGGAGCAGCCTGACGATGCCGCGGAGGCTCCAGTCCCGAGCTAGAGAGGGCATTTGATGTTGCAGTTCCTGATAGGCCGTCGATTTCTGCTGTTAACATTGAAACCGACCAGATTGAAACAGAAGCCCAAGAAGCGTCCCCAGAGATGCTTGCAGGTGAGCCCATTATGCCCCCTCTTGTGGGTAGCAATTTACCTGTCGCCCGACTGCTTACTAGTTGCAATGTGATAGATAACCCGCAGCAACAGCCTGCCCCTGGAGATCAAGGTGCTGCGGAATCTTCCTCAGGTGGAATCCTGATGACTCCCCCTAAGTGGCAGTATGCCATCCCAACTGACTTCATTGAAGATCCAATGTGTCGACGGTGATCTTGACGGAATTTTAAAATACTTTCAAGGAATTGTATAAATTTTCCACAGTAAGTATCCAATTCTGATGATATCTGACTCTGTCGACTAGTATTTGGTGTTCTAACCACTTTTTCTTGTCGTACAGACCTTCGCCAATCGATCCAGAATCAAGTCTGACAACCTCAGAGCGGTTGAAGATGGAGCCCACCAATTTTAGGAAAAAGACCGCCTGATTGGTGAGAAAACCATGAAAAATGTTGCGCTCCGGAATGAATTGGACACCCTTAAGCAGGAGCGCACCCGGGAAGTCTGGCTCTTGAAGCAAGAGATACAAAATCTATCAAAAAAGAACAAAGCTCTAGCCAAAACTCACCGAGGTAATGTTCATTCGACTGCTTTTATCCGATGCAGAATATCCGAGTGTTTGTGAATAAATTTTTACGAGTGCCTCTTCTTGTCGCTTGCCCACAGAACTCAATATTATAATAAGATATAAAAACAATCTGCCGACTGACGTGAAGAATCTGCTATACCGTCGCACAAATGACGTAGAGCGTATGGCGAAGAAGCTTGAAGATGCTGATGCGCAACTCGGCGAGTGCCTGCAGTAGATCAAGAACATGGCCGAAGAAAAGGAAATAAGAGAAAAGGAACTTGAAAAGCTCAGAGGTGCTGCCCAAATAGTAGTCGACATGGTGGATTGTCCCGAAGAAGGGGTGGTTAGCGACAAGATACTGTTGGAGCGACTTCGCGAAGCCCCTTAGAAGATTACTTGCTACATCTTGATACCACCAAGACCTATGTGGCACACGTCTTGGGACTTGTGAAGTCCTATTGTCCCAAGGCCAACTTGAATCCACTCTCCGACGGCATGTTTGCTGACTGTTCTGAAGAGAGATTCTCAGAGTTTGTCGAAGAAGTGAAACCAGTAGCACATAAGTTAGTTGATAGCTTGGAGCAAGAGGGAGAATAATGAACAATCTATCCAGCTATGTATAAGTGTACATATGTTTTTATGTCATAGCCTGTTGATGTGTTCGAAATGCTGACTCGTTGAGTAGAAATTGAAAGTCATAGGACTTATATGAATTACTCGAAACGCCCAACGAAGGCAACGCTTCTACAAGTAGTCGATGGTAAGGTATTTGGAAGTTAAACCTCTCAGGGTTACGAGCGTATCAGATTTTACTCGCATCATGTGAAACTCTGGATTGCTCGTGTTAATCAGGTGTGGGAACCTCTTCGACGTTTTCGTAACACTCGTACAAGCGATTCTGTTGAATTGTGTAGGTTAGTACTCGAAGTAGTCGGAAAACATGCAAGTAGCCCTTGCGACGTAGCCTTGACGGCTATGATGAAAGGTAGTCATACAGATGGGACTTGTGATAGCAGTCCTCAGGTACTTTTGGAGACATAACGTAGTTAGCGTGATGTAGGTACTTGTGGCCGTAGCCCCCGAGTTCTACAATGTAGCGTGAAGCAAAAAGTAGTCGCTTGTAGACCAAAACAACTCTTTATTAATGTTGTAGTGCAGCTGACAACTTTGAGTACAAGTTATCTAAGGATAGAAACGGCATAGATGCTTGATGTTCTAGGAATTTGGACTTCCTGGCCATTAGAGTCTTGTAGTCGGTATGACCCTAGTCGTGTGACCTTGGTGATGATGAAAGGCTCTTCCCCTCGTGAGTTGAGCTTGTGAAGCCCAATCTCATCTTGAATGCGATGGAGGACCAAATCACCAATGCTGAAGGATCTCTTCAAGACATCACGGTCGTGGTAGCGTCGAATTCCTTGTAAGTAGCGGGCTGATTGCAATAGGGCGTTGCACCTGACTTCTTCCACCGAATCTAGCTCCAGATGCCTTGCCTGATCAGCTTCGCCTTCGTCGTACATCTTCGGTCTTGGAGACGAGGAAAAACGGTGATTGACCTGTGGCTTTGCTTGGTTGAGTGCGAAGCCCCCAGACAACTAAGAAGAGCTCATGAATCCACTTGCCCCCATTTTTGCTATTCTCGTCGTAGAGTCTCCTTTTCAAACCATCAAGGATCAAGCCATTGGCACGCTCAACCTGGCTGTTGGCCCGCGGGTGAGCCACCGGGACATACTGGACCTCAATGGAGCTTCGCTCACAGAATTCCTAGAACTCGTGTGAGTGAAAATTAGATCCTAGTTCTTTAATGATGGTGTTGGCGAAGCTGAAACCATGCAAGATGTTGCAGATGAAGCTGACTACTCGATCCGCTGAGATCTTTGTAATTGGCTTGTACTCGATCCACTTGGTAAACTTGTCGATCTGGAAGCAGTGGATGACATCCTCGTCGGTGATGTTGGTGATGGTGGCGCGCATCTCAAACAAGCGCCTGGTGTAGGACCTAAGAGTCTCATTCTCCTCCTGCTTGACCTGTGACAAGTCATGGCGATACCTGCACGGAGCATGGAGCCCTGGAAGTGGTTGATGAAGGTTTTCTTCAGGTCCTCCCAGGAGTCGATGGAGTGTGGCTCGAGACTTTCAAGCCAGGTAAGCGGTGCGGATTCCAGCACCATCGGGAAGTAGATAACCTTAGTCGTGTTGGAGCCGCCCAACACTTCAATGACGGTGGAGTAACAGCGAATCCACTGTCGTGGGTCTTGTTTGCCATCGTACTTGGTCATGCCGACTGGCTTGAACTCCCTTGGGCAGTCACGGGAGGTGATGTTGTGGGTGAAAGCTGGGAAGCGATCACTATTGTCGATGTCGTGGGGGTCGCCGCCGCGCTCGCGGGGCCTCGAGTCAATAATGTCTCGACCATCGTGGCCTTTGTTGATCTTCTTCTTAGGTCGACTGTGGGCAATTCACGAAGATCTTTGTGGTGACCTGGACCCCCAGCAGAGGGACCTCCACCCTGGGGCCTTGCAACCTGGTGATTGCCTAACTGACGTGGAGGTTGTTGGACTTCTTGATCTGCGTGGCCGTGTGTGGAGTGCTGGGCGAGCTGGTGACCGTGGCCACCCCGATTGTCTTGGTTGTGCTGGAGATTGTCGTTCCCTCGAGGATTGGGTCTTCCTCCTGGGTGCGACTAGCCTGGGGGATGGAGCTCGTGTGACGCTGCGATCTTGAGCGGCTGTGCTGCAGCGACGGCATAGGATCCCACTGGTCCAGTTGGACAATAGAGCGCTGCGTCAAATGCAGCAACCTCTCGGTCTCTGGGTTTTGGGGTAACCGCTGAATTAACAAGGCTGTTTCAGCGATGTTCCCGATCGGAGTGTTGTACTGGCGATTATCAGCTGCAGTGAAAGAACCGTTAAGGTTTCTGCGGTGAGGTGGGTTATGTGCGCGGGCTTCCGCGTTCCGTCTGCGCTTGGCTCGCTTAGCGTTTTTGAGCCTTCAAACTCTTCTGTGCTCCTCGTCTTCACCTTGAGGAGCTTCCGCAGCGCGCTCATCGGCGGAGACATCCGCAAGTAGTTCATCGTCGTACTCTCTTCCTGGTTCGTCATCATTGCCATGCTCGTGGAGGGAGGCCATGTAGACGTGACGTTGCAGGAAATATTCTCCACTGGAAAAGGCAGTTCTTGTGTGAAGGCCACAAGGCGGGAGTCGTATTCGAGTAGCACAGAGGGCTCCATGCCCTTCCAGTACACAAACCGACCCTGCGGCGTTGAAGTTATAGTCAGGCCCAGATGACAACCCAAAAAGGGTTCGGAGTCATCATCGGAGTCCGTGTACTTGTCGAAGATGGGGGCCTCCCGACTAGCAGTGGCTCCCTCCTCTCCGATCTTGAATAAGCGATCCAAGTCCTCCTCCAGGTCGGAGAGGGACTCAAATTGCATGGACTCATGGTAGAGAGGAGCCGCGTTGCGTAGTCCAAATAGGAGTCGGGTACACTTTTCCCCATATTGGATTGGATCCGATCGAGAAGTCCTGGTGCAGTACGAGTCGAAATCGCATCGAGGATGGACTCCTCCTCGATCTCCCTGGCTAGGTCAGGGGAGCAGCATCTCGTCGAGGTTGTTGATGAACTCGTTAAGATTGTTGTGTTGAGTTGATGCACATGTCTCTAGCTCCCTGGAGTCGGCTAGATGGCTGTTGAAACCACCCGAGCCATTGGCGACACAAATCCAAGAGCCGAAAACAAAGGTTGTGCCCTCGTCGAGCACAGCGCTGGTGAAGTCGAAAGATGCTATCGAGTTCGCCGTTGGATACTCGATGAACACCCCTACCTGGTGCACCAGCTGTCGGTGTTTAACCTCCAAGCCCACTGAGGGATACCACCGAGGTAGTAGATTGTAGGTGGGGTGTCGCTGAGATCAGAAACTCGATGGTGCAAGGAACACGAAATTTTAGACAGGTTAGGGCCGCAGTATGCGTAATACCCTACATCATGTGTGGTGGTTTGTATTTCCTTAGATGTTGTGTTTTGGAGGGGGTCCCTGCCCGCCCTTGGGGGACAGGGTTACAAGGAAGTCCTAGCCAAATACAAGCTCAGAAGTCTTACCCAAGTACTACTCCTGTACGAGTAGTTACAACTGATGTAGAGCATGGGCCATATCTCATCCCTTATCCTAGATAATGTACGCCATGTGCGCAGTCCCGTGACCTCGGGTCTGACACGATCTAGAAAGTTATTTTTTCTAAAGTTTATATACTACAATGTTACTTTTTCTTAACTTTCACGAAGTACAAATTTTATTTTTCTTAATAAAAGCACGGATTAGAAAAGTTACTTTTTCTAACATGTTAATGCACTACACGAAGTTACTTTTTTATAATTTTTACGGAGTACAAAATTACTTTCTTAACACTGGATTGTAAAACTATTTTTAAGGTAAAAATAACAACTTTTTTTTTGAAAATCTGGTGGGACTAGACTTTCCATTTTAAAAGAGTTTGAGGGCTCTCTTTTTAAGACTAAATGGAGAGATCTCTCCATTTAGATTTTACCTTTCCACATTGGCCTCTCACTCTAAGGTGTGTACGATTGGCCAGTAGGAGTCATAATTATAACCAATTGTTCTGGCTTAACTTGCCACAGTTTCTAAAGCACCACAACTTGCCACAGTTTTGAGATGAAAAAGATGTGGCTGTGGTGCCTACGTACTAGCTTCCTTACATGGCCCAATCATCCCCAATTTGTTGCACCTAATGCTTCATGTCTTTTCACGATCCTGATAACACAAGTGTATGTTGAACTATTTATATGTTCCATGGATGCATGGTGATGTGGATAAGGAGAGAGGGATACCCCAACAAGGAGGGATGTAGGTGATAGACGCCACCTTTTCCATGCTGCTTTATCTTGATTATACTACAGGTAAGATAATCTGAGCAGATGCATGCACGTCTATTAGCTCTAGATGCTGGTGGAACAAGCGATCGGACTCTACCAGCACCTAAGAAAATATATATATGTAGCATATCCTAATGGCACGTACGTGTATGAACTTTGGAGAATATACATGGAAAGTGCATAGAAACTAAAGTAGCCGGGCTATGTGGCAACTTGTCACCGGACCGGGACAACCAAACCAAACCAACACAACCCAAATCCAAAAAGTTCAAATATGACATAAAAATATAGGATAAAAGCAAAGATTCTTAGATATGGTTTAGTTTCGGGGTCGTCCATATTCTCTAATGTGAAGTTTGTAAGTCTCGGTTTAGTTTGGCTTTGATGACTTTTTTTATTTGCGAGGATAGAAATTCACCCACTAGTACACAACACGATATTAGTCCCGGTTGCGAAACCCCCTGTAGTTCCGGTTTCCCAACCGGGACAGCCAATCCGGGACTAAAGGTCCCGGCCTTTAGTCCCGGTGTAGAAATCGGGACTAAAAGGTCTGCAACACATAAAAACTAATTGACAAGCACAACCAACATCTGCACTCCACAAGAATCAAACTGAAGATCTCCTGCTTTGTGTATAGTTTCCTTACCATCCCACCTACACAGCACATGTGACTCTAGATGGGATGCTTTCCTTTTAAACTGACTCGTGAAGAACCCTTTAATCCCTATTGGTAACCTCAATCGGGAATAAAGGGTCCTTTAGTCCCGGTTGGAGACTCCAACCGGAACTTAGTCCCCCACCATCCTAGCTATTGGATCCGAGACTAATATTTTTATTAGTCCCGGGTCCAATCCCGACCGGGACTAAAGGCGGTGGATGAAAGGTCAGTTCTGTCCTAGTGACCCACTTATGTACGAGACATGGATCAAACTGTTTGACATGCAAAGATAACCCACAAGGCTAGGTGATGGTACTGGTTTATCTGACACGGTGACAAGGTAGATGGTAGTGGTACCAATAGTGATTATGAAAAAGCTAGGGTACCTGTAGTGGTGGGCGCTACGTCGGTGGTGTGGCCACGAGGGGACGTCGACATTGATGACTTGATGATGACAAGTATGTTGGAGGTAGCGATCGTGTGATATGAGGGCTAATAAGGCGGAACAACGGGCAATAGTAATAAGTGTGTGATTTGGTATATCCAAAGGTTGTGTATAATGCTTTTACTCTTTGATTTCGGGAAATTATTGCCCTATTGGGGAGTTGGAATGTAAACTGAAGATTTCAAAATAAATCATATATTGAAAACATTTTTTTCTTAAGGTTTCGATAAAAGTTTTGTGTTGAGTGTAACTACTAAGTAATAATAGCAATATGGTGCATGCCTACATGTTTCCAAAGATGAAGCCAGTATCCACAGCCCATCTTTTCACTTTATAAATCTTCAATCCTTTCCTCTCGTATAATCTTTGGGATTGCTTCCATGATCAGAGGCGCCTTTCTCCCCAGCGCCTCGGGCCCATGGTGGCTGCGAAGGATCTCCGTCCTGGGACCAGATCGATGCTGTACGGTAATTTGGACAGCTACGCAGGGGCACCATATCTGCAAATTATTGCAGTGATTTTATTTAATTTCTTCCCGTTTTATACTTCTGTCTCTCTTTTGCAAGGCGTATTTCATTTTTTAGGATGTTGCCTTTACTATCAATTAAATTTTTAATATTTCATTTAAATATTTTTATAAGGAAGTATTTTTTAATACAAATCTAAATATACCAACTTTGTATCAGAAAAAATAGTTACTAATAGATTAATTGTTGGTTAAAAGTTTGTCCTAACGAAAATAAGCATGTAATTTCAAACTGAGGAAGAGTTTTAATTTGCTTTAATTAAGTCCATAGTGCACAATACATGCCCCCAAGTAAGTGCTTAACTTGAAGAATTACTACAAAGTAGCTATAAGTGAATCGTTTAAACTGACTTTTACATTCAAGTAGTTCAAATGTAGTATCTTCTAATATCTAATAAAAAAGGTGCCTACCTATTTATTATTTCATATTCTAAATATATAAATTATGACTATTTGGATCTTGCTGCATAAACAATGAGCAATGAAGAGCAAAGTTGAAACATCATGTTGTTAGGAGGCAGCTGATTATTTGCATCCCTTTCTAGAAATTCTCATGGGGCCCATACCGATTATTGTAGGTCCTTTGTTGCTAATCATTGATAATGCTTTTTGTAGTTGTATGGCCCACCTCAACAGAATAGTTCTCACCATTCTACCTTTTTAAGCACCATATGACCTGTCTTTTTTAGCCTCATAAAAACAAACGGTGCATTTGAAAATCGTATATGTGAATCGCACCTCCTAAATTGCTCATTTTTTACAAATAATATTTAATTGTGTTTCTGATTATTACATTTCAATCATTTGTATGAGCTTGATCCTATTGTACCCATCCATCATTATCATTTTATAAGTTAGAGTGCTTATTTATATTAGCTACTCCCTCCATCGCATCATAGCATTTTTATGACAGATTAAGGAGATGAGGACATGACGCATGTACCCCTATTTAATGTCTTGTTTAGTTGTCATTTTTTTTTCTGATTTTATGGCTGATTGGCAATAATTAGTTTCCAAAACATCCTAGGATGCTTTACATTTGGGTATAAATTTTGAATCCTCTAGTACCTTACATTCCAGGATGGAGGGAATAATTGCGTGCGATCAGTTTTCTAATCATTCTTAGAATGAATTGTATATATGGTTCTTCTGAATCTGTTGAGAAGAAATAAAGAGGTATGAGGTAAGGCATTCTCGGATACTCCGACCTTAACCGTACACTGTTGAAACTATAGTTCATTTATGCGGATATGACTACATAGGGCTGCATATATATCATCACATTCCGTGGTCTAGAAGCATCCATCGCGTTCCACACTAGCTTTGCTTTACTCGCACTGGGTAGGTGTGATTACTTGCGCACATCACCGACAAATATGTTCATTAACCAGATGTGACATTTTCTAGTAGACAGTAGTAGCTTCACAATGACGGGATCCTTGTACAAATGGCACAAGAACCATATGGGCACCGCATTTTTTTGTGTGGCCAGAATCCCTTATGTATGAAAGATCGATGTCGGTATCTAATCCTTGAACAAGATGGATTATGAAAACCACATATCTTTTGTGGATTATCACTTCAGGTCGTTTCAGCGAAAGGAAGCTTGAAAAGACGTGTAGTATGGTTAGAGACGTGTGAACAATAAGAAAATGTTTATAGTTCAAAAGGAATGAAGCATATCAATCTAATGTTGGTTCCTTCATTTGGGATGACTGCTCTTGTTTTGAATATGCACATGTACCAGTATAAAAGGAACTGGTTAATAACTAAGGTTTTTTTACAGTATATATATAGTGGAGACATGATTAATCAGGACTAATACATCAGTCATTCTCTGCACACTGTGATTAGGAATAGCTTATATATCATAAGCAGAATCTATCAGCTTCTGTGTTGTTAGGTGTTAGAAAATTAACCCCCCTAACGACGAGTCGTCTGCTAATCTCCACCGGCAGAAGCGACGATTGAATCTATCGAGACGAACTTGCAAGATCAAAGATGACACCGGAGACACGATGTTTGTTGACGAGGTTCGGCCAAAACCTACATCCCCGGGGCATAACTACGGGCGCTCCTCCCCAATACCGCAACATCAGCTGCTTTAGGTTCTGGCATCATGCTGCCTCTCCCTCCTGTAAGCCTGTCACTATGTCGTCCTGGTTACAACAGCAGCCCTCCTCTCATATTTATGAGGAAGTCTGGTTTACAGAGTTTGACACGAATTCTACCCTATACTGCTAAATACAACTCAAGTCCCATCGTAACCGGACTCTTACAAATATTCAACACATATTCAACAAACTCCACCTTGACGAATATTCCGCCACCTTGAAGTCACCATGCATGAACCTTCATGTACACCGGATTTGAGTTGTCGCCTTTGCCGCTCTATCAAAAGCTGCTCGAAGAAGCACTGCTATCCCTGCAATTCCCAACTTCTTACTCCACCTGCACCAGTGCACCCTTCTCTTCTATCACCACAATCTCGACCAAGCAAAATTAGATTTCGTTCCAGCTTAACAGCTAACTGAATCCAACACTATGCTCTAACTGACTGCCTGATATTGAGAACCTCATTATCGCTATCTGAGTCACATAAAAGAATTGCCATAGTAGCATTGCTCTTCCGTTTACGCTGCCATACTACGCCTGGCGTCTTACACCGTAGTCTCATGCAGCCCTGACCAACTAGATTACTCCAGTTGCGAGTATAGATATCCGTAGTCTGTACTTCCTTCCATACTTCCTTCCAGTTCAACATTTGAAGCTTCTTCACGCCTTTCGATCCATGCTTCACAACCCCACACGCGCGACTCGAATCGATCTGCGCCTTGCTGATTTGGAAGCATGCAAACTCCTCCCATGCAAACCTGCATACCGAGCTCGCACCACGTGTCGCCACGCCACAAAGAACAACAACCCCATCAGCCGCCACACTCCTATGTCGTCGTCGTCGATCCTGTCATCGTCTTTGACCCACGGTCTAACTAGCCTGTCGCCGCCAGTCTCTCCCCCATGCACCATGGTATGTTCACCCACAAAGTGAACTGTCTGCCAGCCATCTGAACTGTCCACTATGTGCCCCGCGAACTGTCCGGCCTAGTCTATCCATCACAGGTAGACCACCAACGAGCTGTTCAACACTTCGACCATGCCAGCTTGCCATATGACTCCGTCTCTCTCGAGCACCGACTTGAAACCGCTGTCGAACTCCTATCAGTCGCCATGTGCACCACGACTAAACACCGTCAACAGCTTCCACTCGTCGCCAACGAGCCCGCAACACCAGACTGAAGGTCTGGACAGTCGAACCCTACCTCTCCTCCTTCGCCTTTTGCAATTTCCATCAGCTTCTACGACCCCTGTCATGCCCTGTAGCTCCATTGCACGTACAATCCTGCTACATCTCCTGCGCGACACACCTTGTCGTTGTCCACTGATCTGACCGACATGGCTCGCCGGTCACCAGACTATTTTGTTTTCGTCATTGAACCCATAGTGCATCGTCATCCTGTGTGAAACACCACACGCCATCGCTGCTGCCTGATATACCCGTGTTTGCCCTATAGACCTGCCATGTAAGATCGGCCGACGCATGTGCCGAATTCTAGCTGATGGGGATCGCCACGGTGGCGCGGGCCGCGGGTCTTGCAAGAGAGCAAGTGGCCTGCGGCCGGGCAACTTGCCGTGCCCCACTAGGTGCCGCCGGCAGCTAGCTGCGTGCGTGCTCTGGGCTCCGGCGGCGGTTCCGGTTTGGCGCCGCGCCGCCGCCGTGGCACGGACTGGTCAGTCCGGCCAACAGGTACGTTGTGGTCAAGGCTGCTAGCTGCCTCTTCAAGCAAAGGGCAGGACGCCTTGTGCTACCTGTGCAGAGACACCAGGCTCGATCTTGAAACCAACGCGAATCGCTCGAAGTTAACCAACGCCGAGCAGTGACGATGGATTTCAGGATTTGGCCTTCCTGTTGACTTCGCAGGCACACCGCAAGCGCCACACGCTTGCTGTTTAGTCAACCTCGCTCCCGTTGTGTTGCTTCGTCTTTTCCCCAGCGCATTTACTTGCTCGATCGCGTGTACAGTATCAGATCATCTTCAGATGTGTACAGTAATCTTCTGGATAATAAAAAAATTAACTTAAAGTTTCATTATAGTAAAAATATTATTGTATCTAGAAAAGCTAAAATAACTAATAATTTAGGACGAAGCGAGTAATAAATAAAATCAAATAAAACACGTACTGTCAACTATCAGCAGTAACACACTGTCGCCATGCGCTATTTAAAAATCTGTTCTTTCCTGACGATCATGTCAACCGAACCGGATTAGGAGAATCTCTTCGCTTTGGTTAGAAAAAATAGCGGATGGTGATGGTGGTCTCTTTGGTTTTTTAATAGCGTCTTTTGGTTATCCAAACTTGAAAATGGTCAAGATCATAAATGAACCACCATCTGTTTTATAACTGCAAATTTGGGACATCGCTCTCGGCATACTAGCTTAATCGTTGGTTGGAAAACTATGATCACCATGATGAGAATCTAAGGGCTTTGTATATGTTCAATTTATTTGGACTCACTCTACTTTTCCTTACAACTTACATGACGTATATGTTGAGACAAAACATTTGACGCGACTCATACACAAACCTCCAACGAACACGCCTAACGCTAAAATTTATCTTCTTTTACAATGCCGAGCTTAGCCAAACTTTTAACCTATTCTTTACTTACTAGTACTAAAATTTCGAGCCCCTCGAGACTTGTCATCACTATTGGGGTAAAAAAATAATGCTAAACGCTAATTTTGTTTATCTATCCATCGTAATCATAGAACTTGTCAACAGAATGTGACCGCTTCAAGAAAGCCAGATATCTCCATGCTTTGAGACCATTATTAAAAAAGATACCGCGAGTCCATGAAATTATCCTCCCAAGTTTAGAAATAATATAATATTATCGACTAAATTTACATAATGAGGACATATCATGAAAGTCACCGATCCCTAGGATTGTTACTAACAGCTTTGTATGGGTTTGCCAGCAGAAGAATAAATCGAAGAACATTCCATGGCTGGCTGGTGCGCGTGACTCGTCGAGCCAGCCGTCGCCGTCAGCGTCAGCGCTTGAGGATGAGGATGACGAGGACGACGCGCATCGGCGAAGCTAGCTGGATCCAGGATCTTTTATTTGTACTGGAGTGAGCGGCTCACTGTGACAGTGGAAAGCTCTGTTTCTCCCGGGAGCTGTGGCGAGACGATGATGCCATGCCGTGGGAAGAGGCTGCTTGCAAATGGATTGTGCGCGTCATCCGTGACACCATCCGCCTGCCCACCGAAATGGCTGGGTCCACAGTCCACACGCACCAGCGAATGAATTCCGGTTTATAATCCTGACGAAATCTGTCTCTCAAGTCACTATGGGCGTCATTGCATACTTCCTATTTGAGCATTAGTTTTTCACATCCTTTATCATGGATATTCATTACGCAGCTATATTTTCTTTCCGAGAGCCAATGCAAATTTGATTGTGAACCAGTACTCTGCTCTGCTACTCTTTTGTTTCGTGTGGATAAAATAAAAAGAAAGCTTTTCCATTGCGTGACATTACCTAGGATTTCGTTTTCCATTATCTTGGCTTGGGAAGTGACAACCGCTCCACGCTGAGGAGATTTTCAATTATATTAAAAGAGTCTTTTTTTCCTTTCTTCTTCCCTAACATGATCATTGCACGAATCATTAATCTACGGTATGTGTGTTTCTTGTTGCATTGCCAATTGTATGGACTTTAATCTTGGGTTCAATCCACCGCAGTTGCCATAAACTAATAAACTTCTCGCAAGAAAAGAAAGAGAGATATGGTGCCACGCGACACCCCGTGTGCGCCCAACAATTTGCCCGCGCCGGGCCGGGGCACCCCCGCCACCGGGAACAGGAGAAAAGCAATCCACAACCGCTGAAACCAACGCGTCCCTGCCGCATTAAACGCGAAAGGAAACGATCGGCAGCCGCTGGCGGCCAGCGTAGATCCGGCCAGGTGCGCTGCACCGTCTTCTTCCCCGCGGCCATCGACGTGGGTGCCGCGTCGCGCTCGCGCCCACCGCCCACCGGCCACGCCACCACCGGCCGCCCGGCGAGTAGGAGACGAGCTAGCAGCAGCCGGCCGGCCGCCCGGCCGCCCGGCCAGCACATGCATCCGTACGCACGCCTCCCCCGAAGCAGAGGCCGCCGTCGCTTATCCGGATCGATCCCCTCCTGTCGCTGTCCAGCCCCACCAGCTACGCGACACAAGATCGGCCTGGGGTTTCTTCTCGATGCTTCATCCAAAAGTGCCCTAGTGTTGCTCTTCATGTGCTTCTAGGAGTGCGCTCATTGGAAAAATATTAGTTTGGAGAACAATATAATGTCCCATATAGACTTCTAATAAGATGATCAGAGAAGTAATTGCAGGTGCCTCACACTGATTTCGCTAAAAAAAATATGCTGATAATCAGTCTAGGGCAACGGTGATTTGTAATCCGTAAAATCATGATGTTATGGGGAAAAAACAAGGTTCCATTTCCATTGCGTAGATTTTTTTTAATGCTCCGATCCTATATATGTGAAAACATGAATAATGTTACGATGTTATTTTTCTAGACCAAACAATCTTTTATGAGATAACTACAATGTCGTCTTGAACTATGTCGAGCGACCCACAATTGGCCAATCATTTCCAGCAGCACACAAACTCCATTTCTAAAGCATCGTGGTGTCTAGTCGGAAAGAAGTGGGCATGGTGGTACCTACCTTTCCCCTGCTGCGTTACAACGTGTTTTGCGCATGCTTGAGGTCGTCATCTCATCCGGATGCATGAGTGTGTGCTCTCAACTTTTTACTTGGTGATGAATTTGGATGTGGATATGGAGGACGCCACAAGGATGGATGGATGTGACGCTCCCTTTTTTGTCCTGCTTTATCATCCAGATTGTGGTTGGCTAATAAAGAATTTCAACAGACGCATGTAATCTATTATTGGATCTAGATGGTAGTGGAACAAGCTGATCGACCACCAGTCCAAAACCTATAAAAATTGTACTTAGGCATATAGTATGTGTATGGTTCATGGAGAATATTCTCAAAAAGTGCATGGAAATTATAATCAAATGAAACGAAAAGATGCAACCAATCTAACTCCCGAAAAGGAAAAGACGCGCATAATTTCACAAAATAGGCTAATTCAAAATGAAGGTTCTCTGAGATGTGGGTTGGTTTTCGGGTGGATATTCTCTTGCACTGGGTCCTAAATGAACATCAGTTTAGTTTGGCTTTTCCAATAATGTAGTCACTAATGACTCGTACCCATGTGTAATAGAGAATTCACCGTTGGTTACGGATGAAATTAATGCTGTGTTCCATATGCAAAAATGATCAGCACATAAGGCTGAGTCACCACGCAGTGCGTACCGTGCGGTATTTGAGAGTGAGGAAGGCGGAGGTCATTAAATGGAGTGACGGTGAAGGATGAGGGCTTGAGGGATCTATTGTTGATGGGGATATCTGTGTTCCAACAGATAGGTGTGGAAACCATGCCATTTGTGTAAAACATCTTACTCCTCTTGGGCGTATAGTGATGCTGTATTTGCAATGCAAAAAGATTACAAGGAGGGAACAAGTTACAAAGATTGAAGTTTCATACGACGAAGCCTACCATTCTTCTACCATGCAAATACTTGTGCCTCCGGACCGGATGTAGTGATTCTGGCGGTATCTCTAGCCATTCTCCTTTTCTACTAAAACTCTTTAGTCGTTACGCGCACTCAACAGGGACGGGCCCGTACTTTTTGCAATTTAGCCCTTTTTTATAAAAAAAATTCACATTTGGATCTCTAGAGAACTTATTTTCGAATTTGGACCCTCGAGCTCGACGCCGTGACTCACGGCGACGAGGTAAAACGTCTCGGCGCCGTGAATCACGGCACCGAGCTATCTAGGTCAGCTGCCACATGCCCACCCACGTGGCGCCGACGTGGCGCCGAGCTCGGCGCTGCAGGTCGGGGCGCCGAGCTTGCAACCATAACCCATCAGCCTGTCCAAGCCTTCATCCCATATTTCTTACCCCGTCTCGGTTTTTCTCTCACTCCCCCACCCGCCCAACCTCATCAATCGACATATTTAACCATAAAAACTTTGATTTGATCCATGGATCTTCAAGAGTAAGGTATCCTCTCTCCCCTCCTCAGTTTTTACATATCAATTTGATCTATATTATGTGTATTATTCAGTGTAATTGCTTAAGGTTTAGGGTTTAGTTATTAATATGTGTAATATGCAACCGTAGATGCCTAGACGTAGTAAATCTAGCAAACCAAAGGTGATGACTGGAACAGCCTTCACCTGTTTGCCGCTGCCTAGTGGTGTTCATGTGCCGATGTGCTTTCTGCGCTGATCCTTGCAAGGTAGCCAAGTCAAATGAAGAGGATTCATATAACCAGAGATATTGGATGTGTGAAAATTATGCATTCGACCCTACTCCTCGTCAGATTCGCATTGGGTTGCTGGTAAGAATATTTATTTTTTTATAATATTTTCACTGTCATATAGAATCATGTATGCCTCATGAGTAATAGCAGGTGTGTATCAATTGAATGTTTTGTAGACCCCTCCCCCGCTTTGTGACTTTGAGCAGTGGATCGACACTGAGATCAAAGAGGAGGATAAGGAGTATCTGTGTTGAATGAAGGCGTGGGATACGGAGCGGAAGGAGTTGTTGGAGCAGAGACGGCAAGAGGAGGCAGCAGAAAAAGAGCGGAAAGAAGAGCTGAAAAGGAGGCATGCTGCTCCGCACAAGGAGGAGAGGGAACAGAAGCTGGAGTGTGTTCGCCATGTGAAGGCAGCAATGGAGGAGAATCCAGATGCATTGAGAAAGGGAAAGTAGCCACGTTGCACTCAGTAGTATGCAAGATTTGCTAGTTGTATGGTTTATTGAAGTAGTAACCTTGTCATTGTGTTCTCATGTACTTGTTTTATTTTTGTGTTGTCATTTATTGCATCTTCCTTGACCTCAATTGGTAACGTAATGGAATCAAGACTAACAAATTACATGCATTACATAATTGAACACGCACAACACATGTAGTGGCATGTGAGGACTGGTAGGAAACATGCGCTTTTGTACTACGATGAACGATTCACGGGAAAAATTCGCAAGAGCTTCCCTTGTTTCACAAGCATTCACAATGAAGATAATACATCATAATATGATACAAACATGTATTCGACGAAATACCACCAACATATCCACTAAGAACCAGAATATCCACACATATCAGAATCATAGTCCACAGTCCATAATAGTCCATACGCGTGGAATAGTTCATACAAGCTGAACAGTCCATAGTATCCCCGAACTAACCCTCACTACCTCCTAGTCTTACCCTTGCCCTTACCAAGAGCGTCGGTGCCTGGAGTGTAAGGGTCACGTGAACGGCGCTGCCTACGTGCTGCCTGCTGTGAAGGCTGTGTGAAAGGAGAGTCTTCCAGCTGAGACACTCCAATCTCCTCGGCGCTGTAACACCTCAGGTATTTAAATTACGAAATAAGCCTCTTTAGCTTAACACAGTGCATAAATAATTAAGAGAAGTTTCAACGAAATGAGTTTTTTTTTAAAAAAATAACTTCTAAACTAGAACTCAAATGAACTTTGGCCTGAAACAAAACTTGTGTAATTTTTCATTTTGAACAACTTTCGTGTTCAGAGATTTTTGAGTTGCAACACAAAAATTTGAGAAACACTTGGATTTGTAAACCAGTCCCTGCCTTTTCTTCTATTTCGCTGCAGACCCTTCTTCTTCGCCTCGCCCGACCCTCCGACGCGCAGCCGCTCGCCCGACCCTCGCGTCGCCCGACCCTTTCGTTTCGCTCGACCCTCGGCTTCGCTGCGGCCCTCGCTTCGCCCGACCCTCACCCGCCGCGCAGTCGTCGCAGGCCACTTGGCCGGCGATGCCTGACAGCGCTAGGCGCCAAGCCAATGCCTGGCCGCGCCCGCACGCTCGCCCGCACGCCGCGTTCCTCCCCAGTCCGCGCACGCCACACGCGCGCCGGCGCCGCGCGCCCCTGCTCGCCGCCCGCCACGCCCAATGGGCAAGACGCGCCGTGCCCGTGTCTCCGCCGCGTCCCGCCAGTCGCCGCGCTCGCAGCCCCGCAAGACAGCTGCTGCAGCTCATCGCCCAACCCGCGCGCTGCGTGATCTCCAGCTCCACATGCCAAATCCTCAGCGCCCAATCCCCTGCCCGCGCCCGCCGCACGCCGTGCCGGCTCTGCTCGCCGCCCACCGCGGCCAGTCACGCGCTCCCGTCGTGTCGCCCGCGCTCGCGCCCCGCAGTCCAGTCCCGCCCCTCCTCCCGCCTCTCTGCTACCTACAAAAGGCTGCACTGAGTCCCCCTCGCGCGCCCAGACACCAGAACGCCTCCGCCACCATTACCGCCGTCGTGCCCCACTCACCGTGGAGCTTACCTCTCCGGCCACCCCTTGCCAGAGCTGAGTCTCCCACCACCACCACAGCACCCCACCGCAGCTCACTGCCCCACCCATCGCCGCCCAGAACCGCCGGAGCACCGCCCGCGCCGCCGCCGCTCCTTGCTGCTCCGTGGACAGCCCACGCCGAAGCTCCTCCGTCCCAGCCAAGCTTCGAAACAGGTTCCCCTCGACGCCGCGAAGCTCATTGACCAGCCCACGCTCTCCCCTCCTCGCCGGAGCATCGTCGCCGACGTTCCGCCCCGCCGCCGCCCCTCTGCTCCGCGCCGACGAGCCACCTCCGGCCACCCCCAACCCTGACCAAGGCCATCCCGAGGTAGTTCTCACCTCCCTAGATCTCCCCGACCCTTTTCCCCTCGCCGCCGACGAGCCCCCTCGCCGGAACCTGGACGACCGCCATGCCAGCACCGCCCAGGGACCCAATTGCAACGATTAAAATCTTTAAAAGAGTCTGCACGCAAGTTTCCATGGGCATATCTGTAAACCTGTGTTTAAGCTTTGAATTCAAAAATAGCGAACTTGTAAAATTCATGTAAAATTGTAGCAAAATCGGAAAAATACAAACTCAACTGTTCTGGAATCTTTAGATGAAAATCTATAAGTTTTGTTACATGCTTTTCTTCAGTTGCTTGCTAAATCTTGCTCTAATTTAAATGGAAGGTTTAATAGACTTTAAATGTACCCCCTGTTGTAGACAAAGTCTGAACCTGAAAACTTAACAGTAGATTAGTTGCTTGATTTGTAGGCTAGTGTAAAAATATTAGGGCTAGAACCCACGTCTAGCTAAACTTCTTAATAAAACTTGTTTGTGACATGAAGTAATAAAACTAATTTGTAACTACTGTTATGTTGTGATTCATGTGGTGAAACTTTTTCAGAACTGTTGTATTAAGGCCTAAATACCACAGAAAAAGTTTAGAACCTTTTTCCTTTCTGTAACCTATTTATATAACTTTGTGGTAGGAAAAGTGCACTAAATAAAATAATTAGTTTCTTTGCTTGAAAAATGTTCAAATTTTTACTGTAGCACACTTTAGAGAATCCCTTGCTGTATAAAATGTTTCATACACCGAAACCCTGTAAAACATCCTGTAGAATTTAATCTTTATTAAACTAGGTGTAAATTGTCCTATTTATTATGCTTTGTTTCTTGCACAGTAAAATCTGAAAAACATTTATAGTAACACATTTATAGATAGATTAATTCCCTGTAAAATGTTTGGTGTCAATACCTGAATGGTTTTTTCGGTATAAAAATAACTAGGTTCTAGCAGTGGTTGTGTAATACATTTTTCATAATTATTATGCTGCGTGAAAATGTCTTAAATTTTTACAGTGCTTTTGACTCTGCATAATGTGTTCTAAATAAAAATTTCATCACCAGAAGTTACCTAGTCCAGAAGTTGTGTTTAATACATGTTGTGCTTAGGAAATGAAGTTTCCAATATATCACAACCCCTTTTGTTTAATGAAGTTAATAGTTTAAGTCATACTCTTTTAACAATTGCCCAAAGAAATCTCAACTAAGTAACTTCACAACCAAATCGATGTTTTGTGAACTGCAACTTTATCGTGAAGGAAAATAATCGTGATTACCATCACTATGACTTACACTTGTGCATTCATATAGAATCGACTACTCTCACCGACGGAACGTACGAGCTGGTGCCCGCGTCCGAAAGTGAGCAGCGTGAAGCTCAAGTAAATCTAACTAAAGCTCTCGAAGACCCGAGCCCAAGTTCGCACGAGCCCCAAGCTAGCTTTTCCCAAGAAGGCAAGCCCCGGAGCATGAACCCTATTTTTGTAAATTATGCAACTTATTACTCTACTTTACTTGTGCATTAAGTTTGTAGGAGTTGAATGGAAGCTTAATTGCATGATCCTAGGTACCCATGCTCTGAACACTAGATATAAGGTTCGATAGAATGCTATGCTAATAGGACTCGGTAAAAGTCAAGTGATTTCCTGTCACTCATGAGAATATGGGAGTTGAATGTTTACTACATGCTGCAATCATAAGGTCGACGGACGGGGCTATGGTACGATGTTTATGTTGATGATTGAGGCCCCGTCTGTTTAGTGAAAAATGCTAAGGCTGCAGTGTGTGGTAATGGTGGTTAAGCGTTTGAACGTACTAACCACATGCCGAGAATATGGTGATCGGTAACCTTAAGTACCTAATCGGACCGGCAAGTGGAAAGCATCCCACCATCTCAACTTCGGTTCTATGCGCGCACATGGTGTGTACAGAGCCGGGCTCTGTAGTCTCAGATGGTGGCCCTGATCCACAACCCAGAAAGAAAGGGGAAAAGTTGCACGTGTGACTCTGGGAGTAACCACGTGACGTGTGTTTAGGTTTCCCTTGCAAGGTTAAGAAATTCAATTCGAATCTTCCGTTTCTCGCGGTTATTAAGACTGCTTGACCCTTTTACCACATAGAGTAAGAAGAGGAACAATAATGATGATTAATCTTGTTGGATGCAAAATAATTCTTCCACCATGTATGATATTGGATAGTTGCTTACCTAGAATGGTCAAAGAAAGCTAGAACTTGGAGCTAAAATCTGAAAGTAAGGACCTACTTTTATATGCTTTTCGGCAAAACAAACCCCTCAAGCCAAAAGCCTTGCATGTCTAGGAGTCGGCTAAGTATATTCCACTAGTCGGGTAAGCCTTGCTGAGTATTAGTATACTCAGCCTTGCTTGTGGCTTGTTTTCAGGTGAAACTTTCGACGATATGATTGCTAGTTTGACTTGGCCTTGTACCCTTCCTCCTGGTTGGTCGGTGCAATGGGATATGCCCCCGGCCAACAGTGATGATGCCGAGTGATGTCTCGTACGGGCTTCATCAAGACATCCTGTATCGTCGAGTAGTTGTCATTATTGTTTCTGCTGCATTGAACTCTGAAGAACTCAATTATTTTGAACTCTGAAGTACCTTGTTTTACAAGTTTGAACTCAGTTGCAATAATAATTTATGGTGGACCTGTGTTGTAAAATTTGTGGAATGTTGTATCCTCTAGGCTCACCTTCGTGTGAGTATATGTATGTGTGGTTTCGATCGGCAAAAACCGTGGTTGTATCGGGAGGTTACTCGACAAACCAGTGGATTATTCCGTTTGAAGTGCGAGTTAGCCCTGATTGCCCTTGTAGTGATGGTTGGCGCGCTTGAGCCAGATTAATTCAGGTGGTTCTGCCACAGGCACCGTCCTCCTCGTCCTCACCATCGCTATCCTCAAAAGTAGCCCTTGTTGACCTGGACGAGCTCTATCGTCTGGAGCCTGAGCCTCGCTGCATTGATGTACTCAGGCCTGCGCTGGTGTCGCATAGTCTTGTCGGAGGACCGTGCACGTCCATCGCCGCGCTAGTCGTGCAACCACAACGAGCAGCAGCACGGCGTAGGCAACCTGCAAGTCTCTGCATTTGAATATGAAGTCAGTGCATAAGGTTAAACGAGAGGTACATGTCCATATCTTTAGTAATTTTAAAAACTTACTCCAAGGAAGTTGTTCAGTGTCATCTCGTCCACACCTCGCCTTGGAAAACGTTCGATGTCAAGTACGGATTGCTTCAATATGTTTCCCTGCACTCAAACGAAACAAATGGTTAGTCGTTGTACATGAGCATATTATTGGAATAAATCTGAATTGTTACAGAATAGTAGTGTTAGATGACAATACCACTCAGTCTAGGATGGGTGCGGCCTCGACCACCGTCCCTTCCCGTGTCGCAAGGTTGTAAGACGTATCTTCGTCGTCCGAAGACTGAATGTCGGCGTTGTCGGCTCCTGTCCATTGGCCCTTCAATTTGGCCCGTGTAGCAGGTAGGTACCATGATAGGTACGCGCGGAAGTTGTAGTCTGTATGTGGCTGGTCGTTCTCAATCACGTTCTCATGGAAAAGGTCCCACATGTCGATGTGCGCGTGGTGCAGCGTCTCAAAATCGGTTGTCTTCTTCTGCTTCTAACGATCTATCCTGTAATAGAAACAGTGACAACAATAGAAAAATCATATAGTCAACTAGG
The DNA here is from genome assembly GCA_032594955.1 of Panicum miliaceum. NCBI lineage: Eukaryota > Viridiplantae > Streptophyta > Magnoliopsida > Poales > Poaceae > Panicum > Panicum miliaceum. The sequence continues at coordinate 7,378,581 of CM064072.1, forward strand.
CAGCATTATTGGCAATAGTTGATGAATTAAGTACTTCACACTTACTTGTGCAACTCCACAGACATCAAGAATGGCCTTACTGGCCACTCCTGTCTCAAGCCAAACTGGCGTGCAACTCTGTGAGGCAGGTGATACTCCACAACGTTGAAACAGATCAGCGGGCACGTCATCCTGTACAGGTCCTCATCTGCATAACATGCGGTGCTCAACTGAAACTGCACCACCCCTATGTCGTTGTACGGCTGCCAAGTTACCTGTGAAGTATTGAATTACATATAGTCACTAAAACTGCATCTAAACATCAACATGTAGCATGGATACCATGTAGTCAACTATTGCTAAATCAAAATGAAAAGACGAAATGGAATGCAATGGACGTACCATCGAGGGCGGCCGACGTGTCCAGCTCATTAGCGTACTCGACGTATGCTCGCATACTCCTAGCGAAGGGAGCTTTGACCTGGTCCCATAAGTAAGCAACCGTCGGTCGGAGTCGAGGGGTGGCCATGTCGAACCACGGATGTGGAGCAAGAACTGTGGGCCGACCAACAGGTAGACGAGACCACATCCACAGCTGGAGCAAGTACACACAGCCGCTGATGGATGCATGCTGTGAAGCCCGGCGACACGCCTCGCCTAGGTGGCGGTACAAGAAACTCAACACTCCGGACCCCCAGCTATCCATCCCTGCCGCATCCCAGTCTGTCAGGCAAGGTATGTACATCCAAGATGCGCTGTCACCTGTGCTGTCAGGGAAGAGCACACACCCAAGCAAGTGAAGTATCCAAGCCCGGCAGTAGTAGGCGACTGTCTGCTCGTCTGCATCCTCCGGACAGTGAGCAAATTGCTGCTGAAGCCAGGTGATAGGTACTCCAGAGGTTCGGGTAGCCGGCACCGCCTCAGGAAGCCTTTTGTCGAGGAAGGCCTCCACACGATCCCTCCAACCGTCAGGCCTGCACTGGCCGGTGACTGGACGACCTCTGACTCTCAGACCAAGAAACTTCTGAGCGTCCTACAGTGTCACTGTCATCTCACCACAAGGAAGGTGGAAACTATGAGTTTCCGGCCTCCACCTAAAGAAAAAATGCATAGAACTTATGGTGAGTTACCCCGTTGACCTTGGAAAACGAAGACGAAGTGGATTAGTCGTTAATGATTGTACCTGTCAACCAAAGTTGTGATCGCTGCGGGGTTGATAATTGGCAACCCGCGGCGAACCTGGTACAATACGACGTTGAGGCCAGCCCTCTCCAGAAGAGGGGTGTACCTGTCGTTATACCGCATCTCGGGGAAACTGTCATGAGTTCGAGGACGAAGAAGGGGCAGTTCCTGGAGACATTGAATTATTTTGTTAGTACATCAACATTAATTTTAAAAAGTGGCACAAGCAGATGATGTGGAACATAAATTTTGTTTATTACCTCCCCTTCCGTGGTGCGTCGTCCTCGGTGGTTCTGCTCGTAGTATGGATCAAGCAGGTACGGTACCTCCATCCTATAAAAATAAGATAGTAATTTAATTAACAAATTTTGAAAATGAACAAATTAAGAAACTTTAATTAAGTAAGACATGTGCATACATAAAATAAAGTAAACATTAAAACAAAACGGTAGTATACAACAGCTATTTGCACCTAAGTAAGCGGCCAACTGAAACTCGTACCTACGGCCACCATCATCGTACGCCCTTGACCATTTTTCAGGCTCCCTTAGAATTCCTCTTAGCCAATGCCTACCTGCATCGTTTGTTGCCATTTTTAGCACCTCCAACTTCTCTTGAAAGAACTGCACCTCAAGCTGGCGAGCAACATTCTCAAATAGAGGAAAATTATCCTTGTTCCCATATGTATCTAGTAAATTCTGAGCCATGTGTCGAGTGCACCAATGGTGGTGCAATGGTGCATATCCTGGAATCTGCTCCTATACCGCACTAAGTATACCCTGGTGTCTATCAGATATGACACCAACCTCCCTGCCATGGCCTACAACATGTATCTGAACTAGCCGTAAGAACCATCCCCAGTTGGCTCTGTTCTCCCTCTCCACCAAACATAAGGCCAAAGGAACCATAGCGTGCCCTCGTACTTGCCAATCAGAAAAGTACCATTAATGGATAACATCGGACGACAATGCCTGAAGGCCTCCACACACTGTGGAAAGCACCAGAAAGCACGGAAGAAAATCTGCCTTCCGTCCTTCCATTCATTTGGTTTTGGAATGTACTCATAGTGCATGCCTGGATTAGCTGCTTTTATTGCATTGAACAGTGCAGATAGCTTTTCATACCCCTCCTCCCAGTCCCCATATATCATCTTCTAGGCCCGTTGCTTTGCCCGCCATGCTTTCCCATACTTGATCTTGTAACCAAATATTTTCTCAACCATATCTATAATTGTCTTCACCTTCAAATTGGGCTGACACTTCAATGTTGAGTACAACTTTCTAGCAATAAGGATAGAGATCAACTGTCGATGCCTTAGCTATAGATCTATGTCAGCACAAGTGTGTGGACCTACAATTTTTGTGATTTTGAACTTTCCCGTGGCCTTTTGTTTCCGAGCACAGACCCTCCAATAGCAATCAGCCTTCTCGCACACCACTGTGTAGCGCCGCTCCACATACGAGTGCCTAACCTTGAATGGCCTTTTATGTTTCACAGAATACTCCTGTAACCACCTTCTCAATGTAGGCAAGTCCTTGAATAGAAGGCTCTTCTTAATATCCGTGCTATCCCCAGCCTCAGGAGCCTCTAGCAGCTCGACATCTCTTCCTTCTGCATAAGCACTACGAGAGATCGCTGAATTCATGAACTAGTGGATCACGATCAGGACAAAAAAGCCTGATGCACTCCATATCTTCTTCACTCAATGCTGCAACTGGGCGGTCATCGTCTGAATCAATGGCTCTTGCATCCCATAAGGCTCCTCGTCATCATCTATCTGAACATCCACACTACTAGAAGCCCTTCCTGTATTGGAAGACGGAGGCACAGGGGGAACACCAATATTATTTGGAATATCTCTTGCATTTAAACAACAATTTAAGATGACATTGGGACAAACGAATGCAATCAAGGGCAAATAACAAAAGAAAAGGTGGTGTTTCTACGACACTTACTTGGATGGTTTTGGGTCAAAGGAATCTCCTGGAGGGACGCACCGACATCATCAATCCGACAATGTACACGATCATCAGGACAAATGCCAAACTCATTCGGGCCGGATTGAGCATTAGGGACCGCGACTGCATCTTCCTAATTCATCTCAAGGTTGGGTAACGGAGGGTTAGTAGGTGACACATTAGGAGTTGAATGCACATGAGGGCTGGGAGCATTTGAGAACTTCCGCACAACCAAATCCAAACATTGATACTCATTCTTCATTACAGTATTCACATAGTTCTCCCATTCAACCTCACATTTAATAGCGACCAGCCGTCTGAAAATCTGGCCTGATTTATCAAAGTAGACGACCCCTTGAACTGAGATGGCATCCTCACTTGAAATACATTGAAGCTCATCATGAGCTCTACCAAATACCTCACTAAACAACGACCGATCATTGAATATTAGGGAGACCCCGTGCATTCCATCATCAAAAGTGACATTCCCAAACACATCTCTCTCAACACTACCTCCATAATACAAGGTCACTAAATTGTCCATCTAGTTCGTATGCACAACACATAGGTTATGACGGGTATAATATACAAAATTAAATAATAACATTTTCTAACTATCTAAATTACCTAACTAAATACCTAGAATTACTTAAAAATACCTAACTGAACTACCTAACTACCTAACTAAAGTACCTAACCAAATTACCAAACTAAATACCTAAATTTATCTAAGTAAGTTACCTAACTAAATACCTACATCTACTGTCTAACTACATTTTCTAAATATGGTTTCTAACTATCTACAAGAAATTACTAACTACATTACCTAACTAAACTACTAAAACTAATTAAATAAATTATTTTAAATTACCTAAATTGCTAATGTTGGCGCTAAAAATCGGCCGGAAATCGGCCGATGACCTTCAGTGTCAGACACACGACCCGGGAGAATCTGCTTAACTCCTGTTCGGGTGATCGCCCTGGTACGGTTCGCGCGGCGTGCCAGTCAATCTGACCTGTTGATTGACAAGGAAAGAAATGTATTAAATTCCGGGGTCTCGATCGGCTAAAGTTCCGATCTATCCCGAAAAGCGTATCATTGAATCGGCCGATTTGGTATGAAGATGACCGGCTATAGATCAGCCGATAATCACGTAGCGATTGCAAAGAAACTACTGGAGCAACTTAAACAATCGCCACCGATGCAACACTCGAAATAGATCTAATCGGCTATATGATGATAAATAAGAAAAAGTAATGATAAAGCCGACAGTTTGATCTCAAGCTGGATAACTGGTGATAAAACTAGAACAATAGGTAAAACCTATAATTCTAGTAAATATTGATAACTGGTTAATAAATCTAAACGAAACAACGGTGATGCGCCCGAAGTTAAAGCTTAGATATTATTCGATAAACGGAACCTACCTGTTGACGCCAGATTTTGACACATGTTGAATCGGCGTCAGGAGGAGAAGATTGGCCGATGCGGCAGATCTGAAAGCTACAGAAACGAATCGGCCGATTGAAGTAACAATTGGAAATCGGCCGATTGGTGGCGCAGCCTATGCCAACTGGATGGGATTATTCCAGAAGATCCTGGTCAAAAGCTGGTCAATAGGGCACGCCAAGTCGGTCAAGGAGCAATTGAAGGGAATCCTGATTGGATTAGGGAACGGCGGCGGAAGATTCTGCGGGAGTCCGTTTCCTTTAAAAGTTATTATAGATATAGTAGTTTTCTTGTTTTAAATAAGGTTGTAACAAGTCGTAATCGACCAGGAGTCCTAGCTTTAGGGTATAAATAGGAGTCACTAGGGCTTTGAGAAAAGATCAACACATCAATCAACAACAATACTTCTACTTTTCCAGTAATTTACATTCAAGTCGGCGACTTCGCCAATATTTTCTTCTTCCACGAGTTCGTACGGATTGGCAGGGCTGCATCAACTTGATCTCCAGCCAATTGGTAGGTTCCGCTTACCGAGTAATATCCGAGCTTTAACTACGAGCGCATCGCTGTGGTTTTGTTTGGATTTATTCACCGGTTATCGATATTTACTAGAATTGCAAGTTTTACCTGTTATTCTAGTATTATCACCAGTTATCCAGCTTAAGATCAGGATAATCGGCTTCGTCATTGTTCTCCTTCGATTTATTATCTCACGGCCGATTAGATCTATTTCAAGTGTTGTCCTTGCAGTAGTCGTCTAGATCGCTCTTGCAGTTTTTCTTTACGATTACTATACGATCATCGGCTGATCCATAGCCGATCATCTCTACAGCAAATCAGTCTATTCGCCGCCGACGCGCTCCTCAGGACAGATCGGAACCCCAGTCGATCGACGCGCCTGGAATTTAATACTCTATTTTCCTTGTCAATCAACAGGTCAGATTGACTGGCACGCCGCGCGAACCGCACCAGGGCGATAACCCGAACAGGAGCTAAGCAGATTCTCCCGGGTCGTGTGTCCGACGTTGAAGACCCATCGGCCGATTCCTATCTGGCCGATTTTAGCGCCAACACTACCAATTTGCTGGAGATCGTGTCGATACAGCCCTGCCAACCCGTACGAACTCGTGAAAGAAAAAGATGTATTAGCGAAGTCGCCGACTTGAAAGTAAAGTACGATGAAAAAGTAGATTGTTTGTATTTATTGATGTGTATATTTTACAAAACCCTGACTGCTTCTATTTATACCCTAGGACTAAGACTCTTGATCTGTCACGATCCGTTACAAACTTGACTTAATATAAAAACTACTATATCTATAAGACTCTCCTAAAGGAAACGGACTCTCGCAAGATCTTCTGCTGCCATCTCCTACTCCAATCCGAACTCCTTCCATTGCTTCTCGACCGAGTCGGCGTCGCTCTTTGACCAACGTCATGTCATCTTTGACTGGGATCCTCTGTCATCGCTCCAGCCTTTCAATCGGCCGACCACCACCAACTCCATTCGCCAATCGCAAGAAACACTGCAGCGCAATCGGCCGATTCCTAACTGTAGCGTCAATCGGACGATTCCCAATTGTAGCCTTTAAGTCTGCCGCATCGGCCAATCTCCTCCTTCCCTGACGCCGATTCAAAACGTGTCAAAATCTGGGGTCAACACACGCCCCCGGTTTCGGAGTGAAACATGACTTTTACTTCAAAATTCTTTTTTAATCTCTCCTCCAAAACAAACGCGGCAAAAATCTCCTTCTGTTTCGCGGTCTTCTACCTGATGATTGCAATCTTTTCGAACTGGGCGCCTGAGAGAACTTTTCCCCCGGAATTCATGTAGACGGCGCGGTAAAATCCCACCTTTACCCCTTCTTTCGGACCGTCTTTAAATACTGGCGTTCCCTGCCGCTTCTTCTCCACGAGCTCAGTAACTTCCTCCCCAGCGAATCACTTTCTATCTTCTCCCAGCGCCTTTTTGGCTTCCAACCGCATTCTCCGGCGATCCTTCTTTCGTCTTCATTCCTTCAATGGCGGCACCATCAGCAACTCCACCAGCCACGGAGGCTCCGCCAGCAACTCCATCGGCGACGGCGGTTCCATCAGCGATTCCATCAGCGACAATGAGCTTCATCCCGGAGGTAAACATCCGAAACTTTTCCCTTTTACTTTTTACCGCCCATGCATCTTTTAGATCTATTCTTAGTTCCTCCCTTTTTACCTTTTTTTAGGCAGTTAGACACCAAATCACTATCCACCTTTCCGAAGCTTCTGGTCTCATCTGCCTAGGCCCTATGGGGAATCCAGACCCGACTGATCTGATTAACTTAGAAACCCATAGAATCCCTTTCAAGCAATCACCTATGGATTTGGGCTAGTGGTTAGGCACTTTTAGATCTTGGCCGAATGAAACCCCCGGCTGGAAAGAATGGTACCAAAGAATGGCCAACTCCAAAAGAGTTCAATGGGATGAATTAAAAATCGGCCAATGCATCAATCTATCTTTGTCCCAGATGGAGAAGAATGAACCCCTGGTAATAGCAGCCTCCTATTTCTGGTCTAACGCGCTCAACGCGTTTCTCTTTGGGCACGGACCCATGACCCCAACTCTGGCCGATGTCCTGATGCTGACCGGTCTCGACATTTCCTCCCCCGATACACCCTTTAATTATCTGATCAAGCCGACCCATCGGCTAGAGACGAAAGCAATCGGCGTGTGGAAAGGGTATATCAACAGAAACAAGAGGACCGAGACGATTTTGGAGAGAGAATATTCAGCGTTCTTGATGATGTGGCTAGAGAAGCACCTCTTCTGCGGCAGAGCGGTTGGCCCTTCTTCCAATACGCAAGCTCTGGCCGAAGCCCTGTCAAGAGGATCTGCCATCCCTCTCGGGAAGCATCTGTTAGGATCGGCCTACCACATGATGCACCAGATCAGCATCAAACTGTCAAAGGGAGAGCCGATTGGTAACCCTGGTGGCCCCTGGTGGTTTATCACCCTCTGGCTCAACTTGTACATGAGCAAAATCTCCCAGCCGTAGATAGAGACAAAGACATTCCCCAACATCGAGTCAGAGGAAAACCCCACAGTACAACGACGGTGCACCTCTTTCAGCGAAGCGGCATCAGCTTTTCCTGGTTGCCAGTTCACCGCCACTCAGACAGCCGAATATTTCAGATGCTTTTACAACGGCTTTAGTGAAGAAATTACCAATTGGTACCCATACCAGAGAATAGAGCCACTTTTTGAGCTTCCCTTCTGCAATGACTCGACGTCCAATTCCTTTCATAAGGATCTTACGGACGCCTTGATCAAACCAGGGATCTTACCGGCGAACTTCTTCTCTGGGAAAGACTAACCAACTTATGAATTTTATAACCCATCTGTTGCAGCACGGCAGTTCGGCCTTGGTCAGTTGCCGATTCAAGTTTATTTTGCTGGTCGCGCGAAATTCCGAGATGAGCTCACTAAGGGCCTTGACTACAGTCGGCTGTGCAATTTAGTGCCAGACTCCAGTACCATTGATCCAAGCAATTGGATAGTAGCTCCTTTTGCTGTCCAACAATTCAAGTTATGGTTGGCAGAATGGAAGCAGCATCTCTTTTGTGTATCTCCCTCAACATATTGCAATGATCTGGATCCTGACAACATCGACCCAAACACAGCGGTACTGCCCTTTACTCGGCCGATTTCGATGTTATTCCTTCTTATGCTACAAATTTGCCGCTAACTCTTATTTCCTTTTTTAGTCCGAAAGTCGACTTCCTCCGACGCGGAGCCAAAGTGGCAGGCCGATAGAGAATAGCCGCCCATACACACCATTCCCACTCATCGGCTACCATGCCCCAACCATCGAAGACATCACCTCCGGCCGATTGAAACAAACGCCAAAGAAACCCTATTTAAAGAAGACGAGCCGCCGAGTGCGTGCCCGTATAGAACCGGCTGATCAGTCGGCGGCGGCATCGGCTCCACCTTTAGCTGCGCCGACTCTGCCGATTATTGAGGAAGTCGATCCCCAGGCTCCTACAGAAGCTGGAGCGGCTGCTGCATCATTGCTAGTAGAAGCTGTTCAGGTAATTTCGCATACCTCACATCCTTCTAAGTATTTTGTCGATATTAACTTCTTCTTTCTATCAGGCTGCGCAAATCACCCCAGTGCAATCTCCGCAGCAATCGGCTACATTCCAGGCAGAAACCGGAACGCCAGCAATTCCTCCCACCGAGGTAGAGAGTCTCTTAACTCAATTTTTTGATACTTAACCAAAAACTAACCGATTTTTGATGCAGGCTACCCTGGGCGCATCGATTGTACCTTTCCAACAACCATCGGTCAGACGACTCACAGAGATATGGCAGTCATTATATATCATCACACTTAATCATTTGCATCATACTTATAAAAATCTGCTTCCCATACCTTTCCAGGAAGCTGGCCTGAGCAGGGCACCGATAGTCGTCGAATCTTCTTCTTCCGATGAACCAATCGCGCCAGTTCCCGAGATGAGGGTAGCACTCCCGCCAGCGCAAGCAGAAGAAATCCGCTTCAAAGAGGTAAGGAACTTGTCACCCAAATCAGCCGATTTCCCCTTACCGTCGGAAAATCCATATTTTTATTTTTTTTATTCTTTCGCAGGAGCAGGACACTCCCAACAACAGTCTTCTTTCCTTTGCGGTTGCACTTTCTGACGATGAAGAGGTTGCCTCACACCAAGTCACACTGAGCTTGATCCCTGATGACGTCCGTGCCAAGCTTGAGAGCATACGGACCCTCCTCCAAGACGACATCGGCCGACTACTGGAAGACACCTTGCCAATTCGACAACTTCTTAGTGAAATCAGAGGTCGAGTTTCAGAGGAAGCGAAAGAGGCTCTGGTACCTGCCGCATACATAGAGTCAATGCAGATTCCAGTGTTCAGGACCTTGCGCCATATGGCCGATCACGCCAAACTAGTGAAAGCCCGCGAGGAGGAAGACTCCTACAAACATCGAGCTCAAGAAGTGCATCGATGAATCAGCTTCCTTGAAAGCTCTCGTCCAGATATCGTCGGTGCCATAGACCGCCTTAAACGATGAAGGGCAGAGCTAGCCAAAGAGATGGAGCAGGTGACCAAGGCCATAGCTGCTGAAGAGAAAAGACTCCAAGACCTCCCATCCGTCATCGCCGAGCTGAAGCAGGAGAGGCAGAATCTGGCCCATGAAGCAATAAAAATCCATCGTCGTATGCCAGAAGTCCCTGGATCGGCTGATGACGACCAGAGAACCTTAGACTCGGCCGATCAAGTTAGGCAACGAGCGATTGCGGCTATTAATGCCCTCCTCGGGTGAACTGTAAAAGTGCTAACAAATCGGTCAGACTAATCGAATGTTTCGTCCTTAAGGCGATGTTATCTTTGCATTGGCTATACAAACATGAGCCAATAGGAGTTGGCCACGTTGTCTTGATGCACCCTATCGTAAGTTATGCATCCACCCATATACTAGGATAGTACCTCTTCAGATATCTTCCGTTTAAGGCCCTTGTGAATTCTTCCCCTTCGATAGTTTCTAGTATATATGCATTTCCCGGAGCATATCGGCCGATTTTATACGGCCCTTCCCAAGTGGGCGACCATTTACCGAATTTGGGATCCTTAGACCCTATCGGCAGTACCAATTTCCATACCAAATCCCCTTGGGACAATTGTTTGACCTTGACCTTCTTGTCATACCACCTGGCCACCCTTTTCTTATTTTCTTCAATGCTGATCACGGCCCTTAATCGCTGACCCGCCAAATCGTCGAGCTCCCCTTTCATGAGGAGGGAATAGTCATCGGCCGTCAACTGATCTTGAAGCGATGTGCGCCTTGACCCCATCCTTAATTCCCAAGACAATACTGCCTCGTGACCATATACCAACTGAGAAGGAGATATCTTAGTGGCCCCGTGGCAGGCCATCGTGTAAGCCCATAGAGATTCGGTTAAAGACAGGTGCCACTTCTTGGGTTGTTCCTCTATCTTCTTCTTGATCAACTTGATTATCCCCTTATTGGATGATTCGGCCTGGCCGTTGGCTTGAGCATAATACGGAGAAGAACTCAACAATTTAATCCCCATATTGGCGGTGAATTCTTCGAACTCCCCTGAGGTGAACATCATTCCTTGATCAGTTGTGATGGTTTGAGGGATGCCGAACCGATAAACAATATGGTCCCTCACGAAATCGATCATAACGGCCGATGTCACGGTCTTTAAAGGAACTGCCCCACCCATTTGGTAAAATAATCAGTGGCTACTAATATAAACTTGTGCCCTTTGCTTGATGGAGAGTAAATCTGTCCGATGAGGTCTATCGCCCAACCTCTAAACGGGAATTCATAGCCGAGGCTGGTGCCTGCTGCACATTGCCAAACTTCTGACAATCTTGACAACCTTTATAATATTTAAAACAATTTTCGAGAATCGTCGGCCAATAATACCCGTTGTTTCTGATCATCCACTTCATCTTGTGAGCCGATTGATGAGCTCCGCATACGCCCTCGTGGATTTCTCCCATCAGGACCATTGCTTCTTCCGTTCCGAGGCATTTGAGTAGAACCCCATCAAAATCGGACACTTTCAGGAAATCGGTGTCCCAAGTTCTACTGGATATACACTTGACGTGTTCGCAGCTCCACTATTGCGTATTGGCCGCAGCAACACTATAGATGGAATCGGCGGTGACTATCTCGGTATTGTCGCCAACCCACTGTACGAGGCATTGGTGCATTGTAGAAAGGACGCAACAATTCGCGTGTATCCAATCGCGACCGAGCTACATGTTGTAGGACCCTTTGCCATTAATAATAAAGAAGGTAGTGGGAAGGGTCTTACTGCCGATGGTGAGGTCGACGCAGAGCGCTCCGCGGGCGGGAGACACGTTGCCTTCGAAGTCTTTGAGCATCATGTCCGTCTTGGTCAGATCTTCGTCGCTTTTGCCCAACTTCCGGAACATGGCATACGGCATGATGTTGACTGCAGCACCTCCGCCTACTAGTAACCTGGTGACAGGTCGTCCGTTAATGTGTCCTTTGAGGAACAGAGCCTTGAGATGTTGTCGTTTTTCGTCTTCCGGTTTCTCAAAAGTGGCTGTCATTGGCTCCAAAACCAATTGCGCCATCTGCTCCTCCATCCTTGTTGCGTCGTCTCGATCGGTGGGCGCCATGAACTCCATCAGCAAGATGAACACCATGTTGACATCAGCTGCCGATTCTTGATTGTCGCCCTCCTCATTGTTGTTTCTTTTGGGGCGCCAGACTCGAGACCTGTCGTCTTTCTTATCCACCATCTGCTCTGCTCTTCCTCTTGTTATTCCCATTGACGCAGATGTTGGATCCTTCATTTTTGAGATTTGGACAGTCCATCAAGGCACCACCTGGGGTTCACCGGTTTGGCACGCTCCCAGTCTGATTCCCGTCCTAGGGGGTTCTCATCTGACACCCTAGCGTCGGCCATTTCTTCTAGCCAATCATGTGCGCTGGCTCTGCCCCCCAGTCGCTTGTGCTGGTTGATCCTGCCCCCCGGCCGATCATACTGTTCGAGCCTGCCCCTTGGCCGATCATGCCGGTCAAGTCTGCCCCCCAGCCGATCATGCACTAAAAGGCGCCGATCCTCTTGTTCGCGCCAATTTCTGCTGATCGGCTCTGATCCTCTATCTCTGAAGCGCGACCTCTTGAGCGGGCGATCTTTGCGATATGGTCCGCTGCACTCAGGGCAATTATCAGCTGATGGTAATCTGAGGTTATTTTCCTAGCAGTGGATGAAGAACGGGAATTGCCAATGATATTCGTGTCGGCGTATCATCTCTTTGCGGTGTCTCGATCTTTCCTGCTGCTGCTGATATTTGTTGAGTAAGAATTGGGAGGTGACGGGTCTACGCGATCGCTCTGATCCTTCACCCTCGTCTTCAACCCGTCTTTTCCCTTTGACATCGACCATCGTAGACTGATTTCTGGGGTCCACGGCACCGCTTCTTTTAGCCGATTCCGACGTCAGCACCTTGGTTTGAAGCGAGTTTTTTCCCGTGTCAACCATGTTAGCAGGGAAAGGATGCTGATCAATTTTCATCGGCTTTACTGGCTTCGCCGGGACTTCGAATTTGAGTCTGCCTTGCTCAATGGCCGACTGTATCTGCTGACAGAAAATTTTGCACTCGTTTGTGTCGTGAGACGTGGCATTGTGCCACTTGCACTATTTCATCTTTTTGAGCTGCTCGGCCGATGGAATGGTGTGGTAAGGTGAGAGCTTGACCTGCCCCTCTTGGAGAAGTAAGTCGAAGATTTTGTCGGCCTTTGACGTGTCAAAACCGAACGCTTCCGGTTCTTTCTTCCCAAAAGGGCATGATATCGGCTTCTTCCCTTTGACCCATTCTGTTAGGCCGATTTCCGCTTCCTCTTCAGATTCAGATCCCTCTAAATACGCCACCTTTTTCTGAAAATTCCTCCGCTGATCAAACGGGCGTACTTCTTGACCGGCCAATCGGTGAATGATCTGACTTAAACTTTCAAACTCCTGTGAGGCGTACTTCTCCTTGATGTGTGGCAGGAGACCTTGGAAGGCGATATCGGCCAGCTGAGCGTCAGTCAGGGCTAAGGTATAGCATTTGTTTTTGACCTCTCTGAACCTCTGTACGTAATTAGTTACTTGTTCATTGCTCCTCTGCCTGAGGCTGGTTAGATCTGAAAGCTTCATCTCGTGGACTCCCGCGTAGAAGTACTTGTGGAATTGCTTCTCCAGATCGGCCCAAGTAACGATGGAATTGGGTGGTAGCGTAGTGAACCATTGGAAAGCCGACCCAGATAGAGACGACGAGAACAGACGCACCCGCAAAGCATCTTGTGTGGCGGCCTCCCCGCACTGGATGATGAATCTATTCACGTGCTCCACAGTTGAGGTGTCATCCAACCCCGAAAACTTCGTGAAGTCAGGAATTTTGTACCGATAAGGAAACGACAGTACATCGTAAGCAGGTGGGTACGGCGTTTTGTACGTATAGGTTTGTACCTTCGGCTTCGACCTGAATTGGTCCTGAATCACCTCCGCTATCCTAGCTGTCCAATCCACTTACTGCTGATGAACAACTGGTTGGGGGATCGGCACATGTTGATGGATCGGCGGTGGGACGGCCGGGTGATGGATCAAAGCGTGTGGCGGATTTTGCGGTAGCGCGGCCGGCTGAGCGGTTGACAGCTGGTGGCGTAGCGAATCTGTCGTCCCATCGTACAGCATCATCGGCGCCGCGCTTCTAAGTGTTTCCGCAGCATCTACCCCCCTACCAATTTCTGACGTGGCCGGTTGATATTGAGGGACCGTCGGCCGGATAGCCGATTGGAACGATGCCTGGATCGGAGAGCCTCCATGACGGCTGATTGGTCCAGAACAGCCGCCGTTGCTGGTGCCCCCCAAGGTACTAAGTTTGAGGGCAGTGATTGCACGGAAGAAATCTGGGCAGGCTGAGGCGGCGCTTGTGATCGAAAGCATGACGCAACGTTATATCCTGGAGGCATTGAAGGCAATGAAGCGTTGTATCCTCCGTGTTGTGTTGATATCGGCTGAGGAGCCGAGTGAGACGTGCCTAGTAAGCTTCTGACAGGAGCTACAATAGGTGGGGCGTATGCTGGCTCCTGATATCCCTAAGCTACTCCGCTGACCAGAGAACTGATGACAACATTGTATACCGTGTTGGTCATCACTGAGGATTGGTCAATGAAAGCCTGATAAATGGACTGTTGAATCATATCGGACATCTTGCCCGAGTCCTCAGCGACGGTGATCTGGCAGGGAGTTGGAAGAGGAGCTTTCTTGACGGTCTCCCCACTTCTGGTACGACTGAAAGATTGCAGGTATACCTTCTTGTAGTCTTCTAGGTGTCTTGCCAGTTCTTCTTTCTGGTCGTCCTTGAGATCTGCCTCCGTAACCTCGATGACGTTGCTTTCAGAGATTTCGGCGGCCATTGACATGTTGGATATTGAGGTGGTCCCACCGGGCATGCCAAAAGTGTGTTGACACTAAAAATCGGCCGGAAATCGGCCGATGACCTTAAGCGTCGGACACACGACCCGGGAGAATCTGCTTAACTCCTGTTCGGGTCATCGTCCTGGTGCGGTTCGCGCGGCGTGCCAGTTAATCTGACATGTTGATTGACAAGGAAAGAAACGTATTAAATTCCAGGGTCTCGATCGGCTAAAGTTCCGATCTGTCCTGAAAAGCGTATCAGCGAATCGACCGATTTGCTATGAAGATGACCGGCTATAGATCAGCCGATAATCACGTAGCGATTGCAAAGAAACTACTAGAGCAACTTAAACAATCGCCACCGATTCAACACTCGAAATAGATCTAATCAGCTATATGATGATAAATAAGAAAAAATAATGATAAAGCCGACAGTTTGACCTCAAGCTGGATAACTGGTGATAAAACTAGAACAATAGGTAAAACCTATAATTCTAGTAAATATCGATAACTGGTGAATAAATCTAAACGAAACAACGGCGATGCGCCCGAAGTTAAAGCTTAGATATTATTCGATAAACGGAACCTACCAATTGGCCGGAGATCGTGTCGATGCAGCCCTGCCAACCCGTACGAACTCGTGAAAGAAAAAGATGTATTGGCGAAGTCGCCGACTTGAAAGTAAAGTACGATGAAAAAGTAGATTGTTTGTATTGATTGATGTGTATATTTTACAAAACCCTGACTGCTTCAATTTATACCCTAGGACTAAGACTCCTGATCTGTCACGATACGTTACAAACTTGACTTAAATATAAAAACTACTATATCTATAAGACTCTTTTAAAGGAAACGGACTCCCGCAGGATCTTCTGCTGCCATCTTCTAGTCCAATCCGAACTCCTTCTATTGCTCCTCGACCGAGTCGGCATCGCTCTTTGACTAACGTCATGTCATCTTTGACCGGGATCCTCTGTCATTGCTCCAGCCTTTCAATCGGCCGACCCCCATCAACTCCATTCGCCAATCGCCCGAAACACTGCAGCGCCAATCGGCCGATTCCTAACTGTAGCGCCAATCGGCCGATTCCCAATTGTAGCCTTTAAGTCTGCCGCATCGGCCAATCTCCTCCTTCCCTGACGCCGATCCAAAACGTGTCAAAATCTGGCGTCAATAGCTAACTACTACAATACACAATTAAATAAAAAACTAATTAAAAAAAAACCTTACGGCCGCCGGAGGCGCAGAGGCCGGGCGTAGGCTCGTTGGCGGCGGAGAAGGCCGCGCGGCAGCGGCCGGCGGAGCGGGCCGCGCGCCAGCGGGCCGGGGACACGGCGGCTGGACGGCGGCGCGGCGGCCGGCGTCGGAGGCGCGGTGCCGGGCCGGGGTCGCGGCGGTAGGCTGAGGGCGCGGCAGACGGCGGAGGAGGCCGGAGGACGAGCAAGAGAAGAATTGGGCGCGGGAAGAGAGAGGAAGCGGCCACGCCATATAGAAAAGAGCTCGGCGCCGTGATCTGTGGCGTCGAGCTCTGCCACATCACTGCCAAGTCACCGTCATATCAGCGAGACCCCATGGCTCACGGCGCCGAGACGTGTTACCTCGGCGCCATGACTGCCCCAGGGTCCAAATTCGAAAATAGGTTCTTCAGGGGTCCAAACGTGATTTTTTTTTAAAAAAAAAGGCTATAATGCAAGGACCCCGCTTAGCTTCTTCCGCCGGTGCCCTGCTGGGCCCAGCAGCCGAAGGTTCTCCCCTTCCCTTCCCGTCCAGCGTGCGGGCCGGATCATCGATCGATGCGATACGGCGACGGCGACGGCCGCCGCGCGCTTGCTTGCAACCCGAGCCCATGCATTCGCGCGCATATTTCCCATGTGACGACGGCGGCGGCCGAGGAAAACGAGGAGAGAAGGAAAAACAACGCGGTGCGGTAGGGTGCGCCCGGGTGGGAGCCATGGAATCGAGAAGGCAGCCGGCTAGCCGGCCCGGGCGGTGACGTGCTGCCGCGGGCCCATCAGGGTGGCAGCAGCAGAGGAAGGGGGAAATAGGCGGCGACGCGAACCAACCACGAAGCAAAGGCCGGCCTGGCCGCGTGCATGCACCTCGCCTTCCGTGCACCAGTGCCTTGATTTTCCCGCTATGCGCCATCCTACCCTGATCCGAGCTTCATACCTTCGCCGGCAATTGGCACCTGCTCGACAGCATCGCTGCAGTCACCATCGGCCGCGCGGGAGCAATCTCGTTGTTGGTGTCGCTGCTCGGCGACCATCGGAGCGCACGCAGGAAGGACACCGTGACGGCGCTCTGCAGCGGAACCATCGCCATTGAGGAAGGCAGCAACCTTTCCTCGTCAAGATGGTCGAGATTTTGGAACCTCTCGGTAGAGGGAGGTCGCTGCCCTCTCCCTTCTAGAAATCAGCCAGGAGCCCTTGAGACAAGCTGTCTTCGATCAAAAGTTCAGGAACATGGTTGACCGCCAGGGCACCGTGCCGCCATCCTCTCTCTATGCACGGAGCACGTCGTCATCGTCCTACTCGTGGAGTAAAGAGTCTCTGCCACCAAGGACTACAGCGAGCTCCCACGGCATCGGCGACCTCCTCCAACACGGCGGTTTGGGAAGCCGCTAACTCCAGACAAAGCCAAGAGATCAGCCAATTTGCTCGTCCCATGCCGTTACCTTGATCGACGGTTCGGAACCAAACAAAGACCGTATCGGTGTAGCTTTAGAGCGGTGAGTTCTTTAAGATTTGAATTTAGGTCACGCGCGGCAATTCGCAGAAATAAGTAGAAGAAAAAGATTTTACGTGTGCCACCGATTTCTTGTAATAAACGGAGGAGCAGTAGCTATTTGCGGCGAGTAGCTTTCTATGTCAATTTTTGCAAAAAAAGAAAAGAACTTTCTATATCAATGGCTGAACCATCTATCAGCCCTCGTCTCTAATTCGCACTCCCACAAGTCAGCCCCCGTCACTAATCAGTGCTCCCACGAATATAGAAAGCCTCGCGTCAACATTGATGGTGGTCACAATTTCAGACTATGTTCAAAGTTTAAATCAAAGGGAAAATATGATATAATAGTATTCGGACGATTTTTTTTACGAAATACAGGTAGGTGGAGATGCAACATTAAGCAATTCACAAATAAGGCAGTCAAGTATGAGCATTCACAAATAAGGCAGTCAAGTATGAGCGAAACGTCAAGCCCCCTGACATAATTGATACGTCCAAATTTTTTTTATGAGGATTAACATGTAATGTAAAGAAAAGAGCGACCGGCTACAGATCCTCCAAGTACCTTGGGTTTCTTTTAAGGCAATTGGGATGATACGATCCATACCACAGTGGCGGAACGTGAGCTAACTTAAAGAGGGCTAATTTGAAACAGCAGTGTAAAATAGCTAAGAAATAAAGAGCACTTGCATGTGTATATGCATGCATGGAAGCATGCAAAAGAGAGATTATTATTGGAAAGGGGGGCTCGGTCCAGCTTGGCCTCCACTGTGTTTCGCCAGTGCATACCAACATAAATAAAAATTTACAGAGGCACTCGCCGATGAGCACGAGATGAGCACGAGAGAAATAGATAACTCGCGAACAACATTTCTTTACCACTAGCTCACCCATCAACCACCTCCATCACCATTAACACCCCTCTTCAAAACAAAAAGCAGCATCTCAACATCAAAAGCTACCAATTTGAATTATACTACTACTCCAAATCAAATGAAGACGAAACAAGAAGAACAGAAAAAATTCAAGGACGAAACGGAAAGTAGTGCGCTGGCGCTGGCGCCTTGCAGAGCGATGCGATAACCACTCCATCACCACACTGTGCGCAGCAGCCAACCCAACCCAACCCAACCCAACCCGCCGGACACGTCAGCCTACCCCTCCCGTCCAGTTGTCCCCTTCCACCCCCCCCCCCCCCCCCCCCACCACCACCACCCACGCAGCACGACGGCACCCACCTGGCCCCCACCCGCCTCGCGGGCCCCGCCCCCGCCCTCGGGCCCACGGCCAGCCGCCCCGGCCCAGCCCCGGGCCCCACCGCTACGTGTGCAGCGGGCGGGCGCCACTAGCTACGCGCCTCGCGCACCGCGGGCGGCGACGGCTGACAGGTGGGCCCCGCAACGTCGACCCCGGTCGTTACAACCTGCTCAAGAGCTCGCAACCCCACCCCCCCCCCCCCCTCCTCCCGCGTGTACGCCTCTCCCTCCCTCCCTCCCTCCCTCCCTCTCTCTCTACACACACACAGCGCGCAGCGCTCTCTCTCTCTCTCTAGACATCTTTCTCTCTGCGAAGGCACCGTGGAGCGGCGGGATGCCGGCGGTGTGGTGGAAGGGCAGGGGCAGGAGCAAGTCCAGCAAGGCCGGCGCGGCGGCGGCGGCGGCCGGAGAAATTAAGGAGGCGGCGGGGAAGGGGAAGAAGAAGGCGAGCAGCTTCGACGAGGCACTGCTCGCCGCGGGGGGCCGCGGGAAGCAGCAGCAGCCGGAGGCGGCGGCGGCGGTCGGGCTCCCACTCCCGCGGCCGGCGTCCTTGCCGTCGCCGCTGCCGTCCGCGCCGGCCTCGGCCTCGGCGTCGGCGTCCAGCGGAGGCGGCGGCGACTCCTCGCTGGGGTCCTCGGCGGCGTCCGACGAGCAGCTGGATCTCGGGGTTTACAGGTGAGACGCGGCCGGCGCATCCGGTTGGCCTGGTGGTTTGGGTGGTTGGTTTGGCTCACGGGGAAGCGCTAAAGTTGGGCCGTTTGGTGGTGCGGTTCCCGTGCGGAATTCGGTGTAAAGTGCGCTCGTTTTGGGGGGCCAATCATGCTGGTGTTCCTGCAGCTTGTTATTACTTTTTTTGGCTGAAATTTCGTTGTGGACGGTGTCAGAATTTGGTCCTCTGGTTGCTTGCTTCTGTGTTCTGGTTGCCCTTTTGATGGAATTCAGAGCAATCTGGGGGAGTGGAGTTGTGCTATAGGAGTACTACTGATGGGTCTGGGTGTTGAGATTTGTTTCTTTTACAATTCGAAATATTTGGTGTTTCCTTTCTATGATAGCTTCTTCGCTGCGGGGACTTTTGAGCTGAAATTTTGATGTTTATCTGATCGTTTTTCAATCTCTAGGCGTGCTCAATTCAGATTTCAGAGTGGTGTCAACTGTTCGCCTCCTGATTTGTCCATCTACAGTCTAACTACTTCTCTGAAATCTGGTCGGTTCAGAGTATACTTCGGCTGTTTGGGGAATTAGTTCAGTTGGTTTACGGTTTCTATTATCCTATTGACAAAGCACTTTTGTTGATGATTGCTTCTGAATTCTGAAACTTGTTTGATCTTCTTGCATTTGGGTGAATTTCCGTGATGGGTTTGGTTTCGCTAGTCTAGTTTCAGAGATAAGAAATGGATACCTTTTCCATTTTGGAGCAATATTTAATAAAAAATTCTACACTCACCCATTTTTTAAGGTATTTTGTATGATGAGAAAATATCCCCCTTTTTCTCTGTCCTTGCATGATTACAAAGGTGGGAGACAATAGTTGTCTAAGGAAATAATTGGGGTCCTTTTGTAACAAATAATACTGTTTGAGATACGAATCTCCAGGATGGAGGAACAAAGTACTACTGTTTGCTCATCAGTTCAAATATATGCATTACAGCTGAAATTTGTTTCTTCATGTCTGATTTGACAGGTTGTCAGAAACAAGTAGCACTCTTCCCGGCAGAACAGTAGCAATTGAATCTCGGAAACAAAGTCATGTCGTAGCGGAAGGGCGTATTTTCACAAATAATCAGGCTTTGGAGCATCCCCGATTGTCTGAAACCTCAGTTTCACCAAGGAAAGAATTTCACCTTCAAAATTTGGATCTTGCAAATGATCGAACTACACACTGTCGTGGTCGGAAATCAACAGAAATTGTGTTCAGTACACAAGTGCCAACCTCTCCCCCTAGCTCAAGAGGACATCACTATTCAACCTCCCCTGTGCCATCAAGAACATTTGGGCAATGCCAAGCATCTCCTACTGCATGGCAGGATGATTCACGAAGCTCAAGCTCACCTCAACCTCTTCCCCTTCCTCCAGGCTCTCCATCCTTACCTTCCCGTTCTCTACAGTGGAAGAAGGGGAAGTTGCTCGGTAGTGGGACCTTTGGGCAAGTATATCTGGGTTTCAACAGGTGCATAGCTTACTTTTGAAGCACTATATTCTCCTCAATTTCTTCAGAAGATGAATTTACACTTCTATATCATACTGAGTTATTATTCAAAATGTATGTTTTTCAGTGAAGGCGGACAAATGTGTGCAATTAAAGAGGTTAAGGTCATTTCTGATGATTCTAACTCAAAAGAGTGTCTCAAGCAGCTAAATCAGGTAACTCTATTGTGGAACTAATGGATATATCAGCATCAGTCTCCTAGAAGAATTTGTAATCTTTATCCTACTGACACTAGTTCCTATGTACAGGAAATTGTGCTGCTGAGTCAGCTGTCACATCCGAACATTGTGCAGTACTATGGCAGTGATCTGGTAATTACTGAACTAACAATGGTCTTCTGTGATTACATAATAAGTTACCGCAAATGCTCATGAGCAGTACAGTTAATGCGTTGAGATTAAGGATTGAGACAACAGTCATATTAATCTTTGTTCTTTATACCACAATGCAGTCTAATGAGACACTCTCGGTCTATCTCGAGTATGTTTCTGGGGGCTCTATCCATAAGTTACTTCAAGAATATGGTCCATTCGGGGAGGCAGTTCTTCGGAGTTACACAGCACAAATCCTTTCTGGCCTTGCATACTTGCATGGGCGGAATACAGTGCATAGGTCTTTGGCAGTCATTTACATCATCAACACTTCAGCTACAGTTGTCTTTCCTCTTTCATGCAACTGCATATCACTCTTACTTATCCATGACTGTTTACCTTTTCTGACAGGGATATCAAAGGGGCAAACATACTCGTCGATCCTAATGGTGATATCAAACTTGCCGACTTTGGTATGGCGAAGCATGTAAGTACTATGCTCTGTCGTTTATCTGACAGTTAAATTGTAAAATACCTCCCTTATCTTCATATGTTTTTTAGTAACCATTTGCTACATTTACGCAGATATCAGCGTATACATCTATCAGATCATTCAAAGGGAGCCCTTACTGGATGGCACCAGAGGTGAGGCTACTTTTTGAAGTTTAAATTACTTATCAATTCTTTTCTAGTGAACAGTCATCAACCGAAGTCTTCAACTTTGTTTATGTCAAAACTTTTCAGGTTATTATGAATAGTAATGGCTACAGCCTTTCAGTTGATATTTGGAGCCTTGGCTGCACCATTCTTGAGATGGCAACAGCAAAACCTCCTTGGAGTCAGTACGAAGGGGTGAGTTGTTGACATATTGGATCTGACCCTTTACATGGTTATGAAGTTATGATGCTTCTTCTTCCACTGATTATCTGCTAAGTTTTGAATTGTTTTCACAGGTGGCTGCAATATTTAAGATAGGGAACAGCAAAGACATACCTGATATCCCAGATCATCTTTCCTCCGAGGCGAAAAGCTTTCTGAAACTCTGTTTGCAGCGTGATCCTGCTGCCCGCCCTACAGCTGCTCAGCTAATGGATCATCCTTTTGTCAAGGACCATGCTACACTTCGAAGTTCCAGATCTGGCATCACAAGGGATGTGTTTCCTACTTCAACCGAGGGAAAAAACACCATGGTACGACTCCCACATACTGCCTATGAGATATGAGTTTTTGACTAATACTGTCAAATAGCTGCTCCGCATGAGATCTGCTTGTGCTCATTAGAGCTAGATGGAAGATAATCCATGTATAAATATAAGAAAACTGTAAACATAAACACAATTTATAACAATCTGTTATGTTGATCATTTTTCAAATTTCAATGTGTGCTTTCATGATTTCTTACCAATATGTTTTTCTTTCAGGCACAGACAAGCATTGCAATATCATCATACAGAAGTTTATCTCCTTTAAGAGATCCTGATACCGTGATAAGAAGAAACTTGCCAGGCCCAGCATCCCCCATTCCTTCAACATCAAATCGCAGGATTGCAGCTATGTATGTTCTCCTTCTGTCTGAGTTATCAGAAATTACATCTCATCCATTGACTAACAGATATTGTTATGTGCAGCAACCCGTCCAATGTGCGGATGAATATGTCCCTGCCTGTCTCTCCCTGCTCTAGCCCACTACGGCAGCACAGGCAGTCCAACCGGAGTTGCTTGCCATCGCCTCCTCACCCAGCCTATTCAGCTGGAGCAGCCAACTACAGTCCTATCAACAATGCGCTCTATCCAATGCGACCAAGCAGCGGTCTCACAGACCCATGGCTCGACATCTCTCAGTTGAAAACACAAACTTTTGATTACCCAAGAAGATTGTAGAGGTTCCGAAAGGAAGTAATACTTTGTACACAGGAAGGAAAAAAATGTTCCATAGATTATGTTGTTAGAAGGACAAAGGAACTCCCCCCTTTTTTTGTTTCGCCCTTTCTGTATGTATCTTTCACACAGGATGCAGTCGCATCGCCTTTGTACAAATTCAGAGAAGAGCTCTAGTCAAAAGGAATAGCAATTCAGATCGCACCTGTATATGCTTTTTTTTTCCACATGGCTGGATTTTGCAGAAGATGTGTTGCAGAAAGGGGATTCAGGGTAATTGGATCTGATGCACATGGAACACATCTCCCCTGTATGTCACTGCCTTCTCCTCAACACCAAAGCCCCAGAGATGCCCTTGCAGCTCTAGCACACCCTTTGAAACTTCATTCTTTTTCTTGACAACAACATCCTTGCCATTGTCATTGGCAGCATCAAATTCAGTATTTGCAGCGTCCCAGACAAACCGAAACACGCCCAGAGCGCGGCTCAGTTGCTTGATGCTGCCCCTCACCGCCAATTCGTCGCCGCCGGTAATGAATTTGGTGGCGTGAACAGCGACATCCCTGCCTCCCTTGCCGGAGACACACTTGCCGACGTGCACCTCGATGTCCCGGACGGTGCCGTAGAGGTAGAAGAGCAGCAGCGTGTAGAGGCACCTGGAGGAGTGGCCCAGGCTCTTGGACAGCTTCCTCTGCACCAGGCAGTCCTGCCGGCGCGCCTCCTTGAAGGCGATGTCGCGCTCGATGACGACGTCGCGTATCTGGTACAGCCCCTCCTTCATGGCCTCCACCTTCTGCGCGTGCCCGGCGAGCCGGTCGTCGGTCTCCAGGCTTCTCGCGAGGTCGGTGAACATGTCCAGCACCTCCTTCCACTTCTTGGCCGAAGGCGGCGGTTCTGCCGGCTTCTTGAACGGCGTCGGGCGCATCCAGGACGGCGTCGAGGACGTCGCCGCGTCGGCGGTGCCTGACAAAAAGCGGGTGCAGGCCGACGCGATCTGCTCGGCCATCTGGGTCGCCGGGGACGGGCCGTCTAGCGACGCCAGGTCGGCCTGCAGGTCGCCGAGCACCGCCTCCAGCGCGCCCCGCCAGACGTGGTGCTGCGTCACCTGCGGGCAGACGGTGAGCCGCACGCTCTTCCGCCGCTGCGCCGACACGCCCAGCACGTCGCAGACCCGCGTCAGCGAGCTCAGCGACGTCCCCTTCATCTTCGGCGGCGGGTGGCCCCGGCTCGCGGCGGCGGCGGCGGCGACGAACTCACCCGCGAGCGCGTCGAAGTGTGCCGCCCGCGCGGCCGCGTGCGGGCATGCCACGACCGACCCCGTCGCGGCGTGCCGCGGGAGGCCGCCCGCGTGGTCGACGCCGTTGAGTGAACCCGCGTGCCGGAGGAGACGGGCGTAGGCGGCGTGGAACCAGCGCCGCGATGCTGGGGGCCGGTACTGTTCCTCGTCGTCGGACGAGACCGGGCCAGGCGGGAAGTGGATTCCGCGGTGGCTGCCCGGAGGGAGCACACGGAGCGCGGCGTTGGCGCGCAGCAAGGGCCCAAGTTTGGTGCGGCATTCCATCGAACGGGTTGTGTGCAACCTGCGAGCCTCTCCTCACACCCGCACGCCGCTCTCGAATATGGTTAGCGCGTGGGCGCGCTCTCAAGAAAAGTCTCCCGCAGGCCTCACGTATTGACATTTTATTCATCTAAGGGTATCTGAAAAATACTATAATCACAAATAAGACCTTCAAAGCCTTAAGTCCGCAGTGTGTTGCTAGAGTAGTGCTTCATCTGGAGAGACCACTGCCCACGTTGCAGCTACCGATGCCTGCGCTTGAAAAATGGGGAGCGGTGAACCTACGAGCTTCGGTTCCATCTCAGTAAAAAGGTATTTTTCTTCCCAACTGCTACTAATCTAGGAACGGAGGCATACAGCCTTGTGTGCGTGGAAACCTACCGAGAAGTTAATCCTACCTTTTTTTTTTCTATTACCAACTGAGTCCCGCAGCTATGCTTGCACATTGCAACATGGCAAGGGTGATGCCAGTTTTCCTACTGTGGGGCTCACCTTTTTTTCAGGGCATCGCTCCACGCTGCGGAGGGCCTTAGACCCTAGGCAAATTTGGGCACGAGACACCGTTAAAACATGACTTTTCCACGAGCTATTGAAAAAAATTATCTTTTCCAAAAGACACTATTATTCTGTAGTAATTGCTGCTAGACACTGCTTTCATCATTATATTCCATTTTAATGGGAAGCTACTTAAAAGGAGTACTTTACGCTTACCTTAATCACCTACAGGCAGCAACATGTCCTAGGAGGTGTTTGGTTTCGGAAGACTAAACTTTAGCTCTGCTACGATCCTATCATTTAGAAGTATTAAATAAAATTTAATTATAAAACTAATTGCAGAATCTCTATTCTAATTCGTAAGACGAGTCTAATGAGATATATTAATCCATGATTAGCGGATGGTTACTAAAGCATCACTATAGCAAAATATAGATTTATTAGGCTTATTAAATTCATCTCGCGAATTAACACCCATATATGCGAAAAATTTTGTAAATAAATTTTATTTAACACTTCTAATAGCAAGATTCTCCTTCCTTGATGCGACACTACTGTAAAACTTTATCCCCATCATGAAACGGAGCCCTACCTCCACCATTGACCACCTCGTCCATCTCATTCACCGCGCCGCCGCCGCTGCCTCGCGCCACTACTGCGAGTATCGCGCCCCCTGTTCGGGCGAGCTCCTCCTCCGTCTACAATGGTACCTCCGGGAGCAGCTGGCTGGCTGCCGAAATCAAATGCCGTGTCCGCCGGGAGTGGGTGCCGAAACTGGAATCGATCGCCGCGACCGCATGGAGCAGATCCCGCACCATATCGAGTGTTACGGCCGCCCAGAGCGAAGCGGGCGCTTCTATTCTCCTGTCGCAGAAGGACGGGAGCTGGCAGGCGCTTACCATTAGCATATGCATTAGAAAAAAAAACATATCTTATAAACCATACATTCAAATTAAAATTTGATTGTGTTATTATATTTCTCATGATTAGATCTTTAAAATAAGATCATATGTAAATATATTTGGATGATTTTTTTAATTAGAACAATTTGATGGTGAAACTAGAACAAATTTCATAATTCACCCTACAAAATGTAAAATTGTTCTAGAACAAAAAAAATATTCCATATCTATACCATCTAAAATAGAAATTATTTCGAGAACAAAACAAAATGTTCCAGAACAAGATAAAATATTTCAGAAAAAATAAATTGTTCTGGAACAAATAAAAATATTTTAGAGAAAAATATCATCTAAGTATAATTAAGTGTGGTCTAGTTTTGAAGATCTCATCATAAGAAACACAACGGTGCAATCAAAATTTAATTTGAATAATTGATTTCTGAAATAGAGCAATTTTTTGTTTGAATTATGTATTGCACCTAAATCTAGGCATATGAGGTGCTGCAGTCTGCTTCTGCGATGCGTCAGCTTCCAACCATGAATAGAAACCGCAACTGGCCAAAGGTTCCAAATGCATTCATATAATTCAAAATACAACGGTTTTGTGATAGACATAATCTAATGCTCTGATAACTTGTTCTTGCTTATCAAGGGGATAAGTATGAATTTGGCAACGTAAACCTGGATCTCGTTCTACAATCAACACACTAGTGTCTGCAAAATTAACTCGTTGAACCTTAGGTGCTGCTTGTTCTGGACCTTCCTCTTCTTGTTCATCCTCTTGTTGTGCTGCAAGCCGCCTAGCAACTTCATCTATCTCAGAGTCAGAGGAAGGAAAGGCCGGATCAATTTGTCCAGGGGTGGGTCAAGCAAATCAGCCGCACTATGTTTCTTGTAAAAGGAATCAAGTGTCTTCCTTTTAAGTACCATGATTGCCCTTTAAAAATTAGTTATCAAATTAGCATGTAGAACAGGCTAGTGATAACTCGAAGTCTCGAACTAGACTGATTTTACAGTGTTTCAGCTTACCGTGAATGTGAAATCGGAGATCCGGCTGGACGCCTGGGCTGGAGGCGACCGGCGAGGACGCCGAGGAGGCGACCGGCGATGGGGGAGGTGAATGGGTAGCTGCACGGCAAAGGACCATTGTCGTTGGATTTTGATCGGACCATCCAAAAGCGAGCAAAGCGTTTCCAGAGCCTTCCCCGGCACGCCCTCCCTCCTTCGAGGTCCACACCTCGCCGCCAGCCGGAGTTCGTCGGTGCCGCGGGGGCAGCAACATCTTCCGCGTTCCACTCCGCACGGCGATGCACCCAGCCCACCTGCGGAGCCTCAGGCTCCACTTCTCCCCTCCTTCGCTTACCTGCCCTCCTGCACCATACGACCTGGACCAAACCGGCCGGCGGCCGCCGCCGCTGCAACAGCAGATGAAGCAACCCCCCTGTCACCGGCCTCTGACCCCATGGTTAGTCCTTACTCAGCATCCTCCTCTTTGGGTCACGGCTGCAGCTACCTCTACAATAAGAACGTCCCTCCTCTGCTCCTGACGTTTGCCATGGCCGGTGCTCACTACCTGTTCGACGAAATGCGCACCCCATGTTTAGCAACAAATTGTACACAGAACTCTAGCAGAGTGCCATCCTTATAAACACAACTCGATCTGTACTTGTAGCACTCATTGCTGTGCTCATGCCCTGGAGTATTGCCTCTTGTTGGCTATGGAGAAACATAACACATTCAAGGCCTTGCTGTTACTCCTAGCATCCATGCTGATCAACGTTTCCAAAATACTGCATATTTATACTAATATAAATCATAGATGGTTTCGTCAAGAGAATTTGAAATCATGCATGGGACTCAGAACTCAGGAGTATCTTCTGATTTGTGATGGCAATTAGGATACGACTGTCATTTAAATTCTATCTATAACGGTCATTCATAAGTATGAATTGCAAATTTAATTGTTTAGTGTACCTGCCTTCTGAATCTATTTTAACCCTACGATTGAATTTTCCACATAGCATAGGTGTTCATAGGTTTCAGTTATATCAGTTCCAGTTTATCATTTTAGTATTTCTGTCAAATCTACTGTAAACACCTGATACTTAAAGTTGTGTTGTCCTAAACAAATAAATTTCTTCGTCCATTGAACTATCTTGGCCTGTTTCTCAGTATATTCTCCATTTTGGAACTTGTGGTTCATTTTAACTTTTAAGATAGGTTTGCTGAAATTATTTGCAAGTCAGTTCTATATCCATTTTACTAGCTATTTACTTGTATTGAAACATTACTATCTGTAGTACATCATGTGTTTTTGTTGTATTGCTTAACGAACTATCCATGGTCTGAATGATGATATGCAGGTAACTTATTCAGCTAGCTGAAAAGAAGAAGCTCATCTCAGTTATAGCAGAAAGTTCCACAATGAGGAAGAGGCACTCGATGGTCAGAGTGATGGTTCCTTTTAAACCTGAACATAGTTCAGACGGAAAATAGATTGGCTATGGCCATCACATATACCTTAATAGGTATTCTAATCGGTTTGAATTTCAGTTTTATCTTATTCTTCTATCAATAGATTTATTCACTGTCCTCCTTTGGTAACAGTGGCTGTACATAACCAAAGTAAACTTACTATCAATAATCATTGAGAAATCATCAGTAGTGGTCATTTCTGCTAGCAGTGGTTGTACACAACTTTTTCATACTGTATGCTCCTGCTAGCAGCAGCTGTACACGACTTTTTTATATTGTATGTTTCTGCTAGCCCTCCATCCCAAATTACAATTCATTTTGGCTTTTCTAGATACACTACATCTAGGTGCATAGCAAAATATATGTAATAGTATACCGTCCCAAATTACATATTTTGCAATAGTACTAAAATAGTACATCTAGAAAAGCTAAAATAAATTGTAATTTGGAACTGAGGGAGTACTACAATTGTTTAATATGTTTGTTCATGAAATAATTTAATTACATTTTTATGCAATAGTATACCTTTTTGTGATTTTAAATTTGTTGTTACCTACTTATATGTGTTGCAAGAAATAAAGATATTTAAATTGTAGAAAAATACATATTCAAGTACATTCATAAATTTTTACTTTACATGCAAATTTGGAAGGCAGCATTCAAAGTTTTGTATACTTTGCACTCCAATTTTCATAGCCACTTTATGGTTTCTAAAATTTAATAGTACCCAAATGTTCTAAGAAAATTCTAAAATTTGGTTGAGCACCCAAATATATCCTTATAACATCTCCAATAAAGTTTTGCTAGAAAAATTAATTGAGGTAATTGTTTGCTTCATTTGGTATACTTTATTAAATTTATGAATGTCATCGCTCCTATAGCGCCCCATCACATTCTCGTACGGGGCTTGCCCCAGCACGCCTCCATCACACGCCCCATCCATCTAGGCCGCTGCTGGCCCCATCTGCGGCTCGCCTCGCTTCGCATCACCGTCGCCCCGTCCCCAGCGGCCGCTGCCTAAATCGAGCTGCAGGTGGAGCCCGTGATGCAGCCTTGGCAAATGAGGTAGAGTTCGAAACCGCCGCGCAGGGGACAGCTGCTTCTGGTGCAGAGGCATGGATCTGGTGCTCTTCTCCAAGAAGGGGCTCCTGCACCCTGCGCAGCCACGGCTTGGACCATCGGGAAGAAGGTGACGATCCGCACGAACCACTTGCTCGTTAGCGTCAATGACAACAATCTGTTCCAGTACGATGTAATCTAGTAGCCCTCGTCCTACCCAATCTCCTCTGATCTACTTTACCGACTCGTATACATGCATGCTTGGTTAGTTAATCAGTTAGCAGCAGGGTAGCGGGGATCAAAGAGACGAATTGGAGTAAGGATCAGGAGCAAGGAATTGGGGATTGGAAAGAACAGAGCAGCAGAGCAGAGAATGTTTACTCGAAGAAGATAAATAGTTCATACAATATCTGATATTCCTTTCCTGTCGATGAAAACACTACATAGACTATTACATGGGCTAGGCTCAAGTATATGCACACAGGCACCTGCTGGCCTCTTGCTCGTGCACGGCCCAAATACAAATGCAGACTCATGTTCTTTTCTGGAAGCCGGTCTCCGGTGGCCGACAGCCTAGCCCCACCAGGCAGCCTATCCATGGACATATATGTGACATAACCATGTAGGGTACGGTGGATCAACTGGCTTGTTCGATGAACATGATTAATTAAATTATGGAGTGACCATCCAAGATAATAATGTAACCATAAGAACTCACTAATGACTTCTGATCTTAGCTAATTAATTAGATATGTTTAGCTTGTTAGTAGTTTACCAAAAGGTGCAAGAGAGCCTGTGTAGAGAGGTTCGCTGCCTGCCAAGGATGCACACTTTTGTTTGATTTTTTGGTTATGCCTTGGAGGAGGTTCACTCACGCAGCTGCTGCTACTACTTGTTAGGGAGTCTTTGTAAAGCGCTCTCGTAGTGTACCCATGCAGTCATACCTTGGAAGTGTGATGATAGTGCCTGATTAGCACTGTGTGACGGGTAGCATGACTTGTGGGTAAAGATGTACGATCTTTGCAGAGTGTAAAACTGATATATCAGCCATGCTCACGGTTAAGACCGACCTGGACCCTCCCATGATAATATAATTGGAATTTATGCTTTAACTCAGTTATTTAATTGATCCATTTATTGTTGTTGATCTCTCTGTTATCATTAATATGGGTTGGAAAACACATATCATAGTAATTAGATTGCTAATAATTTACTCCCTCCGTTCTGAATTGTAAGACATTTTGCTTTGTTCTAAGATCCTGTTTATTTCAGCTTATGGCCAATTTTGAAGGCTCGATTTTGAGAAATCTAAAAGTCGGATGACTCCCAGAATCCAGAATCGAGAATCCATAATCAGCTGGATTCTCGATTCTCGATTAAGGGGTCATTTGACTTTTGGATTTTCTAAAACCGAGCCTTCAAAATCGACCATAAGCTGAAATAAACGGGACCTAAGTCAAAATAGTCTAAGTTTGACCAAATTTATGGAGAAAAATATTAATACCTAAAACATCAAATAAGTAAATTATAAAAATATATTTCATAATGTATCTAATTAATCTCATTTGACATTCAAAATATTATTACTCTTTTTTATAAATTTGATCAAACTTAGAACAATTTGACTTTGGACAAATCAAAGTGCCTTACACTTCAGGACGAAGGGAGTAATGTTTATTAAAATGCTAACAGCAGTCGGTTAGCCAACTTTTATCCTTATTTAAGTCTTGTATGTTATTTATTTCCTTGTACACTTGCTGAGTACCAAACTTACTCTTGCTAAATAAATGTTGCTCAGAAGAGAAAGTTTCTGGGAAGTTTGCTGAGGATGTACTGAGTTCTAGACGTATGTAAATCTCGGTCGATTGCCTACGAAGTGTGGAGCCTTCGTTTCCAAGAAGCTATATATCTCTGATAAATTTTTAGTTGTTGTAAGTCTCTTTTTCATGACACTGCTGCTGATTATTCCATCATAATGTCGCTATACGTGAAACTTGATCCTGACATACATATATTTATACATTTGGTCTGAGTATGTCATTTATCAAACCACGTAACAAGTGGTCTGTTATTTAGCTATTACACTATTCTACTAACTGAAAAGAGCAAATGTGCATGAAATGTAAGTATAAAATTAAAAGTAACTAGTCAAAGGCTGACGATTGTGAATAAAGATAACTAGAACGTTATTCCTAAGGATACAGAAACACTTGCATATGCTTTCACCACACAACGGTACTTATCTATGTGTTACAAAACGGTTGTGCACATGCTCGATCTTATCCTCCCCGCATACCGCTACTACACAAGAGTAATCAACCATATCCCAACATGCGCAATATAATTATAAATGTAGGGATTTAATTGAGATCGCTGGCTAGGCACATTAAGGCATTTATAGCTCTACAATAACATAAGGATCATAAACATAAGTAGTATTTAACTACTGATAATTAAATCCAACCCCGATACAATATTGCAACGTATATAAAAAGACAGACTCATGATTTCATATGAGTCATTCTTCATCTTGCATACGTAAAAGTTAAGACAAAGACTTAATATTTTATAATAGTCATTCTTTCTCCTCTATTGATAAAGATTAAGGCAAAGACTCAAGATGTTATACGAGTCATTCTTCTTTATACAAGCCATTCTTCATCCTCCATTCATAAAAATTAAGACAAATTAAGACTACGAGTCAATTCTTCATCCTCGCTCCATTCAAACCTTCCCTAGTAAGTACCTTAATCAGTCAATAAACATAGTGTGAATGTCGTCTTGCTAGCTGTGGAATTTTGGCAGTGTGGTCTATCCAAATTGTCCATATATATTATTGGAGATACTGTACCACAACGTGTACTCTTATCCATATGCTCCATGTCCTACCTGACATAAAAGGGGTGATGTAATTACAAGCAGCTACTCAATCTCCATCCTGTGGTACCGTATGGTTTACACGCTTTTATACAAGGAAATCTCAGCATATAAGTACAACTGAAATAATATAAATCATGGGCCAATCTACTCATATAAAGTCTTAAGTCTCTGTCTTAATTTACATGGATGGAGGACCAAGAATGGCTTGTGTAAAGAAGAATGACTTCTATAAGGTCTTAAGTCTTTGTCTTTTTTTAATGAATGGAGGATGAAGAATGACTCGAACAAAGTCTTAAGTCTTTATCTTAATTTTTATGAATGGAGAACTTGTTAGTTCTCCCTTACTTTATGCATTCCCAGTAGCACCTATATATAAGTTCTCCCTTACTTTATGCATTCCCAGTAGCACCTATATATATTTGCATGCCCGCTATTAGAGATCAACGTAAATCCTGCTAATCTATCACTCCTTCCATCTTGTTCTTGGAGTTCAGCCGCTCGTTGCTCCTGGGTCGCTACTACCAATTTTGCAGGTGTGCACAATCTTTACGTCCTCGCTTATTATGTTTCGTCCATCCTATTACTCCTCCCAAATAAGTGCCATTTTGAGTTTCCTGCATTCAATTATTTCAATTTTGGTGACAGATTACTCTTTCTATATTGAGTTTTTATATTTGAAAATGATACGAGTAGATTTTCTGTGAAAATTCAGTAGGATTTTGATGTGTTACAAACATGCTAGAACAAATAAAGATTATTAGTCAAAATTTTGTTTGAAGACTATCAATGCTTAAATCGTCACTTATTTAGTTATCTGTGATTGGAGGAAGTACTCAGGACAAAGTTATTTATAAAACTTATTATACTGCAAGGGCCGCCCATACACTGCATGCTTTTGTGGAACGGACAAGTTTTAAGCTAATATTGTTTTTAAGAAATGTCTTTAGTTAATACATGAACATAGAAAAAAAATCCAAACGGGTCCCACTCCTAGAAATATAAGCTGATAATGGTTCGAAGGGACAAAGGAGTAGCCCCGTAAGCTATGAAATAAATTACAGAACGCTTCTTGTTGGCTAGTTCCATGCGTAACCCTTTGGTATGTAGCCATAGTAGTTGGCTTCGCAAACCATATCCATACAACTAACCCGCACTAGCATATAACACGACATTAGTCCCGGTTGAAAAACCTCGTGTAGTCCCAGTTTTCCAACCGATACAGCCAATCTGGGATTAAAAGTCCCAACCTTTAGCTCCGGTTGTAGAAACCGGGACTAAAAGGTCTGCAACACTCAAAAAAAATAATTGGCTAGCTCAACCACCCCACCTTCATCTCCTCCTGTTGCGTGTGTGGTATGTTTATGCCATTTTCATACTCCTTCCTCTATAATCATAAGATTCCAAATTCCTCTCAAAAAATGCAATAGTAGTAGCTTCATTTATGCAGAGACAATTGGGGCAATCTTCCCATGGCGCTCAGTTAATTGCATTCTTTTCTGTAAATTTCTCCTTGCACAGTTAATTATAGCCAGTTAAAGATAGGCCATCTACATATGCTTGAAAATTCTTCCCTAATAATTATAGGCACCTAAGTCATGCATTTTCGTTCACTACTCATCAATCATCGGAGAATTTCTAGAATTGCATTCTTTGTGGTATGAAGATACCATATTTTGATTTAGCCTCAATCATGAATGATGTTGCATACTCCGTCCCTATGCCTAATTATAACCACTTCTAGCAAGTTTAGAAACAACAAAAGTCTATGATGCCCCTAATTAAACAGCTAGGACAGCACTTGATTGGCAAGATTACAAGTTGAGCGTTGGATTAATCTATTCCATAAATGGCTAGTTTTATTCACATTGCGCGGTACAACAATTTAGCACCATCAGGAAAAGGAGAGATGAGGTAGGATCTACATAATCCATTAGTTGATCGTGAGGTTAGGCATGTATAATTTTTACAAATATATGTATTTAGAGATAAAATCTAAATGCTTCAAATGCTTATGTTTAGGGACGTGGGAGTCCCATAACACACGTTTCAAACTTCACAAAAAGATTGGCCTTGAGTCACTAGTTTGTATTAAGGCCGAGTAACCAACACCGGTTAACAGTTATTTGTTTCCTAAGACTACATCCGATGCTTTGTATCATGAAATATATTTTCATAGTATATCTATTTGGTCTTATAAATATCCGTACTCTTATTTACAAATTTGGTCAAATATATGATAGTTTGATGTAGAAAAATAAAATAAAATGACAATCTTTTTGAACGGATGGAGTATCTTATTACATGCAAGAAAGCAATTATTTCATCTAAGGCTCGATTCATCTTGATTCCCATGCTCATGTTCATAGTGTGTATCGTACTTGTTACATCAGTAGCTAGAACGAGAATCAATGTCAGGCCGCCGCCGTCCGCAGCAGCAAGAGCCGCGGCCGCGGCCGCGGCCGCGGCCGCAGCCGCTGGACTTTGACCCTCCAGGGCGCGTGCTGTTCCGCGTCACGTTCAACATGGCCGGCGCCACGGCCGCCGGTTTCAACCATTTCATCGAGCAAGTGCAGCGGCGGATCTTCGACCTGATCGAGCGGCCGCGGTACTACGGCCGGGGTACCATGGTGCTCCCCTGCCCGCAGGCCCAGCAGCCGACGTGGTTCGTCATCGTCCTGGAGAGCCGGGACCGGGAGATGAGGTACAGCGTTCCCGTTCTTCATCGAGGCCGAGAGCATCTACCTCCACGGCTACCAGAACCAGGCAGGCTACCTCTTCGAGTTCGCCGTGGACCCGACCCAAGACAACCAGCCGGCGTCGGGGAGCTACCTGGGGCGCAACGCGTCCACACCCCTGCCTTTCAGCTGCAACTACGGGCCCCTGGTGCGAGCCACCAAGCGCAAGGGGCCGAACAAGACCGCCCTGGATCCCGGCCTGACGCTTCTGGAAGATGAGCGGGAGACGCCGATGCCAGATTTTGGCCGGCACCGGCTCATGGACGCCGTCAGGGAGCTGGCACAGGGTGACAACTCCGGCAGCCTGCACCGGACGGCGCAGAACCTGCTGCTCGTCATCATCAGGTTCTGCGAGTCCATCCGGTTCCGCAGCGTCCAGCGCGAGATGGCGAGCCTCTGGGAGCCCACGACCAGTGCCGCCGCCAGCCTGAGCAGCTGCGGGGTGGGGCAGATCAAGAACTGGACCTCCATCGCAACGAACCTGCAGGACTCGGTTCGCCATCCCGTCGCCTGGCCGGCGGAGCTTGCCAAGGCGGGCGTCCGCAGCGCGGCGGAAGCGCAGGAGATACTCGTCCTCATAAAGTTCATCGGCTACCCGAACGAGCCCGGCAACCCGACACCGGAGTTGGGGAACCCTCCACCGGACAATCCCTACCGCCGTCACGGCGGTGGCCCCGGCCCGGGACCGGGAGGGGCGGCGGGCGGTGTCCTCGCCGCCGAGGTGCCCCGGTGGTTCCTGGTGCCGGAGGAGCCTGTCATGCAGATCCTGGGCGTCGACATTCCCCGGCAGCGTGGAGCCGGCACGCTCGAAGGCGTCTACGGCAGCATCACCGTGACGGATGGCTTTGGTACTCAGACGATCTACCGCCGCAACCGGGACTACTACCAACGCAACTCCGGCGACTCCGAGGTAGCAGGGCCACTGTTGCAGCAGCTTAATTGTCAGCATAATGATCCTGAGTCCTGACTGGCAGCGACGACTTGCTACGCAATCGATTTCTAAACATGTAGTGCATCTCCTCCCCTTGCAGATGAGCTTGGAGCTCGAGGCCCTGAACCGCGCCATCTCCGCCTACGACAGCGTGGACGTCGACGTCGACCTCAGCAGCGCCTCACCGGCGGCGCCGCTGACCACGGGGAACTTCTCGTGGAGCGTGTACAACTGCCGGACCAACAGGTACGACCACGTCCTGCGCCGGACCATCGGCCGGGCGGTCCTGGAGTACATCGTCTACAGCAAGGCTGTGCAGGTGGCGGTGAGCGTCACGGTGGACGGAGGCGACGACGTCGCCCACGCGTGGTTCACCACCATGAACACCATGGTCGGGGTCCTCCAGCCCGACCCGCGGCGCTACATGACCCGCGCTGGCGGCGGCCGCCTGCTGCGCGGCGACTACGTCATGGCGGCGCCGCTCTCCGCCCGGCTCGAGGTGGTCGTGACGGTGGAGCATAAAGGGTCCCGGCAGCCGGTGGGGAGAACCTTCGAGCTGCAGCCTACAGGGGATGGAGGAAGGTCCACGCGGACCGAGACAGTGCGGCAGGGGACCTTCGTGAAGGTGGACTTTGCCTGGAACCTTCTTCGGATGGGGTTGCCCAGTCCCACAAGTTCGGCTGGCCGAAACAGTCATGATGAGCTGAGAAGAAGATGAATCGTCCGGCCCCAGTGTGCATGTGGTGCTCTGTTTCACTATATTTATATTGTGAATTTGGTTTATGCCTTCCGAGATACTTATT
The DNA here is from genome assembly GCA_032594955.1 of Panicum miliaceum. NCBI lineage: Eukaryota > Viridiplantae > Streptophyta > Magnoliopsida > Poales > Poaceae > Panicum > Panicum miliaceum. Next base: position 7,415,331 of record CM064072.1, read on the forward strand.
ATTTCCTGTAATACTTTCTCCGTTCCAAATTGCATATCATTTTAACAAATTTAGATATATAATTTTTACTACGTATCTAGATATATAACCAAAACTATATATGTAGATTTACCAAAACTAACTACAATTTGGAACAAAGGAAGCACCTATTTGTTTTCTATGTAAGATGTCTATCTTTATTACCAAAGTTATCTATTTATGTTGGACTATGAATAAGAATGTTATATTATGTTCCCTATGTAAGTCTCGGTTGTTACTAATTTAACTTTAATACTCCCTCCGTTCCAAATTGTAGGTCGTTTTGAAAAATTTAGATACGTAGTTTTTTTTATGTACATAGATAGTGTATATCTAGGTGAATAGTAAAAACTATATACCAAGAAATTCCAAAACGACATATAATTATGAATGGGGGAGTATCATATAAAATGTGCATTGAAGATAACTAAGGAAAACAAAGGCGAGCTGCGAAAGGCTAAGTTTTGAAACAACGGATAGCGGGCTTAATGTGAATCAATATTAGGCATAATGGCATATACGTATATGGTCATAATCCCAAATGATACCTTCCTCATATCTATAAGAGGCTCATTCTCTAAAAGTCATGGACTCCTATATAAGCAGCTCATTAGGGCAAATATATTGCTACACATCAGCAGTCTCATAGATTGTTTCATGCAAATCCACATAGGATTTTTGATGATGTGGAGAGGAGAGGATGAGGAGAGAGAACGAGGTGGTTGCTTCGTGAAATTAAGGACTATAAGGCCGCTTACTCACCATTGTACGAGTTGTTGTTGTCATGCTACTTACAATATTTCCTTTTTTCATTCCACAAATTGAGGGATATGATACTACTACGAGACAACAAAAATAACAATCTATTGTATTGTAGAGGTTGTCTGTTCAGTCGCCCCAAGATGATGACGTGTTATTGCATGAGACTGCCTATTAGACAGCTCCAATCAATGTACTTGCCCTTAGGCTTAATAAGAAATACATCAGCCACATTAAACAAATTTCCGTCTCCATCATGGTATGTATCACGAGGTTGTTATGATCCCCACGAACACTAACCATCGTCCGCTTTGTCCCAATGCCATTTAACGTCTAATATAATCTTGATCATGTATATGTTGTATTTTATACTATGTTGCATATATAGGAAATAAGATATAAATAAGTGATTTTTCTACAAGATGGGTATGGGCATGGACATGATTTATCAAAGATTATTTGGTCCAAATCAATGGGCTAAGTATCTTTGATCCTACCAAAATCAATGTGGTCCCTTTGGCCTATGTTGGCAGTTATAAAGCACGAACAAGTGTGTATGTTGGGGTCTTAAGGTTGCACGAGTGAATCCAGTAAAGGCTACTAGGGGACTGAGTGTCTTATAGAGTAAGCTTGTTTTCTATATCGCTTCAAGAGACGTGTATGCCCTTTTACCTCCGGTATGGCTGGTACGGCCAAAGGGTCTCCCGAACACAATGAGGGGCTTCTGGGAGTCCAATCGAGACAACCCGCTTTTGATTTGCATGCACTGAGTATGTTTCAATTTCAAAGACCAGGGATGAATTATTTTGTTGTGAACAGAAATAACCATAACCAATGGTTCATCGTTTTGAACCATCACGTTCGTGTTTTGCATTGTTCCCTTGCATCGGCAAGAAACCCTGGCGTGCTCTCCGTAGGAACCATGAAGAAAATTGTAACACCCAAAATATAGGAGCTTATATAAAAATTATAAGATAAAATTGTGCATGCATCTTTATTTTTTTCTTCTCCTATTCTTTCTTTCAGCCCAGCCCATTCCTTCTTTTCTCTTTCTTTTCTTTTCCCGCGGCCCACTCAGTGGCCGATTCCCTCACCCGACTCTTTCTTCCACCGACAGCTAGGACCCACCTGTCGGCGCCTTCTTCTTCTTTCTTCTTTCCTTACCCAGAGTCTGGATCGATTCCGCGCCGTCGTTCGCGCCCCTTCTTTCTTTTACCCCGAGTCCTGATCGACTCCGCAGCACCGCCTTCCTACTCCCGGCCGATCCGCCCCTATAAAATCCTGCCGAAGCCCCGCTTTGCAACCAGAGCCAACTTCAATCTCGTTTGCGACTCAACATCGTCGCACACCGCTGGAAGTTGCACACCGGAGGAACGCCGTCGTCCCGATACGCCGCCTCTCCGTCGACTCGCCGTTCCACAGCTTCTCCGCCGTCATCAACTCTCGCCAGAGCTCCACGAGTTGGTGAGTATCAAGCCGTACCAGATTCCCCTCTCTCTTTTGCTTCGCCGCAAACCCGATTTCTCGCCGGACCCCTGTTTCTGCCCACCGCCGTGGCCGCCAGCTTACAGCCGCCGCACAGCCAACCCGTGACCACCCTCACCTTCGCCGTACCGCCCACTCACTTCCCGGCATGAACCCAGCTTGAATTGAGCCCCGGAACACCAGATTCGGTGAAGCTCCGGCCGTCCGCCACCGCACTCGCTCACCGCCGACGCCCAGTAAAACTCCGCTTCGCCCGACCCTTTTTGTTCCGTCGAGCCGACCCTTCCTCTGCCGCTCGATCTAGATCTAACGGCCAGAAGCGATCTTCACTTTACACTGCCGATTTACCCGACCTTTTCCTTACTCAGCCGATTCGCCCGACCCTTATCCTGCCGATTCGTCCGAACTGCCGCACGATTCTGATCTAACAGATTAGATTCACCCGACCCTAGCCGTTCCCAGAACTTTTGCAAAAAGATCCCTAGGTTGTCCAGAAATCAACCCGCAGTCCAGGTCAGTAGAAAAATAATTAGAATTGAGCCCTTTCTTTTTCTGTTCCGACCCTGACTTTTCTAGAATTAGTAACCGCCGTTCAGAACCCCTAGTTTTGCACTCCGACCCTCTGTTTAGGGTTTAATTATGTTTAGGCCCCTAATTTCTTTAGATTTAGCCCCTGGAAGTTCAAAACTCTCGCAGTTAGGCCCCTAGACCAGTGTTTTAGCCGTATCTTCATCGTTCCAACTCCGATTTCAGCGATTCTTGCGCTCACGCGATCCTTGCATCATGAACTACAACTTTAGTATCTTTTTGCTTTCTGTTTGTATTGTTTGTTGTATTGTTTCTTATTTATTTGTGTATGCTTGTTTGTGTGATCGCGTAGACAACGTGACGTTCGAGCCAAATCAAGAGCAAGCTTACGAGGAAGAGAATCAGCAGCTGTTTGAAGAAGGCAAGTGGATTTCCTCCTCTGCATATTCTATTTGAAACCAACAACAGCATGATAATTCACTTTATTTTATTGTTGCTTGCATAAACTTGATGGGTTACCTATGCTAAGGACATACCTAGTCTTTTACCCCAAACCTTGGAACACCTGGGTTTACTATTCATGTTGGGTAGTCATGCTTAGTTGCAAACTTTGGGATTGGTATTGGTTTATTCTTTTAACAATGTTGGTCACATTATATACTGTTGTTATCGCATAAGTTCAAGATCAACTTTGTTTAATGGGAACATGGAGAACCACCCAAGAAAACAGTGCAACCACAAAGTCATATGGCTCTGACCTTAGCCAAATAATTAGATGTGTAGTTTGCGGGTGGTCTTACCGAAAGGGCAAGGAGGGGGTCGGTGATAGGGGTCATAGCCCGGTCCTCTTGGGGTAGCTGCCTTGGCTAAGGAGCTGACCATTAGGGAGGTTTATGGACCACGCCGGTACTGAAACTCTAGCGGGCTGCTTTGCTCTCGACATGTCTTTGTAAAGGCTTCGTAGTGTACCCTCGCTACTCACCTCGGAAGTGTTTAAGGGCCTTGCAAACCCGGGCGACTCAGGAAAACACGATTTGTGGGGAAAGTGTACAACCTCTGCAGAGTGTAAAACTGTTATAACAGCCGTACTCACGGTTAAGAGTGGCTTGGACCCTCACATGATAATGAAACTTGAAGATTAATTAAATTGTGGTCCGTGGGTTATGATTATGTTAATAGAATCTTTATGATTTTGCTAAAGTGGGTTGGTATAAACTTAACCCTAGTTAATAGGTGCTTGTTAATAAATACTTGACCAACTAAAAGCAACCGCTGCTGCAAACCTTAGCCTATCCTTGATGGCCTTGCATTTTCACCCCAGTTGCTGAGTACCAACCATAAGTACTCACCCTTGCCCCCTGCTGTTCAGAAGAGAACTTTGAAGAGGAGATCTTCGACGATTTCGAGGAGTTCTAGGTCCTGCGTTCACCAGTCATCGCCTGTGGAAGACGGAGTTGTTGGAGACTTCGTATAGGGTACAACGGTTTATCGTTTAAGACATTTGTGTCTCTTTTATACGGAGTGTAATATTATTAAATATTTTATTTAGTTACTTTTTGAGCATTGTCTTTGATATATTACACTTTCCGTCTACCATATGTGTGTGAACGAGATCCTGGCGCACATATGGGATGCATCTGGTTTTTTCTAGAATCGGGTGTGATAAAAATGCTGAGCAAAAGGTCTGTTCAAGGACAGGTATAGAAAGTCATTAGACGGTAACACCAAACTACGTTTTGAGTTGCTGTGGTAACATGACGAGGAAAAACAATACCCGGGCAAATGGAGAACGAAGAAATGGATGAATAAAAATTCGCTCACATTTGGATGCATTTCTTGTCTTTTCTTTTTTACTTGATTTTCTAGTGTACAAATTGTGTGTACGCGTAGCAATGTTCAAGTTTCAAGATGTATAAGATTTCCGATGGCTCCTTAGACGTGGGCCAAGTACATGGGCCGGCCAAAGAAAATTCTGAAACAAAATCTTTTATAATACGATTGTAAAAACTTTTCCTCTAGACAAGAGAGGAAAGATAAAATTCTACAGTAAAAAGCTCCAAATTACCACCAAGTGACCAACAACTGTTTTTTTTTTTCTGCAAGATCATTAGGAGAGCAATTAGTGTGCTCAGAAACCATGCTTTCCCTCACATTAGCCATGCATAAACCATAACTAGTTTCTACTAAGAAGCAGTAAATGATGCTAAATGAAACACTACACTGCTAAATGCAACAGTAGAAGCAGATTGCGAATACCTTCATGGACATACTGTATATGTATCCAAAATCATACTAGGAGCATGAAGCTATTAGTAAAATGCTGAATGCTGTAACTGATTCGAATGGTGATGTCAGTATGAAAAATAGCTTTGGAACACAGGATGAGGGGACATATTACACTTGATATGAACCAGACAGGCCATAAACTGTATTCAATTTGTTTAACTGTATTGTCCAATGGTTACTCTGAGGAGGAACCAAGCTTATCCTGACAGATAGGAAATGTGTCTTGAACCATCCATCCTTTACAATTCAGGTAATATCCTTTTCAATTGGGAAACAGTCACTTTATTTCAGGAAATAATAAACATGGCCTTCTTGAGCAGGAAGCTGCACGCTTACACTATGTTTCTGGTGTATGTATGACATGTGCAATATGTTTCTGGTTACTTGATTTCGACTATTTAGTATTTACCTGCAGAAAGCTGAACTCTGATGACAAAAGGGTATCAACATCCAGGGTTTAGAAGTAACAGGAGTCCTGCAACAGAACATGATGATGTGAAAACTTCTGGGTCACGGTTGATCTCCAGGTTCTGTTTTGGAACACACCAAGTTCACAAGATTAGAAAACATGCTGTTTCAGGATTCCATTTTGATTTGTGCCATGAAAAGATATATGTCATATGGATGGAAGTCTGACACTTGAAGTTCGTAAGAGTACTCTGCAGCCAATATCCACCGCTCTCAGAAAAAGAAAAAAAATGCTTGGTACATACTTATTCTGAAATTCAGGTTGATTCAAGGATACGAAAGGTTCAGATTTGAAGAACATGGTGGCTTCTCCGGCTGAATACGGCAGAATCGAACAAGTTGGTTGATGGGCCAGTGTGTTAGCTTACACAAATGTGGACGTGGGCCAAGTAATGGGCCGGCCAAAGAAAATTTATCTGAAACAAATTATTTTATAAATATGATTGTGAAAGCTCTCCTCTAGACAAGAGAAGAAAGATAAAACTCTCGGGTAAAAAGCTCCGGAGTACCACCAGTAACCGTCAACTATTTTTCTGCATGATCAGAGGAGATCAATTACAGTGTTCTGAAACCATGCTTTCCTTGACAAGGCATTGCCAGAACAGAACAGCCACTCAACAAACAAGCATCATGCACATGCTTATGCCCTGCAAAGAACAGTAAATGGTTGGCAGCACTGTTCAATGATCCCTGACACGGACCAACCCTAGTTCTGTGCACCAGTTAACGTTGGCTGCCCCCAAATAGCACCTGTCCAGCGTCAAACACTCCTGGAACAACCACACCATTTCTGCATATGTTCATCAGTTGGGTTGCATGCAGAAGTGGCATAGTTTATGACGACACGGCTCACTGTTGCTTTCACGCATCACTGGCAAGCATGGGTTTCCCTGCTGAACATTGGTTTGGTTTCCATGGCTTCAGGGTAACTGCTTGGAGCCTTGTGCGTGGCTCTATCTCGCCGATGGAAATCAGCGGTAGGATCGGTGGTTGCCTGGGCGGAATCGGCGAAAGGTTTGTTTGCTTTGGGGTGGTGTAACTGACCCTCTTGTTGCAGGCAGTGCTGGCTTGTCTGCAGGGAGGCTGTGGGGAAGAGGTAGCTGTTGAAGTGAAGCTCGCAACCAACCAGCTGACACTTTTTGTTTGGATCGTTTCAGTTGCTTGTTTGGTTGGCTGTTGCTCCGGCAAACAGGCATCATGCAGAGCTCTCAGCATGGCGGGTTGCTGAGTTTTTTGGGTAACCGGTATGAAAAACTCACCTTGACAAAAACAACTTCAATCAAGTTTTCAGAAATTTGGGCAATCAACTTGAACTTTTGTAAGCTCCGTCATGGACTTGGTTTGTAAAATCTCACATTTGGATTTTGATTTCAAAACACTGGGCAGTAAAAGGTCAACGTTAACAGGCATTCTCTGTTTCAACCCTAGGCCCTAGCTGGTAGTAGTTTTTATCACTGTAAATCCAACCCTTTCACACACATACTATGCTGTAATAGTCAGCTAATTTCTTACAATAGGTCTTTTGCTACCCAAAGGTTTTCATACTACAACATAGAAGACAGGTAAGAAAAATTCAGCAACCAAGTTTTACGAGGATATCAAGGCCTTTGACTCCTGCATACCGGAGTCTGCACCCTTGCACAGATCTGAACCGAGAAGGCGAGCAGCTTGTCTGACGGTCGAAGTTCAGGGCCGACCAGCTGGCCGGTCCCACGCACGTGTGTGTTTGTTTGTCTTTGCAGGTGTGTGAGAGAGGGTGGTTGGATCTAGTCGATTGTCCTGAGCAAACAAGACTGGCTTTGTCCAACCTTGTTCAACCAGATGATCTACTACTCTTGTGTGCGTGTGTTCCCATATATGCGAAGGTTAGGTCTGACTCGGTCACTCCTGAGTCTCAATTCAGTTACCACTATTTACCTGCATGCCTACCGTACGGTAAGAAGTAAGAATTGTATATATGTTATCATGTAAATTAGTTTCAAGTTCTATATTCGGTAGTTATGGTGAACTGGAACTCTTCCTCGAGATAAAAGAGAATTGTTTGTTGAACATTGACGCTTAACAACGACTTAGAGTCTAACAAGGCTTAACTACTTCCATTAGAAGTGGATAAACTAAATGAGATTTTGTCAAAGCTGATCGAATCTACGCAAGCAATTTCCTCTTCCGTGTTGTCCGCGTCCAAGCCAAGATACTACTGCTAACGACCGAATAACTGCCAATGTGAATGAATATAATGAAACTGATATTTTATTTTTATAGGACAAATTACTGTTCTAGCTGCTCCTGTGACACCGTACCAGTATATCATCATGTATGGCTCATATGCATATACCTCCATCCTAAATATTCTTTGATAACATTATAGTGTGATACATTATAGTCAGTAAAGAAACTTATGCTACCAGTGGCACATAAATTATATGAGTAGTGTTTCTAACGCTTTTCTGTGATAAAATTACACAAAGGTCTAGATCCCAGTACTGTCTGCCTGATCACTCCAGAGCCCAAACAACTTATCGACCGTTCTTTAATGTTACACATGAGAGTTCAAATCGAGTTGATGTTTACGCTCTTTTCTTACTTACCTGACCAAAGATTTTCAAGTTGCACGTGCAAAAACAAAAAAAAGTGGTGGTTTCAGAGGTGCATGTGCTGCACTGCAGCTGACCTGGTCTGGTCAGCGATGCCTATATAACAACACAAGAGATAAAAATTCTTTAGAGTCCTTTCAAACCTCAGATAGCAAGCTACATAATCTGATTGATTAAATTCATTCATCCAATGGACTCAATTGTTACAAGCATGGACTGGCGAGCCAACTTTAGATGACCCCATATTCACACTGATGAAAAACTCTAATTCACCATGCATGGATGCAATGAATCATATACACAAGCATGTTTTCCATACAGCTCTTAATGCTTTTTTAAACGTGCATCCTAATCTCTTAAGTAGTCGTGGCATCAAGTAATTTATGCCTTAGCTTGTTAAGGATGTATACGAAAGCATGTACTTTGATGAGTTCGTTTTCTTCTTATTCCCCTCTCTTACGGTGATTGGTTGTGAGTCGCTCTCAATGCTGAACAATCTTCCATTGCTTTTGAGTTTTGAACATGTACACATTGGACCGTCCGCATTATTTCTCATGCTTACATCACATCCCACGCGTGCATGCATGCTTTGGCTATCTCATCGACGCCTTCTAGGTCAAGAAACCGTTTATGATCACAATTGGACACAAATATTATTGGTGCTTGTTTTCTAAATTAAGAACAGTGCATCATTGTATATGAATCAATAACAGATCCAGTAATTTTGTTTTTCTTTACAGCATGGACAACATTTCAGGTATTATATATGTATAGAGCTCCAAGTGTTGGTTTTATTCTAACCAGTATAAACATTCATATATCATTCTTATGGCTATTCTATTTTGGTTGTAATCTAGTATTATCCCATCAAAATCCAAATAACTAGGACTATCGAGGCATCAACTTTGCAGACGATTAAATGCAGAAGTCTTAGCGAGGAAACTAAGCTTAAGCAGATGAAGACAGATGAGGTGAATATGAGTTTACTAATAATAGATGTAAGCTCTTCAATTATCGCATCCTAATTTGTCAAAGCTCGCATTCTTTTACCAGCCAAAAACTTATGCAACACTTCATTGATCTTGTGACAACATAGCTTTCTTTCTTCATGAGCTCAACAACACCTTTGGGTAGTTAACAAATCTTTCTGGAAACTTAATCAATTCCAAAGCAACAAGCTAAAGCTCCATCCTTGGCGCATGCCAGGTCAGACTGACAAACTAACCAAGATTAGATACTAAACTGTGGTTTATATATTGCCAGCCGTTGCAAGTGCATTGTCATGTTTTCTTGAACGGAATTAAGGACCTAAATACTTATACAAGTCTTTGTTAACATGTCTTGTTAAGTTTTCAACATCAGTACCACACACAGGTGAAACTACTTTGACTTGAAAATTTAGAGAAGCTGATATATTTAGTATGCTGCATATGCTAAGGAAGTGCAATTACTTCATTGCTTACACCCAACGTGTAGGTGCTACATATTGTCAAACTTTTTTTAAAAAAAAACTAAACCCTATTGCCTATAATTAAGATGATAACTGATGAGTTATACTTGGGAGCCTCGTTACTATGGTTGGAAGGTACCATGCAGTACCTTCCGGCACCTGTTGATCTGATTGTGAAAGTTAAAAAAATAAATTAATGTTGGTACCGGTTCCACCTTTTTTGATACTAGTCCCACAAATTTGATATTTTTTCTAGGTACCTCTTATATCTTAACCATTGATTTTAGCGCGATGAATGGTCCTTATTTATTTCAATCATAGTAAAATTTCTCTGTACTTGGACTAAGATTAATATACCAGCAATTATGTCTTACTCAATGTTACAAAAAGGACTGAAGATTTATGCACCTAGATGTACAGCTGGATGTATGGCCTGTTCGTTTAGTGCTCGCTTGTATCAAATTTCCAGTACTGGATTGCTTGCTTTTCTGGTACAAACATTCTCTATTGTGTTGGGACCTATGTACTTGTATGACCGAACAAATTTTGGCCATGGCTCATTACTTTTAAGTTAGTTAGCTTTCTATTTTTGTTTCTATAGAATTGCATTTCCTCACGAGAACTAACAAGAGCCAAGAGTTATGAAGTTTCTATTTTTGGGAGTATGGTTGAGTAGTTGAAGTGCAATCAACCACTTACCATCCATCTCAGACAATGGCAATAATGTTGAACAACTTGGGATGCTTTGGAAGAGGTTGTTTTCGTTTTATGTGATTTATTGTTTTTTATGGAAATACAGTATAGTAGAAAAATAATCAGTTAATAATGTACTTGCCGCCATCTCATGGAACAAATTATTTCTTTGCACATTGAGCAATATGATGCTTCCTACTGTTAGTTGTTGTACACTTTGCAAATTGCAGCTACACTATACTCACGTAAGTAAATTGCAGATATCCTGCAAATAATACAGAATGGAATGTAGTTACGTAGGTTGGTTTAATTTAATTATCTATGCCGCATGAACTGTATGTAATACATTAATGTTTTGAGTAAATTTCGAAAAACTAGTTTACATACAAAATACTATATTTTACGAAAATATTCAAAAAATTATGCATTGTGTCACGTATCAACAATTCGGTTACTTGGATCAAAGATGACAACAAAAGGCCACATTTATTGACATCCTCACGTACTTTTTAACTGTACCTCGCTGTTGGCATGACCAATATTGCTGGACTGGGTCCACATGACATACTAATATGCGCTTATTAAAACTCTCTCACGTGTAACACCATATCTAGCATGGCAAGGGCAATCCATCTGGCAACTTTGACGAATCAGCAAAATGAACAATTAAGCCCATATGAGAATATGTCGAGTAGGCTTGGGCTATCCAAGATGCCGAAGTCTAAGTACGTGGTATAGATGTCCAGAAAAAATGTGTAGTTTTCAGACATATATTCTTAAGAGTCTATTGAGAAAGAGTTTTTGCAAAGTTATATTAGTGTAGTTCACCAAAGTTTACTATATATTTTATTTATCTAGCTATTTTCCTTAAATATTATGCAAAAGTTGAATATCAGTGCATGGCAAACCAATTAAATTCACACAAAATATTTGTACTGGTCTACAGTGGTCATACAAAATATTTTGTACTGAACTGTTGTTATTGAGGCGCAGAACTCTACTATTGCCATTTAAAAAAAAGGAACTCTACTATTGCTTCAAACTATAAGAATTGCCTAATTATGTATGCAATAATTGTATGGATGCAAAGTTTCTCATCAAACCTCCACTATATATACTTTTATGAAGTAAAAATGGAGTACTGATTCAGAGAGTATGACTCAAATTGCTAGTCGTGTTTGTGTTATGAGCATTCAAAATCCTTTTCAAAATGGGAATATGCAGGTAGTAAAGCTGAGAGTCTGATACACTGTAGCATTTTATAGAAAAAAATACTTGCAGAAATTAATTTGGTAAATAGTGCAAGACTTCCTTTTCTCATAACTACAATATGTCAATCCTAGTATACATTGTCGACCAGAACACATCTTTCTGCAGGCCGCAGGGTCACTGCAAAGCATAGAGTCATCATGTTGCATGCAATGTGTTACTTCATATCTGCCATGCACAATGAATTGTGAGCAACATGGATTCTTGAATGCACCACCCCCCCCCCCCCCCCCCCCCCCCCCCGCGCGCGCTCTGCATAGCATCCCATGCTCCAAGATTGCTAATCTGGGCATCCGATCAGGATGCAACCAACTACCTTTCGTGAATGGTAGTAGCTCAGTGGTTATTACTAGGCTTACTGTTTTTGTGAATGGTTGTAATGGCAGAGCTAGAACGGTTTACCTCTTGGGGTGAACTGAGATGTTGACCGTAACAGCTTGTTTTCTCCTACCAAATTTCTTTGACATGTATTTTTTTCTAAACCAATCTGAATCATGCATGTTTGCATAGTCGACCATATTAAACAGGGATGTAATGAACTTAATGTAAGACAGAATTAGACAGTAATAATAATATGACTATCTGCGAATCAACAGTAGTATGCAACCACAGCAACAAAAATAAAGTAATATACAACTAATTTCATGTGCTTGTCTTGTCTATGAAGAAAGGTGTGCACAGTTGATTTGGCAGCAGGTTGTCCTAGCTAGGACAATATAATGAAAGGAATTATTAAAATAACCATGTAATGTAAACTTTGATTCAAGATACAAATTAGCCTTGTCAATTGAAGTTCTTGTATTTTCTATGTATCGGCAACACATTCATAAACATATCTGTTCTGCAGCACTAAGCTTGGCATTGGCCCATTTAGTTTTCTCTTGAGTCATGATCCTTTCCATAAAGTATAACAGCGTAAACAACACATACAACATTATTTGACAACTATATGCGATCCACCTATTTAAATACAGATGGTATCTTTCATTGAGGAGAATATTGTTAGGGAAGTTAGACGAGAAGTACAATATAGAAGCCACTAATCGGGGATAGGTTTGTGTTTGATGAGAGTTGTGAGAAGAGTGGTCTTTGGCAAATAGCCAAACAGCAGAGACAAGTTGGTGAGAGAGAGCGATGACATGTTGACACATTATTACATAAGCAACCCCACAGCCCTTTTGTCGTGTGAAACTAAACTATAGGGACCTTTCATCAAAGCCCTAGAGGCCATTTCGACCAACGTGTGTACATGTATATATGGGCGAACACCCTGGCCTTCTATCTCACACACTCTCTCATCTATCCCTCTCTCTCTCTCTCTCTACACACCCTAGCTAGCTTTTGACTAGTCTGTAGATAATAGCAAGCTCAATCATACACAACTGTTCTTCGCCTTGCTCATCGAAATTAACGTCGATCAAGCTCGCTAGTCAAGCTAGCATCAGATTTCTTGTTCCTGGCAGAGATGGCATCCTCGTCGACAACGAACACGTCAGATGGCGCCAAATCGTCATCATGTCCGAGAGGCCACTGGCGGCCTGGGGAGGACGAGAAGCTGAGGCAGCTTGTCGAAAAGTACGGGCCGCAGAACTGGAACTCCATTGCTGAGAAGCTGGAGGGGAGATCAGGTTGGTTGGTTTCTTTGATCGGCTGTTTTCTGTGTTTGTTCTCCTACCTTGCTTTCGTTTTCGTAAAGAAGTTGCCCCACCATAAGGATTTCGTGCATGTGTTGTTGATTTTGTGTCCGGGATCATGTGCATCCTTGGATCCAACCATGCATCTACCTGATTCATTTCTTTAATTTGATCATATTATTTTGTGGGAAAAAGATTTCATATCATGCGTGTGTGTTATATCTTTGTGGGGGAAATAATTTTGTTCAAGCACATGCTTCAATCGGAACACAACATCGAGAAAGCCACAGACACCCAAATGATTTGAGCATGAATCTTGTGTGAGCTAGCTAAGTGAGTTTTTGTTAGTTAATTTGAGAAGATATCCTGGAGATAACAGAATCTAAAAAGTTCGTGTGATCAGTAGTTCTGAGTTGTTCTTCTGTTTCATATAGCTAGTTAAAAAACATTAGCATAACGGGACAGTAGTACAACATATTTAGTCGAGATGAATTAAGAGTAACAATTATTAGAATTTTAATCTTTATAGAATCAAAGTGTTTATTTTTTCTGATAGTAATGGATCAAGCGTTTATTTGCAGATGATCTCTAAACCGAAGTAGAACGAAAAGTATCATATGTTCATATCGGACATGTTTTCCCTCAATTTTGACCACTTAAGTCATACGAAGCATCTTTATTCTATTCCCCACATCTAATTAAAAATTAAAATCCAATTCTTTTTTCTAGAAATATATGTATAATAAAGGAAGGAAAAGATCAAGCATGCATGTTTCTGTAAAACTAAAATAAATCCAACATGCACGCACCGTTGGCTCATCTGACCCATGCACAAGTGCATGTGTCAAGAGTGGATCACCTACACCCACTGGGAATGAAATTTTCACTCACCCCTCATGCCATGCTTGCAATTATTAGATTTGCTAGCAAACGCCTTTCTGTGGCCACTCTCTTTTAATCTTGCCATTCCTTAACTACTAGATGGTTAATTAAATTCAGATAATAATCTCCTGACATGACAATTGGATTTTTTAATTTTCATACTAATTTGTGTGGAAAAACAATTTGTTTTTGTCAAGGCAAGAGCTGCCGGCTCCGGTGGTTCAACCAGCTGGACCCTCGGATCAACAAGCGGCCGTTCACGGAGGAGGAGGAGGAGCGGCTGCTCAACGCCCACCGCGCCCACGGCAACAAGTGGGCGCTCATCGCCCGCCTCTTCCCCGGCCGCACGGACAATGCCGTCAAGAACCACTGGCACGTCGTCATGGCGCGCCGCAGCCGCGAGCGCTCCAGGCTCCTTGCCAGGGCGACCGCAAGCTCCTCCTCCTCGCCGTCCTCTGCGTGCCACCCCTTCGGCACCGGCTTGCCGGCGACGAGCTCGCTCTGCTTCGGCTTCTCCAAGCTAGGCGGCGGCGGTTTGTTCAGCTCGCCGGCGGCTGCTCCTCCCACGTCGCTGTTCAAGAGGTTTGGCACAGCTACTGGCAGCAAGGGCTTGCTGGGACCTAGTTACGAGGCGGCGAGGTACAGCTACAGCGGCAACAAGCAGCCGGCGCCGCCTGTCTCCGTCACCTTCTCCTCTCCAAGAGAAGCGCTGGCCATGGACATCGGCCACCATCATGGCCGCCATGAACACCGGCCGAAGGATTACCATGCCAGCGACGGCGAAGAGCCACTGAAGAGGAAGGACGTGCCCTTCATCGACTTCCTCGGCGTCGGTGTGCCCTCATAAATTGTGTCCTCGGGAAGACCAATCGGCCGGTGATCAATCAAGTGCATTGATCGGTGTTGTTTCTTAGGGCGTCATCACTAATTAAATTGCATGCACTAGTTCAGGAGAAGTATGCAGGGCTAGAGCAGTAGAGCACCATCTTTCATGGTTATTAGGGCATATTGTGATCATGTGCTGATCGATCGATAAAATAAGCAAGACATGGTTAATTCGTTCAGAGTTAATTGCCTAGTCTACTGAAGTATTGTGTTGTTTATCTTGTGATTAGTTGGTGATCTGATCCAACGAGTTCAGAGTTTTTGCAGCAAAATTCATGCATGGTCTCTATATTATCTGTACTCCTCTAGAAAACGAAACATGCATGGAGTGACATACTAGTTAGATCCTTCCGGGTCTATGTTCATGAATCATGCTCAATAGTGCAAAATATAGATGAATCCATATGTTTAAATTGTGATTTCAAAACCAAATGTTGTTGCCCCAGTAAGGATTAATCGAGTTTTTTATTTTGCATTTCGATCTTACACGTACTACTTACGGCTTCGTAAAGAATTTCTAGCTGCTGTAAAAGGAAAATAAAATTACTCCGTAGTCGTACTCAGCGATATGATTTTACGTTATCTTTATAATGTACACACAGCCAAACAAGGCATTCCACGCAAGCATCCATCCTATTATTACCACAATCTATCATCTTAATTACTTCAACCCGGGCATCTCAAATAATAATATATCTTTCAACATTTTATTTTGCATCTTTCTTGTAAAGTAAAAAACGGTCTGCAGTCGTGTCAAGCATTTGACTATGAACATGCAACGCCCAAAAACACTCTATCTAACCTCGGGTTCGAAATTACGCACTAACTGCCTTCTGTCTTCTTCTAGCTACCAATTCGAGTAAAAGTACAACTGACCAAACATTTGTACAGCTGAGTGGGTGTTTAAAGATGTCGGTTAAAACATTGGTCATCAGATGGAGCTATCTCATCATATAAATGTATAACAGAATATGTGTAAGCTATAATCTAAGTGAACAGGCGAGTCGGCTGGTGAAAAAGAATTTGCCATTGTTGGGATGTTAATTTGGCGTGTAACCTTTTGCTTGCTTATCAGCTGGCTGGTAAGCCTAGGTAGCGATCTCCCTTGCAATGCAATTAAAGAGTGTGGTGCTTTAGTTTCCATAGTATATGTTGTTGTTAACATGTGCATTTTAATTATTATGGATACAAAATGTATTTAGATTGGTCACAAGTATGGAATGAAATAGTGTTTCGCAAAAAAGAAAAGGTATGCATATAGATGTTAGATTGGCACAGAAACTTGTTTTTCTCTTGACAGAGATGACATACTGAATGGCCCTACAACCTTTATAAAAAGGAATATTATAAAGAGAATTGCATTGCAAGTCCTTGAACTTGCACCCATTGTAGCACTTGGACCCCCTAAATTGCATTTTGCTTTTCCAATTCTTTCAACTTGCCACCGTTTGCACTGGTGCCCCATTCTGCCGTTTGCTGAGGGAAGTACCTGAACTGTTGGCCATGGGCCAGGCATGGACGAGGAGGATGAAACCGGTGAACAAATATTGAAGAAAAGGCCAAGTTTGCACTACCGGCGGCGATCTCCACCATCCATGCTGCCCCTCCCCCATGCTGGGGCAGCACTCCGGCTGGTGTTTAGCACGGTGCATGGACGCCATGCTGAGAAATCTAGGGCACCCCATGCATGCAATTGGTACCTAAAATTCTGATGTTTGAGAGAATATCTGACTGAAAACAGATCCTGTGTCTTGTTCACAAAACCGACTTACTTTCTGTTAGATAAACTATTGCAAGAACAAGGAGGAAAATGCTTTTGTGAATAGGAACAGTCTGCTGGTTTGGTGGCGGAGTTTTCTCAACCTGAAATCTTGTTGCTGCTGGTCCAAAAGATGTGGTGCAGTTCATTCAGTATCAAACAAAGATGCACATGTACATCTCGTGGATAACAAACACAAACCTTCTCCTCGTGACAAAAAAAGCCCCCGTTAAGCTTTGGGTTCTACTTTTTACATTAATCTCTCCTTGGTAGCCGAGCCCAACTAGACCATAGATTTCGAAATGAAGACTGCAACGGTTACACAAATCCATCCACGAATGGACCATGCACCATCACTTCATCTTGTTTGACTGGTGCACGCCTGGGTGGCTGGGTCAATGGGCCCTAATCGTAAAAACAAAATTGTAACACCGTGCAAACGACCAATTATTCTTTTTCTGGCCCAAGAAGCATCCATGAAAATCTTCAACTCAAATGGAGCCCAATCTAATTTCAGGCCTAACCTTCACCAACTCAGCTAAGATTTAGGGGGTTGCTACCTATCGTCCGAGTGATTTTTGCTATCAGTTCCCAATCACTTTTAGACCAATCAAAAATTGACACACCACATATTTGATTATATATTAATAACAAAAGTAAAAGTGAGTGATCAACCTATTTTTACAACCAAAAATAAATAACAGCACAACAATGAAAAACTGGGCGAAAACCAACAAAGAAAAAGTACCCTGTGACGCCGACAGCTCACTAGTACAGAAATGGTCTTTGATCTTTGACATTGTCCTGGCCACAGTTGGACCTGGAACTAATATAGGCATTAGTCCCGGGTCTAACGGCTAGGGGCGGGAGGGCTCTTTAGTCCCGGTTGAAACCACCAACCGGGACTAAAAGTCTATCTTTAGTCCAGGTTGGTGGCTCCAACCGGGCTAGTTCAAGGGTCACCCTTTAGTTCTGGTTGGTGTTACCAACCCGAACCAAAGGATCCTCTACGGATTAGTTCAAAGGATAGCACCCTAACTAGAGTAACATGTGCTATGTAGGTGGGGTAGTTAGGAAGCTATACCTGAGACAACAGGTCTCAGGTTTGAGTCTAGGTGTGGAATAATTTTTTTTGTCTTGCATAGACTGTTTAGTCCTGGGTATGGGAACTGGGACTAATAATCCGGATATTTAGTCCCGAATTTATAGTTTCGGTTGGTTCTGTAACCGGGATTTAAAGGGGTTAGGAACCAGGACTACTAGCCGATTTGTACTCCTTGTACGAGCTGCTGGCCCTTTCGTCGCTCGTAAGCCATGCATGATTGCTGTTCAGGAATGCTGGCCAGTGGCCACCAGAGGAGGAGGACGATGATGACGACGCCGGGCTGCCGGCTGGTTTGATCTTGTGCGCGTCCCACCTTCCCATGGCGTCGGCGCGGCTGGGCATGCGTGGCAGCGAATTGGGAAGGATGGTGCCGCACGGCGGCGCCGGGAGCAGCAGCAACATCGTGCATTTGGGCGGCGGTTGCCGCAGCCCGAGAAGAGCTGCGTGCGCCATGGCGAGGTGCACGCGCGCAACAGGTATCGCCATGGATCGAGGCAGGGAGACGCACACCGGAAGCGCCCGCAAAGTGGAAGCGGAGGAGCCGATCGAAGCGGAGACATCGGGATTCAGGAACTGATGGGAAATTGTGCGACGTGGAGACCGAAATATATAGGTGCGCGCCAGTCCGAACATGGCGTCAATCCAACTCGGAGCTTGAAATCCGGCTTGGTCAGGGAACCAGTGTCACCCTTGGAGGATGAGTGATTGACAACATTGTGTGGATTGATATATCTCTTGGCTCGTGATGTGCAGGTGTAGGATGTGATATGACGGTCGACGACATACGGTAAAAATCAAGCGAAAGGTTCATGCCGATGGACCAAGGGAGGTGAAGGATGAACGCAAGTAGGCTTGGACTGAGGGATCCGAGAAGTCCGGGCGGATTCATGGGCGATCCACATGGTGCACGGAAGAGCAAGAGTACATGGACGAGATGAAGACGGCGTCGGTCAAGTCAAGGAGGAAGGCAATGGCAAGTTCGAGTAGGCTGCCCATGCGGCGGGAGTGCGAAATACTTGAATGTGTCGTGGCACTTGGCGGAGGCCGGACACACGTCGACATCGAGGTCGCGTGGCGGCCGAGTGGGGATGGAGGGTTTGGGTGGTTTGGGCCTCAAAACCACCGTGGAGGCAGGTTTTCCTGTTTGAGCCTCAAAATTGGTAGCGTGTCCGGTGCGGCCGGATGGCGGTGATGGAGGCCGCGTGGCGCCATTGCAAAGTTTGCATCGAGACGAAGCAAAGTCGTGAAGGTGGTGTGTCTGTCCGGTAATCACTTTTGATTCTTCAATTGGTATTTTGTTATGGAAGTCGTAATTGGTATCAATTTTGGTTCTTCAATTGGTATCTTTGTTATGGTACTCAATTGGGTCCTTGGATGTTCTTCATTTGCTATGGAGCTTTTCCAAATTTATTCCAAGGTTTAGTCCAACTCCTTATGAGCTTTTTTATCCTGAGCTGAGCCCCTCCTCTTCTAGCATTGCAATTGCATTTGTATCATACTGCACCTTGTACACTATGCACTAGATGAGCTTCTCTTATATATCATGAACATTTTCTTATGCTATTTGTGAACTAGTGCATATGTTGGTGATCTTGTAGCTATGTGCAGGTTATGCTCGTGATGATATTGTCATATGATCTTTTTCTGAATCACTTGATTAACCTGATCTTTGAAACTTAAAATGCTTATCACCCATGAGTAGCTGCTTGGTCATGAATTGCTTTTGCTTGAATGCTAGCTCCATATTTAGCTTTTGCTTTGAATTAATATTCTTTCCAATTGGATCTATGATCTAGATATCATTGCAGATGTTTAGCCCATGATGCATCTGATAGGGAGCATGGCTCCTTTGTGGCGCAAAGGCACTTTATGTGACTTGGTTAACTTGCACAAGAACAAAAATTGAATGATAATGATGGAATGCTTTTATCAAGTCTTAGTTGTTACATGATGTCTACCAAAAGAAGTAGGCACTTGGTTTCAACAAGCTTTGACATGACTTGTGATGCTTATATGGGTGTTTGCAATGATCTTTTGTTGAGAATGTATCTTCCTCGTATGAGCTCTCATGATCTAGTTTACTTTTTGCTTGAGCAATTCTTGACTTGATAGTTGCTCATATGGTGATACTTTTAAAATCTCCTAAAACTTGACTACATGCTTCGCCTTATGCTCATATCATAATATCCTCATGTTGGCGACCGCTTTCGCTCTCTATGATTTAGCTACTTATGCTTTAGTTCACTTATAGCCTTTGTGAATGATATGTGATATACTTGAGAAGCTTGGTAGGTTGTACACTTCTTGACATGTATACTTGAGAGCCTTGATGTTTGCATTGTCAACAAAGGGGAGAAGATTATACAAATTCTCTTTTGCACATATTTTGATTGTAGCATGTTTTCAGGGAGTTTGTGAGCTTTATAAAGCTTTATGTGTCTCTTTTGCTCTAGGGGAGTTTGTGAGCTTTATGAGACTTTGTGTGTCTCTTTTGCTCCTGTGCCGGTAGTGTTGAGCTTTTGCCTCTTCTTGAGGAGCCAGCGTTTGGTTCGAGATTTTGATTTGCACATGATTGGTGTTGAGCCCTTTTTGTCTCCGTTGTGTTGAGCTGTTGTCCTTATCTTTGGGAACTGAGACTTCTCATTTTCTCATTTACGGAGATCTTGTGCTTTTCTTTTCACTTGGATTTTAAATCTCTTGAACGAGCTTCTTTTTTATTTCTTTTCTTTTTAATCCTTTTTGATGGTATGAATTTGTGTAGGGTGTTGTCAATGCACTCATCAAGAGGAAGATTGAGGATCAACGGTGGCCACCCTCGGATGATGAGTGATTGACAACGTTGTGTGGATTGATGTATCTCTTGGCTTGTGATGTGCAGGTGTAGGATGCGACGTGACGGTCGACGGCATGCGGTGAAGGTCAAGCGAAAGGTTCATGCCGATGGACCAATGGAGGTGAAGGATGAACACGAGTAGGCTTGGACTGAGGGATCCGAGGAGTCCGGGTAGATTCATGAGCGATCCACATGGTGCATGGAAGAGCAATAGTACATGGACGAGATGAAGACGGCGTTGGTCAAGTCAAGGAGGAAGGCGATGGCAAGTTCGAGTAGGATGCCCGTACGGCGGGAGTGCAAAATACTTGAATGTGTCGTGGCACTTGGCAGAGGCTTGACACGCGTCGACATCGTGATCACGTGGCGGCCTAGTGGAGATGGAGGGTTTGGGTGGTTTGGGCCTCAAAACCACCGTGCAGGCAGGTTTCCCGATTTGGGCCTTAAAACCGGGGGCGCGTCCGGTGCGGCTGGATGACGGTGATGGAGGGCACGTGGCGCCATTGCGAAGCTTACATCGAGGCAAAGCAAAGTCGTGAAGGTGCCGTGTCCA
The DNA here is from genome assembly GCA_032594955.1 of Panicum miliaceum. Lineage (NCBI taxonomy): Eukaryota > Viridiplantae > Streptophyta > Magnoliopsida > Poales > Poaceae > Panicum > Panicum miliaceum. The sequence goes on from CM064072.1 coordinate 7,436,532, forward strand.
TCCGGTGGTCCGATAAAAAGTTGGATAGTTTTACCCCCGAGGAGTATTTGTATTGTGTGCTTCATGTAAGGGCGATTTGTTCATTTGCCTAGCACATATATATAGAGAGAGTGAGCTATTTCTGAAAACCATTCTTTGGTGCAGGTCCTCTCATTTATTTGTAAGATGTAAGCGGACCTCATGAAATCAATCTTGTGTCTTTTTTGCATCCCGAGTGTTTTTTTTCTCCATTTTCCGATGCTTTTTATTTTTCGAATTTGATTGTGATTTGGGTCGGATTTTTTGAGGGGGTTTTTTCCTAGGATCCTTACGAGCAATATTGGTTCAATCCCCCTCAAATCTCTCGCGGATTCAGCTGGATTTTAAAGTTTCTTCCAAATCGTGTTCTTGAAAGGAGCGTCCGGTTTATCTCTAGATTCGCAGCGAATATTTGACCTTTTCGCGATCTTTTTCATGAATCTGTTAGATCTGGTGGTTATGGAAATTTCGTTTGGATCCGTCAAGTATTGAGAGAGTAATTTTGATTTGAAGTTCCGGTACTGGCTCTCGGCAGCGCTTGCTTGCTGGGCCCGCGCTGAGGCGCGCGCACGGCCCAGGAGGGCGTGCGCAGGCCCAGGAGGGGCGGTGCGGTAGGCAAGGCAGGCGGCCCGCCAAGCAGCGGGGGCACGCGGCCCACGAGGGAGCTCACAGGGCACGTTCCCAGATGGCCAGCAGGCCACGCGGGAGCAGCCATCTGCGCCCAGGCAGTGGCAGGCCGGCGCCAGCGGCAAGCAGCAGCACAAGGCTCAAGGAGCCAGCAGCAGCAGGTTAACAACAACAGCTCAGTTGAGGTCTACGTTTGCCTTCTGCAGTTCGTTTTAGATTACCAGCTCAAGTAGTTTCTTATGAGATATCCCTTTCATGCAATAGTAAGTCTCGTCATTGAATTGTTGGTCTCGTAGTCTTGATTTTGCTTGCTCGTTCGGTTGAAAAATAAAATTGCATAGTTTGGTTTGCTTCAGCTAGTTGTTGTTTTGCTTGACACTGAGTATGATCATACAAGCTATCTGATTTGCTTTATTGCATGTGTTGGTTGGAACCGGTCTTGCAAAGCTTTACTTTCTAGCTTGTGTCGGTCAATAGCTTTTCAAGTTATGCATGTTATCAAGTGAATTCTTGCTTAGGCGCTTTGGTAAATCGTCGCTTCCGTTTTGCGCCGAGCTTTGTGAACCGTTCTTACGATAAACTTGTCACCAATTGACTTGTGTCATCCTGACGGTATAGTATGGGGTGGTAATAGGAAAATAGTTCTTATTCTCTTGGATCGGAGAGAATATTTAAAGGATTCCATTCACCCCTTTAGTAGTCTGTTTTGGTCCTTGAGGAACACGGACTCGGAATTGGTTCGTCGTTCTCTTCTGATCAAAAGCTCTGACTAGAGGTGCAAATGGTTCACCCTTAGATGTACCTCCAACCCTTTTTAGTATAAATATTTGTACTAAAGAGGATTGGAGGTGCATCTAAGGGTGATCCATTTGCACGCCTAGCTCTGACCGTCCTGTATATAGTAACTGCTGGCTGCCGCTCTCCATCGGTCCTCCCCGCCGCCTCCAGTTCTCCAACAAAATCGCCCATCTGATCTGCTAGCAATCCAATCTGCCACTATCACCGCCTACATAACCAAACGATCCATCCATCCATCCTTTCGTCTCTGTCTTCAATTCTTGTTTCTCTTGGGTTCCAAATCTCGCTCCTTCCAATGGAAGAAGCGCGGGAGATTGGGGAATTGGAAACCCAAGGAGGAGGAGAGTCGCCGCTGTTTGTGTTCGAACAAGCCACGTTTGTCTTTGGTGGCCGGACATACTCCACCAGGCTGCGGCAGTGGCAGCGGAGCGCACCCGCGGCAGCACCTGATGATGACGACCCCACGCCACCTATTTACCGGCCGGCGTCGAGCTCATCACCTCCCCTAGGCCATGCCACCGCCGCCGCTCCCGGTTCCAGTCTCACCAGCAACAAGCACGGCCGCGTCCCTGCCTCCACGAAGGCCATTTTGGGCCTGCGGGAGGTGACGACGCCGATGGACAGCTCTGACTGCTGCGCCATCCGCCTCCAGGATCTTGATTCCCACCACGCCCGCCCGGATCCGGCAGCGGAGACGCCAGCCCTCAGGTTCAGGGCCATGCCTTGCTCCCACACGTTCCACCAGCGCTGCATCTTTGAGTGGCTCCGCCGGAACGCCGTCTGCCCTCTCTGCCGCCACCAGCTGCCCACGGAGGAGGAGGAGGACGACGAGGAGCAGGAGCAGGATCAGGGGAGGAGGAGCAGGAGCCGGGTCGTCTACAACGAGGAGGACGGCCAGAACTATATCCATTGGCACTACAGGGAGCAACCCGTGGCCGGCGAGGAGCAGGAGCTGGACGACGAGCAGGAGAGGAGGAGGACGGCGACCTTGAGGGAGGGGTTAGCCCGTTGGCGCAACACGGTGCGCAGCACCGGCTGAGGACCACACCACAAAGCTAGCTTGCATTGGCACATCAGCTTCAGCTTGTGTTGTTTAATTTCTACCCCCACCGCAGAACAGGAGTTGTATCTTAATTTGTATCTATATACCTATGTGATAATCAAAAGGGATGCTAGATCAATTCGATCTAGTGTTTTATCTTGATCGACCCCGGCCGCTTGCTTATGGTGCACATCTTCAATGCAATGTGACGATATATGTATAGAGATGCTACATGCCAGTCATTCTCCCTATTCAACTTCTGAAATTCATGTAATTCTCAGCTGCTATTTCGCTTCAAGAAAAGAGGAATTACCATGAACATCATCTCTAGACTGCTATTGGTCGTCATGGGTCAAAAGACTGTGCAACAACCTCACGGCCATTGTTCCTTTCAAACTGTTGTAGTAATAATGCTCTAGAGTCTAGACTGTTATTTTGTTTGTGATGATAGCAAATTCTGAACAGCAGAATATTTTCTGAAAGGTCCTGAACAGCAGAATGAACAGCAGAATGTTTAGGAACAAAAGCATGCTTTCCTTTTAATCAGAAATTAGCTCACTCATCATGCATTTTTCCAAATTCAGTCTCGAGAATTCACTACTGCCTCCAAGTGTTGCAGCACATCGCAGACCACAACCTCTGTGCTCTGCTTGTCAATGACCACAACATATTGCCTCCCTTGTTTTGTCCCCCTGTTAATGATGATGAGAGGCTCTGTTGGCATTCTATATCTTTTTGCTTCTGATAGAACAGTGTATTATCACTGTGCAGAGGAGCGGTGCGGACGGGCGCGGCGAGTGGTACGGGAGCGGCGCTGAGGAGCGGCGTCAAGGGGCCAGCGTGGAGGAGCGGCGCCGAGGGGCGCGAGCGGAGCGGCGCGGCAGGGCAGCGCATAGCAGGCCGGCACGGGCATAGGTGAGCGGCGCAGGCGAGCGACGCGGGCGTGGCGGCGAGCTGCGCAGAGCCGGCTGAGTGGGTTTTTTATTTTTATTTTTTGTTTGGTGACAAGGACATCACCGCCGGTTCTAGAGCCAGCAGTGATGGCCTGCCCATCACCGTCGATCTTGATCCAACGGGGATCATAACCAGCAGTGATGGTATTACCATCATTTGCAGTAGTAGATTAAATTAAAAGATAGTAGTCAGATGATAGAGATATGAACAACAATTCATCACTAGCTTGTCGTTCATGACCACATAAGCAGAAGGACACTGCTGTAATGTTTTCCTAAAAATCCAAAAATATATTGCTTGAACACTAGTTACAAATATAGAAGGCCACATTTTCCAAAATATATTGCATCATCAAGGAACAACCGGAGAAGGTAAACAGGGTCATAGCAATGTGTTGACGCCAGATTTTGACACGTGTTAAATCGGCGTCAGGAAAAGAAGGTCGGCCGATACGGCAGATCTGAAGGCTACGGTAAGGAATCGGCCGATTAAGGTAACAGTTGGAAATCGGCCGATTGGTGTTACAGCTTGCGCCAACAGGATGGGACTATTTCGGAGGGTCTTGATCAAAAGTTGGTCAACAGGGCAACGCTAAGTCGGTCAAAGAGCAATTGAAAAGGATCCTGATTGGATTAGGGGACGGCGGCGGAAGATTCTGCGGGAGTCCGTTTCCTTTAAAAGTTATTATAGATATAGTAGTTTTCCTGTTTTTTAAATAAGGTTGTAACAAGTCGTGATCGACCAGGAGTCCTAGTTTTAGGGTATAAATAGGAGTCGTCAGGGTCTCGCAAAGAGAATCAACACATCAATTAACAACAATACTTCTACTAAGTCGGCGACTTCGCCAATACTTTTCTTCTTTCACGAGTTCGTACGGATTGGCAGGGCTGCATCAACTTAACCTCCGGCCAATTGGTAGGTTCCGCTTATCGAGTAATATCCGAGCTTTAACTACGGGCGCATCGCTGTGGTTTCGTTTGGATTTATTCACCAGTTATCGATATTTACTAGAATTGCAAGTTTTACCTGTTATTCTAGTATTATCACCAGTTATCCAGCTTGAGATCGGAGTAATCGGCTTCCTCATCGTTCTTCCTCGATTTATCATCTTACAGCCGATTAGATCTATTTCAAGTGCTGCCTCTGTAGTAATTGTTTAGATCGCTCTAGCAGTTTTCTTTACAATTACCACACGATTATCGGCTGGTCCATAGCCGATCATCTTTACAGCAAATCGGCCGATTCGCTGCCGACGCGCTCTTCAGAACAGATCGGAACCCCAGCCGATCGGAGCGCCTGGTATTTAATACTTTATTTCATTGTCAATCAACAGGTCAGATTGACTGGCACGCCGCGCGAACCGCACCAGGGCGATAACCCGAACAGGAGCTAAGCAGATTCTCCCGGGTCGTGTGTCCGACGCTGAAGACCATCGACCGATTCCTGTCTGGCCGATTTTAGCGCCAACACACTTTTGGCACGCCCGGTGGGACAAATCCAAGATCTGATATGTCGAAGAACGCAGAAATCTCCGACAACAACATCATTGAGGTCACAGAAGCGGATCTCAAGGACGACCAGAGGGAAGAATTAGCTAAACATCTGGAAGATTATAAGAAGATGTACCTCGAGTCGTCCAGTCGTACCCGAAGCGGGGAGGCTGTCAAGAAGGCTCCTATTCCAGTTCCCCGCCACATCACCATTGCTGAGGACTCGGGCAAGATGTCAGATATGATCCAACAGTCCGTTTATCAGGCATTCATTGACCAATCCTCAGTGATGACCAACACGGTGTATAACGCCGTCGTCAGCTCTCTAGCCAGCGGAGCAGTCCAAGGCTATCAGGGACCAGCATATGCCCCGCCAACCACGCTCCCGGCCAGAAGCTCACCATATACGTCCCAATCGGCTCCTCAGCCGATATTGACGCAACGCGAGGGGTACAACACTCCATTGCCCCCAGCGTCTCCAAGATACGGCGGTGCACCATGTCTCCCATCACAGACACCGCTTCAGCCCGTCCAGATTGCTTCTGTGCAATCGCTGCCCACAAGCTCAGTACCTTGGGGAACATCGGTGACTTTTTTTTTCCCGAGCCAACGAGCGGATACGGGAGTTATCCAATCCAGGTGCCACACCAATCGGCCGTCCGGCCGACGGTCCCTCAGTATCAGCCGGTCTCGTCAGAAATCGGCAGGGGGCAGGCGCTGTAGAAGCATTCAGAGGCGCGGCGCCAATGATGACATACGATGGGGGGGCAGATTCACTTCGCCATCAACTATCGGCTGCTCAGCAAAATTCGCCGATTCATAACCCAGCCGTGCCAGCTCTTCAGCACATGCCCGCACCACGAACAGTTGTTCATCAGCAGCAGGTAGACTGGACGGCAAGAATAGCGGAAGTAATCCAGGACCAGTTTGGATTGAAGCCAAAGGTGCAAACTTACACCTACAAGACGCCATACCCATCGGCCTATGACTTGCTGCCGTTCCCACACCGCTACAAAGTTCCCGATTTCACCAAGTTTTCGGGAACGGACGATACATCCACTGTAGAGCACATCAACCGATTCATCATCCAGTGCGGGAAGGCTGCCACACAAGATGCTCTGAGGGTGCGTTTGTTTTCATCGTCTCTGTCCAGATCAGCCTTCCAGTGGTTCACCACCTTGCCACCAAATTCTATTGTTACATGGGCCGATTTGGAAAAGCAGTTCCACAAGTACTTCTATGCAGGACTACACGAGATGAAACTCTCAGATTTGACCAGCCTCAGGCAGAGGAGCGATGAGCCGGTAATGGGATATATACAGAGGTTCAGAGAAGTCAGGAACAAATGCTACAGTCTGGCTCTGACCGATGCAAAGTTGGCCGATATCGCTTTCCAAGGCCTCCTGCCACAAATCAAAGAAAGATATGCTGCGCAAGAGTTTGAAAGCCTAAGCCAGATCGTCCACCGGTTGTCAGGACAGGAAGTCCGTCTGTTTGAACAGCGGAGGAATTTCCAAAAGAAGGTGGCATACCTAGAAGGGTCTTAATCCGATGGGGAGGAGGAAATCGGCCTGGCAGAATGGGTGAAAGGGAAAAAACTGATATCATGCCCTTTCGGAAAGAAAGAGCCAGAGATATTCGGCTTTGACACATCAAAGGCCGATAAAATTTTCGATTTATTGCTCCAGAAAGGACATATTAAGCTATCTCAGCATCACACCATCCCTTCGGCCGATCAACTTAAGAAGATGAAATACTGCAAGTGGCACAACGCCACTTCTCATGATACAAATGAATGCAAAGTCTTCTGTCAGCAGATACAATCGGCCATCGAGCAGGGGAGGCTTAAATTTGAAACCCCAACTAAATCGGCAAAACCGATGAAGATAGATCAGCATCCCTTCCCGGCCAACATGGTTGACACTGGAGGAAATTCACGTCAAACCAAGGTGCTGACGTCAAAATCGGCGAGAAGGGGCGGCGCCGTCGATCCCAGGAGGCAAATCACAACGGAAGAAATCAAAAGGAACAGGCGGGGGCCAGAACGACCACGCAAGCCCGTCACCTCCCAGTTCTTACTCAACAAATATCGGCAGCAGCAAGAACAATCGAGATACCACGAGGAAATGATACGCCGGCATGAAGATCACTGGCAATGTTCGTTCTTCATCCATTGCTGGGAAAACGACATCAGATTGCCGTCTGCCGATAACTGTCCGGAGTGTAATGGATTGAGTTGCAACGATCGCCCGAGGCCACACTCTAGGGACAGAGGATCAGAGCCGATCAGCAGAAATCGGTGCGGACGAGAGGAACAGCACGTTTCGGTGCATGATCGGCTGGGGGGCAGAGTTGACCAGTACCACCGGTCAAAAGGCAGGACCAACCAACAGGATGGACTGGGGGGCAGGATCAGCGTGCACGATCGGCTGGAAGAGATGGCCGATGACAGGGTGTCAGACGAGGATCCCCTAGGAAGGGAACCAGATAGGGAATACGCCAGATCATCGGCCAAACCAGTTAATCCTAGGTGGTGTCCCAATGGCTTATCCAGATCCCAGAAATGAAGGATCCAACGCCTACGCCAGTGGGAGCATCAAGAGGAAGAACAGAGGCAGATACCAGAGAAAAGAAATGTTAAGTCTCGGGTGTGGCGCCCAAAGAAAAACGATCAAGAAACAAACAATCAAGAATCAGCAGCCGAAATCGACATGGTGTTCATATTGCCGATGGAATTCATGGCGCCTGACGATCGAGACAAAGCAACAAGAATGGAAGAAAATGACAGAGTACATGGCCGACATGGTACAAGTCGCCCTTAGAATGAAAATACCGATATGTCTACTGATTACGCCTACGCTGGATTTCTCTCTCAATGCGACCCAGTTTTATCATAAGGCTGAGCCTTTTCTCCTTCGGGTCCCCTGCAGTGGTTCCAATTTCAGCCTGGTTGCAAAGTTCTATGAGTAGGCGGGTCTTCTTCTCCTCCAGATCTTACATGGCAAGTTCGGTCTTATTTACAAGGAAGTGGAGGATTTTTTTCAGGAGATGGTCGCTTACGGACCAAAAAGTGAGCATCTATAAGGTCCCAGTATTCTTGGACAACAGCAGGGACATGATCCCTGAGTTCCTCAGCATGAGCTCTTATCAGATCTGTGTCTGCCTGTGACAGTGGTTTTTCTGAATGCATGATTTCAATCGCTCGTTCTTGACCAGGGCTGAGACATTTTGGCTAAACAGAGATAAAAGGGGTTACCCAACATCAGAGCGATTGAGACGCTTAGGGGAAAGGCAAAAGAGAAGTTCATACCTGGTTGACAGAGGAAGAAGATGAAGAGGACGAAGAAGACATCTTGCCGGTCAGTTTGGGACAGTAAAGAGGGAAAGAGAGGATAAGTGATGTGTATGCCTCTGGAGATGGTGAAGGGTCCACTTATGAAGGAAGGAGAGGTAGATGGATGGTGAGACACGTCCTATCGGAATAAATACATACATAAATGCAAAACTGACTGAAGAAGCAGTTCAAAACCAAATCGGCGCAGTAACATTGAAGGAGCAATAAATGTTTAACATGTTCTTTACAACCCAAGGAAAGCATCTATGGCTACAATAGCTTGTCGTCTAATTTGATCGGCCGAGTCTAGTACTCTCTAATCATCATCGGCCGATCCTGGAACTTCTGACACACGGCGACAAAGCCTTATCGATTCATGGGCCAGGTGCTGTCTTTCTTGCTTCAGCTCACTGATGATGGATGGGAGTTCTTGGAGTTTCTTTTCTTCAGCGGCTATCTCTTTGGTTATCTGCTCCATCTCCTTGGCCAGCTCTGCTCTTCTCCGTTTCAGCCGATCTATCGCGTCGACAACTTTTGAGGAAGTTGATTTTGTGGTGTACCTCCTGAGTCCGGTGCTTGTATGAATCGGCCTCCTCCTGAGTTTTTGCCATCTGGGCACGATCGGCCATATGGCGCAGCGCCCTGGAAACCGGAATATGCATATGCTCTATATAGGCAGCGTGCACTAAGTTTTCTGATACTTCTTCCGGGATTCGACCTTTGATCTCGTTGAAAAGTCGTCGAATCGGCGAAGCATCTTCTATTAATCGTCCGATGTCGTCTTGAAGGAGAGTGCGCATGCTTTCAAGCTTGGCGTGGACATCATCGGAGGCAGAGCTCGATGGAGTTGGGCGTGAAGCAATTTCCTTGTCATCGGGCAAGGAGACGACAAAGGAGAAGATGCTGTTGTTAGGGGTGTCTTGCTCCTATGAAGAAATAAAGTAAAGGATAGGCAAACAGTAAAAAGAAATCGACCGATTCTAATGGTAAGTTTGTTACCTCCTTAAAGCGAATTTCTCTTGCCTGCGCCGGTGGAAGCGTTTCCCTTGTATCAGGGGCTGGTGCAGCTGGCTCGTCGGAAGAGGAAGATTCAACGATTATTAGTGCTCCGCTTGGGCCAGCTTCCTGAAAAGATATGGAAAATAGATCCTATGAGTATGCTATGGGAAATTGAAATAAGATGGTGTGAGAAATTTGCCATGCCTCTGTGGATCTCTCGGCCGATGTCTGTTGTGGGGTTGTAGTTGGCATACCCAAATCGGCCTGCATCAAGATCGGTTAGGTTTTCTAAAAATTAAGAGATCAAGGTAAGAGATCATTTACCTCGATGATAGGAGCTGCTGGAGTTTCAGCTTCCACTTGGGACGTGGCCGATTGCTGCGGGGACTGCGGTGGAACAGCTTGTGCAGCCTGGCAGAGGAAGAGAGTTAATGTCAACAGAAGATTTGAAGAATATATGAGATAAGTAAGATTACCTGAACAGCTTCTACTAATAGCGATGCTGCAGCTGCCCCGACTTCGGCGGTGACTTGGGGATCAGCCATCTCGACAACCGGCAAAGGTAAAGGGATTGGAGTCTCGGCCGGTGTCACCGCCATCTGGTCGGCCGATCCGATACGTGGAGTCTCGGCCGGTGGCACCGCCATCTGGTCGGCCGATCCGATACGGGGAGTCTCGGCCGATGCCACTGCCATCTGATCGGCCGATCCGATACGAGGAACCTCAGCCGATGCTATTGCCGTCTGATCGGCCGATCCGATGTGAGCTCGCACTCGACGGCTGGTTATCTTTGATGTTGGCCTTTTCGGTGCTCGTTTCGATCGGCCAGTAGAGATATCCTTGACAGTTGGAGCATGAAAGCCGATAAGTGGATACGACGTGTATTGATGGTGACTATCTATCGGCCTGCCGCTTCGGCTCCGCATCGGAGGAACATGGCTTTCGGACTGAGAAGATGAACGTGAGTTAATAACAAAATGACAATATGGAAAGAGATAGCATTGGAATCGGCTGAGAAAAAGGACATACCGCTGCATTTGGATCAATGTTTTCTGGGTCCAGAATGTTGCAATAAGATGATGGAGATTTGCAGAAGAGGTGTTGCTTCCATTCTGCCCACCATAATTTGAATTGCTGGGTGGCAAAAGAGGCAACTAACCAATTATTCAGATCGATGGTACTGGAATCCGGTACTGGATCGCACAGCCGACTATAATCAAGACTTGAAGTCAGTCCATCTCTGAATTTCGCTTGACCGGCGAAATAGACCCGAATCGGCAGTTGGCCAAAACCCAGTTGCTTTGCTGCAGCCGATGGATTGTAGAACTCATAAGTGGGAGAGTCCTTTCCTGAGAAGAAATTGGCTGGAAGAATCCCTGGCTTGATCAAGACATCCATAAGCTCCCTGTCAAAAGTATGGGAGGAGAAGTCGTAGCTCATGGGTAATTCAAAAATCGGCTCCACTGCTTGATATGGATGCCAGCTGACGGTCTCTTCACTAAGGCCATTATAAAAGCATCTGAAGTACTCAGCTGTGCGGGTAGCAGTAAACTGGCAGCCGGGGAAGGCCGATGCCGCTTCTCCAAATGATCTGCAGCGTCGTCGGATGGATGGGTTCTCCTCTGACTCAATGTTAGGGAAGGTTTTGGTTTCTATCCGTTGCTGAGAGACCTTGCTCATATGTAAATTGAACCAGAGGGTGATGAACCACCAGGGACCGCCAGGGTTCCCGATCGGCTCCCCCTTCGACAGCTTGGTGCCGATTTGGTGCATCAGGTAGTAGGCCGATCCCAGCAGATGTTTTCCAAAAGGGATGGCCGATCCTTGTGACAAAGCCTCCGCTAAAGCTTGGGTGTTTGAAGAGGGTCCAACGGCTCTGCCATAGAAAAAGTGCTTTTCTAGCCACATCATCAGAAAAGCAGTATGCTCCCTCTCTGAAACTGTCCCGGTCTTCATATTTTTGCTAATATATCCTTTCCACCCGCCGATTCCTTTTGTCTCTAGCCGATGTGATGGCTTGAACAGATAGTTGAAAGGGGTATCGGCGGAGGAGACATCAAGACCGGTCAACAACAGGACATCGGTCAGAGTCGGGGTCATGGGTCCATGTCCGAAAAGGAACGCATTCAGTGCATCAGACAAAAAATAAGAAGCTGCCATGATCAGAGGTTCATTTCTTTCCATCTGAGACAAGGATAGGTCTATACACTGGCCGATTTTCTGTTCATCCCACTGAACCCTCCAAGATTTGGCCACTCTCTGGTACCATTCTCTCCAGCCGGGAGTTTCATTTGGCCAGGATATAAAAGTACCTACCCACTGATCTAGGTCCATGGGCGACTGCTTGAATGGGATTCTATGAGTTTCTAAACTGATCAGGTCTGTTGGATCGGAGTTCCCCATAGGGCCCAAGTAGATGAGGTCAGGAGATTCTGAGAGTGGAATGGTGATTCGATGCCTAAGTGCCTAAAAAGGGAGAAAAGGGGGAGAAACTGAAGAAAATCCAGAAAGTACTGAAGCAGTAGAAAAATGAAAGGAGAAAAATTTCGAGCAGTTACCTCCGGGATGGAAATCATCGTCGCCGATGGGGCTGCCAGAGGAGCTGCCGATTGGGCTGCCGCCGCTGAAGGGGTCGCCGATAGAGCTTCCGTGGATGGAATGGTCGCCGATGGTGACGCCATTGGAGGGTTGGAGCAGGCCGCGGATGAGATCGCTGGAAGAGGGGAAGCGCTTGGAGATCAAAGAGAGCTTGGAGGAAGACGAACAGTGGTTTGCTGGAGGAGAATGCTAGATTTGTGGGGAAGAGTAGGCGGAGAAGGCCAGTACTTAAGAAAAATCAGGAGAGCAAGGGCAAATATGGCATTCCTACTGCGCCGTCTACACGAATTCTAGGGGAGCAGTCGTTTCGCGCGCTAGGTCCGAGGAAATTGCAATCATTGTGCCACGGAACGGATGGAGGTTTTTGCTGCGCCCGTTTCGGAGGAAAAGGTTAAAGAAAGAGTTTCGAAGAAAAGTTATGTTTTACTCCGAAACTGGGGGGCATGTGTTGACGCCAGATTTTAACACGTGTTAAATCGGCGTCGGGAAAAGAAGGTCGGCCGATACGGCAGATCTGAAGGCTACGGTAAGGAATCGGCCGATTATGGTAACAGTTGGAAATCGGCCGATTGGTGTTACAGCTTGCGCCAACAGGATGGGACTATTTCGGAGGGTCTTGATCAAAAGTTGGTCAACAGGGCAACGCTAAGTCGGTCAAGGAGCAATTGAAAAGGATCCTGATTGGATTAGGGGACAGCGGCGGAAGATTCTGCGGGAGTCCATTTCCTTTAAAAGTTATTATAGATATAGTAGTTTTCCTGTTTTTTAAATAAGGTTGTAACAAGTCGTGATCGACCAGGACTCCTAGTTTTAGGGTATAAATAGGAGTCGTCAGGGTCTCGCAAAGAGAATCAACACATCAATCAACAACAATACTTCTACTTTTCCAGCAATTTATTTTCAAGTCGGCGACTTCGCCAATACTTTTCTTCTTTCACGAGTTCGTACGGATTGGCAGGACTGCATCAACTTGACCTCCGGCCAATTGGTATGTTCCACTTATCGAGTAATATCCGAGCTTTAACTACGGGCGCATCGCTGTGGTTTCATTTGGATTTATTCACCAGTTATCGATATTTACTAGAATTGCAAGTTTTACCTGTTATTCTAGTATTATCACCAGTTATCCAGCTTGAGATCGAAGTAATCGGCTTCCTCATCGTTCTTCCTCGATTTATCATCTTACAGCGGATTAGATCTATTTCAAGTGCTGCCTCTGTAGTAATTGTTTAGATCGCTCTAGCAGTTTTCTTTACAATTACTACACGATTATCGGCTGGTCCATAGCCGATCATCTTTACAGCAAATCGGCCGATTCGCCGCCAACGCGCTCTTCAGGACAGATCGGAACCCCAGCCGATCGGAGCGCCTGGAATTTAATACTTTATTTCCTTGTCAATCAACAGGTCAGATTGACTGGCACGCCGCGCGAACCGCACCAGGGCGATAACCCGAACAGGAGCTAAGCAGATTCTCTCGGGTCGTGTGTCCGACGCTGAAGACCATCGGCCGATTCCTGTCTGGCCGATTTTAGCGCCAACACAATGCACTACTGCACATAGAGTATACCTATTGCCTCACACTAGTATGGTTAACTATATAGGTCCAATTTGGAGTTTGGAACGGCTTTAAACTTACAGAGAAGTCAGTTTTCGGTCAGCTGTCCACAAAAGTTGCTTTTTGGAGAAGCTCTCGAAGTGAAAAAGCTAAGGACCTATTGTTTGAGCTTCTGGGCAGCTTTTCAGCTTGAAAAGTTGGAACAAACAAATAGCGAACTTCTCGCATGAAAGCTGAAAAACGGAGCTTTTAAATTTTCTATATAAACTCAGTTTTCCTAAGCTTTTGTGGTTTCCCAAAAACTGCATGAGAAGTTCGCTGTTTGTTTGGGCTTCTAACTTTTTCACGCTGAAAAGCTGCCTAGAAGCTCAAACAGCGTGAAAAGCTGCCTAGAAGCTCAAACAAATAGGCCTTTAGTTTTTTCACTTCGAGAGCTTCTCCAAAAAGCTACTTTTGTGGACAGCTCACAGAAAACTGACTTCTCTGTAAGTTTAAATATTCGGAAACATAGCTTTTCTATGGCTTTTTCATGGTCGCTGATTGCTGAGCCCCGCTTGTGATAGTGTTCAGCTAAGACGGATCTCAGAGCAGAGGCTGCCAGCAGTGGGATCTCGGAGTAGAGCGCAGCTGCTGGCGGCGGGATCTCGGGAAACAGGGCGGCGCCGAGCTCAGGCGAAGAGGGCTGCGGGCGCAAGTGGAGAAGCTGGCAGCTCCGGGCTCGAGCAGAAGACAGATCGGGGTGGAGGGAGCTGCCGGTCCGGGTGGAAGAGCTCGGACGACATCCCGGGGGTCTGGCAGAGGGAACCGCCGGTGCGGGTGGAAGGAGCTCTCGGGGCGGTGCGGGGTCGGACGGAGGAGGTCGGAGTGGGGCTGAGATTGGGCAGAGGCTGCTACCGGCGCGCGCGGCGGAGCCGAGGAGCTCGGGGTGGCGTCGAGCTTGGGTGAACGAGTTGCTGGGGCAGGCAGAGGAGCTTGAGGCAGCGCCAAGCGGAGGGCTGTGGAGGGAAGCGTCGGCCATAGAAAAAGAAAATCCGGAGAAGCTGCTTACTCGAGACGCCGCCCCATAGTTCATTTACGGGAAGCGCTTCCTCGGGAAGCTGTCCAGAAGACCAGAAGTTGTGTTTGGACACTCACTGGCCTTTATTCAATCAGAAGCTGCCCCAAAAGCAGCTCCAAACAGGACCTAGTACATGCAAGACTACATAGGGCTAACATATAGGATTAATGTCTGGCTCTTGCTTCATCTGGAAACAACACTACAGTACGAGCCGGAAGGAACTTCAGCAGGAGGCGGTGGACCCCCAAAATGCATGAACTGGGAGCCGGTAAAACCAGTTTCTTTAAGCTTCACGGGCTCTTGGGAGCCGATGCTACCGTAGCAGAACCGGAGGTAGAGGAGCCATGCCAAAGGCACTCTTAAGCTGACTTAACCAGACATAAAGTTTCCAGCAATGTCATTGGCAATGTTCTTTGCATCCATAGAAATACCAGCCAGTCCTCTCCTCGCAAAACCCGCGCAGTAGAGGCCGTTTTCGCCTTTCCAATGATTGGGATAACCTTTCTCAGGAAGCCCATCGTCGTTCAGCATGCGCTTGTCATCCTGTGCCATATAAAAAAGAGGAATCGACTTGTAAGGACAAAAGATGACACGGCAGCTGCATTAAGATACATGAAAGGCAGGAGAGAAAATTGAAACAGGCCCTTTTTTACCTTGAGCCACAAATTCACGGTGGTTTTGTAGCCTGTTGCAAACACGATAGCATCAAATGAACCCTCCTTACCATCTTCGAATTCGACTTTGTTTCCAACGATCTTCGTTATCCCGCCAAACACCTACAAGAGACATATATAGTATATTGTTTGCACCACTTCCCTTCATGCAAATTTGTAAGTATGCTAACCTTGATCAACTTTGAGGGAATAGTATATATTCTTACCTTGATAATGCCTTTCTTGATTAACCCCACTGTCCCGACATCAATTACAGATGATCTACCAGTTTTAGATTTGAGAACGAGAGGGCCAGGTTTAGGCCTCACAATGCCATGCCTGGATAGATCCCCAAATATGAAATTGGCTATGTTCACTATAAGACAATCCACTATGGTAACAGGTACATGTTGGGCCAAGGTCGTTCCTAAACGGATCAATCCCTTCGTCATTATGTGTACCTACGCAAAATAACAAATCAATGGATCAGAAAGTATTTTAAAAGGATCGAATTTTTCCATCAAGTATGTAATTTAACAGTGCATGATACTCCCTCCGTTCCGAAGGTCGTTTTGACTTTTCTAAATTCATAGATTTTGCTATACATTTAGACATATATTTTATCTAAATACTAGCAAATACAATGAATCTAAAAATCTCAAAACGACCTACATTTTGGAACGGAAGGAGTAGAAGACTATAAATCATTCTAACCTTTCATTTCTTCTCAAGTTTTTGAATAATCATATATGTCCATGCATATAAGGATTCATGCTACATTCTCCTCCTCCTGTCTATAAATGAATGAATGGATAGGAATTCATCCTCAAATTCTCATTTCCGCAACACGCTATTAGATTTAGCATGCGTTTATGCAACTACACAGATCCTAATAAACAAACAAATATGGAATTGATTACTACAAAACCACATTATTCATGACCAGAATAAAACTACTTTGACTGATGAGATAAATATAATAATACGTAGTATAAGATGAATTTACACATTATTATTCAAATAAAAAAAATGCATACCGGACTGCGAACGACAATGGAGGTGTCGGCGCCATGGGTTGCAATATCATAGGCGATCTCCATGCCGGAGTTGCCACAGCCCACCACGAGCACCCTCTGCCCAGCATACCTTCCTCCAGACCTGTAGGCCGAGGAGTGGACAGCCTCCCCGGGGAAGCTCTCCATCCCGGGGATCTCCGGGACGCTCCCCACGGCGTTCTCGCCGGTGGCCACGACCAGGAACCTCGCCGCGTACCGGACCTCCGTGCCGGCCGCCGTGTCGCGCGCGGCGACGACCCACCGGCCGGCGCCCTCGTCGTACGCCGCCGACTCGACCGACGTGCGGTACCTGGGCTCGATGCCGAAGCGCTGGGCGTAGGCGTCGAGGTACGCGACGAACTCCCGCTTGGGGACGTAGGTCGGGGCACCGTCCGGGAACGGCGCGTGCGGCAGCGCGCAGAACTCCTTGGCGAGGTGGAGCTTGAGGCGGTCGTAGGCGCGGCGGCGCCACAGCGACGCGCTGCAGCCCTCGCGCTCGACGACGACGTAGGGCACGGAGCGCCGGCCGAGGCACGCCGCCGCGGCCAGCCCCGCCGGGCCGGCGCCGACGATCAGCGCAACCACCTCCTCCTCCATTCCCGGCGGACGCTGGACGTGCAAGATCGAATCTGTTGGGGCGAGCGAGGTGGAGTACGGTAGCTGCTCGATCGGCAGGGCGTTAGAATGCGGCGGCCGGCGTGCTCGATCGCAGTATAAAACGGCGTCGCTGTTGTGCTGGATTCACAGTGGCAGCCAGCTTCATGGTAATCCGGACAGATCCGTTTGATCCTGCTTATTAACTGCCCCAGGTTTTAGGAAAGATTCATCATTATCCGGCCGCCGAGACCCGAGAGTTTGGAGGGTTTTTTTTCCGCGACGGGCGTGTTCAACGAACGCGTGCGCAACGGGAGGGAACGGATCAGTACGGAGTAGTACGTACTACCTAAATAGCTAGAGTATTTTGGGATGGTGGTTCGGAAGGAAACTGTTAATTGCTGCTTGAAAAGGAGCTGTTTCACATTGTGAAATTTCAAATTTATCCTGGAATGGAAATGGTTAATTGCTGCTTGGAAATGTCGTTGCTGTTTGGGCAAAAAGAGAACAGAGAGAGATGAGATAGAGAGAGACTGAGAGGGTAGCTGTTTCACATGGCGAAATTTCAAATTTATCTGGAATATTCCCAGATGCGGATGCGTTTATCCTGTGTGGCAAAATTGTTGCCAAAAAAGCGTTTGAACGGACCCCTTGGTGAAGAGATTTGGTTTTACATAGAAAATTTCCTTTTGTATCCTATTTTCTTTTTTGTCAAGATTAGCTCTATTCATCCATTCAACAGTTCAGAGTACACAATTTCTTGGATGCAACCAGGGATACAACCGGAAGACCCAATAAGCCGATAGCTCACCCAGTCGAGCCCAGCACATGAGCCACCTCATTAGCACACGACTTACATGAACGAAAGACATAGAAGCAAAATCACTGGCATGTAATTTTGTATCCTATTTTCAAAATATGCTGTTTTACATTCAAATTTTGTGGCATGAAGATTTGTGCAAGATAGATGTTGCAAATAGTCGGTAACAAACTTGATTTGGTGCTAAACTCATGCAAAAGGCAGATAAATTTTTACCTTTGTCTAGAAAGAACTACCGCCATGACGACCAGATCTTGATAAACGGTGCAAGATGAGGGTGTGGCCTCAACTGTCATATTTATTTTTTTACCACTCAAATGTGTACCATCACATTTCTTTTTAATACCCTTTTTTATCGCCCTGGCCTACATACAAGTGGCCTGAGGTCTTTCTCAACCTCGTATAGTGTGTCTCGCTCGTTTGGTACTTGGCTCTAGGGCATTGGGAGAAATTGAAACCGCTAGTCCTGCCATATGGCTGTGCAGGAATGGTCTAGTCTTTAAAAATAAATATATTTTCAATAATGCAGAAAATGTTTTTAAGGGCGGGTAAAACAGCATTAGAGGCGGGCGCAATATCGGTCCCTACTTCTCGCAGCTACAAATGTTGTTTTGCAGGGGCGGGTTATGGGTTCACCAGCCCCTGCAAATGGATTTCCAGGGGCTGGTGAGGGCGTGCCCCGCCCCTGAAAATGGGTTTCCGGCCCAAAAATTCACTGATTTGAATTTAAATTTGTCGAATCTGTTTCCCGCTATTTTTTAAAATTTTGTTTCCCGCCAATTTTTACCTATCAAGCTAGTGCGCGATCAAATGTCATAGTGACCGACATGGAATACGTTTCATAAATATAAATAATTACACATACAAATTTAAATCATATAAAAATATATCATTACAGTGCATCATTATAGTACATCATCAAAGTACATATAAAATACATGTTTTTATCCTATTCCCCCGATTAACGCTACTTGAGCCGGCATAGAGGTGCTAAGCGTCCCACTGACGAAGACCTTCGTATTTTCTTTGAGGTGCCAAATCATGTTCAGGATGAACAAAATACCCCCCATTACATGGATCACTTCATGCAAAATGAAACGGCATAAATCGGCGACTACGTTGAGAAGTTGTTGCTCATGGAGTTGCTCCATGTGTCTTCCCGGCTTAATCTGCAATTCGAAAATCCACGGAAAAATTGCTAAGTGTTAGATACACGCAAAAACAATATGCACATATGCATCTATCCCTAACAAAGAGTAGCCCCTTTCACGTTCGAGATCAGTTGTGTATATCCCGAGCACCCTCATATGCTCGCACATGTAGTACCCATAGTACACCGAACCTGTAGGTTTCTTGTGGCACGTGAAGTGTGTGCTCATAGTCATTTCGTTTGTTCTCTCAGGGGATGAATCCCTCCTTTGGAAATGTAGTACCTGTAAGCCCTATTTTAAACTAAAGAAATGAGAAGTTAGTTTATATATGTATTCTTTTGGAAGATTTAGCATTATGTATATTTAGAAGATAAGAATTTTGCTAACATGTTGAGGATGGTTACGAATTTTTGGTATCTACTCGTCTCAAAATCAGCGGAGTCCAATACGAGCATTCTTCCACGCTTTGGTTGTAGCATAAAAGCAATTCAGTGATTTCTGCAAAAATATTATATATGATTTCTTAGGCATTTATTCGAAGCAAGTGCATATTATAACAAACGATTGAAACTACGCTTACTTGAACTAGTATGGTGCCCATATGACATCCTTGTCTTGCCATTATTGCATCTGAAGCGATATGTAGACCCCAACCCTCTTCATAATCTCTTTGTGTTCGTATATTCGTTTTGCATATTTTTCATTGCGCGTTTTACACATGCTTAGTGTATCATGGTCGTCCATCCACTATATTGGCCCGAGATGCCTGGACTCGCAAATAGCTTGAGGGTCAAGAAACGCGATCTTACGATTTGGAGTGTCGGCATTATCAGACCCAGGGCTACGGGACTGCGCACATAGTATAGAATATTCTGGATTAATAGATGGGGCATATCCCATACCTTATATCTTATATCTATTGTAACTACTCGTATGCGAGTAGAACTAGTCGGAACAGAAGGAAACTACCCGAGTAGTGCTCGAGTAAGGGCAGGCTAGGATTCCATGTAACCCTGTCCCCCCAGACTATATAAGGGCGGGCAGGAACCCGCTCCAAAAAATCTTTACACCAATAACCAATCCAAGGCAACACAAAACATCATACAGGACATAGGGTATTACGCACATCGCGGCCCGAAACTGTCTAAACCTTGTGTTGCTTGCACATTCAAGTTCCTGATCTCGGCGACATCCGGCCTACAAGTCTACTACCTTAGCGTATACCTAGGTAGGCTTGCTGGTAAAACACCGACAGCTGGCACGCCAGGTAGGGGTGTCCATCGAAGATCTACAAGCGAACTCGATGGCAGTACTCATTAACCGGGTGAGTCATCCCAAATATTATTACTAGATCAATCTAGTTTTTTATGCAGCGGATCAAAATCTCTCTCTCTCTCTCTCTCTCTCTCTCTCTCTCTCTCTCTCTCTCTCTTCGATTCGCACGACGTGGATCCCCTCCGATCAAGCGGCGACTAGGAATTAGATCTGCTATGATTGGCCAGCTTATACCTGTTGATGGCTACTACCTGCGGCCGGCTACTACATGCTCCGATCAAGGCAGATGGCGGCGTGTTGATGAAGGGCCTGCACGCGTGATCGATCTGCATGGAGAGCTCGGCACTTGCTTCAAGGACCGGTTGGAGGACCAAATTAAAAAGCTGACAAGAGGACAAATAAAGACATATATACATGCATGCAAGGGTCAAGCTATGACCACTTTGACAAACTCGGCTCGACTTCAGCTTGCGCCACAACGTTGACACGCCGCCGCCAACCTCGACTACACGGCATGACTTCGGCTCGTGCCGCAACATCAACGTGCTGCCGCGGACCTCAACTACTCGGCTCGACTTCAGCTCGCGCCGCAACATGGACGCGCTGTTGCAACGGCTTCGACTACTCAGCTCGACTCCAGCTCGCGCCGCAACGATGACACGTTGTAGTGGCGATCTCGACTACTCGTCTCAACCTCAGCTCGTGTTGCAATGCCGACGCGCTTGCACCGACCCCGACTACCCCATCTCAACTCCAGACAGCTAGGTAGCGTGGCCATCACTCGGGGTCCTCTCGGACCAGACCGAGAGGCCACGTTAATCAGGGCTGGCTGGAAGGAACCCACCTGCCAGATAGCCAGGTAGCGTGGCCATCGCTCGGGGTCCTCTCGGACCAGACCAAGAGGCCATGTTAATCGGGGCTGGCTAGAGGGAACCCACCTTCCAGACAGCCAGGTCACGTGACCATCGCTCGGGCGTCCCCCTGGACCAGATCGAGAGGCCGTGACGTCTGAGGCTGCCTGGCAGGAACTCACCCTCGACGACATCAAGAGTAAGAAACTACTCGATTACAATCACAAATCCATGATGAATTATGTGACGTCTACGCTAGGAAGGTTCACTCAAATGTTACTGGCTACTCGGACGCTTCAACAGCCCACGAGACCAGTACAAGATTCCAGTAAAAGTTCCGAATACTAGTCACACTTCAGATAGTATAGGCGAGACGCTTGTTATACTGAGGGGGTCACCAAGCCCATAATTACCAGAGAATCACGAGTAGTTGCGATTACCCGATTCGTCTGAAGAACTCCAGTGATAGCTCCAAGTACTAGTCTTACCAAAGATTGTAACTTCACGAGTCAAACCACTGAAGGAGTCTCCAAGCCCATACTTCTGACTACTTCGAGTACTAGCCTATACGATTCACCATAACCAAGAGCATGGTAACTACTAAAAATTTGAAGAGGTCATCGAGCCTACAACTCATGGCAAACCAGAGTACCATGTGGAACGGGTAAAACCTGATTCGCTTGAAGAGCCCTATCAAGGAGCTATCCATCGAACGCCAAGTTATTGATTACTTTCAGAGACATTGCACTCAGAGTAAATTAACCCAAGTGTCTCATGTTATGACTCAGTCCTACGATTGTCGGTACTAAAAGTGCTTTGAACAAATCAACAGGCATTAACATAAAGATCGTGCTTTAGAGACAACCCGCCAGGTCACTTGGCACATCTCTAACGGTTCCGCTGGCTCCCAGGCTCGGGGGCTGGGCGCCAATAACTACTCGGCGTGGCTCCTACGACTCACCTGGCTCATAAGCTCGGGTGCCGGACACCGTAAAACTACTGGAAAGACTCGAAGAAGAACCCGATTTAAGAGGCTTTTGAGGATCTATCTCGGGAAGATAATTGTTTAACCATTATTTTTGGGGTTTTATTCCGAAATAAGGGATTTTTCAAATTTTTAACCCAGAGATCTTATCTAGCCATTAAATCAGGGATAAAATTTGTTTTGAGAGGTAATTTAGGACAACTTTGGGGAAGTTATTTGATTAACCATTTTTCAGGGATTTTATCCCGAAAAAGGGGGTTTTCAAATTTTGTTCAAATTTTTCATATTTTTACCATCATTACAAATATGTAAAATACACTTCAACGTATGCCACATTCATTTGGATCCCTTTTTCCAAATTCGTTGGGATTTGGATTCAAGGCTCGGGGGCTGCGGGATATGTGTCATCGATGGATTATTTTTTAATTTCTTTGGAAGATAAAGGAAGAAGATTCAAGACTAATTTGACTCTCAGCCTGATTCTTCAATTGAACCTAAGGCTCGGGGACTACTCCATATGGAGTGCGATTTTCATCGCACCCCATATAAAAGAAGACTTAAAACTTCTCGGGGCATGAGCACCTCAAAGCCTCGAAGCAGCCAAGGAAGTACTCGGAAGACACCTCGAAGATGAAGTTTCAGAAGAACTCGAGAATGACTTCAAACGTACTCGGAAGCCTGCAGTACTCAGCTATGAAGAGCTCGGGGGCTTGTCAGACCCGGGGCTATCGGACTACGCACATAGCATAGAATATTCTAGATTAAGGGATGGGGCATGTCCCATACCTTATATCTATTGTAACTACTCGTATGCGAGTAGAACTAGTCAGAGCAGAAGGAAACTACCCGAGTAGTGCTCGAGTAGGACTCCTAAGCTAGTATTAGGCTAGGATTCCATGTAACCCTATCCCCCAGAGTATATAAGGGTGGAAAGGGACCCCCTCCAAACAATCATCAAACCAATAACCAATCCAAGGCAATACAAACCACCGTACAGGACGTAGGGTATTACGCACATCGTGGCCCGAACCTGTCTAAACCTTGTGTTTCTTGCACCTTCGAGTTTCTAATCTCGGCGATATCCTACCTACAAGTCTACTACCTTAGGGTATACCTAGGTAGGATTGTCGGTAAAACACCGACAGGCATCTCTTTGTTGCATCCTGTAGAATAAAATGTATCACAATTAATTAGATATGCATATATAATACCGCAGGCCATAGTATATAAGATATTAGTTTCGATACGACACTTACATGCACCAAGTCTAACCATTTCTATGCTTAGTTCTTTGAGGCGGAACATGTTTTAGATGTTCTGAATATATCCGGGTTGTACCGAGCCCTCATGCTTTTGAGCCCAAGTCTACAAGCCCTCGTGTACCAACTATGCATACTCTGCATGTCACTTGGAACCCCCTCTATCATAAAGTTGGGTAGAAATCGTTTACCATACTTCAAATTTACTGGACAATCCGGTAAGTCTTGTATGTCATCGACCCCAACAACCGGATGGTGCTCTGGGTCAGTGCGGGGCGAGGAAAAGCCCGATCGTCTAATGGCACTAGAATCTGAATCATCCTTTGACTTGGCCTTTAACCCCTGCTTCTTGTTTGCGGCGTGCTATGTATCTGCAATCTCTGACCCTTCCTTCCGGTAAGCCTGCATCACTCACGACATCAACAACTGCAGCGGTTGTTGTTGTTGTGGTGCTGGCGGAGCCAGTGCCATGTGCTCTCGTGGTGGTGATGCCGGAGCTTGTGGTGATGCTAGAGCTGGTGGTGGTGATTGCGGAGCCGGTGGCGTATGCTCTCGTGGTGATGATGCCGGAGCCTATGGTGATGCTGGAGCCGGTGGTGGTGATTGCGGAGCCGGTGGCATATGGTCTTGTGGTTGTGATGCTGGAGCTTCTTGTTTATGCTCTGGTGATGCCCCCTCTTGTGCTGCCGATGATGAGGGATGCTCACTTAAAACTTGTGCATGCGCGTTACGATCTGGAGATGCCGAAGGCTATGGAACAACCAGTACGATATCTCGCTTATGCCATAGGATGGTATTGCCAAGGCATTCTCCAAGGTAATGCTTTCCATCTGCAGTGGCGATGTCTATCTCATGATCCTCATAGCTTGACTTGAGGATATGTTGCACTTGTACGCATGCATATAGGGGCGGGATCGGATTTCCCTCAAATAAACCCCTAACCGGATCCACCTGGGCCTTGGCTACTTCCTTTGTCTTCCCAGCTCTGCCAACCGGATAGAGCTACAAGCAGGGGGTACTAACGGATATACAATCTACCGGTTATGGTTGTGTTGTGGTAGAGGCGACACTACTCTGAGCACCTATCGTATTCGCTTGGGCCAATACCCGAGGGGCATCGTTACCATTTGTTGTTTCCCCACCCTCTTGTGACGGGTTAATCCATAATAGCCCGGACTGCTGCTGCTCCGCCATGTGTCCAAGGAAAAATTCCTTAAACTTAGCTTCTAGTGCTTTCTCTGCCGATTCTTTCATTTCTTCCCTGTAGCTAGCCCGGTCCTCCTGGAACCCATCCTTGATGGTCAACTTAGAGGACACACCTCTGACGCGACCTCCATGCTCTTTGGATCCAATGGCTATACTAAGCACATCCTTGTCCCTCTTGGCTTTGAACTTTCCTTGCTTCTGAAGCTTGGTAAGTTCGTACATTCTTGGGTTGGTCAAACTTAGGCTTGCCATCCACTATCTTAGGCTTCCTTGCATGAAGCCAAAACCAACCACGTTCGTCAAAGGCTGCAAAAGGGTCAAGTTGCATGGCGGCTATTGCAGCCTCTCTTTCACGCCGCCACAGATTGACCTTCCTTTGGTATCCACCTGGGCCAAGATGGACTTTATGTATGTTGCTCAGTGCTAGATCTCTATTTCTCTAGCTTACGGCTAGAGCTTCCTCAGAGGTCTTTTGCCGAACAAACACCTCCCATTGTGCTGGTGTGATGTCCTCGTAATCTGCAAATGGCGTCCGGCCCTTCTGGACATACTTGGTATTTAGATCACTCTGCCACCGGCGGAAACTTTCACCCAGCATCTTCCTAGCATAATGCTTTACTTCATCTTTAGTGTTGGCGTTTCTTAGCGTCATTGATAAATCCGTAAGTGCACGGAATACTGTTGTAGCATTTTACCTGTGAGTAATCTCGAGTGTCATATTTATATTTCTGCAGGGAAGGCGGCGCTTATAGAATAGGTAAGTTGATGATCAAATCTTGGTTGAATATTCAATTGCACAAACAGGGGTAAGATAATATATGGATAATGAGGTAGTGTGACACACAAGTTACACAAGCTCAAGCTCAAGCAAAGACATAGGCAGGGAGAAAGGAAGAAGAAAACTAGCTACTCGGGACTTATGTACTTCTATCTAGATATACAGCTCATATTATACACTCATACACATACACGTGATTATCCTCAGCTCTAGGCTCCCAGGGACTACCAAGAGAACCGCACATGACTGGCAGAGAAGCCGCTAGCCAACTCGGCTACTTTATGGACCTCCAACCGCAACTACCCGAACGGGGAGGGTTACGCTGGACGGATAGGGCTATCACCACCTGCCGCCTACCTCATCTAACCATGGGATAGTGCCACATCCGGCAACACCAACTAAACCATACACCACGTCTGCATTAATTAGCGACACTCTAGTACCCCGCACGGAGCCCCACCCTCTCGATGGACAGACATCACACTAGAGCAAACATACGAATACCGGAACCGTTGCCGTGGCACTAGATTTACTCTTCTAATCATGCAAGGCATAAGATACAAGTATAACTAACCATAGCATACATGTCTCACACAATAGAATATAAACTATAGGAATATACAAATCTAGAAGATAACTATATTAAAGATATCCGAGAATTACAAAGGAGATGAAAAGCTAAACCAATGCCGAACACTCCTAGGCAACCTCAGGAACCTGAAGAAGAGCTACTTCAGCCTAAAATCCACTATCTTATGGATTAAGCAAGAGAGCAACTTGAGAGAGAGCAACTTGAGGTGTGTCTTCTTTAGGAGCCCCTCCCCTCATATAGATGTGTCTCGGCCGGCAAATGAGGTGCTATCTGTCGGTGTTTTACCGCCACGCCCACCGTGGAATACCCACGAGGTGGTGAGTCTGTAGGTAGTGTGTCGCCGAGATCAGGAACTTGAAGGTGCAAGGAACACAAAGTTTAGACACGTTTGGGCCGCCGAGAGCGTAATACCCTATGTCCTGTGTGTGGTTTGTATTGCCTTAGGTGTTGACGTTGTGTCTGTTGTTTGGAGGGAGCCCTGCCCACCCTTATATAGTTTGGGGGGACAGGGTTACATGGGAGTCCAAGTCAGATACGAGCTCAGGAGTCCTACTCGAGTAGTATTCGGGTAGTTTCCTTTGGTTCCGACTAGTTTCACTATTGTATGAGTAGTTCTATTACGCTACGAGTAGTTACAACTGGTGTAGGGCGTGGGCCATGTCCCACCCCTTATCCTGTAAGAGGTAGGCCATGTGCGCAGTCCCGTGAGCCCGGGTCTGACAAGCCCCCGAGCTCTGCGTAGTCGAGTACTGCAGGCTTCCGAGTACTTCTGAAGGCGTTCTTCGAGTTCTCCTGGACTCCATCTTGAAGGTGTCTTCCGAGTACTTCCTTGGCTGCATCGAGACTGTGAGGTGCTCATGCCCCGAGTGGTTGTCAAGTCTTCTTTTATATGGGGTGCGATTGAACTTGCACTCCATATGGAGTAGCCCCTGAGCCTTATGTTGACTCGTAGAATCAGGCTAAGGGTCAATTTAGTCTTGTGTCTTGTGTCCTTATCTTCCAAAAGATTTGAAAAATAAGTCGCTGACACGTGTCCCTGCAGGCCCCGAGCCTTGAATCCAAATCCTCAAGGTTTTGAATAAAGGATCCAAAGAATCGTGGCATGCAATATACGACGGTAAAGATTTGATGGTTAAGATGGGCAAATTTGTTTATAAATTCGAAAACCGCTTTTTTCGGGATGAATTCCATGAAAAAATTGTTAAACAAATAACTTCTCCAAAAGCGCCTTAAATCACCGCTCAAATCAAACCTTGTTCACTGTTAGCCGTGTCGTATCCAGCCCCCGAGCCTGGGAGCTAGATGAGTTGCACAAGATACACCTAGTACTCGGTGGCGCCAGCCCCTGAGCCTAGGCATTAGCCAAGTTGCCGCTGGATGTTTAACTGTCGATGAAGCCGACTAGTCGAGGTGATCCCGACTAGTTTTGTTGGCGAGACGAGTAGCCGAAGTGGCAGACAACGCGTAAAACTAGTCGAGAACTAGTAAACGCAATGTCATGGGTGCGAAGCCCCTCAGTAACATAGAGTACTAGTCTAGAACTAGTAATCTGAGCGTTACTAGAAGCATGAGAGCGAGGCCCCTTCAGTAAACTTGCACGTAATACCAGTCGTGAACTAGTAAACGGAGTATTACTGGAAGTATGGGAGTGAAGCCCCTTCAGTAACATAGTTACTAGTCGAGAACTAGTAATCCGAGCATTATTGGAAATATGAGAGCGAGGCCCCTTCAGTAAACTTGCACGTAGTACCAGTCGTAAACCAATAGAACGAAGTAGTACTGGAAGTATGGGAGCGATGCCCCTTCAGTAACATAGAATACTAGTTAGAAACTAGTAATCTGAGCGTTACTGGAAGCATGGGAGCAAGGCTCTTTCAGTAAACTTGCACGTAATACCAGTCGTGAACCAGTAAACGGAGTAGTACTAGAAGTATGGAGTGAAGCCCCTTCAGTAACATAGAGTACTAGTCGAGAACTAGTAATCTAAGTGTTACTGGAAGTAGGGGAGCGAGGCCCCTTTAGTAAACTTGCACGTACTACCAGTCGTGAACCAGTAAACGGAGTAGTACTGTAAGTACGGGAGCGAGGCCCCTTCAGTAACATAGAGTACTAGCGAGAACCAGTAATTTGATCGTTACTGGAAGTATGGGAGCGAGGCCCCTTTAGTAACATAGAATACTAGTCGGAAACTAGGAGTCTGAGCGTTACTGGAAGCATGGGAGCGAGGCTCCTTCAATAAACTTGCACGTAATATGAGTCATGAACCAGTAAATGGAGTAGTACTGGAAGTATGAGAGCAAAGCCCCTTCAGTAACATAGAGTACTAGTCGAGAACTAGTAATCTGAGCGTTACTGGAAATATGGGAGCGAGGCCCCTTCGGTAGACTTGCACGTAATACCAGTCGTGAACCAGTAGAACGGAGTAGTACAGGAAGTGTTGATCTCCAGTCGCTTACTGAAGATGATTCCTTGGGCGGTCCATGAGAATCCACATGTTGCCATGCGAAAACGTCACGGTTGGCCCGAAGGAAGTGACGATGAGGTCCTTCACATGGGGTTGATCAGTTCCTTGGTTGGTTAAGGATGAAAACGTCGTAGATGCTCGATATTCTAGGAGTTTGGGACCTCCTGGCCATCAGGGTACTGTAAAGTGATACGACCCTGGTCCTGTAACCTTGTGCGCGACGAAAGGTCCCTCCCATCATGAATTAAGCTTGTGCAGCCCGGTTTCGTCCTGGATGCGGCGAAGGACCATATCTCCAACGTTGAAAGATCATCGTTGAATATTTCGGTCGTGAAAACATTGCATCTAACTTCTTCTGCTGACTTGAGTTCGAGATGTCTTGCGTCATAAGCCTCGCCTTCTTCGTACATTTCCAGTCGAGGAGATTGCCACATGACATCAGCTGGCAATATAGCTTTGGACCCATAGACGAGAAAGAAAGGTGACTGCGCTGTGGCTTTGCTTGGTTGTGTGCGAAGCCCCCAAATCACTGACGAGATCTCATTGATCCACTTGCCGCCCTTTTTGCTGTTCTCGTCGTAGAGTCTTTTCTTCAAGCCATCAAGAATCAAGCCGTTGGCACGCGGGTGAGCCACTAAAATGTACTTGACCTCAATGGCACTGCGTTCACAGAAATCCCAAAACTGATGCGAGTGGAAATTGGATCCCAGGTCCGTGATGATAGTGTTGGAGAAGCCGAATCGGTGCAAGATGTCGCAGATGAAGCTAACCACTAGATCTGTAAAGAGCTTTGTGATTGGCTTGTACTCAATCCACTTCGTAAACTTGTCGATGGCCACCAACACGTGAGTAAAACCTCCTGGCGCAGTTGTGAAAGGCCCTATCATGTCCAGGCCCTAGCATGCAAACGGCCGTGAAGGTGGTATGGTGATAAGGTTGTGGGCCGGGATATGGGGCTGCTTGCTGAAGAACTGGCAGTTTGTGCAACGGCAAACGAGTCTACCAAATCAGTCGGTCAGTAGAAACCGGATCTGAAAGCTTTGCCGACTAGTGTGTGAGAAGCAGCATGGTTCCTGCACAATCCTTCGTGAATCTCCTGGAGTATATCTCTACCTTCCTCCGTACGGACACACTTCATGAGTATGCATGATGCTGATCCACGCTTGTAAAAGTTATCCCCGACTAGAACGTACCCTTTGCTGCGCCTTAGAATGTGTGTGGCCTCAGCACTTTTTGTGTCGACGCCGGGGGGTAGTTCGTGCTCCTGGATGTAGTTGATAAACGTCA
Source organism: Panicum miliaceum (assembly GCA_032594955.1). Classification (NCBI taxonomy): domain Eukaryota; kingdom Viridiplantae; phylum Streptophyta; class Magnoliopsida; order Poales; family Poaceae; genus Panicum; species Panicum miliaceum. The sequence goes on from CM064072.1 coordinate 7,465,976, forward strand.
CCCGCCAGTCGACCTCGATCATCAAGACCTCTCGGTCGGGTTCCGTTGGACCCTAAGCAATGGTACATGGATCTGGTGTCTTGATGGATGGGTGATGCAACTCGTGAACGAAAACTCCCGGTGGGATATTAGCTCGATCAGAACCCAATTTCGAGAGCACATCCGCTCCCACATTGTTGTCGCGAATCACATGATGAATCTCCAGCCCCAAGAACTTGTTCTCGAGCTTGCGTATTTCCGTGACGTACGCGTCCATGGAGGTCCTTGTCGACGTCCCACTCTTTCTTGACTTGTTGGACCACCAGCAATGAGTCACCGTAGATAAGTAGTCGCTTGATGCCCAGAGAGACTGCCAGTCGTAGCCCGTGCCATAGTGCCTCGTACTTGGCTTCGTTGTTGGAGACCTCAAATACTATTTGGAACACATACTTGAGTTGTTCTCCTTTTGGACTAATGAAGAGTACTCCCGCGCCACCGCCTCCAAGCTTGAGTGAGCCATCGAAGTACATGACCCAATGCTCTAGCTGGTTGGCTGGGGCTTCCACTTGGTTTTCTTGCCATTCCACCATGACATCAACTAGTGCCTGTGATTTGATGGCCGTCCGGGGCTTGAAGTCGAGGGTGAGAGCCCCAATTCAACTGCCCACTTGGAGATGCGCCTGGTGGCCTCCCGATTGTGGAGGATATCCGCCAATGGGAAATCAGTGACCACCGAGATGTTGTATGCGTCAAAGTAGTGGCGAAGCTTCCTGGAGGTGATGAGTAGACCATAGAGTAGTTTCTAAATTGTCGGGTAATGAACCTTGGATTCAGAAAGGACGTTGCTGATGAAGTAGACTGGCCGTTGCACACCAAAGGCATGGCCTTCCTCTTGGCGTTCCACCACAATTGTCGTGCTGACAACGTGAGTACTTGCGGCGATGTAGAGTAGCAAGTTCTCGCCTGGTTGTGGAGCCGTTAGGATGGGGGGCGACTGCAAATGATGCTTGAGATCTTACAGCGCCTGCTTCGCCTCCTCGGTCCACTGGAACTTGTCGTTGCGCTTGACCAATTTGAAGAAGGGTAATCCCCATTCTCCAAGTTGTGAGATGAATCTATTTAGTCTGTGAGCTTCTAGATATCCTTGATCATCCGTGGAGTGTCCATGTCTACGATGGCGGTGATCTTCTTCGGGTTTGCTTCAATTCCTCGGTAACTGATGATGAAACCGAGTAGTTTTCCTTGTGGCACGCCGAAGACGCACCTGGTTGGGTTAAGCTTCCATCGAAACTTGCATAAGTTGTTGAAGGTTTCCTCGAGATCAGGGACGAACTCATCGTGGGATCTGGTCTTGATAACCACGTCGTCCACGTAGGCTTCAACGTTGTGATGTAGCTGATCAGCAAGGCATAATTGGATGGCCCGCTGATAGGTGGCTCCTGCATTCTTGAACCCAGAGGACATGGTTGTGTAGGCATATGCTCCAAAGGGGGTGATGAATGTTGTCTTGATCTGGTCTTCTTCCTTGAGAGTGATCTGGTGCTAACCCGAGTAGCAGTCGAGGAAGGAGAGCAGGACGCAGCCCGCCGTAGAGTCGATGACTTGGTCAATGCGTGGGAGCGCGAAGGGATCCTTCGGCCAATGTTTGTTGAGACTAGTGTAATCCACACACATCCTCCATTCATTATTGTTCTTTTTCAAGACTAGTACAGGGTTGGCTAACCACTCGGGATGGTAGACTTCTTTAATGAAACCAGTCGCGAGTAGTTTTGCTCGCTCCTTCTTGATGGCCTCCCTCTTGTCGGGAGCGAAGCATCGTAATCATTGCTTCTTTGGAGTGGCTTTGGGATTGACTTTTAGGCAATGCTCGATCAACTTCTTGGGCACCCCTGGCATATCTACCGGTTTCCACGCGAATATGTCACAGTTAGCCCTAAGGAAGCTGACGAGCGCGCTTTCCTATTTGTCACTCAAGCCACCTCCGATCAAAGCAATCTTGGACGAGTTGCCTTCTTGCAGCTGGATGGCCTTGATTCCAACGTTGTTGTGGTTGGGTTTTACCCTCGACTGGCTAGGCCTCTGGCTGGAGATCTCCATTTCTGAGTCGGTGAGCTTTTGGGCAGCCGCGAAGACTTCCGCAGAAGGTTCTCACACGTGTGATGTCGCAGCGTACTCGATCGCTTCTTGGTCGCAGTCATACGACTTCTTTAAGTCACCACGGAACATAAGTATGCCTTTCTTGCCTGGCATATTGAGTAGTAAGTAGACGTAGTGAGGCACGGCCATTAATTTGGCCAATGCTGGTCTCCGAGGATGGTGTGGTATGACGACTCGAAGCCTGCCACCTCGAACTTGATGTACTCCGTGCGGTAGTGATCTTTCGTCCCGAAGGTGACTGGCAGGACCACTGACCCGGGTGGTGTAGCCGCGTTTCCTGGGATAATGCCGTAGAATGGAGCTCTGCTAGGTGTGAGCATCTTGGAAATATCCAGCCCCATCTTCTTCAAAGTACTCGCAAAGAGCACGTTGAGATCGCTCCCGCCGTCGATGAGTACTCAAGTCAGCTGTGAGCCCGCCACGACAGGATCTAGGACGAGCCAGAATTTTCCCAGCTAGGAGAAGCTGGTCCACTGATCATCCCTAGAAAAGGAGATCGGGACCTCACGGTATCTTAGAGGCTTTTGTATGGCCGGCTCGATAGAGAGGATTTCGCGCAGGGTTAGCTTCTACCCACGCTTAGAGGGGAAGCCGCCGTCTCCGCCGAAGATGACGTTGATGACATTCTTCGGGTCTTGGAAATCTTGAGCCCCGAACTTGTCACCCTCGTCGTCGTCCTCCTAATCCTTTTGCTTTCCATCTTGAAGGGGTGGAGCGTTGAGTGACTTGCGGAGGCTGACGCACTCGAAGAGCGTATGCCGTGACTTCGGGTGCATCGGGCGTTGTTTGTGCAGGACTTTCTCAAACTGTACTTGGTTGCTCCCCGACTTCTTGCCTCACGGATTGCGCTCAACAGCCGCGACTTCTTGGTCTGGCTTGCCCTTTCGGGGATTCCCCGAGTTGTTCCGCTGGCCCTTGTCGATGTGGTTGTTGCCGTTGCCCTACTTGTCGTTGTTGCGCTTAGGGAAGCGATCGTTCTCCTCGTCCTTCTGGTCAGCCCACCATGCCATCATGTCACGCAGTTCCTTGGCGGTAGTCGGGCGGTTGCGTCTGAAGTCGTGGTACGTGTGCTTCGAAAAGAGGTCGTTCTGGAAGCAGCGGATGACATCCTCGTCGGTGATATTGGCGATGGTGGCTCCCATCTCGAAGAAACGCCTGGTGTAGGATCGCAGGGTCTCATTCTGCTCCTGCTTGACCTGGGACAGATCATGGCGAGTGCCTGCTTGGATCATGGATCCCCGGAAGTTGTCGATGAAGGCCCGTTTGAGGTCCTCCCAGGAGTCGATGGAGTTTGGTTTAAGGCTTTCAAGCCAAGTGAGTGGTGCGGATTCCAAGGCTACTGGGAAGTAGAGTGCCTTGGTGGAGTTGGATCCCCTGAGACCTTGATGGCGATGGAGTAGTAGCGGATCCAGTGGCGCGGGTCTTGCTTGCCATCATACTTGGGGATGCCGACTGGTTTAAAATCCTTGGGGTTGGATTTCTCAGTGATGTTAGAGGTGAAGGCGGGGAAGTGGTCGTTATCATCGTCGTCGTGGTACTTGTCGGGACGGTCCATTCTCCTTGCCTCGATGATGCGCCATGCATCACGGCCATCATTTATCTTTTGCCTAAGATCAATCGTGGGAGCGTCTTGGGGGCTGGCCTCGGGTGGAGCTGCGCCTTGCAGCCTTGCATCGCGCCGGTTGCGAGGTGGGTGAGTGGATTGTTGCACCTCTTGTTTGACGTTGCCACGCGCGAATTGTTGACCCTAGGGTTTGCCATGGCCGACTGGATTGTCCTGGTTGCGCTGACGATTGTCGTTCCTCCGATATCTGGGGCCTCCTCCAGGGGTGCGACTAGTCTGCGCAGAGTCACCATGGCGCTCAGATCTCGAGAGCATGTTTCACGTTGAGGACACTAGATGTTGCCCATCGAGTTGCACAAGCTCACGTTGGGTTAGATATTGTAGCCTTTGTATCTGGGGGTTGGGTGGTAGTTGTTGAGCTAGGAGCGCTGCTTCTGCAATGGCGCCAATTGGTGTGCGATACTCCGGATCAGCGGCTGCTGCGAAAGAGTTGTTGAGGTTCCTTTTGTGCATTAGGTTGTGTGCGCGGTTTTCCGCGTTCTGCCTGCGCTGTGTGCACTTGGCGTTCTTCAACCGTCGGATCCTTCTGTGCTCCTCGTTCTCGTCCTAGGGGGCGTCCGCCGTACGCTCGTCGGCAGACATGTTCGCGAGTAGTTCAGCATCGTACTCGGGACCCGGTTCATCGTCATTCGCATTGCGAAGGGAAGCCATGTAGACTTGATGATCGGGCGAGTTCTCAGCCGTATGGTTGTACTCGACTAGCTCTGTGCTGCCCTCTCCCTCTTCGGAGATGGGAGAGAGGAGTTTGCCCTCCTGGATGGGCAGTTCCTGCGTGAAGGCCACAAGGCGGGAGTCGTACTCGAATAGTTCAGAGGGCTCTAAGCCCTTCCAGTACACGAAACGGCCTTGCGACGTAGATGTTATGGTCAAACTCAGGTGACTACCCGAAAAGGAATCGGGGTGGTCATCAAGTGGCTCCCTCGTCCTCAAGTCCTCCTCGGCTCTGACTTGAAGGTGTAGTACTAGTCGAGGAGTACTCTTCGTTTGAGTCCGAGTAGTTGTCGAAGACGGGGGCCCCCAGACAGGTGGTGGCTCCCGCGTCCTCGAGCTTGACAGACGATCTAGGTCCTCCTCCAAGTCGGATTGGGACTCGGACTGTGTAGTCTCCTTAGATTGGTTTGGATCCGATCCGAGTAATCCTGGCACCACGCGAGTAGAAGTCACGTCGAAAACGAACATCCACTCGATCTCCCCGACGAGATCGGGGAGCAGCAACTCATTGAGGTTGTCAATGAACTCATCGAGGTTCCTGCGTCGAGCTACTACAAACGTCTCCGGCTTCCTGGAGTTGGCTAGGTGGCTGCTGAAACCACCCAAGCCATTGGCAACGCAGATCCAGGAGCCGAAGATGAAACTTGTGCCCTCATCAAGCACAGTGCTGGTGAAACTGAAAGATGTCATTGAGTTCTCCGGTGGATGCTCGATGAACACCCCTACCTGGTGCGCCAGCTGTCGGTGTTTTACCACCACACCCACCGAGGGATACCCCCGAGGTGGTGAGATTGTAGGTAGGGTGTCGCCGAGATCAGGAACTCGAAGGTGCAAGGAACATAAAGTTTAGACAGGTTCGGGCCGCTGAGAGCGTAATACCCTACGTCCTGTGTGTGGTTTGTATTGCCTTAGGTGTTGATGTTGTGTATGTTGTTTGGAGGGGTCCCTGCCCGCCCTTATATAGTTTGGGGGGACAGGGTTATATGGGAGTCCTAGTCAGATACGAGCTCAGGAGTCCTACCCGAGTAGTATTCGAATAGTTTCCTTCTGTTCTGACTAGTTTCACTACTGTATGAGTAGTTCTACTACGCTACGAGTAGTTACAACTAGTGTAGGGCGTGGGCCATATCCCAACCCTTATCCTGTAAGATTAGGCCATGTGTGCAGTCCCGTGGGCCCGGGTCTGACACTATCACCTGGAACCGACATGGAGGAGCAATGGGGAGACGCCACGTGGAAGCTTTAAGTCGGTGAAGCTGTCCTTGGTTCAGCCGAACCACCTGGTTCGGCCGAACCAGGCTTCGCCTCAACCGACCTCAGCCTTTGCTGAGTGGCTGGCAGGTGGGCCCTGGGATCTTTGGTGCACGGCTTGGTGTTGTCCTAAGGCGGATGCATGTCCTGGTGGGCCCATTGATCCATGTGAGGCTGAACGGTGCGTTCTGATTGGTTGATAAATTTTGCCTTGGATTCAAGGGTGTGTTTTCCCTCCATTTATGCTCAAATTCCTGCATAGCACTAATTTCCAAGGGACATGTGGATATGATATTATTCTAGATAAATATGCGTGTAAGAAATGCTAGTTCTTCCTAATTTTTTGATCAAATTGACGGTCAAAATTGGTCCGTAACCAGCGTCAACATTTAGTTCCTCTTGGCAAAATAAAACTGTTGCTCAACAGTTGCCACATCGCTTCCTTCTTCCCCTCAGGAACCGTTAGCCAATCGGGGATCATTGGATCCAAAACCATCTTTGTTCTGATTATAGAACCGATTGCATTACGAAACTTTGCACACACCTCAGGAGGCTCTATGGGCTCGCTTGCTGTGTTAACTGCAATGACCGTCAATTGGCCTTCGGGGTATTGGTTTCTTCCACGTTGGCCCCGTTTCCTTTTGTTTTGGCTGCCAGATGTTGTAGTTTGGGTTTCCGGATCGGAGCTTTGGTTGTTTTCAAGTTCTTCCTCAGTGGGGGGCTTGGAGGTCGGTGTCAGCGTTTACTCCTTCTTGTCAGAGCCTCCTACATGGATCATACGATTCGGCAAGTCATTACGCGTAGTCTATGAAAATGTATAATAAATGCTCGGTTGTAAGTTATCGCGTAGTCATTACCTGACTTGGATTCAGAACATAATCAGGATCAAACTCCAACCTTGAATAGCTTTCTCTAGGAGGAAACGGATGTGGATCTACCGGATCGTGCCACTGTCCTCCTACCCAAGCCCCTTGTCCTACCTAGCGACCTTCGTCATCCCCAAATTCTACTCCAACGTTGCCCTCATCGTCCCACTCCATCTGGGATGCAAGTTGCTCCATTTCGTCATCTTGCGATGCTACATGATCCCTTTGTGGGGAAGATGATGACGAATGATCCATTTACGACTTCTATATTAGAGAGCCAAAGAAGATATATTTGAATAAATATTTGACACTCCTCAGTTTGTTTTACCATTCAAACAAACACTTTACCGTTCAAATGGAAAAAAGGAACTAACTATTTTGACACTCCTCAGTTTGTTTGGACTTTCAGAGAACCTTGACCACAAAGTATAAGGGACGAATTCAGAATATGAAGCACATAAATTCATTATGAATTAATCCCTTATCCTCCAACCGTCAAGGTTCACAAGTTTGTAAGGGGTCCATTATATACATCATTAGAATGTCAAAATATTTAAATAAAACTACGGTATTTTCAAATTTTCACATTGAAATCAAAAGGAAAAGAACTAACAATAAACAGACCTCGTACTTTCTTATAAGAAGGACTCTGCAATGTCCACATTATCACTCTCTCTATGTGTCTCTCTATGTATGTGTCTATGTATTTGTCTCTCACGAAAGAGAGTGAGAAAGAATGGGGACATCGCAAAGTCCTTCCTATAATCGAATCGAGGACTACTATTACACTCACTATTCAAATGAATTCACATTCACTATGTATTTTTTTTCATTAACTATTCACTTATCATATAAACTGATATTGGATATAACTACAATGAAAAATAACTAACCATATCAAATTTGCATCTTTAAAATGGAAAAAAAAAGAACTAACTAATTCAAACAATATCGAATACACTTCTCATTTACCACCTAATTCACTAACTAATTTACTAACTAAATCACTAACTAACTCACTAACTAATTTTCAAATAAAGTGATAATGCATCCACATGAATATTTTTCACTATTTCCACTATTTTTTCACTAACTTAGAGTGTGTGTGTGTGTGTGTGTGTGTGTGTTAGAGTGTGTGTGCGCGCACGGGGGCGCTAGAGTGTGTCTGTGCATTGAAATGGAAAAAAAAGGAAAAAAGGAAAATCAAGAACATACCGTGGAGGGGAAGGCACCGCTCGGGAGGAGGAGGAGGCGTCGCGTGAGGTCGGACGGCGGCGCGAGCGTGGAGGCGGAGGAGGAGGAGGCCCCATGCACGAGGAGGACCGGCAACGCGGGCTCGTAGATCCGCGGGAGGAGGCCGGGGGGGAGGAGGAGGAGGAGAAGGACGCGGAGGGCACCGCGCGAGGAGAAGGCCGCCCAGCGGCGCACGGGGAGGAGGTCATTGGCATATTTTTCCTTGTTCTATAGGTCACAATAATCTTAGGGTTAAAGTTTTACCTTTTTTGGATGTGTTTTGCTGTATTTTCGGATTTAATCTATTTTTCAGAATAAATTTGAAAATCATTTGTAGGAGTGGGTGGGGGCCTCACCCGCCCCTATAAATGGAGGGGCGAGTAAGGCCCCATCCTACCCCTAGTAGGGGTGGGTGAGGCCTCCACCCGTCCCTGCTAATGATTTTCAAATTTATTCTGCAAATTTAATTAATTCCAAAAAATAGAAAAACACTTCAAAAAAATGTGAAATTTGTATCCTAAGACTATTTTGACCTATAGAAGTAAAAAAAAATATGAAAACCATATTTCGGTGTATATAATGGCTAAGAGTGTGGAAAATCACAATGTATGGCTCACCCACACTACTATCTCATACAACTCAAGGCACACTTTGTGGTTTCCACACTCTTAATTAGTATATATACTGTAATATGCTTGGCATATTTTTTGAAAGTTCCATAGGTAACAGTAGCCTTAGGGTACAAATTTTACTTTTTTTGTATTTTTGCTATTTTTCCAGAATTATTTAAATTTGCATAATAAATTTGAAAATTATTTATAGGGGCGGGTGGGGGGTCAGCAGCCCCTACAAATGGATTTGCAGGGGCGAGTGGGGCATCACCCGCCCCTGAAAAGGAATTGTATTTTAATTCTAAAATTTTGATTAAATCATAAAATATAGTAAAGCACATAAAAAAGGTGAATTTTTACCCTAAGGCCATTATGACTTATAGAAATAGAAAAAAAACTAACTAAAACAAAATATGCATATACTTTTATTTTATGTCATATGAACTAACATAAAATATAGCAAAATACATCAAAAAAATTTAAATTTCGTGCCCTAAGGCTACGGTGACTTACATAGCAAAACACGGCCAAAACATTTGCACATTAATAGATCTCATGTGTATAATTCATTCATAATACATGCATGGATGCATGAGACGTTAGAGAGACGATTACATATGAATCCATAAATAATTTACTAGTTGCATATATTTAAGTGGTAACAATTCTCGATTCTCCATGCTTGCGTGCCCATGACTTGTCGTCTTTTCTTATGCTTCCTTCCATAATCCTCATCTTCTATGGTAGGTCTGTAAAGAGTTTCATTTCATGATCATCGTATTGATTATATTCTTCCACATCGTCGATACCATCAACTCCTATGATATCTTGTTTTCCAGGGACGACAACGTGCTTTGTCTTCTTTGCGGAATCAGCTACGTACAGTACCTGTGCAACCTGTGAAGCAAGTACCCATAGGTCGTCTTTGTAACCAACATTATTGAGGTCAACAATCGTGAGCCCATAGTCGTCCACCTCAACACCTCTTAGTTATTTGGCCCAACGACACCGAAACACCGGGACTTGTATATTGGAACCATAGTGCACTTCCCATGTATCATCTATGACGCCATGGTATGTGGTACTTTGGCATGTTCTCTCATCTAAGGCCTCAATACGAAGATCACTATTCCGAGACATAGTCTTCTTATCCTTTGCGGTAGTATAAAATAGATATCCATTAATATCATACCCTTGCCATGACGTGACCTGGCTAGACGGGCCAGATGCCAATCTTTTGATCGTTTGTTCTTCCACAATCTCCCCATCTGGTAGATCCAGGTCCTTCAACCATGCAGTCAATCGATGCTTGTGCTCTCTCATGATCCAATCATCCGAGCGGCCATTATTTTCTACATGAATCATGCTCAAGTGTTCGCTGACTAAAGGTGTCATTATCGTGAGGTGCTGTAAGATGCTATATGTGCTTGTTGTACACCTTTGAAATTCTTGTCGATGAAGGTTTTCCTCCCAACTGCACCAACGCCTTCCAACCTCCCCAAAAAGCGTGGAACAGGCAATCCAATGACTACTTTATCCTTTAGGTAACCTAGGCAACACTTTATGATTTCCTTAGTACGGTATCCCTCTACCATGGACCCTTAAGGGTATGCACAATTCAGTACGTACCGGTTTAGAATGGACATGAAACGCTCATACGTCCACATTTCGTGTAGGTAAAGTGGACCAAGTGCCCGTATCTGATCGACCATGTGAATCATTAGGTGTTCCGTTATATCAAAAAATCCCAGAGGAAGCACATCTCGAGTTGCGCTATAGTCTCCCCCAATAAATTCTTGGAGATCCTGCAATTCATCTTCGTCGATCACCTTTTCAGAAATCTTGTTGAAGAAGTAACACAACCGAGTGATTACCATCTTCATGTATACTGGCTTGATCGCTCTAATTGGAATAGGGAGAAACACCGTCAGCAATACATGAAAATCGTGACAGTTATAGCCGCATAGCGAGAGGTCTTTCATCGAGACTAGTTTCCTTATGTTGGATCAGAAACGACTTGGGACTCTGATTACCCGTAAGCTCTCGCACATTGCCTTCTTCTCATCATGTTTCAAGTTGTAGCCAGCCGCGGGAATTTCATATCTTCCATTCCCTTTATCCATAGGGTGAAGATCTTCTCTTATCTTCATGGCTACTAGGTCTTGACGTGATTTTAAGGTATCATTTTTCTTGGCTGATGTCTCTAGAAGGAGCCCAATTGTGTTACCAAACACATTCTTCTTCAGGTGCATACCATCGATTTCATGGCGGACCTCAAGATCCGCCCAATACGGCAAGTACTTATACAAGATGGACTATTTCTTGAATGGTACGCCATCGATAGGTGCCTTATCTCTGTTTCTCTTCTTCCCATCTTTCGTCATCTTCCCATAGGTGACCAGGATGGTTGTGACCATTTCAAAAACATAGTGCCCATCATGTTTTACTGGAGCAGAATGTAACTCAGGCTTGTCATCAAAAAAGTTGTAGAACTTCTTACTTCGGTACCGATGTCCTTCCACCAAGAAGCGCCTGTACCCAAGGTAAACTACCTTTCTAGAACCTTCCAGGAAAGATGATACGATGTCATCCACATAGACCGTGCATCCCGTCCTATCTTTGATCTATCCCTAAAGGACAAACAGAGCCTGGTAATCATGGATGGTGATGAAGATAATGGCTCTTAGATTAAGAACTGTCGTGTAAAACCATCAACGATATCGATACCCTCCTTCCATAGAGTTTCCATCTCTTGCATCAGAGGCTCAAGAAAAATATCTATATCGATGCCAGGATGCTTGGGTCCTTGTATAAGGATGGATAGCAAAAGATACTTCTGACACAACCATGTAGGCAGGTTGCACATCGTCAAGATCACTGGCCATGTGCTGTGAGTCCTAGTTCTTTCATCAAACGGATTCATTCCATCCGTACTCAATGTAAACCGAACATTTCTCAGGTCCTTTCCAAATTCCAGATAGTACCGCTCATCGAACTTCTTCCACTGGTGAGCATCAGCTGGATGTCAAAGCTTTATGTCGCCCTTCTTGCGCTTACATCAGTTTGGCATCCTTTGGGTTGGAGAAAAAACGCCTCAGGCGACCGGCAACTGGGAGGTACCACATAACCATAGCAGAAATTATGCTCTGCTTCTCAGAGATGCCTAAAGTAGTGTCTACTGGATCAACAGAGGCAACATTATTCGTTGCACCCTTCCTCTTCCTTTTGTTCCCATCTGTTGGACCTTGATTGTCACCATCACAATAACCGGCATTGTTTTTGTATTGACTTGCAGAACATACAGGGTATTTGTCCAAGTTTCTGAAAGTATCCCCATGATACAAAATACAATGATTTGGTCATGCCTGAATTCTTTCCACACCCATCGTGAATGGGCTGATAAGCTTCTTTGCTCGATATGTGTTGGCAGGCACTTTATTGGGCTTTGGAAGCAACCAAGCCATGATACGCAGGAGATCATTGGAACTACCATCTGACCAGCTATGCTTAGCCTTTAGGGTCAACAGCTCAAATATGAAACGAAGAACGGTCTAGTGTTTCGGATATCCTTTAGATCACTCATATATATTTTCCTCTAATGATTTTTTTCACCATCTCGAAGTTTGCCAACCCCTTCGCACTACCAACCAATAGCTTCGCTTTGGTGTGACGCAACAACTGCCTCAGGAAACCACCATCATCAAGTTCATCGTCACTAGTATCATCACTGCCACCATCGATGGGCCCCCCGTCGACACTATCACCATAGCCTCCACCAACATCTTCATCATCGCCGCCAGCATCATCAAAATCATCATAAGCATCAAACAATCTATTAAACTCGGCATCTTGTATGATTTCATCGAGTGGATTCTCCATCGGAGGTGGTGCTATCTCGCCATGATACATTCAGATCATGTAGTTATCTACAAAATCACCCACCAATACATGCGATCTGATTGTAGTTGTGTCGTTGAATACTCTCATATTCATGCAGCTTTTGCATGGGCAAGGTATCCTCTGTGTCTTCTCAGTTCTTGCGTGCTTTTCCGCAGATTGAATGAATTTATTAAGTTCTCCAAGGAAATAGGCCTCCATCCTTCGTGCTTTATACGTCCATGTCCTATCCATCTCTGAACAGCAACAAATAATTTAAGTGGATTAAAACAATCTCTTCAATAATTTGATAAATAAATGGTAAATAAAAAATATACTTTTATGTATGCGTAGATATTGGAAAAAGTCAATTTAACATGTACTAAGTAAAAAAATCAAAAGCCAACCTATTATTGCACCACTAAATCTTGGGGGAAAAAACTATCATGCACGTGTGTAAATATAGAAAAAACCCAAATCTTGTTCTCTCTCCTCCATGGATCTAGGAATTTATTTACTTAGGAATGAGGCTAAAATATAAAGATTGGACCGAAATGATTACATAATCTTGTTCTTCTTCTAAAATAACATAACTCCATACAAACATTTGAGGCAAATGGAGCCCCAAAAGGCAAATCCACACCATGGAGATCTAGATCTAGCTAGAGGTAAGAGAGCTTAATTTGAGCCTTAAATCTATCCAAAATTTTAGAAAAATATGGGATTAGCATCAACTTATCTCCTAGAGCCCCCAACTTGAAGGAAATCAAGTTTAAAACCTCCTCTCCCCATTTTTTTCATTTTTTCGATTTTCAGGCAGCACCTCTCCTGAGCAAGCAATGAGCTGTCAGGAGGAGGAAGAAGGCTTGCGCCCACATTTTTATGGGTATTTTTAGAGGCAGGTGATGGCGCCACCTGCCTCTAAAAATGCATTTTCAGGGGCAGGTGGCGCCATCACCCGCCTCTGAAAATGAGCCCTATTTTTAAGAGCGGGTGATGGCGCCACCCGCCCTTAAAGATGCATTTCCAGGGGCGGGTCAACTGCTACAGTAGCCCACTTCTTTTGTAGGAATGGGTTACATTTTGATCCGCCCTTAAAAAAAATAGGGTGTTGCTACAAATTATTTTTGTAGTAGTGTTTTTCTCCTTTACAGGTTATTCAATAGCTTGATGAATAGGATATTTTATATAGGCTAGCCTAACATATTTTGGTTGTGGTGCCATCTTACTATTTGGCATGTGCGGCTAAAGAGTCTTTACACATGCACATGGATGGCGGTCTAGTCTTCAGATTGATTTAAGTATTTGTATTTTTTTTCTTCTTTTTTGGCTGTGTATCCCGGTTATGAAAAATCCAGGCAAGCAATAGAACTTATTGGAAAATAAGCCCATCTTTCACCGTAGAAGACGGATGGAACACAAAATGGTTGAATGAACGTCGACCCAACCTTATGAGTATTCGGACTATAACAGTTCCAATGAACCACGTCTCCCGGGCCATCGAATAAGATTTGATTTGTTTACGATGTTTTTCAAAGTCTTATATCATCTCGATGTAAAATACATTGGAAATTAATAAACTTCCTTTATCAAAAAAAGAACAATAAGCGTCTGAGAGCTCTATATGCTTTTGGAATGTTTTTGGCAGTTTTTAGGTTTTCAACCTCAAATAGCTAGGGGTAGGCTCTATATGCCTCCCCTACCACGGGAGCATACACCCACACTTCTTAGTGCTCTTTCTACATAAGTGAAGACATTGATATCAGTACATATTAGCACAAGACTACGGATTGGTTAGTGTCTATTGTTGGGTCATATTGTAAGTGATCACCACTTGTTACTCTTGGTGCTTGCCAGACGGCTTTGTGGCAGTATGGTCTTATATCAGGCCATCTGGCCTTCGTTTGTCTACCTGTGCATGGGAAGATTATCTCAGTGCTGGAGCGGTGAAGTTACTACTGCCACTAGTGAAGGCGGCAAGAGTGTACGATGCCAAGTAGTTGACTAACTGGCATGGTGGAGCTCTAGGAGATAATCTATGGGGCTGCCTAGCCGGGACCTATTGGCGCGCCCATGCGAGGCTCTAACAAAGACTAACAGAAAGCCATAACTCTTCAATTTTAGATAAGAAATAAATTATTATCCTAGGCACTGCTTCCACCTAGGTTGCAGAATGCAGCCATGATATTACAAGGTACAAGCTCATACCTAACTCGCTTAGGTAAAAATACAATCTTAGGCCAATCCTAGTAGCAAATTTCAATTTTGATATTTCCAAGAGTGCCATGTTAGCAAATAACAATTGATTGATGGTTGAAACATCCCACTGCAATGCATACTTGCAATTTTAGTGTTTCATATGTGCTCATTGCATTTAATTACTAGATACATTGTGACTCGAAAACAGTTTGGATGGAGTTTCATAAGGATTGCAACCTGTAGATGAAGAATCTGCTTCATTGTTCCCACCATCGATACTGAGCGAGCAGCAAGCATAGGCAATAGTTTCCGTAGGGGTGGGGCGCAAGCGGATCTTCCAAACACACCAAAATAAGAGGAGCACTGTTGTGTGCCCTAGGGCAGTGGGAGAGAGCCTGAGGCAAAGCATGAAGAGGTGATCAATGTGCTCAGTGCTAGCGTAGAATGGGGTACTGGGTGAATTCGAGGCAGTTGTGGTGGTTGGAGGCAATCTCGGTGCGCGTCCTTCCATAGTGAAGGACCCCAAAACCAAATCCTAGTTCACATAGGTGAAAGGAGGACCGCTGATAGCGGGTCGGAGCTTTTGGAGTAGAGGAACGACACATTGAAGGCCTAGGATGACGAGCCGGTGAGAATGCGGTGATCATGCCTAGGCGGGGGTACTAAATATTGGTGTGGGTGCTCCATGGAGCGACCCTGGAACTATCCATCGATCCATTTAAGGATGGAAGGAGCACCGCTCTAACCATTTCTTCCTAAGCCACCTGCGTGGGTGCTCCAATGGTTCTCGTGGATCGAACCATTTATTAATCATATTACGGCAGCTAACGTGCGGATGGAACTTCACGATATATTCATATTACGGCAACAGGAAAGTATTACATTAACAACGACTATTATGCAGTTTAGAAATTCTATATGCTACTGACTGTTGTTCCTACACACATGTTTTAGCTAGCTAAACAATCTGAAGAGACTACCATCAAAGTTAAAGTCCATTCCTAATTCTTGGAAAACCATCCGAATAACAATGCTACTGAAGTCAGCAAACTTCCCATTTGACCCTATTGCTGCTGGTTGATGATCTCCAAGGCCGCTAGCACCCTGCGCAGCAGCAATAATCCGCTTCAGCTTCACTTCATGCTCCTGAAAGATGTCGCTAGTGATGGCGGGAGAGGGAGCACAAGAAACTGCATAAACAGATAGACATCAGAAAAGCATTGTGTAAACATTAACAAGGGTAATGGAAAGTAAATATCTTTGACTATGCAGACACACACTACCCTGTCAATTGGCCAGAGACAAGGCTCTGATAAATTGGCATTACCCTATCAATTGGCCAGACACACATTACACAACAGCCTTCATATGGATGTTTCCAATCCCAGCCCAAATGCTAAGACAACAATTAATGTCCCTTGTCTTTGAACTCACGCTCTCACAGAAACCAAACATATTACTTTCATCACAGAAGTAAGTGGCATAGCTTTGAGTAGAACACCGTAAGTGTAGCATATTCACACTCACCTTTTTAAGCAAAAGATGCACATGGAACAGAATCAAGGATGAAGCATCATGCCTTTGAGTTTATTTTAAATCTTTGAAAAAAAAAGGTTAAACAAAGAGCTTCTCCAATTTATTTGGAAGTCCACAGGGACACCCTGAGGTATTTGACCAACAACCTCCTTCATTTTCAGAGATCCCACCCAGAAAAGAACCGATAAAACTTTGACATTAGCTTATATTTAATAGTAACCATTCATTTTCAGGGAAGCATCAAAAGTAACTGAAGCATTGTGACATCCAAAATAGAACTATTGAAGACCGCTCTTTTAGTAGGATAGAGAAGTGATATCATTCCAAGTATAGTACTGGATATATGGTACTAGACACAGCAAACAAGTGGGGATTTGAATGTTCAGAGATGCAGCATGTTCAGTTTCTCATAACCCCATAGATGATCTCAAAATATTTCACAAATTATTACCTTAAGCATGTCATTCTTGTGAATCAGGTAGCTCGATGAAATCCCCAATCCCTTCCATGCAAAATTTTGATGAACCTATCAAAGTTGGATTGAAGTCAGATCTGAAAAATATTTTTCTATTCCAAATCATACAAAATTGAGAACTGGAAAGAGAGTGTACCCGAGGCCCACATCCAATCTTGCAAACATATCAGTGCTTCCATAGTGGTAGCCCGTGAAGCGAGATCATCCGGGTTAACTCTTTCCTAGACACTTCTTGACTGAACCTCCAGTTGTCCAAAGAAACTCCTTCAAGAGATATGACAGTTGACCTAAGCTGACAGGCCATATTTGTTACACTTTTCCTAACCTTGCATCTCTTCAAATGAGTGAACTTGTTCAACTTCCGGAGCCTTGGTATTGAGGTCTACTCCTTCATGTACTGGAGTACTGGTTGGCTGAGGAGTTCTCTTCCGCTTTCTACCGCTACTTGACTGCGCTTCTCCAACTCCGTGTGGCACATCCATTATCTGCACAAACATGAAACATTATCAAAAGAAATAAAGCATACTAACAGTTTGGCATGGACAAAGAGGTGTTATAAGGCAGCATGCTAAATAAAAAACTATACAGTAAGGCACACTCAGTGTTCTGCCTATCTACTTTCTACTTATGTCTAAATGTCCCATAGAAAATGAGCAATATAAAAAATGCTACGAATACAAATCAAAGATCAGATTATGTCTAAACCCCAATTGCATCTTGTAACTAAAACAACCCCAATTACTCATGCAATTATTCCTCCTAGCATAAAGGCTCCCACTTGCTCTGCATTCTGCAGTTCCCATCCATCGTCCTGGGCTTGTGAGACATGGACACCAGCCTAGCTATTAGCTCGGCTGCTCAGGCTGGAATATTCATTAGGAAATCGACTACACGCTGCAGGCCGGAAATTAAATGGCTGTTGGTGAACTAACGAACCACCAGCGCATGCTACGGAGGTCAGGATGGATCAATTCAGCAATACCGTTGGGGATGACGCAGGGCGAGAAGGGGATGGCCTTCCAGGCCTGGGACCAGCCGGGGTTGGGCACGTCGGGGATCAGCTTCGGCAGCTCGGTGCAGCTGCCCCTGCCGCAGTTGGCCGCGTTGCAGATCGAGGCGGCGGCCGCTTCGCAGCTCCGTTCCTTTTCCGTCTAGAGCTTCTCCAGCTGTTGCTCGGCGGCGGCGGCACCGGAAGGGAGTCGCGAGGGGCGGGTCGAACCACTCGACCCTAAGTTGCAGTGAATCCGCCGAATTCATGGTTCCGAAAGAAGCCCATTAGGGTCATTTTTGTGGGCCGGTTCGGCAAACCGAGAGGCCGACACGCACCAACCCCATCAGAAGGGAGTATGATGCGGAAGAACAGAGCAAAGCCAGCCCTTCCACTGCGGTCTCACTAAATTATCTTTGGTTTAGGAATTCTAGCTTAATCCATCCACATAGGCTTAAGTTGTTGGCAGAGGGAGTAGTATAAAGAAAAAAAAAACATCAGATCACAGGTCTTTACATGGTCCTAAACTCCTAAGATTTGAGGTACTCCTGAGCTACTCAAATTGACGCTCAGGTCCCCACACATTCCCTTCTCGCCTGCAACCGCATATAGGAAGGCCCAGGGCTGTGATTGGGCTACTGCAACTACAGTTTTATTCTGGCCCAGACACGGCATGCTACGACACTGCAGCAGACCGCAAAACACTTTTATAGAAAAAATGTGAAGAAATACCAAATTGATCGCTCATAGTATGAAGAAACATATATTGCTAATCCAACACATACCAAAAGGTTCTTCGCAATAGGGGGTTAACAGATGGAATTCTGAGTTGCACTTTGCAAAATCCCAAAAGTAAATTTTCAAACACTGATCATACGGCTAGGCAACAAGCTATCACCTAATAAATGGCTAAATGTACTTCGGAGTTTATACACCGACAGCAAGAGGAAGCAACCTTAACAAAAAAAAAAAAGCACCAAAAAACAGAAAGCTCCTATAGCGTATGAGCCCTGTACAGTAATGGTAATTTACAAATGCAGCAAGCACATCACCTACTCTGGTGCTATAGGGATGCCAGAGGATATCAGGACAACAATTCCAAAAGCACAGAATCTGTTCTTGTCCTCGGGACGATTCCCAGCTCCCAATATGCCTATAATTTACACTTGTTTTGCTTCAAGTATGGCTCGGTCCTCTCCTACATCCTGTCCAAGCTACGTCAATCAAGGGTCTGTACAGCAATGCAGCTCAGGTTCCAAATTCCAATATGACGAATAGAGCTCCACCCAGTCGCAACCTCCTAGCACGAAGCACTAACTAGATAACTGCCGATGACTATACACTTCTCAACTCTGTCAGATAGGGGCATCACATGCAATACAATGCAGGCACCATTCTGTTTCCCATAGTTGGCTGCCAATGCCCCCAATACCACAGGGAAGTACAGTGCTCAAGATCAGACCCAAACTGACCTATGTGATCCCATGGTTTGCCCCCAAGTATACAAGGAAAATGGTTTCGGAAAGAGTCTGGCACTCCTGTGGGTAGATGTCATAAAATCCCATTCAATACTCTCTGGTAGTAATCATACTGCCGGGTGCGCCAAGCATCCATGCTGCTACTGATCAGCGAGAGGACCAGGGATACACATTGCTGCAACCATAGCAAGACTATTAGTAAGAGAAGTCCGGAAATGATGAGTACCAAATATTAGTCAGCTAACCTCTTCAGTGAGACTCAAGTGGAACCTCTTTCTCAAGTTTTGTATAGTGCGAGGACCGCCTTTAAAGCATGGGAAGCCAGAATCCTGGTAAGGGAAAAAAAATTACACATGTAAGCTAATTTCTGTCAGTGGCTTCTACAAGCCAATTAGAGAAACAGTTAGGTCAACATAATTACAGGAAAATAAATATATCGCAGGGTCGACATGAAACTTTGAAACAGGTGTACACTATAGGCAGGAAAATATAATACAAATTCATACCAAAAGGCTAACTCAATAATATAGAAAAGTAGAAGTTTGAATGTAACAAAACTATTCACTTTTGGATGAGAAAATATTGGAAGAAGATTGGCAAAGAACCTTGGATAACTTTGGTCAATATAGGACATGGGAAGAAAGATCTACTGCAACAATTCTATACTAATATACATCATAAAGCAAACATAGTCATGTGCCATCTGATAGGCAACAACATCAAACGTGACAAATTTTTTGATAAAGAAAATACCTGCAACATTTCTACAAGAAGTATAATACGCTCTGCATGCTTCCGACAAGTTAAGAAACCTTGAATGCATAACACCTGAAGAAATGAAAATTTTAATATATGCAGATACAAATTGGATAGGCCCCAGCAACGAAGGTAAACTATTACTCAAATACCTTGAAGTAGTCAAAGAACTCGCTGGGAGTTCCCTCTGCATCAGAATCCATCACCTAGCAAAGTTCCAACCACAAAAGTTGAAGAGGATTAAACATTTCCATAGTTAAACTTCACACAGTATTAAAATTTCAAATCAAATTGACCATCAGTAGCCATACTTCAAGGAGCTCCCTTGTCAGCTTAAATGGCGCACTCTCAAAATTTACACCACCAGGAGAGTTCGATAGCATGAAACCAAAATCAATGTGAATAATATGTCCTTCCTCATCTATCAGAAGATTTCCGTTGTGGCGATCTTTGACCTGTAATTAACAAAAAGCACCAGCAATGTGCTTAGCACACCATCTTGAAGATGCATAACGAAAATTACAAGGATACAAGTCTATGATTTAATTCCCTTCCACATGATAAAGAGAAAAGCAACCACCAGCAAACTGCTTTTCTCTTTTGGAAATGCAAAAGGATAGAATTGCAGTTTGTTTACAAAGAATCAGGCAACAACACACAATGTTCAACATCAGCTAGGACAACACACAACCAAATGTACTATTTCATTTCAATACCTGGAGTAGGTAGCATAGGATCGAATATCCTGCCATGCTTTCCACAAAGTTTCTCTGTGAAAATAAAAAATATCAATACTCTGCTACATGTACTAAAAATTTTCAAGCAGTTGCTTCTCAACTTAACTTTTAACATTACCAATTAACAACTACTAAATTTAAGAATGTCTTCATAAATCAAAAGGCATTCTTTATCAAGATTTAAGAATGTCTTCATAAATCAAAAGGCATTCTTTATCAAGACATGCAGCGTCCACATACACATATATCATGCTTCAAGAGTGGACAACAATGTTCATGTTGATGGTTACTGAAAAAACATGTCACTCTTTTTCATACACGGCACAAATGCATTAATCTGCACATAATTGGAACCTCGCTGAGTGCCATTTCTTGTCTTGGAGGCTGGGAAATTAACATTAGTCAAGAGTGTCTGAAAATGCAACGCACCTGTGCAAGTTTGAAATTTGGAGAATTTTCTTCATACTTAGCCACATAGTAGTCACGGAGATTTGTGATATTGGGAAACCTACTTTTGATGGAATGAATTGATGCCTGCAGTGAAATGTAAAAAGACAGGTACAATCAAACACTTGAGACAAAATGCAGAGAAGCAGAACGCATTAACAAATTGCAAAGTACCGTATCAGGAATAGTCTCAATCAGTGCTGTATAAGCAGATGTCACAATAACTTCATAAGGCCGCAGCCAAAGTGGCAAACCCGCTTCTTGATATATGTCTGTAATTAAATGGAGTTTTCGAAGCTTAATCTCATAGATATGCTATATCAACAATAACACAAAAACAATCATAACATTTGACGCTGCAGTGTCTCAATTTTCTCTGATCCAAATACACCTATGACAACCCAATAAAGTGTCATGGGACAAATGCTACTATATCCAGGAACCTGCTTCTATTTTTATGTGCAAGAAATCCGCCTATTTAGATGTGCTATTTTCCTGCATCCATGGCTTTCCCCAAGAAGAATAAGATTACATATGTGGCTAAATCTGCACACAAGTTGGTTTCTCCACTTCAAAAAAAAATCACAGATGTAGAACATCTCAATAGCACAGTTAAATGATCACGGATGGAGATATATGAGGACAACTAACAAATTAGAACGACATCAAAGGATAAGACAAAAGGTCAATCTAACACATCACTTTCTGAAGGAAATGGCAAACTTTCTACTACATCAGGTGAAGAACAGGCACAATGTGAACAAAAGAATCTCAACACTATGTAACAAAAATATTACAATCATTGTAAATCGAGGAATAAGTTCTTACCATAGAAGTGTGCAACAAGCTGCACAGCCAAGTGTTCCTGACGGCAGTCATCACCACTCTTGACAATAACCTACAATACGAGATGTTTCAGCAGCATGGCCGTAATAATCGAAAATGATTCAGAACAAAAAAAAAATACAAAACATGCAGGCTGTTAATTCAAAGGTATGACGAGGGGTATCAACAAACATGCAACTCACAGAGTACTTGAATAGATCCAGTTTGTCACTATGGACAGAAAAAGGATCGCCCAATTTAACTATTTCAAATCCAGGACACTAGACTGAACAACTCCTTATTCCAAGATAAAAGTATCAGAATCCTTCAATAGACACAGCAAATCTTCCATAGAGAGGCAACACAATACCTTAATTCAAACAAAGTCCATAATGGAAGTCAATATTGTTAATGATATGGCTGCCAAATCTAAATGATTTGGACAATTAAAGAAGTTATTACAAGTTTTTAAGCTGAAGTAAAATTATGATTAACTTAGAAAAGTGATATTTATGGAATTATCTACGCTTATAAAGCTTAAAGGAAACGCATATGCCATACTTGGGGCAAACATTATTTGCATGACTCGAGAAGAGGGTAAGCAGACACACACACATCCGCACATAAGCATTCCTCATCCCACCGATATCCAGGCTCAGATAGAAGAAAAAGAACAAACTAATGATGAAAGTTATTTTGCTTACAGAACGCAAGTCCCAACTAGGTGATTTTCCATGAACCGAAGACCGCCGTATTCTCTCCTTCTTGACAGCCCAAAGCTCACCAGCCAAAGCATCAGTTGGTTTTGGATCCCCACCATCAGTGGCCTATGGAAACATTCAAGTTACAAACTTAGGGAAAAGTACAAAAGTAATCAGAATTTAAGTTCACTAAGTTGTTCACCTTAGAATCTAAATTTTGGCTGCTCTGCCCAACTCCTTTAAGTGGAAGACCAGGTGGTGCTTCGCCTTTTAGTGCTGCAGCCTAGTCAAGGAAAACAATTCAACAGAAATTAGCCCAAAACGTATCAACTATAAATGCAATCAGTGGCGGTGTTATTGCAGCATAGCCACCACACTATGCATGGGAACTCTACCTGTTTCCAACAGCATCAATATAAAAATCTAGGCATGGACCAGATAGCTCATTTGAAAGAAAAATGTTATAATGACAGCATATCGTGGATCAAGAGCATTAGTTGGAGAAGGAATACAGAAAAAAGTTTAACTATGTAAGAAATATTAAAAATGAATCAAAAGTTTACATGTCAGCCTCACCTTGACTTCCTCAATGGCAATTGTACTAGGGACACGTCGATGATCCTTCTTACGTGTGGGCTCATTCTCATCTACGTCATCCATGTTTACTCCAGGAACTGCAGACAAAGTAACTTTCACCCATTCTATTGGCTGATTATCAATTGCCTGGGAATCTTCTGGAGGATCATGAGAATCAGTTTTTGCATGTTGTAGCCTACGCCCCGTGTCAGAGATCGCTAGGCTCCTTGAACGGCCAAGTTTCTCAACTGAGAAACTAACATTTACAAATTTCACTTTGGTCTCCCAGAGTTGAGCCATTGCTTGATCAATAACCTGAGAGGTTGACTTCAGCATTCTGTCTGTTTCATAATTTTGTGTTTCATGCCGACTCCACAAAGGATATGCCCATGGAGGTGGTTTTGGTAATTGGACATCTCCATTAGCCAAGGGTATCCCACCCTTTGACAGCTTGTGCGCATCTGATGATCCTTTAGAGTGACTGGAGAGGGAACAACAGATGTTCTATGTTACCACAACATCCAGTAGCAAAAGATGTGGCAAAGGGCAGTAATTGGGATACAGACTTCTTATAGAAACTATGGCAATTGTTAAGTCATCGTATAGACCTATAGATTACTACCAAAAAGACTGCCAGATTATGGTAAAGATTTAAACAATTAACTCCAATCAAACTAGCACAAAAGCTGCATACCTTGGTGCTTCTGCTTTTAAAACTTCAACACATATAAGATAAGGAGCTTTTTCCCTAGAGTTAAGAAGAACACACTCATCCTCAGGTATATGAACCACTCGGTAAATGCCTTTTCCCATTGGAAAGCAAACTCCTATGCATAGAACAAACAGAAAAATATCATGTGGGCATTTTAGCTGATGCTTTGCAATGTGCTGATACAATATGCTGATATGAATGGATCCCTCCAATGCAGTGATACTTAAGGTAAACAGAGATTGCGCCAGAGCTGCAACTAATAGCAAGAGGCTGATTTTTTTAACACACAACACATTGGTTAAATGTAATAATGCAGCATAAGCCTATAACTAAATACTATCACAATCGTTTTAGGTGTGCATAACACTCAACAGACCAAACAACAGTACTGATTAAGGAGCATAATGTAGCAAAAACAACTACTGCATCAAAAATCAAAAGATTAAGTATATTGAATACACTATTCTGCATGGTTCAAAGTAAGTTCTAACCATTACCAATCCAAAACAACTAAAACTTTGGACAACCATACCTATACAAACATTAAAGCCACCCTAGAATAGTATCTTGACTTTTTGTGCATGTAACACTGGTGAAGAAAGAAAGGTGAACCAGAACTATTCAAAGTGCAGCCCCAAAAAAACAAAGAAACAGATAGCAAGGCACGAAGCATATGGACATATCAAGTATCTTATACTGGAAGATGCTAATGTAATCTTACAGACAATTCAGCAAAAAGTATTAGGTACCCAAAGGCTTAGGGCAGGAGTATCTCATGCATACAGGGCAAAGTACAAAAACGCAGAACACACAAAAAAAAATACGAAAAAACAACAGTAATATTCACCATATATTAAAAAGGCAGCAGAAATCACCTCCATTTTTCTCAGCAGAAGCAATCTGGGAATTAATCTCAGTAAGAGACTGCCACGTAAAACAAGATATACTGTTAGAATTAGAAGGTGAAATAGCAGAAAAATAAAAACATGGCTCAAAGCCATGAAGTGAATAACCATATTGGTGCAAAATAATCTATGTGACCTACCTCCCGAAGAGCAATCTTACGATCTTCGATGGGAAATATGTCTACCAGACCATAAGATGTGTCACATAAAGCTTGAACAAGCTCCAATGAAGCATAGTAAGAACCTTTTCGAAGTTCTGCTATGGCATTGTTTGGTAAAGGTGGTTTTCCACTTTGCTTCTCATTAATTCCTGTGCTACCAGGGTGTTTCTGCAACATAAACCACCATCGCTAGGAGTAAATACAAATACACAATAAGCAAACAGTTTTATGTCACTCAACAGCCTTTGTCTAGAAAATATTTACTGATACATGATGAAAATGGGCATAGCGACATGCATTGATGCAACGATATCACAAAGTATGAAACATCATTCTTTTCCAAATGAAGACAACATTATGTGATTATATCTACTTTACCCAATGAAAAAGTAGATGTACAATTGAAATATTTCCATGACAAAAGGAAAATCTTTGTAATGTATTATATTGATTCACATGCAGCTTTTGTTTGGTTTCATCTCTACCTTAGGACTCAAGGCTCTGTTGTTGTGGTTGTTAGTTAGTGAGCATCTTTGCAACAAAATTAACATATCAGTTCCACAATTCGAAGCACTAGAGTTTGCACTTCAAACAATAAAGTGGAATATATAATGCTGACAGAAGCTAGCCATAAAATGTCATCTTACCCCATGAGATAATAAATAACTTTCTTGCTTAAACCACTATAATATATAATGATGTACCATACCACTATAACACAAATATTGGAGTTTTCAAA
This sequence comes from Panicum miliaceum, assembly GCA_032594955.1. NCBI lineage: Eukaryota > Viridiplantae > Streptophyta > Magnoliopsida > Poales > Poaceae > Panicum > Panicum miliaceum. Next base: position 7,491,519 of record CM064072.1, read on the forward strand.
CTAGAGAAACAAATTATTAAGAGTAGATCATTTGCTCTTTCATTACCTTCGAGCCAAAAAGCTCAGAATCTTCAAGTGAACGATCTCTGTCACGAAATAGCCTCTTAAAAAAGCTCTCTGATCCTGGGCTCCCCTCTGAAAGATTGTTGGGTTGACTACTTTCTATATGTCCACCCTTAGCATCTTCTGGATGCACCCTAAACAACCTACGGAATGACAAGAACTCTGGATTATCTTCCTCTTCAATACCACTGATGCTCCTACCATCATCATCGTTTTTCTCTAGCCCCTCAATTCTCCTCTCTTCATGCTTGTCCTTGAATAATTTGCGAAAGAAATTTTCCTTATCACCTTCCTCGCATTTATCATCCTCATTCCTGTCATGAGCGGCTGCTTTCTTTTCTTCATTCTTATCCTTGAAAAGCCTGCGGAAAAAATTATCATCATCTGAATTCTTATGGCCTTTCTCATCTTCCTCTTTCTTGCCTGGCGTGCTCCCTTCCTTTCTTTCATCGTTTTTCTCCTTGAAGAGTTGCCGAAAGAAACCATCTCTCTTGTCCTCTTCTATGTTTGCACCAGCCTTCTCCCTCTCATCCTGCTTACTGTGTGCACCATCTTTCCTTTCCTCATTCTTCTCTTTAAATATCTTACGGAAGAAACCTTCTCTATCATCATCCTCCAAACTCTTGCCCCCTCTATCCTCATCCCCATGTCTAGCATGAATGCTGTCTCTCCTCTCCTCATTCTTATCCTTGAATATCCTGCGGAAAAAGCCTTCCTTCTCATCATCCTCACCTTGCCTATCCTCTTTATCACGGAAGAATCGCTTTAACAATCCTTCAGAACTTGGCGTCAGCTCCATGTCCTCCTCCTTGCTGTCCCTTAGCAATCTGCGGAAGAAACCATCTTTATCCCCTTCTTCCTCCTCGTGCTCCTTTTCCCTACTATCCTTCAGTAACCTTTTAAAAAATCCTTCCCTGTCCCCATCCTCTTCCTCCTTGTCCTTGCTGTCCCTAAGAAGCCTCTTGAAAAATCCATCCCGGTCCTGTTCTTCATCCTTCTCTCCAGATCGCCTGAAGAGTAGCGCATCACGCATCTTCGGCCCAATGCTCAGCCTCTTGAGCAGCTTGTTATCCTCCGATGATGGTGTGGCGGGCTGCTTCCCTCCACTACCTACAGCATCCTCTGGAGCTGCCACATTGGTCCCACCACCGGCTAGGGGGCTCAGGCCAAGCGACGGAGACGACGCAAGGGACAACAGCCGCTGCTTGGACGACCGTATTCTGCTAAGCATGGGGTTGCCTCGCGGACTGGCAGCAGGGGATGGCGGCGCAGGCCGGACCAGCGGCTGCCACTCACCCTGCACGGTGGCTGCTACCTGGCACTGCTCCTGCACCTTATCGATCCCATCCAGGTCGTCAGCGTCCTCCAGCTCGAGCTCGGCGGCGAGGAGCCAGTGCACCTTGAGCGCGATGCGGAGCGACTTGGCGCAGGTGTCGATGACGAAGCGGTCGAGGGAGGGGCTGGGCTTGTGGACGAGCATGTAGCAGACCTGGAAGAGGTAGGCTTCGAGGCCCGCGAGCGGGAGCGTGTACATGCGGTTGCAGAGGTAGTCGCGCACGCCGGCATGGTCGTGCTTGTAGAGGTAGCTGACGGCGATCCACTCGCAGAAGAAGGCGGAGTCGAAGAAGCGCACGAGCCAGCCGCTGCTGCCGACGGGCGGGGCGGCGTCGGCGGTGGAGGGGATCTCCCGCGGCGACTCCTCCGGCCCGAAGCTCAGGCTCCGCAGCCCGAGAAGCCGCACCATGGCCGGCGCGCGCCCTCGGTCCAACCCAATCAGCAGACCCTACTCACCGCCGCCGCCAGCTCCACCGCCGCCTACTCGCCTCCCGCCTCCTCTCACCACCATCACAAGCCGGCTCGGAGCAGCTCGATCCAGCACACCCTGCAATCCGCAGCAGCAACTCCCGAATCCAATCCAAACCCTACACGGCCCCGCGATCCGGAGCCTCCCAAACCCTAGCGCCCCGAAATCGCGCCCAGATTCGCAGCGAGGCGCTGCGGAATCGGGGGGGCGGGCGGGGATCGGCCTGGGGGGTTTGCGCTGGCTCGATTCGATTCGGGTGGATTCGATTTGAATTGTCGCAGCGTTTTCGTCGCTGGGTGTGGGAGACTTCGATTTGAATTTTTGGTTTTTCTAATTATTTTTTCCACCGTTTCTTGCGGGTTTCTTCTCCGGCGTCGTGGTGGTGGGGTGCGGGTGGGAGGGGATCGGAGAACGCGGAGCAGGTGGGGGCGGTGATGGCCGCGGCCCGGATCCGCCGTGGCGGCCACTCTGTTGCCCGTTTCCTGCTGCGTCATCCGATCAGCCAAAGGGTTAAAACGTACGAGAAATTCCCATACCCTTCCTAATCACTTTCGACAATTTTCTGATGATTTAACAAAATAGAAATTTATTGTTTTAATTAATTTACAATATAGTTGTAACTATAATTTAATAATTCATTTTATAAATGCAAAAAATGATGTACCGTTCCAAACCGTTTTAGTATCTGTAACCTTTTTTATGTTTTAGTCCCTCCATGATGTATCCAACCAAACTGAACTTCTATGTTCAAATACTCTTTCAAGATATAAATATAGATGTTTTCTACGCCGTGTCAAAGTTTGAAATTCAACATATAAGTGGTTCAAATTATTTGTTACAAATGTTCAACAATGGTAGATTCCCTTATAGTAGCACTATTTTTTCATTTTATTTTGATCTATCTGTTTGCTAAGCATTTTCTCAACTTATAATCCCAATTTCTAACCAATTCGAACAAAGATGCAGGTTACTTTTTCTGAGTAAACTTCTATGCTTATTTATACACAAGCTAAATTTGTGCATACACACATGAATTGAGATTGCATCACATATTCATATATCTCCAAAAGTTTCAATTAGCTTTTATTTGTTTTTGTACAGCACATTGCCCATTATGTCTGACTATTTGCTGTGTTCGTTCACCAAGGTGTTGGCAAGCCTACTTGTTGGATAGGGAAAAATCAGTGTTGTAAGTTGACTGGTCCACTCAAGTTGATAGTTTGTTTGAGGCCGTCCAAACCAATAAAATGAAGAAGCGTTCAAACCTTCTAGTCTCTTGAGGACATGAAGTGTGGGCCCTCACCTCGCCATCAAGTTAATTGGCTTGCTGCCTGAAACTAAATCTAAGTTCCTTATCTGTTGAATTCAAAACAAAATTATGTGTTAATAAAGTAGTTCCGTTCGTTCAGAAAAATTGTTTCCTATCTTTAATTCATGCACCAAAGAATGTGTTGCAAATTTTATGCCATTTCTCATGGAAACAAATTCTGAAGCGAGTATCACTGTTTGTTCCATACTTTGTTATAGTAAATGTGGTAGTAAAGAGAAGAGGAAGAGATATAGAAACTTTTTTCGTCACAAGAATTTATCCCCTACATCAATCCATCCACAGTCCAAGTTGGAGGACCTATTAGGCGTTAGGTTCCCAATCGACACATCAACCAAGGATGGTGCCTCCTTCTTCACTCCGCTGGGAGCCTGTGAAGAGAAGAGAGAAAGGAGAGGATGAGAGAGAAAGAGAATTTATTACAGTCCCATGTGAAGAAAGCATGGGTTGTACAATATAGTTTTTAAAAGTAATGTATTACTGATATAGCAACGAAAATACCTTTAAATACTATGGATTGGGTCTGCCCTAGGCAAAGAGCCTCTAAGTCAAATACATTTCTTGCCACATCTCCATAGCAAGCCAAAAGGGTTAACAAGTTTGAGCCACCAAGACTCAAGATATTGGTGTGCCATAAAAGGCCCAAAGGCACCAGCAAGTAAGACCCTAGTATACGATGGGATAACTCCTTGATTTTCCTTTAGGGAGCACAACTAGCCGTCACTCTCTATATGCCTCAATTAGGGAATAATCATTCTCTAATCTTTATGTTAATTACTTTGGATGATCATTTCTAGCACAATGCATGAAAGTTTGGTATTAGTGTAAGTGAGGTTCTCTGGATTTTATATCCCTTGGAAATGGTCGTGAGGCATATAGGCCAAGCCACGGGGAATATTGTGGTAGGTGGGCGGTGTGACATCCTGCCCTAGACGAATTTGATCTCACTAATAGTGCATGTGTGAGTGGCATGGCATGTGTGAGAGGTTCACCAATATAAATGCAAGTGCTAAATGCATTCCAATCCCTATATCAATCCTATTACGCGAAACGAGGATAAAAGCGTAAGCGGGGTTGGTGTGAGTTTATGTATTACTGAGTGTGTGAGTAGGATCGAGACATATTAAGGTCTGGGGATGGTGCGAGCGAGTTAGATGAGTAAAGTTTAAGTGTATATTTTTCTCTCAAAACCGCACGTCAAGTTTTTATTTCGTGTGGACCATGGCCTTGTATAGAATTAATGCAATAGAATTGGGATGCAATACATGGTTATTGTTTTTACCTTTTGTTTCTTATAAATTCAACGATTTTTTTACCTTTTGTTTTGAATCTACTATTCCAACATTTTGTTTTTTGGATGCAGTAGCTCAGCCTTCCATGTGAATATATTGAGATAATATATTCAGAACGTTACATTTTAAAACTAACAAATTCGGACGAACCCTCTGAAAGTGTCGCGAAGCACGAATACATGTTGATTACGAGAACCAAAGTAGAAAAAACAAACATTTGCTGACCTCCCTGTGCACTGGGCCGACCGTTCGCTCTTGTTGGGCTGTCCGGTGCAGTAGTAAAGGCCCATTTTGGCTTAATTTCGTAGATTCAAGCCCTTTTGTAGCTGTTTCTTCTTGGGCTTAACTTCGGGCCCAATCAAGGGCTCCCAGGTCGTCGTCGACGTCGCTGAGCCCGGGCGGCATGACATGCGGCTCTCTCTCTCTTTCTCTCGCAAAATGTTCAGAAAGTGAAACGAAATGAAGGTAGAATACCATAGGACGCAGGTGGTTCATAGTACTCGCCTTGCTAGCATGTTTTATATATTTCGCATAGACGCTGAGACCAGAACAAGTCAAACACAGCTTCGTTCCTTTTTTTTTCTTAAAAAAAATATTGATCGCTCGTCGACCCTCCTCCTCCTCTTCCAAGCTCCAACGACTCCGATGACACCACACCGTTCCTCCGGTCAGTTCCCCAAAGGTTTTCGGAAACTCCGGCTCCGCGAGGCTGCTGCTGCTTAGCAATTTCATTTGTTTTCGAACCCCCCACGCGTATCTTACTCATCACAAGAAAGCTTTGATTTGAATAATGTGCGAGTGACTTGGATGCTGGATAGTGCTATCCGCAAGCAAGCAAGAGATCTCGATCGGGCCTGCACTACTGTAGCGCATGAATTGCAGATTTGCAGCCGCAGCGTCGATGGAGGATGGCATGGGCGGTTGCTTCCTTCATTGCTTGGCATGGTCAATGGCCATGCCGCCTGCACTCTGAAATGTTCAGAGATCGATCTTCGCCCTGATGACCATGCGTGCGTCAGGTGCTAAGTCCAGCTGCCGGTCCGAATGGAGCGGCCTACTGGCCTACATGCAGCAGTGCTTTCAGTTGTCGGAATGGACTGGGAATACTTTTCCTTGCATCGATCATTTCTATGAAAGTTAATTATTATTAATGTAAATTATAACCCACTGAAACGTAATCCACCAAAATAGATATATAATATTTATATGCAACTGCAACTCAATGGAGTACATTGAGATCAATACCCTGCAATTTACTTCCTCTGAGGAAGGTCGATTTAGGTTTTCTAGATACATAGAGTTTGCATCTAGATATCAGCTATATTTATGTACATAGTAAAAAGAATATGTACGTAGAAAAGTTAAAACAGTCTATAAATTAAAATAGAGGGAGTATCTCTCAGCTCTACGTAAGGTTCTACGGTACCTCTCACAGATAGTATGGTACAAAGTGCTGTATGGCAGCACAGATTCTACTTGCCCTTTTCACCGTGTTGTAAGAAACTCTATAATTTTGGTTTCCAGAAAAAGAAAAAAAACTATGTGTGTACGAGTCTGTTATATGTACTACTCTATATACAGTATATACATAGTATACTATTTTAGGGATCAATTATTAGATAAACAAGTCGATCGACGATATCGGTTGGACGGCCGTGAATTGAATCACACTCGGAAGAGTATGATGTCCGGGTCTATTCCTTTGGGCACGCTCGACACCAGCTCGTCGTACGTGTCCGGCAGCGACAGCGCGATCCTGGTGGCGATCTCCAGGTACCTCTCGTACCTGTCACCGAGGCCGTGCTCGTCCCCGCCGGCGGCGGAGGTGCTCTTCTTCTTCCTGTAGCTTTCGGCGTCATCGCGACGATGGTCGCCGCCGCGCAGCAGCTCCTCCCTCATGACGTGGTGCTTGAACGTCCGGCGCCGGAACGCCCAGTCCCCCGTGGCCCAGTCGAAGCCGTAGAGCGGGAGGAAGCGGTGCCCGTGCGCGGCCACGAAGTCGACGGCGGCGAGCACGAACCGGACCTCCTCCCGGGACATGTAGTAGGCGAGGCTCACCCGCGTCCACCCGGGCTTCACGCCGTGATACCCCCGCACGATGGCGGCGCGGATGCGGAGCGAGAGCTCCCTGCCGACGCCGAGGAGCGCGTGCCCGTAGGGCCCCGCGCACGCGCACCCGCCACGGGCCTGGATCCCGAAGAGGTCGTTCAGGAGCCTGGCCACGAACCGCCCGTGCAGGGGCAGCCGCCGCCCGCTCTTGCAGCCAGGCGGGTAGACGAGGAAGGAGAAGATGGGCAGGCGCCGCGCCGTGACGTTGCCGAGCACCTCCACGTTGGGGTTGGCCCGCAGCCGCGCCATGGCCGCCTCCGCGTAGGCGCGCTCCCGCAGCGCGACGGCGCCGCCGCGGCCGACGTGCTCCTTCACCCAGAACGCCAGCGCCGCGCGCACCTTCTGCACGATCGGCGGCGTGCCGGCGTCCTCCCGCTCCTCGATGTCGTCGTAGTACACAGTGTCCTGCACGGTACACACGTCAGCGGCGAATGCATGCACGTACGGCCACGGCTAGCCGTAGCACTCGTACGGCTGGTATACGAATAGAATGTGAACGAATTTCATGGTAATGATTGCAGTACTAGGGTACGAAACATTCGAATTTCATGACATTCGTTCGTTCGTACCAAAAGTTTTATGTTTACTTCGAATGTGGAAAAAAAGAACATTTATGCGTGCAAGAACAAAAGTACTTTGCAGCATGCAGGGCTTGCTGGCCTGACTGACCTCCTCGCTGAATCCGTTGACGTAGGCGACGGTGCCGCCGCCGCAGGTGGATGGCGGGTGGCCGGCGAGGCGGTAGAGCGCGCGGTTCATGAGCAGGATCCCCGGCGTGCCCGGCCCGCCGACGAACTTGTGCGGGCTCAGGAACACCGCGTCGTAGCCGTCCATCTCGCCGGACCTCATGTCGATGTCCACGTAGGGCCCACTGCGCAGCCACACCACAATTGAGACGCAATCACAGATGTCAGAGCAAAAACAAGGCATCGATGGCACACATACAAAATCTCTTTTCTTTTTTTTTTCATATCTTCGTTCATTTAATTTAGTAGTTGTTGGTGCATGTATAAACAAATTATAAATGATTTTCTCTCTCTATGATAATAATACGCATGGGATACTAGCAAGCAACATGATGAATGAGGAGAGAGAGAGGCGACGCGACGCCATTGCAGCCTGTGGGTTTGTTTAGAGGTTCAGACAGCGAGATGTCAATGGCTTTCGCTGTCAGATGAGCTACGAACTGGACTTGCTGCGATCCTGTGGCTTCTTTCTGCTCCTTCTGATTGACTTGGAAAAACAAAGGCCGGCAAGGAATTCAGATTGCTTCGACGATGCGAAAACCCCAGACCAAAGCAGCAGCAACATTTCCAGTTCGTCTAACGTGTGATCGGTGCGTTCTAAGGCCGGCCTGGCAGATCATGAGTTGATGATAACGTATGGTGTTGGTACACGCATTAGTATGCAGGTGGTGATGGCATCAGGTCAAGGTGAGATCATCACGAAACTAGCCAGGGCAGGTGGCGAAATTTGTCAAATTTTGATGTCAAGGTTTGGACAAACCGGGCGTTTCTGACGAGGAGGAAATCAAATCGGGAGACCGATCTCTCTGTCTGCCTTGCCATATATGGCCTAGCGTGGTGAGTATTCAAACAATGCCGCCTGATTTTTCTTTTCTGTTCAGGTCTGACCGATCAATGGATCGAAGAGCAGGTGGTGGAATTTGTAGACAATTAGTTGTTGTTGGAGATCGTCAACTTTGAAGCACACACACGTATGTCACATTGGTGATATAGTTTTTCTGTTTTCTAATAAAACCAGAGTTGCTGGTGTGGCTGCATTTGGAAATCGATGAACCGTGTCCTGTGAGAAAGACTTTCTTGGTCATGCATGTCAGACTCTTGGGTATTCGTACGTTATCATCAAGGAGCCTAGAAATTTACGGCTTGAACAAGAAGGAAAACATGTACAAGCAACATGAACTCTTTCTTACTTTTGAAATGCAACGCGAATTTTGGAATCAAAGAACGTTGAAGTTTACATTAGCTCCAAATACAATCCTACTGCACGGAACTAACCTAGTTTTTTTTTAAGTACTGTTCTTTGTTTCACACTACTGCATGCAAGACGCAGCTGCGAATGAATTCGACTAGACGATGATGATTTTCAGTGGAATTTTCGCACGAACAACCAACGCAAGTCCAACAAGAAAGTACAGTTATACCACCTAGGACTAGGAGAGGGAGAGCTAGGCACGGTCCGTACCTGGCGGCGAAGTCGAAGCACGCGAAGGCGCCGTGCTGGTGGAGGATGCGGGCGATGGCGCTGGTGTCGGTGAGCACGCCGGTGACGTTGCTGCACGCCGAGAAGGCGCCGAGCATGGGGCGGTCGGCGTGCTCGGGCGCGGCCAGCGCGCTCCGGAGCGCGGCGAGGTCGACGAGCCCGTCGGCGCCCGCGGGGACCTCGACGACGTCGGCGAGGCTGCGGCGCCACGACAGCAGGTTGGAGTGGTGCTCGTAGGGCCCCACGAAGACGACCCACCGCTCCTCGGGGCGCAGCGGCAGCGCCGCCCGCCGCAGCCCCGGCGGGCACGGCGCCATCCCGAGCGCCTCCTGCAGCCGCCTCGCCGCCGCCGTGGCGCCCGACCCGCAGAAGAGCAGCGCGTCGCCGGGGCCCGCGCCCATGCACCGCTTGATGTAGCGCGCCGCCTTCCGCGCCGTCCGCGTCGTCCGGCTGCCGACGTAGCTGTCCTCCGTGTGCGTGTTCCCTGCATGCAGCATCGCCGTCGGCGCATGTATCAGTCTTGCACGCCCTTTTGCTCACGCAAGCATGCATGGAGAAGATGGAGAAGAAGCTTGATCGATCTCATGCATGCATGTCATGGCGTGGTGATCATGATCGACTAGCTGACTGACCGTAGAAGGGGAGGACGTGCTTGAGGATGTAGTCCTCGATGTAGCGCAGGCTGCGGCCGGTGGCGGTGTGGTCGGCGTAGAGCAGCGCGCGGCGGCCGAAGGGCGTCTCGAACTCGGCGTCGCGGCCGACGAGCTGCGACCGCACCCACTCCACCCTCTCCTCCTCCCGGGCGCTCCGCTCCGACCTCGCCCGGAGGAGGCTCACCAGCGTCGTCGTCGTGGTACTCGTACCATCATCATTATTCCCCGACGCGCCGCCGCCTTTCCTGCCGCCGGCGGCCTCGCCCTCGCCGCCGGCCATCCCCGCTTGAAGCGACGGCATGCCTCGGCTGCTTCTTCCTCCGCGGACAACAATTCCTAATTGCAAATGCTACTCAACAATACTTGCTGTACGGCTGCTCCAATATCTTGCATGTCAATATGTCATAGCAGCAAGTACATGTATTATTTATACATCCTCCGATCTTCCATTCCGTATCAACTAAAGATTAGAAATTATTTGAAGAACAATCCCGATTGGACGAGTAGGAGAATAAACAATGCATCAAGTAATACGTGTGAGATCGACGACTTATTGGGATCGCTGGTCAGCGCGAATCGCTTGCTTGCTTGCGTGGGTCGCCAAATTGCAGACGTTCAGTTAACTGGCTGAGATTTGTGTGTGTAATTGCATCATCCGCTCGCTCGGTGAGTTTTCTATGCTTGGTGGTCGGGGGTCGCAGGTAGGTAGGTGCGCTCCATTTGGTCGGTTCTCGGAGCCGTTGCATCACCCCCGCGGCGGAACGTTGTCATCGGCACGGTTAACCGCCGGAGCCGCCGGCTGCTGACGGGTCGACAGATGCAGGCCGGTTTTTTCTTCTTCCAGTTTGACACGGTTGCTGACTTCGCAGTTAATGCCTGATCGAGATCAGATCACTCGCATATAAATCATGCTTGGCAGGATTTCAGTTAATTGGTAAGCTGGTTGCTCTCTGTTCCTGAAAAAGTGGATCTTGCCCCGCGTCGCCCCTGCGGCGACTCGGGCGGCGGCACCCAACAACGCAGCCAGGGGCTCCTCCGCCGTGCGCGGTCCTGCCGCCGCCGGAGTTCGACGCCGGAAGCCCAGCCGGAGACCAGGAGGCAACACGGCCGTCGCTGGCCGGCTTCCTCCCTCTCCTCCCCGTCGACGTCCTCCGCAGCTCGTCCTAGATCGGGTTTCGCGGGCAGCGGCGGCGGTAGCGCGGGCGACTGCTACAGCGGGAATGGGTGGCGGCTTCCCCGTGGCGGGGCCCGGCGCATTGCGGTGCGGCTCCCCGTGACGGGTCCGACAGCTGACAGCCTGCGGCGCGGCGCCTCGGGGCCGTAGAGGTCTACGGCGGAGGGCGGGGTCCTCCCCTACGTGTCGCCGGCGAGCATTCCTCGACTTTGCCACCGCGGCTGTGACGGCGGCGGTCCATGGCTCTGATGGCACGCGGCGGTGGCGGCGCGCGCGGAACCTCTACTGGGCTGAGCTCCTAGCGTAGGACGTCTTTCGCCTCCGGTGGTCGCAGCCACGAGGGCCTGTTACTACCTCTAATTCACCAGAAGGATGCTCCAGAGCAGGGACCTGGTCCGCGTCGCAGCTCCCGCTCGAGTCAGCCCAACAAAAAAGTTATGGGAGAAGAGTGGGCCTAGACCGTGGAGGTGGCGTGTGTGCGTGAAGTGTGCTTGTATTTGTTAAGGAGAGCTGAGAGGGAGAGAGGACATCATGTAACAAAACAATTCGATTGGCTTTAATCTGCCAGCATTCCGCCCCCAACCTCTTGCTTCTTCCTCTGTTCTCCTTCTTCCGATCTTGATTTCCTCTTTTCTTCCCCACTACCAGCCGTGTGCTAACAATTTGGTACCAGTGAGAGTGGAGTTTCCACAGACCCTGCAAAAGTAGAGGCTATATTGAAGTGGCCTGTACCCACCAATGTCAAAGAGTTGAGGAGTTTTTCTGGGCTAGCATGTTACTACAGAAAGTTTGTGAGGCACTTTGATGTTATCTGCAAGCCATTAACTGACCTTCTCAAGAAGAATTCTCTGTTTGTGTGGACTCAAATCACCAAACTGCTTTTGCAACCTTACAGCAAGCCTTATCTTCTGTACCAGTGCTCGCACTTCCCCATTTCAGCAAAGCTTTCTGCATCGAAACTGATGCTTGTGTGAGTGGACTGGGCGCCGTGTTGTTACAGGACAATCATCCTTTGGCTTTCATTAGCAGACCATTGGGCATTAAATCTCAGGGCCTATCCACATATGAAAAAGAGTATTTGGCAATTCTCATGGCTGTTGAACAGTGGCGTCCCTACTTGTTGCATCAGGAATTTTTAATCTATACTGATAAAAAAAATCTTATTCACTTGAATGAGCAGAAGTTAAACACACCCTGGTAGCAAAAGGTCTTCACCAAACTGCTAGGATTACAGTACAAGATTGTGTACAAACAGGGTACTGATAATAGGGTGGCTGATGCCCTATCTAGGAGGGTTCATCCATTTGAAGAGTGCTCTGCTATTTCTTCTCCAATCCCTCATTGGTGCCAGGAAATTGTTGAAGGCTATGGGGCTGATACTCAGGCTCAAGTATTGTTCTCCAAGCTGACAGTGAACCCCAATGCAGTACCCAACTTCTTAGTTCAAGATGGCCTTCTAAAGTTTCAGAACAGGATTTGACTGGGCTCTAATGTGGCTCTTCAACACAAAATTCTGCATGCTTTACATGTGTCAGCCATTGGTGTCCATTCTGGTTTTCCTGTGACTTATAGACGAGTCAAGCAACTCTTTGCATGGCCTGGTATGAAAAAGGCAGTTCAGTCATTTGTTTCTGGTTGTACAACATGTCAGCAAGCAAAGCCTGAAAGGGTCAAATACCCTGGGCTACTGTAGCCTCTTGCTGTTCCTACTTCAGCTTGGCAAATGGTGTCCTGGCAAATGGTGTCCATGGATTTTGTAGAAGGACTTCCCAAATCTGGTGGCAAAAATTGCATATTGGTGGTGGTGGACAAGTTTTCAAAGTATGCCCATTTTCTTCCTTTGAGCCATCCATTCACAGCTAGTCAAGTCACTAAATTGTTTATGCAGCAAGTCTACTGCCTTCATGGGATGCCATCTTCCACTATATCAGATCGAGACAAGGTTTTTACAAGTTTGTTTTGGCAAGAACTGTTCAAGTTAGCCAATGTCACTCTTCGCATGAGCTCTTCCTATCATCCGCAGACCAGCGGTCAAACGGAACGTGTTATTCAGTGTATGGAAACCTTCCTTCGCTGCTTTGTTAGTGCATGCCCCAACAAATGGATTGAGTGGATCTACTTGGCTGAATTCTGGTATAACACCAGCTGGCATTCAACAATTGAGCACTCCCCTTTTGAGGTAATGTGTGGTCACAAACCTTCTCATTTTGGCATTGATACCTCTGCTGCGTGTGACGTGGAGGATTTGTCTGGCTGGCTTCAGGAGAGAGAGGTGATGACCAACCTGATACAACAACACCTGATACGTGCTCAGAAATGAATGAAGTTTCAAGCTGATAAATCTAGGACTAAACGACAGTTTCAGGTTGGGGATTGGGTTTTTCTTAAGTTGGAACCGTATGTCTAGTCTTCCTTGCCTCCCTGTTCTAACCAGAAACTATCATTCAAGTTCTTTGGGCCGTTTCAGATCGTCTCCAAGCATGGTTCAGTTGCTTACAAGCTCCAGCTTCCTGCTACTTCTCACATCCATCCCATTTTTCATGTGTCTCAGTTAAAGCAAGCTGTTCCATCTCAGCAGGAAGTTGCTGCCCTGCCTGCTGACATTGATGGTTTTCAGATTCCTGAGAAGATCCTCCAGAAACGTATTATCTCCATCAACTTGGTTCCTTTGACTCAAGTGCTTGTGAAGTGGTCAGGTTTGGACGTTTCTCTTGTTACATGGGAGGACATGGTGACACTTCGGCAATGTTTTCCTCGAGCTCCGGCTTGGGGGCAAGCCGGTTCTTATCTGGGCGGGAATGTTACTACCTCTACCGATATTCACCAGAAGGATGGTCCATAGCAGGGACCTGGGCCTTGTCTCAGCTCCCGCTCGAGTCAGGCCAACAAAAGAGTTATGGGAGAAGAGTGGGCCTAGCCCGTGGAGGTGGCGTGTGCGCGTGAACTGTGCTTGTATATGTTAAGGAGACCTGAGAGGGAGAGAGGACATCATGTAACAAAACAGTTCGATTGGCATTAATCTGCCAGCGTTCCGCCCCCAACCTCTTGCTTCTTCCTCTGTTCTCCTTCTTCCGATCTTGATTTCCTTCTTTCTTCCCCACTACCAGCCGTGTGCTAACAGGGCCTTGCCTTTGATTGCCGCCCTCCCGTCTGGGATCTGCTGAGCGCCCTATGGGCATGATGGTGGAGCTGCTAGGATCACCGGTCGTTGTGCATTGCTTCTTGGTGTGCAGGTTCTCGGGCGAAAGCTTAGCTTGGTCCTCGACTGCCGGTGATGACGGTGCCATGGGTATCGTTTTTCTTCTTGAAGGTATTACCGTGAGGACCTCAACCTACAGGAACATATCCAGGTGAAAACCAAAGAACCGACGGACTGGTTCGGACGGCGGTAACATCTTGATGTTGTTCTCCTCTTGAGGCGTCGTCTTCGAGTCCTTGATGGCGACACCATTTGAAGCAATAGCGGTGCGTGATCTGTTTGTGCAGTAGAGATCGACTCAGTGTGGTTTCTAGATCACAGGGTGACCGAACAACACAGGACCATCAACGATTCTTACATCAAGAGTTTCTAAGAAGACAACTGATGTGAGATATATGTTACTGCATGAGGACCAAAGCAAAGGTTGAAGGAAGGATGTAGAAGAAGTTCGAACTTAGTCTTTTATATTTTTTTTCTTATTTCTCCCTTTCTTATCTTTTGTGTTCCTCGGTTGGAGATTTGGAGTCTAAGTACTCATGAAACTTCTGGTTTGTGTGGCTAGATGTATTCCTTTGTGGTCGTAGACATTCACTTATGAATGCTCGAGACTAGAGTTTTCCCTTAATATAAAAGAGATATAAATCATGCTTAACTACTAGTTTACTTCCTCTGTATTTAGGAATAATACTACAACTTTGACTGTGACCGTTCTTGCAAAATGTATCGTTGTTAGTTTGGAAACAAGTATACCATGAAACATTTTGGAATACGAATCTAGCTTATGATTTTTTACGCCAATCATATATTCTTACAATTAAATTAGATCGAGTTCATGTCATCAATCAATACATATCAAGTTTGACTTTTTCCGAATAAAATGTATGTTGTACTTCTAAAATCTAAAAGGAGGGAGCATTCCTAGCTTTATGAGCACGTGGCCTACTGCTACTGGAAGAATAATGCCATTCATTTCTAGAACGAATTTAGAAAAAAATTATAAAATGCAAGTAGCCATATTGAGTATAGCACTGAAAGGTGCTACGCTCAATTCACAACGGAGGGAGCACTTGCATCGCTAGTAGTTGGTGTACATTGTTAATTATAAATAATTGTAAAATAGGCATACCTTAATTAGTTTTTTCCATCAAAAAATATTTTTATATGGGTTGGTTTTAGTATTTTCATATACTTTTGAATTTAAATGAAAAACTGCATGAAATTTTATGAAGTTCAAGTATTTTTTTCAGGTACACATCAAACTGTTTATTATCGCAGCAAACTGACCATGACTTTGCAAACAAGGGCTGAGATTTTGGACAATGATGCACTTCATAAAACACAACTTTGGGCGCTAGTATCCATTGTAATACTCATAGTTATGAGGCGAACCCTGACCTAGATAACTCATTGACCGCGGTTCCCTACCGGATTTCATTTATTTAAGCCTAGCTGGAGCTGCCTAATTTTCCATTGAGTTGCTCCATATGATTTTGTTTTTTTGGGATTTAGACGAATCCTCCAATTTTTATGTAGTCACTCGTATGCTCTCACGATTGGGAAGAGACTGCCCAGCTCTATATCGATTGCTCTAATGTATGTGGGACGGACTTGTTCCTAGGCCGCATTTCGTGGATGAAGTAATGAAGCGCAGCATGGACGATACACAACCTACTTGCAGATGATTACGTGCAGCAAAACTTTAGAACAAAAATCCGTAGTTCTTAGATCGAACATCTAAATTAAATTCTGATTGTATGGTTGTGTTGCTTACAACAATATTTTAAAACAAGACCACTTTTAAATATGTTTAGATGATTTTTTAGTGCCAACATTTTGACTGTGAAGTTGTAACAATGCGATCGCGAAGGTTGAACGACTAGATTGCGAAGGTGGAATAATTGTGCCAGAAATATTTTTAAAGTATCATTCGGACATCTATAATGTTTTTAAAATGTAGTTTTGAATATCTAGTCATAAAAAGAGACAACAATGCCATTGGAATTTAATTTGTATGCTCGGTTTTAGAATTTTTTTGGCATTTTGTTTTGCATAGAATCATATGTCAGTAATAATGCTTCTACCATACATAGGCTCCGTTGGCAGAGCTTCTAAAGCAGCTTCTAGACTAAATTTAGAAGAAGGTCTGCCAAACAAATCTTTAGAGAGAAGTGATTAAATTTTGATTCTGTGAAATGATTATTTGAAATGAATTAAGGGGCTGGAAGATGAAAAAAGTAGCTTATCTTTATTCACTTCTCACACATAATCTGTTTCTTTTTCGTAAAGTTAATTATAGATAATGACTTTCAATCATTGAATCACTTCTATTAGAGAACCAGAAGCAGATAAGAGCTCTAACAAACCGGCCCTTAAAGCAAGTACATTAGTATTGTCTTATAGTTATCTTGTGCATTGACACGTAATCTTGAGACGACTTAGCAAACAACATTTACAATAAGTTATGTTTTTAGTTGTCTATTAGCAACTTCATATTCCCTTAATTTGCATATAGAAAATAAATTATCGGTTCAACTCATACAATGATTGATGAATGATCTTATTATACTAAATTAGCATAATTTGAGTTTATGAGGTGCTTGGTCTTTTCCTCAGCTCACTTTCTCTCCTCCATCGTAACATACTATATGAGATGATTTTATGAGAATGCTGATACATGACATGTTACATGTACCAATGCACTTGTTCTCGGAGGAAACGAGATTCTCAATAGCGAAATGGGCTGTTATATTGAAAAAAGGCATGCGGGACGAAAAGCTTGCGGAGCATGCGCGTTTAAACGGGTAATGAGTTTTTAAACGGGCATGTATTATGTTCAAAACAGGCAAGTATTATGTTCACGGGTACGTTGGGCAGTTAAAACCTAGCATGTTTGTGCCCGTTGCCAACCCTACACTGACCTGTTTGGAAAATAACTAGTTGGGCCTTTGTCCGGCCTGCAAAGTGTCTGATCCTCCTCAATGGCAGGCAACGCCGTCATGAGAAGTAGCCCCATTATTTTTTTTTTCATTTCTTGGTCAGCCCAAATGAATCGCTTCAGCAAGAATATATCAGCCCATGCACGCACAGCAGGCTGGGAGCCCAAAAGCTCATTCGTTGCAAAACGACACGCAGGTAACTGTAAGTTTAAGTTTCACTTAAAAAAACTGTAAGTTTAAGTTTCCTTTCCATTTTGTTGAAGCAATAATTTGAAAAAAGAAATCAACTCTTCACAATGGCAAAAGGAAAACAAAAACTTACTGACAATGTAATGTGCCTGGTGCAGGTACAATATCGGCGACACGATGGGTGTTTGGAGTAAGGAACATAATGAGATAATGCATCACTCGTATGCACGTAATTAGGAGTACAAACATGGGGAACGCAGTCATCTCATCGAAAATTATTATTTTTTCGGTAGTCTATCCGTCATAGGACGAGGGCGATCACTCGAAACAAATTCGAAAGGAAAAAAAAATGCCATCTTGGTGCCGAACTTAAATCACTTAACCAAAAAAAACACGTCTGTGGCGCCACTAATCGCCGGTACTCCATCTCCCAGCCTGACGTTTTTTTTTCCCGTTTGGCACAAGAAGCCTGACGGCTCGCCAGCCTGAAACCACACTGCCATGGCGCCGCGGCATACGCCTGGCTGCCTACCTCGCAGAGAACTCACAGGCCCGTGACGCCGAGCGCCCATGACAAGAGCAACAGCTCGCTGGCTCTACCAGCAGCAAGCTGCTGCCGCGGCCGGCCGGCCCGCCCGCCGCCCGCAGGTGCCGCGCGGCGTGTGCGGCAGCCAGCTCGGCCACCACGTACACACGTCGCGATGCATGCTAGCTAGCTGCACGGCGTGGTGCCGCCGCCTGCGGGCACCGTACGCGCTCGGTCGGTGTCGCCGACAGCGGCGCGCGGCCACGTGCCGTGTCGCCGCCCGCCATTAACGCCGCCGCGCTTGCCGGTCGGGTTCGTTCGGGGCTCCCGATCGCCGTCGCCCCTCTCTCTCTCAAATCGGACGTGACGGCTTAACAATGATGATGATTAGAAATCGTTTCTGTTCTGCGCGTGTTCTGTGCGTCCTTGCTGCAGTTACTGTGCGTGGGCGGCAATGGTTCTTGCGAGGAGGGGGGCCTATTGCGACTGAACGACGGCATCGAAATATTGGCCGACCGGGGGTTTAATTTGCCGGTCCTTCCGCGGGCATTATTGCGTCCTTCCTGCTAACCAATTTAGCCTCTCCGGTTGTCAGATGCATGTCAACCACAAGTCCACACTTGCATCTGTTCTTTTGCTTAAAAAACACATACATAGATAATGCTCGGGACGTCAGTTCATGCCTGAAGTGGCATACGAATTGGTTACCAAGGTTTCACGTTTATCACGGTGCAAGAAAAATAAAATAAACGTTAAAGTCCATATTTCAACGTCCAACTATCACGCTCGTTCGATTTTTATTCTCAACCTGCAAAACCAGACATCCTGCACCCTCAACTGTTCAAAACCGAACAAAATACATCCTCGACCAAATCCTTCCTAGTTTTGGTCCACATCACCTATCCATGTGGCACTTCTCGCTGAGTCAGCAAGATTGACCGACCCCTTTCTCTCTCCCTGGAATTCCCCAATCCCAATTCTCACCTCATGCAAGTGGCGAGGATAGAAGGGGCAGGGCCACAGCTCAGCCGCTTGCTCGAGGGGTGAAGAAGGAGGGGTAGGGCACTAGGGTGGCGGCCAGCAGCTTGCGCGGGCAGCGGTGAGGACGGAGGGGTAGATCCATGGGGTGAGCCTCCGCTCCTTCATGCTCACCGGCGGCAGGGGTACGGGGCGGTCGACGACCGAGCTCCTCAACGGTTCACAGACAATGCAGGTCCTAGGCCGTACCGGATCCATGGAGGAACCGACTGCCCATCTGGCTCCTCGCCTCACCGTCGCTGCAACCATCGCTGGCCATGGGGCCACAGCCACATCCCCGTTGGTGGCGGCTCGATCTACGGCAAGGGAGGTAGGAAGGGTTAGGCAGCGCCTGCAGATCCGTCGAGAAGGGCCGAGCAGCGCTAGCCATGGCTGACTCAGCCGCCGCCGCCATGACCACCTTGACGAACCCTACCTCTCCTCTAATTGAGTCTATCTCCTCCTCTATACCCCCCATCTTGTTATGTGGCTCCTCCACCTTTCTATCGCAAGCGGCATTCCCCGAGCCGGGGCCGGGGATAGAGGGGAAGGTGTCAGAGATGGTGCTGGGAGGAGCAGGAGGCATCGTCGGCATGGTGTGGAGAAGGTGGAGAAGATAAGTTTAACATGTGGGCTCTAGCCGTACTGGATGATTTGCCAAAACCATCTGCCACGTCGGATCAAAATCAGGGTGGTTTGGGTTAAGGGGTATTTCGTCCGGTTTTGAACAGTTGAAGGTGCAGGATGTCTGGTTTTGCAGTTCGAGAATGAAAATCGGACGAACGTGATAGTTGGAGGTTGAATATGGATTTTTCCCTAAAATAGAAGGAGGAGAAGGCAGTACACGGTCGCACTTTTCTTTGACACGATGATGGGTGAACAGGAAGGACACTATATATGCAGCATCAACATCACTATTTGGGCCGTAAATGTTGCTACCAGCTTTTGCATTTTGATCTCGTTTGGTCAATCAGCTTCTGATCATGTTTACAGTACTCGTGGTGATTTTTACAGTACTGAAGAATGCGTAGATTTCACTTCATAATTATTCATGCATCTCGCGATTCATAATAAATAGCCGCCTGGTCGGCTTTAGTACGCGCCGCAAAAATCAGCCCGCTCTTGCTTGCACTATCATCAGAGACTCGAAGCTGATCATCCCACTCACCACCATGGACCATCTCTCTCTGCTATCAACAGGATATGGTCGTCACACTCACGCGCTGAATTTCTCCTGCTACCTCACGCCACATGGTCCGTGTCCATTTCCCAATAATGATTCCAAGAGCAATGACCCATAGCTGCATCTTGAAACAATGGTTTGTTCCAAAATTTAATTACGGTCCAAAAGCCCGGCAATTCTTCGGAGGAATCATCAGAGACGAATGCATAATTCTGTTCTTCTTATGGTTTTGTTAAGTCTACATGCTGAATACACGTACACTGTTCAAGTCAAGAACTACTGATCTTTTCTTTTGAAAAAGAAACAGGGTCGAGAAGTAAATGAGACGCCACTGAAGTTTGGACCAGCAATCCGACAGTCATTGTTGGTACGAGTTCCCGACCAATGTCCAGAGTAAAGTGTGGTCACAACCGTGTTCGAGATCCTTGTGATATATCTGACATGCATCTTACCCATCATGGACCATGCAATGTGGCAGGTTTATCTAGTTCCACTGCAAACATTCTTTACGCTAAAAAGAAGGCAAAAAGGACTCCAAACATAAATTTGCAAAACTGTACCTTCGTTCAGTCCAGTAAAACACAAATAAATGACAGCACCAATTTTTAAGCAGCTAGCTCTCTCCGGCCAGTACAAACCAAAATCAAAAGCACACTGGTACAATACGAATCCTGCCAAAATTTTAAAAACAAAGTGCAACTGCATGCTGAATTCAAACTCCGGAAACGGAAGCTCGAAAAATACTACAGATTCTGCGTTCTGATCCAGGAGCGGCAGCCAAATGAATGCCATGTCGCTTTGTAGTTGCGTGCCAGAGGAACTCCTTGTCCTCAATAAAACCAAGCAGCCCAACCGACGCTCTTGCCAACTTCCCCTGCCAACCATCGACCATCGTCCATAACTGGGCATGGGAACAAGAGAGATGCTGCACAATTTCTTGATGCGTTTCTGCAGGGAGAAAGAGCAGTGCACTGTGGTACTGTACTTTTGCTGAAGTTTGGTACATCAGCTGTGGCTGCTCATTTTGAGCTGCTTGAAAATTGCAACCGTGCACATGAATGCAGGTCTCGTTTACAGCTGCGCCATGAAAGTTCCTCATCATCAGAATGTTTTGAAGTGAGTGAGTTACTACCTTTTTTGTCAAAGAAAACCTGTATCCCTCAGCAAGCAAATTGTGCTGTGTCAGTACATATGTATAGGAATGGGGGGACGTGGAATACTCGCATAATTGTATTATGACGGAAGTATCTCTTCTAGTACAACAATACAAAAATTGCGCAATAAACTTTCGTCACAAGCAAGCAGCGAAAAACGAATTTCTACAACAATTCACAAAAAAAAATTCATGTCTTGAATCAAATAAGCCAGAGGAGAAATCGTCACAATATTTGACACCTCTTGCAATGAAGAAGTCGACACTTTTTACAGTTACAACCGACACGACGACGAATGAATTTCCCGGAAAAAACAACAACAAAATCACTAACATATATATTAATTAATTTGTATATAAACACAAGAATAAACTAATCTTATACCCTATACATATTCCGTCGCCACCGCCGTTTCTAGCCATACATGCCACTTCAAAATGAAATCTGAACAGATTTTGAAGCGAATCAAATCGCTTTTCTGAATCTTGTGCAGTTTTCATTTTGGTGAGCATATACAACTGAACCACTTGAGTTTCCTTTTTTCTTTCCCCAGTGAGATCTACACGATGTAGAGTACGTACTAGTGATGAACGAATTGAAGAACACCGCCATGAAAGCACCCAACCAAACCCCACCGTGCTTCTTGTCCACGGATGGGCCAGCTGCGCGCAATGAATGAAGGATCGGAGGATCTATGGTGCAGTGCAGCAGCATCGACCGGCTGGTCAGTTGAACTTGGAGCAGACCTTCCTGACCTCGCCGGCGCCGCCGGTGACGACGCCGATGCTGCCCATGCGGACCATGGCGTCGGCGAAGTCCTGCCGGAAGTAGGGCCCGAAGAAGTTGCTGAGCAGGCCGGAGTAGGAGTCGACGACGTCGACGGTGGCCGTGTCGTTGTAGAGCGCGGCGTCGGAGCCGATGACGGCGAAGCCGTTGCGGATATTGCGGAGGATGGAGGTGTCGAAGACGCCCCCGCTGCCGCGGTCCAGCGGCAGCCGCGTGTTGAAGTCCCCCGGCGCGCACCGGGACTTGAGCTCCGACAGGAACCCCGGCGGGATGGTCGGGTCCGAGCCCCGGCCGCCGCCGGGGAGCGGGAAGTTGTACAGCCGGTCCTGCAGGAAGAAGCACGCCGTCGTGCCCACCGTGTGCGCCGCGGTGAGGAGGACGAGGTCCTTCTCGTCCAGGCCGTTGGCGCGGAACTTGGAGCGGAGCGCGCCGATGCCGTCGTGCACGTCCGGCAGCGCGTCGGCGTCGCGCAGGTTCGACACCTTCCCGTCGCGCCGCCCCGTCGGCACGTCGAACGACGGCCCGCCGGTCTGCCACGTTGCATGTCGTCAGACTCATGCATATATACATATATGTATGTATATGTCTGTGTGTATGTATGTATATATATAATATAATAAATAAAGTGCACGCACGAATGCGACGGCGTCGCGGGCGGCGAGGGCGACGATGTCGGCGCAGGAGACGACGCCGGGGCACTGAGCCTCGAGCTGCGTCTTGGCGCCCTCGATGATCTCGAGCCCGCGGAGGCCCTGGTGCTTGCTGTTGTCCACCTCGGCGCTGCCGCCGCCGCCCTTGATGAGAACGGACCCGTCGCACCCCCGGACGAAGCAGTCATGGAACTGGAGGCGGAGGAGCGCCGGGAGGATGGTCGAGTCGGCGGAGCCGGCCTGCCGGACGACGGAGGCGACCGTGGACTCGGCGCCCGGGCAGGACTTGGAGTAGAACCCCACCTGCAGCTGGCCGTCGGCGACGCCGGCGAGCACCACCGTCGCCACCAGCAGCCATGACGGCGCCGCCACGGCCAAGCCCGGCACGTTGCCACCGCCGCTACTCCTACACCTTCTCGCCATTGTCGAGAGGTAGTAGAGAGTGGGAGTGAGGACGGAGCTAGGAGAGGTCGTTGCAGGTCCTGTGAGCTGCGTAAATGAGTCTTTATAGGCTGCTGGCTCCGGAGCGGCGGTTGGCGCCGATGCGACGGCACATGTGTGCGCGCACGGTGCAGGATTTGACCCT
Organism: Panicum miliaceum; assembly: GCA_032594955.1. Lineage (NCBI taxonomy): Eukaryota > Viridiplantae > Streptophyta > Magnoliopsida > Poales > Poaceae > Panicum > Panicum miliaceum. The sequence continues at coordinate 7,514,393 of CM064072.1, forward strand.
CACCAAGGGAAGGGAAGGTAGGTGCCGAAGTGCCAAACATCTTGGTACGGCGCAAAAGTTGCCGCGCTTTTGCAACCTTGCGTGGTTTCTTTTTGGTCTTGGGGATTATTATTTTTTCTTGTGTAATTTACTAGGAACTACTTTTAGTTGTGGATTTGCCTGCATTAAGGAGCTAAGGACATGGTTGGTTGTGTCGCCTTTGTGATTTGCTTGTTTCGCAAGGATGTACTTCTTCCATGTCTAGTACAATTGCAGCCCTGTTGGGGGAAAGACACAGTGAAAGATAACACATGAAGTAGAAAAAAAGTTGAAAGAAGAAAAAAACACAACACTATGATACAATGTGAAGATCTATAGTTCTTTTTTTCATTACTGGATGGTCCTTGTGACATGAAAACTTATTGCATCATATATATGTAGTTGAATACTAGCTGAATCTACTCTTCAGTTCAGTCTTGGATACAACCATGAATGCTGCATCGTTCCGGAGCTGCCGAAAACAGGAGAGAAAATTATTTCCAGTGCATGTGCACGAGGCCACCGGAGTAATGCGCGGCACTCTACTTCCTCCAGTGCACGGCGTGCCGTGGCGAGCTCATCTATCCATCGTGCGCGATTTATGAGGCTTTTCCGGGCCGGGTTGTCACGGCAAAGCAGAGGGCGTGCAGGAGCCAGGAGAAGATGGTCTAAGACGTGGTTGGGCACAGCGGGGCACGCGAGCCTGTCGGCCGAGCTCCTCTCCCATTGTTTTTGGGTGGGGTTGCTTTGCTTTGGTTTACTGCAGGTCGCAACTCCCAACTCACACATGTCCAGTTCTGAAGCAATCCCTTTGCTTGGGGTTTCGACATCTCGTCCAGGAAAGTGAGGGTGTACTCTGTACTTGTTCATTCTCAGCTTTTTACTGGGGAGAAAACTTGATTGGAAGTACGTCATCACGGTCGCGCGGTAGGGGCTGTGACCTGGCTTTTGCAATTGAAGCTGTCTCCCCGGCCTGTTTCTTTCTTGGAAAAAAAAAGTACAGTGGAGATTCCCTGGCACATGCCCTGGACCCGGGAGGAAGTGACAGCTCCGTATGCCTGAGGACTCCTCCTGAATTTCACTTGTATCAGTTCATTCTGGGGTAAGTGAAAGATTGACTGATTTCATCATGACCGCTAGCCCCTCAGTTTGGCGATGAAAATGCACATCAAGATGTGGTGGTTAGGATCAGAAATGATGGCCCTAAATAAAGCTCAATTCCTAGAACTAAGACAAGCGGTAAGAATAAGATCACGAGAGTTGGGAAATGAATATAATGGTGCCTTACAAATAAGGTTCCCCTCTACCTCTGCACATAGTAATAAGGCTCATGTTGGAAACATGTCATTCATTGCGTATGTAAGGGTCTATTTGGTATGGCTCCAGCTCTGAGATCCATACTAGAGTTAAAGTTTGTAAAATAGATTAAAGTAAATTGGGTTCTTCTTCGAGTCTTTCGAGTAGTTTTGAGGCGTCCAGCTCCCGAGCTTATGAGCTAGGTGAGTCGTAGGAGCCACATCGAGTAGTTTTTGGCGTGCAGCCCCGAGCATGGGAGCTAGCGGAGCCATTGGAGATGTGCTGAGCGTCCTGGAGAGTCATCGCCAAAGGTTGACCTGAAACAGGAGAACACATTATGTAGCATAATGCGAAGATACCGAAATTTATTCGGTAATAATGCGAAAATATCGAAATTTGTTCGATGTAAAAATAAATTTGCTGTGTCAAGCTCTTGTTTAGGCCATCTAACTCTCCCGAGTAGTCTGCTTGTTACGTTTAAACACCTGGTCCTTGTCCTAGCCTTCGCTCATACCGTGTATGAGTCGCTTAGGTCAAGATCGAAGACTCGAGACTTCACGGATTAAGGCAGAATACTACCCGAGTAGATTAGCGACCAAAAAGAGAGGACAACAAGCAAAAATAAGTAGTCGATATTGCGACAAAGAGAATGCGCGTTGCAAAAAGAGTAGGCGACGAAGTGTAGCTGTGGAGGGTTTCATTGCCCATCGAGAGACGTACACAGATAAGTAGGCGACGCAGTCCAGCTCTGGAGGGTTTCATTGCCCGTCGAGAGACGTACACAGATAAATAGCCAATCTTGTGGAGAACAAGTCGGGAAAGGTACAAGTGACTTAACTTGATTTGTGGGCGATTGTCGATAAAGCCGTGGCGGTCATCGATGAATCCGTGACGGTTGTTGATGAATCCCGACTAGTCGGAGTCGATTTCGACTAGTTATTGATGGTGTGAAGCCCGCAAACTAGTCGGGACGAGTAGTCGAAGTAGTCGTCGGCGGTCGACGAGCGTCCTCGCGAAGTCGAAGTAATAGCGGCACGTCGATGTTGCGGCGCGAGGTGAGGTCGGAGTCCAAGTTGTAATAGATCATCCAAGTCCTTTTCCTTCCAACACGGATAGGGACTCGCCCTGTAGCACCTCCCGATACATAGTGGCTGTAATGTGAAGTCCGAACGGAGACTTGAGTTCGGACCCATTGCGAGTAGGAGCCGAGTTGAACCCGGATTCGCTCTCGCAATTTCCGATTAGATCATAAATTTGGATTTTTCCGCGAGTTCGTCGATGTCGCGGCTGGATGTTGGCGTTGATGCCTCCGGCTCCCTGGTGTTGGCGAAGTGGCTGTCGAAGCTACCAGAGCCATTGGCGATACAGGTCCAGAAGCCGAAGACAAAAGCCGCGCCTTCTTCCAACGCGACGGTGAGGTTGAAAATATGCCATCAATCTCGCCAGGGGATCTTTGATGAACACCCCTACCTGGCCTGTCAGGTATCGGTGTTTTACTGGCAAGCCTACCTAGGTATACCCTAAGGTAGTAGACTTGTAGGCAGGTGTCAGGGGGAAAAGTAAACGGTCATCTAATGACTGTCCTGGCAACGATTATGGAGGCCCAGACCGACCCGCGGCAACGACGACCATCATCAGCCCAACACAAAGGGGAAGCGCTCCGCTTCGCCCGACCCCGTCCCTCGTGGTCGGACGCTCCCGATCCCTCGGCAGGCGGGCTCCGCCTCGCCCGACCCCTCGCCACGAGGGTCCGCCTCGCCCGACCCCTCGCCACGGGGGTCCGCCTCGCCCAACCCCTCGCCACGAGGGTCCGCCTTGCCCGACCCAGGGGGTTAGGGTCGGACTTGCGTGGGCCCGCCGGACGGAACTCAGTCTCGGGCGCAGCTTTGCCTTAAATGCTCCACGGCTTGGGCGTGCGGAAAGGCTTCCACGCCGCTGACGTGACCCGTCGCACCTACCCGCCCACGAACGCGCCGCGCCCGGTACAACGGTTCAGTCTTCTCTGGTTCGCTGTTAGGCCATCATGACCCATGTCGCCTGGCACAGGGGCACGCCTGACCGTCCACGCTCCACCTACCCGTCCTCGCGCCCCGCGATTCCGGCGACAGGGACAGGGCGTCCGCGCCGCTCAGGCCGCCTGCAGCACAACAGGGACAGTCGTGGCAGCCGTCAGCCCCGACGGGACGGAAGCCACATCCATCATCACGCACGCCCGCCATAACCGGCTCCCGAGGAGGACAGCGATCAGATCGTGCGGGCCGCCCGGCGAAGGAAAAAGACCAAAGACAACCGCGACGCCCGGGAAGGACAAATTCTCCTCCTTGGACTCCACTCTCTCCCTCCCTCTCCATTCTCTCTCTCTGTGTCCCTGTCTCACATGTACCCGGTCGACTCCCTGGAACTATAAAGGGAAGGCCAGGGCCCAAGAGACGGGGGGGGGGGGGGGGGGGGGAGGGGGGAGAATTTTTAGACACACACACTTCCTCACACAGGCTTCTTCTTCCCAGCAAAGGAGAACACGCCTGCGCCATTAGAGCCCCTGTGCACACCTTAGAGACTTGGGACCGGTTCCCTCTCTCGCCCTTCTGTAACCCCTACTACAGAACCCGCGTGGGTAACACGAGCAGCTCCCCATACTGGACGTAGGGCTTCTTCACGCCCGAACCAGTCTAAATCCCGTGTCACCCGCGCAACCATCTGAGGCCGTACGCGCATAAAAGAAATTTACTAGTCTAAGTCTTGATCACCAATCTTGACAACGACAGCAGGGTATCGCCGAGATCATGAACTCGAAGGTGCAAGCAACACAAGGTTTAGACAGGTTCGTACCGCGATGTGCGTAATACCCTACGTCCTGTATGGTGGTTTGTATTGCCTTGGATTGATTATTGATGTGATGATGTCTCGTCCCTTTGGAGGGGGTCCCATCCGCCCTTATATAGTCTGGGGGGATAGGGTTATATGGAATCCTAGACCGATACTAGTTTAAGAGTCCTACTCGAGTACTACTCGGGTAATTTCCTTCTATACCAACTAGTCCTACTCGTATCCGAGTACAATAGATATAATAGATATAAGGTATGGGACATGCCCCATCCCTTATCCTAGAATATTATACGCCATGTGCGCAGTCCTGTGGTACTGAATCTGACAAATTCCAACATTCCAAAAACTTGATAGGCCTTTTACGGTTTTTGATTTTGCTGCACACCTCAAATCAAATGTTTTTGATGGAACGAATTACAAGAGATGGGTTCGCAAGCTTAAGTTGTGGCTCATATCGATGAGCATATGGTTCATCACTGAAGGTCCTTCTGTCGGGCCGCACACTCTCAAGGAGGAGAGAGCGTACCAGACTGTTTGTTCAGAGGGGATGTGATCAGTGTTCTTGGAGAGAACCTTGTTTGTTCAGAGGGGATGTGATCAGTGTTCTTGGAGAGAACCTGGTCAATTCTTACATGCATATTCCCTCTAGCAAGGAGTTGTGGGATGCACTCGAGGCGAAGTTCGGTGTCTCTGATGCGGGCAGCTGTATGTCATAGAGTAATTCTATGACAACAGGATGGTGGATGATCGTTCTGTTGTCGAACAAGCTCATAAGGTACAGATGCTCGCTAAGAAGCTTGATAACTTCAAGTGCAATCTGTCGGATAAATTTGTGGCCGGCGGGATTATTGCGAAACTGCCTCCTTCCTGGAGGAACTTTGCTACTTCTCTAAAATACAAGAGACAGGAGTTCACTATGGCCGGTCTTATCAGCACTCTTGATGTTGAAGAAAAGGCGAGAGCAAAGGACACACGTGCTCATGGCAATGAGGGGGGGTTCTAGCGCCCATGTGGTGTAAAAAAGAATTTCCAATCCTACAAGAACAAAGGCAAAGGGAAGGTTGAGATTTGATCGCACACTTTGTAGGATGTCGATCACGCGCACGAATATGGCTCCTGCTCCTCTTTCACGCGCACGAACAAATACACGCTCCACTGCTGTCACTGCCTCTCTGCATCTCCGTTCCAGAAGTCTGGGCGCACATGCTTCCTGAAAGGGTAGGTCTCCGGAACTCCGTCCTCTTTGAGACTCTGCACCGAGTGGAGGGCGATCAAAATTTTGGGGAGCGCATCTGCGCGACTGCTCGCTGCGACCCCAACAAGCTGCTGCGAACGACTACTTCGTCTACTTCCCGGCGGCGCCTCTGCACAGCGAACACCTACACGGCATCAGCTTTTGATCGGCTACATCGAATAAGCCGGATCAGAATGTCGTGTGGTCAGGGTAACGACGCATCCGGTGCCTTCGGCACTGGCCCCGCCTCTGGGTACATCCTAAACTTCCTGTTTACTTTTGTTGTCATTGTTGCAAGCACTATGAATCATGCTCCTGTGTTTCTGTTATGAAATTTGTCATGATTTATCCTGTGTTTCGGATTAATTTAAACCGTAATTCCAACAGTCACATCACTCAGATATATAGCAAATACACCCCTCATAAATTCGATTAGATATCATCGCTCCGCCGCAATCGTTTCACCCAAACCTCTAGGATCATTGTCACCTCGCTATATATACTGTGACCCAACTGCCATGATCGTGTCACCTGACCCCCGGCCTCTTATCCACAGGAACTAGAACTGATGAAACATTGAACTAGACAAAAATATAAAGATACTCGAACCATTTCAAAACAGGGGACACCTAAATTTTAAAAAGAATTGATTTAGGACAAACCTGGATATATAGACTTATATTTTTCATTGGAGGAACTAGACAAAGATATAAAGATACTTGAACCATTTCATTTCAGCATTCGAACTCCAGCTCGGATGTGGAGCTGGGAGTGGGCCCTCCTACCAAACAGTTACTAGGAATTAGTGACTAGCTGCTATTGTTAGGTGGTGTTTGGTTCCGGAGGGCTAAACTTTAGCCCTGTCACGTAAAAAAGAATCTTATCATTTAAAAGTATTAAATAAATTTTAATTATAAAACCAATTGTAGAACCTCTAGGCTAATTCGCGAGACGAATCTAATGAGGTATGCTAATCCATAATTAGCGGATGGCTACTGTAGCATCACTGTTGCAAATTATGGATTAATTAGGTTCATTAAATTCGTCTCGTGAATTAGCACCCATCTATACAAAAAGTTTTGTAAACAGATTTTATTTAATACTCCTAAATGACAAGATTCTCTTTGATGTGATGGGGCTAAAGTTAAGTCTTCCGGAACCAAAACGGGGTCTTAGTTTAGGCTCGGCCCACTCAAATAAAAGGCCGAAGTGCTGGGACTTGGGAGCAGTTACAAATTACCCTGAAAACTCCCTAAAAATGAACCTGAGCGCAGACATGCACATTGAGTTAGAAACAAGAAGAAATTTTTGTAACCTTCGAACTGAAAGCAAGCAACACATATCTAAAAAATAAAACCAATCAACGAAATAAAAAAGGAGAAAAATACATTAACAAAAAAGAAACATTAATCTCGGATCTGTGTGCGGTTGCAGAGTCCGGCTTTTCTAAAAAATGACTGTCGAGAGTCAATTATCCAAGTCGACCAGGCTGTGCTGATGGCGACGTGCCATCGACAGACATGGATTTATGGCGTACAAGATCGCTGGCAACAAACAAGAGTGTATGGCTACGCACGTATGAGCTGTTGTGTACGTGTCCTGCAAACGAACGAGCTAATTCAGCACGCACTTGATCACTGTGCGTGCCATGCTGGTTGCCCAATCGTTAGGTTGCAAGCTCATGCTCTGTTCTGGTATGTGCTAGACCTCGATCTCACCGGCTGAACGGCCGGCCGCGCCATTTATTGCCCACGTTGCGTGTCTCCGGTCGAGCATGGACAAGAACACCGCCGACGACGAAGAAGACGACTCTGCTAGTTTGTTCACGATCTTCATGAAAAAATAAAGGTAAATTGGCTTGACATCCTTAGTACGGCTGTTAGTGTGGTACCGGGAATGTATAGGGAACAGCGGTGATGCGACGTTAAGCTAGTTTGGTACTAGTCGCGAATTGAGAATCAAGCTAATTCCTGAACTTGCTGCATCTAGGGTTTTGGGTATCTCAAGTCCACGTAACATTTTTTCCTATCATCACTTTCTGTCTCTTTTCGTACAAAAGGATGCAAAATATGGCTCTCAGCAAGTGCATATACTCTGTTGCCTATCACATGAAAAAAAAAGACTTGTACAACGGATCGTTCGTTCGGCAGCCGTTTGTTAGCGTGCAAAGCACAAGTGGATCGAGTAGTAGATGCATTTCAGTAAATGCTACACCGAACCACACGGTTGCGTGCGTCTGTGTAACGGTCGTACCGACGGCCGCAAGCTAGAATCTGGTACTTGGTGGTTCTTCCAGCCACGAAGGTGGGGTCACCTGGAGCAGTCGTAGACTCGTAGTTCATTGGTGTTTCAAAACTTGCGCGTTTCTTTCCTTCTGTTACGAAGAAAATAGATTAATGATCAATTTCTGTAATTAATTAATTAATCAGTTAATAATTAATAATATCATTAACTAGCTTACTAATCACGAAAGGATCATCCCGAAGGGTCATCACGAAACTATGGTCCCCCTTTAATGGAATACAACAGAGTTCATTTCTCGTCCTTTCTCTCCTCTACTTTTATATTCAACACGTTATCAGTCACTTTGTTCTCCAATGGGCACAAGATAGCGTTTGAGTAAGCATTGATACAGTCTTACATTTCTTTGAACTGGAGACCGGGCTTCCTGGTTCTTTCACTTGGAGGCCGACGGCACCGGACACCACGCTGTCTCCACCTCTGCTTACAGCAAGAGAGGACACTTCTTCTTCAAACGCCATGGCCATCACCCCCACGATGCCGTGGCCGACGTGGTTGTCATGGCCGCTGTTTCCGCGATGGTCACGGCCGGCGCTTCAACCATGGCAGTACACCCAAGCTTTGTCCTCGGAACAATGGCTGCACGCCGGGGCGCACGGACATTCTTCAACGACGACGGCGCACCCGTGCCTGTACATCCGCCCTCGGCGGCGGCGCCCACTTAGCCGCCATCGGCGGCGCAGCGGCGGCATCAGCAGCGGTGCCATCGGTGCCCGCTTCTCCTCCACCAGGGATGGCGTCCTCGGCAACGCTCGCTCCCATGATGCCATCGTCGGCGCCGCCCTCCTCTCCACCAGCGGCGACTTTTATCCGCCGCCTCGGTGGTGAAAGGCGCAGTGGACAGGCGGCGGTGGCGGCTCAAGGGAGGAGGTGGTTTAGGGTTGAAACCCTAACCGCTTTGCCTCCAGGCCTTTTTATTCGGGCCAGCCACGGCTGCCGCGAGCCAAGGCCACTAGCAGGCCGAGGCCACCCGCGAGCCAGGCCGCCAGCAGCCAAGCCGAGCCGCCAGCAGGCCGGCCCGCAACCACCAAGCCGACCCCCTCTGCAGTCTTGCAAGTAGGCCCCCAAACTTTTATCTATTTACATGTTTAGACTATCCAGTTCTGCATGTTTATATTTAAGGTCCTAGATTATTCTGTTTTAGTCCTCAGACTATCCTGGATTTGCAATAATATTGTAAATAGCTATCTAGACCATCATATTTTTAGTTAGCACCAATGTAATATGGATGCTATGATTACTGCAGTAATTGTACATTATGTGATATGCAGATGCCACATTGGTTATGCAAATATTATTTTAGAACTCTTTTCATGTGTTATTTCTTTCTATCTGCATCATTACAAATATGACACTTGATTTATATTCTACATCATGTAGTAATATGCAAAATTACGACTAAGGTATATAAATCTGAATCTTTGGAAAAACACAAGGTGATAGAGACCTAGACACTGGCTGCAAATTTACCCCGAGACCATGCTTTTAGGCAGCAAGTTACTTGGCCATTACTGGGAGGTCTACATCTTATCTTATGATGATTACCTACAATGTGTATATCTAAAATATTCTATACAATAAAATTTGTATAAAATATGACTATCAAGTCATTAATTCCGTAGGAATACAAACAAAATAGTTACACTATTCAATCCAATATACCTTACATTATGTTGCAAGAATCATCTTGACTTCATTATTTTGCATAAATTTACACACCACATATTATTTAATTTACTACAGTAAATTAATCCTATACATGATCTCTCATGTAGGAATATGGTTCATTTAGTCAACAAAGATTTCACTGAACTTGCAGTAGATGGTAGCAACTATCTAACTTGGGCTATGGCTGCTAACAATAAAAGGCTTCAATAATACAATTGAAGAGCTAAATCCACAAGCCCCTCTTTCAGATAAAGCCAAATATACCACATTATATTTCTTGAGATACCATCTTCACCCAGATCTCAAGAATGAATATATGATGGAAGAGAACCCTAGAGCACTTAAGTGGGGCTAGATCGAGAGTTCTGACCTTTTCTTTTCGTGGGTGATCTTTCAAACTCTTGTTTTTCTAGCGAAAGAACGCCCTTCTGAGCCATGATCTCCTACAAGCGAGTGTTCGGTTGCACTCAAAGAACGCTATGATCAACTAATGGCAATCATTTTGCCTGAAGCAAGACGAGAGTGATCTCTACTTTATCTTATGGATTTCAAATCTGTTGCAGAATATAACTCTGCTGCTCACAAGATTTGTTCCAAACTTCATTTTCGTGATCAACCGGTTAATGATGCAGAAAAGATTGGAAAGACGTTGTCTGCATTTCTCCCTATAAATAAGTTATTGCAACAGCAATACTGCCGCCACAAATATGCCAAATATTCTAACTTGATATACGACTTACTCCAGGCAGAAAGACATTATGAATCCTTAACAAAGAATCATCAAATGCGCCCCGTGGGCACATCACTTCTGCCTGAAGTTCATTACAATATTCAGGACACTTAAAAGAAGTTTAGAGGCAAGAAATTCAAAAATAATTTAAGGGAAAATGGAACAAAAAAAATAAGCATCATTATCAGAAAAACAAGGATTCTCACAAAGGCAAAGGCACTTCCAAGAAAATTTTTCACCATGACAACTCTCAAGTTTGTCAAAGGTGTGGTTGTCGCAACCACATCACTGAGAAGTGTCACACTATCAAGCATTTGGTTGAACTCTAAAAGAAGTCTGTTGGAAAATAAGTTCAAGGGGACAAGTTTGAAGCTCACTTCACTACTCGACCTACTAACGCCAGTTGCTCCAAATATTTTCTTACGGAACACGACAATAGGAAGATCCCGCCACAGTTGGATGACTTATTTAGCACTGATGATATGCTCGTGGATTTAGCACTGATGATATGCTCGTGGATTTTCAATCCAATGACATATTTGGAGACACCAACTATCTCCATTACCCTCAAAAACTTGATTATCTAGCTATATTCATGTATTGTGTTGTAAATAATTGTTGTCACAAGTATTGTAAGACATATGATACTTGATGAATAAGGTATGTATATATAATCTATGAGTTAAATCCTTTATGATTTACTCATTATAGATTATACTACGGGAACAATCCTAATGGAGGAAGAAATTTGTTTAGTGGACAGTTGCACCACTAATACAATACTTAGGGAATTAAATATTTCCAAATTCTCACTAAGAGCAAAGGAAATGTCATGACTATATGCTATGATTGTTGGTGTAGATCGAGCCACAATAATTCTGCCTATGGGTACTCAACTAGTAGTCAAGGATGCACTCTTGTATCCTGATTCAACTCATACCCGATTGAGTTATAAAAATATCCATCGTAATGGTTTCCATATCGAAAACACATAATGACAACAAGGATGAATATCTATTCATCACTAAAAACGACAGATATATCAAGCAAGTGCTTGAGAAAATTCCTTCAATAGCATCAAAATTGTTTTATACATATGTCAAACCCGTACAACAGATTGCATATAAGATAATTTGTCAAAATCTTAATGTCTTCAAGACTTGGCATGATCGCCTAGATCATCCTGAAATTGGGATGATGCAAAAAATTATCAGCATTTCACTTGGTCATCACAAGAATACTTCAAAAAAATTTCCTAAACCTTCAGATTTCGTGTGCACCTCATGTGACATGAGGAAATTAATTTTAAGATCCTCTTATATTAAGATAAAGTCTGTGATGAGGACATCACCATGCTGGATACACCCGAGATTTGGTCTTATACGAGTTACAAGTCATCTCCAACTTGGTCTTTACGTCCGGTTCGGACTCAGCCGACCACCCTGAACGGAAACGCTGATATCTCCTGCATACGACGTCAAAACGAGGCGTTCTTTGATGTGTTGAAAAGAAGAAAATGAAAGCTTTCTTTTGGTTCTGGTCCAAGCTCCAGAAGATTCATGGATGATTCTGTGTGACTACAACAAGATGCTACGTCACCTATTTTGGGCCAAGTCGGTCTTGTATCGTGTTGGACCTTAAGCCTAGGTTGAGGACACCCCCCTGGTCTCCCTGAACCCTAGGACATCCCCCCTTCGGTATAAACTCAGTAACAACTGTCACATTAGGGTTTGGGTTTTGTTTAGTTATAGTTTTCCTTTGAGAAATAAACATCATCATTATAACTGCGACGTTGAGTCCTTTTGCTGGGAATCAGGACCCCCGTACTTGTTCTTCACCATTGTGGCGATTAGTCCTTTTGTGATCAGAGCTTGAACCCCATACTTGTCTTTGCTTCATACACATCCACAATTTCAGATTGCGTGCTTATACTTTCTTACTTGTGTTCTTCGATTCGCTTGTAGAATTAGCCTTCTTGGCGAGGTCAATCAAGTTGTGCTTGGTTGATAACCAACGGAGCAGCGGTGTAATGGTTGCAGGGGTTCGAATCATGTTTGATTAGCAGTCCGGATCACCAACGTCGAGTTCTCCACCAATCAGAACTATCATACCTATTGGAAGATCGGTCCAATACTACATCAGGCTGAACCACTAACATTTCTTAAACGCATTCAAGGCGATAATTGTGGTCCTATTCATCCATTAACTGGGCCATTTAGGTACTTCATGGTACTTATCGATGCATCAACAAGATGGTGCCATGTAATTTTATTATCCACTAGAAACCATACTTTTGCAAGGTTCATTGCTCAAATTATCAAATTAAGAGCACATTATCCGGACAATCCAATAAAATTCATCAGGATGGATAATGCCGCTGAGTTCTCATCAAAAGCATTTAATGACTATTGTATGGTTCTAGGCATTAATGTGGAATATTCTGTACCTTATGTACATACACAAAATGGATTAGTTGAATCTCTTATCAAGAGAGTAAAATTAATTGCAAGACCATTACTAGCAAATTACCAACATCTTGTTGGGGTCATGTGGTCTTACACGCCGCAGACTTGATTCAAACAAGACCTACTGCATATCATACGGTTTCCCCGTTGCAGTTAGTATGTGGGAATCAACCAAGTATTTCCCATCTGCGAAAATTTGGTTGCGTTGTATACGTACCGATTTCACTACCGCAGCGTACATCAATGGCACCCTATCGAAAACTGGGGATATATGTGGGGTAAATCACCATCAATCTTAAAATACCTCAAGCTTCTTACAGGCGACTTATTCACTGCTAGTCACGCTGATTGCATCTTCGATGAGGACAATTTTTTGGCATTATGGGGAGATAATATGTACCATAAAGAATGCCAGAAAATAAATTAGAATGCCTTAGGTATTCAGTCCTATGATCCACGTACTATAGAATCTGAACGTGAAGTTCAAAAGATCATCACTTTGCAAAACATCTCAAATAACCTGCCAGAAGCAATTACTGATTACAAAGGTGTCACAAAATCACACAATCTTACTATTAATGTACCAGAAAGAGTAGAGATTTCTACTAAAGATCTCCCAAATCAAAATAAGAGGGGGAGAAGTATGGTAACAAAGGATAAAACTCCAAAATAGCATCCGCGGAAACAAAGGATGGATACTTCCAAAATGGTAAATGTGAATCAACATTAAGTTGATGGACACCAATTGGATATTGAAAGTCCAAACAATATGGATGTTCAACAGATACACCATATACCTAGCACAAATGTGCACACAAATATAAGTGCTAGGACATCGGAAAACCTTGACTCTAATACTTTGGGAAATATAGAAGTCACAAAGGGTAAATGAAATTTCCACTAATTATATTGATTCTGTAGAATCATTCAATAGAAAGACTACAATTGTCGATATTAATTTCTGCTCTAAGATTGCAATTGGTCTTCAACCTGATCCAGAAAATAAGTCCATGGCAGAGTGCATCAAGCACTCCAGCTGGATCAAATGAAAGGAAGCAATCGAGGCAGAATTGCACTCGCTCAAAAAATGAGAGGTATTCTCATCGGTTATACCTACTCCTCGTAACATTTTTCCCGTGGGATCAAAATGGGTTTTCGTTCGAGGAATGAAAAAAATGAGGTGGTGAGATATAAAGCAAGGCTTGTAGACAAGGGTTCACATAGATACCCAGCAACAATTTCGATGAAACATATTCTCCAGTTATGAGTGGTATAACATTCCGATACTTAACATCATTGGCCACTCAGAAAGGTCTATCCATGCATTTCATGGATATTCTGACAGCATATCTTTATGGGTCACTGGATTCGGATATTTATATGAAAGTTCCTGAAGGGCTTGATATTCCGAACAAGAATCATTCTCGCAACATGTATTGTGTAAAGCTTCAAAAGTCATTATACGGTTTGAAGCAGTCGGGAAGAATGTGGTACAACCGACTAAAGAAATTCCTTCTAGAGAAAGGTTTTTTTTCCAACAATGATGATTGCTCATGTGTATTCTTCAAGAAATTCTTAAGTGGATTTTGTATCATATCCGTGTATGTGGACGATCTCAATATCATTGGAAATACACGAGATATAGATGAAGCACGCAGCCATCTAAAGATGGAGTTTGAAATGGAAGATTTGGGTAAAACCAAATTTTGTTTAGGCTTTCAGCTTGAATAGGGATATTAGTACATCGGTCTGCATATATCCAGAAAATTCTTCCGAAATTCAACATGGATAAATCATATCCATTAAAGACACCTATGGTCGTTCAATCTCTTGATATGATTAAGTATCAACTGAGACCAAAGTATGAAGATGAAGAATTATTGGGACTAGAAGTTCCATATCTAAGTGCCATTCGAGCACTAATGTATGGAGCAAATTGCACCAAGCCTGATATTGCATTTGGGGTAACTTACTAGCTAGACATAGCGCAGCTCCAACAAACATCATTGGATGAGAGTTAAAAGCATCTTCAGACATCTCCAAGGTACAACAGATCTTGGTTTATTCTATCAGTTTGACCAAGATAAAGCAATAATTGGATATACAGATGCTGGCTATCTTTCTGATCCCCATAATGCCAGATCTCAGACAGGCTTTGTATTTTTACACGGTGGAACAACTATATCATGGAAATTATCCAAACAAGCTCTAGTAGTCACATCCACTAATCATTCTAAAATAATCTCATTATATGAAGCTTCACGTGAATGTGTACGGCTTCGCAGAATGATCAATCACATACAACAGTCATGTGATATTTGTTCAATCATGAAACCAACAATTATCTATGAAGATAATTCTGCTTGCATTGCACAAATATATGCAGGTTATATAAAGAGCAATATCACAAAATATATTGCTCCCAAATTATTCTATCCTCACGAGCTACTGAAAAATGGAGAGATAGAAATCTTGCAAACTAAGTCATGTGATAATCTTGCAGACTTATTCACAAAGTCCTTACCTACATCATTATTCCAAAAATATGTTTTTGGAATTGGTACGAGATGACTTAAAGATTTGCAAATATGAGGGGGAGTAAACCCTTGATAAAACATGTTTATAACCTTCTGATTATAAAATTGCACTTCCTAATAAGTTTTTTCTGTCAAAGTTTTCTCAAACATAGGTTTTTATTGAGGCAATATGCTATCAAGCAATTATATATGTCACATCAACATTTTCTCCTATTTTCCCAAAAGAGATTTAAAGGAGTTTTTCCTATGATATATCAATATTTCTCCTTATTTTTCCCACAGGATTTTCAAGGAGTTATTCCATTGTTACCAAGACCCCAACAAATTGATCAAGGGGGAGTGTTATGAACAAAATAGGTTAGTGATCAATTTCTATAATTAATTAATCAGTTAAGGATTAATGATATCATTAAGTAGCTTACTAATCACAAAAGGATCAACCCGAAGGGGGGTATCCCTTCGGCCCTTTGGCCCCTTGGGCATTATATAAACTTTGATCGTCCTTCAATGAAATACAACAGAGTTCATTTCTCATCCTTTCTCTCTTCTACTTTTACATTCAACACCTTCGAGCCTCGTAGCAGGTGGGTAATTCAGGCCACCATTGATGAACTGAGTCACATTGTATCCAGCACTGAGGCTGAATCCCCGGATATTGGCACCAGTTTACTATTGCAAGAATTTGCTTAATGTTATGATATGGACAGGTAGGTGTTTCTAACTTTGAGGTGTTTGTTCTATTACATATTTACATGCATATAAAGTTTTCCATGAGACTCTTGTGAGCGAATAGTGTGCTAATTTTTAGCACTTAAAGTTGCCCTTATCCTTTCTGCCAAACACAGTATAGACGCACATGTTCACATTGTTAGCCAAATATGCACACATGACAACTGCCGAGCGGCCGAGCCCTTCATCTAACTTTAATACCATAACACTCAGCGCAAACAACACAGCTAGGTTGATCCATACGGCAAATTAACCATGTTAATCTGTACTTCTACATCGATCAGAATCTTCATTGTAGTGTAAGTACGAAACACAAGAGCTTGGTGTCATTGTGACATCACTTTACTGTCGTTCCTAAAAAAAGAAGCTGTCTGATGCAATGCTTAATAATATAAATTTAAGTAGGAATTTTTTCCTGAATGCTAATTGTTTTTTATTTATTAGTTATTGAGATCTTAAAATTACGCAGCACAATCATATAATACTTAGATTGATTCGCCTTTTTAGGATGAATTATTGATTTTTAGTGAAACTTTGTCGTTGGCTCTCCATGGGCTGGGAGTAGTTGCCGTTTCTAAGCACACTAATTCGTTCAGAACTTATGGGCTGAAACAATGGGCCATAGATGTCCCGAAAAAATTGGTCGGAGAAACGACAAAACAAAGAGGAAGATCGAGATCCATGGACCAAGTCACCTAGGAAGCTAAAGAGTCAAAGAGGGTTGGCCCAGCTAAACTAAGGGAGTGTTTGATTCCAAGGACTAAAGTTTAGTTTTTGTCACATCAAATCTTCAAATGCTAATTAGGAGGATTAAATATGAGGTAATTATAAAACTAATTACATATATGGAGGCTAATTCGTGAGACGAATCTATTAAACCTAATTAATCCATCATTAGCACATGTTTACTGTAGCACCATATTATCAAATCATGGACTAATTAGGCTTAATAGATTCGTCTTACAAAATTAGTCTCCATCTGTGCAATTAGTTTTATAATTAG